>CM076185.1:18649920-19894668 GCA_038277355.1 Encarsia formosa | reverse complement strand
CTAGCGGTGAGTCAAGGAGTGGGGGAAGAGAGTATCTCTGATGTGATAATCGCGCGTTTCAAAAATTTCAAATCGGCCGGAAAAAAAAAGCTGTAACACCCCGAAATATTGATAGATTTGGATGTTTTTTTTTTTTAAACAGGGGTACCACTGAATTTTATGAAGAACTGCGATAATTATTTTCTACTTATAACATTATTGTTTAAACAAATTCATAACAATACTAATTTTTTTTTTTTTTTTAATCTTTACTACTTGGTGTTTTTTAGTTCCATTTCTTACCGCATCTGAGTGTATATCGAACTTTTCTAGAGTATTAGACGTTTTCATTATTATGGAATTTTAATCATATTAAAACCGAATCCAACACACCTTTGCGAGAGTAAGTTGTATTGCAGATTTTTATGGACGTTACTAAAAATTTCTGGCTAAGATTTCGATAATATTTTTAACACATTGAATTTTTAACATTATTATTTATGAAATAAAAGTATTTTAAAAAGATGCTCTTTACGTTTCAGATCCTTTCAGTTGCGAATGTAATATAAATAATTCATTATTGTTATCAATAACTTCTAAGTAATTAATTCATAAGAATATTTTTGAAATTTTTTTTTTTATTTAAAAATAAGTGCAGTAAAAAAAGAGTATTGATCATTTTATTAATTCATAGAAAAAAAAATACTTTATTGAATACAAATATTCACATAAATTTATTTACATTTACTAAAATTTTTTGTACAGTTACAATGACGTACTTTTTTATTGTTTCATGTTTTTAATAATCTCTGCGGAATTATCGAAAAATAATTTATCTGGATCTTTTACAATTGAATTGAAGCTTCGTAAAGAGAAGTTTCATAATACGATGCACTCAAACCTACGTAAGAAAGGCAATCGATTAAGCCTTTCGAAGCGTGTTTTTTGTGCATCATTAATGAGAGACCAAGTTGAATTTAAGATATAAAACTCTTTGGTCTAACTGATGAGACATGACCTGCAGTAACGACTTTATTATTCAACTTTTTTTTAGAACTATCTGACTTGCCATGCTTGTGAGTTTTAATTAAGATATCCAAAAAGGTTTTTAAGGTTTTTGGAACATCTTCAAATTATTGTTATGAATTTGTTTAAACAATAATGATACAAGTAGAAAATAATCATCGCAGTTCTTCATAAAATTCAGTGGTACCCCTGTTTAAAAAAAAAAACATCCAAATCAATCAATATTTCGGGGAGTTACAGCTTTTTTTTTCCGGCCGATTTGAAATTTTTGAAACGCGCGATTATCACATCAGAGATACTCTCTTCCCCCACTCTTTGACTCACCGCTGGCTGAGCACTCAACTTTTCAACCTGGAAAAAGTATTCATAATAATCGTTGTTTCTCTACGGCTTGATTTTTTTTTTTTTAGTATAAGTCTTAAACTTTCGAATGGCACTTGTCTGATTTTTTAATATTAATAAACAACTACAATAGAATTTTTATAAAAAAAAAACGTATCTCGGAATCTATAAGCCGTAATAGACTTTTTAATAGCTTAAAATTTGCGGAAAAATACAAGCATTCAAACTGTCAAAACTAGAAGTTCGAAAAAAACCGAGCAACCAGCTCATTTGTTTATAAGCTAAAAAAAATACCCTTTATTCCACTCGGCCATGTAATTGGCACTTTTCGATGTGTCAGTTTTGTGGAGAAAGTTTTACATTCCTACTACGTTGAAAAATAAGATGGGAATGTCAATATTCAAACACAATCGATAGATTTTGACATATTGCTGCTCCTTTTTTTGTTCGTCAGTGAGAGTTTTTTTTAAATTTGTAACCTCACTCTTTTATCATCATCATCATCTGTGATCTGGAGCATCATCACCACTGTGTGTAACCAACAATGGAGTTTTTTTATCAAATATGTAAAATGGCCTCAAATAAAACGAGGAGTGAATTTTTACCCGTGAAAATGATAAAATAAGTATCAAGTTGTAGCAAGCTACCTCCAAAATTTTTCTTATAGCATCATTGACTTTGTATAACGCTGTATTATTATAAGCAATGATAAGTTCTTAGTTGAACTTGTTCCAAAAAATATTTGACTACATTCTGCATTTTTCTATAATTAGTGATTTAAATCTTATGCCTGATAATCTCAGTTCTAATTTTAAAAACTTAGTTTTCGCATCATTTTTTAATCTTCTATAAAGTTTTTAAGTTTTTTTAAATAAAAAATACTTTTTCTACATTTTTAAAAGTAAAAATACTTTTAAAAAAATTGGTTCGTTCAACACGGAAAAAAATTTTGGCCGCTAGTTGACTTTCAGTGTTGGGCCACTGCCAGCTGCTGCTCGTAGCTTAAGACGCAGGCGCATCCGTCAAAGCTTCTCAGCGACCAGCGTTGGTTTCGATATTAGAATCATGTGCACGGTTTGCCAAGTTCAGAGCGCACATTTCTCCAGAGATATAAAATGTCGTCTGCTCCTCTCAAAAAAAACTTATTTTGATATTTTCAGAGTTTTTTGTTGTATCTTGGCGTGATATAGTCGTTTGTAAAGAAATAAAAAATTTTAAATTTATCGTTGCTCGTTTGAAAAAAATAGATTAACCTTTAAATGAAAATTATATTAATGTCAATGATGAATGTTTTTTTTTTTTTTTTCATCGCGAGTTTTTTTCAGAAATGAATAAATAAATAAATAAATAATCCCCCAAGCTGCTACAACCCCATAACACCGAGCTCGCGAGGCTTTTTTTTAAATTAATAAATAAATGATCCCCCAAGCTGCTACAACCCCATAACGCCGAGCTAGCGAGTTTTTTTTATGAATAAAAATACGAATAAATAATCCCCCAAGCTGCTACAACCAAATAACGCCGAGCTCGCGAGGCTTTTTTTTAAATAAATAAATAAATGATCCCCCAAGCTGCTACAACCCCATAACGCCGAGCCCGTGAGGCTTTTTTTAAAAATAAATAAATGAATGATCCCCCAAGCTGCTACAACCAAATAACGCCGAGCTCGCGAGGCTTTTTTTTAAATAAATAAATAAATGATCCCCCAAGCTGCTACAACCCCATAACACCGAGCTCGCGAGTTTTTTTCAGAAATGAATAAATAAATAAATAATCCCCCAAGCTGCTACAACCCCATAACACCGAGCTCGCGAGGCTTTTTTTAAATAAATAAATAAATGATCCCCCAAGCGGCTACCACCCCATAACGCCGAGCTCGCGAGGCTTTTTTTTAATAAATAAATAAATGATCCCCCAAGCTGCTACAACCCCATAACACCGAGCTCGCGAGGCTTTTTTTAAATAAATAAATAAATGATCCCCCAAGCGGCTACCACCCCATAACGCCGAGCTCGCGAGGCTTTTTTTTAATAAATAAATAAATGATCCCCCAAGCTGCTACAACCCCATAACACCGAGCTCGCGAGGCTTTTTTTAAATAAATAAATAAATGATCCCCCAAGCGGCTACCACCCCATAACGCCGAGCTCGCGAGGCTTTTTTTTAATAAATAAATAAATGATCCCCCAAGCTGCTACAACCCCATAACACCGAGCTCGCGAGGCTTTTTTGAAATAAATAAATAAATGATCCCCCGAGCTTCTACAACCCCATAACGCCGAGCTCGCGGGTTTTTTTCAGAAATAAATAAATAAATAAATAATCCCCCAAGCTGCTACAATCCCTATAACGCCAAGCTCGCGAGGCTTTTTTTTAAATAAATAAATAAATGATCCCCTAAGCTGCTACAACCCCATAACGCCGAGCTCACGAGGCTTTTTTTAAAAATAAATAAATGAATGATCCCCCAAGCTGCTACAACCAAATAACGCCGAGCTCGCGAGGCTTTTTTTTAATAAATAAATAAATGATCCCCCAAGCTGCTACAACCCCATAACACCAAGCTCGCGAGTTTTTTTCGGAAATGAATAAATAAATAAATAATCCCCCAAGCTGCTACAACCCCATAACACCGAGCTCGCGAGTCTTTTTTTAAATAAATAAATAAATGATCCCCAAAGCTGCTACCACCCCATAACGCCGAGCTCGCGAGGCTTTTTTTTAATATATAAATAAATGATCCCCCAAGCTGCTACAACCCCATAACATCGAGCTCGCGAGGCTTTTTTTTAAATAAATAAATAAATGATCCCCCAAGCTGCTACAACCCCATAACACCGAGCTCGCGAGTTTTTTTCAGAAATGAATAAATAAATAAATAATCCCCCAAGCTGCTACAACCCCATAACACCGAGCTCGCGAGGCTTTTTTTAAATAAATAAATAAATGATCCCCCAAGCAGCTACCACCCCATAACGCCGAGCTCGCGAGGCTTTTTTTTAATAAATAAATAAATGATCCCCCAAGCTGCTACAACCCCATTACACCGAGCTCGCGAGGCTTTTTTGAAATAAATAAATAAATGATCCCCCGAGCTTCTACAACCCCATAACGCCGAGCTCGCGAGTTTTTTTCAGAAATAAATAAATAAATAAATAATCCCCCAAGCTGCTACAATCCCTATAACGCCAAGCTCGCGAGGCTTATTTTTAAATAAATAAATAAATGATCCCCCAAGCTGCTACAACCCCATAACGCCGAGCTCGCGAAGCTTTTTTTAAAAATAAATAAGTGAATGATCCCCCAAGCTGCTACAACCAAATAACGCCGAGCTCGCGAGGCTTTTTTTTAATAAATAAATAAATGATCCCCCAAGCTGCTACAACCCCATAACACCAAGCTCGCGAGATTTTTTCGGAAATGAATAAATAAATAAATAATCCCCCAAGCTGCTACAACCCCATAACGCCGAGCTCGTGAGTCTTTTTTTAAATAAATAAATAAATGATCCCCCAAGCTGCTACCACCCCATAACGCCGAGCTCGCGAGGCTTTTTTTTAATAAATAAATAAATGATCCCCCAAGCTGCTACAACCCCATAACACCGAGCTCGCGAGGCTTTTTTTAAATAAATAAATAAATGATCCCCCAAGCTGCTACAAACCCATAATGCCGAGCTCGTGAGTTTTTTTCAGAAATGAATAAATAAATAAATAATCCCCCAAGCTGCTACAACCCCATAACACTGAGCTCGCGAGGCTTTTTTTATAGATAAATAAATAAATGATCCCCCAAGCTGCTACAACCCCATAACGCCGAGCTCACGAGGCTTTTTTTTATAAATAAATTAATGATCCCCCAAGGTGCTACAACCCCATAACGCCAAGCTAGCGAGTCTTTTTTTTTTAATAAATAAATAAATGATCCCCCAAGCTGCTACAACCCCATAACACCGAGCTCGTGAGGCTTTTTTTTAAATAAATAAATAAATGATCCCTCAAGCTGCTGCAACCCCATAACGCCGAGCTAGCGAGTTTTTTTCAGAAATGAATAAATAAATAAATAATCCCCCAAGCTGCTACAACCCCATAACACCGAGCTCGCAAGGCTTTTTTTATAAATAAATAAATAAATGATCCCCCGAGCTGCCACAACCCCATAACGCCGAGCTCGTGAGTTTTTTTCAGAAATGAATAAATAAATAAATAATCCCCCAAGCTGCTACAACCCCATAACACTGAGCTCGCGAGGCTTTTTTTATAGATAAATAAATAAATGATCCCCCAAGCTGCTACAACCCCATAACGCCGAGCTCACGAGGCTTTTTTTTATAAATAAATTAATGATCCCCCAAGGTGCTACAACCCCATAACGCCAAGCTAGCGAGTCTTTTTTTTTTAATAAATAAATAAATGATCCCCCAAGCTGCTACAACCCCATAACACCGAGCTCGTGAGGCTTTTTTTTAAATAAATAAATAAATGATCCCTCAAGCTGCTGCAACCCCATAACGCCGAGCTAGCGAGTTTTTTTCATGAATAAAAAAATGAATAAATAATCCCCCAAGCTGCTACAAACCCAATAACGCCGAGCTCGCGAGTTTTTTTAATAAATAAATAAATAGTCCCCTGAGCAGCTACGACCCCATAACGCCAGGCTCGCCGGTCGCGAGTTTTTTTTATAAATAAATAAATAAATAAATATTTATAAAAAAAACTCGCGAGCTCGGCATTATGGGGTTGTAGCAGCTTGGGGGATCATTCATTTATTTATTTAAAAAAAAGCCTCGCGAGCTCGGCGTTATCGGGTTGTAGCATCTTGGGGGATCATTTATTTATTTATTTATAAAAAAAGCCTCGCGAGCTTGGTGTTATGGGGTTGTAGCAGCTTGGGGGATTATTTATTTATTTATTTATTTATTTACAAAAAAAACTCGCGAGCTCGGCGTTACGGGGTTGTAGCAGCTTGCGATATCAATTATTCATTTATTTAAAAAAAAGTCTCGCGAGCTCGGCGTTATGGGGTTGTAGCAGCTTGGGGGATCATTTATTTATTTATTTTAAAAAAAGCCTCGTGAGCTCGGCGTTATGGGGTTGTAGCAGCTTGGGGGATCATTCATTTATTTATTTAAAAAAAAGCCTCGCGAGCTCGGCGTTATGGGGTTTTGGCCGCTTGGGGGATTATTTATTTATTTATTCATTTCTGAAAAAAACTCATGAGCTCGGCGTTATGGGGTTGTAGCAGCTTGGGGGATCATTCATTTATTTATTTAAAAAAAAGCTTCGCGAGCTCGGCGTTATGGGGTTGTAGCACCTTGGGGGATCATTTATTTATTTATTTATAAAAAAAGCCTCGCGAGGTCGGTGTTATGGGGTTGTAGCAGCTTGGGGGATTATTTATTTATTTATTAAAAAAAATCCTTGCGAGCTCGGCGTTATGGGGTTGTAGCACCTTGGGGGATCATTTATTTATTTATTTATAAAAAAAGCCTCGCGAGCTCGGTGTTATGGGGTTGTAGCAGCTTGGGGGATTATTTATTTATTTATTTATTTACAAAAAAAACTCGCGAGCTCGGCGTTACGGGGTTGTAGCAGCTTGGGATATCAATTATTCATTTATTTAAAAAAAAGCCTCGCGAGCTCGGCGTTATGGGGTTGTAGTAGCTTGGGGGATCATTTATTCATTTATTTAAATAAAGGCCTCGCGAGCTCGGCGTTATGGGGTTGTAGCAGCTTGGGGTATCATTCATTTATTTATTTAAAAAAAAGCCTGGCGAGCTCGGCGTTATGGGGTTGTAGCAGCTTGGGGGATCATTTATTTATTTATTTTAAAAAAAGCCTCGTGAGCGCCGCGTTATTGGGTTGTAGCAGCTTAGGGGATTATTTATTTATTTATTCATTTCTGAAAAAAACTCGTGAGCTCGGCGTTATGGGGTTGTAGCAGCTTGGGGGATCATTCATTTATTTATTTAAAAAAAAGCCTAGCGAGCTCGGCGTTATGGGGTTTTAGCCGCTTGGGGGATCATTTATTTATTTATTTATAAAAAAAACTCGCGAGCTCGGCGTTATGGGGTTGCAGCAGCTTGGGGGATCATTTATTCATTTATTATTAAAAAAAACTCGCGAGCTCGGCGTTATAAGGTTGTAGCAGCTTGGGGGATCATTTATTTATTTATTTAAAAAAAAGCCTCGCGAGCTCGGCGTTATGGGGTTGTAGCAGCTTGGGGGATCATTCATTTATTTATTTATAAAAAAAGCCTCGCGAGCTCGGTGTTATGGGGTTGTAGCAGCTTGGGGGATTATTTATTTATTTATTTATTTACAAAAAAAACTCGCGAGCTCGGCGTTACGGGGTTGTAGCAGCTTGGGATATCAATTATTCATTTATTTAAAAAAAAGCCTCGCGAGCTCGGCGTTATGAGGTTGTAGCAGCTTGGGGGATCATTTATTTATTTATTTTAAAAAAAGCCTCGTGAGCTCGGCGTTATGGGGTTGTAGCAGCTTGGGGGATCATTCATTTATTTATTTAAAAAAAAGCCTCGCGAGCTCGGTGTTATGGGGTTGTAGCAGCTTGGGGGATCATTCATTTATTTATTTAAAAAAAAGCCTCGCGAGCTCGGCGTTATGGGGTTGTAGCATCTTGGGGGATCATTTATTTATTTATTTATAAAAAAAGCCTCGCGAGCTTGGTGTTATGGGGTTGTAGCAGCTTGGGGGATTATTTATTTATTTATTTATTTATTTACAAAAAAAACTCGCGAGCTCGGCGTTACGGGGTTGTAGCAGCTTGCGATATCAATTATTCATTTATTTAAAAAAAAGTCTCGCGAGCTCGGCGTTATGGGGTTGTAGCAGCTTGGGGGATCATTTATTTTTTTATTTTAAAAAAAGCCTCGTGAGCTCGGCGTTATGGGGTTGTAGCAGCTTGGGGGATCATTCATTTATTTATTTAAAAAAAAGCCTCGCGAGCTCGGCGTTATGGGGTTTTGGCCGCTTGGGGGATTATTTATTTATTTATTTAAAAAAAAGCCTCGCGAGCTCGGCGTTATGGGGTTTTGGCCGCTTGGGGGATTATTTATTTATTTATTCATTTCTGAAAAAAACTCATGAGCTCGGCGTTATGGGGTTGTAGCAGCTTGGGGGATCATTCATTTATTTATTTAAAAAAAAGCTTCGCGAGCTCGGCGTTATGGGGTTGTAGCACCTTGGGGGATCATTTATTTATTTATTTATAAAAAAAGCCTCGCGAGGTCGGTGTTATGGGGTTGTAGCAGCTTGGGGGATTATTTATTTATTTATTAAAAAAAATCCTTGCGAGCTCGGCGTTATGGGGTTGTAGCACCTTGGGGGATCATTTATTTATTTATTTATAAAAAAAGCCTCGCGAGCTCGGTGTTATGGGGTTGTAGCAGCTTGGGGGATTATTTATTTATTTATTTATTTACAAAAAAAACTCGCGAGCTCGGCGTTACGGGGTTGTAGCAGCTTGGGATATCAATTATTCATTTATTTAAAAAAAAGCCTCGCGAGCTCGGCGTTATGGGGTTGTAGTAGCTTGGGGGATCATTTATTCATTTATTTAAATAAAGGCCTCGCGAGCTCGGCGTTATGGGGTTGTAGCAGCTTGGGGTATCATTCATTTATTTATTTAAAAAAAAGCCTGGCGAGCTCGGCGTTATGGGGTTGTAGCAGCTTGGGGGATCATTTATTTATTTATTTTAAAAAAAGCCTCGTGAGCGCCGCGTTATTGGGTTGTAGCAGCTTAGGGGATTATTTATTTATTTATTCATTTCTGAAAAAAACTCGTGAGCTCGGCGTTATGGGGTTGTAGCAGCTTGGGGGATCATTCATTTATTTATTTAAAAAAAAGCCTAGCGAGCTCGGCGTTATGGGGTTTTAGCCGCTTGGGGGATCATTTATTTATTTATTTATAAAAAAAACTCGCGAGCTCGGCGTTATGGGGTTGCAGCAGCTTGGGGGATCATTTATTCATTTATTATTAAAAAAAACTCGCGAGCTCGGCGTTATAAGGTTGTAGCAGCTTGGGGGATCATTTATTTATTTATTTAAAAAAAAGCCTCGCGAGCTCGGCGTTATGGGGTTGTAGCAGCTTGGGGGATCATTCATTTATTTATTTATAAAAAAAGCCTCGCGAGCTCGGTGTTATGGGGTTGTAGCAGCTTGGGGGATTATTTATTTATTTATTTATTTACAAAAAAAACTCGCGAGCTCGGCGTTACGGGGTTGTAGCAGCTTGGGATATCAATTATTCATTTATTTAAAAAAAAGCCTCGCGAGCTCGGCGTTATGAGGTTGTAGCAGCTTGGGGGATCATTTATTTATTTATTTTAAAAAAAGCCTCGTGAGCTCGGCGTTATGGGGTTGTAGCAGCTTGGGGGATCATTCATTTATTTATTTAAAAAAAAGCCTCGCGAGCTCGGTGTTATGGGGTTGTAGCAGCTTGGGGGATCATTCATTTATTTATTTAAAAAAAAGCCTCGCGAGCTCGGCGTTATGGGGTTGTAGCATCTTGGGGGATCATTTATTTATTTATTTATAAAAAAAGCCTCGCGAGCTTGGTGTTATGGGGTTGTAGCAGCTTGGGGGATTATTTATTTATTTATTTATTTATTTACAAAAAAAACTCGCGAGCTCGGCGTTACGGGGTTGTAGCAGCTTGCGATATCAATTATTCATTTATTTAAAAAAAAGTCTCGCGAGCTCGGCGTTACGGGGTTGTAGCAGCTTGCGATATCAATTATTCATTTATTTAAAAAAAAGTCTCGCGAGCTCGGCGTTATGGGGTTGTAGCAGCTTGGGGGATCATTTATTTTTTTATTTTAAAAAAAGCCTCGTGAGCTCGGCGTTATGGGGTTGTAGCAGCTTGGGGGATCATTCATTTATTTATTTAAAAAAAAGCCTCGCGAGCTCGGCGTTATGGGGTTTTGGCCGCTTGGGGGATTATTTATTTATTTATTCATTTCTGAAAAAAACTCATGAGCTCGGCGTTATGGGGTTGTAGCAGCTTGGGGGATCATTCATTTATTTATTTAAAAAAAAGCCTCGCGAGCTCGGCGTTATGGGGTTGTAGCACCTTGGGGGATCATTTATTTATTTATTTATAAAAAAAGCCTTGCGAGCTCGGTGTTATGGGGTTGTAGCAGCTTGGGGGATTATTTATTTATTTATTAAAAAAAATCCTTGCGAGCTCGGCGTTATGGGGTTGTAGCACCTTGGGGGATCATTTATTTATTTATTTATAAAAAAAGCCTCGTGAGCTCGGTGTTATGGGGTTGTAGCAGCTTGGTGGATTATTTATTTATTTATTTATTTACAAAAAAAACTCGCGAGCTCGGCGTTACGGGGTTGTAGCAGCTTGGGATATCAATTATTCATTTATTTAAAAAAAAGCCTCGCGAGCTCGGCGTTATGGGGTTGTAGTAGCTTGGGGGATCATTTATTCATTTATTTAAATAAAGGCCTCGCGAGCTCGGCGTTATGGGGTTGTAGCAGCTTGGGGTATCATTCATTTATTTATTTAAAAGAAAGCCTGGCGAGCTCGGCGTTATGGGTTTGTAGCAGCTTGGGGGATCATTTATTTATTTATTTTAAAAAAAGCCTCGTGAGCGCCGCGTTATTGGGTTGTAGCAGCTTAGGGGATTATTTATTTATTTATTCATTTCTGAAAAAAACTCGTGAGCTCGGCGTTATGGGGTTGTAGCAGCTTGGGGGATCATTCATTTATTTATTTAAAAAAAAGCCTTGCGAGCTCGGCGTTATGGGGTTGTAGCACCTTGGGGGATCATTTATTTATTTATTTATAAAAAAAGCCTCGCGAGGTCGGTGTTATTGGGTTGTAGCAGCTTGGGGGATTATTTATTTATTTATCAAAAAAAATCCTTGCGAGCTCGGCGTTATGGGGTTGTAGCACCTTGGGGGATCATTTATTTATTTATTTATAAAAAAAGCCTCGCGAGCTCGGTGTTATGGGGTTGTAGCAGCTTGGGGGATTATTTATTTATTTATTTATTTACAAAAAAAACTCGCGAGCTCGGCATTACGGGGTTGTAGCAGCTTGGGATATCAATTATTCATTTATTTAAAAAAAAGCCTCGCGAGCTCGGCGTTATGGGGTTGTAGTAGCTTGGGGGATCATTTATTCATTTATTTAAATAAAGGCCTCGCGAGCTCGGCGTTATGGGGTTGTAGCAGCTTGGGGTATCATTCATTTATTTATTTAAAAAAAAGCCTGGCGAGCTCGGCGTTATGGGTTTGTAGCAGCTTGGGGGATCATTTATTTATTTATTTTAAAAAAAGCCTCGTGAGCGCCGCGTTATTGGGTTGTAGCAGCTTAGGGGATTATTTATTTATTTATTCATTTCTGAAAAAAACTCGTGAGCTCGGCGTTATGGGGTTGTAGCAGCTTGGGGGATCATTCATTTATTTATTTAAAAAAAAGCCTAGCGAGCTCGGCGTTATGGGGTTTTAGCCGCTTGGGGGATCATTTATTTATTTATTTATAAAAAAAACTCGCGAGCTCGGCGTTATGGGGTTGCAGCAGCTTGGGGGATCATTTATTCATTTATTATTAAAAAAAACTTGCGAGCTCGGCGTTATAAGGTTGTAGCAGCTTGGGGGATCATTTATTTATTTATTAAAAAAAAAGCCTCGCGAGCTCGGCGTTATGGGGTTGTAGCAGCTTGGGGGATCATTCATTTATTTATTTATAAAAAAAGCCTCGCGAGCTCGGCGTTATGGGGTTGTAGCAGCTTGGGGGATCATTCATTTATTTATTTATAAAAAAAGCCTCGCGAGCTCGGTGTTATGGGGTTGTAGCAGCTTGGGGGATTATTTATTTATTTATTTATTTACAAAAAAAACTCGCGAGCTCGGCGTTACGGGGTTGTAGCAGCTTGGGATATCAATTATTCATTTATTTAAAAAAAAGCCTCGCGAGCTCGGCGTTATGAGGTTGTAGCAGCTTGGGGGATCATTTATTTATTTATTTTAAAAAAAGCCTCGTGAGCTCGGCGTTATGGGGTTGTAGCAGCTTGGGGGATCATTCATTTATTTATTTAAAAAAAAGCCTCGCGAGCTCGGTGTTATGGGGTTGTAGCAGCTTGGGGGATCATTCATTTATTTATTTAAAAAAAAGCCTCGCGAGCTCGGCGTTATGGGGTTGTAGCATCTTGGGGGATCATTTATTTATTTATTTATAAAAAAAGCCTCGCGAGCTTGGTGTTATGGGGTTGTAGCAGCTTGGGGGATTATTTATTTATTTATTTATTTATTTACAAAAAAAACTCGCGAGCTCGGCGTTACGGGGTTGTAGCAGCTTGCGATATCAATTATTCATTTATTTAAAAAAAAGTCTCGCGAGCTCGGCGTTACGGGGTTGTAGCAGCTTGCGATATCAATTATTCATTTATTTAAAAAAAAGTCTCGCGAGCTCGGCGTTATGGGGTTGTAGCGGCTTGGGGGATCATTTATTTATTTATTTTAAAAAAAGCCTCGTGAGCTCGGCGTTATGGGGTTGTAGCAGCTTGGGGGATCATTCATTTATTTATTTAAAAAAAGCCTCGCGAGCTCGGCGTTATGGGGTTTTGGCCGCTTGGGGGATTATTTATTTATTTATTCATTTCTGAAAAAAACTCATGAGCTCGGCGTTATGGGGTTGTAGCAGCTTGGGGGATCATTCATTTATTTATTTAAAAAAAAGCCTCGCGAGCTCGGCGTTCTGGGGTTGTAGCACCTTGGGGGATCATTTATTTATTTATTTATAAAAAAAGCCTCGCGAGCTCGGTGTTATGGGGTTGTAGCAGCTTGGGGGATTATTTATTTATTTATTAAAAAAAATCCTTGCGAGCTCGGCGTTATGGGGTTGTAGCACCTTGGGGGATCATTTATTTATTTATTTATAAAAAAAGCCTCGTGAGCTCGGTGTTATGGGGTTGTAGCAGCTTGGTGGATTATTTATTTATTTATTTATTTACAAAAAAAACTCGCGAGCTCGGCGTTACGGGGTTGTAGCAGCTTGGGATATCAATTATTCATTTATTTAAAAAAAAGCCTCGCGAGCTCGGCGTTATGGGGTTGTAGTAGCTTGGGGGATCATTTATTCATTTATTTAAATAAAGGCCTCGCGAGCTCGGCGTTATGGGGTTGTAGCAGCTTGGGGTATCATTCATTTATTTATTTAAAAAAAAGCCTGGCGAGCTCGGCGTTATGGGTTTGTAGCAGCTTGGGGGATCATTCATTTATTTATTTAAAAAAAAGCCTCGCGAGCTCGGCGTTATGGGGTTGTAGCATCTTGGGGGATTATTTATTTATTTATTCATTTCTGAAAAAAACTCGTGAGCTCGGCGTTATGGGGTTGTAGCAGCTTGGGGGATCATTCATTTATTTATTTAAAAAAAAGCCTAGCGAGCTCGGCGTTATGGGGTTTTAGCCGCTTGGGGGATCATTTATTTATTTATTTATAAAAAAAACTTGCGAGCTCGGCGTTATGGGGTTGCAGCAGCTTGGGGGATCATTTATTCATTTATTATTAAAAAAAACTCGCGAGCTCGGCGTTATAAGGTTGTAGCAGCTTGGGGGATCATTTATTTATTTATTAAAAAAAAAGCCTCGCGAGCTTGGCGTTATGGGGTTGTAGCAGCTTGGGGGATCATTCATTTATTTATTTATAAAAAAAGCCTCGCGAGCTCGGTGTTATGGGGTTGTAGCAGCTTGGGGGATTATTTATTTATTTATTTATTTACAAAAAAAACTCGCGAGCTCGGCGTTACGGGGTTGTAGCAGCTTGGGATATCAATTATTCATTTATTTAAAAAAAAGCCTCGCGAGCTCGGCGTTATGGGGTTGTAGCAGCTTGGGGGATCATTTATTTATTTATTTTAAAAAAAGCCTCGTGAGCTCGGCGTTATGGGGTTGTAGCAGCTTGGGGGATCATTCATTTATTTATTTAAAAAAAAGCCTCGCGAGCTCGGCGTTATGGGGTTGTAGTAGCTTGGGGGATCATTTATTCATTTATTTAAATAAAGGCCTCGCGAGCTAGGCGTTATGGGGTTGTAGCAGCTTGGGGTATCATTCATTTATTTATTTAAAAAAAAGCCTGGCGAGCTCGGCGTTATGGGTTTGTAGCAGCTTGGGGGATCATTTATTTATTTATTTTAAAAAAAGCCTCGTGAGCGCCGCGTTATTGGGTTGTAGCAGCTTAGGGGATTATTTATTTATTTATTCATTTCTGAAAAAAACTCGTGAGCTCGGCGTTATGGGGTTGTAGCAGCTTGGGGGATCATTTATTTATTTATTTAAAAAAAAGCCTCGCGAGCTCGGTGTTATGTGGTTGTAGCAGCTGGGGGGATTATTTATTTATTTATTTATTCATTTCTGAAAAAAACCCGCGATGAAAAAAAAAAAAAAAACTTTCATCATTGACATTAATATAATTTTTAATTAAAGGTTAATCTATTTTTTTCAAACGAGCAACGATAAATTTAAAATTTTTTATTTCTTTACAAACGACTATATCACGCCAAAATACAACAAAAAACTCTGAAAATATCAAAATAAATTTTTTTTGAGAAGAGCAGACGACATTTTATATCTTTGGAGAAATGTGCGCTCTGAACTTGGCAAACCGTGCCCATGATGCTAATATCGAAACCAACGCTGTCAGTGACCGAACTGAGTTCGCTGCTTGACTTAGCTCAAAAAGTCAGTCACTGAACTGCTTGGGTCATCAGATCACCTTTTTGGGCCGCTCAGTGGCCGAAACGAAGTTCACTGATCGTCTCGAATTTAGTTTGCCTTCTGAACTGCAGGGGCGCTATGCAGCCGAAATTTTTTTCCGTGAATGAGAAAATTTTTTTATGTGCCGTGATTGTAACTATTTTTTTATAAAAAAATTGTTATTGATTTGGTACTCTCAAAGTGCCAATTTACATGACCTAGAGGAATAAAATTTATTGTTAAACAAGAGGACAAAGTTTTTCATAGCCATCTCGGCTTCGCCTCGTGTGGCAAACTTCACTCGAGACGGCCATGTGAAACTTTGCCCTTTTGTTTAACAATATATCATTTTTTAACAGTAAAATTAATAAATAATTTTTCGAAAAATCGACTGCTTATTTATGGAAATGGCTACTATTGGTTCTAAACTATCCATTAAAACTTTAAAAAATATAAAAAGTTCATCAGAAAGTTTGTAATTTGTTGTTAAAAAAAATTTTTCGGATAAACAAATAGCTGTAACTTGGAAATGAATTAAAATTAAGAGCTCGTTGGGGTCTCATTTTTTTTGTCTTTAAAAAACCTTCAATTTAAAACAATAAAATTTAATAAAACGTTGTTTTCCTAATAAATAGAAACAATTGTAAAAATAGACATTTTTGACAGATTTTCTAATTTTAAAGAAATCTAATTAACATAATGAAACGCGGTTGGTCGCAAATTTTAGATCTTTTGATTCCTCACAACTTTTATTTGAAACTTTTTTTTCTAAAATTATTACTTTTGCTTGAATTTAAAAAAAACACTTGAAATTAAATTTTTTCATACTATTATTGTTTATAGCTCGGCGCTTAAGTAAAACTTTCTCTGGATAATTATGGGAAATTGTTCTTTTCAATCCAATTCACATGAAAAACTGGGTCTGGTTCATTCTCGTATTTTTGTATAATTCAGCCTCTTTTTCGACCCATTGATTGGACTATTAGGGGCCATTCATTAATTACGTAAGCATGATTTTAGCTACTTTTGACTCCCCCTCCCTCCCCCCACGTAAAGCCACGAAAGATTTTTTCACCCCCGCCCCCCGGCTACTTACGTAAGATTTGAACTCGATTTTCGCTAGACATTAATAATTCTCTTAAAAGCAAGAAAAAGGGAAAATATGTCTTAAACGTTGATAAATAAGATTTTATTTCACATTGTTTAAATATATTTATTCATTATTAAATTTTTTATACATAGCTTATTTTTTGTCTTTGGTAAATGCATACTATAAACCTACGAAATGTATTTTTTTTTTATTTAAAGCCTTTATTGATCCTTTTAGAATATTATGCTACTTACGAAAGATCCGAAACAATAAAAGAAAGTAAATTATTGAATAATTTATAATCTAGGAATACTTTTGGTAACAATACTAATGATTTGATTTTATCTTAATAAAATTATCAATAATCTAATAAAATTAATAAACAAAATAAACTCTTAATTATCTGTGGTAAATGGATTAGAAAACCATGTTTCTAAGTCAGAAACGATGGGTAAATCATTACTCTCAGTTAACGACGAAA
The DNA here is from genome assembly GCA_038277355.1 of Encarsia formosa. Lineage (NCBI taxonomy): Eukaryota > Metazoa > Arthropoda > Insecta > Hymenoptera > Aphelinidae > Encarsia > Encarsia formosa. Next base: position 19,878,017 of record CM076185.1, on the reverse strand, counting down.
CATCTTTAGTTACTTCGATTGGTACCTCACTCTCTTCTAGCCACTCGACATCTTCTCCACCGGTTTCAGGATGAATAGTGCGACATAATACTTCCTTTCCTCTTTTTACAATTTTAGCTGCTATTCGTAAAGAACGTCTGCGGTTTTCAGTCAAGTTCTTGTTTATTTGAGACCTCATTTGGCGTTGATTTGAACAGTACGGTTGTGTTTGTCAGCGGCCAAGATAGAAGCAAAATATAGTTCGCATGTCTTGCAAATTCTACGCCCAGGCGTAAGGTCACCTTGTACGGTAGGACAAAAAAAATCATATGGTAGATTTTTAAAAGAGGTAGGCATTGGCAATTGTACAGTCATAGCTTGAAAAAGCGGCAAAAAATGAGCCCCAGTTATATTTTCTAATACATTAGGACTGTGCAGTCGTCCCGTTTCCGGATGGTGGACGAATTACACAGGTGGTGGCATAAACCCATTCTTTTAAAACTAATTTCAAATCACTTCTTAGTTCTCCGCAGCAATGAATACTATCGCAAAATACAATTTGCAAGCAATATTGGGATTCCCTAACATGATTAGAATACCACACAGCATCTACTGGTTCAGAAACTACTGCTTCGGCATTTGGGCCTTCGTAAACTGCTTTTACAGCAAAGGAGTCTATCTCTAAACCATTCCAGAGGTTTGCTAAAGCCTCGCCAGCAGCTTGAAAATTTTTGAGCTCTAATTTGGAGTCAAATGTTTTTTCTTCATCCGATGGTCGAAAGTACGTTTATTCCTCCTCGATTTCTCAGTCGAAAGTTCAACATTACCGCGTTGATAGGTAAACAAGCGCGCCCACCGTAGCAACGGGATGGAAAAAATCTCGAATTACCTGGTTAATCAAGAGTATAGCTCATGCACACTTTTTTATAACCTTGCTGTTTAAAAATGATATAACTTGAAAAGAAAATAAAATTTTCAAGTGTACATAAAAATTCTTTAAATATAGGCATGCTAATATTATATTTTTTGTGTTAAAAAAATTATAGATGAATCTTTTTATTCCAACATACAAGTAATTACGGTTGCAGTGGTGTGGAGCAATAGAGAAATATTACTTGGAAAACTAAACTTAACGATACACATGTTTTAACTAGAAAATCTGTGTTAATTTTTACAAAAAATTCATCAAGTACGCGTTACGCGATGATCATACAGCAGCTCAATAATGTTTTTTGTAGATTAATGTAAGTTTATGTTTAATTTTTAGAATTTTTTACGCGCACGTTATGTATAAAAAGGTGTACCTGTAGCTGCACTTAGGACATTGTAAAATTAATAGGAAAAAGTAAAAGTGCCACTTAATGTTGGCAGTGGATTTATTATCCAACACCGTCAACAGCTCTTATGCTGCAGCAGCAGCAGGAGACTCAGAGCGCCTGCGCGGCAGGCGCTCGGTAAGTCCCCAGCCCGCATAGGGCAGTTCGAGTATGGCCGCCAAGGCTAACGCGTGTGTAAGGATCGCTATCCCGAGTTGAGTATTTAATAATAAATATGAGTTTACAGAGACTACCGTAGCTTTATTGTATTTCACCCTTACCTCCCTGTGCCTAAATTAATCTGCTGTCAACAGGTCATGGGCTTCCAGCATCGTTTTTTGTGTACTTTACGGCACGCGACGGGAGGTTAGAAAAAAAAGCCGGTTAACTCGCGCACGCGTTTTTGCTGCACTCACCGTGGCAGCTCGTTTTTACGTTTTTTGTATGTGCAATTGTGATAAAAACTGAGGATTTGTGTTTTTTTTATTCAAGAAAAAAAAAGGAGTGATTTTATCAGCTGGCACGAGAAGACGTAAATTTGTCGTTTTGTTTACGAGGAACAAGAGGATCGCCGAGGACATTTTCATCGACTTCAAGATGGACGACGGGAGGATTGGATCGATTGAAGTTTTTTTTACGATAAAAAGTGAGTTTTTTTGTTATCAAAAAAAAAAAAAGAAAAGAGTGTGCATGTAGGGAGATTTCGAGTGGAGAGGGAGTTTGGGGCCGAGAGAGAGAGAGAAAGAGAGAAGACGTGCTGGCGCGTGAGAGTGCAGATGCATGCTGCAGCCTGCACGCTACGCAGAATGGGGGAAGTAATTCCTGGAACGGAATAAACCCAAGCGCGTTCGGGATTTTGTTGAGTACAAACACTGCATAGTCAGATGTTTTTAGTTGCGTATTGATATACGCTCATTTCTTTCTTTTTCAGCACAAATTTAGCCATGCTATTTGTGTTGATTTTTTTCTTTCGGTTTTCCCATTTAGGTGATCATCAGTTTTTTTAATTTTTTTTTTTGAGAAATTCTTGATGTTTTTTTTCAAATTTAAATTCACTGGGTTTTATTGAGAATTTCTGTTCAGAGAAATTTGTTGAGTGAGAGAAAACTTTCAGGGAATTTTTGTGAGTTGAGAGAATCATTCTATCTGGATTATTTAGTGATTATCAGCTGTGCTGGTCACTGATTTCTCTTAGAATGATGTTTTCAAAGTTTCTTTTGAAATCTTTGATTTGGAGGACTTGTTTTTGAGTTTTATGCTCGAGATTTTTTACTTATTTTTCAAAATTTCTCTGAGTACTTAAGTTTCCTTGGAAATATCCGTTTCGAAATTTTGATTATGAATTTTTTGAGTTTTCTGTTCCTTTGAGTTTTTGAGACAGAGTCTCGGATTTTTTCACTCTTTGAATTTTTCGAGAAAATTTTGCAAATTTTTTTTTCAAATTTTTTTAAAATTTTTGAAATTTTTTAAGAATTTTACTGAGTTGTGAGTATACTGAGAATTGCATGAGTTTTTTTTTTGAGGAATTTTAGAGCAATTTAAGAAATCTGAAGAGCGTGATAAATCTGAAAAATATAGGTTTGGTATGAGGATTAATGCATGTGTGCCTGAGGATTGAAGTTGATCGTGAGGTTTGAGTTTACGAGTTGTTTTTGCTAAAGAAGCGAGGAGATGGCGAGAGCGCCATTTCTTAAAATTTTGCAAAACTAACGATCAAATTCTTTTCTCATAAAGCATTTATTCCCTTTGCCTGGACTTCAGTCGTAGAGGATCATTGTGTACTGTGAGCGCTCGATCGGCCTTGACGTACACCGTTCGGTTATAAACACCGCACATTAAAAACGAAAGGTGTGTGAGCAGTGCATGGTGGTTTTTGAAAACTTTTGTATAAAATTAAAATGAGCTCGTTCTTAAGCTGTGTCAGTACGAGTAAATTTTAATTTGAAAGACCCTGATGAAGTAATCGAATGTTTTTTATATGGATGAACGGAGGTGACAAACCCCAATACACCATACGAGGCATTATGAGCTGGTGCTGCTGAGATGTGGTGCGCCACAGGACAACTCTCAAGCAGGTTGAGCCAGTCCTTGAGTTGAGTAAAGAGGAGATGCTAGCCAATAGCATAATCAGGACAAATATCAAAAGGGTAAATCATCAGGTGTGGCACCACCTGGTGTTGATCCGATGGACTGGGATCAAGGATGTATAATATTAATTATATTTTACAACCACATGCAAAAGAATTTTTCCTTGTAATTAAAATTGAGTTTGAGTGAGGTAGTGGTACCACACATTGAAAACGAGAGTGAGGCTTAAACATTCAAGTGAGGTAACCGTTAATTACAGAGTAAAAAGGAAATAATTCAGAGGACACAGAGAGAAATGGAGGAAGTTAATCTGAGCTGAGATACTTGGAGGCAATAGAGGCTGAGTAAAGGCTCATCTCAGCTGCTAATGCAGGGTTAACGGTCACTGGTCAGTCCGACCCAGCCACCTTGACACCAAAAATCGATTGAGGTGGTTATTCCAAATGCGAGTGAATTTGCTAAAACCAAACCATCTTCATGTCCTCAATAACAACAGCAACAACAAGTCATTAATTGTTATGACGTCAGCTATGCCCGCTGAGCTATCCATAAATACCCCGTTGAGCTCGACGCTAATAGAGCTCAGCTTCTATGAACGAGGAGAATGAATTTGTGTGCACATCGGCTCCGGCACCATGAACGTGACGAGTACATTGCCCCCGGCCCCTAGTCTAAACGGTGAGTCTATTCCAGGCTCTCCTAGTTTTAGGATAGAGTTAGACGAACAGACTTGGAGGTTATGTCAGAACTTGAGGTTACTGAAGGCAAACTTCGAGTATACATCGAGGGTCAAGTCTGATTTTGTCACGATTTTGGATGATGCCACGAAGTCGCAAAACGAATTTTTTTCTTTTTCTATCTTTCGCCTTTTTACCCCGAAACCTTAACCGTAACTCGCTTAACGATAATTCAAATTTGAAGCATGAGTGAGATTAATGTAAATAATCTATGACTGCCTATCACGACCGTGACAAGGGGAAAAAAAGTATCTCGTATTTCGTGATTATCAGCTGCGCTGGTCACTTAATAACCGTATAATTCTTTAATTGAGAACTGAGTTGAGAGTAAAACAATTATTTTGAGCAATTGTCTTGTAAATCGAGGCAAATGTAAAAATCCTGAGATTTTGTCTGAGTAAGTTTAAAGCAGAGTTGAAAGCTTGATTTGCTAGACAAGTTAGAGCTGAACGACGACCCACATTTATGATTCCATGTAACTTGATTGGGAAATTTTTTGTTTAAGGACGAAGCCAAAAGATAGAGTTCTTTATTTTATCAACAGGCTGGAAGATATTATTAAAGAGTATAAAAACTGTCCAGAGACAGTTAACTTTTCTGAGTTGAATAACAAGCAGTGCTTATCTCTGGAATTTTCAGAGAGTTCACTCAAGCGAACAATACTGTTTCTGGGAAGGACAAAGAGGGATTTGCGTTTTTTTCGTTTAAAATTGAGGCATCGAAGAATGAGGTTCAAACTGCTACAGTTAAGTTAACACTAAGGCCAGAGGAAGTTTTGAGTAAACTCAAGAGCCGTTGCTGTTAGAAGTTTGTACCGGAGACCAGTGCAGTTGAAACCTACTAAATCAGTGGTACTGCCGAGTCTGTAACAAAAACTATGAATCACAAGAGGATGTCTGTTTATTTGAGAGAGGTGAAAAAAATAATAATCATGCTTCTAGAGATAGTCGTGGCGAGGATGAAAGAGATGAGTAGTGTAGGTTATCTGTGAACGCCCATCACAACATTGATCGGGCAATTTAAAGTATCTCGAATTTCTCGTGATTATCAGCTGTGCTGGTCACTTGATAACTGTAGGATACTTTAGCTGAAAACCGAGGTGAAGGTAGATTCATAGTTTAGGGAATTATGAGTAAAAATGGTTAAAAATGGTTGGGATAGAGGGTACGAAGGACTTAATGGTTTAAACAAAATGAGGGCGGTCAAACCAAGGTAATGAAACAGAACGACATAAGCAAGAGCAATGTTTCTAGAGGAGGAAGAGTGAGACAGAGTATTATGAGGCACTTAATTTTAGTGAAAATGCGAACACTCAAATGAGTTTTTGTTCGATGCTGATACATGTGCTACCAAGCACATTGTAAACGTAAACGTTTACATTGTAAAACTTTGAGAAGTTCAGAGGCAAGTTTTTGCGAACAAAAACGAGGCAGCAATTTAAACTTGAATGTGGAAACAAGTTAATTGTTTGAGATTTTATATGCAAGGCATTTTGAAAAACATTTTGTGATTATCAGCTGTGCTGGTCACTAAATGATTTTCTATAGAAAAGCTTTTTGAAAGTTTTGAGGTTTCAGATATTTTTGAGGATTTTGCTGAAGCAGAAACCAGTTTTTTAATGACATTTTTTGATGTCTACGATGGAGAAACGAGTATGCGAAGAAAGTAAATTTTTGCCACACTTGGTAATTTTCTCGATCAGTCACAGAATGGAGTTGAGGATCTTGATGCAAATTTCAGGGGGGAGCTTCACAGCTCATTAGCGAGTCGTAGAATTCTGCGACTGGGAGGCAGAATGGAGAGAAATCTTCACAAGGTGGGAAAATTGAAAAATGCTTCGATTGAGAGTTAGGTAATTCGTTTCTTGGCATCTTGCTTTGAACACGAGTAACTTTCATATCATGAGTAAACTAGAAGAGTTAATTTGCAATTGAGTAAGCACATATACAAAGCGAAGCCAGAAAACTAGATGTAATAATCTTAAGGCTAGCGAGGTTATGTCACTCGTTGTGAAAAGTCAAAATATTTAAATTGAGATGCTAGAGTATTTGAGGAAGTTGAAATTGAGGACACTATCAGTGACTGTGAAACTTGCACGTTAACAAAGATAGATTGTTATTAGGCGAGGTTAGAATGAGAGACTGAAGGCATCAAAATTGATTTGCACGAACACTATGGGTTGGACAAAACCTGCTTTGTACCCTAGCGACACCTGTGCAGTCATGAGGTTTTAATGATTATTCCAAGTTTGCTAAAACTTATTATATAAAGTATAAGAGCAATTCTGGAATTGGTCTTGAGAGATTTTGAGAATTACGAGTAACCCTGTAGGTGAAAGCAGGAGTGCTTGTTTCATAAGACCTGACAGAGAAACTGAATTTGAGGGTAAATTCAGACAGTTGATGATGAGTGAGCAGATAGCGACTTTACACGTGAACACTAAACGCAAAGAACGGCATAGCCGAGAGTTTTATTCAGACTTTGCAGGACAAAAAGTGCTTTAAGGTTAGACTCTGGTGACCTATGAGTATGTGGTTTCAGGCAGCTGAGGTAGCTGTTGATATAACAGAATATCACGAGACAGGTTTGAGTTTGAGTTTCCACCAAGAGCAATTAAAGTTGTTTTTGTCTGCTGCAGGACTAATTGCTATGTTTAATGGCACCTATCCACACAACAATTCATTATCTCCAGAAATGTGAGATTTAATGAAATATTAACATTTGGAGGTTTTAGAGGAAGAGTTGGATCTTAAACAGGATGAGTTAAAGTTAGTATTGCTAGCCAGTACAAACAAAGATCTAACGTTTTACTATCTGAGAGGAACTGAGTTCGATGAGCGAAAACAATGTGTGAGATTTGGTTGACAGATCTGAGATTGAGAGCGAGTTTCTGAGAGAGTACAAGTTGAGTGAGACATACGCTCCTGTCTCAATACTTGTCGTGGTCCGGGCTGCGCTGTTTGAATATAAACTGAATTTCACGCTTGTCAGATGGATGTCAAGATAGCCTACTGAATTATGAGATCGAGGACGATGCCTCCTGATGGATGCTTGTGTGAAGACGTCACGAGAGCAAACGTGGTGTGTGAACTGAGGAAATCTCTGTATGAGTTAAAAACAAGTCCCAGGAGGTAGAGTGAGAAAATTAACGCCGAGATATTGAAAACTTGGTTTCAGTCACGACATTAATAAATCTTGTCTGTTTACTTGGGTTTATCAAACTATACATGCTTTCTTCGTACTTTATGTCGATGAAATACTCATTAAGCGCAACATTGAGCAAAAACTGAGGTTGAGGTGAGTTTGAGTGCTATGTTTAGGATGAAGGACTCTGGAGAGCCAGATGTCTTTCTGAAAAACTAAAATCACTTGAGTTTGTGAAAAGAGATTCATGAGTATAACCCTAACAAACTGAATAGGCAAGAACCTTAAGAAGTTCAATCTGAGTGTTTGTACTTCTCATGACACACCAACAATAACGAGGAAATTGAGTAATCATGAGTTGAGGTCTCTTGAGTTAATACAATTTGACGAGTCTAGTAACTCTCAAGTTAAAATAATTCCATTCAGAGGAGCAATAAGCTGATCCAGCCTGAAGCTACTGATGCTGTAAGGCCTGACAACGCCGATGCGGTCAATGTGCTTGCAAGATAGCAATTGAACCTTACGGAGAATGGCTGGAATGACGTAGAAAGGATTTTCCTTTATTAATCTGCGAGGTATCGAGATCAACCGAGGATTATCTGATTGAGTACTTTTGGAGACATCATCGCAGAGAGAAACAAACCCTGGTAAGGGTTCTCTCACAAGATCTTTGAGAGACGCTGAGTATAACGCAGCATCGAAAGGTTCATGCAGCTAAATCATCAGTTTGGACAAGGTACTTCGAGACACAATGATTTGGACATTCTACCCGGTAAAGATCAACAGTGATAATCTGTGCACGGTTGACAGCTCGCAAATAGAGTGATGTTAAACATCTTGATAAGAGTATTGAGGTATTAAGGAAAAATCCAAGGTACTGGAAGTTGAAGGGCAACAGAAAAACTTCTGTTTGAGGCTCATGAGAACTTTGTAAAGCAATGCGTTGCTGAGGGTTAACTGATGTTAGTGGAATGAATTAAAAGTTCGACATGGCCGATAACCTTATCAAGCCACTTCACCGAGGCGATTTCGAAAGACTTAAATTAAGATTTTCGAATTGAGTGTGTATGAATGAGGATGTACATGAGATGTATGCAATGAGTTCATGAGGACATTTTGATTTATTATGTTACAGGTTCACCTAAGCAGTTAGTTGAGGCGAGACAATTACACCCACATTACAGATAGAAGATCAGCGAGAAAGATTATAAGTGAAATGAGAAAGAAAAACTCTGTTTTGTGATTTTATGGACTAATGTGATTTGTGATGTTTATTTCATTTACAATTTCAATTTCTAGCTTAAACATTGCATTGTATAATTTACCGCTATTTTGATTTTCCATTGAGAATTTTTGTTTATAATAATTGAGATTGTTTTATTTTGATTTGAGGTAATATAATTGAGGTTGACGGATTTATTATTGTTGAATAATAAATGGAGGGAGTGTTGGCAGTGGATTTATTATCCAACACCGTCAACAGCTCTTATGCTGCAGCAGCAGCAGGAGACTCAGAGCGCCTGCGCGGCAGGCGCTCGGTAAGTCCCCAGCCCGCATAGGGCAGTTCGAGTATGGCCGCCAAGGCTAACGCGTGTGTAGGGATCGCTATCCCGAGTTGAGTATTTAATAATAGATATGAGTTTACCGAGACTACCGTAGGTTTATTGTGTTTCACCCTTACCCCCCTGTGCCTAAATTAATCTGCTGTCAACACTTAATAACCTCACTAACACTTTTAATAATGTGAACTTTGTAATCCCCAAAACATTAGTCCTATAGTTCCTTCCACTGATGATGATGATGTGGCCTTCAGTGGCCTTCTCGAAAACAAACACAAGACGATAAATTTTTGCAAAAAAAAACCCAAATAAAAAAATTAAAAGTGCAAAGAAATTTTTTGCAGAAGCTACGCAGATGAGCATGAGCATCTTGCGACTTAGATTGAGTTGATTTTTTTTTTATGGCAGCACCTGATCCGTGAACACTCGCTGCGCTCGTGTTCACAAATGTGGGTGCTGCCATCAACCAAAAAAAAAAAAAATACCTATAAAAAAAAGACAAAAAAAATAAAAGCCCCAGCAAAAACTTTACAAGTCTTTGCGATTTCCTGACAAGTGACAATAGCTCGCAGGGAGTAAAGAACAACATGTCCGCGTCTCTAGCAACAGTCAAAGTGGGGTTAGTGTGTTTATTATAATTAATCAACGTACTTTCGACCTCAAATAAAGAAAAATAGTATGCATTACACGAGAGAAAAGTTGGACAATCCCGCACTGCACGATAAAATGCCGCTATATCGCGCAGCGCGGCAATGTTCAACTTTCCTCCCTTGTAATGCAATATACTATTCCTCGAGAATCAAGATGGGTACCAAAAGTATCGTATGGTAAAATTACTTCCGTTAACTGCTTGCTTAACGGTGCCATTCTGGTTTCAACGCAATTGAAAGCGCTACGACCTGGAGCGTTAGTAGCCACGAACAGAGCATCCAAATTGAAGTTCTGGAAATGCTGAATGGCAAAAGCAATATTTTTAGGAAACCTGTAAAAAAATATGTTAATTAAACTCGATATAAGGTTACTCATAATTTCAAGTGAAAGTTTTATGCTGTAATTTACCTTAGATTCTCGTCCGGACCTCCTTCTACAGTGATAATCATCACTGGCTTGACATCACCTTGATCCGTTTTCAAAATTTGTGAAAAATTTTCTTCTCTCATTAAAGTACTCATGTCGTGAGCGTGAGACGCTGCAGTAGACTGAGCGTGCTTTCCACTTCGAACTGAAATAAATGTAGGACCACTGTAGGTAACGTCACTAGGATCGCCTTTGCCATTTGGTTTGATAGAAATGCCAGCATATACTGAAGGTATAAGCTTATGTTTTTCGCCGATTATGAAGTCGTGATCTGGAAGCTGGACTCGATAATCAACGTGCATTACAAGCGAGCACTGCTCTTTTGCAGCAGTGATCCCGACCGGCACACGAGCTTTATCATCTTGCGATAAGAAGCTGCATTGTTTAGGTCCAAGAATAGATGCAAGTGACTCAAAATTCCTTATACTTGCTGTGCAAAATTTTCCATCCGGATGGTGTTTGTGTAAATCATTTGATGGCTTGGATAAATGAACCGGCACGTCACTACATGGCGTGATGCTTGATTAGTCCGAGAATTTTTCGGAATGAGGCGAGTATAAACGGCACTTCTTGAAATAGACGACCCTACTAAATTTTGAACATTACGATGCAATTCGTCCAATGTTTTACAAGATTTCATTTCATCAGTCTGGCGACGTTCATGAGCTGCACTTCCATGGATGACAACGGTTTTGATAGAATCAAGCAAATTAACATGTTCTTCTTCGAGACGGGGACGACCAGCTTCTGTGCGTATACCAATATCATTACTTGACGTTGAAATTCCCTTCATTTTTTCTTTTATTTTATTTCGATAATCAGCCTGATTCTTGGCATTATTTTTTTTCATTTTCAAAAGCTGCTCTTGAAGATTCAGTTCCTTGCGGGCTTTTTTATACCCTTTTCAACGTCTATATCTAAATTTGCATCTCTTGCTGCTAGTGTAGCTGACAATTGACCCTGTAACGCATTGATTTTTTTTTACATAAGGTCTTGAGCAGGGGTCGAGTACTTGCGTTTAAGAATATTTCCCGGTTCAGGGCTAACCAAATCTAGTTCGGAATTTTCTTTAGGATCCTCTTCTATTTTTTTGTTACTGCAGTCTGCTGCAGATGGTTCCTCAATGGATTTACGGAGAATTGATGATTCGTGATCAGTACTGCTGCTGCTTTTTGTGGAAGTGGGCAGCTGCTATGACAAGAAAATTTCAATAATAACTATTAAAAAATCCGTGCTAAAAAATTTTTTTTCAATTTGATTTTTTTGAATATAAAAATGCATCTCTCAAAATTTACATGTTAAAAAAATATTTTTTAATTTCAAACTGGTTTGATGAATAATATGAATTTTTTTTAGTTCCTGAAAAAACGTGATTTATTACTGTTGAGTTTAAGTTGATTTATTTTTTTATTTTTTAAGTTCAGATTCAGTCAATATTGATTTTCTTCCAGTGATGAAAGTTTGAAAATATAGCACATTTTTGTCACGTAATCGTTGATATCATTACAAGTATATATTTGTAATATTAAAAACTTCTAATCCTGCGCAATGAATAAAAAACCAGAAGATTTTCATTGGTATTAGATTAAACAAATGATTGAATTTACCTTCTGAAGATATCGAAATAGATTTTGCTGTATCTTTTGTTTAAGTAAACTTCGTTTCAGCCCTCAACTCTCGAATCTTCTTATCAATTTCAGAGTTTAGTTCTGCACCTTTGAATTGCCGCTTAAGAATGTTCCAGCAGTCATTACACTTATCTTAAATACACTGTTTCGATAATTCATTCGCGTAATGCATCGAAAATGCTTCATAAAAAGTCCTGTAAGTGGCCATTGTTTTTGAATTTTAGATCTGAAAAATTTTAATAAAAACAAACGCCGGCGCGAGCTGTCGGATAGCTTGTTGCAGCATGCAGCGCCTAGTAATTAACTCACGGGTTTTTATCATACCGGCACTGCGGTCGGTAACTATAGGGTAAGTCTACACTTTCGCGTTTGACCCGCGCAAAAGAACTATGCGTTCAGTGCACTGTTGCATGAACGAAAATTAGATTAAATTAGATTAAATTTCGCCTTTAAAAAATCTGACATGTGACCCCCCCCCCCCCGCCTGCCCGTTCAACGTAAGGGCATGTAGATATTCTTGGGACCCCCCTCCCCCCTGTGACCCTTACGTAATTAATGAATGACCCCTTATGTCATTAGGGAAGATGTCATTTATTTACCTCTAATTTTTGAAAGTCCTCAGGCTGAAAACTGGTAATTTTTTTTTTTTAATTTTCAGTTTAGAGATTGGAACTCGTATTATAAGAGTCGTTGTTAGTATGTATTATTTACATAACGTGACTATTGAAATATATTAAAAAGCTTAATTTTTTATAAAACACTTAATGCAGTACTTATTTTGTACATATTTTGTATTTGTATTTGTATTTATTCATTAATTGAGACCATGAGGTGTATAACCCCTCATTTTGATTTATTTTATTTATTTTAAGGTTAGGTTTTTTTGCATTCGCGTCCACTATCTCAATTTTCATCTTTAAAGTCGATGTGTAATCAAAGTCTTATAAATAAAAAACTCGATTTCACTCATTAAATGCATCCATTGAATATAAGTTAAAAAAATTCGGTTACCCGCTCAGAAAGTCAAGCTGAGCGCTGGCCAGGGCCCGACCAGCCGCTCTAAAATTTTGACCGGGGCCCGTGCTGGCAATCTTTAGAAATGTTACGGAGCGCTGGAGTAGCCTCGCTAGGGCGAGGTTTATTTTCCCGAATTTGTGTATTATACTTGAGATTATTTTAAATTATGGTTGTGTTATCAACTTCTATGTATGTACAAGAACTACGGACGTTTAACAAATTAATTATAAATCAACAAACTCAGTCAATAAATTTTAGAACAACAGTATAAAATTTGTTATAATTCAGCAGTAGTGATCAACTTTTGAGATAACTAAAAATGTTTGTTTTATACATTTTCTTTTTTTAATCATTAAAAAAGTTGAATATTATTAAAATAAGTGTTAGCCTGGAAATAATTTATTTTCTTCATTAATCATAAATTAAAAAATAAGTGCATTGTAGCAGGATAAGTTAAGGTTGTTGGGTCGGTCCATGATCTGACAAGTAGATTCTAACAAAAAAGTACTCATTTTATAGGTAATTGCTTCTTATTGACGCCACTAAATTTTTTTGGCAAAATGAACCTTGTGTCGTGTCGGCACCAGCTCCCCTTTTTAAAATTTAAATAGTTTTCAGCTAATTTTTAAGTTATTTACAAATGATTTAATTATTAGTTAAATAAGATAAATTAGTAAGTATAAGTAAGAGAGAGAGAGAATAAAAAGAAGAAAAACAGAGAGAGAGAGGAAAAGCGAACAGGAGCTGGGAAAAAGAAGAGAGAGAGAGGACAAAAGAAACGCGTCAGCACGGGACGCCTGGCTGAGTAAAGGAAAAGCCAGCAGCGGACCCCAACAATAGAGCGTCACGGCAAGGAGGCGGGAGGCCATAAACAATCCCCCGCGACCACCGGTCAGTGACATTGACCCAATGAGGCCTCAAGGAATCGGGTCCCATAATATTTTAGGCGGACTTTACTTGTAGGAGAGGGAGTCCACACATGGGGAATATTATAATAAATTAGGCCAAGGCCAAGCCCTCGTGGAAAAGAGGCCAAATCATTGGTTTTTCCCCCAGATTCGGGCACACATGGGAGGGTCCATAATCCCCTCTACGGGGGTGGGTCCTCATGCGTAGGGGTATAAATAGGGCCGCGAACGCGAGCCCGGGAGCTTGGTTAATTCAGTCGCGTACCAGAACTCGTCCCGCGCACATCGTTCCGCGAGGAAGATCTCCACGACCGGACTCACGAGAGTTAGAGATTTCAAGGTCTCGATACCTTTATTAAAAATAAATCGAGATAAACCTGAGTGACTATTTATAGTCTCGTTTTAAGGGCAATTCTGAGTGTACTAATCAGAGCTCCTAATCCGCGAGTTTCGGATAAGTGCGAGTAAAAATAAAAATTAGAGTTCCGGTAGTGACAACTATATTTTGAAAGACTTTTAAGGAAACAACAGCCTTTGTGACCGACTAGAGAAAAGTGCCGGGAAGTTCCTTCAGGACTGTGCAGAACCACCGATTCACCACCTCAAGCAGCCCAGCGGGAGTCTTCAGTCTACAACAACGTCACACTCTCTCTCTCTCTCTGTGCAGTGTCCAGAACTTTAATAGAAGTAAGATTATTTTTAAGGAAGTAGATCGTGTAACGTTTGTAATGGTTTGGTTTTGATAATAAATAGATTTTTTCTTAGTAGTCTTTCAGGTTCTGTAGTTTTATTAATTACCCTCCTCTCAGTTATTCGAATCACCTACCCGGTTATAAAAAAAGGGTGAAGTAGATTCAAAATAAGTAAATAGATCTGTCCCGATTTTGGGACATGACACTTGGGAGAAAAGATATTGCCAAATTTGTTTAACACGTAAGCTTATGGGAATCACTGTTTTTTTGAAAGTTTAATAGGACCTGACAAAAATATTTTAATGAAAGAATTCAGGGTGGAAGAAAAAATTTTTTTAAACACTTATCAATTAAAAACAATTACCAGTAGACCTTATGAGCTGAGAAAAAAATAATCAAACACTAAAATCTTAGGTGAGGTGCTACCCTAGTGAAAATATATGGTGCGTACTCACATGCGTACACACATGCGTACGCACGTACGTACTCACGTGCTGTTAACGTTCAGTAAATTTTTTTTTTTAAATAACAACAACTTTATTATTTTTAAAACAGTAAACAACAAGGGTAACAGTCATAAACAATAAGTTCAACAATAAAGAATTTATTTTTCAATTTATGGCGAACTGAACCAAATATCCGTGTATCTGAAATTTTTCGAATTGGAAAAAAACATGTTACCACTAGTTTGGTATTATCTTAAAATTTTATATATTTTTAATGAAAAAGTTTTTATAATTTTTTCTTTTAATTTTAATATTAATACTCAACTAAAAAATTTGAAATCCATTTTTGGGATGTCCAAACTCAGGTACACTAAAACCTCCGATGAGCATAGATCTGTGCAATCAAGAAAGCACAAAGAAATAACAATCGCAAATTTTTAACTTAAATAAATTGAGTATCAATTTATAATTTAGCCAAATTTTCCAAATTTATACAGTTCCTTTCTTCTTTAACTTAAAAAAAAAAAAAAAAAAAAAGTTATGACACTAGTTAAAACAAAAATTTTGTTTGATAAAAGTTTTTTACAAGTTATTTTTTATGATTCTAGTGCAAATTTCCATATTGTAAATATATGTAAGTATACAAAGAAAAATCATTTATGAATTTTTTCACTATATATAGTAGCGAGATTTAAAAGATTTATTATTTTTTCTAAGCTTTTAATTTAATAATCAAAAACTTTATTAAAAAAATGTTATGAACTTTTTATGTTACCAGGTTTCTTTAACATTTGATGACAATTTTTATTGATTTATTTATTTGTTTATTTTCATTGTTAAAGTTATCTATAGTAATTATTGTATACCTGATTGTACCGTAGAGTAGCTAGAAGAGAGTGAGGTACCAATCGAAGTAACTGAAGATGTTTCGTCGTTAACTGAGAGTAATGATTTACTCATCGTTTCTGACTTAGAAACATGGTTTTCTAATCGATTTACCACAGATAATTTAGAGTTTATTTTGTTTATTAATCTTATTAGATTATTGATAATTTTATTAAGATAAAATCAAGTTAGTATTGTTACCAAAAGTATTCCTAGATTATAAATTTTTCAATAATTTACTTTCTTTTATTGTTTCGGATCTTTCGTAAGTAGCATAATATTCTAAAAGGATCAATAAAGGCTTTGAATAAAAAAAAAACACATTTCGTAAGCTTATAGTATGCATTTACCAAAGACAAAAAATAAGCTATGTATAAAAAATTTAATAATGAATAAATATATTTAAACAATGTGAAATAAGATCTTATTTATCAACGTTTATGACATATTTTCCCTTTTTCTTGCTTTTAAGAGAATTATTAATGTCTAGCGAAAATCGAGTTCAAATCTTACGTAAGTAGGCGGGGGGGGGGGTGAAAAAATCTTACGTGGCCTTACGTGGGAGGAGGGGTGGATCAAAAGTAGCTAAAATCATGCTTACGTAATTAATGAATGGCCCCTTATAATGTAAGTTAGTCTTTTAAGAAATTCAATAAGAAAAAATAAAATGAATTTATTGCCCCACTTTCACAATATGCTGAGATACAATCAGGTATACAATAATTACTATAGATAACTTTAACAATGAAAATAAATAAATAAATCAATAAAAATTGTCATCAAATGTTAAAGAAACCTGGTAACATAAAAAGTTTTTTAATTTTTTTAATAAAGTTTTTGATTATTAACTTAAAAGCTTAGAAAAAATAATAAATCTTTTAAATCTCGCTACTATATATAGTGAAAAAATTCATGAATGATTTTTCTTTGTATACTTACATATATTTACAATATGGAAATTTGCACTAGAATCATAAAAAATAACTTGTAAAAAACTTTTATCAAACAAAATTTTTGTTTTAACTTGTATATGGTTGTAGATGGTTGGTACGACTGGTAAGCATCAACAACTCGTTGCATTTCGCTCTGTAAGTTTCCATTTGCAGACCGTTTTTCGTACTCCATTTGCTGCAGGCTCTTTTTCAGATTTTTTCCGGACAGTTTCCCAGCTCAAAACGCAAAAAATCTCGCTGGTGGCTCAAATTTTTACTGAGCTGGAGACCCGGAAAAATTCTGTGCCTGTTTTGGCAGGTGTTGCGGATTACTGCTTCATTAATTTTATTTATTTGCCGGATTAAAAGCTGGTAGGGGAGGGTTGTCAAATAAAGGTTGAGACAGACACAATTTAATAAACCAGTGTTAATTTATTTATAAAAGTACAAAATTTAACTACAAATGTAAATAGTCATAAATTATAAATTTTAATTTATACAAGATTTGATTTAACTTAATTTAAGTGAACAAAAATTTGAATGACAAAAAATACTGTCAAGATTGTGACCAGTGAGTGCTTGAGAGTTAACTTTGATGTAAACCAAATTAAGTAACTTGAGAGAATTAATTTAATTGAAACTGCTTATAAATTTCATTAATTAATTAAAAAATGTAATTGTGAAATGAACAAAATTGTAGTGAGAAAACAATTGTAATTGAAAATATTTTATGATCAATTTCCAAGAAAGGAAAATCAAGTCATAAAAGAAAACACCTAGTTAAAACTCGTTACGTGCTTGATTGTATTAATTCAAAAACGTAAACAAGAGTTAAATAGAATAAAGGTGAGATAAACAGCCAACAGAGAATGGCCTTGAAAGGAGAGAGAGAGAGAGATAGAGAGATGGCCCCGAGAAAGTCACGTAGCAGCAGAGAATGGCCTTGAGAAAAGAAAATGGCCGCGTGAAATTAGCGAGTTTACCAAAAAGAGAAAACCGCACAGTAATGTACTTACTGCACACAATACAATGAGAGGCTCAAGTAAATTATTGTTACTTGAGCCGAAATACCTGGAGATGTCCTTGTAGGTGGTTTCCGGAGAGTATCCTGAAGAAGGAGTCCTTGCTTTGTCCACCAAAGAGAAGATGAGGTTGCCAGTGAGCGCGCCGGTTGCAAGATTGAAAGATTGCTGCAATATTATTGATTGCAACAATCGAGATGAGCTGGACCACAAGATCACTTCAACACAAAAACTCACAGGAAAAAACCAAGATAAAAAAGAGAGTTAACCCAAGAGAAGCTTAGATGAAAAGTTGAGCGAGAATTCTCCACTGTGTGCTACGAGAAGCGCCAAGACGAGAAGTGAGAGAGAAGCAGCAAGCCCGCGCAAAGCCGACGGCGTCCGCTGCTGCAGCAACGCCAGTCAACCCAAGCTGCGCAAACGGCTGCGCGAGAGTTCCCAGCACCATGTAGTTCTGCGTGGACTAAGAGATGGCGCCACGCAGTCTACAACTATTGATTTTCTAACTCGACGATGTGAACGGAGCGAAATTATTGTTCGCTCCGCAACATTGCCGCCCGCCATCAACCGACTGGTTGATTAAGTTTGAGCTGAGCAGACCGGTAAAACCACCAACTTCACTACTGGTCTCTTGAGTGTTGTTGTAGCTGTCCTGAGTGTTACCACACGAACCAAACCATCTGGCCCTGGATGGAGTTGGACTACTCTTGCCAGAGGCCATTTGCTTGGTGGCATGTTCTCATTTGTGAGCAAAACCAATGAGTTGACCTTGATGTTGTGAGAAGGATGTTGCCATTTTGAAACCATCTGCAAGTGATGCAGATAATGAGTTGACCATTGCTTCCAAAAGCTCTGCATCATTTGCTGAAGCAATTGCCAGCGGTCCAGTCGAGATGTTGCCAAGTTTAAAAGACTGGGTTCTGGAACTGCATTGAGTGCTGTGCCAATGAGAAAGTGTCCAGGTGTGAGTACCTCCAAGTCATCAGGATCGTCGCTGAGAGGTTCCAATGGGCGTGAGTTGAGAATACCCTCAATCTGAGCTAGAAGAGTAGCAAGCTCCTCGAACGTCAAAAGGGTATCACCAATTGTCCTATTGAGATGAAACTTCACTAGTTTTACCACTGACTCCCACTTACCACCCATGTGTGGGGCAGCTGGTGGATTGAACTCCCACTGAGTTTTGTCGTTAGCCAACAACATTCCAAGAGCCGAGTTTCCCTGTTGAGCTTGATGCCAAAGTTTTTTCAGAGTCTTGTCCGCTCCTTGAAAATTAGTTCCACAATCTGAGTATAAGTGAGAAGGGAGTCCACGACGAGAAGTGAAGCGTCTATACGCTGCAATGAAACCGTCTGCAGAATAATCGCTGACTGCTTCCAAATGAGTAGCTGATGAAACAAAACAGACAAACACACATATCCAACCTTTGTAGGTTTTTGAACCTCGTCCTTTCCAAGATTTGATATTGAGTGGACCAGCGTAATCAATCCCAGTATGAGAAAAAGGACGAGTGGGAGTTACCCTGGCCACGGGTAGTTGTCCCATGAGTTGGCGAGCTCGAGTCCCCCGCTGTCTAGCACAAATCACACAGTGCACTATGTGAGACTTGACAGTAGCTCGTCCACCAATGATCCAGTATTCTTGCCGTATCTTGGCAAGAGTGACCTGAGTTCCACCATGGAGTGTGTCCAGATGGGCCTGACCTATTATGAGTTTAGTGAGAGGTGTGTTTCGGTTGAGAATTGCAGGATGCTTGATTGAATAACTCAGATTCGTCTTGTTAAGGCGACCTCCTACTCTGAGAATTCCCTCGGCATCCACAAATGGAGTTAGCCGGTTGAGTGCATGAGACGTTGGAAGTGTTGAGTTGGAAACCATGCGAATTTCGTCCTTGAAATCCACTTCTTGAGATTGTCTAACCCAAAATGACTTGGCTTTGTTGAGCATTTCCGCAGAGATGACTGGTGAGTGAGAAATGAAAACTCCTTTGAACCGTTGGCACGCCACCATGCACAAAGAAGTAATTTTGAATAACTTGTTGAGCGATGAATACCTGTAGAGAAGATCCCAATGCTCCCTAACAGTGGCAACAGCTGTTGTTGGAACAATTTTCTTGAGTTCTGGAAGTGTGTGCTCATCAAGAAGTTCTCGTTTGGCAGGCCAGAGTTCTTCTGATTGTTTTAGCCACTCAGGGCCATTCCACCAGAGATTGTGATCGATGAGTTGTGATGTTAGCAATCCTCGAGAAGCACAATCAGCTGGATTACATTTTCCCGGTACATGCCTCCACTGAGCAGATGATGTGAGTTCCTGAATGGAATGTACCCTGTTACGCACAAACTCCTTCCAGCGAGATGGGTGAGAGTTGATCCAAGTGAGTGCTACCATTGAGTCCGTCCAAAGTGTCACAGAGCGTACCTCTAATTTGAGTGAGCCAGCAAAGTGATTAACCAATTTGCTGAGCAAGTGAGCAGCAATTAACTCCAGTCGAGGGATTGAGACCGGCTTGAGTGGGGCCACCTTTGTTTTGGAACAAAGAAATGAGATTGAAATACCTGTGGGTCCGTGAGTGCGCACATATAAAACCGCAGCCATGGCATATTGAGAAGCATCCGAGAAACCATGAATTTCGATGGAGGAGTGTGACAGGGTTCCAAGCCACCGAGGAAGTGAGACCTTATCCAAGTTCTGAAAATCATCCCTGATTTTGAGCCACTTGGCCTTGATTGACTCTGACACTGGTTCGTCCCAGGCCAGCTTGAGTAGCCATAACTCTTGCAGGAGGATTTTTGCTTTTATGACCACAGGTGAGATGATGCCGATGGGGTCGAAGATTTGAGCCACTTCTGAGAGAATTGTCCTTTTGGTGAGTGTCTCCTTGACTGGAGGTAAGGCCAGAGTGAATGAGATTGAGTCCTGCTGAGGGGTCCAAATGAGTCCGAGAATTCTGGCAGTGCAGTCACTAAATGAGATGGTGTTGTCACCTTGAGAGTCCGTGTGAGCGGTCTTTGAGAATTCAGGGTGGTTGGAGTTCCATTTTGCCAAGGGAAATCCACCTGCCCTGCACAAACCTTCAAGCTGATGAGCTTTCTCGTTGAGAAGCGCCAGAGTGTCAGCTCCCCCGTAGATATCGTCTACGTATCTGCCAACTTCCACTGAGTCAATGGCAAGTGGATACCGATGACCTTCATCCAGTATGAGTTGCAACAGTACCCGAATGGCTAAATAAGGAGCTGCCCGAGTGCCATACGTCACCGTGATGAGCTTGATGAGTACTTCCCTGAGTTCGCTGTCGATCCAAATTATCCTTTGCAAATCTTGATCATCGGGATGAACCAAGATCTGCCTGTACATTTTTGTGATGTCTGTAGCAAAGACAAACTGATGAGTTCTGAGCCATGTGAGTACGTCGACGATGTTGAGCAATAAATTGGGTCCAGCATGCATGATGTCGTTGAGAGAGTAACCGGATGATGTGACAGCAGACCCATTAAATACAACTCTCAACTTTGTTGTTAAACTATCCAATTTGAGCACTCCATGATGAGGTAGATAGTAAGCTGGAGATGATTTGAGCTCCTCTGCCGGCACAGGAACCATGTGACCCAGTTGAGCATATTCCTCCATAAAAGCAACGTACAGCTGCTTGTAATCATCGTCGCGTTGAAGCTTGTTCATGATTCCTCTTAAACATGCCCTTGAGCGAGCGAGAGAATCACCCAAACAAGAAGGATCCATCTTCAGGGGCAATCTGACGATGTAGCGTCCTTGCGGGTCCCTTGAGTGTGTCTTGAGGAAATGTTGTTCACACTCCTCTTCTTCTGGTGTGAGGATTGACTTTGAAGAGTGTGGAGCTTCTTCCAAGTCCCAAAACCTTGTCAGGATCTCCAGAAGTGAGGTGTCGTCATGAACTGTTGCCCCATGAAAGGTTTGTCGTGGTGAATAATTTGACTGTGAGGAAGGTCCATGAACCAACCACCCAAATATAGACAGCTGAGCAATAGGATCATGAGGGGTTGCCTTGATGAGGTTTGGCAAGATGATTAAGCCATAATGATCTGCACCAATTATGATGTCTATGTTGCGTGGTTGACCAAATTGAGTGTCTGCTAAGTTGAGTTTGCTGAGATGAGGCCAAGTTGATTCATCGCACGGGTGAGAAGGCAACGTAGAAGTGAGCTGTTTCAATATATGAGCGTGGAGTTTGAGCTGAACGTTGCGATGAATGGACTTGAGAGTCACGACTACCTTTCCTTGAGTGTGAGCTGACTTTGATCCACCAATGCCAATGATGGGAACAGATGAGTGAGTCCGAGGAATTTTGAGCATTGTCACAATATCAGATGATATAAATGACAATTCTGAGCCTGGATCGATGAGAAGTCTTACTGAATGAGAAGCTGAAGGTGTTATGAGCAAGGCTACTGCCGTAGCCAGGAGTGAGTGTTCCAGAGATTGAGAAGTACCAAATGTGACTGCGCCTGCTTCCTATTGAGTAGATGTGTTAGCCTTGGTTTGAGTAGAAGCCCCAGGATTGGCTCCTGACTCAGGGTGTATCATTGTGTGGTGAGATTGTCCACATGTCTTGCACCGTACTTTTGAGTTGCAATTCCTGGCTGCGTGTTTTCCCAGACAATTGAAGCAGAGCACCTTTTCAACCACAAAGTGCCTGCGAGCTGTCAATGAGAGTTCCTTAAAACCAGGGCAAAACACGATGAAATGTGAGCCGTCACAGAAGGAGCAAGGGTACTGCTTTGCAGGTTGAGTTTTCCTGGAATCAGCAGCAGAGTGAGAGGGTCCAGCTGATCCAAAGTGAGCCTTCATCGCTTTGGTAGATTGATGTGTTCCTTGAGATTTTCCACCAGACTGATTGACGCTGCCGTGAGAAGCACCTTCCACCTGCTCCAAGGCTCGAACTCTGCCCATAAGGAATTGCTCGAGATTCTCAAAGCTAGGAAATTCTGATGAGTTGGCCAGAGAAGTTTCCCATTGTTCCACGGAGAGACGATCCAGGAGGCTGATGCCCTTTGCGGTGAGCAAGCAATCTCCCAACTCCTCGCGTGAGACGTGAGTCATCAGCGACTTTCTGATGCCTGACAACGATGAGATCATTGAGTTGAGAGAGGCCGAGCTTTTTGGTTGAACATGAGATAGCCTATTGAGCTTGCCAATATGCTCCGTTATGAGGTATCTTTCATTTTCATAACGGGTCAGCAGAGTGTTCCAGGCGAGATCCAAACCTTCAGCAGTAATGGGAAAAGAGTTGATAAGTGCTAAAGACTCACCAGATAACGAGCTCCGCAGATAGTGGACCTTCTGTGATGCTCCAAGTCGGGAGCTGTTTAAAACCAAATCAGAAAAAGAGACCTTGAATTCTGGCCACTTTGCATATGATCCAGAAAAAGATGGGAGCTTGATCTCTGGGAGCTTGGCACCGTGAGAAGTGTCTTGAGATTCTGTTGAGTTGGCCGGAGGAACAACTGGAGGGAGCTTGTCTTTGAGAGCAGCCAGAGCGGTGAGAATGTCAAACATAACATCTTCCATTTGAGAGAGTGTTCCTTGAGTAAAATAGTCGTCATCTACCATCACAGAAGGACAGAAAGTGACCAGTTGTGAGTGGTCCTGTCGAAAATTAGTCATAATGGTCGTTGCTGAATTTTCCCAAGAATCCAATACCATGGCACCAATGACGCCTTCATGTGAGGTGATCCTTTCTAAAATTCTGATAAGAGATTGCAACCGCTCAGTCTGTGAGAGCTTTCTCACCAGAAAGTCAGCTGACACCGATCCTGAGTTTGACCTTGTGCGCCGTTGAGAACCATCAGTAATTTGAAGAGATTCCTTTGAGTTGGCCTGGACTCCAGAGATGTTCTCAGTTGAGTCGCTCCAGAGTTGAGTGTTATCAGCAAGGTCATGAACCTTGACCTGTGGAGTAGTGCCAGCCTCACCTGGTTCCTTGATGAGACTTGGTGAGTTGCTCCTGGAGGGCCTTTTGGTGTCTGCACTCTGCTTCCCATCCATGTTGAACCACCAGTGAGCACCAAATTAGCAGGAAAGTTGAGAGTACCTGGAGATGTCAAATAAATAAGTAAACCGACTCTTTTCATCCAGAGCTGACTAAGAGAAGAAAAGAGAAGAGCAACAAAGAGCAGAGAAGACAAGAAAAACCCAGCCACCTACCAGCTATCCGGCTCGAAGGACCAAATGTTGCGGATTACTGCTTCATTAATTTTATTTATTTGCCGGATTAAAAGCTGGTAGGGGAGGGTTGTCAAATAAAGGTTGAGACAGACACAATTTAATAAACCAGTGTTAATTTATTTATAAAAGTACAAAATTTAACTACAAATGTAAATAGTCATAAATTATAAATTTTAATTTATACAAGATTTGATTTAACTTAATTTAAGTGAACAAAAATTTGAATGACAAAAAATACTGTCAAGATTGTGACCAGTGAGTGCTTGAGAGTTAACTTTGATGTAAACCAAATTAAGTAACTTGAGAGAATTAATTTAATTGAAACTGCTTATAAATTTCATTAATTAATTAAAAAATGTAATTGTGAAATGAACAAAATTGTAGTGAGAAAACAATTGTAATTGAAAATATTTTATGATCAATTTCCAAGAAAGGAAAATCAAGTCATAAAAGAAAACACCTAGTTAAAACTCGTTACGTGCTTGATTGTATTAATTCAAAAACGTAAACAAGAGTTAAATAGAATAAAGGTGAGATAAACAGCCAACAGAGAATGGCCTTGAAAGGAGAGAGAGAGAGAGATAGAGAGATGGCCCCGAGAAAGTCACGTAGCAGCAGAGAATGGCCTTGAGAAAAGAAAATGGCCGCGTGAAATTAGCGAGTTTACCAAAAAGAGAAACCCGCACAGTAATGTACTTACTGCACACAATACAATGAGAGGCTCAAGTAAATTATTGTTACTTGAGCCGAAATACCTGGAGATGTCCTTGTAGGTGGTTTCCGGAGAGTATCCTGAAGAAGGAGTCCTTGCTTTGTCCACCAAAGAGAAGATGAGGTTGCCAGTGAGCGCGCCGGTTGCAAGATTGAAAGATTGCTGCAATATTATTGATTGCAACAATCGAGATGAGCTGGACCACAAGATCACTTCAACACAAAAACTCACAGGAAAAAACCAAGATAAAAAAGAGAGTTAACCCAAGAGAAGCTTAGATGAAAAGTTGAGCGAGAATTCTCCACTGTGTGCTACGAGAAGCGCCAAGACGAGAAGTGAGAGAGAAGCAGCAAGCCCGCGCAAAGCCGACGGCGTCCGCTGCTGCAGCAACGCCAGTCAACCCAAGCTGCGCAAACGGCTGCGCGAGAGTTCCCAGCACCATGTAGTTCTGCGTGGACTAAGAGATGGCGCCACGCAGTCTACAACTATTGATTTTCTAACTCGACGATGTGAACGGAGCGAAATTATTGTTCGCTCCGCAACAGCAGGTTAGAATCTCAATCGTCCGCTCGCTCCTAAATTTCACGTTCAGCGATTACCTAGACTGCTATCTTTCAATTCATCCAACTACACACGACTCAAAAGATCTCACAAGACACCTAACTTACCGATCCAACGGATACAACAGCTAGCCACCATGAGAGCATGACCGACTCGTCCAACATCATCCTCATCGCCGAACCTTCTGCACCACAGTATTGCAACATATTTAGGTGAGTCTCCTGTACGTGTCTCGTGCTTTGATTCGCCTATCCCCACCCCTACTAACGACCAAAATACACCGTCTATTGCAAACCGACAACGCAAGCCACTTCGGTCGATTTTCTCGCAGCTTACGCATAACTTTTCACCCTTGATCTCATCAGTCCAGTCGCAAACCGCGCCCACTTCACGTCTCATTTGCACCGTTGAAGAATCCTCTTCTTCGGACCCGCCCACTGCCAATAGAAAACGTCAGGCCTCCTCGTCACCTGAACTCACACCTGTAGTTAGAAAAGCAGCGTTACAGGCGCACAGCACTGACATGGAGTCTGAGGCTTACGCGAACCATGAACGTGCTTTCATGGAGAATCCCAACGTTCCCGCTGAACTCAAGCAAATGATGGCACTAATTAATAGCCGCCTCGACTTGCAAGATGCCCGCACTCATCAACGCATAACCACTCTTGAGAAGAACGTTAACCTTTTAATAAAGAAATCTGCAGAGCCCGACACTTGTGAGATTCGTTTTTCTGGTCTTCCTCCAACCGCCAAAAATGACCCCACTGCTGCAGTCATGAAAGTACTTCAGTTTGTACAGTGTCCTGAGCAGAGATATTATGTGACGGTGTGACATGTCCTGTCTCATCACAAGACACGTCGCAAGATGGTTTCGGGACCAACTCAAGTTTTCATGACGTGACGATGTTGCAAAAATGTTAAATTTTCACATGCATGGTGAAATAAAGTTAAAAGGTTTTAACTTTATTTTACAATGTTCACATGGTCTTGTGACATTGTCACATGACAAAAATTTTCAAGACGTGTCACGTCATAACTATATAGACAATAAGGTATTTTCAATTTATTAATGTTTTAATTCTTAATTTTTTTTTTCATGCAAAAATGTTAAATTTTACGTGATCTTGTGACATTGTCATGGGACAAAAATTTTCAGGACGTGTCACGTCGTAACTATATAGACAGTGAGGACTTGAGGATAGGAAAATTTTTCGTGACATTGTCATATCATATAGAAAGTTTTAAAAAATTTCCGTGACATGTCCCGGACGTCACAAGACCGTCCTATTTTCTGTCATGTCACGAATTTTTTCAGGACATGTTTTGTCGTAACTCTGGTCCTGAGGCCGTAAAATCTTTATACAAAGTCCGCGAATGGCAATTTTAACCTCGCACTAGTCAACAAACTCTCAATCCACAGCCACTTGGCCAGAACCAAACCATTGCCCTTGTCGCAAAATTTACTTCCCCTATGGTACGCAATGATGTCATGGCACACCAGAGTGCACGTCGCAACAAAACTGACAAGGACATTTTTGGGTTCGGCAATGGAAGTCAGATTTACATAGATGCCATCATCCCAACGTCCGTTCACTCACTTTTGATCAGTGCTCGAGCCCTGGCTCGCGATTACAGCCTCCCTGGCCCCTTGCTTCGCGATATCTCGATTTTTATGCGCAAGAGTAAAAATTCTCCTCTCGTACAAATCTTTTCTGGAAGAGACCTCGATATCCTCCGTGCAGAAATTAATGCTTCTCAATCTTCACCTCTTAACAGTTGAAGACCCACCGGTTCACAGAACTCAACCATATCATTCACAACCCCTTCACATTCATCTCATATCAATAGCCACTGCGTCTTCTCCACCGCTTCACAACCTCACAACTCATCCCGGCCACTTCAACTTACAACTTACTTATTAACCGTCTCGCAACACACTTCAATGAGCTTTTGATAGAAATACACGCACAGAAATACCACGTATTGGCATTAACAGAAACTTTCCTTGTTCCTGATCATCCTACACATATGTTTGATATTCCTGGCTATAGGTTTGTTCATCACGACAGGTCTGGGAAAACTGGTGGTGGCGTTGGCTTCTATTATCGTGACGACTTCCAAGTAACAGTCCTTGCGACCTCACAAGGGCCTTACCGGTTAGCCCCTGAATTCATTGTGTCCGCAATCGATTTCGGAAATTCAAAGCTCTTATTTGCAGTCATCTACTGCCCTCCACGTGCACGCCATAACTCATCCACAGAACTTGTTGATAGTCTTCTCGAGCTTCTCCCATCTTACGAGCATGTGATCATTACGGGTGACTTTAATGTTAACCTCTCGACTGTAAACCAGAGCTCCATTAATTTTGAGCAGCTGATCAGTGAACTAGGACTAAGTCTAGTCAGTTGAGAACCTACTCACCATGTTACGTGGAGAGGTGGGTCTACTCACCATTCATGCCTCGACCTTTTTATCGTGAGAAAACTCGAGAAAGTGTGCAACTTCTCCAAATCTGATGCCCCTTTTACTCCTGGTCACGATCGTATATTGTTGACCTACAACCTTCAACCCCCCGTATGCCCTCCAAGGCAGGTTGACACACGTAAATTGAAGGACATAAACCAGTCAGAACTTCATTAACTACTTTTCACAAAGCTTCAAAACTCATCAATTCACCTTGATTCTGTGAACCTGTACCCTAACCGTTTTGCTCATACCCAACCTACTCTAGAACCGTTTCCGTCCTCACTAACTCCATCTCTCCTCATTTGACTCCATCTCTCCCTTAAGGCCCATCACGCTTGATTCTTCGCGTAAACCGTAGGTGTCCAAACAGATTTTGAGCAAGATGAAGACCCGTGACCGCCTATACCAAAGAGCAGACCGCCTCAAGTCACGCACTATTCATGCGAATTATAAAATCCTGCGTAACGAGGTAACCACTGACCTTCGCAAAGCCAAAGCCGACTTTCTGCTTAAAAAGACTTCCTCCACGTCAAACCCCTCTGTCATGTGGCGCTAAATTAGAAAAGCCGGTGTTGTCTCCCGAACCAATCCTTCTCCTCTCTCACTCTTCAATCCTCATGATCTGAACAAGCACTACGCTTCCATCTCACAATCCACCCAACCCCTCATTTCCATCCTTGCTGAGAACCTCATCAACAATGCTCCTGTCACACTTGAGGCAAACTTTGACTTCCACCCTATCACCACCACCGACCTGCTTGAAATACTTCGCAGTAGTGAGCCCAAGGGAATGGGGCCTGACTCCATTTCATCCACCATGCTACAACTAGCTTTTCCCTCAATACTTGACTCAGTTACGGATATCTGTAATGAGTCACTTTCTTCAGGATTTTTCCCCAGTCACTGGAAAAGGTCGCTTGCTACCCCACTTTCAAAAATCACCCACCCTCAATCACCCTCAGACACTAGACCAATCGCTCAACTTTCTGAGTTCTAGCCGTCAATTTCTAGCCGTCTCTCTTGCCTACACTGTCGTCAAATCTGAACAACCTCACTATCTATTCACAAGGTTTCGGTTTGACCCTGGCACTGACATCAAACGTTGTTCAACTCGACGCCGACGCCCGCCTTTTGTTTTACCTTTCACTAAATCTTCTTCGCTCTACCGTTTGTTTACCCTCGAATCTACCCGGGCCCTCAACCAATACTCGGACATCTACTATGACAGCACCACACACGATAGCTTCAAAACCCGTCTCTGAAACCGTTTGTTTGAGCAAGACTGCATTCAATGGGTTCATCGCGCCAATGCCTTGAGTATCGATCCGGCCCCACCACAAGTACGCTTATGTCTCCAGCCTACTTTAGATAACCTATTCACTCAAGCATAACCACCCTCTCCTCTATTCGGATCATCATGCCTTACTTCTACCTATTCTCTTTTCCCCTTTTTCTTCATAAGCACGTTACACCTCTAAGAAACAGAGACTCACCTTATGTAGCTAATTTAACCAGGAAACAGCCCTTGGACCTATTATCATTAATGAATCACCAAATGAAAATTTACTTTGTATAAAATTACCATGAACATTCTGTATATAATATGTACTAGGGGGGGTACCCCCCTGCTCGCTTCGCTCGCCAACCCCCCAGAATTTTATACTTGAATCTACACTTGTACCTACACTTATACACATACCCTTGTGACTACCTTTGTACCTACTGTGATACATACCATTGTTTCTACTCTTATAGCTTGTGACTGCACCTGCACCTTATTTTATGCCTACCTCTGTTCCTAGCTTTTATCTCACTCCAAACCCTTGTAACTACCCTTGCTCTTACCGTTGCACTTACTGCTTTTTATAACTAAGCTTTTTCCCAGGAATATGCTCATGTTTATAAATCTGTTTCTATCATGGTGTTAACTGTAGTTTGAATTTTTTTCATGCTTTTATTTCTAACTCTAAGACTACTTTGTTCTTATCTTTGATCATACTTTCATTTCTATCCTTAGTTAAACATCTGTTTCTATGCTTCTACCGACTTATTTTCGTCTTTTTATTTATTAACCTTCCCTGCTTTATAACCTTGATACTATCCACGTTTCTTGAGTTTTTTTTTCCAACTCTCTTTACTACGTGTGTTGACTTTTTCTTCGTCCTACATATGTTAATGATCTTGTGCTTACTACCTTTTTTTTACTTAAGCTTCTAACGCTGAACCTTCTACACATGCATTTGTTTCTACATCTGTTTTTACTCCTATGCTAACTCTAGTTCTTTATTTTTTTTAGAACAAAGTTCCTTATCGCAGGTTCTGGCGCAGGGGGCTACGAAAAAAAAATCGTAAGTAACGACACCAGGCGAAGAGTGGGGGGTGACCGCCGCGTAGCCAGCAGGCTCTCTCTCTCTCTCTCTTTCTCCATGCAGACTCTCAGTGATGCCAACGGTACCCCCCGATCGTAATATATATATATATGTTGAATGCGGTGTAGTACACCTGCGCGCCCCGAAAGATTTGTCAAGCAACCGTCTGCTAGCATTTACTTTCTGAATCGAGTAAAATATTTATTTTTGACTATGCCCGCAGAGACTAATTGAATTAATTATGAAATAAAAATTACTTTTTGAGAAATAGCAAGCAGTGAATAAAAAAAAACTATATTTTTGGTATGTAAGAAAATTTAAGTCGTAGAAAGGACTGAGACTTAAAAAATAAAAATTACAAATCTTGTATTAGTATCAATAGTGCCAAATAATAATCTTAATAAGTGAAAAATATCGATCATAATAATTTTGTCTGAAAAGTATAGTAGCATTAAGAAAAAAGTTTATATTGTGTGAATGTAGAGGTTAGATTTGACAATTTTATATAGATTCACAACAACTAAAATAATCAGCAGCTTTAAGAAATTGCTATTCGCTAGTGAAGTTGAAGATTTGAAAAAAGTTTCATAACTAAACATCAAAATTTATTTAGATTTTTTGGTCATCTTGAAGTTTATATTTTCATTTTACCAAGATTTGGTTTAATTTTTCTTATAATGAATAAAGAAAGCTGATTTAAAAAAGAAGTTTTTGAAATTATAGCAAAAAATTTATGCCTCGCATTGCTATGATTGTTAGGAGCAGTGTATATTATTAATTTTTCATTTTTTTTATTTAAATAATTAAGTTTTATAATCAAGCCCCGAAGGGACACAACTTAAATATTAGTTCTGAATAAATTCATATAACTAAACGTTGTAGTCTAGTGGCTACAGTACCCGACTTCTATTTTGCAGTCGTCGGGTCAAATCCCAGCGCATCATTTTTTTTTTTTTTTTTTTTCTCTGATCTATTGTTAGTTTTTGAGTTACTTATGGTCAGTGTAAACTTTTTCTTCACTTTTAAAGAAATTATATTTCTCATGACAGTTAAAAAATTCCTGCCCCAAATGATGGTAAGATTTACGCGTGACTTGATAAATACTTACAGAGTACTTAATAGCTACTTCCCCACGACTTACGAAATAATTAAGTTACCTATTTATGAAAGGTTTGTTTGAAATATTTATTTATTGAATCACACCTCAAGTTGACAATTTATCGTTAAAATTGCCCAATGGTTCATTGAAAACTTTTTATTCAAAACAAATTTTTTTTTTTAACTATTTTGCGATTTCTCACGACAGTTAAAAAATACCTGTCCGAAATGATGGTGGGGGTTACGAGTAACTGAACAAGTACTTAAAAAGAATTCAATGGCTACGTTCTCGCGACTTTCGAAGTAATTAAGTCACTCTGTTTGATTAAAGTTTGTTTCAAGTACTTATTTAATTACTATGCAACTCAAGTTGACTAAGTACTTACTAATGATCCTACACTGGGCATCCAAGTTTTTCTAATAAATAAATTAACAAAACGCAAGCACTACAACAGTAGTAGAGCTAAGAGAGTTCTGGCTCATGAGCTAGAACTCTCGTGACTTTTTGAGCCACAACTCTCATACCTTTTTCGGCGCGAGACTCTCATACTTTTTTGAGGTGGCGTAGAACTCTCGTACCTTTTTCGGCGCAGAACTCTCGTGACTTTTTGAGCCACAACTCTCGTACCTTTTTCGGCGCAGAACTCTCGTACTTTTTTTGGTCCCGCTCTCTCGTACTTTTTTGGGCCCGCTCTCTCGTACTTTTTTGATCCCGCTCTCTCGTACCTTTTTCGGCGCAGAACTCTCGTACTTTTTGAGGGTGAGGGCTGGGGTCGTGCTAGGGGCTAGCCGCTGCTGGCTAGCCGGTAGCTCTACTCATTTTAATAATATTTTAATTTTAATAATATTTTAATTACTTTTACAATTCATTGATGATATTTGAAAATTATTTTTAATAAAATTTTTAAAGAAAAAAAAATCGGTTCAACCGGGATTCGAACCGACGATCCCAGGCACGACAGGCAGACACTCTACCACCTGAGCCATTGAGCTAGTATATACATGACTTTAATTAAACTACTTTTCCAACTGTTTTATATTATTTTCATATTACTTTAAATAATTTAACCCTTAAAGGCCACACGGGGTCCAAAAGACCCCACATAACTGTCAGTGTGGCAGTTCTGGATTTGGGTGTGGCCTTTAAGGGTTACTATTATTTTGTTTATTTAATTGTTTATTGATATTTTTATTCTTAATTAGTATCATATATTAATAATATTATTTTTTAAATTAAATTATTAAAGAAAAATTTTTTATTGAAGTGGGATTCGAACCCACGATCCCAGGCATGCCAGGCTGACACTCTACCACCTGAGCCATTGAGCTAACATGCGTCAGGACTTTAGTTAAAGTACTTTTCCAACCGTTTTAATTATTAGAATTCAATTAAATTTTTTTTTTTTTTCTTTAATTTTTTCATATTAAATCTTTTTTTTCATTTTTCTTTTCGTAAGTTTTTGTTCTTCTTGAAGCTTTTGAAAACTTTTATATTGCTCATCTTGACGCTTTTTTTCCTCAGAATAACTTTTAAAACCTGCAGATACTTTTACTTCAAAAGTTCAAACTTTAAACCTATAAGTTTGAACTTAATGTTTAAAAGTTTAAACTTTTAATGTGAAAACTTATACTTTTACTACAAAAGTTCAAACTTTAGACCTATAAGTTTAAACTTCAAATGTAAAACCTTATACTTTTACTACAAAAGTTCAAACTTTAGACCTATAAGTTTGAACTTTACGTTCAAAAGTTTAAACTTTCAAAAGTTCAAACTTTAAACTTATAAGTTTGAACTTAATGTTTAAAAGTTTAAACTTTTAATGTGAAACCTTATACTTTTACTTCAAAAGTTCAAACTTTAAACCTATAAGTTTGAACTTAATGTTTAAAAAGTTTAAACTTTTAATGTGAAACCTTATACTTTTACTACAAAAAATCAAACTTTAGACCTATAAGTTTGAACTTTACGTTCAAAAGTTTAAACTTTCAAAAGTTCAAACTTTAAACCTATAAGATTGAACTTAATGTTTAAAAGTTTAAACTTTTAATGTGAAACCTTATACTTTTACTACAAAAGTTCAAACTTTAGACCTATAAGTTTGAACTTTACGTTTAAAAAGTTTAAACTTTAAATGTAAAACCTTATACTTTTACTACAAAAGTCATGTGTCAAGTATAAGGTTTCACATTAAAAGTTTAAACTTTTAAACATTAAGTTCAAACTTATAGGTTTAAAGTTTGAACTTTTGAAAGTTTAAACTTTTGAACGTAAAGTTCAAACTTATAGGTCTAAAGTTTGATTTTTTGTAGTAAAAGTATAAGGTTTCACATTAAAAGTTTAAACTTTTAAACATTAAGTTCAAAATAATAGGTTTTAAGTTTGAACTTTTGAAGTAAAAGTATAAGGTTTCACATTAAAAGTTTAAACTTTTAAACATTAAGTTCAAACTTATAAGTTTAAAGTTTGAACTTTTGAAAGTTTAAACTTTTGAACGTAAAGTTCAAACTTATAGGTCTAAAGTTTGATTTTTTGTAGTAAAAGTATAAGGTTTTACATTAAAAGTTTAAACTTTTAAACATTAAGTTCAAACTTATAGGTTTAAAGTTTGAACTTTTGAAGTAAAAGTATAAGGTTTCACATTAAAAGTTTAAACTTTTAAACATTAAGTTCAAACTTATAAGTTTAAAGTTTGAACTTTTGAAAGTTTAAACTTTTGAACGTAAAGTTCAAACTTATAGGTCTAAAGTTTGAACTTTTGTAGTAAAAGTATAAGGTTTTACATTTGAAGTTTAAACTTATAGGTCTAAAGTTTGAACTTTTGTAGTAAAAGTATAAGTTTTCACATTAAAAGTTTAAACTTTTAAACATTAAGTTCAAACTTATAGGTTTAAAGTTTGAACTTTTGAAGTAAAAGTATCTGCAGGTTTTAAAAGTTATTCTGAGGAAAAAAAGCGTCAAGATGAGCAATATAAAAGTTTTCAAAAGCTTCAAGAAGAACAAAAACTTACGAAAAGAAAAATGAAAAAAAAGATTTAATATGAAAAAATTAAAGAAAAAAAAAAAAAATTTAATTGAATTCTAATAATTAAAACGGTTGGAAAAGTACTTTAACTAAAGTCCTGACGCATGTTAGCTCAATGGCTCAGGTGGTAGAGTGTCAGCCTGGCATGCCTGGGATCATGGGTTCGAATCCCACTTCAATAAAAATTTTTTCTTTGATAATTTAATTTAAAAAATAATATTATTAATATATGATACTAATTAAGAATAAAAATATCAATAAACAATTAAATAAACAAAATAATATTAAATTATTTAAAGTAATATGAAAATAATATAAAACAGTTGGAAAAGTAGTTTAATTAAAGTCATGTATATACTAGCTCAATGGCTCAGGTGGTAGAGTGTCTGCCTGCCGTGCCTGGGATCGTCAGTTCGAATCCCGGTTGAACCGATTTTTTTTTCTTTAAAAATTTTATTAAAAATAATTTTCAAATATCATCAATGAATTGTAAAAGTAATTAAAATATTATTAAAATTAAAATATTATTAAAATGAGTAGAGCTACCGGCTAGCCAGCAGCGGCTAGCCCCTAGCACGACCCCAGCCCTCACCCTCAAAAAGTACGAGAGTTCTGCGCCGAAAAAGGTACGAGAGAGCGGGATCAAAAAAGTACGAGAGAGCGGGCCCAAAAAAGTACGAGAGAGCGGGACCAAAAAAAGTACGAGAGTTCTGCGCCGAAAAAGGTACGAGAGTTGTGGCTCAAAAAGTCACGAGAGTTCTGCGCCGAAAAAGGTACGAGAGTTCTGCGCCACCTCAAAAAAGTATGAGAGTCTCGCGCCACCTCAAAAAAGTATGAGAGTCTCGCGCCACCTCAAAAAAGTATGAGAGTCTCGCGCCGAAAAAGGTATGAGAGTTGTGGCTCAAAAAGTCACGAGAGTTCTAGCTCATGAGCCAGAACTCTCGTGACTTAGCTCTACTACTTACAACCCCATAACGCTGGGCGTCCGATTTTTTTTCAATAAATGAACAAATATATAAATGAACCACCAAACAATACAACCTCCTACACTGGGCATCCGAGTTTCTTTAATAAATAAATTAATAAATCGCCAAGCGCTACAACCCCATAACGCTGGACGTCCATTTTTTTTTTTTTAAATTAATTAACTGCCATGCAATAAAACCTCATAACTCTGGGCGTCCGAGTTTTTCTAATAAATAAATGAATAAACCGCCAAGTGCTATAACCCCATTACGCTCGGCATCCGAGTTTTTTTTTATTACTTAAATTAATAAGTAAATTAATAAACCGCCAAGCGCTACAGCCCCGTAACGCTGAGCATCTGAGTTTTTCTAATAAATAAATTAACAAACTGCAAAGCTCTACAACCACATAACGCTGGGAAACCGAGTTTTTGTAATAAATGAACTAATAAATAAATTAACAAAACGCAAGCACTACAACCCCATAACGCTGGGCGTCCGATTTTTTTTCAATAAATGAATAAATATATAAGTGAACCACCAAACAATACAACCTCCTACACTGGGCATCCGAGTTTTTCTAATAAATAAATTAATAAATCGCCAAGCGCTACAACCCCATAACGCTAGAAGTCCATTTTTTTTTTTTTTAAATTAATTAACTGCCATGCAATAAAACCTCATAACGCTGGGCGTCCAAGTTTTTCTAATAAATAAATATTTATTTATTCATTAATAAAACTAGGATGCCCAGCGATTTGGAGTTGTAGTGTTTGGTGGTTAGTTGATTTATTAAAAAAAAAAAAAAAAACTCGGACTCCCAGCGTTATGGGGTTGTATTGTTTGATGGCTCATTTATTTATTCATTTATTTATTAAAAAAATCTCGGATGTCCAGCGTTATGGAGTTTTAGTGCTTGGCAGTTAGTTAATTAACCCCTGTGTTAAAAAGTAGGTTGTTTCCTATAAAAAGCCGTTTTTGGCCTCATTTTCAAAAAATTCCTCCATGGACCGTATTGCAGTTAGAAATATCTGGAATCTCGCATTTTTTTAGTTTTTCCAAGTACTTCTGAAAAAAATTATTAAAAAATTTTTTTGAATGATCTTGTCCATATATATTGTAACCAAAATAAACTAAGAATTGACTTGAAAAACCTTAATTTTTCATAGTTAAAACTATTCAAAAAAATTTTTAAATGATTTTTTTTTTAAAAAACTTGGAAAAACGAAAAAAATACGAGGTTCCAGATATTTCTAACTGCAATACGGTCCATGGAGGAATTTTTTGAAAATGAGGCCAAAACGGCTTTTTATAGGAAACAGCCTACTTTTTGACACAGGGGTTACATAGGAAGTAGGTGAAAAAAGGCTCATAGTTATAAAAAAAAATTTGTTTTGAATAAAAAGTTTTCAATGAACCATTGGGCACTTTTAACGATAAATTGTCAACTTGAGGTGTGATTCAATAAATAAATATTTCAAACAAACCTTTCACGAATAGGTAACTTAATTATTTCGTAAGTCGTGAGGAAGTAGCTATTAAGTACTCTGTAAGTATTTATCAAGTCGCGCGTAAGCCTTATAAAAAGGTAAGAATTTACGGCAGGTGTTTTTTTTTTGGACAGGACTGAAACAAAAGTATATATGTTGTTACTTTCAGATCTATGTTAATATTAATCAATTTATCCCGAAAGATACGAACAGATGAATAAAATAAAATAAATAAATAAAAAACCTTCTTTCAGTAGAGTTACAGTGAATTCTGTTCATTTTTTTAAACTTTAATTATAAATTAATTCAAGTATCTACTCTGATTTTGATATTATGTTTTCGGGGATACGAACAGATAAATGAAATGAAATCAAAAATCATTTTCCGGACGAGTTTTTAATAAATTTTTTTCAGTTTTATTTCTTTAATTAACTTTTACTCAAATTATTTAAAATTCCTACTCTGATTAACGATTAACAGTCGACCAAAGATATTCATGCATCACCGAAAAGCAGAAACTGTATTAGGGTGACTAAAAATAAAAAGACTTAAAATTCTAAGAGCTTTTTTTTAATTGATTCTTTGAAAAGTAATATTATTCTAATTAATAAATCTGCGGCTCCGTCGAGTCCGAATGATTTTAACGATATTGAACGACACCTAAATTGAATAAATTGATAGTAAACTTTTACTAAAAAATAATTGAATTCAAGTTTAAAAAAAAAAAAAGAAAAAAGATGCGTAAAAAAGAAAAGAAAAATTTATTTAAAACTCGTCCGGAAGATGATTCTTTGATTTCATCTCCTTCATCTGTTCATATTCCAAAAAAATATCAGCAGAATCAGAGTAGGAATTTTAAATAATTTGAGTAAAAGTTAATTAAAGAAATAAAACTGAAAAAAATTTATTAAAAACTCGTCCGGAAAATGATTTTTGATTTCATTTCATTTATCTGTTCGTATCCCTGAAAACATAATATCAAAATCAGAGTAGATACTCGAATTAATTTATAATTAAAGTTTAAAAAAATGAACAGAATTAACTGTAACTCTACTGAAAGATGACTTTTTATTTTATTTTTTTTATTTTATTCATCTGTTCGTATCTTTCGGGATAAATTGATTAATATTAACATAGATCTAAAAGTAACAACATATATACTTTTGTTTTAGTTCTGTCCAAAAAAAAACCACTCGCCGTAAATTCTTACCTTTTTAAAGGTCTTTCTTTTTAAAGATTTCATTTCTTTCGCTAGGTATAAGGTGTAACTAAAAAAAAATGGTAAAATTTACCAATTGATACCTGAGTAGAACAAACAACTTATGACTCCATTGAGATGAATGATTTTATCGATATTGGAGGACAATTAAAATGAATTGATTTTATTGTAAAATTTTTTTACTGATTTTTAAACATCAAGTATAGAAAAAAATTTTTATTTTGATAATTCTGTTATAGCAACTATAGCAGTAAAAACCTAAGTTGCCGTTGGTATCTTACATTTTTAAATGTTTTTTTTTTTTTTTTTAATTTTATTTATCTCCAGGCTTTAAAAAAAAAATGATATTTTAATAACTATTAATTTTTTATTTTTCAAACTATTTAATAACTAGGTATAAGGTGAAACTAAAAAAATTGGTAATATTACCAATTGATTCCTGACTAGAACAAACAACTTATGACTCCGTTGAGATGAATGATTCTATCGATATTGAAGGACAATTAAAATGAACTAATTTTCTTGTACACTTTTTTTACTGATTTTTAAACATCAAGTATGAAAAAAATTTTTATTTTGATAATTCTGTTATAGCAACTGTACAGTAAAAACCCAACTCGCCGTTGGTATCTTACATTTTTAAATGTTTTTTTTTTTTAATTTTATCTATCTCGCAGGATTAAAAAAAAAATGATATTTCAATAATTATTAATTTTTCAGTTCTCAATTAAAATGAGAGTAAAATAAATTGAAAAGATTTTTTTTCTTAGTTATGTGTTATTGTTGCTCTGCAAAAGAGGTTCTGGCGTAAGAACCAAGCTATGCTTAAATGAATTTTTTGAGATGTTTTTTTTTTATCATGCCGTCAAAAATATTTTCTCAAATCTCTGATCATACTAAATTGTTTTATATTTTTTTCATCATTTTATTTACTTTAAATCTTAACTTTTCAGGCTTGAAGCATAATAGTTTTATTCAAAATTGTATCTATTTGTAAAAAAAAAAACAACTCAAAACACATCACTATGACTAAACTGACTTAAAACTTACACAATTTGAAGGTTTCATAAAAATATTGCGATCTGTAGTTATAACAGATACTGTACCGATAAAATTTATTATATTAACAATATTTGCAACATGTCTGACAATTTGAATAACCCCATGAGACATTGATCGCCATCACATTTAAGGTAGTTACGAAGCGTATATATAGCTAACCTAAAATATAGTTATAGACGCTCGTTGTCCCCACTCTGACGCCACGCGCCGCCGTCGCCACCGCTTCTCGAAATCATGCTAAAAACTCATGCATTTTTCTTTCTTTTTGATTGTATATCTCATAAGTTAATATCGCTTGCTATGTTTATCTTTGTACGATACGATTTCTAAGTTCTTGCCCTACAAGAAAACCTGTTTTTAAAAAATATTTTAAGAAAATTGAGTTTTCAATGAGAGAATAACCTTCAAAATAAATATGAATTCACGCGCTCAGCATAGGAATCCCATGTAAAAAATTGAAACTTCTGAGCCCGATATCTCAAAATTAAGTATCGCTTGGGGGTTTAAGAAAAATACCAGCGTGTACAGGACTCAAAAATCTACCTCTGTGCAAAATTCTAGAGATTTTTTAAGAAACTCAATTTTTTTGGGAACTACCTTAAAGGCAGCAAATGTCAATGACCAAGTTGAGGTGGTTGGTATATAGCGGATAAAACTAAAATCAAACTTGATAGTCAGACAAATTCATCTTGGAAAATAAACTGAGAACAATAAACCTTATCCGTGTTGGTGTGTTGACTCAGAATTTATAAATTTCAGTGATGATTTAAATGTATTTACTTGTCTGACAATTTGAATAATTCCATGAGACATTGATCACACTTAAACTACCTCAACTTGGTCATGATAGTCAGACAAATTCATCTTGGAAAATAAACTGAGAACAATAAACCTTATCCGTGTTGGTGTATTGACTCAGAATTTATAAGTTCCAGTGATGATTTAAATGTATTTACTTGTCTGACAATTTGAACAACCCCATGAAACATTGATCACCATCACATTTGAATGCAGCAAATGTCAATGACCAAGTTGAGGTAGATGGTACACAGCGGATAAAACTGAAATTAAACTTGAAAGTCAGACAAATTCATCTTGGAAAATAAACTGAGAACAATAAACCTTATCCGTGTTGGTGTGTTGACTCAGAATTTATAAATTTCAGTGATGATTTAAATGTATTTACTTGTCTGACAATTTGAATAATTCCATGAGACATTGATCACATTTAAACTACCTCAACTTGGTCATGATAGTCAGACAAATTTATCTTGGAAAATAAACTGAGAACAATAAACCTTATCCGTGTTGGTGTATTGACTCAGAATTTATAAGTTCCAGTGATGATTTAAATGTATTTACTTGCCTGACAATTTGAATAATTCCATGAGACATTGATCACACTTAAACTACCTCAACTTGGTCATTGACATTTGCTGCAGCAAGTTAAGGTAGTTGGTATATAGCGGATAAAACTAAAATTAAACTTGATAGTCAGACAAATTCATCTTGGAAAATAAATTGAGAACAGTAAACCTTATCCATGTTGGTGTAGTGACTCAGAATTTATAAATTTCAGTGATGATTTAAATGTATTTACTTGTCTGACAATTTGAATAATTCCATGAGACATTGATCACATTTAAACTACCTCAACTTGGTCATGATAGTCAGACAAATTCATCTTGGAAAATAAACTGAGAACAATAAACCTTATCCGTGTTGGTGTGTTGACTCAGAATTTATAAATTTCAGTGATGATTTAAATGTATTTACTTGTCTGACAATTTGAATAATTCCATGAGACATTGATCACATTTAAACTACCTCAACTTGGTCATGATAGTCAGACAAATTCATCTTGGAAAATAAACTGAGAACAATAAACCTTATCCGTGTTGGTGTATTGACTCAGAATTTATAAGTTCCAGTGATGATTTAAATGTATTTACTTGTCTGACAATTTGAACAACCCCATGAAACATTGATCACCATCACATTTGAATGCAGCAAATGTCAATGACCAAGTTGAGGTAGTTGGTATATAGCGGATAAAACTAAAATTAAACTTGATAGTCAGACAAATTCATCTTGGAAAATAAATTGAGAACAGTAAACCTTATCCATGTTGGTGTAGTGACTCAGAATTTATAAATTTCAGTGATGATTTAAATGTATTTACTTGTCTGACAATTTGAATAATTCCATGAGACATTGATCACATTTAAACTACCTTAACTTGGTCATGATAGTCAGACAAATTCATCTTGGAAAATAAACTGAGAACAATAAACCTTATCCGTGTTGGTGTGTTGACTCAGAATTTATAAATTTCAGTGATGATTTAAATGTATTTACTTGTCTGACAATTTGAATAATTCCATGAGACATTGATCACATTTAAACTACCTCAACTTGGTCATGATAGTCAGACAAATTCATCTTGGAAAATAAACTGAGAACAATAAACCTTATCCGTGTTGGTGTATTGACTCAGAATTTATAAGTTCCAGTGATGATTTAAATGTATTTACTTGTCTGACAATTTGAACAACCCCATGAAACATTGATCACCATCACATTTGAATGCAGCAAATGTCAATGACCAAGTTGAGGTAGATGGTACACAGCGGATAAAACTGAAATTAAACTTGAAAGTCAGACAAATTCATCTTGGAAAATAAACTGAGAACAATAAACCTTATCCGTGTTGGTGTATTGACTCAGAATTTATAAATTTCAGTGATGATTTAAATGTATTTACTTGTCTGACAATTTGAATAATTCCATGAGACATTGATCACATTTAAACTACCTTAACTTGGTCATGATAGTCAGACAAATTTATCTTGGAAAATAAACTGAGAACAATAAACCTTATCCGTGTTGGTGTATTGACTCAGAATTTATAAGTTCCAGTGATGATTTAAATGTATTTACTTGCCTGACAATTTGAATAATTCCATGAGACATTGATCACACTTAAACTACCTCAACTTGGTCATTGACATTTGCTGCAGCAAGTTAAGGTAGTTGGTATATAGCGGATAAAACTAAAATTAAACTTGATAGTCAGACAAATTCATCTTGGAAAATAAATTGAGAACAGTAAACCTTATCCATGTTGGTGTAGTGACTCAGAATTTATAAATTCCAATGATGATTTAAATGTATTTACTTGTCTGACAATTTGAATAACCCCATGAGACATTGATCACCATTCACATTTAAACTACCTCAACTTGGTCATTGACATTTGTTGCAGCAATTTTCACTTGATAAATAAACCTCTACAGCACCAGCAGAAGGTTTCACAAGTTCAACTCACTCTAACTCATAGATGATTATCATACGGAGACTTTAGATATTTTGTTTTGAAAAATTATAGCCAAATATTTTTCTATAATTATTGATGGTTAACGGTCATAATAGTTATTAATTAAATTATGTTAATAGTGAATTTAGCGTGATGCCGCTATATATTTTATTATATACTACTTTTTTAATTACTTAATTATTTCTAAATCATGTAATAAAATAATAATAATTATGACCGCTGTCTTCTGCTCAGCTGCTCGGGTCTAGGCGGCTCGGCCTCTTGCGTGCGCGCACCTCACCTGCGCAGCCTGCTCGCATGCCTTGCTGCAGGCTGCAAGAGTGAGACAGCGTTACGTAAGATCCGGTTTAAGCCACATGCAGCGCATGTAGAGAAACCGGATGCTCAGGAACTGGAAACGA
Source organism: Encarsia formosa (assembly GCA_038277355.1). Classification (NCBI taxonomy): domain Eukaryota; kingdom Metazoa; phylum Arthropoda; class Insecta; order Hymenoptera; family Aphelinidae; genus Encarsia; species Encarsia formosa. Next base: position 19,835,686 of record CM076185.1, on the reverse strand, counting down.
AAAAATCTAAAGGAAATCACCGTTTCGAATTTTGAGACGGTCATAACTTCTTAAAGCAGAAATTTTTCAGGATGATTTTTTTTTTAATCTTCTCAGGGGATCTTAGGCTACGCGTAGAATATATGGTCAAGGAAAAATAATCATCCTAATAGTGTTTTTTTCATGAACGACCTCACCTAAAACTGAAATTCAAAGTATATAAAGCGGTACCCTTTCACGGTAGTCGGTTTTAAAAACCCACTCGCCGTCCAGGGCTACCGCCCTTTAGGACCATCATTTAGGGCAGGAATTTTTTAACTGTCATGAGAAATATAATTTCTTTAAAAGTGAAGAAAAAGTTTACACTGACCATAAGTAACTCAAAAACTAACAATAGATCAGAGAAAAAAAAAACATCATAATAATAATAATGCGCTGGGTTTTGATCCAACGACTGCAAAATAGAAGTCGGGTACTGTAGCCACTAGACTACAACGTTTAGTTGTATGAACTTATTCAGAACTAATATTTAAGTTGTGCCCCTTCGGGGCTTGATTATAAAACTTAATTATTTAAATAAAAAAAATGAAAAATTAATAATATACACTGCTCCTAACAATCATAGCAATGCGAGGAATAAATTTTTTGCTATAATTTCAAAAACTTCTTTTTTAAATCAGCTTTCTTTATTCATTATAAGAAAAATTAAACCAAATCTTGGTAAAATGAAAATATAAACTTCAAGATGACCAAAAAATCTAAATAAATTTTGATGTTTAGTTATGAAACTTTTTTCAAATCTTCAACTTCACTAGCGAATAGCAATTTCTTAAAGCTGCTGATTATTTTAGTTGTTGTGAATCTATATAAAATTGTCAAATCTAACCTCTACATTCACACAATATAAACTTTTTTCTTAATGCTACTATACTTTTCAGACAAAATTATTATGATCGATATTTTTCACTTATTAAGATTATTATTTGGCACTATTGATACTAATACAAGATTTGTAATTTTTATTTTTTAAGTCTCAGTCCTTTCTACGACTTAAATTTTTTTACATACTGAAAATATAGTTTTTTTTTATTCACTGCTTGCTATTTCTAAAAAAGTAATTTTTGTTTCATAATTAATTCAATTAGTCTCTGCGGGCATAGTCAAAAATAAATATTTTACTCGATTCAGAAAGTAAATGCTAGCAGACGGTTGCTTGACAAATCTTTCGGGGCGCGCTGGTGTACTACACCGCATTCAACATATATCTATTACGATCGAGGGGTACCGTTGGCATCGCTGAAACACAAGTAACAAGAGAGACAGAGAGATGCCTCGTCTACACTGGAGGTTTAACCACTACTCGGCTTAACTTTGTTTTAACAATTTTTCGATGTTGCTGATAGAAAAGAAGTTTAATTTGTACTTAAAAAATTAAAAATAGTTCACGTGATTAACTTAATTACATTTTAAACCTCTATTCCAATGGCAATATTGAAAAATTCTAAAAACAAAGTTAAGCCGAGTAGCGGTTGAACCTCCAGTGTAGACGAGGCAAGAGAGAGAAAGATACGCACAGTCTTACTTAGATTATTCTATTATTAATATTAATAATACTAATAATAATAATAATAATAATAATTGAGATCCTGGATGTTAAAACCGCTTGGGCGTCCGGGACACTCGAAAATCGGCTTGAGCATGCCCAACCGCTTTTTCAAAAATGCTGTCAATTTTTTCCTATTTGAAATATTGCTTTGAAATTTTGCAGAAAGCTTTTTCAAAGCCTAATGAAAAACTTCTCCGCTGGATTTTTTTTCAAATATAAATTTTTATAGTCTTTTTTTTAAACCAAAGTTTCAGGTTAGAGACTGTTAATTTTTTACTTTTAATAATTTATTGTACACTTCCAAAAGATTTTAAAAATATACAAACTGTGCTATTGGCAACAAAAAGCGTTCAAATATACGATGCTAAAGTTTCATTAAAAAATATCCAGTAATTTCCGAGATCATGCGGCGAGTTGAACAAAAAGTTAAAATTTTCTCGATGTATGCATTTTTCGTTCAACTCGCAAGATCTCGGAAACTACTCAATATTTTAGAATTAAACTTTAGCATCATATATTTGATTTCTTTCCGCTGCTAATATAATGGCTTGGATATTTTTAAAATGTTTAACAGCCGCATGATAAGCTATTAAAAATAAAAAATTAGCAGTTTCTAACCTAACTTTGGTTTAAAATAAAGAGTATAAAAATTTATATTTGTAAAAACATCCAGCGGAGAAGCTTTGCATCAGGCTTTGAAAAAGTTTTCTGTAATGTTTCAAAGCAATATTTCAAGTTAGAAAAAATAACAGCATTTTTAAAAAAGCGGTTGGGCCTGCCTGAGACGATTTACGAGAGTCTTGGCCGCTAAGGCGGTTTTAACACTATTATTTATTCCTTTCTTTTTTTAAATATTATTCCAAATTTAACTTTTATACTTTATTATTTTCACGCGTTCATGCAGTTTCAAAAACTGTTTCTCATTTTATCAAGCTTAAAAAATTTTTTTTTAGTAACTAATGATACCAAAATTATAATATTTTTGCACTTGATAAGGTAAAGATGCCAATTATGATCACAAAAATCGCTACTTTTCTGCATTTTGAATTTTGTTGAAAAAACAAAGCATGTAAGAGTAAATCTTTTTTTACATACTTAAATTTTAGGTTCTTAGGAACTTAGGAAATTTTTTTATATGAAAATCGTATTTATTTATTGAATAATTAATGTTTAAAGACAAGACCTTTTGGCCCCAGTTTATTAGACAACTTCAGCTTTGGCCCCACTTTAAGGAACACTTTTGTACGTAAAATCCCGTCTGTGACATACGAACTCCAGTTGATGGAACGGTTTATCTAATTTTCAGTTAGATTTGTAATTTTTTCGTGTTTGAGAGTAACAAAACTCTCGAATACTGACGATTTCGTTCCATCAACTGGGGTACTTAAGTCGCAGACGGGATTTTACTTGTAAAAGTGTTCCATAAACTGGGGCCAAAGCTGAAGTTGTCTAATAAACTGGGGCCTTGACTTTAAAAAGGGGCATAAAAGGTCTTGACTTTAAACACTAATTATTCAATAAATAAATACAATTTTCATGTACAAAAAAATTTATTTATATTTCAAAGAACCTAAAATTTAAGTATGTAAAAAAAAATTTACTCTAACATGCTTTATTTTTTCAATAAAATTCAAAATGCTGAAAAATAGCGATTTTTGTTATCATAATTGGCATCTTTACCTTACGTACGACACAAAAACTAGATTGGAACTTCGTTCCTTCCGCGGATCCCGAGATCCACACGCCTTTTTTTCATTTAAATTTTTAACACTGAATCTGGCCTTGTGCATAATCTTTTTTTATCCTCTTGCGCTTACTATTGTAAATAACCTTATAACAAACCTTATTCATAACATTATTTTAAACTTGATAACTACTCTGGTAACTACATTGTATTTACTCCCGTACCTGGACTTGTAACTACGTTTGTAACTTTGGACCTACGGTTATATGTACATTTTTTCTTAATATTGTTCCTATCTCTTTCACATGAATCTACTTGCTTTAATTTTGGTGTTTGCTGTTGTTTTTTCTTTTTTTCATGCTTTGGTCTCTAACTCTGAATCTTTGTTCTCATCTTTGTAAAAACTATCTTTTCTATTGTTCTTCTCAAATTTTTTTGTAATTACAATCGTGATACTAATCATCTTCATACAATTTTGCCCACACAGTTTTTTAACTTTTTTGACAAATATTTCCTACATCCTTTTACATTTGTTATCAACATTTTTTCTACCTAGGTTTCTCCCAATTAACCTATCCTAATTAATATTGAAGTTTACCTTACGACACCAGTTTCCAGCCATGTGCAGCCTCTTTTACTTTGTTATTATTTTCATACTTCAATTTGTAACTTTGAAGTATGCTGTTCTTTTTTTTTTTTTTTTTTCTCAACATCTAACCCTGAAACTATCATCTTTTATACAACTGTTTTCGATCCTGTAAAACCCTTTGTAAATAAACCCTTACCCACTTTTGAATCTACCCATGTACCTGCCCTCTTGCCAAACCTTGAAGCTCTCTAAGCGAAGCGCACGCGCAATTGTATTTTATAATCTAAAACAAATTTTGTTGAAGCTTCATCTAAATTATTTATAATAAGTTATATATACCCTTTACCTTTGCGCTACGTTCAGAGTTCATATTCATTTAAACTTTTCTGGTTATAGATTCATTGGTTTTGTTTCAGTTTGTATACTAATAATTATTATTTTCATGATTTTAATCGGATAATTTCGAACACTTGATTACATGATTTTTTTTTTATCAAATCTATTCTCTAGATATTTTGATTGAATTGTAATATAAAAATTAAAAATCAAAATTCAAATTTTAAATTTTGTTCTTCAACCAATCACATCATGAATAATATGCTCTTGTTCTTTTTGGGTTCTCTCTTTTATCTTAGGATATTAGTTAATTTTTTTAATGTTTCGTAGTTACTTTTTTAATTTCTATAGTTACATAGCTGATAACTTGTATCAAAAATTGGCGGTGTGGGTAGAAACTGATAACATATATCAAAAATGGGGGGCGTGAGTAAAAAAAAAGGGCATGGAGGGGGAGGGGATGAGAAAAGGGTGTGATTTATAAGCACGGGAAAAAAAAGCAAACGCACTGGAAATTTTAGGTCAAATTCACGGGAAAAAAGACATTTGCACTGAAAAATAAGTGATTAAACGGAAAAGAAAATAAATGCACGGGAAAAAAATACTTGAGCGGAAGTTAAATGTATTTAACGGGAAAAAAAATATATTGGACGGGAGTAGAATTAACATTGCACGGGAAAAAAATGTATTAAACGGCAACAGAATTGATCTCGCACGGGAAAAAAAATTGAGAGCAAAACTCAACAAAAATCAAGCAAAAAATTTGTTTTATTGAACATTATACAACTGTAATTGAAATTAACGATATTTTTTATAAAAGATCAATACATTAGCAAAGCTTTTTTTTATTTTGTAAATCAGGTTGTAGGTGGCATCTGTTGTGCACTAATCTCATGAATTTCCTGGCCAATGCTAACAATCTAAGCGTTGATAAAATTATTTTCAAATCCTGTTCTTCTAAATCAAAAGATTCTGCAAAAATGTGAAAATCAACCACGTATGGTACATCTTCATCATCCGGAACTTGAGTGCGCTCATTGCACCAAGCTCTAAGATCTGTGGCCAATACGGAAGGAGTGCTTTTATCACTTCGGATTGTTCTAAGAAATGCAACAAGTTTTTCTTTTGTAGGTTCTATCATCTGATTTTTACGAATGAGATTTAGTAGTGCATTTGGCTTTGTAATACTATCTGCATATTTATCTTTTACAAAAGCCTTAATTTCTGATGATAAGCCTCGTGTAGAATCAATATTTTTATGTTCGTGCTCCTCTTCTGTTTCGTACAAGGACACGCAAGTGTCCGAAGAATGATATAGTTGGTACAAGCACGCTGGACACTCAGACACTCTATAAATTCCCTTTGTGCACCGATATTCAACTCGTTTTCCTTCTGCCACCATTATCGTTGAAGATATTTTCCAAACTTCTTTTCACTTTACAGTACTTTCTGCCTCTGTTGCTGATGGGTATTTGTGACGTAAAAGCGACACTCGTGTTGGTCGCCTGCATATTTTTTTAGTCTGCTGGATCACTTCAGATGAATTTTCTTTTTCAGATGAATCCTCAGAAGTTTCAAAATACGTTCACTCACCAGTCATCTTTTGGCTCTTTGCTTTACTCGTCGACTTAGGCGACACTGTAAGTTGAACTGAGCTCAATAATAAAATGGGTTGAGAGATGCTTAGTGAAAGAGCACGTGGTCTTTTGTTTCTAGGCTTGATAGGTAACCCTCTTTAATTAAACCGAGCCAAAGTATTTATTTTCCCGTGCAAAAGTATTTATTTTCCCATGCAAATGTATTTATTTTCCCGTGCAAAAGTATTTATTTTCCTGTGCGACCCACATCCCATGCAAATGATTTTATTTCCCGTGTATTTTAATACTTCCCATTAGAAAATTATAGGAAAAATTAAAACACATAGAAATAAGCATATTTCGGTACACTTTTACGGTTAGTTAAGAACTTTTTTGGAGGGCATGGGGAGAGCGTGGGAGAAGAGTAGGGGGAGGGTACCCCTCCCCCCAGATTTTTATGCTAGTGCTTACCATTGTGTCTACAATTGTGACTACCCTCGTAGCTATTATTGTTTTGTGCTTTTGTAGTTATCCTTGTATATACTCTTATACATATCTTTGTTTTTATGTTTGTTAAACTCGTTTACATACCCTCGTAACTCTATGACTACCACTGTACCTACTCACGTGCATACAATTACTCATATCCTTGTACTTAGCCAGTAGTACAAAACCCTTTTCAGCAGATTTTTAGCAATTTTTTGCGAATTTCGTCAAGAAATTGGCGTTAAAACTAATGCACCAATTTTTATAAAACTTTGAATGGGAGAATGAGAGAACAGAGATGTATCAATTCTGGTAGTATAACTATTGTTCTTATACTTGTGCCTACCTTATACTTGTTTATACTGTTGAACCTTCTATAGATGCACTGGTTTCTTTCCTTATAACTTCCCTTTTTTCTACTTAATTTTCAACTGATTCATTTTTTATTGTTCTTATATTTTTTTGTACTACTGTGCTTACTCTGTTCTTAACTTTTTTTCTACCTTATGTTTTAATCCTGAACCTACCAACGTGCTTAATTTTGTGTCTACTCCTGCACATACCCTTGTACCTACTCTCTTCCCCGATCTTGTGTATGTCCGTGTACCTAGTCTTACTTCTACTGCAGTGCCTATTCTTGTAAGTACTATCTAGACTTTCTTGTACCAAATCCGTACCTACTCTCATGTCCACTCTTGTGCTTACCCTCTCTCTCTCTCTGTGCTGTCGAGCGGAGAAGTCGTTGCCGCGATCGCTCTCGCTATTTTTACTTCGCTTGTTGCTTTTGCTGTGCCCCGGTTTGACCGCATCGGACACATCAGTGCAGGATTCCAAGGCCTACGCCCTGGTTGGCCTCCTGGAGACGGACAGGCCGCTCCTTGTCGATCCTCGCCTGTTTTTCTCCGGCCCTCGTTGTCATTTGGAGGTTAGTTGCAGCCGGTGAACCTCTTGCCATTAAGTTGGCCCCACTGCATATCCGGCTGGCGCGCTACCCTCGCTCATGCGTAGTGGCCCTGGAAACGCTCCTGCCGTCGTCTGCTGCTGCCTGCTGTCTACTGCTTCATGCCTGGTCCAGTCTGCCCACAGTGCCAGCTGCACATCGAGAGATCCACAGGTACGCAAGGTTCTTCTATCTTTTGCGTCAAGTGCTCGCTCCTCTTCCACCCGCGGTGCATCGACCCCGAGTCGCTAGGAGGGCCACGCGTTTGTTCCACCTGTGCATCGATCCCCTTTCCAGTTCAGTCCTCCCACGCTTCGATAACTCGCCAGTCATCGCTCAGTCAAACCCGCGCTCCGCCTAACTTGACTGCCGAGCGGGTTGCTAAGACCCAGGCGCTACCGGTCTCCGCGGACCTACTTGCGACGACGACTCGCGTGGTTGACACCACTGCTGGCGGGCCTGCCGCTCTTCAGGCGTCCGTTGCCCAACTTGCATCGACCGGGAAGCGCTTCCTAACATCACCGCCTGACATATCACCGCGCGACAAGATTTTTTGCCAAGGCACTGCCCCCCCAGCCCGGCGCTCTACCATGTCATCCAGCGGTCTTCCATCGTCGGCCCCCGACTGGGCAATTGCGTTGTGCCAGCAGGTGAACGACCGTTTCGACACACTAGGGCAAAAGATCGATGGCCTCGTCGAGCGAGTCTCCACCATCGAGACTAAACAGCAAATCCTCAACGCCAAGGTCTCTGCCATGCAAGCCGTCCAGGCATACAGGGACACATGTGAGGTCCGTTTCTCCGGCATACCGCGTCAATTGCTGACCTCCTCTCGGGCCATGATCGAGGCCATTAATAAGGTCCTGACTGCCATGGGTTGTGAACGTGCAATTGACCATGTGTATGGCACACGCGTGTTTGAGGCCCGGTCGTCTGCTACTATCCAGCCGTCCACCGGGATGGTGGCCGTTCAGTTCACATCGACTGCTGCTCGCGACGACGTGCTCTCCTCCGGTCGTAAGCTGAAGGACTGCACTGCCAAGTCTCTGTTCGGCCTTGGCGGCGACACTGGCATTTATGTCATTCCCATCCTTCCCCCGCCCACGTATAAGCTGAGCGTGGCTTCTCGCGCTCAGGCGCGTGCCCTTAACTACCCTCCCCCCATTGTGCGCCCCACAGGCGTCTTCATGCGTCGCTCGGCTGATGGCCCTCTGATTCCCATCACGCTCCAGTCGGACCTTCAGAATCTTACCCCCAACGCCCCACTATGGGCGATTTGGAGCATTTTTGCCCAGAATCAACCTGGTACCCATTTCTGGGCCGATTTTGATGGGGTTTGCGGTAAAACACTCGTCTGTAGTTACAGAATAGAGAAAAATTGTCAGATAGTGGTCAAAGTTATTTTCCGATTCAGGAAAACCGTGAAAAACCGAAATTTTTGGAAAGCACGGAAGCACTCTAAAAAAAGGTTTTAAAAAAACATTTCTAAAGTTTCAAATAAAGTTCTGCAAATTTTCTTAGCAGGAAAATATTTCTTCTGGCTCCAGAAATAATAGAAAAAAATTGAAGAACATTTTATCATCGGGAACTACCCTTATAATATCTAAAATAGGGGATGAAAGAGAAAAGTAAGCTGCTCAAAAATATTTAATTATAAAGAGCATTCTGCCAGTTTTTTTTTCGCGAAACTTTATTTTTTGGGCTCAAATGACGACACCAAAAGTTTGGTGTCGATTCATCATCGGGAACCACCCCTGAGTAAATTTTTATGGGGGAGGGAATCGATAAAAAATTAACTTGTTTTAAAAATAAAGTTCTGCCAGTTTTTTTTTTGCGAAACTTTATTTTTTGGGCTCAAATGATGACACCAAAAGTTTGGTGTCGATTCATCATCGGGAACTACCCCTGAGCGAATTTGTATGGGGGAGGGAATCGATAAAAAATTCCCCTGTATTAAAAATAAAGTTCTGCCAGTTTTTTTTTCGCGAAACTTTATTTTTTGGGCTCAAATGACGACACCAAAAGTTTTGTGTCGATTCATCATCGGGAACTACCCCTGAGCGAATTTTTATGGGGGAGGGAATCGATAAAAAATTCCCCTGTATTAAAAATAAAGTTCTGCCAGTTTTTTTTTCGCGAAACTTTATTTTTTGGGCTCCAATGACGACACCAAAAGTTTGGTGTCGATTCATCATCGGGAACCACCCCTGAGTAAATTTTTATGGGGGAGAGAATCGATAAAAACTTCCCCTGTCTTAAAAATAAAGTTCTGCCAGTTTTTTTTTTGCGAAACTTTATTTTTTGGGCTCAAATGACGACACCAAAAGTTTGGTGTCGATTCATTATCGGGAACCACCCCATGAGCGAATTTTTAATGGGGAGGGAATCGATATAAAATTTCCCTGTATTAAAAATAAAGTTCTGCCAGTTTTATCGATTCCCTCCCCCATAAAAATTCGCTCGGGGGTGCTTCCCGATGATGAATCGACACCAAACTTTTGGTGTCGTCATTGGAGCCCAAAAAATAAAGTTTTACGAAAAAAAAACTGGCAGAACTTTATTTTTAATACAGGGAAATTTTTTATCGATTCCCTCCCCCATAAAAATTCGCTCGGGGGTGCTTCCCGATGATGAATCGAAACCAAACTTTTGGTGTCGTCATTTGAGCCCAAAAAATAAAGTTTCGCGAAAAAAAAACTGGCAGAACTTTATTTTTAATACAGGGAAATTTTTTATCGATTCCCTCCCCCATAAAAATTCGCTCAGGGGGTGGTTCCCGATAATGAATCGACACCAAACTTTTGGTGTCGTCATTTGAGCCCAAAAAATAAAGTTTCGCAAAAAAAAAACTGGCATAACTTTATTTTTAATAAAGGGCAATTTTTTATCGATTCCCTCCCCCATAAAAATTCACTCAGGGGTGGTTCCCGATGATGAATCGACACCAAACTTTTGGTGTCGTCATTTGGGCCCAAAAAATAAAGATTCGCGAAAAAAAAACTGGCAGAACTTTATTTTTAATACAGGGCAATTTTTTATCGATTTCCTCCCCCATAAAAATTCGCTCAGGGGTTGTTCCCGATGATGAATCGACACCAAACTTTTGGTGTCGTCATTGGAGCCCAAAAAATAAAGTTTCGCGAAAAAAAAAATGGCAGAATGCTCTTTATAATTAAATATTTTTGACCAGCTTACTTTTCTCTTTCATCCCCTATTTTAGATATTATAAGGGTAGTTCCCGATGATAAAATGTTCTTCAATTTTTTTCTATTATTTCTGGAGCCAGAAGAAATATTTTCATGCTAAGAAAATTTGCAGAACTTCATTTGAAACTTTAGAAATGTTTTTTTAAAACCTTTTTTTAGAGTGCTTCCGTGCTTTCCAAAAATTTCGGTTTTTCACGGTTTTCCTGAATCGGAAAATAACTTTGACCACTATCTGACAATTTTTCTCTATTCTGTAACTACGGACGAGTGTTTTACCGCAAACCCCATCAAAATCGGCCCAGAAATGGGTACCAGGTTGATTCTGGGCAAAAATGTTCCAAATCGCCCATAGTGCGCCCCCCCCCTCCTCTGGTATGGAATCTACCTGAGGACCCTCCCGTGCATCAGCCCCCCTCGCGCTCAGCTGTCGACTTTACGCATTGGCCACGTAAATATTAATCGTCTCCCGACTCATTTTCACGAGCTTGAAGCCCATTGCAGTACTACTGCATACGACTTGCTGGCCATCACGGAGACATTTTTGGATGGTTCCATTCCCGGTGGCCCCTTTCGGCTTCCTGGAATGGACATGTTTCGACACGACCGCGAGAACAAGGCCGGTGGTGGCATCTGCCTTTACGCCCGCTCTGACTTCACTGTCACCGAGCTTTGCAAGTCCGACCCCTGCCTTCATAACGCCTCCCAATACATCATATTCAACATTCGCTCCTCTCTCTTCTCCATAGTTTTTGCCATAGTTTACCGCACACCTGAAACTGCCCTACCCATTGAATTTCTCGAGAAACTTGCCCACTACATCCCCCTATACCCCCACGTCATAGTCACCGGTGATTTTAATATCAACATGCTTGCAGAAACCACTAACTCCACTCTTTTTCGCCGTCACTTTACCAATAGTTCTCTTCATCTGGTTGATTCTCCCCCCACTCACCACTGCCTCTGGAAGGACGGGTCCTCGCACCACACCTGGCTTGATCTCTTCCTGCTCAAGGACCCCGAGAGGCTGGTCGAGTACCGGAAATCTGCCACCCCTTTCACCGTGGGCCATGACTTCATTGAATTAGACTAATCACTCTCCACCTCCCCTCCACCCCCCCAGAACATTTCTTCTCGCAACCTTAGCCACCTCACCCGCAATATAGTTACTACTAAACTCACCCCCGCCCTCAGTGCTCTGCCACCCACCCTCAACCTTTCTGATGCACCCCCAACACATGCTTGTCTTCGCTCGAATCTCCCCTCCCCCCCCCCTTGACTTCTACGCTACCGCGGTCTCGAATGCGGTGAGGTTGACCTTCGACGCCCTCGCCCCTACCCGGACGTTCACCACCTCGCCACGCAAAAAGCCGTGGGTTACGGCGGACATAAGACAACGCATAGCCCGCCGCTCACCCTCCACCAAAAACAATGCCGCTTATCGAGGTTTGCAATCGAATCGCCACTGCTAAGAACAGTTTTATTGCTGCCCGCATCTCTCGCGTATCCTCCGTCTCCGATAAGTGGCGCGAGCTGCGCAAACTCGGCCTTGGCACACAGGCTACAAATACCCCCCTCAAGTACTTCACTGCGGACTCCCTCAATGCGCACTATGCCTCTGTGTGTGACGCCTCACCCCCCCTGCTCGACAGCGACATTGTGGCCGTCTTGAACACCCCCCTCCCTCCAGGCATACCACCCTTCGAGCTTGCACAGGTCTCCTCCACGACTGTCAGTAAGGCACTCTCCGCTTGCACTTCTTCCAGCGTAGGTGTCGATGGCATTTCCGCTGAAATGCTCAAACTGTCCTCTCCAGCAGTTTTGCCTCACCTGACTGCCCTGATCAACACCTCACTCGAGACTGGAGTCTTCCCTTCTGACTGGAAGAAGGCCCTGATAGTGCCCTTACTCAAAGCCCCTTGCCCGAAATCTTTGTCTGATACCCAACCCATTGCCCTACTTTGTACTCCATCCAAGCTTCTGGAACGTATTGTCCATGAATAACTGATGGCCCACCTTACATCCCATGAACTTCTCGATCCGCGCCAGTCCGGTTTTCGCGCCGGCTACTCCACCCAGACCACTCTCCTCGGCATCCTTGAGGACGTTCGCGAGAACATGGACCGCAAGAAACTTACGGGGCTCCTCGCCTTCGACTTCTCCAAAGCGTTCGACACCCTGCCCCACTCGCGACTCCTGGCGAAGCTGCGCCTGGTTGGTTGCTCCGACGGCGCCATACGATGGTTTGCTTGCTACCTCAGCGGCAGGTCCCAGGCCGTCAGGTCCGGAGACGGCACCACCTCCAGCTGGCTCGGCCTTTCAACCGGTGTTCCCCAGGGCAGTGTTCTCGGGCCCCTGCTTTTCCTGATTTTTGTGTTAGACCTGCCCCGGGTACTTGCCTTCTCCCATCACATGCTCTACGCCGATGACCTGCAGATCTACCGCTCGGCCCCGCCTACCAAGGCCGGCCTCGCCACCCTCTCGCGTGAACTCTCACTTGATGTCGCCGCCATACTTGAGAGGGGGACCGAGAACGGCCTAAGATTGAACTCAGGCAAGACGATGGCCCTACTATTCGGTAGCGCGCAGTACCTCGCCAAACCTGAGCTTGCCTCGCCACCCCCGATCCACATCGGAGACGCAGTCGTTGCGTTCTCCTGCTCTCTCAAGATCCTCGGCGTCACCCTCACCCCGTCCCTCAACTTTGAGTGCCACATTAATGGCATATGCTCGCGCGTGTTCTCCTCGCTCCACAGTCTCCGTTACTATAGACATGCCCTCTCACGTGCACTTAGGAAGCACCTGGTCGAGGCCCTTATTTTGCCCCACTTTGATTACGCCTGCACTGTCTATGGTAACTTGACCGTGAAGCAGGACCTCAGACTTCACCGCCTGCTTAACGCGTGCGTGCGTTATGTCTACGGGAACATACCCTGGATGGCACATGTCACTCCCTACCGTCTTGCCCTCGGATGGCTGTCGGTCGCTCGACGTCGCGACTTCTTCGTGGGCAACACTGCCTTCAAGGTATCGACCGATGGGACCCCACCCTTTCTCTCTGAGAGACTTATCCCTGCCCACACACGCCCTGACATCCGGCGATCTGCCTGCGCTTTCAGCGGGTACTTCCTGCTCCCCCAGGCGCGAAGTGTAGCCCTGGCAAACTCCTTCACCCATAATGCCATTCGCCTCATTAATTCCATGGGCATCAGGGACCTCAGCTTGCTCTCCTTTGACGTTTTCCGTACTCAGCTCTGGGACCAGCTGCTTCTCCTTGACAAGCACGACTGGATCACGCGGGCTCAACGTGAAGGCCTAACGCCTGTGCCTCCTCAGCTCACGGACTCGCTGAGGTTATACCCTCCATCCCTGGCCCGCCTCTGAGACCACCTCACTTGGTCCACTTGCCCCCCCGACGCGACACTTGACGCAATGATAGTGAGACGACTGCGTGAGCCCGGATCTGCTCGCAAGCCTACTAGTCTATATTGATCTTCATGCGCTGCTTACGTCACTATCCGGACAGTTTATATACACGATCGGCACTATCCGGACATTTCGACACTATCCGGACAGTCAGGATAGTGTTCGGTCCCATTTTTTCCGAGAATAAATAAAAATGAGTTCCAGGAATTGGGTGATAGGTTATTTGGGATGGGTTATTTTGGAAAAAAAAAATAAAAAAAAGATGGGTTATTTTTGTTTTTTTTGAATACGTGGGTGGATTGCGCGTGATTTGTGCTTAAAGAGGGTGTATTATTGCTTTAGTAATTTTTCATGTGGTATGTACAGTGGTCACTGTCCGGCCGAAGGACCGTACATATTTATATACATGTATCAAAAATAGAAGGTATAGGTAAAAGTGATAACATATATCAAAAATGGGGAACGTGGGTAAAAAAGGGCGTGGGGGGGGGGGCGTGATTATAAGAAAAATTAAAACACATAGAAATAAGCATATTTTAGTACACTTTTACGGTTAGTTAAGCACTTTTTTGAGGGGCCTGTGGGGGCGTGGGGAGGGCGTGGGAGAGGAAAAACTACTATATAATATAGTAAGATAATTTACTTGTGTGATAATAATGTGATACTCATATATTAATCTAAATTACTACTCTGTATAGCAATCACGAGCATGACAGGGTCTCTACCCTATGCTCGAAATAAAGAATAATAATAATAAAAAATATGGAAAATTTGTCTAAATTATAAAATGATACTCAATTTATTTAAGTTAAGAATTTGAGATTGTTATTTCTTTGTGCTTTCTTGATTGCACAGATCTATGCTCATCGGAGGTTTTAGTGTACCTAACTTTGGACATTCCAAAAATGGATTTCAAATTTTTTAGTTGAGTATTAATATTAAAATTAAAAGAAAAAATTTTAAAAACTTTTTCATCAAAAATATATAAAATTTTAAGATAATACCAAACTAGTGGTAACATGTTTTTTTCTAATTCAAAAAATTTCAGGTACACGGATATTTGGTTCAGTTCGCCATAAATTGAAAAATAAATTCATTATTGTTGAACTTATTGTTTATAAATGTTACCCTTGTTGTTTACTGTTTTAAAAATAATAAAGTTGTTATTTAAAAAAAAAAAATTACTGAACGTTAACAGCACGTGCGTATGTACATGCGTACGCATGTGAGTACGCATCATATATTTTCACTAGGGTATGTTGTGCCATGAGTGCGAGAGAGACAGAGAGCGCCGTGAATCTCTCCGTTCGACTCGCACTAGTATCTCTTTCTGTCTCGCACCGACCCGACAACCTTCAATGAGAAAAGTTATTAACATTTACTCAGACTAACCAATCCAGAAACAAATTCTTGATTTTTAGAACGGTGTTTTATAAAAAAAAAGTTAAGTTTTTACTTTTTTATTTATTTCGTAATAACATAAAAAACTGAGCCGTCGTTGGCTCAGTCGTCTAAGGCACTCGTCTTAGTTGGCTGAAACATCGGCTCGCCGAGGGACGCCGGTTCGAACCTCCGCTGACTCGATTTTTCGAGCAGCGGCAAGGCAAGGCCGCATGAGATGAGACAATAATTTTTGGGGAATATTAGTTCATTCTGAGGATCAAAGAAGATGGCCACCGATAATTGGATTAATGCTCACCAAGAATTATGAACGAATCACACCAGATAAGGCTAACAAGGAGAGGTCACACCCTCCAGGTCACCGATCTTGACGAAACTTTGGGGATCGTTTTCTTATACCAAAAGATGAAGAAATCTACCAATCATCCCGTCTAATGGGCCTTTTATACCTAGTTCCTACATAGCTTATATCGTATTTTTAGCTCTTTTTGGGTTTTTTTGCGAATTTTCAAAAAATTCCTGTTCGTAGCCTATTGCACTTACAAAATTCTGCAACCCCGCATTTTTTTTGTTTTTTCATCTTCTTTCGAGAAAAAATATTTTTAAATCTAATTTTGAAGAAATAGTCCATGTAAAATTAAGGTAATCAAAAGCATTTTTTTACTGTTTTTTTGGTTTTATAAACTTAAACTGTACGTCGTCAGCCTTATCAAAATTATGTCTCAAAATATTTTTTCTAAAAAATTCATAAAAAAACAAAGAAAATGCGGGGTTGCAGAATTCTGTTAGTGCAATAGGCTTTGAGCAGGAATTTTTTGAAAATCAGCTTGTTTTGACACTTTTAACACTTTAGTGCGACTTTTGTGGTTATTTGTGCCAATTTTCAAAAAATTCCTGCTCAAAGCCTATTGCACTTACAGAATTCTGCAACCCCGCATTTTCTTTGTTTTTTTATGAATTTTTTAGAAAAAATATTTTGAGACATAATTTTGATAAGGCTGACGACGTACAGTTTAAGTTCATTAAACCAAAAAAACAGTAAAAAAATGCTTTTGATTACCTTAATTTTACATGGACTATTTCTTCAAAATTAGATTTAAAAATATTTTTTCTCAAAAGAAGATGAAAAAACAAAAAAAATGCGGGGTTGCAGAATTTTGTAAGTGCAATAGGCTTCGAGCAGGAATTTTTCGAAAATTCGCAAAAAAACCCAAAAAGAGCTAAAAATACGATATAAGCTATGTAGGAACTAGGTATGAAAGGCACATTGGACGGGATGATTGGTAGATTTCTTCATCTTTCGGTATAAGAAAACTGTTGCCGAACCGTCAACGAATCAGGAAGGTGTGCGCAATTTAATGTTTATTTTTTATTTTTTTTTATTTAAAGATGTTCTAATTTTGTTTGTAAGAAATACTCTGTAAAGTCAATTAATTTATTGTTAATGCGACTTCTGGTTCTTTAAATTTCAAGTAGTAAACACAGATTAACTGTGAATACCTGAGTGTTAATAGTAGCGGTTAATTTGTGTTTCGAAACGTTGCGTGTTTTCCCCTCGAGGAAGCGTTTGTGAAGAACCATTTTATGCGAAAACGCTTCTCGAGTTCGGATGTGCGCACGGAATCGTTGGCCGGATTCCGGGGCCACTTGTCCCCCCGTCGGTAATACATAGGGTTGCCGATAAGCAGGGGAATCTGGTGACGAGGAGCGCTGTGAACAGCGCGATGAATCGTGGGCCTGTGTCCGTGGGGGAACACGCAGCGTTTCCATAACTACGAATTTTTGATCGAGTTTTGTTAATTTTATTTGGGGTTCATTCGACTCGCTCTGACTTTCGAATACACATCTCTTTAATCTAAAATCGGCTTTAATTTTAATTTTTCATTCTTTTTCCCAGAAGTCGTACATTCCTTTTGTAAATTTTGAAACTTTTTAAATAATAAAGAAAGTTCGTTTGTAAATATTTATTTTATTTCTCAAAAAATAACTTCAAAACTCCCTGTGCGGATTCATTGGCGACCGTGACAGGACCCTTTTTGGTTAATTTACGCGAGGGATTTTGAAGGCGAGATGCGAAAAAGGAAAACGATATCTCAATTGGAATCGTTCAGGTCGCCGAAACAGCGGCGCCCTTTTACTCCGATTATTCGAACCAGGAGTCAAGCCGCGAGAGAAAGTCAGTTGTCACCAAGAGAATCATTCCCCGCTTCAGCTCACTTAGAGCGGGAAATTCCCGTTGCGCAGTTCGATTTGGACCTTCCTGCTGAAGAAGAAGATCGAGTGCATACAATTCAAAGTCACCCGGAAGAGGATGCACAATCTCCTTGGCGTTTTCCAAACTACAATGACCTGAGTGAGTTAACCTTTCTTCGCCAGTGTAATAATGATCACCTTCCGAATCAGGTTATACCTTCACCGAGGCCTGAGAGCGTCGCCCTAGCAACCTCTAGGAGTGAACTTCGGCAGCCGGAAACACAAAGGTCATCAACGCCCGACGCTGTTCTTCATTCGCAGAGATCACCGTCGGTGCCGGAGAGCTACTTTCAACCGATTTTCCCGACGTCTAGGCCGGAAAACCAAAGTCCGGTAGTTTCTCCGGACGTTCACCAGCAGCAGGCCGTGCAAGGGTCGCACTCGGCCGCTGCCGATCGCCGTCATCCGATGTCATCGCTACCGCTGCCGGAGGGTCGTTACCCGGCAGCCTCGCCAAACGTTCACCAGCAGCAGGCCGTGCAAGGGTCGCACTCGGCCGCTGCCGATCGCCGTCATCCGATGTCATCGCTACCGCTGCCGGAGGGTCGTTACCCGGCAGCCTCGCCGAACTTTCACCAGCAGCAAGCCGTGCGAGGACCACACTCGGCCGCTGCCGATTACCGTCAACCGCTGTCGTCGTTACCGCTGCCGGAGGGTCGTTACCCGGCAGCTTCGCCGAGCTTTCACCAGCAGCAAGCCGTGCGAGGACCGCACTCGGCCACTGCCGATTACCGTCAACCGATGTCATCGCTACCGCTGCCGGAGGGTCGTTACCCGGCAGCCTCGCCGAACTTTCACCAGCAGCAAGCCGTGCGAGGACCGCACTCGGCCGCTGCCGATTACCGTCAACCGCTGTCGTCGTTACCGCTGCCGGAGGGTCGTTACCCGGCAGCTTCGCCGAGCTTTCACCAGCAGCAAGCCGTGCGAGGACCACACTCGGCCGCTGCCGATCGCCGTCATCCGATGTCATCGTTACCGCTGCCGGAGGGTCGTTACCCGGCAGCTTCGCCGAGCTTTCACCAGCAGCAAGCCGTGCGAGGACCACACTCGGCCGCTGCCGATCGCCGTCATCCGATGTCATCGTTACCGCTGCCGGAGGGTCGTTACCCGGCAGCTTCGCCGAGCTTTCACCAGCAGCAAGCCGTGCGAGGACCACACTCGGCCGCTGCCGATTACCGTCATCCGATGTCGTCGTTACCGCTGCCGGAGGGTCGTTACCCGGCAGCTTCGCCGAGCTTTCACCAGCAGCAGGCCGCGCGAGGGACGCACTTGGCCGCTGCCGATCGCCGTCATCCGATGTCGTCGCTACCGCTGCCGGAGGGTCGTTACCCGGCAGCCTCGCCGAACTTTCACCAGCAGCAAGCCGTGCGAGGACCACACTCGGCCGCTGCCGATTACCGTCAACCGCTGTCGTCGTTACCGCTGCCGGAGGGTCGTTACCCGGCAGCTTCGCCGAGCTTTCACCAGCAGCAAGCCGTGCGAGGACCGCACTCGGCCACTGCCGATTACCGTCAACCGCTGTCGTCGTTACCGCTGCCGGAGGGTCGTTACCCGGCAGCTTCGCCGAGCTTTCACCAGCAGCAAGCCGTGCGAGGACCGCACTCGGCCACTGCCGATTACCGTCAACCGATGTCATCGCTACCGCTGCCGGAGGGTCGTTACCCGGCAGCCTCGCCGAACTTTCACCAGCAGCAAGCCGTGCGAGGACCGCACTCGGCCGCTGCCGATTACCGTCAACCGCTGTCGTCGTTACCGCTGCCGGAGGGTCGTTACCCGGCAGCTTCGCCGAGCTTTCACCAGCAGCAAGCCGTGCGAGGACCACACTCGGCCGCTGCCGATCGCCGTCATCCGATGTCATCGTTACCGCTGCCGGAGGGTCGTTACCCGGCAGCTTCGCCGAGCTTTCACCAGCAGCAAGCCGTGCGAGGACCACACTCGGCCGCTGCCGATCGCCGTCATCCGATGTCGTCGTTACCGCTGCCGGAGGGTCGTTACCCGACAGCTTCGCCGAGCTTTCACCAGCAGCAGGCCGCGCGAGGGACGCACTTGGCCGCTGCCGATCGCCGTCATCCGATGTCGTCGTTACCGCTGCCGGAGGGTCGTTACCCGGCAGCTTCACCGAGCCTTCACCAGCAACAGGCCGTGCCAGGGTCGCACTCGGCCGCTGCCGATCGCCGTCAACCGATGTCTACGATGCAGCCACCGGAAGATCATCGCTTGCGCCCGCCAAACTACGTTTGCACCAATGAAAATGTTATGCGTGATTCTTATTCAGTAAGGTTTGCGGATGAGAGTGAAAATTATAATTGGAATGAATGTCGGGATTTTGTTAATCGGAATGCGAACGTTGTTCGGGATGAATCTGAGAACGCTAATTTGAGGGTTGCTTCTTCGGACCCAGTGTTGCGTATCGCGACCGCGCTTGAGAGTGTGTCCGCCATGATGAATACGAATGCGTCTGGAGTGCATCCACCGAGCGTTAATCGAATTTCTTCGATCAAGTTACCGGAATTTTCGGGAGATCTGCTTGAATGGATGAAGTTTAAGAATGCTTACGAGTTGACTTGCGACTTGGGCAAATTTACGGATAAAGAGAATGTTTTGCGTTTGGATAAATGTTTGCGTGGTGATGCTCGACGTATTACTAGTTCGTTGTTTGTCGCGGGTAGTAGTGCGGATGTGATTATGAAGACTTTGGCAAGTCGTTTCGGTAACCCCAGGAATATCCTGGAGGAGATTGTGAAAAGAGCAAAGTTATTACCAAGCATAGATTCCGGAAGGATCGGTTTGATGGAATTTGCATTACAATTGAAAAATGCTGTTACCGCGGTTAAATCTTTGAATGATCGGAGTTACTTGTTTAGTCCAGAATTTTTGAAAGAAATTATGAGTAAGCTTCCGAAATCTATGCTTCGTGATTACGCGAAATTTGCGAATGCGGCGGATCCTGGTCAAGCGGCCGTTGAGATTATTGCAGATTTTTTGATGCAGGAAGCCGAGATGGCTGCTCAGGCCGGTATTGATGATTTTGGCGATCGCGATCGTCGCAGCAATTCGAGTTCTCGGAGTCACCGGTCTTCCTCCAGTTCAAGTCACCGTGAGGACTCGAACTTCCGCAATCGTCGTTCTTCCTCGGAAACTGCTGTTCGACGCGTTGGTTCGGAGCTCCGCGACTGTCGTTCGTCGTTAAATTTGAATCCTGGACGTGTTTTTACGGTGAACGCGCGCGAGCCGAGTCGTGGTTTACCTGCGAGGGGTGATGAGTGTGTGCATTGTGGTCGTGATCATGCAATTTCGGGATGTCGGGCCTTTTTGAGGGAATCGACGCATGAGAAATGGAGAGTTGTGCGTCAGTTGAGGCTTTGTTTTAATTGTTTGAGTTCGGCGCATCAGAGAAAGGATTGCCCTCTCAAGCCGACTTGTGACCGTTGCAACCAGAATCATCACCCAACTTTACACTACACCGTTGGCACTCAGCGGAGTCAGTCATCGAATATTAATCTATCTTCGCGACCTAGTGCGCCGCCTTTTCGTCAAGCTCAAGCCGGAATTCTTGATCGGGTTTCTGACGTGAGTTCGGGCCAAAGCGCAAGCAACGCTCCACCTGCCGGGTCCGATTGACTATACGATAGTCACACATTTTTAAAAATCGTTCCTTTGCGAATTTCAGGGAAAGACGTTTCTGAAGTTATTTATGCTCTCTTAGATGAAGGTTCCACCGTTTCAATTGTTGATAAAAGCGTCGTAAAGAAGTTGGGGTTGACGGAAAATTACGCGGAGATTGGTGTTAAAGGGTTCGGCTCAAACAACTCAGTCTTAGCAGTTCACAGCAAGGTTTCTCTAAAGGTAATTAACGCGTCTAAATTATTAGATATTCGGAATGTGTTGGTGGTCAACGATTTGGGGCTTCCGGAGTGTGAAATGCCGAGCGAAATTTCAGATTATTGCGAAACCACAACCGGAGTGAAAGTGTCGAGTTTTAAAGCTAATCCAAGAATTTTGTTGGGACAGGATAATGTTGGCTTGATTGTTAATTTAGAAACTATTTTTTTGAATCGTTGTGGTTTAGTATTATCACGTTGCATTTTGGGTTGGTCAATTCACGGTATTTGCGGGGAAAGAAAGGGAAAATCCGTTCATCAAATAAATTACGTGCACGACGACGCGAGGGACCATGACGATCTTCACAATTTGGTGATGCAAAACTTTGAATTCGAGGCTGTGGGTGTGAATACTCGTGCTCGTGTGAATGAGGGGGATAAGCGTGCCTTGGAGATTTTGAACCGGACCAGTAGAAAGTTAGAGATTGGATGGGAAGTTGGATTGTTGTGGAAGAGTGATGACATAAATATCCCATTTAATCGAGCTAATGCTATGCATCGTCTTCGGTTGTTGGAGAATAAACTCGATCGAGACCCTCATTACGCTGATTTATACTACGCGGAGATGGAACGACTTTTTGAGAAAGGATACGCTGTCGAGGCCGGGGAAATTTCGGGTAGCCGCGTTTGGTATCTTCCACACTTCGGTGTTCAAAACGTCAATAAACCTAATAAAGTCAGGCTTGTTTTTGACGCCGCCGCCAAGTCTAACTCAGTAAGTTTCAATGACTTATTGTTAACGGGACCGGATTTTTTGAAATCTCTTCTCGGAGTATTGATGCGTTTTCGTCAAAAACCGATAGCGATAAAGGGTGATATGCGCGACATGTTTTTGAAGGTTAGAGTAATTGAGTCTGACAGAGATGCTCAAAGATTTCTGTGGAGAGGGAGGGACAGATCCGGTACTCCTCGAGAATTCATTATTCTATCTATTTTTTTTGGCGCAAGATGTTCACCAACTTGTGTTTTATATATTAAGGATACAAACGCGAAGAAATTCATATCGGTTTATCCTGAAGCGGTGGATGATATTGTCAGAAGGTTTTATATGGATGATTTTCTCGCGAGTTATTCGTCGATCGCTGAAGCTAAAAGTAGAGTAGCGAGTGTCATAGAGATCAACTCGGCCGCTAACTGGGAGATGCATGGGTGGGCAAGCAATGAACCCTCATTATTACGTTCAATTTTAGGTCAAGAAGCCAGTCGGGGCAAGGATTTGTTGAGTTCTGAGGAGAACGAGGAACGGGTTTTGGGTTTGCAATGGCTTTGTAGTTCTGATGTCTTAGTTTTCAGGTATCGTTCAACTAAGTTTTCACCAACTTTTCGTTCCGGAGAAGTGAGACCAACCAAGCGTGAATTCTTGAGTTTTATAATGTCGATTTTTGATCCTTTAGGTCTTCTTTCTCCTTTTACGATTCGAGCTCGTATTCTCATGCAGGACATATGGGCCAGTGGTGTCAAGTGGGATCATCTTCTGCGCGATAATGAGTTTCGACAATGGCAACTGTGGGTAAAAGATCTCAGTAAGGTAGAAGCTTGCGAGATTCCTCGATGTTATTCTTTTCGTTGTACGAGCATTGTCTCGACGGAGCTTCACACCTTTTGTGACGCTAGTGGCAAAGCTTTTTCAGCAGTTTGTTATTGGAGGTTTTTGTTGATTGGTGAGGAAATTCATACTGCGATAATAGCCGCAAAGAGTCGTGTTGCTCCGTTGAAACCTTGTTCGATTCCACGGTTGGAACTTCAAGCTGCCGTACTTGCAGTGAGATTGGCCGAGACTGTCGTAGCTGAGCATGAATTTGTCGTAAAGCGGAGAGTTTTTTGGTCCGACTCAAGTACAGTTTTGAAATGGATTAGAGGCAATCCACGTGCGTTTAAAGTCTTCGTAATGAATCGTTTAGGTGAAATCAGTGAAAAATCTAAGGTGTCAGAGTGGCGGTGGGTCGATTCGAAAAACAATCCCGCGGATGATGCGACTAAATTATCGCCAAACGCTATGTTGTCAGGAAGTCGTTGGTTTGTAGGACCACAGTTTCTTCGTAAATCTGAAAGTTATTGGCCTGTTGAGAGAAGCAGCTCAAAACCTGAGGTCGCTGATGTCGAGTTGAAATCTAGAAAATGCGAAGGTCTGTGTGCTCGGAGTATTTTTAATTTGGTTCGAGTAGATGTTTCAAAGATTTCTTTACCAAGAAGTTCGAGATTTTCTTCCTTTTCAAAATTGTTGAGGTCAACTACTTATTTTTTCAAGGCGGTGGACAAGTGGTTACACATTTTGCAGTCGAGAACAGATTTAGAACGTTGGGAACATGCACAGAGGGTATGGCTGCGCAAGACTCAATCCGAGACATTCGATCGCGAAATTCGTCTGCTTGAAAATTCAAAATCATTACCGCGAGATAGTCGGATCGTATCTTATTCACCTTTTATCGATGAGTACGGTTTGATAAGGGTTGGTGGCCGAGTTAAGGAATATCCGGCTAATATGGGAAAATTTGAGCCTATTATTCTGGATGCGAAGCATCCCGTCGTTCAGTTGTTGATTGTGTGGTATCATGAGAGATTTTTTCACAGGAATCATGAGGCGGTGATCAATGAGTTTAATCAAGAGTATGTAATTCTGGGTTTGCGAAGAAGTTTGCGTTCGATAGTGCACAAATGCGGATGGTGTCGGATGTTGCGGGGTCTTCCTTCGCTTCCAAGGATGGGTAATTTACCCGTTGAAAGATTGGGTTACGGTTTGAGACCATTCACGAACTCTGGCGTGGATTACTTTGGGCCGATTTTCGTTAAAGTGGGTCGGAGGAGGGAGAAACGCTGGGGGGTCCTTTTTTCGTGTTTGACCACGCGGGCGATTTGGTTGGAGACGGCGCATTCATTGTCCTCAGATTCCGCTATTTTGGCAATTGAAAGATTTGCCGCTAGAAGGGAGTGGCCGGAAGTTTTGTGGAGCGACAACGGAACGAATTTTCGAGGCGCAAGCGAGGAGTTGAGGGAAGCCTTGAGGGTTATGGATAGGGAGAAATTATCTAGTTTTGCATTGGGAAAAAACGTAAAGTGGAAATTTAACACTCCAGCGGCGTCGCATGCGGGGGGAGCTTGGGAGAGTCTCGTTAGATCGGTTAAGGAGTGTCTCACGTTCGTGTTGCGGGGCCACGCTCCATCGGATGAAACCCTCCGGACAATCCTGGCTGAGGTAGAACACTCGGTGAATTCGCGCCCGTTGACTCACGTTTCTCTAGACCCACTTGACCCTGAGGCCCTAACCCCCAATCATTTTCTTTTCGGATCATCTTCTGGCACGATTCGTTTGCGACGCTTCGATGCGGGTGAAAAGTGCTTGAGGAAGCAGTGGCACTTAGCCCAGCATTTTGCAGATGCTTTTTGGAAGAGATGGTTGCGGGAGTATTTTCCGTCTTTGCTTCCCAGGAGGAAGTGGTTCGATTCCGAGAAAGAATTGCTAAAGGTCGGGGATTTGGTGTTGGTAGTTGATAATAACTCTCCTCGTAACGAATGGAGGAAGGGCGTTGTGACTCGTTGTTTTCCCGACAGCGAGGGTTTTGTGCGCAACGTGGAATTGCGGGTGTCGGGAGGTTTCCTCCGGAAACCAATTCTTCTCGAGCGTCCAGTTCACAAACTCATACGTTTCGCGTTAGTACAAAACGCGTGAGTTTTGTACGGGGGGAAGAGTGTTGCCGAACCGTCAACGAATCAGGAAGGTGTGCGCAATTTAATGTTTATTTTTTATTTTTTTTATTTATTTATTTTTTTTTTTTTTTTATTTTATTTAAAGATGTTCTAATTTTGTTTGTAAGAAATACTCTGTAAAGTCAATTAATTTATTGTTAATGCGACTTCTGGTTCTTTAAATTTCAAGTAGTAAACACAGATTAACTGTGAATACCTGAGTGTTAATAGTAGCGGTTAATTTGTGTTTCGAAACGTTGCGTGTTTTCCCCTCGAGGAAGCGTTTGTGAAGAACCATTTTATGCGAAAACGCTTCTCGAGTTCGGATGTGCGCACGGAATCGTTGGCCGGATTCCGGGGCCACTTGTCCCCCCGTCGGTAATACATAGGGTTGCCGATAAGCAGGGGAATCTGGTGACGAGGAGCGCTGTGAACAGCGCGATGAATCGTGGGCCTGTGTCCGTGGGGGAACACGCAGCGTTTCCATAACTACGAATTTTTGATCGAGTTTTGTTAATTTTATTTGGGGTTCATTCGACTCGCTCTGACTTTCGAATACACATCTCTTTAATCTAAAATCGGCTTTAATTTTAATTTTTCATTCTTTTTCCCAGAAGTCGTACATTCCTTTTGTAAATTTTGAAACTTTTTAAATAATAAAGAAAGTTCGTTTGTAAATATTTATTTTATTTCTCAAAAAATAACTTCAAAACTCCCTGTGCGGATTCAAAAACGATCCCCAAAGTTTCGTCAAGATCAGTGACCCGGAGGGTGTGACCTCTCCTTGTTAGTTATAGGTTGTTAACGATATGTTATTATTATTTACAAGTTAATTGAAAAAAAGCTCAGAAAAAAAATTGTTTTTGCCATTCTTTTTTTGAAAACTGAAAGTAAAAATCATCGTTTATTTACTTTCAAGATTATAAATTTAATGGCGTTAGGCGTATATTGAAAATTGAGCGCGCTTGGGCGCTGATTAAGACTAGTTAATAAAAAAAAAAAAATAAAAAACAAAAAACAAATTTTTTTTCTTTTTATAATAGTAAAACGTTAGTTTATTAATTTATTTAAAGATAATCAACAGTTACTCGTGTTTTTTTTAAGCTTAGTAATTTGATTTTTAGTTTTTAAGTAGAAAAGAAAAATCTCTAAGTTAAATTATTTCTAAGACATATCTGAATTATATATACACTTAATTAAATGATTTTTTAATTTTTTATTGCATTTAGAAAAAAATATACTAAAATTTATTTTCAACTTTTTAAATTTTCTTGTTCTTTTAAAATTACCCAGTTCATAATTCAATGATAGATTAAATTTTTGTACATTGCAGAAGACAACATAACCTATTAAACAAAGATTTTTTACTAAATATGCACGCAAAGTCGGGCAAAGGAACCTCTGCCCTAGTGGGGCCATTCCAGGGCCTCGTAACATTTCCTACTAGGGCCCCGGCCGGGGGAAAAGATTTTGGCAGTACGGGGCCTGATAAAGTGATAATCAATGCGGGCGCTGGTAGGGTATTTTCTACGTGGGTATATTTTTATTAGTTCTAACGCCATCTACGAATTTCTTTTTTTTTTATTGACTTCTTGTGATAACGCTTAATTTTTTAAGATTACTAACACAAAATTTTTTTTTTTTTTAAACTATGTAATTATTTATATACGTAGAAAAAAAAATTCAATCCATACGGAAATCGGTATAGAAATCCTTATAGAAACCGGTGCCAATTTTCAGTACCGGTAACCAGTTCGGATTCCCGCACGGATTTCCGTACTGATTTTTTCAGCTGGGTTATGAACTTTTGTTACTAATAGATAAGAATGCTAGTTCTTAGCGTAGATGGTTCCGTGGTAAGCGTGTTAGCCTCAGTAGCATCGGCGTTCCAGGCGTCTTGGGATCGACCTAAAGTATGGGTATTATTTTTAATTAAATCATGATTGATTTTCATGAAAAAATTGAGGGGTCTATCACATTCGTCTGTAAGAAAAATTTCTTAGTATTTTTTTCCAACTCTTTTAAAGGTTTTCTGGAATTTTGCAATAAAAAATCATTGTGGTTCGCACAAACATCCCACCTCACACACACGCCCCGAGTTACCCTACACTTTATGAATTTAAGAAGAATCTAAAAATAGTTTTTAAAAAAATCAAAAAGTATACGAAGATATTTTTTTGGATACTTTATAAATTTATGAAGGATCTAAAAATAATTTAAAAAAAAATCAAAAAGTGTATACGAAGATATTTTTTTCGGATACTTTTTGATTTCTCAAAAGTATCAGAAGATACTTTTTCGGATACTTTTATAAAAGTAACTTTTATCCAAAGATACTTTTTTCGGATTCTCCGCGATTTATGACCATCCGAAAATACTTTTTTCGGATACTTTTGAAAAATCGAAATTTATTCAAAAATCTTGATTTATGTTACATGGATAACTTTGATATCGACTGACTCTTCTGAAAGTTTCTTCTGTCAGTAATGAAAGTTTTTTATTTCTTTTGCTGTTATTTGCTCTGGTTTATATATCATCTAAAATATGTAATTTCTCATGCCAAAGTTATAATTTTTTTTTCTCCTTTTGTACTTTTTTTCCAAAGTATATTACTACGCAAGGTATTTTGGTTTTTTTTTTTTAATTATTTTTATATTTAAATAAAAATTTTTTTTTAAAAAGTGATAGTGAAAACCGAAACCGTGAATATGCGAATCTAAATCCGAAAAGCAAGAGATGAATGCATTTTTGTAGCCTTAAATATGCGCAACGTGAATACCGAGGCACGCCTGTATACAAAAAATAAAGTGTTGGCAAAAAGACGAGAGCAATCAGCAAAATAATAATATACTACTGAACTAGTGGAAGTTTTTCATACGAGAAATTCTTACCAAGTGAAGAGGTAATAACGGGGAGGGTGGTGGCAGCATAGACAGTCTTGCAGGAAGTTGCGGTGTGAGTTGGCGAGGGTATTGGTTGCATAGAGTCCTCCTGTACGCCGTTTATGCAAGCATTGGCCGTGGTCGCGGGGGTTGGTGAGTTTGCTGCCTCTACACTCGAGGCCGGACTAAGTGGTGCTTCCACCACTTTTTGGGCCGAGCTTCCCTCTCCCACTCTACCGTGTTGTGTGTTCAGTATCTGCATTTCCCACATTTGCTCCTGACGAATATCATCGTTGTAATCCTGGAATATTTTTTAAAAATATTTTTGTATTTTATTTAATTTAGCATTTTAAAATTTTGTAATTGGAATCTTAAGTAGCAATTGCTTATGCACAAATCAAATTTTTCATGTGCGAAAGATAATAAATTTAATTCAAAAACCTTAGATTCTTTTACATTTTATAATTAGAACTTAATAGAAAATATAATTTTTTATTTGAAATAATTGAACTTGAATATATTAGGAATTTTTTTACTACAGATAAATACTCGGATAAATACCTCAATTGAAACACTCAAACAATAACGATAATTCAAAGACGCCTTAAGTATGGTCAGTCTTTGCGATTGAATCCTGCATTTCAAGAGGAATTTGTAGGACATCACACAGTCTACAGCATGAGCTGCAGCATGTAACAAGCGTAGCTACTAGCATGAATGCGTAACATCCAGCTCGGTGCTATGTGTTGATTTGTTGGACCTAAATCGTGTACATGGATGGCTACCCTAACGCCCGGAAGGTAGTTCCTTTTGACGATTTGCTCGATAGGAGTTCTTGATAAATAACACGGCTTGGTAACAAACTATTGTTATTTTCTATTGTTATTCTTGTCTACTAGTGTTATAGATAATTTTCTTCGCTATCACTTGAAACTTATATTTTTTTGAAGATTTACTTAATTTTGTTGCTTAGCTCATTACAATGAATTGTAAAGTTCATAAATTAATATATTTTATATTCTTATTATTTGATTCAGTCAATTTTTTGTTCAGAACTTTTTTTACATAAAAAAATTATAAAATTGATAACACTTTATTTTCCACCAAGGTCATACAAATTATTTTAAAATTTTCTAATTATTAGTTTTCTACTGTTTATAGACTATACAAGTCTAAATATAAGTGCCTTAAAGCTCACAGATGATTACCTAAGTCGCTTTGAACAAAATTCGATTCTAGTATTAAGAGATAAATACTAAATTGAATTTTTTTTTTTTACATATAAAATTGATTTCCCTAGGACTTTTTTAGGTTCTGGTTTATGTCGTGGTTTTACATCAGAATAATTGAATATATCTTAGTTATTGTTAAATTATTTAGAATTTGTTAAGTTCGTGAAATAATTTATTAAGACATATTTCAACAATATTAATGATTTATTTATGGAGTTTGGTTTTTTGAACTTGTGGACAAAAAGGAAATACATTTAAATATTTACCGAATTTACGCAATAAAATCTTTAAAAAATACTTTTAAAAAAGTAATATTTACGGCGATTGGTTTTTTAAAAAGGAATCTAAATAAAAAATTATACGCTAAGTATGATCTTTAAAAAATACTTTTAAAAAAGTAATATTTACGGCGATTGGTTTTTTTAAAAGGAGTCTAAATAAAAAGTTATACGCTAAATATAATAATCTTTTTTTGAAAATGAATTAATGAAAGAAGTGAAATCAAAAAATTTATTACGGACGACTTGAGGCCGAATTACTTATTATTTAAAAATAATTCGTCTTCTAAAAGATGATCATATTATGTTGAATCACCTTCAATATACGTAAAGTTAACAATTTTTCAATTATAGCACATACATGGGAAAACACATGCAAATCGCACACAACTCAAACACTTTTTAAAATTAAAAATTAAAATATGTTGTTAAGAAACACACTGAGCATTCAAAATATTATTTAAAAAAATACAGGTATCCAAGATTTTTTCAAGATAATGTAGTTCAAAGAATATTAAATTTTTACCGGTCAAGTATAGCCATACATTGTGATTTAGTTGATTTCTAACTTAATTACAACATATTTTAATTTCAAAAAGTGTTTGAATTGTGTGCGATTTGCATGTTTTTTCCCATGTATGTGCTATAATTGAAAAATTGTTAACTTTACGTATATTGAAGGTGATTCAACATAATATGATCATCTTTTAGAAGAGAAATTATTTTTAAATAATAAGTAATTCGGCCTCAAGTCGTCAGTAATAAATTTTTTGATTTCACTTCTTTCATTAATTCATTTTCAAAAAAAGATTATTATATTTAGCGTATAACTTTTTATTTAGACTCCTTTTAAAAAAACCAATCGCCGTAAATATTACTTTTTTAAAAGTATTTTTTAAAGATCATACTTAGCGTATAATTTTTTATTTAGATTTCTTTTTAAAAAACCAATCGCCGTAAATATTACTTTTTTAAAAGTATTTTTTAAAGATTTTATTGCATAATTCGGTAAATATTTAAGTGTATTTCTTTTTTGTCCACAAGTTCAAAAAACCAAACTCCATAAATAAATCATTAATATTGTTGAAATATGTCTTAATAAATTATTTCACGAACTTAACAAATTCTAAATAATTTAACAATAACTAAGATATATTCAATTATTCTGATGTAAAACCACGACATAAACCAGAACCTAAAAAAGTCCTAGGGAAATCAATTTTATATGTAAAAAAAAAAATTCAATTTAGTATTTACCTATTTTTTAAATGTACATTGCATAACTTTATTTTAATGTAAATTTACATTGAAATGTAGCAAATACTCATTTGTAACATTAAAATGATTAAAAAAAAGATAAAAATTTTCAAATGATTGGTTCATGTTAACTTAGATAGATCTAGTTCTTCTGTTTAAAATTACTTTTATATAATTTTATCATTATCCAGAACCCATAAAAATCATAGACATAATTTATTGTTATGAACTACTTTTGAATTCGTTTTGCATACATAATAGATGGACAAACTAAATCCACTTTAAAAATAATGGAGTAAATGCTCATCCGTACTTTAAAAATCCATGCCAAATAGAATTCATAATTTCTGATCCACTGGATACCTAGACCCAAAACTATCTATTTCTTTTGTACTTCTTAATTAACCAATTTTAAAATGTAAAATCACTTTGGCCGCATAACTCAAGCTTGCATACAGACAACAAAAAAGATAAAAATTTTTAATAATCGATTCATGTTGACTTAAATATACTTATCATTAACACCCTGAGTGAATGTAACAGTAACAATCAAAATTAAAATTCATTGTCAGACATCAAGTTTATTTTAGAAAAAAGGTGGGATTACAAGACTTTCAGACATCAAGTTTATTTTTGAAAAAGGGTAGGATTACAAAACTTTAACAGTTCAAGTGTATTGGCTCAGAGCATATACATTTCTATGATGATTCTATGAAATGAAGCGATAATGCGTATGACAATGACATTATGTGCTGCAATCGCACCTTTTGCAATTTGCAAGTTGGGTGGATTATAAAAAAGTAATTTGCAAGTTCAACCTGACACACACACACACACACACACACACACACACACACACACACACACAAACACACTCATTCAGAAAAAACTTTATTTTTAATATTGCCAATATGCACCACCAGTCATCAGGTTCCCAACACAACCACAGCACAATTATTATCAACTCACAGGATACACCACAATAATTGAAAAATCTTTGATGATGATGATCATAGAAAGACTGTAGAGATGATTTATTTCATACTCTTTTATTGAAATTAAACAAATTAATAATTATAAATTCTACCACTTATTTAATATATAATGAAAATAAGGGTCTTCAGTACTGTTTTTTTTATGACAATCAATTATTTATAAAAAAGTTATTGCTCATAACACATTAAAAGCTGCTCTGCTCAGCGGCTCCGCAGTCAGCTGTAGTCAGCTCACGAGTCAGCTGTAGGGAACTGCTAATTGATACAGCGCCACCAGTCACCTCATGGCTATAGGCTCGGGCCTACATGCCCCCGTCTGCCCCTGTAGGTAAGCAGTAAGAGTGAGACAGCAAAAATAGACACGCCCACCGCATACGTCACGTCCGGTTAAGTCTACAGAGAGCGCAGGCAGAGAGACTGGATGCTCGAAACTGAAATCGAATTCCCCTGACTACCGTGAGCCAAAGGAAATCAGCGTTTCAAAAAATGAAACGTTCATAACTTTTTAATGCGGACTTTGTTCAGGATAATTTTTTTTTTAAATTACTCAGGGGATCATCAGCTATGCGCGGGATGTATAATATAAATGAAATAATCATCCTAAAATAGTTTTTCTTTGAAGCGTCCTAACCTAAAACCAAAAATCAAAGTATATAAAGCCCTGCAGGCTTTCACGGCAGTCGGTTTAAAAAAAACCAAATCGCCGTTAAAGCCCGATTGGGCTTTAGGATGATCCTTGGGTATACACAAGATTGTTTTCAATTTTTTATACTGGCACAAGAATCTTCTGTGGAAATCTTAACCTAGTCGACAAAATATATAATTTTAATTGTAGATTTATCAAAAAAAAAACTTTTTTTAAACATGCTTTTTTTAAAGAAAAAACAAGTTTTGAAATTTTTTTCAAAATGTATAAGACTTATAATAGAAAAAAAATTTTGTTTTTGAGGATGTTTGGTACTTTCGGGAGGGGAAAAGAGGGGAAGGGACGGGCACCGCAGTGCAGCGCCCGACTATACGATTTTATTTCCAACTCATCAGTACTTTGACCTTAATGAATGAATCATTATGATAATTTTACACAACATAGTTGAAAGTCTCTACTTTCATGTAGTATTTATTTTATGTTTAAAAAATATTTTTAAAAAGTAGGAAAAAATCACTTTCCCGAGGTACGTCCACTGCCCTCTCGACGGTGAAGTTTAACTTACTCCTTAAGGGCAGTTATATATCATTAACGATCTCTGTATTTTTGCAAGAGTGACATACGATCAAAGAAAAAAATTGCTTGATTTCCATAAGAGTTTGGGTTAAAGTATTTAAAAAAATATTTGGATTTTTTTAAAAACTAAATCGAACAAAAAAAGGCAAAAAATTCAATGATTATTTTGATATTAATCATAAATCGATCCGATCAAAATTGACAAAACGGCTGCATTTTTTCGTAAGTACCGAACATCCTTAATGCTTTCTTTCAAATTGCATGCAAAGTGCATTAAGAGTGCTGCGTACCGCGTGGAGAGCGCCGCCTAACGTTGTATTATGGGCGCGTGGAAAAAGTTCCTGACGAAATACGCTTTCGATAGCGATTTAATCATTACCAAAAAAATCTCAAAAAATAGTTAAAATTATTCTACACTTGCCTTACTATCTGGTTTTCCCGAAAAGTTTTTCTAAATGCTTGAAAACAATGATTGAAAATCTCGATAATAATGGCGTCTGCTGCGCATGTTAATGCCGATGACAAAGAATTACTTACTGCGAATTATTCCTTCACTTGATGAAAAATCCAGATAGTAAGGGACTTGTAGGCTAAAATAACGAATTTTTTGGTATTTTTTTCGTAACAATTGGTGGATTCTAGCGGGCACATTTAGTCAGGAACTATTTCAGCCGGCTGGTTGTTGTGATATTAGTCTTTCGGGATAAAACAGAGCGAATATCTTGTTCGCCGCCCGACCGTAGATGGCGTCAATGCAAAAATTCAAGGGCGTACATATTTTTGTGAGTTGCTGGGGCCCCGGGGCTTAGCGAAAGCTGTTACGGTGTGAGTTCCGACTGCATGGCAGAATGTTTGGAAACGCTCGCTCCGCAGCGATTCACCGACTCGGCTGTTAGGCACTCCCCAGTCCCCACTCGGGCTTATTTGCTCAGTCGGAGATCGTCGATGTACCTTTATGTATGTACATTATACATGCCTAAAAATCAATAAACCATGCTTTTTTTAACCAACTAATGCACCGCAAAAAAATCGTAAATCGATTAAAAAAAACAGTTTATAAAGTTAAAATAAAATAAAATAATAAAATTTTTTTTTTTTTTTTCCCAAGATGGCGGTGCAGCGTCGTTTCGCGCGAGAGGTCTTTTTTTTCGGCCCACACTTTCACGCCTTTCCTGTTGATCTGAAACAAAAAAAAAAAAAGAAATGCGTTAAAAACCTTTTTTTCTTTAGTTTGAACCTAAATAGAAAAAAAAAATTTTTTTTTTGACAAAAATATAAGAAAAAGAAAAAAAGTAACCTCTTTTTTTTAACTTATTTGTTTAAAAAAAAGGGGTTTTAAACAATTTTTTTTTTCTCGATTTAGGTTCAGACTATTAAAATTATTATAAAGAAAGTTTCTGCTAAGTTGCAACTAAATCGATTGATTTGTTTTGAAATGAGAATGTGGGCCAATTTGAAAAATGCAGTTTCGAGAAAAACGCGATTAAAGTTTTCAAAAGGTGTATTGACTTGTTTTTTTAAACTTACGTTTTAGTCAGCTATTCCTGGACCATACAACATGTCATCTACGGTCAGATCATCATCTTCCAGGTTTAAAAGATGCTCTTTTTGAGCTTTTCGGGCTTCGTGGGTTGATTCAGAGCGGCGCTTACTTTTTTTGCTGTCCCTGCGCTTGTTAATAAACATAGCATACTCGTAGCTGCGCTCTCCAATTTCGATCCCTAAGAGTTGCATAATCCATAAAATAGCTAGGTAACCTTCGTTGAAAATAGCTCCTCCCAAAAATGCTGCAATTTCAACAGTTTCAAACCCAGAATGCAGGTGTTTTGGTGCAAATTTCCAAATAATGGATAAGCCGCTCGAGTCGAGCAGCATCACGTATGCGCTCGACTCGAGCGCTCCGCCTTACCTACCTCTGTAAAATAATTCATAACTTAAAAACTAGTCATGATATTGCTTTAAAATTTTGAAACA
Organism: Encarsia formosa; assembly: GCA_038277355.1. Classification (NCBI taxonomy): domain Eukaryota; kingdom Metazoa; phylum Arthropoda; class Insecta; order Hymenoptera; family Aphelinidae; genus Encarsia; species Encarsia formosa. The sequence continues at coordinate 19,800,801 of CM076185.1, read as the reverse complement.
GTATTTTTGAGATGTTTTAGAGTAATTTTAAGCAAAAAAAAAATCGACTTTTTTTTTTTTTTTTTACACTGAGTCCCCCCCTTAAAATAAGGAAGAATTCTACGTGAACTACACCTCGATAACTTCAAAATTGTCCTAACGCGATTCAAAAAACCGACTAAAAAATCAGTTTCCAATCCGTGAAAATTAGCTTTTTTGTGGAACGGAGATGGTTTTAATCGATTAAACCTGGACAAATTAATTGTTTTCTGAGAGGTATTAAAATAAGGAAGAATTCTACGTGAACTACACCTCGATAACTTCAAAATTGCCTTTACGCGATTCAAAAAACCAACTAAAAAATCAGTTTTCGATCCGTGAAAATTAGCTTTTTTGTGGAACGGAGATGGTTTTAATTGATTAAACCTGGATAAATCATATATTTTCTAAAAGATATTGAAAAAAAGGAAGTTTTCTGCGTGAACCGCACCTCTATGACTTCAATACTGCCTTTACGCGATTCAAAACCAACTAAAAAATCAGTTTCCAATCCGTGAAAATTAGCTTTTTTGTGGAACGGAGATGGTTTTAATTGATTAAACCTGGACAAATCGTATGTTTTCTGAAAGGTATAGAAATAAGGAAGAATTAAACGTGAACCGCACTACGGTATTTCCGAAATTGCCCTTGCGTGGTTCAATAAACCAGCTGAAGATTTAGTTTTTAATCCATAAGAAATCGCCTTCTATGCTGAAGATGTTTTATTAAACCTAGAAGATCATATATATTTAAAAAGGTACTTTTTAGGATTTTTTAGTTGGTTTTTTGAATCGCGCAAAGGCAATTTTTAAGTTATCGAGGTGCGGTTCAAGCAAAAAACTTCTTTTTTTCAATATCTTTCAGAAAACATATAATTTGTCCAGGTTTAATCAATTGAAACCATCTTCGTTCCGCAAAAAAGCTATTTTTCACGGATTGGAAACTGATTTTTTAGTTGGCTTTTTGAATCGCGTAAAGGCAATTTTTAAGTTATCGAGGTGCGGTTCACGTAGAAAACTTTCTTTTTTCGATACCTTTCGGAAAACATATGATTTGTCCAGGTTTAATCAATTAAAACCATCTCCGTTCCACAAAAGAGCTAGTTTTCGCGGATTGGAAACTGATTTTTTTGTTTTTTTTTTTTTTTTTAATCGCGTAAAGGCAATTTTGAACTAATCGAGGTTCAGAGAAAACTTTCTTTTTTCAATGTCTTTCCGAAAATATATGATTTGTCGAGGTTTAATCAATTGAAACCATCTCCGTTCCGCAAAAATGCGATTTCTCACGGATTGGAAACTGATTTTTTAGTTGGTTTTTTGAACCACGCGACGGAAATTTGAAAGTTATTGACGCAGGGTTCACGCAGAAAACTTCCTTTTTTCAATACCTTTTTAATGATATATGATTTGTGCATGTTCATTTCAATAAAAATATCTTCGGTCACCAATATATACTTCATAAATTTTATTGCTTTTGACATAAAAAAATTATTGTATGAAAAGCTTTCACAAATGTATAATAGATTGGAGCTAAAAAAATAAAAGTATCGAGTAAATGTAGAATAGAAAAAAAAAATCTTGCTATAAGTAAAAGAAATCGGAGCACGTTTGGTTTGTCGTGATCGGAGCAGCTGGCGCGGCACCAAGGCCAAGTTCGTGACAAGAACACGGAGACAGCCGAAACCGTCCGATCTCGAGTCTAAAAATAGCCGCGCGTCGTTCGGCCCAACGCCGAAAGCCAATACGGAATATAACCGGTAAATTGCCGATTGTGTTTTAACCAAATTAGAATAATTTATCATGATTGTTTCTAAATTGTAACTGAATTGAAACATCAAAATAGCTATAAGCCTTCAGTTTTTTTGTATAGAGTATTATTTTATCTGTACGTACTAATTTATAATCACATCCACACGACAAAGAAGTGTAAAAAAAAAATTAAAATTAAATAATAATTATTGAAGCCCTAACTATTTTTATGTACTACTTCGAAAATAATTTTTCACTTGAATTAAAAATTTCTCGAAGCCCCAAGGCCCAAGCCCCCAGCCGATGCTTTCAGCGAGCGCCGGCCCTGCGTGCCGGTATAGTAGATCGATTATTTTTTTTTTCGGCCGTTTGCTCAGTTGACGGCGCCACGGTCAATTCGGAACTCTCTCCGAGGTAGGCAGCACTCTTAAGAGTGCTGCCTAGTGCCACGGATGACTGAATCGTCCATGCTAGTGCCTACCTCGGAGAGAGTTCCGAATTGACCTTGGCGCCGTCAACTAAACAAACGGCCGGAAAAAAAAAATCGATCTACTATACCGGCACGCAGGGCCGGCGCTCGCTGAAAGCATCGGCTGGGGGCTTGGGCCTTGGGGCTCCAAGAAATTTTTAATTCAAGTGAAAAATTATTTTCGAAGTAGTACATAAAAATAGTTAAGGCTTCAATAGTAATTATTTAATTTTTATTATTTTTGTTTTTACACTTTTTTGTCGTGTGGATGTGATTATAAATTAGTACGTACTAATAAAATAATACTCTATACAAAATACTGAAGGCTTATAGCTATTCTGATGTTTCAATTCAGTTAGAATTTAGAAACAATCATGTAATTTGGTTAAAACACAATCGGCAAATTAGCGGTTATATCCCGTATTGGCTTTCAGTGTTGGCCCGAACGGCGCGCAGCTATTTTTTGACTCGAGATCGGACGACTTCGGCTATCTCCGTGTTCTTGCCACGAACTGGGCCTCGGTGCCGCGCCAGCTGCTCCGATCATGACAAACCAAATGTGCTCCGATTTCTTTTACTTATAGCAAGATTTTTTTTCTATTCTACATTTACTCGATACTTTTATTTTTTTAGGTCCGATCTTTTATACATTTGTGAAAGCTTTTCATACAACAATTTTTTTATGTCAGAAGAAAAAAAATTTATGAATTATATTTTGGTAACCGAAGTTTAGAGAGGTAACCTCTAGTCAAGATGCATTTTCGGTTAAACATTTGACTAGCTTCACGCGTATATAGATATAGAAGTGCATTAGCAGCAGAAGCTTTTTTAACCTAAAACACATATTTTTGTTTTTTATTAATACTTAGAGGAACTGAATGGACGATTTAATTAATTCTATGTGATTCTTGTGCATTCTAGTTAAACTGACAAATATTCTGAAAACTTGATCACATGTAATTATTTAAAAATTGTATAAAAAATGTGCTCTCCCATAAGACTACGGGTTAAATCGACGTGATGTTAATATTCAATTACTCAAAAACGAAAAACCCCCATGTTCTGAAAATTTAGTGGCATCATTTTTAAATATTTATCTTCAACTTCCTAAAGTTTTAGATTTTTAACACATCTCTTTCTAGTTTGTGCGGTCCTACCTTAATTCAACATACACAAATCATATATCATTAAAAAGATATTGAAAAAACGAAGTTTTCTGCGTGAACCGCACCTCGATGATTTTCAGATTTCCGTCGCGCGGTTCAAAAAACCAACTAAAAAATCAGTTTCCAATCCATGAAAATTTGCTTTTTAGCGGAACGGAGATGTTTTTGATGCATTTAACCTACACAAATCATATACCGTTTTGAAGCTAGGATAAAAAGGAAGTTTTCTGTGTAAACCGCACCTCGATAACTTCAAAATTGCCATCATGAGGTTCAAAAAACCGACTAAAAAATCAGTTTCCAATCCGTGAAAATTAGCTTTTTTGCGGAACGGAGATGGTTTTAATTGATTAAACCTGGAAAAATTATATATTTTTGGACACGTATTGGAAAAAGAAAGAATTCTGCGTGAACCGCACCTCGATAACTTCAAAATTGCCTTTACGCGATTCAAAATACCAACTAAAAAATCAGTTTCCAATCCTTGAAAGTTAGCTTTTTTACAGTCAATTCATAGTGGAGGGTGTACACAGAAATTCAAACTAAAATTTTTTAGTTGAGAAACTAAGGAAAAGTGTAAAATCGATCGATGATATACAAATGAAAACGTTCAAGCACCTCATCAAGACACTATATAGTATTTAATCATCTTTCGAAAATTTTTCATTTAAAAATAATTTTTCAGCTACGCGTAATTATTCAAGAACAATGCTTCAAAACAAAGAATTTTAATGACTCACACAAGGCCAGACTTCTCACTTTATCAAACAATGACTTTATGAAAGTCTTGTTACTTCATGATGAATCTAAAATAAATTGAAAAATTAATGAGAACAAAATAATTTTCAAGAACAGATGAACAAACATTGAATAACTAGACATTGCATTCGCAAAAAAATTTAATAGAGTAAAAAACTAAAAAATTAAAATAGTCCTTCGTCTTTATATAAGAACACAACATGGTTGAGTAAGATGAAATTACCAATAACCTAACGAATATTTCTGGCCAACTCGAAAATTATTAATTTTTTATCTTGAGTAAGCCTACTCTAAAACATCAAACTGCATATAGTTCTAGTTATAATATTACAAAACGAATAATAAGAAATTTAGATGAAAATTTTTTTGACGCGTACAATCGAGAAAAAGGTTGGAGAGTTGATAAGGCACCCAACGAGCAAATTAAATGTATAAGAATTAGTGAACCCGACGTCCGGATGATTTTTAACAATTTCAAAAATATCTATTGGCTCATTAGTAACTAAATTGGACCATTGAAAAAATTTTCACACAGAACATACTTGAAAATACAACTAAAGAAAGATAAACAAAAAATGGTTACCTTTAAGTCTGATTAAACTGTTGTGTCTAGGTACCATCGCCGTGTACCGTTTCACGGTGCACGGTGCACGGTGCACGGCGGAAAGCAGGGAAAAGTTTATGTTTTGCTATTGTTTCGTACACGGTGCACCGTACACCGCGTACGGTTCAAAAAATGTTTTTTTTATATCTTTGCGTACACTGTAAACCAAACAACGCGTCATGCTCGGTACACGGTACACGGTGCACCACGTGCGGTACAAGGTTGACAAAATATTTTGGCGTACACCAGACACCGCACACCGTTCGGTACATGATACGCGATGTACCGTGCACGGGTGAAAATATTTTTTATAACTTTGCGTACACCGTACACCAGACAACCCGCACTGCTCGGTACACGGTACACGGTGCACCACGTACGATGCAAGGTTGAAAAAATGTTTTGGTGTACACCAGACACCGCACACTGTTCGGTACACGGTACACGATGCACCGTGCACGGTTGAAAATATTTTTATAACTTTACGTACACCGTACACCAGACAACGCACGCTGTTTGGTACACGGTACACGATGCACCGTGCACGGATGAAAATATTTCTTATTACTTTGCGTACACCGTACACCAGACAACGCGTGCTATTTGGTACATGGTACACGATGCACCGTGCACGGGTGAAAATATTTCTTATAATTTTGCGTACACCGTACACCAGACAATCCGCACTGCTCGGTACACGGTACACGGTACACGGTACACCACGTATGGTGCAAGGTTGAAAAAATGTTTTGGCGTACACCAGACACCGCACAGTGTTCGATACACGGTACACGATGCACCGTGCACGAGTAAAAAATTTTTTTGTATGTTTGCGTACACCGTACACCAGACAACGCGCTGTTCGGTACACGGCACACGGTGCACCACGTGTGGTGCCAGGCTGAAAAAATGTTTTGGCGTACACCAGACACCACACACAGTTCGGTACACGGTACACGATGCACCGTGCATGGGTGAAAATAATTTTTATATCTTTGCTTGCACCGTACACCAACAACGCGCACTGCTTGGTACACGGCACACGGTTGAAAAAAAAGTTTTGTGTACACCAGACACCGCGCACTGTTCGGTACACACTACATGGTGCACCACGTACGGGGCACGGTAGAAAAAATGTTTTGGCGTACACCAGACACCGCACATTGTTCGGTACTTACAAGGAGAGGTCACACCCTCCGGGTCACCGATCTTGACGAAACTTTGGAGATCGTTTTCTTATACCAAAAGATGAAGAAATCTACCAATCATCCCGTCTAATGGGCCTTTTATACCTAGTTCCTACATAGCTTATATCGTATTTTTAGCTCTTTTTGGGTTTTTTTGCGAATTTTCAAAAAATTCCTGTTCGTAGCCTATTGCACTTACAAAATTCTGCAACCCCGCATTTTTTTTGTTTTTTCATCTTCTTTTGAGAAAAAATATTTTTAAATCTAATTTTGAAGAAATAGTCCATGTAAAATTAAGGTAATCAAAAGCATTTTTTTACTGTTTTTTTGGTTTTATAAACTTAAACTGTACGTCGTCAGCCTTATCAAAATTATGTCTAAAAATATTTTTTCTAAAAAATTCATAAAAAAACAAAGAAAATGCGGGGTTGCAGAATTCTGTAAGTGCAATAGGCTTTGAGCAGGAATTTTTTGAAAATCAGCTTGTTTTGACACTTTTAACACTTTAGTGCGACTTTTGTGGTTATTTGTGCCAATTTTCAAAAAATTCCTGCTCAAAGCCTATTGCACTTACAGAATTCTGCAACCCCGCATTTTCTTTGTTTTTTTATGAATTTTTTAGAAAAAATATTTTTAGACATAATTTTGATAAGGCTGACGACGTACAGTTTAAGTTCATAAAACCAAAAAAACAGTAAAAAAATGCTTTTGATTACCTTAATTTTACATGGACTATTTCTTCAAAATTAGATTTAAAAATATTTTTTCTCAAAAGAAGATGAAAAAACAAAAAAAATGCGGGGTTGCAGAATTTTGTAAGTGCAATAGGCTACGAACAGGAATTTTTTGAAAATTCGCAAAAAAACCCAAAAAGAGCTAAAAATACGATATAAGCTATGTAGGAACTAGGTATAAAAGGCCCATTAGATGGGATGATTGGTAGATTTCTTCATCTTTTGGTATAAGAAAACGATCCCCAAAGTTTCGACAAGTTCGGTGACCCGGAGGGTGTGACCTCTCCTTGTTAGTTTCACCCACATTACGATGTCAGGTTACTCAGTAGCAGTCTAATGCTTTAAGAAATCATAGGGATTTACCGCAGTTGATTCAAAAAAATTATAGGGATTCAAGCACGTCGAATACCCTACGTGGAGTATGCGTCTCAATTGCAAGACAGCAGCTGCCCCATGCACGTGGGTTCTAAGAGACCAACTGCAAGTCTACTAGCAGCCGATTTTTTTACCGTATAGTCATTGGGCTCTCGAGTCTGAAATTCCGAGATCGAGGAATCTAGAAATCCAAGTTCTTTAAACTGTATAAGTTTGTATTCTTTTTTTAAAGCTCTGAGTCAAGGTTCGGACTCTGTATTTTTTGTTGTATACTCCAGAAATCAGAGTCCAAAGACTCGAGTACTTGGACTCGAGAGTATAACCTTGAATTTCGCTCGGAATTTCGGATTTGACTTTGTATACTCTGGACTCCGAGTCTTTCCTCAGCAATTGATCTCACGAAGTCATAGGAATTAAACGCAGCATTCCTTGGAAGTCAAAGTCGGACGTTGTTAAAGCGAGTTTCGAATACAGGGCTACCGGATTACAAGTCACGCGCTCTATTCAATGAACCCTACCGGACTTCTTATAATCTTTAAATTAATCTTATAGGCCTAACCTTTATAATCTTTATAATCAGAATAAGCCCAGACATTTGAAAGACTTTTTTTGTTTTTTTCATCAGTAATATGGTTTTAGATTTGTGTTTTAAAATATTTTTGAAGTTATACTCTAAACAAAATTTAATCATTTACGTAATCTCATAATGTCATAATATTTGATATTATTGAATAAATTTGTCTATGCTGCGTGTTATATGCAAGTAATATCATAAAGTTGTAAGTCTGAAATTTTTAACTCCAAAATGGCGTGGTAGATTAGGAAAACGATATAAGTTTTTACTTATTGTTTAACTATTTGTTTGCAACATTATCAACAAATTTTTTTTTTTTTAATTATAAATTAAATGCTTCTAAGAATGAGACATATTTCGAGAAAAGTGTAAAAATTTTCGTTTGTTTACTGCTTATTATTTATTTATTTATTTTTTTACACATATTTTTCATTACTTTGGAATATTTTCAAGTTATTTTAATAAAACTACACCACAACCTTTTTGTGGAACAAAAAAAAAAAACACTTTTTTATGGACTTGATATTCAAATATAAAGTACGCTTAGGGTTTAGAGCTTGGGAGATAGCTGATCAGTTTTTTCTTTGACCTCAGGCTCCCAGGGTTGGGGGGTTTAGAGCTGGAGGGATAGCTAATCGTTTCATTAATTGAACTCGACGCCCAAGGTTTTGACGGTTTAGAGCTTGGGAGATAGCTGATCAGTTTTTTCGTTGACCTCAGGCTCCCAGGGTTGGGGGGTTTAGAGCTGGAGGGATAGCTGATCGGTTTATTAATTGAACTCGACGCCCAAGATTTTGACGGTTTAGAGCTTGGGAGATAGCTGATCAGTTTATATATTGAACTCGACGCCCAGGGCATTTGGGGGTTCAGAGCTTGGGAGATGGCTGATCAGTTTATTTATTGAACTCGACTCTCAGAGTTTTGGGGGCTTAGAGCTTGGGGGATAACTGATCAGTTTTTTCGTTGACCTCGGGCGCCCAGGGTTGGGGGTTTAGAGCTTGAGGGATAGCTGATCGGTTTATTTATTGAACTCGACGCCCAGGGTTTTGAAGGTTTAGAGCTTTGGAAATAGCTGATCAGTTTATATATTGAACTCGACGCCTAGGGTATTTGGGGGTTCAGAGCTTCGGAGATAGCTGATTAGTTCATTTATTGAACTTCTTGCCTAGGTTTTGAGGGCTTGGAGCTAGGGAGATAGCTGATCAGTTTATATATTGAACTCGATGCCCAGGGTATTTAGGGGATAGCTGATCAGTTTATTTATTGAACTCGACGCCCAGAGTTTTGAGGGTTTAGAGCTAGGGAGATAGCTGATCAGTTTTTATATTGAACTCGACTCCCAGGGTATTTGGGGGCTAACAGCTTGGGGGACAGCCGATAAGTTTTTTTGTCGAACTCGGGTGCCCCGGGTATTCGGGGGTTTAGAGCTTGGGGGATAGCTGATCAGTTTATTTATTGAACTCAGCCACCCAGGGCATTAGGGGGTTTAGAACTTGGGGGATAATCAAGCAGTCTATTTACTCAACTTTTTCCTATTTAAAAAAAAATTTTTTTTTTTAGACACCAATTTGGGGGAGGGGGGGGGGGTCGGACCTCAGGACAACCCCTAGCTGGAAGGAGTCGTTGCCTCCCTGATACTATATGTCTACTACACCCTACCTGTATCATACTCTCAAGCATCCGTGGTCGAAGAGCACTAGGTCGAAAAAACTGATCGGAGACGACTTCTTGAAAGGGGTAAGAGATTATAAAGATTAGGCCTATAAGATTAATTTAAACTTTCTAAGAGGTTCGGTAGGGTTCATTGAATAGAGCGCGTGACTTGTAATCTGGCAGCCCTGTATTCGAAACTCGCTTGAACAACGTCTGACTTTGACTTCCAAGAATTGCTGCGTTTAGTTCCTATGACTTTGTGAGATCAATTGCTGAGGAAAGACTCGGAGTCAAGAGTATACAAAGTCAAATCCGAAATTCCGAGCGAAATTCATGCTGTTATACTCTCGAGTCCAAGTAATCGAGTCTTTGGACTCTCGAGTATACAACGAAGAATACAGAGTCCAAACCTTGACTCGGAGCTTAAAAATAAGAATACAAACTTATACAGCTTAAAGAACTTGGATTTCTGGATTCCTCGATCTCGGAATTTCAGACTCGAGAGCCCAATGACTATACGGTAAAAAAATCGGCTGCTAGTAGACTTGCAGTTGTTCTCTTAAAACCCACGTGCATGGGGCAGCTGCTGTCTTGCAATTGAGACGCATACTCCACGTAGGGTATTCAACGTGCTTGAATCCCTATAATTTTTTTGAATCAACTGCGGTAAATCCCTATGACTTCTTAAAGCATTAGACTGCTACTGAGTAACCTGACATCTTAATGTGGGTGAAACTAAGAACCGAACAATGTGCGGTGTCTGGTGTACGCCAAAACATTTTTTCTACCGTGCCCCGTACGTGGTGCACCATGTAGTGTGTACCGAACAGTGCGCGGTTTCTGGTGTACACAAAACATTTTTTTCAACCGTGTACCGTGTACCAAGCAGTGCGCGTTGTTGGTGTACGGTGCAAGCAAATATATAAAAATTATTTTCACCCATGCACGGTGCATCGTGTACCATGTACCGAACAGCACGCGTTGTCTGGTGTACGGTGTACGCAAAGTTATGAAAAATATTTTCAACCTGGCACGGTGCATCGTGTACCGTGTACCAAACAGCGCGCGTTGTCTGGTGTACGGTGTACGCAAAGTTATAAAAAATATTTTCACCCGTGCACGGTACATCGCGTACCGTGTACCGAACGGTGTCCGGTGTCTGGTGTACGCCAAAACATTTTTTCAACCTTGCACCATACGTGGTGCACCGTGTACCTTGTACCGAACAGCGCGTGTTGTCTGGTGTACGGTGTACGCAAAGTTATAAAAAAAATTTTCACCCGTGCATGGTACATCGCCTACCGTGTACCGAACGGTGTGCGGTGTCTGGTTTACGCCAAAACATTTTTTCAACCTTGCACCGTACGTGGTGCACCTTGTACCGTGTACCGAGTAGTGCGGGTTGTCTGGTGTACTAAGGTGTTCGCTGTTCCCAAAGTGTCGGGGCACAACCGGAAACCCCTCAAAAAGTTATTTTAAGACAAAAAAATGATTTTCCAACAAAAAAAAAAAAATTTTCCCGTTTTATACCGTGCCCCCAGACGCATGAAGTTAAAAAAAAAACAATGAAAAAAGAATGAAAAACGGAATCAATAGATTAAATGGTAAAAAAATACAAGCTGGCAACCCACACAAATAATATATCGTTCGAAAGGTATATCAAAAAGGAAGCTCTGTGAAAAATTTCAGATCTCTAACTTCAAAATTGCGCCTTTGCCATTGAAAAAATGGTTTTTTTTTCGTTTTTTGAGTTTTTTTTAATATTTCCCAGAGTTTGACCTCATACTAGCCCGACTAGAAAGCGTTTTCGGTAAAATCGTCCAACAAGTTTTTTTTAGGTTTTTTTATGAAGTTTTCAAAAACGTATGATTTTTTGTGTTTTAATTCTTTAATAATAGGTAAGTACGATCAAAAAAACTGTTTTAGTCACTTTAATTTTTATCGTTTTTCTTACTATTTTCCAAAGTTTGACCTCATACTAGCCCTACTAGGAAACGTTTTTTGGTAAAATCACCCCAAAAATTTTTTCCAGGTTTTTTTATGAAGTTTTCAAAAACGTAGGATTTTTTGTGTTTATCTTGATTAATAGGTACGTACGATCAAAAAAACCGTTTTAGTCACTTTAATTTTTATGGTTTTTTTACTATTTTCCAAAGTTTGACCTCATACTAGCCCTACTAAGAAGCGTTTTTCGGTAAAATCGTCCCAAAAATTTTTTTTTAGGTTTTTTCATGAAGTTTTCAAAAACGTAGGATTTTTTGTGTTTATCTTTATTAATAGGTACGTACGATCAAAACAACCGTTTTAGGCACTTTAATTTTTATGGTTTTTTTACTATCTTCCAAAGTTTGACCTCATACTAGCCCTACTAGGAATAGTGTAGCCGCCGTAGGAGTTTTTGTGTGCAAGTCCGCGCCACGACGGCCACCCAAGTTTAAAAGATGTATTTCGAACTCCTTTATCGAAATACCGACGGTGGCCATCATGAAAATAATTGCCACGATTAATAAACAATAATTAAGCTATTTGGTATGCAATTAATATACAACCTTAAATCATTAAAAGTAATATTGCAGTTTGGTGTAGTGGTCAGAGTATTAGCCTCAGACGTAGTTGGCCTGGGTTCGGTTCCTCGATAAATTTGTATATTTATTTTTTTCTAATTTTTTTTAATTTTACTTTTGATTAGTGTATTTATTTTTAACAATACTTGTTATTTCAAATTTTGTTTAAAAAACATTTGTGACTTTTTTTGTCAGCTTTTCAATGGTCATCGTTGACAAAGTATGCGTAAAATTTTTCAAACATTAATTTTATTTGAACAAGTTAAATAATTAAATATCATAAAAATTTAGCACTGAAACAATTGAAAAAAACGACTTTTTTACAAAAACTATTAATTATCTTTTGTCTATTTTTAGTACTCTATTCAATTAAAGTAAGTAGATGTGTTTTTTAAACAAAATTTGAAATAACAAATATTGTTAAAAATAAATACACTAATTAAAAAAAAAATTAAAAATAATAGAAAAAAAAAAAAAAAAAATTTATCCGAAGAATCGAACCCTGGTCTGAAGCTGCATTATAACTATTGCTGATTTGAGGTTATATATTTAAAACTGCACGATATGGATAATTTTGCGATCACTAGATGACAAAAATTTCAAGGGTCATTTTAAAATTTTAAAAATATAGGGTAGCCGGATTAATTCTTGAGAAAAATAATAAAATGTGCGAAAAAAATACTCATTTAGATGCGTGTCCAGCCATGATCAAGGTTGTCGTCTGCCGCCGCGGAGACGTTGCAACCTCGCAATTTCAGGCAAGCAGCTGCTTGTAAACACTCTTAGTGGAACAAAATTCGATAGCTATGATTTATAGATAATATTTGTGTATGAAGTTTAATTTTTTATCAATAATCCTAATAATTATAACCTTTTAAATAAAATTCGTGTTAATAATTGAGTGATTAATATTGATGATAAGAAAATTTTTTTTTTTAATGATTCATTGAAGCTAAGCTAGTTTGAGAAAAAATGTTTTAATGAAAATTTGGACGTGTAATTCAGTAAAATTCAATGTGTTAAAATATTATTTTCATAACGTAAACAAAGAAGTACTCGCACTTTCGACTTTTGATGACTGCGAATAGTCAACCGATTGGGACGTTGCCACGTTTCGAAAAATTCAGTCACGTACTAGATTATGGGGTGCAAGGGGGCATTTGTAAAAAATATTTTTTTTTTTTACGTATTAATTCTTTGAAATTAATATCTAGATACGTTTAAATAATTATTTTTACAGCATAGCAACATAAACATACGATAAAATGTGCATGAAGGTTTTCATTTCTTAGATTGCACCCTAAAGGGGCCCCAGCTTGACACGGTGCAGGTCGCTGGATCCACCTTTATTGCATACCAAATAGCTTAATTATTGTTTATTAATCGTGGCAATTATTTTCATCACGGCCACCGTCAGTATTTCGATAAAGGAGTTCAAAATACATCTTTTAAACTTGGGTGGTCGTCGTGGCGCGGACTTGCACACGAAAACTCCTACGGCGGCTACACTATTCCTAGTAGGGCTAGTATGAGGTCAAACTTTGGAAGATAGTAAAAAAACCATAAAAATTAAAGTGACTTAAACGGTTGTTTTGATCGTACATACCTATTAATAAAGATAAACACAAAAAATCATACGTTTCTGAAAACTTCATGAAAAAACCTAAAAAAAATTTTCGCGACGATTTTGCCGTGAAACGCTTTCTAGTCGGGCTAGTATGAGGTCAAACTTTGGTATATAGTAAAAAAACGATAAAAATTAAAGTGACTTAAACGGTTTTTTTCATCGTACGTACCTATTAATAAAGATAATCACAAAAAATCATATGTTTTTGAGAACTTCATAAAAAAACCTAAAAAAAACTTGCTGGGCGATTTCACCGAAAACGCTTTCTAGTCGGGCTAGTATGAGGTCAAACTCTGGGAAATATTAAAAAAAACTCAAAAAACGAAAAAAAAAACCATTTTTTCAATGGCAAAGGCGCAATTTTGAAGTTAGAGATCTGAAATTTTGCACAGAGCTTCCTTTTTGATATACCTTTCGAACGATATATTATTTGTGTGGGTTGCCAGCTTGTATTTTTTTACCATTTAATCTATTGATTCCGTTTTTCATTCTTTTTTCATTGTTTTTTTTTTAACTTCATGCGTCTGGGGGCACGGTATAAAACGGGAAAATTTTTTTTTTTTTTGTTGGTAAATCATTTTTTTGTCTTAAAATAACTTTTTGAAGGGTTTCCGGTCGTGCCCCGGCACTTTAGGAACAGCGAACACCTTACTGGTGTACGGTGTACGCAAAGTTATAAAAAATATTTTCACCCGTGCACGGTGCATCGTGTACCATGTACAGAACAGCACGCGTTGTCTGGTGTACGGTGTACGCAAAGTTATAAAAAATATTTTCATCCGTGCACGGTGCATCGTGTACCGTGTACCGAACAGTGTGTGGTGTCTGGTGTTTGCCAAAACAAAACCGTGCACCAAAAAGCTCCTCCGTACACAGTGCACTGTGTACCGTGTACATAAAAGCTCATTAGGTATAGTGCCCGTACACCGTGCACCGTGAAACGGTACACTGCGATGGTACCTAGACACAACCATATAATTTTTGAAATTATAAGTTTCAACAAAATTTTAGTAAGTTTTTTCATTTATTTTTTTTAAGTAAGGTTTTACTCCTGTTTAATTACTATGCCGGGATAATATGTTTAACACTAATATAAGATTTTTTACTAAATTATTGCAAATTGTTTTAATTTTTTTCTAAAACACGCTATTTTTCAGATCGAAAATATAGAAAGCAATGATTCTGAGTCGAGTACATCGACGAGCTACTCAGAAATACCTTTAAAAAAATTAAAAACAGAAGTTTTTACACAAATTGAATGCATAAATAAAAAAAAACTAAGGTTTGTACAGAAATATTATGTTATTCACTGCTATTGTATATTGAAAGAACCATTGAAACATCCTATTAGGTTTGAAGATTTTTTTTTATTGAAATATTTTTAATATCACATGTGTTTAATCAATTTATTTCAATCAAAATTGCTCACAAATGATAAAAAACTTTGTTTGTACATATTTATTTTTAAACTCACACGCGGTATTTCATGCCCATTTTTTTTTCATAATGTCATACGATTTCCTTTTTTAAGTTTGTTCTAAAGCCAATCTGACAAAAAACTAATCTACAAAAAGGTATCGCCATCTTTATAAATTTGAATTAATATCTAAAATATACAAGTATAACAAGTAAATCATACAAATATTGAAATACAAAATTTTTTTTAAATAAAATAAAAACCCTTAGTCTCGATGTAGCCTCCTGTTGTCGCAGTTTTTTGCTTCAAGCCAAAACACTTCAAAAGTCCTTTTCAATAACTTATTGAAATGCAACACAGGGCAATAGCAAACGCAGTTTTTATTTATTTTTTTAATTTATTTATTTATTTTTTTTTTATTTTTTTTTCTTTTGACAAACAAATTTTAGAAAGCTTAAAATTGAATAGAATTTTTAAATATCGAGTTTAGTCAGAAAAATTTCAAAAGTACTTTCCTAAACGTGTCGCGTGAGCGCCACCAGAAATTGAAAAAATTTACTTAAGCAATCAATTCGTACATTACGACGATTAAATAATTTTTGTTTTTTTTTAAAATCACACTCCTTTAACTTACTGCAACTGCAATTTAAAAGTATTACTATTTTAAATGTTTTAAAATTAAAACCTGGTTTTTTATACTTTCAAAATAATCTTTTTTTCCCGTGAATAAATAAATAATAATAGTAATAATGAAATGTGAAAAGTTAATTATTAAAAATTATACTTACTTTATTTACAGAAAATCTCAAAACAGCCAAAATATTGTAAGCAAAGGTCGAATGCTTGAAAAAAAATTGCCCTTATTAAAAAATGGTAACAAAATGAAGTCTATTAAAATGTCAGGTTGTTTAGTAGAGCTTATCAACACGTGCGGCTACGATAGTATATTTCAGATCTTTTTGATTACGGCGATAGAAGATCCAAATTTTTATAATTATATATTAAGAACCATAGCCGAAAACGAAGATAATAGGTCAACAAAATTTTTATCGAAGTAGTAGAGCTAAGAGAGAACGGGCTCATGAGCTCGTTCTCTCGTACCTTTTTGAGCTCGCTCTCTCGTGACTTTTTGGGTTCGTTCTCTCGTACCTTTTTGAGCTTGTTCTCTCGTGACTTTTTGAGCCACAACTCTCATACCTTTTTCGGCGCAGAATTCTCGTACTTTTTTGGTCCCGCTTTCTCGTGCTTTTTTGGTCCCGCTCTCTCGTACTTTTTTGGTCCCGCTCTCTCCTTCTTTTTTGGTCCCGCTCTCTCGTGCTTTTTTGGTCCCGCTCTCTCGTGCTTTTTTGGTCCCGCTCTCTCGTGCTTTTTTGGTCCCGCTCTCTCGTACTTTTTTGGTCCCGCTCTCTCGTGCTTTTTTGGTCCCGCTCTCTCGTACTTTTTGGTCCCGCTCTCTCGAGACTTTTTGGGGCCGTTCTCTCGTACTTTTTTGGTCCCGCTCTCTCGTACCTTTTTCGGCACATAACTCTCGTACTTTTTGAGAGTGAGGGCTGGGGTCGTGCTAGGGGCTAGTCGCATCTGGCTAGCCGGTAGCTCTACTTTTATACTACTTATTTTAATTTTAATGAAATTTACAATTCATTGATAATATTTCAATTCGAAAATTATTTTTAATAAATTTATTAAAGAAAAAAAAAATCGGTTCAACCGGGATTCGAACCCATGACCCCAGGCATGCCAGGCAGACACTCTACCACCTGAGCCATTGAGCTAATTAAAATAATAATTCTTATATATGTTTAAAATGTAAAACTTTCAATATAAAACTTTATACTTTTACTTTAAAAGTTTAAACTTAAAGTTCAAATGTTTGAACTTACATTATGAAATTTATACTTTAACTTCAAAAGTTCAAACTTTAGACCTATAAGTTTGAACTTTACGTTTAAAAGTTTAAACTTTTAATGTGAAACCCTATACTTTTATTACAAAAGTTTAAACTTTAAGTTTAAGTGTTCAAACTTTCAATATAATAATCTATACTTTTAGTTAAAATGTTTAAACTTTCAGTAAAATACTTTATACTTTTACTTCAAAATTTAAACTTCAGACCTATGAGTTTGAACTTTACGTTCAAAAGTTTAAACTTTTACTCTAAATGTTTAAACTTTCAAGATGACTTTTTATGCTTTTACTTGAAAATTCAAACTTACTTTTTAGGGACCCGTTTTCTTAAAACACTAGTTCCTCTCAGCGCGCAATTGTATTACATTATCTAAAACAAATTTTGTCGAAGCTTCATTTAAATTAACTTACAATAAGTTCTATGTATATACCTTTTACCTTTGCCGCTACGTTCAGAGTTCATTTGAACTTTCATGGTTATAAATTCATTGGTTTTGTTTATATACTAATAATTACTATTTTCATGATTTTAATAGGATAATTTCGAACACTTGATTAAATAATTATTTTTTATCAAATCTACTCTATCTCTAAATATTTTAATTTAATTGTAATATAAAAATAAAAAATAAAAATTCAACTTTTAAATTTTGTTCTTCAACCAATCATATCACGAATAAAATGCTGACATTCTTTTTGGGTTCTCTCTTTTATCTTAGGATAATTATTTGTCAACAGGGTTTATTATGTTGTATCCAAGACATTTTAAAAAATTTTAGTTTTGTCGTTTTAGTGGTTTGGAATGCTTGGACTTTGAAACCAATAGTTTATTTTTTATGATAGTTGAATCATTGTTCTGTCGCCTTACTTCTTTTACCCTTAGTTGTTTGTATGGTTTAAAGATTAAACCTTGACCTTGTATATCAGGTTTTTTACCTTGGGCTATGGCTTCTATCGCATTATTACTTCTTTTGATTTCATCAATTTTTTCTCGATCAATTTTTGTATCGTTAAATGCCTTGTAAACTCCAGAAGCACCACTTACCAATGCACTTGCTGCACTCAACCCAGCTAACAAAGGTGTAAGTGGTAAAGCTCCACCAGTTTTCGAAGGTACACTTGATTTAATACCTATTCCTATTTTCGATTTCAGGTTCGTTGAAGTAATTTTTTCAATAGAACTTGAGTGTTTTGGAAGTGTCCGAGCATGGCTTTTTCTGGTGGAATGTAAGCTCCCGTACATTTCAGCTGGTCTCATAACTGTTTTAAGGACGTTTCAGGGATTTTCGGTCAACGTTATCAAATTTTGTAACTCGGCATACAAGAAGATTTTTAGTTGTTCTTTCCAATGCCACAAAAAAAAATAGGGCAAGCGGGACTCGTTTTTGAGTTATGAACGCTCAAAGTTCGGTCGTTTTTCATGGGATGGCACGTAGAGCACTACAATTTTTTAATGTTATCGACGACTGTAAATTAACCAGTAGTAAACTTTTTCTAAAAAAAAGAGTATATTCTAGCTATTGAAATAAGAATCAATCTAACATTTTTCAAAATACGGCAACCGGGCCTACTTTCAGAGTAATTTAACAGTAAAGTTGATTTTTTAGTCTTTGCGGTTATGCTGCGCCACGAGAGCGAGAGAGACAGAACGACCGGCGCGTCAGCTGTTTCTCGTGCGGAGAGCCCCAAAACTGAATGAGAGTCACTGGAGGTCTGAAACGTCCTTAAAGTAATTGTTGTCTGACAAATTTAGTTTGAAGGGGAGTTTGTTGATCATAGTATCCATCAATCTGGAACTCCCCTTCTTCTTTTTATTGTAAACGATCATTCCTCTATGAAGGTTAATTTATAACTGAAATCAATAGTAATAAATGTACTGTATTTATAGTAAAACTAGTAATTTGAAGCTTAACTACAAAATTAAATGTTGGATATAGTTAATATCATCATCATAGACTACCGGGAAAAATTTAAATACATCTATTTTAGTATTAAATGATGTGAGTTTATTCAGGAGCATTATAAAAGAAAGAAATGAAGCTAGGTACAAGTGGACTCTTAACTTTTAGCTCTAAATATAATAGAGAATGAAGTAAGGTACGAGTGGATTCTACACATTTTGCTATAAATATGAGAACGAAAGAAAAAGTGTTCAGTCTTAATTTAGACATCGAAGAGCCAATATGGATAATTTTATCTGGCAGAAAAAAATCCTTGAAGAGCGAGTTAAAGCTCAAAAAGCAGCAAAACGCAAGTATAATGTTATGCGTTCTCGAAGAGATGATACTGAGCGAATTTTACAACAAACATTTAAGCCCATTGTCGATCCTATTCAAAAGTTAGTTGATCTAAGCGCTTACAAACGAAGAAAATTTAATAGTATAGATGAGAAATATAGTAATCAAAATTTTAATGAAGAAAATAGTCATTTGAAAAAACAATTAAAAACAAAAGGAGTGCACCCAGTTAAAACTGATAACGATCTTGAAGTATCATTTTCTGAAACATTGATAGACAATAATGAAAGACCATTAATGACTGTCAAAGAATCATCTGACTCAGAAGATAGAGAATTATTCCAAGATGAAACTATCGCAGAACCAGAAGAAACTTTTAAAAATAACAGTAGTCAGAATGAAAGCCCTACTCCAAGTGAAAAGTTTTGTCTTGATGAAAGCGATAATTCAGTTACAAGAACTGATTATGAAACTGCAGCTGAAGATGATAAAGATGAAGATGTGTATCAATTATTCAATACAATTCAAAATCAAGGGAGCTTAGATAAAATTTATGGAGTTAAAATGGACAAAGGAAAACTCTTACTTGGAAAAACTCCAATAAGTTTTTTTAAATAGTCTTACAAAAGTAAACGATAAAACTTACCAAAAAACTCCTGGGTTGCTTGAATTATTGTTTGAAATAGATCCAATTCATTATAATAAAAATGATAAAGAAAATTATAGGCAGATCATGGAAACTACTCATGCTCATAAAGTTCGGTGTCAACCTAATTAAAAAATATGAACATCGAAAAGTAAAAAATTTATCAAAATTATCGCTCCTATGTTTTTAAACGCAGAAGAAAAGACTGGAGAAGGATTGTTAGATAATAAAGATGATCTATCCTGGGTCGATCCAAATGAACTTGTTACAAATGAAGAAGAAGTTAGTGAGGATGATCCCAATGAACTTGTTGAACGTCTTAAATTACTGGTCTCTATAAAACTTACTGGAAGTATGTCTCACGATTTTGAAATTTATAACATCATCGAAGAGCTAGCAGAAGGTCGTTACATATATTAGATATCATCAAAACTTAGAATATACTTTTCGAACTTTAACTTGGAAGTCTTAAAGTAAAAATTTTCACATCGAGAGTTTAAAACTTAATTCGTTTATCTTCAATTATCTTTTGAAGTACTCTACACTTACATCAGCACCATCATTCAGCAACTTTTACTATTTATAAAATTTTAAACTTTAATGTGTAACCCTATACTTTTACTACAAAAGTTTAAACTTTAAGTTCAAGTGTTCAAACTTTCAAGATAATAATCTATACTTTTAGTTAAAATGTCTAAACTTTTAGTAAGATACTTTTAGTAATTATACAACCCGTTACATTGAAAATCTTGAAAAGTAGTTTTATATGATCAACAAATATCAGTACCTTAACATAATCTAGCTCAGTGGTCAAGTCATTTATAAACAAAATAAAAAGAAAAGGGTCTAAATAAAACCCCTGAGGAACCTCAGATGAAACATTATAACAATCAGACAAACGACCTTTAACTTTGTTTCTTTGACTATTAGTAGGAGACAAACCATTTAATTAGTTTACCTTCAATGTCATGAGACATTAATTTATGTAATAACAATTTAGTATTTACTCTATCTAAACCTTGGAATAATCTAAATATAAAGAATCAAACTGAGCATTTTCAGATAATACCTTGATTATATATATATTATTAAATTTTTCAAAGTAGTTTCATTAATCCATGCTGTTCCTTAATTATTTTATGAGAAAGTAAAGATGATAATTTTTTTGCAACCACAGCATCAAACAATTTAGCAACAGAACCCATAATTGAATTAGGTCTATAATTTGAAACATACCTCCTACCCCTTTCTTGAATACAGGACTCACAAATGATAATTTCCATCTATCAGAAAAAAAAAAAAAAAAAAAATCACTATTCAAAGACTTCCTATAAGTAATTATTATTGAATTTAATTTGTTATTATTTTTATTTTATTTTTAATAACAGTAAGCGGTAGTGGTCAAGAGGTCTTGGGGTGGTCTGCTGTCAAAATCTGTCGGTTAGACCATCTAACCCTCATTAGTTTCTCGCTGATTTACCGACTGTGATCAATTTTGAAATTTACTTAAATATTCATTTTCATTTTCAATTAATTTTGTTATTAAGGTAGTTACCGCAAAATTGAGTTTCTTAAAAAAATCTCTAAAACTTTGCCCAAAGGTAGATTTTTATGTTCTCTACATGCTGGTATTTTTTCCTACACCCCCAAGCCACACTTAATTTTGAGATATTGGGCTCAGAAGTTTCAATTTCTACATAAGATTCCTATGCCGAGGGTAAAAATTCATAAATATTTGAAGGTTAATCTCGGATAGCAAACTTAATTTTCTTAAAATATTTTAAAAACAGGTTTTCTTGAAGGGTAAGATCTAAGAAATCGAGAGGTACAAAGCTAAACATAGCAAGCGATATTAACTTCTGAGATAATGAATAGAAAAGAATGAAAAATGCATGACATCAGTACGATTTGGAGTTGCGTTGGCCACGGCGGTGCGTGGCCTCAGAGTGGGGGCAATGAGCGTCTATATCTATATTTTAGGTTAGCTATATACATAAGTCGTAACTGCCTTAAATTAGATTTTTATTTTATTGTTTGATTTTTATATTGTTGAATATTATATACAATAATTATGATCAAAGATTAAATTTTATAATTATATAAAATTATATAACAAATAATTATACTAAGATAAAAGAGAGAACCCAAAAAGAATGTCAGCATTTTATTCGTGATGTGATTGGTTGAAGAACAAAATTTAAAATTTGAATTTTTATTTTTTATTTTCATATTACAATTAAATTAAAACATTAAGAGATAGAGTAGATTTGATAAAAAAAAATTATTTAATCAAGTGTTCGAAATTATCCGATTAAAATCATGAAAATAATAATTATTAGTATATAAACAAAACCAATGAATTTATAACCACGAAAGTTCAAATGAACTCTGAACGTAGCGGCAAAGGTAAGAGACGAAATCAAAACTCCCAATAATTTCTATAGCTATCTCACAAGATGGCAACGCTGCGTTAGCTCTCTATACTATATAGTCTACAGGTGTACGTGTAGTACACCTTGAAACAAATATATAT
This sequence comes from Encarsia formosa, assembly GCA_038277355.1. Classification (NCBI taxonomy): domain Eukaryota; kingdom Metazoa; phylum Arthropoda; class Insecta; order Hymenoptera; family Aphelinidae; genus Encarsia; species Encarsia formosa. The sequence continues at coordinate 19,778,585 of CM076185.1, read as the reverse complement.
ATTTTTTGCAAGCGGTTTTTCTGATCGCAATCAATGACCTGTAACTCTATTTTTTTTTTTTTTTAATTTTTTTGAATAAACTTAACAATTAAATTTTCATTTTAAATTTCAAGCCAGGAAGAGTCAGGTTGACCCCTGCGGTCAGGGTGAATACCTGGTGGTCCTGGAGAAAATTTTTATCTGTAGATGGTTTCTCCAGGAAAATTTAAACTCCAGGACGTTCAGGATGGATTCCTGGTGGCCCTGCAGGCAATTAGGACTCGGAGATGATTTCTCCAGGAAGTTTCTACTCCCAGATGGTCAGGGTAGATACCTGGTGCCCCTGGAGGCGATGAAGGCTTGGAGATGATTTCTCCGGAAAGTTTCTACTCCAGGATGGTCAGAGTGAATAACTGTTAGCTCCGGAGGCGATGAAGCCTCGGAGATGATTTCTCCAGGAAGTTTCTACTCCCAGATGGTCAGGGTGGATACCTGGTGGTCCTGGAGACAATTTTTTTCTGTAGATGGTTTCTCCAGGAAGTTTAAGCTCTAGGACGTTCAGGATGGATACCTGGTGGCCCTGCAGGCAATTAGGACTCGGAGATGATTTCTACAGGAAGTTTCTACTCCCAGATGGTCAGGGTGGATACTTGGTGGTCCTGGAGACAATTTCTTCCTGTAGATAATTTCTCAAGGAAGTTTAAACTCCAGGACGTTCAGGGTGTATACCGGGTGGCCCTGGAGACAATTTCTTCTTGTAAATGATTTCTCCATGAAGTTTCAACTCTAGGGCGTTCAGGGTGGATACCTGGTGGTCTTAGCGGCGACTACTCTCTGTAGATGATTTCTCCTCATTGTCAGAGTGGCCACCTAGTGGCCCTGGAGGCGATTAAGCCTCAGAGATCATTTCTCCAGGAAGTTTCAACTCCAGGACGGTCGGAGTGGACAGCTGGCGGTCTTAGCAGTAACTACGCCATGTAGATGATTTCTCCAGGAAGTTTCTACTCCAAAATGGTCAGGGTGGATACCTGGTGGCCCTGGAGACAATTTCTTTTTGTAGATAATTTCTCCAGGAAGTATAAACTCCAGGACGTTCAGGGTAGATACCTGGTGGCCCTGCAGGCAATTAAGACTCGGAGATGATTTCTCTTGGAAGTTTCTACTCCATGATGGTCAGGGTAGATACCTGGTGGTCCTGGAGGCGATGAAGGCTTGGAGATGATTTCTCCAGGAAGTTTCTACTCCAAGATGGTCAGAGTGGATAACTGGTAGCCCCGGAGGCGATGAAGCCTCGGAGATGATTTCTCCAGGAAGTTTCTACTCCCAGATGGTCAGGGTGGATACCTGGTGGTTCTGGAGACAATTTTTATCTGCAGTAAGTTTCTCCAGGAACTTCAAACTCCAGGACGTTTAGGGTGGATGCCTGACTCTGCAGGCAATTAGGCCTCGGAAGTGATTTCTCCAGGAAAGTTTCTACTCCCAGATGGTCAGGGTGGATACCTGGTGGTCCTGGAGACAATTTCTTCCTGTAGATAATTTCTCAAGGAAGTTTAAACTCCAGGACGTTCAGGGTGTATACCGGGTGGCCCTGGAGACAATTTCTTCTTGTAAATGATTTCTCCATGAAGTTTCAACTCTAGGGCGTTCAGGGTGGATACCTGGTGGTCTTAACGGCGACTACTCTCTGTAGATGATTTCTCCAGGAAGTTTTTACTTCAAGATTGTCAGAGTGGCCACCTAGTGGCCCTGGAGGCGATTAAGCCTCAGAGATCATTTCTCCAGGAAGTTTCAACTCCAGGACGGTCGGAGTGGACAGCTGGCGGTCTTAGCAGTAACTACGCCATGTAGATGATTTCTCCAGGAAGTTTCTACTCCAAAATGGTCAGGGTGGATACCTGGTGGCCCTGGAGACAATTTCTTTTTGTAGATAATTTCTCCAGGAAGTATAAACTCCAGGACGTTCAGGGTAGATACCTGGTGGCCCTGCAGGCAATTAAGACTCGGAGATGATTTCTCCTGGAAGTTTCTACTCCATGATGGTCAGGGTAGATACCTGGTGGTCCTGGAGGCGATGAAGGCTTGGAGATGATTTCTCCAGGAAGTTTCTACTCCAAGATGGTCAGAGTGGATAACTGGTAGCCCCGGAGGCGATGAAGCCTCGGAGATGATTTCTCCAGGAAGTTTCTACTCCCAGATGGTCAGGGTGGATACCTGGTGGTTCTGGAGACAATTTTTATCTGCAGTAAGTTTCTCCAGGAACTTCAAACTCCAGGACGTTTAGGGTGGATGCCTGGCTCTGCAGGCAATTAGGCCTCGGAAGTGATTTCTCCAGGAAAGTTTCTACTTTAGGACGGTCAGAGTAGACACCTGACGGTATTAGCAGCAACTACGCCATGTAGATGATTTCTCCAGGAAGTTTCCACTCCAAAATGGTTGTGGTTATTTTTTATTTTATTTAATTTTTTTCGTAATAATAAATTAATTTTTAATCACTAATATTTTTTAATAATATTTTTTAAAAATTTTACAATTCCGTTCGCAGGAAATTTTATTCACTTTTTTAACTTATAAGTAAAGTTTATCGTGCCATGTCGAATATAGTTAATATTAAGCCCTGCAAAAAGTTGAAAAGTTAAAAATGGAAATTGAAAATTCTCCGTTTCGTACGTTCCAAAAATCGTGATCTCCGACCACGTCCATCAAGTAGACATCCTATTCCTGGATTCTCGACTGAAGCTTGGAGAAGACATCCGCAGAACGTAAATGACAACCCTGACTTAAAAAGCTGACTCTACCGTTTGTTTATTTTAAGCGAAAACATCCTCGAGAAGTCATCCCTAGAGCATAAATATCGATCTTGACTCTTAAAAAGCCGACCCTTCCAAAAGTGTTTAATTTAAGCCAAAAATACCTGCAGAAGTCATCCCTAGAGCGTAAATACCGATCCTGACTCTTAAGAGCCGACCCTGGTTGTTAAATTTTAGCTAACGTAAATACCGATTATGAAAAGCCGACTCTTAAAAAGCCGACCGCTCCCGGGTTGTTAGTTTTTAGCTAAATCTTCCTGGACAACTCATCTCCAGGGCGTAATCGTCGACCCTGGCCATTGACACCACCCAAGTGTCTCGAATGAACCCAAAGTTTCCTGGAAAACTCATTTTCAATGAAGCCTCGGAGAAATCATCTCCGAGGCTTCATCGCCTCCAGATCTGCCAGATATCCACCCTGATCGTCCTGAAGTAGAAACTTTCCTGGAGAAATCACTTCCGAGGCCTAATTGCCTGCAGGGCCAGGCATCCACCCTAAACGTCCTGGAGTTTGAAGTTCCTGGAGAAACTTACTGCAGATAAAAATTGTCTCCAGAACCACCAGGTATCCACCCTGACCATCTGGGAGTAGAAACTTCCTGTAGAAATCATCTCCGAGGCTTCATCGCCTCCAAGGCTACCAGTTATCCACTCTGACCATCTTGGAGTAGAAACTTCCTGGAGAAATCATCTCCAAGCCTTCATCGCCTCCAGGACCACCAGGTATCTACCCTGACCATCATGGAGTAGAAACTTCCAAGAGAAATCATCTCCGAGTCTTAATTGCCTGCAGGGCCACCAGGTATCTACCCTGAACGTCCTGGAGTTTATACTTCCTGGAGAAATTATCTACAAAAAGAAATTGTCTCCAGGGCCACCAGGTATCCACCCTGACCATTTTGGAGTAGAAACTTCCTGGAGAAATCATCTACATGGCGTAGTTACTGCTAAGACCGCCAGCTGTCCACTCCGACCGTCCTGGAGTTGAAACTTCCTGGAGAAATGATCTCTGAGGCTTAATCGCCTCCAGGGCCACTAGGTGGCCACTCTGACAATGAGGAGAAATCATCTACAGAGAGTAGTCGCCGCTAAGACCACCAGGTATCCACCCTGAACGCCCTAGAGTTGAAACTTCCTGGAGAAATCATCTCCGAGTCCTTATTGCCTGCAGGGCCACCAGGTATCTACCCTAAACGTCCTGGAGTTTAAACTTTCTGGAGAAACCATCTCCGACGCTTCATCGCCTCCGGGGCTATCAGTTATCAACTCTGACCATCTGGAAGTAGAAACTTCCTGGAGAAATCATCTCCGAGGCTTCATCGTCTCCGGAGCTACCAGTTATCCACTCCGACCATCCTGGAGTAGAAACTTTCCGGAGAAATCATCTCCAAGCCTTCATCGCCTCCAGGACCACCAGGTATCTACCCTAAACGTCCTGGAGTTCAAATTTCCTGGAGAAATTATCTACAGGAATAAATTGTCTCCAGGACCACCAGGTATCCACCCTGACCATCTGAGAGTAGAAACTTCCTGGAGAAATCATCTCCGAGGCTTCATCGCCTCCGGAGCTAACAGTTATTCACTCTGACCATCCTGGAGTAGAAACTTTCCGGAGAAATCATCTCCAAGCCTTCATCGCCTCCAGGGGCACCAGGTATCTACCCTGACCATCTGGGAGTAGAAACTTCCTGGAGAAATCATCTCCGAGTCCTAATTGCCTGCAGGGCCACCAGGAATCCATCCTGAACGTCCTGGAGTTTAAATTTTCCTGGAGAAACCATCTACAGATAAAAATTTTCTCCAGGACCACCAGGTATTCACCCTGACCGCAGGGGTCAACCTGACTCTTCCTGGCTTGAAATTTAAAATGAAAATTTAATTGTTAAGTTTATTCAAAAAAATTAAAAAAAAAAAAAATAGAGTTACAGGTCATTGATTGCGATCAGAAAAACCGCTTGCAAAAAATATATATATTTGTTTCAAGGTGTACTACACGTACACCTGTAGACTATATAGTATAGAGAGCTAACGCGGCGTTGCCATCTTGTGAGATAGCTATAGAAATTATTGGGAGTTTTGATCGTTGGGAGTTTTGATATCGTCTCAAAGGTAAAAGGTATATACATAGAACTTATTGTAAGTTAATTTCAATGAAGCTTCGACAAAATTTGTTTTAGATAATGTAATACAATTGCGCGCTGAGAGGAACTAGTGTTTTAAGAAAACGGGTCTCTAAAAAGTAAGTTTGAATTTTCAAGTAAAAGCATAAAAAGTCATCTTGAAAGTTTAAACATTTAGAGTAAAAGTTTAAACTTTTGAACGTAAAGTTCAAACTCATAGGTCTGAAGTTTAAATTTTGAAGTAAAAGTATAAAGTATTTTACTGAAAGTTTAAACATTTTAACTAAAAGTATAGATTATTATATTGAAAGTTTGAACACTTAAACTTAAAGTTTAAACTTTTGTAATGAATGTATAGGGTTTCACATTAAAAGTTTAAACTTTTAAACGTAAAGTTCGAACTTATAGGTCTAAAGTTTGAACTTTTGAAGTAAAAGTATAAATTTCATAATGTAAGTTCAAACATTTGAACTTTAAGTTTAAACTTTTAAAGTAAAAGTATAAAGTTTCATATTGAAAGTTTTACATTTTAAACATATATAAGAATTATTATTTTAATTAGCTCAATGGCTCAGGTGGTAGAGTGTCTGCCTGGCATGCCTGTGGTCGTGGGTTCGAATCCCGGTTGAACCGATTTTTTTTTTTTCTTTAATAAATTTATTAAAAATAATTTTCAAATTGAAATATTATCAATGAATTGTAAAATTCATTAAAATTAAAATAAGTAGTATAAAAGTAGAGCTACCGGCTAGCCAGATGCGACTAGCCCCTAGCACGACCCCAGCCCTCACTCTCAAAAAGTACGAGAGTTCTGCGCCGAAAAAGGTACGAGAGAGCGGGACCAAAAAAGTACGAGAGAACGGCCCGAAAAAGTCACGAGAGAGCGGGACCAAAAAAGTACGAGAGAGCGGGACCAAAAAGTCACGAGAGAGCGGGACCAAAAAAAGTACGAGAGAGCGGGACCAAAAAGTCACGAGAGAGCGGGACCAAAAAAGTACGAGAGAGCGGGACCAAAAAGTCACGAGAGAGCGGGACCAAAAAAAGTACGAGAGAGCGGGACCAAAAAGTCACGAGAGAGCGGGACCAAAAAAGTACGAGAGAGCGGGACCAAAAAAGTACGAGAGAGCGGGACCAAAAAAGTACGAGAGAGCGGGACCAAAAAAGCACGTGAGAGCGGGACCAAAAAAGTACCAGAGAGCGGGACCAAAAAAGCACGAGAGAGCGGGACCAAAAAAAGTACGAGAATTCTGCGCCGAAAAAGGTATGAGAGTTGTGGCTCAAAAAGTCACGGGAGAACAAGCTCAAAAAGGTACGAGAGAACGAACCCAAAAAGTCACGAGAGAGCGAGCTCAAAAAGATACGTGAGAACGAGCTCAAAAAGGTACGAGAGAACGAGCTCATGAGCCCGTTCTCTCTTAGCTCTACTACTTATCGATAATAATGCACGTTCCCAAAAAGGGCGTAACTCACAATACTTATTTTTTGAGAGCAGAATTAATGCTTCAATATCTTGGAGTTACCCAAATAGAATCAAAAGTATATAATTCCGTCACAGAAATAAGTTTGTTGTATAATTTTTGCTTTGCAATTGTCCTAGTTTGTCTGTAAGTTACGTGTGTTCTGAAAATGTTTCACATAGTTTTGTAAATGAAATAACAACGATTATGGTAGAAACAAACGTTTTAGTTGATGAATGTAAGTTACAAAAATTTATATTTGACCAACTAGACATCCAGCAGACTCGATATATCGATCGTAAAAGAGATGCTTTCTCAGTTGGGGCGACATATGGTGCGTAGTTGCACAAATTAAAACTGTTTAAATCACCATAATATTTTCATGATTTAAGTTATTTTATAATATTTATTAATAAGGTTTACCATTAAAAATTTTTTAGGTGAATTGTTGTGTTTTGAGTCATTCAACACGGATGTCAATAAAATAAAAGTGACGCTCGGAGAAATTCCGAAAACAATTTATGGAGCAAACCAAGATGTGTATAATTTGTTGGGAATAATTGATTATGAAGGTAAAAACTTTCAAACAGAACACGAGTTAGGGCATTTTATTGCATTTTTAAATCGTGGTAGCTCTTCACGGAAAAAATAAAATCCTTGCAGCGTAGCTGAATTCAGCGATATGACGATGCGAACAGTTAGCAACGCTCCAACGCAGACTTTTCATCGTGGCGAGGCAAAGTCTGTGTTGGAGCGACGCAAAGTTAGCTATAGCGTGCCTTCCTTACCGACAGCGGCGGTTGCTCAAAATTTCTCATGGCTAGCATAAATTTGCTGCAGGCAGAAATAATAACGTTTTTAATAAATTTTTTTTTTTTTTTTTTTTTTTTTTTTTAGTTGATTATAATTTATTTTTTACTATTGACTAAAGGTGTAAAAAGAGATCTATACATATCCCGCGATAGCAGAGAGTAAGTACACAAGTAAACAAGCGTCAAGCGTGAGTCGAGCTCTGCTACAGCTGTTGGTAAGGAAGGCACGCTATAGCTAACTTTGCGTCGCTCCAACGCAGACTTTGCCTTGCCACGATGAAAAGTCTGCGTTGGAGCGTCGCTAACTGTTCGCATCGTCATATCGCTGAATTCAGCTACGCTGCAAGGATTTTATTTTTTCCGTGTTGGATCGAATTCAACGACAACAAAACAAAACCAATAGCTCATTCGGATAGTAAAATGGTCAAAGCCAAAGCTATTTTTTATTTTAAAACTAAAATTTCAGAAGATTTCGTAACAGATGGATCAAAAAATCAATCTGAATTAAATTTTGAAGCACCTCTCGAAACTTGCGACTCTATTAATTTGATGAGAGTAAGTAGAAAAAATGTTTTTATATCGAAGTGACTAGGTACCAGTGCCGTGTACCAAGCACGGTGCACAGTAGACGGGACACGGTACACGAGATCATATTTCGCATAAGCTTTTTTATGCACGGTACACGGTACACGGTACACGCAGAGAGCTTTTGTGTACACGGTACACGCTGCTCTTTTATCAGAGCCTTGGTACACTGCACACGGTACACGTCGCATTGATCGTAGCGATGGAGCACGGTACACGGTACACGTTATACGTCGCATTGTTCTTGGTAATGAGATTCGGTGCACGGTACACGGTACACGGTACACGTCGCATTATTCTTGTAAAGAGATTCGGTGCACTGTACACGGTACACTGTACACGTCGTATTGATCTTGGCAGTGTGACTTGGTGCACGGTACACGGTACACGGTACACGTCGAATTGTTCTTGGTAAAGAGATTCGGTGTACGGTACACGGTACACTGTACACGTCGAATTGTTCTTGGTAAAGAGATTCGGTGCACGGTACACGGTACACTGTACACGTCGCATTGATCTTGGCAATGTGACTTGGTGCACGGTACACGGTACACGTCACATTGATCTTGGCAGTGTGACTTGGTGCATGATACACGGTACACGTCGCATTGATCTTGGCAGTGTGACTTGGTGCACGGTACACGGTACACGTCACATTGATCTTGGCAGTGTAACTTGGTGCACGGTAGACGGTACACGTTACACGTCGCATTGTTCTTGGTAAAGAGACTCGGTGCACGGTACACGGTACATGGTGCATTGATCTTGGCAGTGCGATTCGGTGCACTGTACACCGCGCACGGTACACGTCGCATTGATCTTGGCTGTGTGACTTGGTGCACTGTACACGGTTCACTGTACACGTTGCATTGATCTTGGCAGTGTCACTTGGTGCATGGTACACGGTACACGTCGCATTGATCTTGGCAATGTGACTTGGTGCACGGTACACGGTACACGGTACACGTCACATTGATCTTAGCATTGTGACTTGGTGCATGATACACGGTACACGGTACACGTCGCATTGATCTTGGCAGTGCGACTTGGTGCATGGTACATGGTACATGGTAAACGTCACATTGATCTTGGCAGTGTAACTTGGTGCACGGTAGACGGTACACGTTACACGTCGCATTGTTCTTGGTAAAGAGACTCGGTGCACGGTACACGGTACATGGCGCATTGATCTTGGCAGTGCGATTCGGTGCACGGTACACCACGAACGGTACACGTCACATTGATCTTGACTGCGTGACTTGGTGCACTGTACACGGTACACTGTACACGTTGCATTGATCTTGGCAGTGTCAATTGGTGCACGGTACACGGTACACGTCGTTTTTATTTGAATTTCTTTTACGTCACTGCGTACACGGTACGCAGTGCACCGTACATGATACACGTCTTTTTATTTAAATTTCTTTTACGTCACTGCGTACACGGTACACGGAACACGTCGTTTTTATTTAAATTTCTTTTACTTCACTGCGTACACGGTACATGGTACACACCGTACTTGAGTAAATTTGCTTTACGTCAATGCGTACACGGTACACGGTGTACTGTACAGGAACAGGGTACACATCGTTTTTATTTATATTTCTTTTACGCCGCAGAGTACACGGTATACGGCGCACCGTACACGCTACACGCAGTACTTATGTAAATTTCCTTTAAGTCAATGCGTACATGGTATACGGTACACGGTGCACCGTACACAGTACACGTCGTTTTATTTAATGTTCTTCTACGTCACTGCGTAAATGGTACACGGTACACGACGCAACGTACAAGGTACACGCAGTATTTTTTTCAGTTTCCATCACGTTAACAGCGTACATGGTACACGGTACACGTCGCACCGCACACGGTACATGTCGTTTGTATTTAAATTTCTTGTACGTCACAGCGTACACGGTACACGGTACAAGACGCTCCGTACACGGAACACGCCGCATTTATTTCAATTTCTATCCCTTCTCAGCGTTCACGGTACACGCTATATTTATTTCAGTTTCCATCATGGCAGAGCGTGCATGGTACATGGTACACCAGTTGACTAGCGAGGTGGCATCGGTACACGATACACAGAAAACTAACTATTGGTTTAACTCGCTATTAGATGGGTTAACAGAGGGAGGGTTATTGGTTGGACTTGTTGTTAGATGGGTGAAAAGAGGGAGGGTTATTGGTTGGACTCGCTATGAGATGGGTGAAAAGAGGGAGGGTTATTGGTTAAACTCGCTGTTAAGTGGGTGAAAAGAGGGAGGGTTATTGGTTGAACTCGCTGTTAGATGGGTGAAAAGAGGGAGAGTTATTGGTTCAACACGCTATTAGATGGGTTATCAGATGGAGGGTTATTGGTTGAACTTGCTGTTAGATGCGTGAAAAGAGGGAGGGTTATTGGTTGAACTAGCTATGAGATGGATGAAAAGAGGGAGAGTTATTGGTTCAACTCGCTATTAGATGGGTTATCAGATGGAGGGTTATTGGTTGAACTTGCTGTTAGATGCGTGAAAAGAGGGAGGGTTATTGGTTGATCTCGCTATGAGATGGATGAAAAGATGGAGGGTTATTGGTTTAACTCGCTTTTAGATGCGTAAAAGAAATTCAAATACAAACGACGTGTACCGTGTACCGTGTACGCAGTGACTTGATGGAATATTAATTAAATATAGCGTGTACCGTGTACGATGCACCGTGTACCGTGTACGCAGTGACGTCAAATAAATTCAAATACAAATGACGTGTACCGTGTACGGTGCGCCGTGCATCGTATACCGTGTACGTATTGACGTAAACAAAATTTACATAAGTACAGCGTGTACCGTGTACGGTGCGCAGTGTACCGTGTACCGTGTACGCAGTACGTAAAAGAAATTCAAATATAAACGACTTGTACCGTGTACCGTGTATCGTGTACCGTGTACTGTGTGACATGAAAAAAATTCAAAAAAAGACAGCGTGTACCATGTACGGTGTACCGTATACCATGTATTGTGTACCGTGTACTATGTAACAAAAAAATTTAAATAAAGACAGAAAGTACCGTGTGCGGTGTACCGTGTACCGTGTACCGTGTACCAAAAAGCTCTCTAAGCAAAGCTTTCGTTCACGTGTACCGTGGACCGTGTACCGTGCGCCGTGTACCGTGTACCGTGCAGAGTACACGGCACTGGCCCCTAGTCTCAACCTTTTTATATATAATTAAGTACCCAATATGTTAACACTATTTACGTTTTAATCACAGACTGAAAGAGTTTTGTAACGTTAGATTACTCGGCCAGTTTACCAAACAACACTAAAAGATTTTAAATGTTTTGGCTATTTAAATTATACGTTAAAAACAATTTATTTTGACTTTTCCTAACGATTTTTTAATTTAAAAAAATTTATTTTTCGGTAATTTTAGTCACATTCTTACGAAAAGTAGAGTTGGCTTTTTGAGGAACCTCGCGCTACTCGTCCTGGTAAAGATATCTCACCACTGACTAAATGCAGTATTTCTAATCAATCGAATACTGTTAACAAACATTTCTCAAATAACTTCAATGAAAATTTGAAGTTTTTTAATTTGATAAGGGATATTTTCTGGTTTGCTTCAGATTATGGTCTTTTATTTCGAAACACAACTGAAAAACTTTTAATAAAAATCAGTAAAAAGTTATTCCAAATACATTTTGTTTGCAGTTATAAAACAGTTGCGATTCAACAAATTTTTTTACTTGATCAGTTGTGTAAAAATATAAAAATTTTGATTTTGCATTTACGAGAAGTATTTTGAATTTTTTAAATTAAACATCTTACAAAACGATGTGTTAAAAATTTTTACGTTAAATCCTTTTTTAAATGAAATTGATAAATAAAATGGCTAATATTATTTAAATGAATGGTTCATTCTTCTACATAGTTATTGGGAGGAAAAGTGCAGTCACAGAGAGGGAAGCAATATGGCTGCCCATAACTATTTTCAATGCGATCAGCGCGCATGACGACGTAACCCTAAATTCAACATGGCTGCCCATAACTATTTAAATCCACTAGAACAGCGCGTGAACCACGTGACCTCACCCCCACCACGACTGCACTTTTCATCCCAATAAGTAAATGTCCGAACAAATTTTTTCGTAAACGCAATAGTTTTAAAAAAAAACAAGTAACTACTTACATTTTATTTAATTTTTACATACTTGAAATCAAAAACATATCAAAAGTAATCTAACGTTAATTATAAAATAAATTTGTTTGTTTGTTTGTTGTTGTGTTGTGTGTTTTTTTTTTTTTTTTTTTTTTAACTAACCAAAACCAAATATTTATTTATCCAGCTGAAATTATGAAATAATATCATTACATTTAAGTATGAAATAAATTTATACTTTAAATGGCTTATTTAATTTTCAGTGAAAATCGGTACTGATGAAACTTTAGTAAATTTTAAAACTTTACCGATCTTACCTAATGGAAATCTGTATCGTGAGCCAACTCCTATAGAAATCGAAATGTGTAGATTAACTTTAAGTAATACTTGTGCTTACGACAGCTTCATACAAATGTTCTCATACATGGCATCCCAAGATGAGTTTTTTTTAATTATATAAGAAAAAAGTGTGAAGCTGTATCAAGTAGTATGGAAAAAATATTTTTTTCAACTATACTTGATATTTTTAAATCGGGCATTGTCCAAAAAACTTACGTGTCCAGAGCATGTTTGATGCAACAATATTTTAAAATATTATTAGTACCCAAACAACAAGTTCACATCGATTGTAAAACTTGTCTTGACACAATAAGCGAATTTTTGAGAAAAAATCATCCAAGTTTATCTATAACTCATTCTTGCTTGGAAAGTAAAAACCATGTTTTCATGGAAGACAAAATAGATTTACTTGTAAATTTTGATATTTTAAAGGATCAAAAAAGATTTGAAAGATTTCTTATCGATCAGCAGTATTTGCGCTCACGAGGAACTTCATGTAAGGCTTGTGGTGCAAGAACGTTTTCGTCAGCACACAGCGGTGAGTAAAAACATCTTGTTATAAAAATATTTTTTCTCTATTTATGTTAAAAATATATATTTTTCTAGCTTCTGTAATTTCGTTTCAACCGTTTGGGAAGGAAATAAAAAATACAAAAATCACACTAGATCAAGTACCAAAAATGTTGCATGGAAGCACTACCGATTATAATTATATTCTTACAGGGTTGATAAATTTTTATGGAAGTGATGATCAACAGAGTACAGTCTTAGGACATTTCACAAGTATCTGCTACATAAAATAATTCGTACATCGAATACGATGACCTCCGTAATGAACCTATAATTCGTTATCAAAATTATTTAATAAAACCAAAATTAATTTTTTATTTAAAACGAAATGGATACTAAGATAAATTTGTAAGGGTTTTATTCCCCTTTGGAAAAAACAAATAGAATAAGGAAAGTGGGTAGCACACTAGGATGAACGAAATTATAACAGCACAGTTGCTCTTCCAACTTAACTATTTATTCATAAAATACACATCACACTACCGTAGGAGCAAGCGGGGGCCCTTGGCCCAGCAGATACGGAAAGGTACTCACGATTCAGAACTGGTGCACTTATCGCCTGGACACAATTACTTTTCAATAATACAAATACTTTTCAAAGCGAGGGTCTCGCGACAGCAGTTTTACGCTCGCAGCTGATAGGTACGCGTCTAACTCAGCTCACTGCTGTGGCAAGACTGCCCGCGCTCACCGTAAGCTACTTCTGCTACGGTGCCCTTCCGTTATCTGCTCCCGCTCGGCCGTCTGCTCCTGCGGTTACAAATGGGCCTGCCATTAGCATGTACATTTTATTAATCTAAAGTAAACTATCGAGAAAAATCTCCGGGGGAGCGGTAGCGGGCCAAACGACCGTTACAAATTTTTTTAGATAATCTTACGAATTTTTATTACGTAATACTCGAATTTTCGAAAGACTTTTATTAATTTTTTTACTTTTAAGTGTTTTTATGTTCATTGAAAACAGCAAAATTGTTTAAAAAGAAAAACATGTACAGCTTTAATCTATAGTGAAATGGTTTTTTATTTAATTTTTTTTTTTTTAACAAATAATAAAAAATAAAACAGATAAAGAAAAGAAAATTTCGCTTTTTAAAATATCAAACTAAGATAATTTATTGATGAGGGCGCTAATTTTAATGTCAAAAATTTATATATTCACCCTGTACAATATAGCGCTTCAATATTACTACACTGTTTACTACTATGTTTAGCAATAAACTTTACTAAATGTAAGTTTTTATCATGTATGTTATATATTCTTCTTAGTTATCAATGTATTAAAAAAAAATAATAAATTTATACACATAATAAACACTTAAATTAAGTGATGTATGACCATCAACTATCTTATGTACACATAATTTTAACTATCAACAACCTCATGTTCACTCGATTGGAAATATCTCATACTTTTTCATAAAGGTAAACATAATTTTTATTTGCCCATCTTATAACATCACTTTGTTTAAACTAAAAAAAAAAAATTTTCTCTAAAAGCAAAGAATTTTAAAGTAAACTATTTTTGGTGTTAAACTTTAGTATTTGCAACTTCTTGGGCATGAAACCATTTTAACATTCTATTTTTTTACACTCTCTTCCTCTTCTGTATTTTTAACATTTACTTTTTTTACACAATAATAATTTAAATTTACTAAAAACCACACATTTTCTTTGAATTATCAGGCTTTCAGTTTTAAACACTTTTTTCAAAATAAAATCTGTAAGGTTGTATAACTTTTTATTCACTCCTACTTCCAATAATCGTTACTTTAATTATAAAAAGTTTAAAAACAATATAGTATATTGCAATACAAGAGCAGAAAGTTGAACATTGCTGCACTGTGCGATATATGCCCGAGGCAATGTTCAACTTTCTGCTCGTGTGTTGCATACTTTTTTTCTCCATTTGAGGTCGAAAGTACGCCTATTTAGTTAAATAAACAGTTTCACCAAACTGCAGCTGAGCGAGCTAGGCACCACCATGTTTTTCTTTCTGATCAGCTTGGGCGCCTCTAGCGGCGACACGGGGAGCTTGTATTGATTTTTCGTTTGATGCCTGCGGCATTTGCAGGCACGAGCGGAGCGAGTGACTGTAAGCCGAGGCAGGCATCAAAACGAAAGCAAACTAAGTGAAAGATAGCAATGAAAATTCAGTTTATTATTTTCATAGTAGTTTTATCCGATCAAAATGAGTGAGTCTGATATTAAGTCTGGTGATGAAGAGGAAATTTTTAGGAATTTTGATGAAGAGTCTCATTTAATCATCCTTGATGAAACCTTACCGGCAAAATCTGGTGATAGATATCTATTAAATTATCACGCTTATAAAAAATGGCAGGAAAATCACCAACATTCTTTATCAAAATCTGAAGAAAACAATTTGATTGTATATTTTCGAGAATTAAAGGAAATCAAAAACTTTAAGCCAACAAAAATTTGGAGTGTGTGGTCAATGCTAAAGAAAACTAGCTGAAAATAATCAGAGTGATCTTATTGAAAGAAGTACCAATTCCAATGAAGCTTTTTTACATTTATTAGATGAAAATTCAAATGAGGGGTGTAATCATTTAGATTCTGATGGTAAAGAAAATGATTTGAGCAAAGACACATCCATTTCTAATCATTTTGAGTCAAGACAACCAGTTCAACTTCTTTTTAAAAAATCAAAAAATCTTAATGAATCAGATGTTTAAAAAAATAAAAATAACCTTTGTGACAAGTCTAACAGCAATCTTGACACAGTGTCATCAAAACATGAATATAACAACAACAATCATGAATCAAACTCCTGTTTGGCAAATCAAGAGTTACAAGAGATGCCACATGCAAAAAAAAGAAAAAATAATGTTCAAAATGACTTGACTAATACTACTACTTACCAAACTTCTTCAGCCAGTCAATCCGATAATGCAGAAAATAATATAGTTCATTATGATCAAAAATCTAATCCAGCTGTTAGATATTTTAGTTGCACTTTTAATGGAAATATTGTTAATAATTTTTATTATTCCAATCCTTCATCTGATAATAATAATAGTTAGTTAAGTAGATGCATGGCGTATATTTTTAAGTTGAAAAGGCTTATTACTTTCAATTTGAAATACTATATTATTCTTCTTTTTTTTTTTAGTATAAGTAGTTGATACTTATTTATTTTATTTTTAATATTTTACTTATTAACAATTTAATTGCATTTATAATCATGACATATATTCCAGTTGAACAAATGGAAATATAGTTATAATTTTTATTTTTCTAATGCATCTCTTGATTATAAATATACCTAATAAGAAGCATGTTCATAAAAAACTTCTTTAATCTAAAATTGTATCCCAGACTTTTTCAATGTATTTTCTCCATAGTAGTTTGCACTATGTAAATCTAAAGAGATTGCAGTACGCTTACTTGCATCATGAAATTAAAATAATTGTAAATCCTAACAATTCAAAAAAATACACTACATTTTTTTTATTTTTTACTATTATCAATCATTTCAAGAAATATTCTCACT
Source organism: Encarsia formosa (assembly GCA_038277355.1). Classification (NCBI taxonomy): domain Eukaryota; kingdom Metazoa; phylum Arthropoda; class Insecta; order Hymenoptera; family Aphelinidae; genus Encarsia; species Encarsia formosa. Next base: position 19,762,264 of record CM076185.1, on the reverse strand, counting down.
TTATCAGCTGAGAACTTGTTTTTCATTAGCTTATTAAATGGCAGCTTATTCAGCAGTCAGCACAGCTGGTCAGCTGCAGTCGACGCGCTGCTCTCGCAAGAGGTTAGAAGTTTGACGTTTATTTCTGCACTGCTGCTATAAGTCAGTATAGTACAGCGCCTGAATGCTGCAATGTTGAACTTTCGACTGAGAAATCGGTGCACAGGATGCGTACTTTCAACCATAGGATGGAGAAAAATAAATTTTTGCAATTTACCATTCTACATCATACACTGATTCACAATTCTTCTCAAAATTTAAATTATCTTCAGTCACTGACCGTCACTCGCTGCAAAATATGAATACTTAAAAAAATCTTCATTATTCATTTAATTTATTGCGTTTTTAGAAATTTTTGACGTTCTAGAAATTTGATTTACTATTTACCCTTATGGAAAAAACCGGTGTAAACACCGAATTTTCAGTGTTAACACTGATTTTTCGGTGTTAACACTAGATTTTGAGTGTTAACACCGAAACTTCGGTGTTGACACTCAACTGTTGGGTGTTGACACCCACAATTGGGAGTTTAGACACAATGTGTTCAGTTTTAACACCAAAGTTAAGTGTTGACACCCACAATTGGGAGTTTACACCCAATAGGTTCAGTGTTAACACCGAAGTTAAGTGTTGACACTCAACTGTTGGGTGTTGACACTCGCAATGGGAGTTTAAACCCAACAGGTTCAGCGTTAACACCGAAGTTAAGTGTTAACACTTAACTTTTGGGTGTCAACACCCACACTATTGCGAGTTTACACATAATAGGTTTAGTGCTAACACCAAAGTTAAGTGATAATAATTATGGGTATTACACCTAAAAGAATTAGTGTTTACACCAAAGTTAAAAGTTAGTTAGAATGTTACACTCGAAATAGAATTTTGACGCTAAATCCGTTTTTAATAAAAAATTAATTAAGAATTCAATAGATGGTGGTATGCTTAATCAGTAGGATCAAAAATAAATACCATAACTGGAAATTCTTTATTATTGCACAGATATATCGTGAGTTCGTCGTGTAGTATAAAGTAAGTACAAAACGTCTGAGACAGTAATTGAAACACAAAAAAATTAAATGATTCACTAAAAATTATTCCAGAATTCGAATAACTCATTAAATTTTTATCGTTAAACATTTAAGTGTATTTTATAAAGTAATTTGTTCAAAATTCATTTTTTTATTTAGAAAATTACGTTCGAACTGAAAGAATAAAAAACCCTTGTAAAAAATTCATGAACCTTTAAGTTAAGAACTAAAAGTATATATTCGGCCAAAGGAGCGGTAAAAATGATTATTTTAGAAAAAACTGGTAACAGACAAAAAAATGAAAATATTTGAAATTTTTTGAAACCAATCAATAGTAAGTCAATTATGACAAAAATAATAATAATAATAATAATAATAATAATAATAATAATAATAATAATTTTTTAACATGCTTTTATTTAAAAAGTACTATATTTTGACGTACTTATTAAAAATTCACATCCAAAAATCACATCCAAAGAATTAGTCCCGATTACTCGGAGAAGACCCCCAGGTACCCCTGGCATCGGTAACCTGGATGTCCAAGACTGCACATTAATGTCTCGACATTCAAACTTATACCGCCTGTAAAATTTTAGACCTCTAAGTCTCGTAGGCTCAAAATTATAGTGCTATAGGCAGATTTGGACATACGACGTCGATGACGTGATCAAAACTTTGTGAGTTAAAGAAAATCATGAGAATAAATATAATTAATAAAAAAAAGTTCAAATCAATTTATCAAAAAAGAAATAAGTTCTTAATTAGAAATAAGTTTTTAATTTCTGACAAAAAAAAAAAAAAAAACAAAACAAAAAATGAATTCTTATGAAAAACACCCGAATTTGGGTGTTAACACTGAAATTTTTATTTTGATAATTGTTAATAAAGTTTTTATAAACAAGTTAAAAGTAATGTTTTTTAATCATATATAAACTAAATAATAAAAAAAAAGTTTGTTTCAATGTTTATATATTATTTTAAACATAGTATTTTCAATTAAGAGCGTGGCTAAGTGGATAATGTTTTCGATAAATTTTCGTCAACATGAAGATCGATGGTTCGAATCCCCATGAGGCCAATTTTTTTTTTTTTTCGGTTTAGTGTAACACTCCTTTGGGTGTAACACTCCATTGGGTGTAATACTCCATTTGGGTGTAACACCGCATTGGATGTGCGAAATCACACCCAATGCTGTGTAGAAGTTCGGTGTTATTTTCAGTGTTATTTTTCCGTGTTTACACCAATTTTTTCCATGAGGGATACAACCATTTTATTAATTTTTACTGCAATTTCTTTCCTTTACTTCGACCGTGATAGTCTCATTTTATCACTTGCAAAAGTTATCAAAACTAAAAATTCAAATGCTTGTTATACCAAAATTAATATTCGAAAAATTATTTTTTTATTGTAATTATCTTCTATTTTATTTTTATTTAATTCTAAAACCAAAAAATTATTATTATTTTTTTTTTACATTTGTAAGATTATTTAAATTTCGCGCGCGGGCGATGCCACTTTTGGTAACGCTGTATAACATACTAGCAGTTGAAAAAAAAACCAATAATTTTATCGGTTAAATCGCGAATCTGGTAAAACTGTTTATTTCATTCAATTTTAAAATTCATAAAAACCAAAAAAAAAAATACAAAAATTTGAAAAATCATTCTAATGTACTTAATATTTTAAGCACTCTTCCAGCTCTATTTTATATTCTTACAACTATTTTCACTGATCCACATCAATTCCATTGGAATGAATGATAGGACGAAATTTATACTTAATTATTATATTTTATGTTTATTGACCGCACTGCAGATTGACTCAGTTGCTTAGCAACTACCTGACTGTGATCTCCGGCTATTGGCTGTGATCACCACATTCTAAATCGACGGGTGATACGAAAAAGGGCACTTCAGAAAAATTAGCAAAGTAAAAATTAACAACGTGGGCCAGCCACGTAAAAAATAACACGAGCGATTTCATCATTATTTAATAAAACAAGTTATCAAAATAATGAAAAAATCGTTCGTGTTATTTTTTACGCGGCTCGCCTACATTCAGGGGCGGCGCTACCCGATTTTCTGGGTGTGAAATTCTTAAAAAAAAAAAAAAAAAAGCTTGTCGCTCCTAAAGATGAGCTTTTTTTTGAAACTGACGTCTAAAAAAAAAAAAAAAAAAAAACTGGTAAGCTATCCCCCAAGCTTTAAACCCCCAAATACCCTGGGGGCCCGGATTCCATAAAAAAATTGATCAGCTATCCCCCAAGCTCTAAACTCCCAAATACTCTGGGTACGCAAGGTCAACGAAAAAACTGATCAGCTATTCCCCAAGCTCTAAACCCTCCAAACCCAGGGCGTAGAGTTCAATGGTTAAACTGATCAGCTATCCCCCAAGCTTTAAACCCTAAAAACCCAGGGCGTAGAGTTCAATGGATAAACTGATCAGCTATCCCCGAAGCCTTAAACCCCCAAATACCCTGGGCGCCCGAGTTCAACATAAAAACTGATCAGCTATGCCCCAAGCTCTAAACCTTCAAATACCCAGGGCGCCCGAGTTCAACAAAAAAACTGGTCAGCTATCCCCCAAGCTTTAAACCCCCAAATACCCTGGGCGCCCGAGTTCAACATAAAAACTGATCAGCTATGCCCCAAGCTCTAAGCCCCCAAAACCCTGGGCGTCGAGTTCAATAAATAATCTGATCAGCTATCCCCCAAGCTCTAAACTCTCCAAACCCAGGGCGTAGAGTTCAATGGATAAACTGATCAGCTATGCCCCAAGCTCTGAACCCTCCAGACCCTGGGCGCCCGAGTTCAACAGAAAAACTGGTCAGCTATCTCCCAAGCTCTAAACCCCCAAATACCCTGGGCGCCCGAGTTCAACAAAAAAACTGGTCAGCTATCCCCCACAGGGGAACTCGGGCACCCAGGGTATTCGGGGGTTCAGAACTTGGGGGATAGCCGACCAGTTTTTTTGTTGTCCTTGGGCACTCAGGGTATTTGGGGGTTTAGAGCTTGGGGGATAGCCGACCAGTTTTTTCGTTGACCTCGGGCGCCCAGGGTATTTGGGGGTTTAGAGCTTGGGGGATAGCCGACTAGTTTTTTCGTCCGCCAAATTTAAAATATTGGTTTTAAAAAAAATGGTTTTCCTACTTTCACGTCTTACATAAATTTGAATAAATATTTTATTTGGTCAAAAACTTCAACTTATAATTTCAGGGTCTGGAATTCCATACCCACTTTCAATCTGGGTCTGGGTCCTTCCATACCATCCAGAGGGCTGGCGCCGCCCCTGCCTACCTTGTTAATTTTTACTTTGCTAATTTTGCTGAAGTGCCCTTTTTCGTATCACCCGTCAGTATATTATATAGTTAGGGTAAGTAAGGGCGTTTGTACGAATGCGTATGTTAGTACGAACAAGAATGATTTTGTTATTTAGATAGAGTAATTATTTAGTTAGATATTTAGAAAAAAATATTTTAAATGTATTATTGTTAAACAAATAATTTTGTCACATCACTTTTTAAAAATATTTATTTAATTGAAAATAAAAAATCAATTTCATGTTCAAAATTCGTACTACCGCACGCATTCGGTCTTTTTTGCGTTGTTGCGGCTGTTAGTACGAGAACTACGAGGAGAACCATAACCTCCATTTCAACAGTTCTTCAATAAGCAAGTATAGCAAATCTTATTGCGTCAACGAACTTTTAAATCTAATAAATAAATAAATTAAAATATATTCAAAAGTAACGTTATCAGTTGCTTTGTATATCCTAATTTAACCTAACATCGAACTTATCAACCGTTCGTACTAACAGCCTCGTACTAACGCCCGCCTTCGTACAAAAGGCCTCGTACTAATGGCCTCTCGTTCGTACTATTAGCCGCCCTTGTTTTTTTTTTTTTCAAACAAATTATTTTAATGTTAAACTAAAAGTATACTATCTGAAAATTACGCTATTATATCTAATAAGTTCAATTATTCATTAAAAAGAAAAAAAGTTGAATATTTTGAAATAGTTTTTAATTTATAAGCGTTTAAAGTTTGCGGTACATCTCTCATTCGTACTAACACCCTCTCTTACCCTATATCCAGGAGGAGCACCTCAAAACCTTCAAAAAACCTTATATTCAACATATTTTAATTAAGGGGCTCCTCCCGGAGGAGCCGTAATTTTCAGAGCTCCTCCCGGAGGAGCCCCTTAAAACGTCAAAAAACCTTATATTTATTATGTTTGAAGTGGGCTCCTCCCGGAGGAGCACCTCAAAACCTTCAAAAAACCTTATATTTAACATGTTTTAAGGGGCTCCTCCCGGAGGAGCCGTAATTTCCAGAGCTCCTCCCGGAGGAGCACCTCAAAACGTCAATAAATCTTATATTCAACATGTTTTAGGGGGCTCCTCCCGGAGGAGTTGATTTTAAATTATAGAAGCTTCTCCTGTACGAGCACCTTAACTGTCAAAAAACTCCATATTTAACCTCTTTGAAGGGCGCTTTTCCTAGAGGAGTCGTAATTTTAAAAGCCCTTTTTAAAGGAGTACTTCAAAACGGTTAAAAAATGCTATATTTAACATGTTTCAAGTACTTGAAGTATTTTAACTTACTATTTAATTTTTATAACTATTTTTTTAGACTCACCATAATATAAAATTTTCTTTTTTCAATTTAAATCATATTCAACAATTTTACCTAAACATGTTTGAACTTTTATTCAATACACAAACTCAACTCAAAAAACATGTTAAATAGTAACTGTCAAAAAACTCCATATTTTATAACTATTTTTATGGGGGTCGGCGAGCGAAGCGAGCAGGGGGTACCCCCTAGTTTATTTATATATGTATTAAGGTAAATGTGGTAGTAATGGAACGCTTGTTCAGGGCCCTACTGGCGTTTAGGTTAGAAAACAAATAAATTACTAATTACAAGCATAAACATATTACTGAATCACGTTCTCGTATCTCTTAGGAATAAATTGCAATGATTATTTTTGATTGTTAAAGCTTAAGCTTTTTTAAAAACAAAAAAATGTAAAGTCTCTGTCATGCATGGGTGAATGGAACGCCCATTCTGACTTGCATGTGTCGTTCCACTGGGGTTGTAGGTATTAATGGAACACTGTTTTTATCGTTATTTCTGTACGAATTATTGCATTATAATTAATTATTCACCGTCAAAAGTTATAAGAAAAGTTAAATTTTTAATATTTATTGGTTATTTATTTTTATTAAGGTGACAGACTGGTCAGCTGTATTGAATTATAAAACTTAGGTATATGTATGACAAAATTTTATCATAACAAATAATTTTTCAATATTTGTGACAGTCAGTGATCGTAATTAAATCGTCGGTAACGATTTAGGATTTGGCGCGAGTCCCGTGACTGTCGAACGCAGATCAGAGCGGACCTCTGAGGTGGTAGAGCGGGAATCGGGAAGCCACTCGTAGTTTTCGTGTTCGTGAGTTCGCACGTACATGGAACTTAACTCGTCTCGGTTCGACGGCTAACCGGACTCCTCGGGAGTGGAATGTCGTCGAAGAGAGAGTTGGCAGAGACAGAAGGTGCCGGATCGATGGTCATCGCCCGGGAAGCATTCTTCTGTCTAGACGAGTCAACCGGCTTTTGGAAGCCGTGGACGTCGGAGAACCTGACCGACGTCCGGCAGACACGCAAAGATCTGGAGATCGATTCATGGCAGATCTTGAAGCAGCTTACTCGTTACGAAAGTCAAGACAATGATTGACATTCGCGTCGCGCGTTGTGGTAGAGCCGTAGTGTGAGAGTGTGGTGTTATTTGTGAAGTTGTCATTTCACGTCATCGCCTGGACCGCTTTCCGACGGCTACACGGCGACTCGAGTATGGTAGATATTGCGGCTGGTCGGCATCGTAGCCTGGCATTTTGTTTAGCCTGACGGCTTGGTATGAGGTGCACCTTAGCGACTCCGTAAGTTAATTGTAAATGTGCGAGTGAGTGTGAATGCGTGTGAGTGTCCTTAGTACAGTGTTATTGTCATAATCTTTGTTTTTCTCTTGCGCGCGTTAGCTGCCGATGGTAGCAGGAATTTGTGTGCGCGCGCAACGATTTAGAGAGCATTGAAGATTCCTTTGTTTACTGGTTTAAACGGCACCGAGTCGTAGTTCGGAATTTGTATTTTAGGTTTAGATTTGTTTTAATAAATTATTGAATTGTTAATTTAATTTTTATTGACTAAACCTGGTGTTCCTGCGAATCGATCCTGTTTTAATACCCGCACCCACTACTGATGAACGAACTAGCCGACCGCGTCGTGAAGTATAGTAATATTCGCGGACGCGATTTCCTCATTTTATTATTTCAGGTCAACGAGTTGTAGTTCGACGAGTGCTTGGATCAGCACTAAGTACAGGTGATAAGGATTTAGTACGCACCGTGGGTATTTGTATCGGCTCATACAAACCCTTAAATCCACCCCTGTTACATATTTTCAAAATAGAATAATTAAAAATATTTGTAAAATTTTACTATTTAACAATCTAAGTGTAATAATTATCAGTAATTATTAAATTACAATTAATGTCAGTTATAAAAATTCATTTTCATAATCACAAAAATTTACACAAACTAAAAGAATTGATAACAAAACTAAAAATTATCTTATATTTATTCAGTTTTTAACAAAAACTTTTTTTTAGCAAACATTTGCCTACTTAATAAATAACTCCAAAAATATCAATGATTGCATGTTTTCAAATTTAAAATAATTGTAATAAAATATTTGTTGACTATCTAGTCTGGTTATGTTATAAAACTTCAACGACAGCCTTGTACAGTAGTGATCAAAATTATAAGGCACCCCCTAAAATTCGCCTGTTTCAAGTTAATATTTTGACTTTGTGCATGCCTGCACGTGTTTAAATATTTTAGTATTCGTCTCTAAAATTTTTTTTGTTCAAAACAAGTTCATACTTGAAAAAAAAAACGTTTACTTTATATTAATTCGTCTTTCCAATCAATTTTTATCCTCTTTTAAGCTTAAAATGACTTTTTTTTTAAAACAGCTAAATTTAGTTCTTTTATGATCTAGATAGTGTTTTGTAAAATTTCTATGAACACCTAAGTGAATAATATATTTTTTTTCGCGTTTCTCCGATGTTTATCGAAAAAAAATTTTCAAGCTGATTAATAGAAAAATGTTCAAGCCACAAAGAAAAAATACATTTTTTAAACTTGAAAAAACATTGATTTTTTGTACTTTTACATTGTTTTTCGCTTAAATTTGCTTTTTTTTATTAATTTGGGAGGTAAAAATTATATTAAACTGATATTTGATGAATTTTAAACTAATTCAATTTATTATGAATCAAAATCTTACAGAGAATTAAAAAAAAATATGTTAAAAAACAGTTTTTCTAATACAGTTAAATTTCACAAAAATAACTTCAATTTGTATTTAATTGATTACAAGCAATATATTTATCGAATTGACTTTTTCATTAATTTTAATATTCAGTTAGAAGTTTCAGAGAGTTTATTCAACTTGAAGTTATTTTTCAAATTCGTAGAATTCGAATGCCAGTAGCGATAATTGTTCGATCGGTAAAGAATTTATCTATATTACCGACCGAGCCGTCATTATTGATAAATTATTTTTTTAAATGTTTATAAGCTTGCTTAACTTTCATCATGGGAAGAAAAGCAGTTTCTGATAAAATTAAGTGGCAGATTATAGGATTGTTGAAAGGAGGAAAAAATCAGAGTCAAATTTCAAAAATATTAAAAGTTAGTAGGTGTTGCGTTCAAAACACCATTAAGACGTACGAAAGCACGAAATCCGTAAAAGTGAAAAGTGGCGCTGGCAGGCCAAGAATAACAAGTAACCAGATTGATCAAATTATTATTAAAAAGGCAAAGAATAATCATGCAGTTACAGGAAACAATATCAAAAATCAAATAAATGAAGAACTTAATGTAAAAGTGTCTCGAGTAACAGTTAATAGACGTTTGCTTGAGAAGAACATGAAATCTGCTGTCGCAACTCGTAAGCCTCTTCTAACTGCAAAAAACCGAAAAGCTAGGTATGAATGGTGCAAAGACAAGCTATCATGGACAGTTGAAAAATGGAATTTAGTTCTTTTTAGCGATGAATCTAGCTTCCAACTTTTTTCAAACAGACCAAAGCGAATAAGACGTACCAGCAGTGAAAAATACAATCCTGATTGTCTTGCTCCAAGAGTGCAGGAAGGTGGTGGATCAATTATGGTTTGGGGTTGCCTGTCAGGAAAAGGAAAAGGAGAACTTCAATTTGTGCAAGGTACAGTGAACAGCGAAAAATACATCGAGACTATGGAAAATTTTATGCTTCCATCAAAAACAAAGGTTTATGGACGTCAAAAAATTTGGTATTACCAACAAGACAACGCTCCGTGTCACAAATCAAAGAAAACGATGCAATGGTTTTATGATAATAAAATACCTATACTAGATTGGCCAGCACGTTCTCCAGATTTGAATATAATTGAGAATGCTTGGGATCAAATAGAGATAATGATCAAAGACAAACACCTGAGAAATTTGGAAGATTTAAAACGAGAGATTGCTGTAGCCTGGCAAAAATTGAGTTCGAGTTACTGTAAAAAACTTGCAGAATCTATGGTCCGAAGAGTTCGCGCTTGCTTCGAGGCTAAAGGAGGATCAACTAAGTACTAAAGAAGGGTAAACTAATTACTAAATATATAAAAAACATATTATATTAAATAATAAAAATGAATATAATAATTATTTCTAAAAATAAATTAATACTATTACTTGTAATCAATTAAATACAAATTGAAGTTATTTTTGTGAAATTTAACTGTATTAGAAAAACTGTTTTTTAACATGTTTTTTTTAAATTCTCTGTAAGATTTTGATTCATAATAAATTGAATTAGTTTAAAATTCATCAAATATCAGTTCAATATAATTTTTACCTCCCAAATTAATAAAAAAAAGCAAATTTAAGCGAAAAACAATGTAAAAGTACAAAAAATCAATGTTTTTTCAAGTTTAAAAAAATGTATTTTTTCTTTGTGGCTTGAACATTTTTCTATTAATCAGCTTGAAAATTTTTTTCGATAAACATCGGAGAAACGCGAAAAAAAATATATTATTCACTTAGGTGTTTATAGAAATTTTACAAAACACTATCTAGATCATAAAAGAACTAAATTTAGCTGTTTTTAAAAAAAAGTCATTTTAAGCTTAAAAGAGGATAAAAATTGATTGGAAAGACGAATTAATATAAAGTAAACGTTTTTTTTTTCAAGTACTGAACTTGTTTTGAACAAAAAAAATTTTAGAGATGAATACTAAAATATTTAAACACGTGCAGGCATGCACAAAGTCAAAATATTAACTTGAAACAGGCGAATTTTAGGGGGTGCCTTATAATTTTGATCATATACTGATCATATTATTGATCATAATACTGTATGTTTAAGTTAGATGCTTGATTATTACTTTTTATCTGTTACAAATTAGGATTGTTATTGTTTATTCAAGTATTTTTTCTATTTTGAAAAGATCAAAGTGTTTCAAGTACTTCTGAAAATAATTATCAGCTATTATTTTGAAGATTTAATTTTTTTGCAATTAAAGAATTTTTCTTTTGTATTACACTACTAAAGAATTTTTTTCTCTCAACTCCTTTTTGTTATTGTACTAGATAATTGCTAAATTATACTTTTTTTCTTTGCTAGCCAACGCTTTTAGCTTTTTTTCACACAGACTTTATCCGGGAACACAAAAATACTTTTCAAGCCCCTTTTAAAAAGTAAACTTAATTCAATAAAAAGAAAACAAAAAATAAGAGGATGATTTTATAATTTTTACAAATAGTTGAGAAGAAGTATTTATGTTCATACATTTTAACACTAATAAGGTCTCCATAATTTTCTTTATCACACAAAATATTTTTGCTAGATATATTTGAAGAAACTCCTTTTTTTGGGACTACTAAGAAATGCTGTTTTAAAAATTATAATTATTGATATTTTGTGTGAAGAAGTACTTGAAACTTAATGTTTGGTAAACTTGAACAGAAGCCAGCAGGTAAACAAAATTTTAGGTTATGTTCACCCTGTAAATAAAAAGTTATTAAAAGTTAAAACTTAACATATTTTTCCACTCAAATGACAAATGTTAGTTCACTTATAAATTTATGACATTTTTATTAGCTTCAAACTAATTCAAAATTAATAAAATTCAATTGAAAAGGCGTTCCGTTTATTACTACACATGCATGTGATTGAGGAACAGAAAACTGAAATGTTCCATTTACTAGTGCAGACGGTAATTTTTGTATGTATTGTGGAACATGTACAATATTTAAAAAAGAATTAATACTTTTATTAATAAACTTATTGAACATAAAACTACGATCGATAAGCTTTCTGAAAATATCAATATGCACAGTATTTATTTAAAATTTTACGGATTTTTCAACGAAAACAAAGTGAGTGTGCGACTACTTATTGAGCATAATCAACGAATGCAAACTCAAGAGTTTGAAGCTCTTTCATTTTTATATTTTTTTTTTAGATTTTCATTAAATTTTCAAAAGTAAAATATACCTCTCATGAAAGAGGAAGATCTCAGCTTTCATATAAAATTTGTTTTTCGGGGGTTTCTTTTCTTTAATCAGAAATTTTTACATGAAATTCAAAAGTGTTCCATCTATACCAGCGCGTTCCAACTACTACCACACTTACCTCATAGCAATTCAACTGTGATAAAAACATTGTGAGATTTATGATACTAAGTACCTAGTTCGAATGGATTATTGATTGAAAGAAAACCTTAGCGACACACACGCATGTAATCTGTACCCTCCTTCGGAGAGGAAGTTATTTTTTCAATAAATTATGCTGATAATTTCATTAAAGAATTAGATAATAAAAGCGTTTTTAGTGAGACTATGGTAAAAGATATTTACGATACAGAGGTATATAATAAAAAAAATCGATATTTATATTTAAATAAATAAAATTATGTAAAAAATAATATTATTTTAAGGTTCATTTTTTGAATCAAAAAGCAAGAGATTTTAATTACGAAATTGGCACTAAATTAAAATTTTTAATAGTTAGATTAAAATATACAAAAAACGTCAATAGTAAAAATTTTGGAAGAAGAATGACTATAATTTTAATATAAATTTAGATTTATGATTGATTTTAATTTTATATATTCTTAATATTATATCTCGAGTATCTTGTTGATACTCGTTACAATTTACTAGATTTTTAAGATTCAGGAGCTTCTGTAGTGCTTGCCACCATAAGTACCACGTCGCATTCCCTGTATTGTTTTACCTTGTGAAGATGTAGACTTAACTAGATGATAAATACCATAAATTAAGGTTAGATTTGGCTAAATTATCAAGGTTAAATATATAAATTGAAAGATTGATTTTTATTAATACATTGCACTTTATTAATACATAAAACTACATTGATTTTAAATTATCTTAGGTTAATATATAAGTTGAATTTAATTTTAACGCAATTACAAATATTATAAAAGAGATTATATTTAGCTAGAGATTAAGGTCCTCCGGAAAAGTCAAAGATTACAATAATTATCTTACTTACTATCCGGAGGCGTCCGGACGAGTTGAGGATCCAGCAAGGGTTTCTACGCTTCCACTGGTGACTTAAACTGATTTAAAGGATCGATCTTCCACTTTCGGAGATCCTTTCACTCCGGCTTCTCGATCAAGGTGAGCCTGGGAACACACTTTATTGTCCGCGTCCGAACTTCCGCTGCATTCAGCTATCGGAGACCAAAAGAAGGTTTGGAGCGCGGGCGCGGACAGTAAAGAGCTCGGATTCTCCCACCTGGCCGTGAAGCGTGGAGGTGGACATCAATCATTCGGCTCCTAATTACGCGGATCGGTACCTCCCCTACTTTTGGTGTAATTTAAAGCGCAGCTTAGGAATTAAAGATGATTAAAAGGTTTATTGTAATATTTTAAAATTTTTCATATAATTTTATTGTTAATTTTAAAATAAAAATCAATGAACAAAAACTTATTCATAAATGAATCTTTCTTAAGGATTTAAACTTGAATTTTTTATCTAGAAAGTATGCTTTCTAAAATAAAATACATCTTATATAACATTACCTTATTAATTTAAAATGAAATCACATTTTGAAAGAAATGTATTTTAAATAAGAGAAATTAAAAGTTGAATTCGAGTCAAATTAATATTGAATTCAACCGAGCAAGAGTTAGCGCAGCGAGGTATAGATGATAGTATGTAATTACAAAATTTTCTCGAGTATTAAAGAATTTCTAAATATTTAACTTCGTTTAAATTAATTTGCTGCCACTCAAGAATTATTTTGGAAAAACCACAAAGTGTTTGTTAAGGCTGTCACAGGAACTCGCGGGATTTGCTCAATCTTACATCCCGCGTCTTGCGTCTCGCCCTTTTACAATGAGGTTAGGTTGGGAGCAAACGCGGGACGGGGGGTGCGGAATTAGACGTATCCTGCATCTAGCGTCCCACGTCCTGCAGTGCTGCCCACCTAACCTCATTGAAAAAATGCGAGACGTGGCATCCGAGATTGAGCGAACCCCGCGAAGTTCCTGTGATAGCCTTTAATGGTAAATTTATATTTACTAGTACCACTCAGCGCGCTGCAAGCACGCATAGGAAAAAAAACAATGATTGTAACCTCAAAAGGCACTTTTCGAATATTTTAAAAACTGCTCCACCAATCAGCTCACGAATAAAATCTTACATTGAAAATCTCACCAAAATGGCGATATCTCTCTTTTATAAAGGGAAAAACAATTTAAAAATCTAGCAATGATTCGTATGAATTAGGCCTTTATATTGATGTTTAATTTTTCGGTTAAAAAAAAAATTATTTAAATAACTATTCTGTTGAAGTTATTTAGAGCTAAACTTTTTAAATAATCCTTGAAAATATTTTTTAACCTCGTGCATCGCAAGTAATAACTTGAGTCCCTCCGATGAGACACACACTGGTCTGCTATGAGATGCGCATGCGCGCTAGTCGTTATGCGCAAGGAGCTGGGAGCAGCCTCGCCGTTTTTTTGTCTTTGATCGGAGGAAATCAACTTAACTCTTGCGATACGAGATGAAAAAACTCGACTTCGGCTCGGGCTGCAACCGCAGTGGGCCTCCCCCTCACACTTTAGTCCCTGGGTGAATAATATACTATATAATAACAGTTTCAATAAAAAAATAAAATAAAATAAAAAATAAATAAGTTAAAAGCGTTTTTAATAGTAAAAGAAGGTTTGTATACTCACAGGAACTAAGAAACGTCTGACTTCTGCTAACGCATAGGCGATCCGAGCGTGCGCTTCAGCTGGAGTCGCGTAGGCGGAAATTTCAACGTGCAAATCCTCTACCAGATGCGAAAATTTTGGATCCCCGCTAACCCTCAACTCTTCTTCCTGCATTGATCACGCGACCAAACAAAATATATATTTTTATTTTTCGATCAGAAACTACAGCAGACCCATTTTATTTCAAATCGTACAACGCTCTCAGAACTTTTTCTTCAAATCGTTTTTATTCCCGTATAATCCGAATGGTACATGAAACTAAATGAGAAACGCGTTTCTTGTTCAGTTTGTTGACGCGTGGTAGTGCGCATAATTAAAATTGCCCAGCTATTTCTTGTACGTGAATAAACAGATCTTCGTATGGTTTAAAAAATTTATTTTATTTCTTAAAATTACAAAAGTCTTTATTTGTACTATTATTATTACATTGTTTATATTAAAAGCCAAGAAGAGATGCTACTCTCTCGGCTGACGGATTCGAACTGAAGTGTATAGTGTGGCTAAGCATTAGTGAAGAGAGTTTTAGGTAATTAAGGTAGGCATTAAGATTCTTTGAAGACAAGAGAAGCATCGTTGTTTTTGGTGTACATTAGATAAAATCGGTTGTAAATTTAAGTCTACAGACTTACATTTTGTCACGTACGTATTTTGGTTCGGAATTATTTCGAAGTCATTAAACATCTGGCTAACATTATTGGTTTCTAAAATATTTGACATGATGAGAAGAATGTATAATTGTTAATTACATGATTAAATAAATAATTGAATAAAATTAAATATACAGGTACTCTTCAAGAGTAACACGATTTTTCTAAAAAGCTGAAAGAAAAACGCGCTTTCAGTTCGGTTATTAGTTCACATTTCAAGTTTCCCTGGTCTAAAACACAGAAGTTGAAACTGAATAGAAGTAATATGCCGGATGGAATAGCAAGAATATACTGTAAGCATTTGTCACCTAATAGTCATCGTTGCATCATGTAAACATAAAGATAACCAAGGGGAGGCTCGCTCTCGGTGAAATTTCGACCAAAGTCCAGCCAAATAAATTAAATCCTAATTATCAAGATAATTCATTGAATTCGAGAATATACTATTCTAGATTGTGTATCATATTGAAGAGGACAATGTTTCGGTAATTTTTGGTAAAAAAAGGCTTTTTTCAAGTAAAAAATAGACTGCAATATTTAAGGGACCATAACTTGAATTAGTCTCAACCTTTTTGGATACCTTTTTTTTAAATTGCTTGTTTTTTGCTTGGCAATCGCTTTAGTTGAAAAAAATGCATCTTTGTTTTTTTTTAAATTTTAGTAAGTTTTTGTACTTCAAACCTTCTTTCGCTGAAGAATAACATTATCCTGCACATTTACTTACAAGAGGAGGACCACGTGTGTCAAGCGTAGACCTTTACCAAATTTTGCAGGGACGTTTGTTTACATATAAAAATGAGCCGGCGTTCCTAGATCGTAACGATTAGCCATTGTAGAAGACCATCGTTTTTTAAACCATTTTTTACGAATTCACAATAAAAACACAGATAAAATTTACTAAAATAACATTTACTCGGAGAGGAAAATAGATGGACATATTCGGTCTTCGGCATTCAAAAGCTGAGGCAAAAAACTATCTGAAACACTACTGACTTTTTTAATTTCGCTTATTTTCAACGTTTTTACAATGAAAAAGTTTTGAGTTTTTAAGCAGTCTATCACTCCCTTTGACACCCTCTGGTGGCCAGAAAAAGTGTCAAATTGTATTTTAAGTTACACTATCAGAAACTTGAACTCAAAAGCTTTTCAACCATATATAGTTTAATATTAATTCCTATTTAAACCAAAGTTATGAGCAAAAAAAAAAAAAAAAAAACTTCTGTTTGCCCCATAAACCGCCGAATAAAGTAGCGTGGTGCCAACCAATCAACACCCTCTTGTAATTGCGCAGTTTATACAGAAAACACTACTTTTTTTCGATGCTCAATAACTTTGGTTTGAATGGGAATTTACATAAAATTATATATGGTTGAAAAGCTTTTGAGTTCAAGTTTCTGATAGTGTAATTTAAAATACGATTTGACACTTTTTCTGGCCACCAGAGGGTGTTAAAGGGAGTGATAAACTGCTCAAAACCTCTAAACGTTTTTCATTGTAAAAACTTTGAAAATAAACGAAATTAAAAAAGTCAATAGTGTTTCAGATAGTTTTTTACCTCAGCTTTTGAATGCCAAAGACCGAATATGTCAATCTATTTTCCTCTCCAAGTAAGGAGGGTCCAGCGCGCGCGGTAAGGCAGAAAGTAACGATTTACTTTGCCAGAGATACGAATAAAACAAGCACGTCTTACAAGAAAAGCTGAGACGTAGCAAACCTTTAAATAAATAAATTGATTCACCGGTTAAAAAATACAGCAAAAGACGAGCAATTTAGAAAAAAGCATCCAAAAAGGTTGAAACTAGTCCAAGTTATGGTCACTAGAAGATTGTAGTCCCTTTTTTATTTAAAAAAAGCCTATATTTATCAAAAACTTCCATAGCCTGGGATATCAAAAATAAGGATCAGAAAAAAATTCCCGAAATACTTGTGCTCTTAAATATGCCACATAATCTGAAAAAAATAATTTGGAGGATAAGTTTTGAGAGTGCTGTAAGATTTGAAATGAAATGGGCCAGCAGTAAACATTATCAAATTTAAACAAGCTATTAGTGTTAATATTTTTCATTTCATTATTTTTTATTATTGAGCGAAATCCTTTTCGGTGGAATTTCAGCGATTTTTTAAATGTTTTATGAAGAAGTTGGCGTTAAAACAAATGTACTGAATTTGATGAAACTTTGACAAGTGTATTTTACGAGGTTCACAGGGTGTACCTGAGAAAGTTTCAAGTCGATAATTACTGTTAACTTATTATCAAGTTAATTAGGAAAGGTGACTTTGTATTGATGATCCAGGCACAAATAATAACAAGATGTAATTTGTTATTGGTTTTTATTATTGCACAACGTTTCAAGGGCAATGCCCTCCTCTTCAGGTGTCTAAATAAAAAATTATAATATTTATATAAAAATTGATAAAATATAATTGAATAAAATGTATTTAAGGTACAAAATAAATTATTAAAGTGCAGTATAAAGATAATTAAGACGTACCAAACAATTAGATAAACATCACAATGACTAAGATATAAAATCGATATAAATATATATATATATATATATATATATACAAACTTATAAAGATGTAGATACAAAATATTGACTAGCGGTTAAAAGTCGAACGATAATAGCATAACAATTAAGGTACAAATAGACTAAAGTTAGATCTGAAGTTAGTTACAAAAGAGATCATTCATACGCAATAAATTAAAGATATAACTATACGAATCACTCAACTCATATGCATTAGTTTTTATATTAATACTATCCTTATCACAGTTTATGAAAAAGGATTCTGAAATCAAACGTTTAAAATGTACAATCTCTCTATCAAAAACTTTGGGATTATCAAAATCAAAAGTATGTTTCAAATCGCGCATATGTATACTGACTTCAGACTGTTTCTTGTAACATCTAGAATGTTCATTCATGCGCACAGAAAGGCAACGACTACATAGTGAAACTTGTTATTATTTGTGCCTGGATCATCAATACAAAGTCACCTTTCCTATTTATTCACTCCTACAAAGTTGATCTACAATACAATATTATCAAGTTATATTAGTTTTTCCGAAACTTTTTATTTGAACAAAAACGCAAGCTTCGAATATTAGTTTTTTTTTTTTTTTTTTTTTTTTTTTTTATTAAATAAAATAGAAAATGATCATACATTTTTCAATGATCTTGAAATAAAATAATTTTTAATAACCTTTATGCTAATAAAAAAATTTTCAACGTAAAAAATAATTTTTCATTCGATAAAGAAAATTCTAGGTGGTTTTTTTTAAATATATTCGTAAAGAGATATGTGTCAGTTTGATGGTCACCTGTAGCCGTGCGTTCTCAGTGAAGTTTGTTCCTGTATAGCAACGTTTGTTATCGTTATTATTTTTAATCAAGATTGGTGACCAATATGAAGAAGAATGCTAAAAAGTATAATATAGTATTTATTTGGACATGTAGAATTGGCGAGTGCCAATTCTAGCCTGCGGCACCGTCCAGAAACACACGCCCGTATTCGACCCCATATAACCCGTATAACCCCCATTATCGAACATGTCCAAATATATGCTTTTTCGGGCTCTTTGTTTTTTGAACAAATGACAGCAAGTTTAGTCATAAACTGTGTTGCCGCGTTCTAGCCTCAAAGCCTGGCACCTTGGTCGTTTTCATTTTTAAGTAAGTTTTTTGAATTAATGGCGACGGCAAAATAGACCAAACATCGGAAAACAAACCAAATAACGGAAAATATTTGGTCTGCAAAATAGACCATGTGACCGAAAAATAATAATAAATCTTTATTCAAATAACAACAATAACACAGTACAATTAATGAGCGAGTGATCTACAGGATAAGGTTGGAATCTTGATTAACAATAAAAAATATAATTATAACAATAAAAAACGTTGCTATGCAGAGTTAAACTTCACTGAGAACGCGCGGCAACTTGTGGCGATTGAACCGCAGAGTAGATGTGGCGGGAAAAAGAGTCTAGGAAAAGCAGAGGGAACCGGAAAAGCAGAGGGATGGCTGTGATTGGTCGAGGGGATGACCGCAGAAATTCATCGGAAAGGTTAAATGATCTGAAGTTGCCGTTGGGCTGTAGGTTGACTTACAATAAGGAAGACACCGCACAGCATGCACAATAATTTAACAATTTTTTTTTTTTTTTTTTTTTTATTCTCGCACCATGAATACAAAAGTCTTTTCAACTTTTCTGTTAAGAATTGTTTTTTTCAAGTTTTTCGACAATTTTTTTAGAAGGGTATTTGAATACTAGCCATACATGTCTAGATTCTATAAAAAAAATAAAAATTTTTTTTTTTCGTAATTTTTTATACGAATCCACCTGACTTCTACATTTAGGATGATTCTCCGAAAATATTTTTATGTCCCTCTGGACGAAAGTTACCGCCCGCCGGGTGTATTTTGAGCACGGAGGACTATTTCTCGCCCTAGGCCACAAAATTTCAAATGTTTCGAATGTTAAGCAACGTATAATGCAGAAATTTTCACCCCTATTTAACATAATAAGGTTTATGGTCTCCTGGTGTAATGACCCCGGGGGTATTGCGTCCAAAGGCCATAAAATATGGTTCGCACCTTGGTTTCCTAATCATTGTGTGATCGTACATCCTTAATGAGTTGGCTTCGATGTCCTTCGTGCGCGACGATCACAAGTGGACGTGAAAACCAAATTCGCGCCCTAGGTAAAAATTTTTGATGCTTTCAAAAATTCAAAAAAAAATTTTTAAACCAATTTCTGGTAAAAAATACGAAGGATGCAAGAAAAAAAGGAACGTAACAGTTAAAATAATTCATTTGAATATAAGAACTATGATATTAAGAACGCATTATTTTCCGGATCATTGGTATACCAATATTTATAAATAAAAATGATCCTCAAAAACAATCCTAAGGATTTTTAAGGATCGCGAAATGATCCTAAAAATCATCTCTAAAGATCTCGATACGATCTTATGGATCATTTTTTAGGATCACGATAATTTTTGAAGCGAATTAAAGGATCATTTTTTAGGATCACGATCCGATCCTATATGGATCATTTTAAGGATCATCTCTTTATTCTAAAAATGGATCCGAAAAATTATGCGTTCGTATCAGGGATGACCTACTATTGACACCGGCCTAGTGGATCTAGGTGCACCAGTTCGATAAACTTATTGGCGACGATTTGCCATCTTAATGTTAAACAAATAATTATGATTAATACTTTTGTAATTCTTAATGTAAAACAAATAATTATGATCAATACTTTTGTAATCCATCTTAATTACTTTTAATAAAACATCAAAAAATTATTAAAAAAAAAAATTAAGTTGTAAAAAAGCAAAATGACAATCATTAATCGAATGTCATTTTCTCGAGATAATTGAAGAGGTTATAAGTGCAAAAATTTTTTTAGAATTGTGTAATAAAAAGTGTTGCCCAAGATAAGTAAAATTTAAAATTAATTTTTAATTTATTCCTAAAGTTGTGATGGAGGTTGATTCTGGTGGTAAGCCACCGCCAGAGTCACCAGTAGTACCATCAGACCTTTTAAAGCCACCTGACTCAGAATCAGAAGAACTCATTTCTAGTGAAGAATTAACTTCAAATTCACCAAAAACACCAGGTTTTAGTGTGGTTCATCACGACCATGACTAATTTAATACTAGAGATGAACGAACCGAAACTTGTGAAGAACCAGAAGCTGAAGAAAATGAACATTATGATGAAATGGAAATTGAACCCTCGAAAAAAAAACACTGTACTCCAACGAGGAAACATATTTCTTCGAGAAAAAAGAAAAAACAAAGTAAAGAAACCGAAAAAAAAAAGAAAAAGAAAGAAAAAGAAGCAAAAAAAAGGCGTTATCTTCCCCAAAAAGACCCTCTGCATCCACTGGCAGAAGAAAAGGTGGATACTCAGAACAATGGTTTATTGATAACCGCCGAATGAAACTAAATGGAAAACTTCCTTCTGACCCAAACATGCGGTTAGTAATTTAATTTAAGCATTAAAATAATTTCAAAAGTAGTTTATTTTGAATAATTATTTTTTAACTCCTTGTACAAGGCAAAAGTTGTAAATAAACTTAGTCCGTCAAGGACATCGACAATTATTTTTGTTATAAGTTTGATACCATCTAATAAAAAATTTTTAACAAATGGAATTATTCATCAGATATACAAAATGCACGGAAACCGCTTCATGTCCTGGTAGAGGACGGATTAACTTAATAACTAAAGTGCGCACGCTTACAACAGCGCACGAGTGTCCTGGAAATGGTATGAAAGAAGAGAGAAAACTTTTCACTGATGAAATAAAATCTCGTGTCACTAGCCGAAGAATTAAATCTCTTGATTTGTGGGAAGATGCGAGAGATGCGTAAGTTTTTTAAAAAACTGTTTTTTGTTAAATTTGACTGAAGGCTTGTTCATAATCTGGAACGATTGACCAACGACTTTAGTTGGTACTATTATTTGATTTTATTTTTTAAATAAAAAATTATGATTAAAATAAAAAAATATCAACATTTTTTTTACATTATTTTATAAGCTTCAAACAAATCTTAATTATAAAGAAAAAATATTTCAAATTAAGATCTTTTTATTTTATCATCAGTGGAATCTTCTAAATTATAAAATTTCATAAAAGTTTATAAAAATGTAGGAAAATACCTAAAATAATTTAATAATCTATTTTTCATAAACAATTACAAACTGACTGGTTCTCCATAAATTTTATTATAGCAATAACCACACTGCTGCGTCACATAATCCACTGGACGACAGCCTGAGCCGTAACATTAGAAATTGGAGATCACAAAAATTTCCAAATTTAAAAGTTTATGGAAAAACCCTTTTGGAAATAAACGAATGTTTAAACAATAATCCGAATTTACTGAAATTTTCCTTTAAATTAGAACACGAAATAATTACCTCTAGAGTTGAACACAAATTATTATCGATTGGACAAAAAAATCATATGTTATTATTTGATAGAAAATTTATCAAAAAAATACAGTACAGCAGAATGTATTGGGTGGACTGTACCTTCTCCATAGTCCCGAGAATCAAGGGAGTAACCCAGTTCATGACGATAATGGTCGAAAAGAATGGTCACGTAAGTAATTTTTTATGCAATATATTTTTATATTTTGACTGCTGAGTGGGGAATCTCTCAGATCACACATTATTCACCATGGGTTTCGCCTCGAATGACGATTTTACGTGATCCGAGACGTTTCCTATTTTTGCGACTGAACCTAGATTTTTAATTTACTAAATTTAATGTAAATGTATGTAGATACATACATGTGATCAATGATTTTAAATTTTTTTTGCATCAAAAAAGGTCGGTTTTTATCCATTTTTCTTTTAATTAATGTTAATTATTCTAGGCCTTACCAGCTTTCTACGCATTGATGTCTGGGAAAAGCGAAGAAGACTACAAAGTTATTTTAGATTATATACGGAAAGAATTTAAGAAACTGAAACCTCAAAAGAGTATGTCGGACTTCGAACTCGCTATGCGAAACGCGCTTAAATCAACGTACATCTACGGACCAGAAGGCTCTATTAAGACTGGTGGTTGCATGTTCCACCTGTTTCAGGTACAAAATTGTTTAAAAAAGCTTAGATACTTTTGAAAATATTTTTAACAATTTTTAACTATAAACAAGAATTTTAAATTTACAATTTGATCTTGTACACACGTAATTGTATTGACTAAGGCTATTTAAAAGCTTTCGGTGCAGATCAAAGGTTTTTAAATAAAGAAGAAATTATTACCAAAATATAAAAAAAGTTTTTCTTGTTGAATTAGTTCTTATAATAACTAAAAAAATAAAATAAAATAAATTAATAATTATAAATAATAAGTAAAAATATATAAAAAATATTACTATTCTTTAACGTTTATTTTTAGGCTATGTACAAGAAGGCAAGAAATCTCAAAGTAGCAAAAAAGAAGAACAAAAAAGAGCAACCGGATAAACACTTTGGGTTAATCAGAATAATGTCTTTAGCTGAAATGCCGTTAGAAAAAATTGATTATTGTTATAAAAATTTGAAAGAAGATTTGCAAGACGAGCATGGTACTCATTTTGACTCATTCTTTACCTACTACGAGGGGCAATGGCTAAAAGATCCTTCACAGTGGTGCATGTATACGTGCGAAAAATGCACAAATAACTGCTTAGAATCATATCACAGAACACTGCGACGTAAGCTAGGGAAAAAACCGACCGTTAGTTTTTATTTCAGTAAGTTTTTATGTACTTTCTTGTGTATACTTTTTAAGAATGTAGTTTTTCTAACAAACTTTTTTTTCCTCAAATCAATTTTTTTTCTGGAATAGTACATTTTGACGCTGATGCGATGTCATCACCGGAGCGTTTTGAAGACTCCGAGGGCTCCGCTTTGCTTCTTCAAAAAGCCATGGTGATGATGCGCACCAGTTTCGAAATATATTTTTCGATCTGAGTGGGTAAAACCATTTTAAAGTTCGTTTTTTACGCACTAGCGTCGGAAATTGATATTTTAGTATCTATCTATAATTAAAAGTATATATACTTTGTACAATTTTGTGCTTGAATCCAGAACTATATTAATACCTAAAAATGTAAAAATCTATCTTACTTTCCAACTTACTTTTTTTTTTGAGCTCTCGCAAAAACTTTTTCGATGACTCGTCGAGTGAATGAAATTAATAAAAGTCGAACAAGCTGAAAAGCTTTTTTCTGAAAGATCCTTTCATTAAAATTTTAGAAATTAATAATAATTATTGTTCTTAAAACAAACTAACGAGTAAGTGATACGGTCGCCGATTGAAACGAATAGTTGGAATAGTTTTACTTTTACTTTATTTATTTTATTTATTTTACTTTTACTTTTATTTTATATTACTCAAAGATAAAATCAGAAAGAAATTTTAATAAAAAGAAAACAAATAAAAAGACTAAATTACCAGAAGTATATAAAAAAAATTATTTTGTTTTAGCTGAACTAGTAAAAATTGTAGAAAAAGCTTACGTTGATCTCAACACCCTTTTGAACCAAAAATCTCCGACGTGTGCTGCAAAAAAAGAAACAGAAGAGCGATATCAAAAGATCGTTAAAGCATGGGAAGATTTAGAAAGTCATAAGGTCAATGAGATGGATACTCTGAATGTGATTGCAAATATAATCTATCAATATGATGAGGAAGAAAAAATTCTTCAACTTCCAGAAAACCTTACAGAAGACACTGACGTAGATGTTGACGACGATGACGATGAACTGTACGAAGACATTGACGATTTAGTCCCAACTAATGATTATTTGCCAGGTATAGTACATGAAAGCTCACACTAAAAGTACCTTACTATATATTTCGTCCCTAGGGCGCGATTTGGGTTTTTACGCCCGCGTGTGATTGTCAAGCACAAGGGCTGGCGAAGCCAACTCATTAAGGGTGTGCGATCACACGAGGGTTAGAAAACCGAGCGCCCAAGGTGGGAACCACCTTTTATGTTATCTAGGGTCTCAAATTTCTACGCGAAATTTAGAGCTAAAACATTATTAAAAATTGAAATTTTGTGGTCTACAAATGTTTTAAAAAGGGTCATTCTATACAAGACTTCTATTTTCATTATTTTTATCGTAACCTGTAACTAATTGGTGTCCAGAAATTCTTATTTCCAAAGCTTCCATTTTACGGACTGGAAATATTTAAAATTAATACAAACTTAAATTATGAGAAATAATCATTTTAAACCATTTGCGAGGTCGACTCGAGCGTAATGTCTGGCCATAAGAAATAATAATACATATTTATCGTTTTATTTGCAGAACCATGTGAAATATTACCAGAGTTCAGTATAGAAAAAACAAGGCCGACCCCAGGATATGAAAATAAAATAATCCTAACACTAAAACGAAAAAAGTAAAAAAGATTGTAAAAAAGGTTCTGATTTCTAAGAATAAATAGTCGCTCTGATTTAAAAATGCTAACTCAGAATATGTTTGAAAATCTTCTGACTTTTTATTTTCATTTTTTTTAATTTATTTTATTTAGTTGCTTTACACTAAATAAAATAAATACTTCACGTTAAAATTTTCTATTGAAATATATTTAAATATGATTAAAAAACATAATTAAAAAAAAAAAAAAAAAAAAAAAAAAAAATCCTGGTTAAGTGCTCTTCTAAACGGAATTTGAGTTAGCATGTTTTTAAATTTAGGCGACAAAATCAGATCAAACCTTTTATAGATCATTAAAAAATTGTATAATTATCTTATTACTTATATACATAATTATTTTTCAAATATTTTTACTCTAAAATTTATCAAAAATCATCGATTTTTTATAACATAGCTGTGATAAGTCTGCCAAAATAAAAATTGGTTAAGATCATCATAAAAATTGCACTATTCTTTTTTGAATTTACTTATATATTTATTCTACGTTGACTGTTTTTGCTATACTATTTATTTAACTTGTAAGCAGAAAAAGTATCTGTGGAAAACGCTTTTTATATTCATGGTGCGAGAAAAAAAAAATTGTTAAATTATCATGCATTCTTATTAAAGTTCTTGTATTCAAATGAATTATTTTAACTGTTACGTTCCTTTTTTTCTTGCATCCTTCGTATTTTTTACCAGAAATTGGTTTTAAAATTTTTTTTTGAATTTTTGAAAGCATCAAAAATTTTTACCTAGGGCGCGAATTTGGTTTTCACGTCCACTTGTGATCGTCGCGCACGAAGGACATCGAAGCCAACTCATTAAGGATGTACGATCACACAATGATTAGGAAACCAAGGTGCGAACCATATTTTATGGCCTTTGGACGCAATACCCCCGGGGTCATTACACCAGGAGACCATAAACATTATTATGTTAAATAGGGGTGAAAACTTCTGCATTATTCGTTGCTTAGCATTCGAAACATTTGAAATTTTGTGGCCTAGGGCGAGAAATAGCCCTCCGTGCTCAAAAAACGCCCGGCGGGCGGTAATTTTCGTCCAGAGTGACATAAAAATATTTTCGGTGAATCATCCTAAATGTAGAAGTCAGGTGGATTCGTATAAAAAATTACGAAAAAAAAAAAATTTTTATTTTTTTTATAGAATCTAGACATGTATGGCTAGTATTCAAATACCCTTCTAAAAAAATTG
Source organism: Encarsia formosa (assembly GCA_038277355.1). Taxonomy (NCBI): domain Eukaryota; kingdom Metazoa; phylum Arthropoda; class Insecta; order Hymenoptera; family Aphelinidae; genus Encarsia; species Encarsia formosa. Next base: position 19,736,039 of record CM076185.1, on the reverse strand, counting down.
TCGAAAAACTTGAAAAAAACAATTCTTAACAGAAAAGTTGAAAAGACTTTTGTATTCATGGTGCGAGAATTAAAAAAAAAAAAAAAAAAAAATTGTTAAATTATTGTGCATGCTGTGCGGCGTCTTCCTTATTGTAAGTCAACCTGCAGCCCAACGGTAACTTCAGATCATTTAACCTTTCCGATGAATTTCTGCGGTCATCCCCTCGACCAATCACAGCCATCCCTCTGCTTTTCCGGTTCCCTCTGCTTTTCCTAGACTCGGGAAAAAGGGGGAAACTCGGAAAAACGCATTATGTAGAAAATCGGTGAAATGTATTGCAGTTTTTTTGCTTAAGATTGTTTTTAAGTTTGTAATTTGCTCAACTTTTTTCTCTGTTATTAAGTTGGTAATTTTAATGTGGTGAGCACAATAGGATACAAGATATTGTTGTTTATTAAATTTTATTTATCGCGCAGAAAAACTCAAGAGGGCTATGTAAAAAGCAGTGGAGGCCCAGCGGTGGGCGATATAAGCTGCAGAGAAGGCTCAACATTTGGCTGACTTGGTAGCTACTCTGAAGGTGACACAGCTTGGAAGAGAACAAACAGGAGGCACTAAAAGTGAGCACATGAATAAAACCGTGAGCTCTAAGAAAGTCCACGCCAGGCTTACGGCTCACGCATTTTGACTCATCCTAACAATTGAAGCCGTTCAGGAGTCACTACACTCAGAATCGGCTTTTTCTATTCTGAGTACCGACCGTTTCCTGACTTCTCGATAGGACACCGGGAGTTGTAGTGCTCTTTTTCTTTATAGCCAAAGCAGACTATATGATCTTTAGTACTCTTTTGAATGCTCTGAGTACCAATACCTCTGCTGCTAGTCGAAGCTTCTGTCTTCTTCCGCTTCTTTCACACAGAATCTTGAAATTTCGGACTGTCTCCATTTTTCAGTTTCTGAGAAGGAAACTTCGACTTCTCAATCACCATCTTCACCAACAGTTTCCTCACCTCCCTGGTCAACCGTTTCAGAGAGGGTATGGGTATGCTGCCAATCTTCTCATGTATCGTGCATTAGGCTGTGGTAGCAATGTGCAAGTTTGAAAACTATCGAACTCCAACTGGTGCATAGGCTAAGTCCGGAAAAAACAAGGTCTCGCCCGAAGTAGACTTTTCATACTTCACGTGGCGTTCAGAGAGAAACGATACCCTTGATGTTCTCTGCTCGAACAAGTTACTATATCTCTGGGAGCATATTTCGAATCATTACGTCCACTTGCTCTTGTTGCGGCTGAGGTAGATGGATCCGAAGAAGTAACGAGTGTAACCTCATCAAGCAATCTCGTACAGGTTCATCAACTTTCTGCGTTCGACCGAAAGCTTCCTCTTTTAATCTCTGTCGGACCAGCTTAGAGCTATTGTGACTGAAACTGAGGTTATGGTGGGGAGCGCTGCCTATGCTGAGTCTAGGTAAAGCTCCCCCAATGGCGGCCATGTTGGATTTAGTGAATTACGTGCAATTCAGATAGAAACTCCCCCAACGGCGGCCATGTTTTCATCCCCACCGTGAATGCAGTTTCAGCCCCAATACCATGCTCTGGCTGCGGTTCCAAAATCTTGCCACGATTTTCAATTCGAACGGTACCACACACCTGCAGCATCCGTAAACAATTTTGACAATGAGTCTAATATTTGATCGTCAGAGAGTTCTTTTGACTCTCTGAACTTCTTGCGTAGGACCAGGAAGTCTTGTGTGCTATGGCCTGGAGGTCCCCATATTATGTGCACGATGTGGCCATCATCCTCCGTGGACATCTTTCCATCTACCGTTGTCGATCAGTTTTTGTCGGAGGCGCATCCACTGAAGCTTTTTGGTCAGTTGTCCGTGGCTTCAGACTGGCAAGCTCAAGCTGAGCTTTTGTTTTCGATCCCGTAGCTGGTTTACTCCATCCTGAGTCGTCTTTATAATTGCACATAGTGATATTTTGGTCTAACTTTTCCTCTGACTTTCTGGCAAAGATTCACGACTCTTCTAAATGTCTTGACAGGTTTTCTTGTTCACTGCCTTCAAAATGGAGTTTTTTGTCGAGTGTTGAGCCACTTGCTTTTTCTAGTTCTGAATGTCCGTCAATTCAACTCGAACTTGGCTCAATTCTCTTTGGGATTTTTCGTATGTGTTGTTGTTTGAGTTCCTCAATTTTTGCAAGAGACTCGTCATACGCTATCTTAATCTCTGTAAAACCAACTAAAAGATCTTTCATCATCCCAAACAGTTTGAGTGGAACATCATTCCATTACCCAGGCTGTGACTTTGTATCAACAGCTTTGCACGACGACGCATCTGTTACATCTTTGTCAACGGCTGCAACTTTTGCCTTCAAAGAATAGAATTTTTTTATTGACATAGGACTCAGTGGTCCTGTTAGCCACAGCGACCAACATACATTAGTATAAATCTTGACGCACTTCAAACATTAATGTACAAATCATAGATATTGAAAAAATTGAAATCTTGATAAAAGCGGTATAAGTAACATAAGACAGCAACTGTAGGTTGTATCACAAAAATGGAAAAAAAAAAAAAAAAAAAAATTAAGTAAAATAAAAGATATAAAAATAAAAATATAAAAGATATAAAAAAAAAATAAAAAAAAAAATAAAAATAAAAGATAAAAATAACAATAAAAGCGCTCGCAGCTCAACAGTAAGTATAAATGTAATCTGAGGTATGTATGCAAGTATGCAAGTACAGAACAGAGAATAAATATCACAGAGTAATCACAGAAATAGAGCCATCGTACTGTTTACTGGCTGAGCCGCCAGTAGGAATTCATAAAGTCGAGCTTTAAAAGCTGGCGATTTGTAGCGCTGTCGTAGATCCTCTGGCAGTTTATTCCATAGGGATGATCCTGAGAAGACAAAGGATCCTCGATAGTAGGATCGGTTGGCTCTAGGTGGGCGTAAGTCAAGGGCAGATGCACGCTTGGTTCCCGGTGCATTCGCAGGACGAAACTCGAAGTTCTCGGAGAGGTAAGCGGGTTCTCCGGAGCCCAGTAAGCCTGCAATAAGGCACAGTGACAAGTAGATGTTTCTCGATGAGTAGGTAAGTATGGAGTGTGTTCTATAGAGTGGCATCATATGTTCACTTCTTCTTGTCCCTGTTGCACAACGCAGAGCAGCGTTCTTACATCTACTTAGTTTTGATAGGAGTTCTGCAGAGAGGTCCAGAAACAGTCCGGCGCAGTAGTCGAGGTGTGGAAAGATCAGTGTCTTGACGAGTTTGAGTCTGGAGTAATCGGGCAGGTAATGGTGGCATTTTCTAATTTGCGCCAGAGTGCCATAGCATTTCCTTGCTGTTATCAATGATTGTTGCCGCCAGGTAAGCGTGGAGTCGAAGGTAATTCCCAGAAGTTTGATCGCATCAGACCATTCAACAGGGGTACCGTCGAGTACAACTTGGGGCAGGTGCATCTCCCTAATACGACTGTGAAAAAGAATCGCTTTGGTTTTCCCAGCGTTGAGTCATAGGCCATTGTTGTCCGCCCATCTCTTGATGCTGTCTAGGAGTCTGGTGGCAGTGGCGATCAGGTTCGGAAGATCATTCAACCTGCCATCAAGGTAAAAGTTGAAGTCATCTGCGTAAATGCTATAAAAGTATCCCTGTACGATATTTGACAGATCGTTAATAAACAGCGGGAAGAAACAGGGCCCAAGCAAGCTGCCTTGCGGAAAACCAGCATTACGAAGCCTAGGTGAGCTGTGGCGTCCATTGTGGGTAACAATCTGGGGGCGGGACACTAAGTATGAAGTAATCCACTTACATGCACTTTCGGAGAAGCCGAGCTGGTGGAGTTTGTCAGCAAAGACCACAGGACACACGGAATCGAAGGCCTGGGCAAAATCGATGGATATAAAAAGCACGACGCGACTGTTATCAAATGCAAACCTAAGGTCGTCTGAGATCCTCAGTAAAGCCGTGTGTGTACTATGCGCTCTCCTAAATGCGGACTGGTACTTGTCAAGAAGTTGACGTTCTTCCACATAACGTCTGATTTGCATGTGCACTACTTGCTCGAAGACCTTTGCAACAGGACATAGTATACTTATGGGGCGGAAGTCGCCCAGCCTCGAAGGTGCTTTAGTATTTGGAATAGGTTTGACAAAGGCCTGTTTCCAACTGTCTGGGTAGATTCCTGTCTGCAGAGATGCGTCGAAGATGTTCATGAGTATTGGCAAAATTACGGGGATGCTATCCTTAAGGAGACGGAAGGGTATCTGATCGGGGCCAATGGCATTCGATCTTAGGTGTTTGATTGCTGCAACGACATCCGAAGCCTCCACATGTTTAAAGTAAAACTGTCTTTCAGGATCAATCATGACCGAGGGTCGAGACTGGATTCTATCTGGCGGTAGTGTCACATCAGCAAAGTAGTTGTTAAGCTCGTCCAGGTCCATCGGGATAGTGTGGGAACCGCGGGATCTACCTGTGAGCCCCAGTTCACCAACTGTCCTCCAGTATTCTTGACTAGTTTTGCAGCTCAAAAGTCTGGTTCGGTAAAATGCGAATCTGGCGTCACGGGTGAGGGTCTGTACTCTGTTTCGGAGACGTTTGAAGTGCGACTTGTCATCTGACCGCTTGTATCTCGTCCAGCGGTGCCAGTATCTGTTACGTTCAGCCCGTAGGTTTACGATTTCCTGAGTGATCCAGGGCGTGGCTCGTCTTTTCTTGGAACGGAGACGGAGAGGCGCAAATTGGTCTAACAAGCTGAGAAAGATTGCGGTGAAGTTGATGGCTTTCGTGTGAATACAGGTCGAGGCAAGCACTAAATACCAAAGAGCTGTCTCCAGCATGCCCAGGAATGCGTCCAAGTTGAAGTTTCTGAAGTCTCAGGTGAGTGTGGGACTCTCCTCCACCATCTGTACAGGGAACGATAGCCAAGTGATGAGTGCATCGTGCTCCGAGATGCTGGGGACCTCAAAGTGCTCGAATCCCGTGACACGTTCGATGTCCGATACACAAAGGTAATCAATGGTCGTGTGAGATGAGTCCCCATGACATGTGGCATTGAAAGGTAAGGGTTTGAGCCCTATGAGGGTCAAGAGGTCAGCCAGGGCCGCCCGCTGATGGTTGTTGACACTCCAGTTGATGTTAAGATCGCCAAGCATAACTAGGAAGTCACAAGTACCCTGGAAATTAAGAATCGCGTCCTCCACTTCCGCCCAGTAGTTTGTCCTGGGGGGGTTGTAGATCACAGTTACTAGAATCTTCCTGCCACCAACCGTGCACTCAGCCAGAAGGTACTCAGGCTTCAAGATGTACTCACCGCTTTGCTGAGAATGACAGAGTAAGCGCACACGTATGGATTGGTGGACATACATAGCCACGCCTCCGGCACCCTTGTTGGTCCTGTCCGCTCTTAGTAGGGTAAAACCTGGGATGTTAACCAGCTCAGAGGCAGCTTTAGGCTTCAACCAGGACTCACTGACGCCTAGAATATGAACAACCCTGCTCTCGATGACCGTGCGGATTTCGGTGATGTGCGGCTCGATTGAGCGAGCGTTGATGTGGCCAATAATAAGAGGCTGGTTAGTGACCATAGTGGCCTCCATAGTCAATCTGAGATATTTTACGGTCAATCCTTCTTCGTAGCAAGGGGCATTTCGAGTTATCATAGGCTGCGTGCGAAACGTTAGTGGCTTTGGCAGCAGTGCAGTTACAGCATTTGGGGCTTTGGTTATTTCTGCAATCATCAGAGAGGTGTTCCCCCGCACAGTCACCGCAGTATGGTTTATTTTTGCAGCCGCTGGATAGGTGCCCAAACTCGTAACATTTGAAGCACTGTAGGATTGAGATGTGATCGTCGATCCTGCAGGATCCGAGGTCTATGTACACTCTCTTACGTGAAAGTAGGTGGAGGCGGAGGTCGGGCGATACTTCAATTACACACGAACGGTGCTTCTTGTTACGTCTAGGGTAGATGAAAACAAATTTGACGTTATTCCTCATCTCGAGTTTGACGTTATTCCTCTTCAAAGACATCTTCGACTGAGTCTCTTCGCTCTTGCAGCCCTAAATATGACAAAACTTTCGTGTGACGGCACGAGCGCAATCTAATTTAACCTCGTCTTCTCGGACCTGACATAGAATCAAAATCTTGTTCGTATCTTTTTTTTTGGGAGTTGAAATAATATTCAACCCTCCCCTTCTGACAAATACAAGTTGAAGTCAAAAATCGAAAAATTCAATATTCAAATGGTGTCGTACTCACATTGAGTGCACCACAAATCAAAACCACGCAATAGAAATTGAAAAAAAAAAAAAAAAAAAAAAAAATATGAACTTTGGCTGCCTTCAAATAATAATCGATAATAAACTCTATTCTCGATAATGATCGAGAATAAACTCTAAAGAGAAATTATTATTCTGTTAGTACTTGAGTGTTTCTTTTTTTTTTTTTTTATGCATCCAAATACCTTAAATATATTTTTCTCTCATTTCGGGATCAACTACCTAGATTTTTTCTATTATTTAATTTTTTTTTCTATTCATATTTTTTTCAATAAATTATTTCGATTTTTACTCGACATTTTCATCTTTAACTAATGAGCAGTGTCAATCCATAAATGCTCGAGGAAAATTGAGATAAAGGAATAATAAGTTTGGTCACGGGAATTAGGATGCCCGTAGGCACAACTGCTAGGTCGTATGACCCGACCTCGCCACCGCACTGTCAACCTTGCCGGCAATACTACATCGCGAGCCACCGTTCCTCAACATATTTTTTTAGTATCCTGGCAAGCTAGACATGACAGGTTGATATGACCAAATCTTTTTTTCAGTGTAGGAAATAAAAAATTTTTACTTAACAAAATTAGGGTCAGATGTATTTCACTTTTTTCTTTCAACTACACTAATCAATTAATATAAAATATTTTTCGGTCACCAACCAATTATCGGTGCGTTACTCGTGCTGTTTTCTGACCAAATAACAGGTGTATATATTGTTTGTTTTGCAGACCAAATATTTTCCGTTATTTGGTCTGTTTTCCGATGTTTGGTCTGTTTTGCAGTCGCCATCTATCGGATCGTCAAAAAACTTACTTAAAAATGAAAACGACCATGGTGCCAGGCTTTGAAGTTAGAACCCGGCAACACAGTTTATGACTGAACTTGCTGTCATTTGTTCAAAAAACAACACTCTTAAAGCACCTTAAAATTGATTGGAACCCGAAAAAGCATATATTTGGACATGTTCGATTATGGGGGTTATACATATACGGGCGTGTGTTTCTGGACAGTGCCGCAGGCTAGAATGGCGCGCGCGTAGCGCCGTTCAGAAACACGTCACACCCGTATATAACCCCCATAATCAATAAATACTATAAATATACTCATAATATTAATAGAAAACTGTTTTTCGCTGAGGTTTTTTTTAGCGTGAAATGACCCTTGATTCAAAATAAAAAATTATATTCACGGTTAAACTACATTATTTTTTAGAAAATTTTGCCACAAACCACATTTTTCTAGCTATTTTAGGTTATGAGGTATTAATAAAAGTTCAAAAATCACTATTTTGCTTGTTGAAGCTGCAACCATAACCCGCGTCTTACCAGAGTAATTTATTTTACATCTGTTCCAAATCACACTGTGAAGACTTTCATTGGCATTTTGGGTGGCGCACAGCGACTGCAACGCGACAGTAGAGATTCATCTGTTAGTCTTTCATGCAACGGTAAAATTTTCTCAAAACAAAGTTTGTTTATTGGTGTTTTTATATTAGTTTTATGACAACCAGGAGTTTTATCTATCGCTAATGCTCTTTGGTAAAAACACCATGAGGTCGACCCTTTAGGACAATACTGATGCTGAGGTTCGTCATCTGTAGAAGCTGAATGATAAATCGATGCAAGAATATGTTTTTTCATTCCCTACAAATTATAATAATTTGTTTAAGAATGTTTTTTCAGCTTTTATTTTGTATTTTTTTTTTTTTTTCAACAAAATAATAGTATATTATTCCCAGAGGGACTAAAGTTGGCAGTGGAGGCCCGCTGTCATTGCGACTGCAAATACGTGGGCCTCCTCAGCAAACTTTAGTCTTGAGGGATGTATGCACTTTTTTAAAGTCCGTTGATCACAAAAAATAACTTGATTTCCTCCGATTAAAGCCAAAAGAACGAAATGTACTCCCGAAGCGCCAGCGGCCGACACGCAGCCGGCCGCCATGTTGCGGCCCGAGCGCTAGCGAGGGCATGCAGTAGGCCGGGTGCGCGTTGGTCGATGGCGCAGGGAGTACATTTCGTTCTTTTGGCTTGCGTCGGAGGGACACAAGTTATTACTTGTGATCAACGAGGTTAAAAAAGATATTATTCAATTTTTAACCTGAGCATCGTTTTTATTCTTGTAGATAGCTTTTTTGTAATAACTAGAGAGTTTTTTTTTGTTGGATCAGACAATTGTCCAAATTTTTTTCCTCCGAGAGTGACATTACAACTTTTTTCTTCCTTTACAATGTTTGTAATGTCAGCGTAAACTCTTGGTTGAAAAATTAAAAAAGCTTAAATTTCCACAATTTTATGTATATAAATATTAGATATTTTGATTTTGTTGTACCTTTTAGAAACGTGATTGACGCATTCTTCTTTTTTTATTTCAACTGATGGCCCATAAACTTTCAATGATACTAAATGATTATCAGTTTTAGAATCTCCATCGGAAACTACATTGACATATCGGAAACCTATTTTTTCGGAACGTTTCCATAGTTTTTCGGCGATAGACACTTCCATGGCCCCAGATGACCCTGTGTGATCAATTGGACACTTATCGGCATGCCCTTCATACCAAATATTAAAATCAGGCGAGTCTGCTCTAAGACTCGCAGCGACTGTACAACATTCTTGGCAAAATTTGCACGCAACGTCAAAATCAAGCCAAATCCTGTAAGTAAATCGATGACACTGCCGAAACAAGTTTTCGATTTGAATCCTGGTGTTAGCCAGGATCCATCATAAGTGCAATCAACGTCTGTATTATCATTTTTTGCCATTTTGTTTCTTTTTTGAACCTCGTTTTGTTTTTCAGCATCGTCGTCTACGTTTCCAAATTCAAAATAGTTGTAAGATTTTTTTGTTAATTCTCTGCATTCGGTAAGTATTTTTTTTGTGGATACATCAACAGCTTCTGCAACAATCTCAGTATGTTCACGAAAAGTAGAGTCAGACATCGAGTCCATATTCATAATTGCAGAAAATTGCTCTAAAGAATTATGTCCTTTTCTTATAAACAAAAATGCTAGAGTTATCCGTAGACTTATGTCAAAGCAGCTCTTGGATTGCTGAGGGATATTTATTCTTTCTGAACTGTACACCTTAGCTTTTTCGTCATTCAAACCACTTTCGCCGCAATCATAACACTTCAAAATCAAATTTCGAGCTAAGCCAAAACGCTGATCATCAAGTACAATTTCTAATGAGTTTCCTCCGCACTCGCCACATTTCAATTTATCTAGGAAAAGGTTTCAACTGAGATACTTGCAAAAAAATATAATTGAAGCTTTCTATGTTTTTCGACTCAATATTTTCATCCTGATCAAAATTTTTTATATTTTCATCTTGCTCAGGTTCAATAATGCACCGATCAGAAACTTTTGTACTTTCTTGAGTAATAATGTTTTCGTAAAATTCTGACGGTTCATTCAAATTCAACAGTCCTTTATCACTTTCAGTATTTTTTATTTTTATCTGCAAACGAACGTTGTGCTCAGGAACATCATCTTTTTTTCGAAAATTTTGCCACCTGAGAGTCGCAAGATTTTTAAAATGATCGGATTTTTTACTAGCTGGTACTTTAGGCATTTTTACTACTTTTTTACACCACTTTAGCACAACTTTTGGAAATATATTCCCTAATTTATCACATTTATTGAATCAAGTACAAAAAAAATATTTTTGGTTATCAGATAAACATGACAATAATTTTTAGTATAGTGACCAATAAACAATAACTAAAAAAATAAATCAAAATTCACTTGCAACAACGAGTTTTACACCTGATTAAGTACGTAATAAAATTGGTTTCTTACAAAATTTTCAACCTAAAAATGATTTTTATAGTTGCTCAATACTGAAATTTGTAAATAGTAATATAACGCAAAATATCTTGTTTGTGAATAAATTTGTAAATATCTACATATTTTTTTCTTTCTTTTATAATAAAATTAGTATAATCTAGATTATAAAAAATTGGTCCCAACTTTATTTACAATTCAAGTGGCCTGTATTGCACTAAAAGAAATAAAACGCAAAAACTCCCGCATACCAATTTTTATCTACAACTAAACAAAGAAAAAATATTACCTTCCATTCCCGGCTGTATAGCCACACGTGTGGCACACGTGTGCCACACGTAAAATGGACTTGAGCCAATTTTTTTAAAGTTTGCTAAATATTATAACATTATGAAGTCAGGGTGGACACCAGGTGCACCTGGTGATGATAACGCCTCGTAGACGACTTCCCCAGGAAGTTTTGACTCCAAAAGGGTCACTACGGACACCTGGTGTACCTGGTGGTAATAACGCCTTGTAGATGATTTCCCCAGGAAGTTTGAACTCCGGAGGGGCCAGGGCGGACACCTGGTGCACCTGGTGATACTTACGCCTCGGAGATGATTTCCCCAGGAAGTTTTGACTCCGGAGGAGCCAGGGCGGACACCTGGTGCACCGGGTGGTAATTACGCCTTGGAGATGATTTCCCCAGGAAGTTTTGACTCCAAAAGGGTCACTACAGACACCTGGTAGACCTGGTGGTTATAACGCCTTGGAGATGATTTCCCCAAGAAGTTTTGACTCCAGAGGGGTCAGGACGAACACCTGGTGCACCTGGTGATGATAACGCCTCGGAGATGACTTCCCCAGGAAGTTTTGACTTCAGAAGGGTCAGGACGGACACCTGGTGCACCTGGTCATAATAACGCCTTGTAGATGATTTTCCCAGGAAGTTTTGACTCCTTAAGGGTCACTACAGACACCTGGCGCACCTGGTGATGATGACGCGTCGGTGATGATTTCCCCAGGAAGTTTTGACTCCAGAAGGGTCACTACAGAGACCTGGTGCGCCTGGTGGTAATAAAGCCTCGGAAATTGTTTTCTTGGGAAATCATCTCCGAGGCGTTATCATCACCAGGTGAACCAGGTGTTCGTCCTGACCTTTCTGGAGTCAAAACTTCCTGGGGAAGTCAGCTCTGAGGCTTTATTACCACCAGGTGCACCAGGTGTTCGTGCTGACCCCTCTGGAGTCAAAACTTCTTGGGGAAATCATCTCCAAGGCGTTAATACCACCAGGTACACCAGGTGTCTGTAGTGACCCTTTTGGAGTCAAAACTTCCTGGGGAAATCATCTCCGAGGCGTTCTTACCACTAGCTGCACCAGGTGTCCGTCCTGACCCCTCTGGGATCAAAACTTCCTGGGGAAATCATCTACAAGGCGTTATTATGACGAGGTGCACCAGGTGTCCGTCCTGACCCCTCTGGGATCAAAACTTCCTGGGGAAATCATCTACAAGGCGTTATTATGACGAGGTGCACCAGGTCTCCGTCCTGACCCTTCCGAAGTCAAAACTTCCTGGGGAAGTCATCTCCGAGGCGTTATCATCACCAGGTGCACCTGGTGTCCACGCTGACTTCATAATGTTATAATATTTATCAAACTTTAAAAAAATTTGCTCAAGTCCATTTTACGTGTGGCACACGCGTGGCACACGTGTGGACCATTTTAAAATTTAAAAAACTCCTTTAATTGCGTATTTTTGATATTATATGCATACATTTCAAATTTTATACAATTTGTTTTATTAAGTTACATTTTATACATTTAAAATTTTAATATATGAATTAATAATATAAGATTTTTATAAAATAATTAAATTTATTGTTTAAAATGAACTAGTCTCTCTCAGCGCGCAAGCACGCGCAATTGCATTATCTAAAACAAATTTTGTCGAAGCTTCATCCAAATTAAAAGCCTCCACATGAATATTTGGGACTCTGCCTTAAGAAGCTTAAGGCAAGCATTAAGGCAGATAATGCCAGCATTAAAGCAACCTTACTGCATTCAGCCAAAAAATAGTTTTTTTTTTAAATCTGAAATTTTTCAGAGGGTCTAGGTTTGGATGTCAATACAGTAATCAGTTGTCATTTATGAACCTAGACATCCAGGTCGCTGATAACGGAGCTAACCCGGGTACCTGGGGGTCATCTTCAGGAGTTCGTGTCGAGTTCTTCATGGATGACTTCAGGAAATATTATGGAGTATTTAAGGAATCAGTTTAGACCTGGAAATCCAGGTCGTCGATGACGAGGGTACCTGGGGTACCTGGAGGTCATCTTCAGGAGTTTAAGTCGAGTTCTTTGCGGATGATTTCAGGGAGTATTATGGAGTGTTTTATCAATCTATTTAAATACTTCCTGAAGTAATTCACAAAGAACTCGAAACAAACTCCTGAAGATGACCTCTAAGTACCGAAGGTACCCTTATCATCGACGACCTGGATGTCCAGGTCCAAACTGATTCCTTAAATACTCCATAATTCTTCCTGAAGTCATCCACGAAGAACTCGACACGAACTCCTGCCCGGGCCAAAAAAAGCAGCTGCCACAGCAGTTGATATGTTTAAAGCTTAACGCTTTTTAATATTAACTCAATAAAAATACGTAATTTTTTGGAGATTATGTGCCTGTTTTGGATTTGAGGCAGCAAATAGACAAATTCTCCAGGCTATTAAAAGTGCAAGAGGCGTCCCTTTTCAAATCGTACGTTTTGTAAACATGAATCATGCTGAGTTCGTTCTTAAAAAATATGTTATGAAAAACGTTGCGTCTATTGTTAAGTTGTATTTTGAGAATGTTTTACAGGGCAGAATTCGTAATTTTTTTAACATAAATGGTAACATATACTACGGAAAGAAAGAAGCAGTTCCAGAATCTGTCAGTCAAGTTTGGTTTATCAAAGGATTCTTATAAATTTAAAAAAGTTATTAAAAAGAATGGTTTGTACGCTTATCTCTCAAAAGACAACCTGAGAACCAACAATTCATTTGCCAGATTAATTGACGACAATTTTATACAAATTAAATACTTTATTGTTGATGTTTTACAAAACATTGAAATAACATGTGGTCATTTTTTAAAAGTAAAAGACTTTTCGAGGATGAGTAAGGACTTCAAAATGTTTAAATCAATTTGTAGTGATCAAGTTTTTATACATACTGCTTCACTGAATAAAGTTTGCGTTTTTGTAAACGTTGATGAAAACTCCTGTTCCAAACTTATTGCACTATAATTAAAATAAATGTGTTCAGTGTACGTCTCCAATTGTTGTAAATAAAACCGTTTGGTTCTGTAAATAAAATTTTCTACCTTTGATTCAATGTATTTGTTTTGTTTATAGTTTATGAGAATATTATTTTTTTCATGAAATTATTTTTTATTAGTTACTCAACATTGTCAAAAACCAATTAATTTACATTTTATTACTCAATAAAGTACATATTTATATATTAATAGTCACCTATTTTTTAAAATTCAGCAAAAACTCATTTTTACTATAGAAGAACAACTACTTAAACTACTTCATCTATGGCTGATTCGAATCAACTGCTTTCACCTTCAAAAAATATACATAACAAATGTTATTAACAAATTTAATAGTAATCAAATGCATTAACAGACGCGTTATAACCTGTTTTCAAAAATTTAGGTATTAGCTGAATAAGCAGCTGCCACAGCAGCTGCCAGAGCAGCTGATTTGACGTTTCAAATCGGCAGCTGCTCGAGCAGCTGCTTCGTTGTGCCCGGGCTGAAGATGACCCTCAGGTACCCAGGTTAGCCCCGTTATCGGTGACCTGGATGTCTAGGTTCATAAATGACAACTGATTATTGTATTGTCATCCAAACCTAGACCCTCTACAAAATTTCAGATTTAAAAAAAACCATTTTTTGCCGAATGCACTAAGGTTGCTTTAATGCTGGCATTATCTGCCTTAATGCTTGCCTTAAGCTTCTTAAGGCAGAGTGACAAATATTCATGTGGAGGCCTTTAAGCTAAACCGGGGCTTAACCGCCAGTGTAGATGGGGCATTATATACTAATAATTATTATTTTCATGTTTGTAATCGGATAATTTCGAACACTTGATTAAATAATCATTTTTTATCAAATCTATTCTCTAAATGTTTTAATTGAATTGTAGTATAAAAATTAAAACTTAAAATTAAAATTTTAAATTTTGTTCCTCAACCAATCACATCAGGAATAAAATGCTGACATTCTTTTTGGTTTCTCTCTTTTATCTTGCGATTGAAGAACTAAATATCCTTAAATTTCATAGTTTACAGATTTTTTGTTTTTTGTTATTTGTTTTTTTTTCAACGCAATGCGCGCCCTCTCAATGGCTAATTTTTCAAGTAGTTGTATCAGGTGTAACATTTATCCTAAAGGGCGGTAGCCCTGGACGGCGAGTGGGTTTTTAAAACCGACTACCGTGAAAGGGTAGCTTTATATACTTTGAATTTCAGTTTTAGGTGAGGTCGTTCATGAAAAAAACACTATTAGGATGATTATTTTTCCTTGACCATATATTCTACGCGTAGCCTAAGATCCCCTGAGAAGATTAAAAAAAAAATCATCCTGAAAAATTTCTGCGTTAAGAAGTTATGACCGTCTCAAAATTCGAAGCGGTGATTTCCTTTAGATTTTTTCGTTTCCAGTCCCTGGGCATCCGGTTTCTCTACATGCGCTGCATGTGGCTTGAACCGAATCTTACGTAACGCTGTCTCACTCTTGCAGCCTGCAGCAAGGCATGCGAGCAGGCTGCGAAGGTGAGGTGCGCGCACGCAAGAGGCCGAGCCGCCGAGACCCGAGCAGCTGAGCAGAAGACAGCGGTCATAATTATTATTATTTTATTACATGATTTAGAAATAATTAAGTAATTAAAAAAGTAGTATATAATAAAATATACAGCGGCATAAAGCTAAATTCACTATTAACATAATTTAATTAATAACTATTATGACCGTTAACCATCAATAATTATTGAAAAATATTTGGCTATAATTTTTCAAAACAAAGTATCTAAAGTCTCCCTATGATAATCATCTATGAGTTAGAGTGAGTTGAACTTGTGAAACCTTCTGCTGGTGCTGTAAAGATTTATTTATCCAGTGAAAATTGCTGCAAAAAATGTCAATGACCAAGTTGGGGTAGTTTAAATGTGAATGGTGATCAATGTCTCATGGTGTTATTCAAATTGTCAGACAAGTAAATACATTTAAATCATCATTGGAATTTATAAATTCTGAGTCAATACACCAACATGGATAAGGTTTCCTGTTCTCAGTTTATTTTCCAAGATGAATTTGTCTGACTATCAAGTTTAATTTCAGTTTTATCCGTTGTGTACCAACTACCTCAACTTAGTCATTGAAATTTGCTGCATTCAAATGTGATGGTGATCAATGTTTCATGGGGTTATTCAAATTTTAAGACGAGTAAATACATTTAAATCATCACTGGAACTTATAAATTCTAAGTCGATACACCAACACGGATAAGGTTTATTGTTCTCAGTTTATTTTCCAAGATAAATTTGTCGGACTATCATGACCAAGTTGAGTTAGTTTAAATGTGATCAATGTCTCATGGAATTATTCAAATTGTCAGACAAGTAAATACATTTAATTCATCACTGAAATTTAAAAATTCTGAGTCAATACACCAACATGGATAAGGTTTACTTTCTCAGTTTATTTTCCAAGATGAATTTGTCTGACTATCAAGTTTCATTTTAGTTTTATCCGCTATATACCAACTACCTTAACTTGCTGCAGCAAATGTCAATGACCAAGTTGAGGTAGTTTAAATGTGATCAATGTCTCATGGAATTATTCAAATTGTCAGACAAGTAAATACATTAAAATCATCACTGGAATTTATAAATTCTGAGTCAATACACCAACACGGATAAGGTTTATTGTTCTCAGTTTATTTTCCAAGATGAATTTGTCTGACTATCAAGTTTAATTTTAGTTCTATCCGCTATATACCAACTACCTCAACTTGGTCATTGACATTTGCTGCCTTTAAATGTGATGGCGATCAATGTCTCATGGGGTTATTCAAATTGTCAGACATGTTGCAAAAATTGTTAATATAATAAATTTTATCACCAAAAATTTTATCGGTACAGTATCTGTTATAACTACAGATCGCAATATTTTTGTGAAACCTTCAAATTGTGTAAGTTTTAAGTCAGTTTAGTCATAGTGATGTGTTTTGAGTTGTTTTTTTTTTTTACAAATAGATACAATTTTGAATAAAACTATTATGCTTCAAGCCTGAAAAGTTAAGATTTAAAGTAAATAAAATGATGAAAAAAATATAAAACAATTTAGTATGATCAGAGATTTGAGAAAATATTTTTGACTGCATGATAAAAAAAAAACATCTCAAAAAATTCATTTAAGCATAGTTTGGTTCTTACGCCAGAACCTCTTTTGCAGAGCAACAATAACACATAACTAAGAAAAAAAATCTTTTCAATTTATTTTACTCTCATTTTAATTGAGAACTGAAAAATTAAAAATTATTGAAATATCATTTTTTTTTTTAATCCTGCGAGATAGATAAAATTTAAAAAAAAAAAAACATTTAAAAATGTAAGATACCAACGGCGAGTTGGGTTTTTACTGTACAGTTGCTATAACAGAATTATCAAAATAAAAATTTTTTTCATACTTGATGTTTAAAAATCAGTAAAAAAGTGTACAAGAAAATTAGTTCATTTTAATTGTCCTTCAATATCGATAGAATCATTCATCTCAACGGAGTCATAAGTTGTTTGTTCTAGTCAGGAATCAATTGGTAATATTACCAATTTTTTTAGTTTCACCTTATACCTAGTTATCAAATAGTTTGAAAAATAAAAAATTAATAGTTATTAAAATATCATTTTTTTTTAAAGCCTGGAGATAAATAAAATTAAAAAAAAAAAAACATTTAAAAATGTAAGATACCAACGGCAACTTGGGTTTTTACTGCTATAGTTGCTATAACAGAATTATCAAAATAAAAATTTTTTTTTATACTTGATGTTTAAAAATCAGTAAAAAAAGTATACAATAAAATCAATTCATTTTAATTGTCCTTCAATATCGATAAAATCATTCATCTCAATGGAGTCATAAGTTGTTTGTTCCACTCAGGTATCAATTCGTCGCCCCAATTCAGAAAGATACTAACTCAGAAAGCGCGCGTGAAAGGTGCTAACTCAGAGCCGGTTCAGAAAAGTGCTAACTTAAAGCTGGTTCAGAAAAGTGCTAACTCAGAAACGGTTCAGAAAAGTGCTAACACAGCTTCCGTTTAGAAAAGTGCTATCTCAGACTAAATTTCTTTTTTCAAGCTTAAGTCGGTGAAACATTTTTTTTTTTTTTTATAAGTGTATAATTTATAAATTTGAACACTACTTTACATTAATTATTATTATTATTTTTTTTTATTAAAAATTCATTTTTTATAAAAACTTTGATTTTTTACCGTGTTGCAAAAAAATAAAATTGTGATTTTAATCACGAATTTTACAGCTGAATAAACTTTTTTCCCGATCGTTAAAGTTGCAACACGGTAAAAAATCAAAGTTTTTATAAAAAATGAATTTTTAATAAAAAAAAAAATAATAATAATTAATGTAAAGTAGTGTTCAAATTTATAAATTATACACTTATAAAAAAAAAAAAAAAAAATGTTTCACCGACTTAAGCTTGAAAAAAGAAATTTAGTCTGAGATAGCACTTTTCTAAACGGAAGCTGAGTTAGCACTTTTCTGAACCGGCTCTGAGTTAGCACCTTTCACGCGCGCTTTCTAAGTTAGTATCTTTCTGAATTGGGGCGACGAATTGGTAAATTTTACCATTTTTTTTTTAGTTTCACCTTATACCTAGCGAAAGAAATGAAATCTTTAGAAAGAAAGACCTTTAAAAAGGTAAGAATTTACGGCGAGTGGTTTTTTTTTTTGGACAGAACTAAGGGAGCGTACACAAACTTCATAGCCTAATTTTAGGAGTATTTCGACCCCCCCCCCCTACCCCCATGTGACTCAATGAAGATTTTTCGTCGACCCCCCCCCCCCCCAGTAGAACGTAGATTTTTTTCTCAAAAAATTTTTACTGTTTCTTATAGAATTAAAAACTTTTGATAATGATACTTACATTATTTTATTTATAATATTATATCTAACATTTATCTTACATTTTTTGAAGGACAAGCTTTTTTCAACTAATTATAAATAATTGTAATGTAAAAGCAAATTAATTAATAATAAGAGCAGTTGGATTTATTATGTCAACTTCAGTTTATTCTAAAAAACTGTTTAACTACTCAGTTTTCGAAAAAAGTTTTTCAAATAAACACCGTTTTAAACTATAAATCATTAAAATTTTCATTCGTTGCATAAATAAATAAATAAAACACACTGATAAACACAACATAACCTCTAATTCCGGTGCCTCCATTGCCCCCTTACAAAAAATCAATTTCATACGGCCCTGGAATTTTCAGGTTGGGAAACATAAATCTACCGCCAAATTCAAACCACTCGACAGATATGACGTCGAGTGTACAAGACCTAGGGAGCGTACACAAACTTCATAGCCTAATTTTAGGAGTATTTCGACCCCCCCCCCCTACCCCCATGTGACTCAATGAAGATTTTTCGTCGACCCCCCGCCCCCAGTAGAAAGTAGATTTTTTTCTTAAAAAATTTTTACTGTTTCTTATAGAATTAAAAACTTTTGATAATGATACTTACATTATTTTATTTATAATATTATATCTAACATTTACTTACATTTTTTGAAGGACAAGCTTTTTTCAACTAATTATAAATAATTGTAATGAGATCACAAACTTTAATTCAGAAATAAGTTCAATCTAGTCTATGTCTTCCGTGAATATCACCATGACTCAGGGGCGTTATTTCCCATATAGTGGGTATGGATGCATCAAGAGCCGAAAAATTTCCGGTCTGGAAATCCAGAACCAAAAGTCACGCTGGGATCCAAGAATAATCAATCAAGTATTCACCAAGCTTTAAACCCCAAAAACACTGAGCGCTGAGTTCAATAAATGATTGATCAGCTATCCCTCAAGCTCTAAACCCCCGAACACCCTGGGCGTCGAGTTCAACAAAAAAACTTATCAGCTATCCCCCAAGCTCTAAGCCCCCAAAATCCTGGGCGCCCGAGTTCAATAAAAAAACTGATCAGCTATCCCCCAAGCTCTAAACCCCCGAAACCCTGGGCGTCGAGTTCAATAAATAAACTTATCAGCTAACCCCCAAACTGTAAACCCCTAAATACCCTGGGCGCCCGAGTTCAACAAAAAAAACTGATCAGCTATCCCCCAAGCTCTAAGCCCCCAAAACCCTAAGCGTCGAGTTCAACAAAAAAACTGATCAGCTATTCCTCAAGCTCTATACCCCCAAATACCCTGGGCGCCCGAGATCAACAAAAAAACTGATTAGCCATCCTCCAAGCTCTAGACCTCTGAAACCCTGGGCGCCCGAGTTCAACAAAAGAGCTGATGAGCTATCCCCCAAGCTCTAAACCCCCAAAAACCTTGGGAGCCCGAGTTGAATTATTCCAAAAATATGACTGCATTTTAGTTAACTTAAGCATGAAATTAATAATTTATAACAATACCTAATTACGACGCACTGGTGCTATTATATCATAAAAGTTTAAATCTGAAATTTTTAACTCCAAAATGGCGTGGTTCACTAGAAAACGCTATAAGTTTTTACTTATTGTTTAACTCTTTGTTTGCAACATTATTAACAAATTTTTTTTTTTTTTTTAACTATAAATTGAATGTTTCTACGAATGAGACACTTTTCGAGAAAAGCGCAAAAATTTTTGTTTGTTTAATGGTCATTTATTTTTTTTATTTTATACTGATTTTGTATCATTTTGTAATATTTTCACTCGGTAACCAGAGTTTTGGGAGGTTTAGAGCTTCAAGGGGAACTGATCAGTTTTTTTATTGAACTCTAGCTTCCATCGTTTTGGAAATTCAAGGCTTGGGGGATAATTAACCAGTCTATTTATTGACTTAACGCCCAGGGTTTTGAAGGCTTAGAGCTTGGGGGATAGCTGATAAGTTTTTTGGTTGAACTCTGGCGCCCAGGGTTTTGGAGGTTTAGAGCTTGGGGGATTATTGACCAGTCTATTTATTGAACTTGTCACCCAGGGTTTTGGGGGCTTAGAGCTTGGGGGATAGCTAATCAGATTATTTATTGAACTCGATGCCCAGGGTTTTGGAGGCTTAGAGCTTGAGGGATAGCTGATCAGATTATTTATTGAACTCGTGGCGCGTCATTGAAATTTTATAGTAAAAATTTTTTTTTTCCAACAGCAGCTCCCTAAAAAAAAGGCACGTGATATAAGCTCTGCCCCCCCCCCCCCCACGTGGTCCAGCGTAGACATTCATGAAACCCCCCCCCCTCCCCTAAATAAGGCAACGTAGTTTGTGTACGCTTCCTAAAACTAAAGTATATATGTTGTTACTTTCAGATCTATGTTAATATTCGAGTTAATATTAATCAATTTATCCCGAAAGATACGAACAGATGAATAAAATAAAAAATAAAATAAAAAACCATCTTTCAGTAGAGTTACAGTGAATTCTGTTTATTTTTTTTAACTTTAATTATAAATTAATTCGAGTATCTACTCTGATTTTGATATTATGTTTTAGGGGATACGAACAGATAAATGAAATGAAATCAAAAATCATTTTCCGGACGAGTTTTTAATAAATTTTTTTCAGTTGTATTTCTTTAATTAATTTTTACTCAAATTATTTAAAATTCCTACTTTGATTCTGCTGATATTTTTTTGGAATATGAACAGATGAAGGAGATGAAATCAAAGAGTCATCTTCCGGACGAGTTATAAGTAAATTTTTCTTTTCTTTTTTACGCATCTTTTTTCTTTTTTTTTTTTTTAAACTTGAATTCAATTATTTTTTAGTAAAAGTTTACTATCAATTTATTCAATTTAGGTGTCGTTCAATATCGTTAAAATCATTCGGACTCGACGGAGCCGCAGATTTATTAATTAGAATAATATTACTTTTCGAAGGATCAATTAAAAAAAAAAGCTCTTAGATTTTTAAATCTTTTTATTTTTAGTTACCCTAATACAGTTTCTGCTTTTCGGTGATGCATGAATATCTTTGGTCGACTGTTAATCGTTAATCTGCGGCTCCGTCGAGTTCGAATGATTTTAACGATATTGAACGACACCTAAATTGAATAAATTGATAGTAAACTTTTACTCAAAAATAATTGAATTCAAGTTTAAAAAAAAAAAAAAAGAAAAAAGATGCGTATAAAAGAAAAGAAAAATTTACTTAACTCATTAAGTCCGAGGATTTTTTAAATTTTTGGTGGATTTCGAGCTGGGAATCCTGGGGAAAATTTTGAAAAATTTATATCTAAATACCCTACCCCCCTATTTTCAAGTATGCCCTACACGATGGTATAGTTTATAAAACTCAAAAATTCGATTTTCATTTGTTTATTTACAAAATAAAATAAAAAAAACAATGTTTTTTTAGCTTTTTTTTTTTAATCGAAAAATTGAGTGGTAAAAAAAATTTTGCAGCCAAAAAACTGCAACGAAAAAAATCGTGTACAGCAATACAGCAGTCATAGGCGAAAAAAAAAAAATGAGTAATCAAAAAATAAAAAATACCACCATTTTTTACGTTAAATTTTAAGAGTAAAAAATACTTGTCTTTTTTTTCATTGGGGCCACCGTTTTTTCATAAAAATTCGTTGAAATTGGGATTATCATGATATAACTACTGCAATTCTTTTTCCTGCCCCTGTAGCGAATTTATCTAGCAATTAGATGGAAAAAAATATCGAAATAGAGGTTTTGGTTCCGCTGATTACGAATTTGAGGTCCAATCTGCGATATTAGAATAATTGAGCCTTATATTATGGGGCCCAAAAACAAAAATCGAGTAATGAAAAAATAAAAAATACCTTCTTTTTCTACGTAAAATTTTAAAATCGAAAAGAACTTGTTATTTTTTATTAGGATCTTGGTATCCTGGCGGATTCTCCTAATGCTTTAGAATCCGCTAGGTGGCGTACTGTTTAAACAATATACAAATAAATAAGGTGACAAAAGTGAATAAAGAACAGTTGGTCAAATGACATTTTTACCCTGGCAGATGATAAGTTCCAC
Source organism: Encarsia formosa (assembly GCA_038277355.1). NCBI lineage: Eukaryota > Metazoa > Arthropoda > Insecta > Hymenoptera > Aphelinidae > Encarsia > Encarsia formosa. The sequence continues at coordinate 19,713,746 of CM076185.1, read as the reverse complement.
CAGGGCCGCTGCTCAAAGACTTTGGCTAATAATTTTAGCGAATTTCAAGCTACTGCATACTTTAGAGATAAATAAATTGCAAAATTTTGAAATCTATTCAATCTTTTGTGATTGAATAATTTCAAAAGTTTCAATATGAGACCAAAGCGTAATAGACCAGATCCACCTCCTGATTTAGATTCTGATTCTGAATCGGAATCTCAATGTTTCAGTTCAGATGAGGAAGAGGAGGATCGCTATTGCTTACCGGATCCAAATTATTCTGGAGATGATAGCTAAGAATCAGGAGCTGAAGATAGTGATGACTCTACAATCGAATCTCAGCATAAAAAACTCCAAAAAAATCATATTCGGAAGCTTCCAAAAATTATGTTAGTAGTAACAGTCGTTTGGAGGATAAATACGTTTATGAGTGGGTAGAGGGGGAAGAAAGTTATCCCAAAAACGTTGAAAATACTTGCCAAATGTCAGATGCAAACAAAAAAAAAACAATTGAGATTCCGATTCAGAATCAGAATCTAAATCAGGAGGTAGATCTAGTCTATTACGCTTTGGTCTCATATTGAAACTTTTGAAATTATTCAATCACAAAAGATTGAATAGATTTCAAAATTTTGCAATTTATTTATCTCTATAGTATGCAGTAGCTTGAAATTCGCTAAAATTATTAGCCAAAGTCTTTGAGCAGCGGCCCTGGTGGAACTTATCATCTGCCAGGGTAAAAATGTCATTTGACCAACTGTTCTTTATTCACTTTTGTCACCTTATTTATTTGTATATTGTTTAAACAGTACGCCACCTAGCGGATTCTAAAGCATTAGGAGAATCCGCCAGGATACCAAGATCCTAATAAAAAACAACAAGTTCTTTTCGATTTTAAAATTTTACGTAGAAAAAGAAGGTATTTTTTATTTTTTCATTACTCGATTTTTGTTTTTGGGTCCCATAATATAAGGCCCAATTATTCTAATATCGCACATTGGACCTCAAATTCGTAATCAGTGGAACCAAAACCTCTATTTCGATATTTTTTTCCATCTAATTGCTAGATAAATTCGCTACAGGTGCAGGAAAAAGAATTGCAGTGGTTATATCATGATAATCCCAACTTCAACGAATTTTTATGAAAAAACGGTGGCCCCAATGAAAAAAAAAGACAAGTATATTTTATTCTTAAAATTTAACGTTGAAAATGGTGGTATTTTTGATTTTTTGATTACTCATTTTTTTTTTTTTGCCTTCGACTGCTGTATTGCTGTACACGATTTTTTTCGTTGCAGTTTTTTGGCTGCATTTTTGTTTAGAAAAATCGCAGCTGCAATTTTAAAGAAGATTTGGAAACTTTGAAATCCATGATCACCTGTGATCATATTTTTAAGTGTGTAAAAATTTTTTTTACCACTCAGTTTTTCGATTAAAAAAAAAAAAAGCTAAAAAAACATTGTTTATTTTTTTTATTTTGTAAATAAACAAATGAAAATCGAATTTTTGAGTTTTATAAACTATACCATCGTGTAGGGCATACTTGAAAATAGGAGGGTAGGGTATTCAGGTATAAATTTTTCAAAATTTTCCCCAAGATTTCCCAGCTCGAAAACCACCAAAAATTTAAAATATCCTCGGACTTACTGGGTTAAAACTCGTCTGGAAGATGATTCTTTGATTTCATCTCCTTCATCTGTTCATATTCCAAAAAAATATCAGCAGAATCAGAGTAGGAATTTTAAATAATTTGATCAAAAATTAATTAAAGAAATACAACTGAAAAAAATTTATTAAAAACTCGTCCGGAAAATGATTTTTGATTTCATTTCATTTATCTGTTCGTATCCCCTAAAACATAATGTCAAAATCAGAGAAGATACTCGAATTAATTTATAATTAAAGTTAAAAAAAATAAACAGAATTCACTGTAACTCTACTGAAAGATGGTTTTTTATTTTATTTTTTATTTTATTCATCTGTTCGTATCTTTCGGGATAAATTGATTAATATCAACTCGAATATTAACATAGATCTGAAAGTAACAACATATATCCTAAAGTGCGGTAGCACTTTAACGGCGAGGTGGTTTTTAAACACCGACTCCCGTAAAAGCGTACCGCTTTATATACTTTAAATTTTCTGTTTTAGGTTATGTCGTTCACTATAAAACAATATTAGGATGATTATTTTTCTTTTATTTAATATCCCGTGCCTAGCCAATGATCCCCCGAATAATTAAAAAAAAAATTTGTCCCGAAAAAGTTCCACGTTAAAAAGTTATCAGCGTTTCAATTTTCAACTTGCTGATTTCTCTTTGCTGCCGATTCAGGAGATTTCCATTCAGACCAGCGTTTCCGTATCCGGTTTTGCATGCTCCCCTGCAAGACGCTGCGCCGCGGCCTAACTCGCTCTGTCTCACTCTTGCAGCCTGCAGCAAGGCAAGGCATGCGAGCAGGTTGCGCAGGCGAGGTGCGCGTATGCAAAAGGCCGAGGGCCTCACATGGTGCAGAAGCAAGCAGCTGATCTGTTATTTAGAAATTTCATAAAATTATTAAGTGTTGATCTTGACTTGACAGTTGACACTAGTATCAATCAATTAACAAGATCAAGTGATTTTAATAAATGGTTTTTTAAAACAATTACTTTACAATCAAAAAGTTTTTTACTACAATTCTTGATAAATCATCTGTGTTGTGTTATTATGTATCATTGAGTGAATGAATTGTGTCTAGTTTGGGTGATATAGGTTATATTGATTAAGAATTGATTCTAAAACAATTTGACTTAATCAAAGTGGTTTTTTATCTATGCTAATTGAATACAGTTAAATTGTAGTTAAATAAAAAAAATTTGATTATCAAATTATTAAAAAGGTGTTGCTATAAAGACCCTTAAATATCGTCGCCTTAGTTCAAGAAGATAACAACTCAGAATTTTTTTTAAAAAGATAACAACTCAGAATTTTTTTTAAATAGATAGCAACTCAGAATTTATTTTAAAAAGATAACAACTCAGAATTTCTTTTAAAAAAGATAACAACTCAGATTTTTTTTTAAAAGATAACAACTCAGGGTGAAAATTCTTTTTCTTCTTTTTTCAAAATTATTTTTCGCTGCAACTAGAGGTAACTTTGTTAATAACCTAAGATTTTTATCATCATTTACTGACTTAGTCGTACTGAATAAACAGTTTATGTTATATCTATGACACCAAATTATAATTTGAGCATTATCTGCGCATTGAGACTTCCATAAACTATTTATTAGAAAAAATTTATTTTTAATTGAATTAAGTATAGATAAGTATAAAATATTTTTTTAAGTTACTTTATTTATTTATTTTTTTTTTTTAGTTCATAAAATAATGTGTATTTAAATATTTTATTTTTGTGATAAAAAAAATAAATAATGTTAAGTTTACCGGAAAAGATTAACTTCACGTAATAATTTATGAAAAAAGAAAAAAAGTTAATTTATGAAACTCCGGCGTCACTCTTTCAATTAATTAATTTATTTATTTATCTTTTCCACCTGTAAAAAAAATTGAGATTTTTTCAACTTTCGAGTTTCAGACTTTAATTCATAATTTTAGTAATTTTACTATCCATGTCGTCTTGAATCTAATTATTTTTTAATCCCTAAAGCAATTGTTTAATACACTCATTATTTTACTTTAAATAAAAACTGATTTATAAATTTTTTCTGTAAAATGAACAATTCATTTGTCAATCATAATTCAGTACGACTAAGTCAGTAAATGATGATAAAAATCTTAGGTTATTAACAAAGTTACCTCTAGTTGCAGCGAAAAATAATTTTGAAAAAAGAAGAAAAAGAATTTTCACCCTGAGTTGTTATCTTTTAAAAAGAAATCTGAGTTGTTATCTTTTTTAAAAGAAATTCTGAGTTGTTATCTTTTTAAAATAAATTCTGAGTTGCTATCTATTTAAAAAAAATTCTGAGTTGTTATCTTTTTAAAAAAAATTCTGAGTTGTTATCTTCTTGAACTAAGGCGACGATATTATCTTTTTTTTTTAAACTAAAAAATTACCATTCTATTCTATTGAATCGGTTTTACTAAACTCCATAAGACAGTCATGCTGATAGTTTTTTTTCTCCTAAGAATACTGATATTTTTGTAGTCAATTTTTTAAACTGCTTTAATATACAATTGTAATCAGATTAACTTAAGCCCTTGTTTTATTTCACTGTAAAAGTATAATTTCCTATATTAGTTTATATCGCAGGGCTTTTTTGGCTAATATCATTCAATTGTATAAGTTTTATTGAATACAGAGACTCAGGCGAGTTATTTTTTTTCCAAACTATTAATATAAAATAAAGGGCACTGTTGTTTGATTCAGATTCAAATAAAATAAAAAAAGTAAAATTTAAGTTAATTTTTTGAGTTTAAAAAAATAACTTTTTGTTAGTTTCACTATAAGTTTATGATTTTCATTTGATGATCTCTGTTATCAGAGAACTAGTAACTAGTAGATTAACCTAAGCTCTTGTTTCATTTAACTATAAAAGTATAATTTTCCATATTAGTCTCTATCGCAGGGATTTTTTGGCTAATATCATTCAAATGAATAAGTTTTATTGAATACAGAGACTCAAGCGACTAATTTTTTTCCCAAACTATTAATTTCTTTGCCGTTTATACAAAAACAGAAGGTCATATTAGCAAAACACTGCCCATATTCAGTTTCTCGTTAAAATAAAGGAAATTGATATCTTCCTTTATGTGCAACGTTATAAATTTTAGTTTGAGACTGCATGGGTTCGTCAAGTATCAAAATGTTTTTATCGACATAGAAACTCCCTTTTTTAATTTAAATTTTTAAAACTTAATAAACAAATTATTTATTAAATATTTATATTATAAATATTTAAGTTCATAAAGGAACGCAGTAAAACTCGTCGTTATTATTTCCTGATTTTACTTCAGGCAATAGTTTATATTACAAATAATAAAAATTGTAAAGAATTAATTAATATTATAAATCTTGATAAATTGCATAAAGTTTAATAAGTTAATTTAATCAATACAGGCACGAAGAAAAACTTGTCGTTATTATTGTCTGATTTTATTTCAGTCAATAGTTTACTTCTGTCAATAGTAAAGCCTTAAAATTGTAAACAATAAATTATATAGTTTAGTATAAAGTAAACTACAAATATAAATAAAATATAACTTTTAATTTTAGAAAGATCATATATTTTTGAAAGTTAAGAAATTCTATCAATTAATTACTTTTTTATGATGCTACTTTGACGGATCAAAGAAATTTACTTTGTTAGATAGATTCAGACAGTTAAAAACCACTCGCCGTTAATTTTTATTTTTTTAAATTTTTATTACAATGGTTTAAATTTTCAGACATTATTGATTTATTCAATTTGAATGGGCTCTAAATTATTAATCTTAAACAAATTATAAAATTACGAATTTCACCAAGTATTTTACCTTTTTTCTGTCTTTCATAGAACCTCTACCAAGCACAGCCATTTTACACATCGTGTCCTCTTGTAACCGTTTCAATGAGTTTCCTTTTGGTCCCAAGAGCTTACCAACAAAATTGAACTGTAAAAAACAAGTTTTTTTTTTTCAACTGAATTTAGATTTCTGTCAATTTCTGGTAAGTAGCCCAAGAAAAACGTAAAACTTTTTTTTATTAATTCACTTACAATCAAATATTTTTATTTTACACATTAGAATATCTACTAGAAAATCTTCAAAAAATTGTATTCAGTAGTTAATTCTTTAGACTTGGAAATAATTTTTTTCCTACAATAAACAAAATTTTATAACAAATTTGTAAAAAAACTTATCCAAGGAACTCAAAATACTTATTTTTCGTTTTTTCTTTAATTTTATTTGTTTCTATTTTTCTGCAAACTTAAAAAATGATGATTTAGCCATCTCAAATTGAGGGACGACCTTAAATTTATCTGATGAAAAAAACTCATTTTTAAGCTTTTTTTTCAGTCCCTTTTTTTCTCAAAAATATCTAAAATTGCTTCACTTTTAGTTACAATTTTTTGAAAAAAGTTCAACCAACATCCAAGTTCCGGATCAACATCAACATAGTATTTATTTGGACATGTTCGATTATGGGGGTTATATTGGCGTAGCGCGCGCCAATTCTAGCCTTCGGCATCGTCCAGAAACACACGCCCGTATATAGCCCCCATAATCAAACATGTTCAAATAAATACTGTATTGAGTTTCGAAAAAACAAGAAACCCTGTTGTTAGCCCACATATGTGGCACAATAATTTGTTTTTACATTAAACATTATGAAATATTTAATTTATTGTTATAAAACATATTTTAACAATATTCTTTAATCTAGCAGTAACCCCCATTGCTTATTTCAGCGCTGAATTCAGTGCCTATGAAGTATTCAGATTTTTATTAACGATTACAAGGAGGCTTAATTAACAATATTAACTACAAATATACAGGGTGACCCATTTTAAAAGACCCACGCAAATAACTCGCTTGGAAAGGCCCAAATCGAAAAAAATGTAGAGAGAAAAGTTTCATTATTTTTTGGGGCTAATTTGATGGGCCCAAAAAATTTGGGCCCAGGGCTTTATTTTGGGCCCCACGGACCTTAAGTCCGTTTTTTCAAATGGGGACCACTATTTTTGACCTCGGATTCGGAAAGAGCGGGAAATTTTACGATTTTTAGGTATTTTTTGAAAATTTTTTGGGGCCCCACATGAGGCCCTGCAGGGCTTAAAAGACTTTTATAAGCCCTATTTCTTTTTAACCCGAATTAACTCGAAAGTAACGCATTTTTTGCATGGCATATGCATTGGGAAAGTTTCTTGGTTAAAAATTTCCAACCAAATGGGCCCAAAAAATTTGGGCCCGGGGCCTTATTTTAGGCCCTACAGATCCTAGCTTCGTTTTTTAAAAGTGGAACACATACTATTTTTGACCCTGAATTTTTAAAGAACGGAAAATTTTATGATTTTAAGGTATTCTTTGAGACCTCGTTTTTTCTGAACCCTCACAGGGCCCATTTATCAGTTTTGTTCAAATTTTGAATACCATTGCTTGCGTTTAGTCATCGAGAACCTCGATATCCAGGACCTACGACGAGGACGTAGCAAGATAGATTTTCAGGTCCCACTAGGTCCTATCAATTAAGATAAGACCCGAAAAATATTATTTGTATGCAATCAAAAAATCGCAATTTTTTGTTCAGCGAATCAAGTGTTCGAAGATTCCTCCGTTATTAACAATGCAGAGATCAATTCTTCGCTCGAAACTTTGAATAGTTGATAAAAGAACTTCTCTTGATATGTTCTGGCAAGCATTTCTGATTCGCTCCTTCATGTTTTCTCTCGTAGTCGGAGCTTCGGCATAGACGACATTTTAAACGTAGCCCCATAAAAAAAAGTCTGGATTCGTTAGATCCGGGGACCTAGGTGGCCACTCAACGTGATCAAATTCGGCACGCCCAATACCAATCCATTGATTAGGATATTGTTCAGCCAGAAATTGTTGAACGGCAACAGTCCTGTGACCCGGTGCACCGTCATGCTGAAACCACATGTGTTCCCTTGTCTGTTCATCAACATTGACTAAAAGGTTGGGGAGTTCATTTGTTAGAAACTGCAGGTAATTTTGCCTATTGGCATGATTGTCAAAACAAAATGGCCCTATTAAATGACCATTGATAATTCCCCACCATGTCGTTAAACTCCATCGATTTTGATGATCGATGGATCTTCTCCAGTGTGGATTCTCTGGAGACCAATAGTGGCAGTTATGGCGATTGAGTTCCCCCTATTGAGTAGCCTCATCAGAAAACATAACATTATAAAAAAAGTTAGGATTTTCTTCCAATCTTTCTCTTACCCACAAACAAAATTGTAGTCGTCTCTGAAAGTCAGGTGGCATTAGTTGCTGAGTCAATGTAATGTGATACGGGTGAAAATGATGTTTTTCCAACAATCTTCTTGCAGTCTCTCTTGGAATACCCGTTTGCAATTGGATTTGACGAAGTGATATATTCGGATTTGCTATAGTTAAAGCAAGCACTACCAATGTCCTAGGGTCATCATTTTCAATTGTTATAACTCTTCGACGCTGCCGAGGTCTCTGAGGTCCTTGTCTTTCTCGCTGTTCAATTCTCGCTATGACCCGGTGATTTGGATGCTGATTTCTGTTCAGATAGCGCTGCTGATACAAACGGGCCGTATGACGATAGTTTTAAGCACACTCTCCTAAGATAAGTAAAATATCCACTATTTCAGATCGAGTGTAATCCGGAATTTTCACTACAAATTTTATTAAGGTAAAAAATTTATCGATTTCAGCCCGTGACGTTTGAACGTAAGCTAATTATTTTTTTAAATATGTATTCTTCGAATGTAGATTGTGCTTCCATACTGAAACTTTATAATTTAATACTTTTCTAATTTGTATTTATTAAATGTAGATAGCGCAGTTTTCGATACTGAAACTTTACAATTAAATACTATTTTAATTTTTATTCTTCAAATGTAAATATCGCTATTTTCGATACTGAAACTTTATAATTTAATACTTTTTTAATTTGTATTCATTAAATGTAGATAGCGCTGTTTCCGATACTGAAACTTTACAATTAAATACTATTTTAATTTTTATTCTTCAAATGTAAATATCGCTATTTTCGATACTAAAACTTTATAATTTAATACTTTTTTAATTTGTATTCATTAAATGTAGATAGCGCTGTTTTCGACACTGAAACTTGATAATTAAATACTTTTTCAATTTTTATTCTTCAAATTTAAATATCGCTGTTTTTTAAACCTAAACTTTACATTTCGATACTAAGGTACCTGTACCTAATATGGCCCCCCTAAGCGGGAATCGACGTTGTGGCCAATCAAATCCATATTTTTTGACGGGTAAGGTTTCATTTTAAAGCTTAATTCAAGAGCTTTAAAATGAGACATTACACGTTCGATTTTGATCAATGAGCTTCAAATGCCAGGGGATTTACCAAAACACGGATTTTTAAGACACCTAAAATTTGTGTCCTAATGTGGCCCCCCTTGAAGTAATTAATTAATTGCAATTTGTTCCTACTCTTTAAATCAATCAGGATATAAGATTTTAAAAACTTCAAAATTGTTATTATTTTAAAAATGATTTATCTAAAAATTGAGCCTTTTTTACAATGTTTTTGAAAGCTTTGCAACCAGTAGAAAAATTTCAACTTTAAATTTTGGTCAAAGTTTTTTTTTTGAGCTAGAATGCTTTTTTAGTTATAAAATGAAAAAAAGCTTTGAAACAATTAAATTTATTTTTCTTAAATAACATTAGGATAGGATTTTCTAAAAAGTAAACATGAAACTAAGTACTCTTAATATCGGTATTTCTACTAATTCGTGGGGGGCCATATTAGGTACACTGCATAATAAAAAGTCATTTAAGAATAAAACCCGTTAGAAAACGAGTTGAATAAAAAGTAAGGTCTCGTTTTAAAGCTGAAACAATAACGAATCGAAGCTACTTATTCAAATTTTGATCAGGTGCGTCTAAATATTTTGGCAAACCACTTAATTACAACGTAAAATAATAACGGAGGTATACGAAACGAGTTTTAGCTATTATACGTGCGCAAAAATAATTTTAAAATGTTCTAAACAACTGAAAACTTCATAATTCAGTGTTTTTGACTTCTTCCTACCTTGCAGAGAATCCGCATACCTAGCATATTCAAAATCACAGGGGGGGGGGGGCCATATGAGGCACACTTACCTTATTTTAAAATTATAGTTTTTAAATGTTCATTGAGTACCTCGAACAACATTGAGACTTTCAAAATTTTTTATTTTTCAAAAGAACTGTTAAAGAATTAATGAATTGAAATTTTTAAATTAATTGTAAACTGCTTGAAGCTTCGAGCGAAAACTTGATCTGTGCATTTTAAAACAATTAAAAAATTCCCCCCCCCCCACTTTTTTAATTGTACCACTAATATTTTTCGGGTTTTATTTTAATTGATAGGACCCTGTAGGACCTAAAAATCCATCTTGCTACGTCCTCGTCGTATGTCCTAGACATTCAAAACAAGAAACTTTTCCGTTGCATGTGGTACACTAAAAATGCACTATTCTCGAAAATAACGCTACCAAACACAATTGGGCCTTACCTAGGCTTACCGGGCCCCAAGAGGATTTTAAAAAATTTTCAAAAAATACCTAAAAATCGTAAAACTCCCCGCTCTTTCCGCATCCAAGGTCAAAAATAGGGGTTCCCATTAAAAAAACGGACTTAGGGTCCGTGGGGCACTAAGTCCGTTCCTTGGAAATTTTTAACCAAGAAACTTTCCCAATGCATGTGCCATGCAAAAAATGCGTTATTTTCGAGTTAATTCGGGTTAAAAAGAAATGGGGCTTATAAAAGTCTTATAAGCCCTGCAGGGCCTCATGTGGGGCCCAAAAAAATTTTCAAAAAATACTTCAAAATCGTAAAATTTCCCGCTCTTTCCGAATCCAAGGTCAAAAATAGGGGTTCCTATTTAAAAAAACGGACTTAGGGTCCGTGGGGCCCAAAATAAGGCTCCGGGCCCAAATTTTTTAGGCCCATTTGGTTCGAAATTTTTAACCAAGAAACTTTCCCAATGCATATGCTATGCAAAAAATGCGTTATTTTCGAGTTAATTCGGGTTAAAAATAAATGGGGCTTATAAAAGTCTTGTAAGCCCTGCAGGGCCTCATGTGGGGCCCAAAAAAATTTTCAAAAAATACCTAAAAATCGTAAAATTTCCCGCTCTTTCCGAATCCAAGGTCAAAAATAGTGGTCCCCATTTAAAAAAACGGACTTAGGGTCCGTGGGGCCCAAAATAAGGCCCTGGGCCCAAATTTTTTGGGCCCATCAAATTATCCCCAAAAAATAATGAAACTTTGCTCTCCACATTTTTTTCGATTTCGGCCTTTCCAAGCGAGTTATTTGGGTCTTTTAAAATGGGTCACCCTGTATAAATAAAAATTTTAAATAAATAAAAATCAAATGGGAGGTGGCAGGAAGAGCGATGATTTTCTCTGCAGTCGAGTATGAAATGTATGTATTGTAAGAGTTGGCGCGGATAAAATTCGAGTTTGGCACTAACTGTTATAGAACGCAGATGCGGATCGGTAAGTCAGGTGATGACGAAATCTACCGATCAGCATTACTCTAATTTTGGTGCTTGGCGTGATCACACGTGTGTCAGAGAGCAAATATACAATTTACTTTTTTGTGTTGTTAGATAACTTTATCAAAGTGCGTAAGATAAAATTATCAGTGAGAAGTTGGGTAGATTTTCCTGTGTTCCAGTTGTCATTGGATCGGAATGGGGAAGACAATAACATCTCACGGAGAGTCAGCTTGCGGCCTAGGAAGGCATTGTAGTCTTGTGTGAAGCTATTCGGGCTAGTCGTAGTTATTATAATTATTGTTACATCAAGCGAAGGTGCACCTGCTAAAAAAGTAAGTCCGCGTAGCGATTAATCATTGGATGTTGGCTTGTGTGATGATTAGAGTCAGAGTGTGTGTGAAACTGTGAAGTACAGTAAGTACTTAGATTTTTGTCTCTGAGCCTTTGTCTGGGTTTTGGCGCGCTTCAGCTAGCAGCTGAGTGTACTAGTGTGTGCATGTATGTGTGCGCGCCGACCGGTGAATTATCGAGCGAGAAGAGAATCGCCATAATTCGTTTTGTTTTGATATGTAATATCGGGCTAATAGCCGTTCTAATATTATTTGTTTGTAAACAATACGGGTTGTAATTTGATTGTATTATTTATTAGTTTTATTTTTGTGTATTAAGATTAATTAAATTAACTGAAATCATTTAATTTGTCAAACCCGTGTTCCTGCGTTCGATCCAAAATTAAATTCACGCCACTACCGAAAAGAGAGCAGCCGCGCCGCGTAACAGATGAATAGTTCGCGCACGCGTCTTTTCCCCAATTAAAGGTATTTGAAAAATCGACAAGTTGTCGTGTGCACTGTATGTGCATTTTGTCTACAAGGCTGAGGACAGCTGATGTCGAGTCGTCGAGGGTATTCGTGAGCCAGTCACGATTATTTATTAATTAGTCCTCGGAAAAACGAGCCCTGTAACAGTATCTAGAAATATTTTTAGCGAAAAATTAGAATAATAGTGATAACGATTCAAAATGGCGAATATTAGTATATACAACCTAACTTTAAAATTAAAAAAAATATCAAAAAGTAGACAGATTCAGTCTAAGATAAAAAATTTATTTGTCAGAGAATTATAATTTCGGAGGACCATACAAAACAGGGAAAAATTATAGATTTAAACCCAACTTCCAAATAAGAAATAATGTTGTTATAAGTATTTCATGTGTAGTTGATGAAAAATAATTTTTTTTTCTTCAAGTTTAGCTTTGAATCAAGTATAATGGTCTTTCCAACGGATTTCAAACTTTTGCTATCGCAGCAAGGTAGGTAAATATAATCGCCAATTTTTTGGCTGGAAGTCCTATCAAATAAAAGCTTTTTCCTGCAAACCGGATGTTTCTATCTTATTACTACTTGGTGCTATATTTTTTTTGAGGTCGAAAAAGGCTCATTAAAGAACTTTTTCGAAAAATTCCAACTCGCTTTTCGGCTCCATACGATAGTTTAAAGTTTTCAATTTTGTCGAAATATGATGATATTGTACCTCTGGTAATAGTTTCTCTGTGGACAAAATATGTAGTCTCAATTTTTAGAAAATGACATATTGTTAAACAAGAGGGCAAAGTTTGACATGGCCGTCTCGAGTGAAGTTTGCTATACGCGGCGAAGCTGGGCGAAGCCGAGTGTGGTGATTCACTCGAGATGGCAATGTCAAACTTTGTCCTCATTGTTTAACAATAAATTTTATTCCACTAGGACATGTAAATTGGCACTTTGATATAACCAAATCAGTATTTATTTTTTTATAAAAAATTATAATAATATTATGGTTGATAAAAAACTCTCTTGCACAAAAACATTTAATTTAAAGCGTTTAAACTTTTTGAAATGAAGAAAAAATCATTTTTTGGTCACAAATAAAATTCTCATTTGAAAGTAAATAAAAATATAAAGCGAAAATTACGTATTTATCCATGTGCTTAGCTGAGGTTCGTGCATCGAGCATCAGAATTAAATAACTTGCGAGAAACGCTAAAAAAAAAATTATGAAATTTAAACACTTTTTGCAACATGCACTCATCTCACTTCATAATCATAAATTAAAAGATCAGGTACGCGATACAAAAAGTCGATTTAAGTACACTTGGATCAGCTTTGTTGGTCTCCTACGACGGGTCTCGACACCTGAAAATCTTCAATGGTTTTAAATTTTTGGGATAAAAATAGACTGCTTCATGCAAAAAACTTAGACTAGGATTGAAAATTCACATTAAAAAGGTCCATAACCGTCACAGAGTACAACAATAAATCTTTGAAATGAGAAAAATAATCAAACAATAAATCGTAAACCTTCAAATTTCATCGCCGTGTACCGCACACGGTACACGGTACACGGTAGCTTTTTACTTTAAATCCTATAATTTATCCCAAATAACCCACATAAGTTTAAAAAACTACTAGTTTTTACTTTAAATCCAATTGCCCATCCTAAATAACCCAATTAAATTCACAGAGTGTCTAAAATAACTCTTATTTGGTACCGTGTACCGTGCACCGTGCACCGAATACGGTACACGGCGATGGTACCTAGACACTTTCGACGTTATATATACAAAACAACAATTTCTGGGACGCGTTTTCTAATTCTGGGACGTCCCAGATAATGTATATACTATATGACTATTTCTGGGACGTTTTTAAAAATGGGCTATTTTGGAATATTTAAGGGTTACGTGGATAATAAAGGGTTATTTTTGATAAAAATGGGTTATTTTGGATTAGAAGGGTTATTTTGGATTTTAGAAGGGTTATTTTGGATTTTAAGGGGGTGAAAAATGGGGTTTTTTTCCCTGTTATAAGGGATGTTTTAAAGGGTTATTTTTGTTTATGAGTGGGGGGAAAAAGAGGGATGATTATTGCTTTAGTAATGTTTTTTTGGTTAAGAATAAAAAAGGTTTTTTTGGATAAAAAATGGGTTATTTTGGATTTAAGAAGGGTTATTTTGGATTTTAGAAGGGTCATTTGGTATTAGAAAGGGTTATTTTGGGTTATTTTGGATTTAAAAAAAATATATATATAATGCTTTTTATACTGGACGCCTAATTCTGTAATATATATATGGATTATTTTTTTCCTGTTTTTTTTACTAATCAGTCCTAGAGACTGCATGAACATTTCCCCAAAGTCGAGAGACACTACACACTGAAATGGACACTGAATTTAGCGCTAAAATATGCAAAGGATATTGTTTAAATATATTTTATAACAATAAATTTAAAATTTTATAATGTTTTATGCAAACAGAGATTATTATGCCACACGTGCGGGCTAATAACTGGGAAGTCTCACTAAAATCGAATAATACGTATTTGTATCAAATTTGCCAGAGTTCTTTCTTGTGCATTGTTTATACTTCTCAAAATAGTTTGAATACTGTTATCAAAATAGAAAAAAAAAGAAGGATCATATTATGTTGAAAAAGATGAAGTACGGGATTTTTTTTTGTAGCATTAATGAGAAAAAAGCCGGCTAAAATTTGTTTCTACGCACGCCTTTCCGAGTCATTCCAGTATCAAAAAGAGTGCCCGGAACCTAACCTCAAAAATCTAAAGTTTTAAGTATCGAAACCTTACCATAGAAACATATTTTAGCCACTTTTGATACAAAGACTTTCATTTCGATACCTGTGTCTAAGAGGCGCGAATTTGTCGCTACGCAATTTTTATCGCCCGAGCGAAGCGAAAGTGCCAAAAATGCACGTCTTAGCCATGGATATATCGAAATGTACCATTTCATTTTTAGTCGTTGGTTGTAAGGAATAAAAAACTCCCTGGATAATAATAGTAATAATAAAGTAGAATGAGCAAAATCCAGGAATAAAACGGGTTAGATTAGAAAAATCATAAATGGAAAAATATTAAATTTACCTTTGGATGATCCCGAACGGGCACTTGTACTCTGATGGCGACTTTGATGGGCTTATCTCTTGTTATGTCCACCATCCGTCGCTCCCCAGTGTCGTAACAGCCAACGCTACCAGAGCCCCCACCGACTCGCAAGTTTAGTCGTGTGCTGGTTGTATCTATAATTTTTATTTTATTGCTATTATGCAATATTTGTAACTGTATAAATAAAATGACTTATTTATAATATTTTGAAATGAACAAGGTGAATTAGGAACTAAAAGTCATAAAATGTAGTTTGATTACACTGGAAAACGGGCAGTGCAATATAAAATCCTAAATGAAAAAAGAAAAAGATATAGAAAATAAATTGTTGGGTCATTAGAACTTTGAAGTCTCTTGAATATTTTCAATCCACTCTCCCTCATTGCTTTAATCTCATGTGTTTTTAAACTTTTACTACATTTTATCTGCACTTCTTCCTTTTTTCTTTTGTGCCTTTCAAATTCAGAACGTGGTTCTGAGTTAAAAAAAAAATATATTAAAGAACTGTAAAAATTATTCATTTTTTAATCACTAATCTTCCATTGGACCTTGCTTCAAAAATAGGGCTGTTCGAGACTCAAGACTTTTCTCGGACCGATACCGAGACGAGACTGAGCAGCCGAGAGTCTCGGTCGTGGTTAGTAATATCGGTTTTAATAAGAACCTTTTTCAAAACAGCAACATTCGTTCTTAGAAATACTATCAGAAACAATATCACTTTCGGTTGAATGTCCTCGACTTATGATTGATGTGAATGGTCGTAAATGTTCAAAATTTGAATAACTGTTGAAATGTTGAATACTTTGTTATTAAGAATTTTTTGCCATCGTTTTTTGGATAATTGAATACTTTGTTTCAATAAATAGAAAAAATTTCTTTGTAGAATTCTATAAAATAAAATGAGAGTTCTAACAAAAAAAATATCGAACAGAACTTAGTTCCAGGTTGCAAAAAATATGTGATGAATTAAGTGTTGTTATTATTTACAGGTTAATTAACAAAAAAAATATCGAACAGAACTTAGTTCCTGGTTGCAAAAAATATGTGATGAATTAAGTGCTGTTATTATTTACAGGTTACTTGCAATTAAAATTTTCAGAGCATTTTCTCATTTACCTTCCTTTTTTTGAAACTAAAAATAAAAATGATTGTTTATTTATTGTCAGGATTAAAAATTTGATGGCTCTTATTAAAAATTCAGCACTTGCATGCCGATTGAGACTAGTTTTATAAAAACAGTTATTTATTTATTTAAACAATTTTTTAATTTAGCTTTCAGATTAATAAAATTATCACGACCGATACCGAGACTTTGAAACCGATACCGAGACTATACCGAGACTATACCGAGACCGAGACCGAGAAGGAGACCGGTAAAATTTTTCGAGACCGAGACCGAGACTGCACGGAGAAGGAGACACACTATGAAACACAATGTGTGCACGGTGTTTTCCAGTGTACGCATTTGACGCATGCTTTTTTCTCGGTTACTGAAGTTCTGCTGAATCTCTAACCTCGAAACTTTAAAATTGTTTAAATATAAATACCTAGTTCGAAATCATAATTGAAGTTTATAAATTTGTTAGGAAAGATAGCAAGAACATTTCAAAGTAAGAATCGTACACAATTTTTAGTGTAAAACTTTGAAAAACTGGTTACGTCGGTGTTCCGAGCGCCGTCGTCTGCTCTATCGAAATTGTCTCTCTAAAAATTTTGCACTGGAAAACACGGTGCATGCACTTGGAAATACGAAGTGTGACTTGGAATCACGCTGCACCACGCATCATGTAAAACGATGGTGCTGTACACCAAGTTTCATGATGTACCTCTTTCTCCGTGTGGATAAAAGTCTCGTATCGTCTCGTCTCGAACAGCCCTATTCAAAAAGATCATCATTTTGACGTCTTTTTGGACAGAAGATTATCGCGAGGGTTCTACGAAGAATCAGCAGGCAATAAACTCAATAAATAAAGAACATGTATCTTACACGCGAAAGCTTAATCAAGAAGTTATCAAACCGTAACATAAATAATATTAACGGGTTTTTCTGGGCATAATTTATAAAACGAAAATAAATAATGAAAATTAAAATTATGAACAGCAAAACCCGTTGGTATTGTTTAACAGCATGATTAATAAGTTTTGCTTACTCATACAATCTTTTTTTTTTTTTTATCTTCAGTTGCAATGATAAAATTTGCATCAAGACAATCAGTTTTTAGTCGTTTTATGAACAAAGAGGAAAGTTTAATTCATCAATCCAAACAACTCTTCGAAGGAATACAAATTTTGTGACGTAAATATAATTTTGACATTTAAAAGGTGTTACTCAACTTAATTCACTGGTAGAAATGTTTTGCTTTGAACTTGATTAAAAAAAGTCTTTTTGGTAAAAATATTCTTTCTACTATATTTTTTTTGGTTGTTTATTATTTCGCTGGAAATTCTAAAATATAAAATCATAAAAGAATAACATTTTTAGTACTTCCATGCTTTCAAAGAAAAATATATTATAATTAGCAATAAAAATTAAGTTTACTTTTAACTGTTTTATTTTTTATTTTATTTTAATTTTTATAAGTGTTCGATAATAATCTATTAAATGTAGAACAGTATATGGGTGCGGTTGCAGCATCGTATCCTACCATAATAAGATATCTAGTCAAGAGTTCGATAACCAAAACATAAGCATTGTATATTAGACGTACTGTGAAAATCTAATCACGTGAAAGAAAGTGGCAATTTCATATCAACTTCAAGTATAGTATATATATTACAAAACACATAATTGTATCATAAGTATCAAATAATTATTTTTTATTAATTCTTTTTGTACGTTATCTTTTTACTAAATTTATATGATTAGCATTTTTAAGTTTTTTCGAAAAAATTATCGTTGTAAGGTACTTTGCATTTTTAGGCCATTTTCAGAGCTCAAATTACTGGAAAATAATGCATTTTTTCTATGTAAACATAAATGTAAAAATTTTTGTAAATTTTATAGAGTTTTATACTCTTGCAAAATCGCCAAAATCTGATCCTCACCAAATTGGCTGAAACTTCGCGATTAGGTGTCTTTTAGGATTCCTTTTAACATCCCGTAGTTGTTTTTTAGCTCACTTACTGCGCATTTAATTATTTAAAATACATAGGAGACCATAGTTTTAATAGTTTTTAGCGTTTAAAAAAAAAAAAAAAAAAAAATGGGGGTGACACAGTTCTGATTTTTTAATATTTTTTAGAGGCATCAATGACGCATCTTTTTTACCTATTTTAGTGAGGGGCAATCGTGCGCTACCTCCCATTATTGACCATTTAAAATAGCAAAAAAAATTTTTTTTTTTTCTTCAAAATTTAGATGTGAGCGTCCAAATGACTCGTTTGGAATGGTTAAGGTCTCATTATTTTTTGTCTTGAGTTGTAGTTTTTTGAAAATTCTAAAAAAATATAATTAAATTTATTTTTATCGTTTCTATGGATAACATAACCTGAAAATTTTGGAAAAAACAAGCTTTTTGTACTTTTTTCTGTTGTTAAAGCATAAAACCATTGTGAGCTCTAACAACGCTATTATTGCATAAATTGACTACTTTAACACCAGGACGTGATGTATTTTTTAACGCCCTTGCAGAAAATATATATTTTGTCATGGTTTTAAGCTGTAACAACAGAAAAAAGTCCAAAAAACTGTGATTTTTTTCCAAATTTTTAGGTTATATTACACATAGAAATGATAAAAATAAATATAATTATATAAATAAATATATTATTTGGATGCTCACAATTAAATTTTGAAAAAAAAAAAAATTTTTTGCTTCTTTAAATGGTCAATAATGGGGGGTGGTCCACGATTGCCCCTCACCAAAATAGGTGGAAAAGATGCGTCTTTGATGCCTCTAAAAAATATAAAAAAATCAGAACTGTTTTATTATTATCATTTATTTATTTCGAATATAGGGTAGAACCCTGCCATATTCGTGGCTGTGATACATAAAAGTTTACAATGATCATATCAAAATTTAGATTTTATAACTAGACAACAGTAATTAATTATACATTTCAGAAGTAACATATGAGTGCATATAAATTTATAAAATGTAACAAATATTTGCAGTATATATATCTGGTTTCATTTCGAGTTTGGACTTTTGAGTCCGTTGAGATCAATGATAGTTTTATAGTTATCTCGCATTCCGGCTTCCTTCAAAGAGCGGTCGTACGTCCTGGCTGGTGAATGGATCAGTACGAGGCCTACTCCTGTGTTGTCATGAGAGAACTGGGAAGGGATATTCAAGGAAAGGGATAGCTCAGAGCTCAGCAAAAATGGGTTGCAGTGATTGTAGTAGCGCTGGAGATATCACGTCAGTACCCAGAATTAGGGCACGGTCTTGCCACTGCCTGCAGTCTGAGACGAAAAGTCGTTGTTTTAAATGTTCTTTGAAGGTGTCAAGGCTCGAACTAGAACAGTACAAATCCGCAAATTTTTTTATCGTATGCATTGATCCAAGTGTAAAAGAATGAAAGAGCGCAGTCGAACGAGTGTATGGCTCAGCAAAAGGAGGTCTAGGACGACGAGATGAACGTCGCAGTTCGTCTGGGCCAGGGTCAAAGGTAAATCGAGTAAACAAATATTGGGGTTATTGTGACTTGACTACTGAGTACGCAAGTGAGACTGCCGAGACTGCAGAAATTGACGTCGTGAGCTAGCCGAGAGCCAACCCAAGGAGATGCGATTAGGCGTTACGTGGGTCCGTCGTGGCAGGCCACCGTACGCAAGGCGTGTGCATGCATTGTGAAGGGTTTGAAGTTTTCCGGCCTGTCGCTGATTAAGGGATGTTAAGACAGGGGCACCGTAGTCAAAGTATGGGAGTACTAGCGCCTGAACGAGCTGGACACGAACATTCCGAGTTAGTGACTTTTTGAAATAGCTAAGGGAGTAGAGAGCGTAGTTGATCTTGCGTCGCATTTCGCTAACTTGGAGATCCAGGCTTAGTGTTTGCTCAAGTTTAATGCCTAAGGTTTTAATGGACGTAGTGAAAGGTACAATCCTATCTTTGAGCACTAGCTGTGGTAGCTGCTCATGTGGAACCTGAGCAAGCATGGTCCTGGATCCAAACATGATCATGGTAGTTTTTCGAGGGTTAAGGCTGAGGCCGTTATCTAAAGCCCAATCAGCGATCGCTTGTGCGTCAGCAAAAAGGCGTTCAAGGTTTTGGAGAAGGTCATGAAGTAAGGAGTGGAGGTATATTTGAGTGTCATCCGCATATATCGAATGCAGCGAGTGTTGAAGATAATGAGGCAGGTCGTTCATGAAGATCAAGAAAAGAAGAGGCTCTAGGACGCTGCCCTGGGGAACACCTGCAAGTATATCCATCCACTCTTCATGAGTGCCATCCTCGAGTCGAACAGCCTGCTTTCTGCCTGTAAGGTAGCTAGAAAACCAGCGAATTACTCTGTGGGTGCAGCCGAGTTTGCGAAGTGTTGAGAGCAGACGGAGGGGGGGGGACCGTGTCGAATGCCTTCGACAGGTCAAACGAGATGAGGGTGGTGAGTTCTCCTCGGGATATGGCAGCACAAGTGTCTTCGGTGATTCCAAGAACTGCGGTTTGAGACGAGTGTTTGTCTCGATAGCCTGATTGAAACGGGTCAAGTTTTTTCGTCATCGTCAGATAGTGAAATAACTGACGATGGACAACTTTTTCGAGAAGCTTGGAGATTTCAGGTAGTTGGGCAATGGGCCTGGTGTCAGATGGTGTTTGAGTCAGATGGTGTGGGCAGTTTTAGCTAATGGTGTTATGAGGGCTTTCTTCCACTCGACGGGAAAGATCCCAGTTGCTAGTGAGTCGTTGAAGGTAGATGCAATCGATGGTAGAAGGGCTGGGAAAGCCATGCTTAGCATGGTGGACGATATTAATTCTGAACCCATGCCCTTGGATTCACCACTGAGGAACAAGGTTGACAGCTCGTCAGTGGTTATTGGTACGAAGTCGAAGGTAGTGCTTAAGTGTGAGATAGGTGATGATGCAATGAGATTTTCAATTAGTTCTTCGGTTAGTGGTTGAGTGTTTTATGATATGGAGGCGTAGTAAAGGTTTAGTGTGCGAGGGTTGAAAATGGTGAGGGGAGAAGGGTATTTTTGGGAGATGATACCTTCTTTTCTAAATCTCACGCCAACGTGATGATGGGTTAGAATTTTTTGAGGTTTTTCGAAGAAGAAACTCGGACTTGGATTTCGCTAGGTCGGAGGTAACTTCATATCTCCCGGATCTGTAGCTTGCGTAGATCATGGGAGATTTTAGGCGATCAGCTTTCTGGAAAAGCCGGTCTCGTATTCTCATCTTGCTGATAATCTGCTCGCTCACCCATGGTTTACGCAAGGGATCAAGTTTAACTGGACGGAGAGGTGCTAGGGTATCAAAGGATGTGATGATTGATTGAGTGAATGTGGAGACACTATTTTCAAGATGTGAGTGTGTGAGTGGTTGATAGAGTAATGAGCCATATGGCGTAATGGGTCGGCTCTCGACTGACCACACTGAGTCCGTGTTCAGTAACTAAGGACTCAAGGTATGTAGTCACGTGATCAGTCTTCAATAAGTCAACATTAAAGTCACCCGTGACGACAACGTGTTCGTAGGAAGACAGCGGCTCGAGGAGGCTATCAAAAAATTCGTTAAGCTGGGCGGGTCCGTGGGGGGCGATAAACAACTGCGAATAGCATACGGGCATTGCTAACATCAATTTCCGATATCATAAATTCAGGGGCCTTACGATAAGGTCCAGTCGAAGTGCTCAAAACGCGTATTTTAAAGTCCTCTTTGCAGTAAAAGGCAACCCCTCCCGCTGCTTTTCCCGACCAATCGTGATGAACAAATTTATACCCGGGTATGTTAAACATGTGAGTAGGACGGTCGGGAACAAGGAAAGTTTCTGAGAGGGCAAGGAGGTCGTATTTCTTGGTGTGAATCTCTACCGCGAGTTCATCAAAGAGTGCTGAGAGTCGGTTAATATTGATGTGCGCAATTTTTAAGTTGGATGGCTAGAGTGAGTTATGAGAATGTGAGACGGTGGTAGAAACGCGGATTTGATTAACTGGTGAAGATGATGGTGGAATGGGCGGGGTGGTGTTGAACTGTGAACCCAAGTTCCTTCAGTGGGATTTAGTGGTGGTGACTTCCGCCTGAAGGTCAGCTCTGAAAAGCTGAAGATCGCGTTCAGAGGAAATCTGGATCCAAGGCGATTTATCGGCCTTGCGCATGAAAATGGATGTGGCTCGAAGCATAGGCCCAGGGATGTTGAACTCTCTCGAAAGGGCTCGGGCGTTCACGAGCAGAGAGTGAACAGAGGCGGGGGTAATTGCATCCATGTATATCTGGTTGCCTGAATCTACCTCAAAGATGTCTAAATCAGTCTTCTCACGTAATTTGCCTTTGAACGACATAACATCATCACGTACCGGAGCACCAGCGAACTTGGCAACCAGTGCAACAGACTGGTCGCGTTTGTTAGTAGGGCGGCGACTCTGACTTTCACGCGGTTTGAACTCCCATTTGCGAACCTTATTTAAAAACTTTCTGGCTTCAGAGCAGTTGACGAAGTCAAGGATTCTCCCAACTGCCCCCTCTTTGTCGTCCCTCGTGGCGAGCGGCGAGCCAGAAAAACGTATTTCGCAAGAGTTCTGTTCCGCCGAGCACTGAATCAGGAGTTGAACATCCTGGCGTACCTCCTGAATAGTTTGCGTATTGGAGCTTAATGCATCGAAGCGAGCATTAATCAGTGAGTACATGGTCTTTGATTTGCTAGGGTTATCCATGAATGCCTTTTCCTGTTCACCAAAGCTCTCCATAGTAGATGGTAGCGTCTGTAGAGCAGCTTTCCGTACTACAGAGGTGTTTTCGGGGGAGCTCGAGGCTAATTTGCGTTCGTTTGCGATCGTTAGCAGTTGATGCGGAGTCTAGGGCAGGAACTGCCGAGGGGCCAATCATCGTAGTGGATTTGGTGGAAGTAAAAGTGGCCGGACGAGAGAAAACAGTGCGAACCGGTTTACGTTTAAAATCTCTGGCTGTGATAAGTAGGGTAGTAGTGGATGTTGAGATGGGAGAGTCAAAAAACGAAACATGAGAAGTAGGCTCACCTGAAGCGTCGTTGCTGCGTTGCAAGATGTTCTGTGTGGAGTCACAATCAAAGGAGGCTGGCAAACTTATATTTACGCATGGTTGAGGTTTTACTTTATTACTGGTCGGTTGTTCTGCTTTATCGTTGGTCAATGGTGTTAGTGTCTAATCATTCCGATAGATGGCACAAGTTGGTTGCGAGTAGCCTGGATTACTCGGCAGTTTTAGGCTGGTTTTGTATTTACCCACGCTTGGACATGCAGGGTGGCCAAGCTGACGACTTGAAAGAGCGGTTCCCGGTGATCTAAATAATATAACCTCAAAGAACTGCTGCAAAACTTCTTTGGTCCTTCAAGCACAATGTAAGGACTTTGTAGTGTTTTTTTGCACAACGAGTGAAGGGGTGCACCAGGAAACAATCGTTGATAAAACCTTTCAGAGAGAAAGTGCAAATACACGCAAAATAAGGGTAATTTACGGAACAACAGAGAGACACTTTTAACTGTAGAGCAGTCTTACCACTTCTGTGTCACCCCCATTTTTTTTTTTTTTTTTTTTTAAACGCAAAAAACTATTAAAAACTACACTGGGAAAAAATCGAGTGGCAGCGCCCCCATTTGTCCGGTACTATAGTACGCAACATTTTGAGAAAAATATTTCTCGTGGTGGGGAATATATTACCCACCACGAGAAATATTTTTCTCAAACTTGGGTGTAGCGCCTCTTACGGCAGACTCTATAACTTGTTTTCGTTGCGTTTCTCTCGTATCTGGGCAGAATATTACCCATGGCGGTCGGGAGCAGCGTTCCCCTACTTTTGGGACAGCAGACGCTCAACTTTCTCCCAGTGTAGGGTCCCCTATGTATTTTAAATAATTAAATGGGACATACCACATTAAAGTCTCTGCGCATGCGCAGCTCAGTAAGTGAGCTAAAAAACAACTACGGAATGTTAAAAGGGATCCTAAAAGACAACTAATCGCGAAGTTTCAGCCAATTTCGTGAGGATCAGATTTTGGCGATTTTGCAAGAGGTCCTTTTCAGAAAAAATTGGTTTTGGAGCCATACGAGCACTTGTTATTTTTCCCGCCATTCAATCACACACCACCTGGAAATCATCCCTGGTGCTTGTTATTTATTTATTTTTAAATACGAAAACAAGTAGATACTACTAATTTCAGAAACAATTTACTTTTATTGTGAACTAGAAAGATGGTAGTTTATATTTTCTTTTAGTTTTAACAATTTTTTGATAATTATCAAAAACCTATACTTAAATTTTTAGATATACAATTTCAGTTAGTATAGACTGCTGACCTGACAGAGCTTGAAAAATTCTCGAATGGTTTGGAGCTTTGAATCAGCATAAACGGTATAGCCGGTTAAAGGGGGTTAAGTGCCCCCTCGGCAAACCTCAACACATATACGAGGGGGCGTCTCAATAATATATTTCGCAACGCAGGTGACGTGCGGAAATGCCGCCTATGTTGGGAACGATTTTTTTCGAAACTCCTTATCTGCACGTTACCCCTGGCAACATGACGAAAATTTTACTTCCAAGACATATATAAAAGTTGCAGTATAGGAGATAAAAATTTCTGGATGGCTACAAAAAAAGGGGTGTTTCAAAAGTAAGTTTCCCTACTCTAGGCAAAAAATAAAAACAACTATTCAAATCATCATAATATATGCAACTCTTCTCATACATTAGAACAGTTTTTCTACATACTGCACTGGAAAATTGTGCGCTGTTTATACCAAAAATGGGGTCGTTGCTAGAAGCAGTCTCACCCGTAGGCCGTATGTAACCCGACAGCCGAGTTAAGAGATTTTTCGATGTTTTCGTCTGCTACAGAGGTTATATCAATAGACCGTATTAATCGTTTTTATGACTTCGACTGCAATCTCAAGAAGTATACACAAAGATAATCACATTAGAAATCGTTTGAAAGTACCCTATTAGATGGCTATTGGGGAGCGAATGAGGGCCACCAAGATCGCTAGCTGTGTTTTTAGGTCCCTGTTTTTCCGTTCCACCAGGTTAGCCTCCAGGTGGTACACTGGCGTTAGTGATTGTGTGATCCCAAGCGTGTAACAAAGTTCTTTGCATTACGGCAGCAATGAACTGCGGCTCATTGTCCTGGACAGCCTTCCTTGGTACCCCATGTCGAAGCCGCACCTCATTAAGCAGAGTCTCCGCGCAATTTCCTGCTGTAACTGGTTTTAAAGGAAACAGTTCAACCCACCGGCTCGCCAAATGCTCGATGATAAAGATCCAGGTGTATCCATTGCTCACTGGTAACAGTCCAAATAGGTCCATGGATATAACTTCGAACCACTTCTGCATAACAGGCGTCTGGACCAGTCTTGAAAGCTTCTGGTTGGAAGCTTTATAGCGCGAGCAGCCGATGCATTTTTGGATGTGATCAGCGACTTGTCCTGTACAAGCCTGGCCAGTAATAGTTTTGAATGATTCGATATGTCGTTCGTTCAGCTTCATAGTGTCCTGCCGTAGGATCATCGTGGTAAGCATGTTAGATAGCAGCTCGTTCTTGTTCGGGCACCACCAACTGCGGTTCTTCCGAATCATTCTCGGGAACAAATCTATATAAAACACCACCTGATATAACGTACCCACGATTAGTGTACCTGGTCCAAACTTCAGGATTCCGGGGCGCCTTGAAAGTCTCGATGACCAGCCGTAAATCAGGGTCTTCTAGTTATTTGGAACGAGTCTCTTCAGTAAAGCGTCGTGGAAGCTCGATGCTAACGCTACATACATCTAAGTTTCCGTCCAATGAGGGATCTTCTGCATGAACCGCTCTGGAGAGTAAGTCTGCAACCACATTGGCACGTCCTGGTACGTATTCGATGTCGAGGTTAAACGCTGAACAATAAGGCCCACCTGGCCAGGCGGCCGTTTGGCGATTTCAATGAAATCAACTATTTGAGAGGCTGCTAGTTAGTTCCAATTTCGAACAGTTGTTCATTCGATGTATAAGCGGAATTTGTGGCAAGCCCAGACGACGGCCAATGCTTCGCTCGCGGTGGTAGAATAATTCTTTTCAGCCGGGGTGAGAAGACGGCTCGCGTATTCGATGGAGTGTTCCTCTTGCTTCTCCCACTGCAACAGACAAGCACCCAGAGAGTATCCACTAGCATCAGCTCGGAGGATGTATAGATTCGTTGGATCGGGCTGCAGCAGTATTGGAGGCTCTGTTAAGAGTATCTTCAACATGACAAAAGCTTATTGTTGTAACTCGGTCTATTCCCAGGCGACGTTCTTTTTGGTAAGCCTTGAGAGCGGCTCGGCCGTCTTCGAGAAGTTTGGCACGAAACGACGGAACCAAGAGCAGGTCTGTAAAAAGAAAGTTAATTTTTTAACGTCTTGTGTGTCATCATGTCTCTGATTGCACGTGTCTTCTCTGGGGCCGGGAGTATTCCATCCTTTGTGATGATATAGCTGAGATATTTGACCTCAGCACAAATAAGGCGACACTTGTTTCGGTTAACACGTAAACCAAACTCGAATAACTTTGCCAGCAAGGCTCGGAGGGCATCGAGTAGTTCATCGAAAGTAGTTTCAAAAACAGCGAAATCATCATGGTAGGCCAGAAAACGATAAATCTAAGGGCAGCACGGATGCGGTCGGCCAACCTCTGCAGTGTCGCTCCTGCGTTGTGCAACCCGAATGGCATGACTAGGAATCTAAAAACTCCAAAAGGTGTAATCAAGGCGGTCTTGTCTCTGTCCTCTCTTCACAGTGGAATTTGCCAAAAACTGAAATGGAGGTCAACAGTTGCCACGTATTTGCAGCCTCCGGATGTGTGAAGTAGCTCATCTATCAAAGGAGGGGCGTAGGTGTCGGGTATTGTGATTCGATTCAACCCTCTGTAATCGATGCACACTCTGATGTCACCATTCGGTTTGGCTACCATTACCACGTTTGCAGCCCAGGGTGATTCACATTCCTCGATGACTCCAGTTTTTAGCATCTCGTCGAGCTCTTTACGAAGTTCGGGCTTCTTGGTCGGCGATAAACGGAAAGGTGGAGAAGCCACGCATGGGTGATCCCCTTTTTCAACACGGTGTTCCGTTGGTGGGTGGGCCGGATGCTTTAAAGACGTCGCTGAACTCCTCAAGAAGGTCGTTGACGCGCTGTGTCTCCCTTGAGTTCAATTTTACATGAGGTGCACATCGACCAAGCAAATGTCCAACCTTAACAGAGGCTGGAGACCAGTATTTTCAGCGCCGTAACATGATTCGAAGAGCTGGTCCAACAGCTCGATGTTCTTCTCAGCGATGCTGTCTGGGTCTTCGGAAACTACTTCTGGTTAGCGTTGCTTGGCGTAATCGGATCATCGAGAAAAACATAATGTCGGTCAGGTATTTCGGAAAAGTACCATCTCTTACTTGAAAAGTTGATGACGACTCCGGTGTCCTCCAGGAAATCCACACTCAGAAGAGTTTTGTTCTCTATTCCGCCAGGTAGCATCAACAATTCCGTCATCACCGTTCGTCCTTCGAGGTTCATAGGCGTGGTGTAAACCTTGACCCATTGCCTGCAGGGTTGGACATCTGCAAGTGAAATCTGAACCTCTTTAGTGACGCAGGGAGCTCCTGCCTCAATCAGACATGCATGTAAGCTGCTGCCAGCAATGCTGGCCCTTGCACCTTTGTCAAAATATGCCGTACCAAACTGACCAAGTACCAAGACGTTAACGCGTGGTCATCCTCGTGGGAACCAGTATTGAGTGCGCAAAAAGCTGCTTGTAGGCTTGTTACAAGTAAGGCTCTTGGAGCAAATGACACCTGGCGCGCTGCATCCATAACACTCGATGCGTGGCGTTAGTGCAAAAACGTTGAGGGTATGGGGTAGACCGCTTTCAGGTTGGCGATTACCTTTATGTTCCTCCGTGGTATAATTTGTCCTTCGGTAAATCTCTCAGCGAGGCCTCATTGCGCGTTGTTGCAAGACCCCTTCGCTGTTCTTGTCAACCTCTGGATTCTCCTTGAGGTTGGGCTGTGATGAGTTGTCTGCTTTGTTGTTCGGCTTTCGTGAGGGCACGGTTTCTTCCAGTGCGAGTCTCTCTTTGTGGCGGGTTGCTGTCAACAACTCATCAAAGGTATTGACGTCCAAGTGGATATTTGGCTGCGGATACTCACGTGGAGGAGGCTGAAAAGCATATCCATCTGTTGTGCCTCGTTCAGCTGAAAATTAATAAGTTGAGCAAGAATAGTATATTCTTGCACAAGCACTGGAACCGAGGCGTTTCTACGAGCGTTGGATGTTTCAGTACGAGGCGTTCGTTTTTACTGGAGTGGGGGCCGAGTACAGAAACATCCAATGCGAGTAGAAATGTCGAGGTTACAGTACTTGTTCACGAATGTGCTTTCTCGAATTCGCTGAATAATCAATTATAATTTTAATTATTCTTATGGATTTAAAAATTTTTTTTAATTTTTAAAAACAAAAAATTCAAATTTACAGTTACACATAATATTTTTCATGCGCGCGCAGCGCGCATTGTGTTTATTATTGTGCGCGCGAAGCGCGCACTTTTTTTTATGTAAATAATTTTAAAATAATTAAACAATTTTTACACCGACTTAATTTTTTTCAAACGAAACTGACTCCCCCCCGCGCTCGGCTCAGCAGCTTCCAGCGGCCGGCGTTTAGTGCAACCTGACACTTGACCTCTCATTGGATTTCAAGTCGTTAAATTTATCACAGGAATTTCCTTTGATGCATATAATACCTACTAAATAGATATTACTATATCTATATATTAAAAAAAAAAAAAAACACATCTACCATCGCATTAGTCAACAGCACTCCATTTATATATCTATATACACTAATCGGTTTCTTCTTTCGCTTCTTTCGTAAACTATACCCAAACAACAACTATCTTAGAAAACCCTTGTTTCCATGCCTGTTTTAACGCATGGAAAACCGAGTTTTCTAGGCGCGGATACGAGAAAAGCGCATTTTCTTGTCAAGAAAGTATCAGTGGTCGTTAATCTGGTTTGGGTTGATCCCATGAATACCATGTAGTTCTCCCTATCCGGGGCGAAGTTTGCCTTAATCGCCGCAAAGACCTGCTGCCAGATTGTAATAGTGTCTTTGATTCCCATCCACTATGTGAGGGCTTCACCCTTGAGGAGTAGCGGTAAACTCGATAGGACGTCTGCGTTGGCAATTCTCTCGGCGCGCTTGTAGATATCGACAGCGATGGTAAAATCGTCGACATCTGACCTTACCCTAGAACCGGAAAAGTGGAAGTCACACTTCGTGAAACTGCCCGAAGAAGGTATTGCAGCAGGGGGATTGACGGCTGGAGCTTTCATAGCCTGTAGAAGTTGGGCAAACTGCTCGTCCGTGAAGCTTGGCATGGTTGGGTAGTTTTCTTTTGGTTGTTTCGGCTTGTCCTCCTTGAGTTGCTCCTGAAACGCGTTTTATAACGGGTTACTTCTCGTGTTGTTACTTGATTGAATCGGGCTTCTCCCGCCGAATGCCAGTTTGGTGGATTCGGGCCTCTAGTTCTTGCCAATTGTAAGGTTATCAAGTAATTTAAGACTTCAAATTGTTGAGAATACTTTATTTTCCATATAAATTATTTATTATTAATTAACTTTTTATAAAACAACCTTCTTCCTACACCGTAAAACATCTGAACTTCAACTTAAACTTGCGCACGGGGCAGTATTCCATTGTATAACATGCTACAACTGAAGTATATATTCAAGTATATTCGTCATAACTTATTAATTAAAACAAAACAAACGTTTAGTTTTTGTGAACTACACAAACTTTATTCATATGACAGCTGTTTCGACGTCTTAGCGTCTTCATCAGATTAAATACAAACTGTAACTTAAATGTAGGTTTACAAACGTTTATATAGTATAATTTTGTGGGTGTGGTAAGATCATTCTTCCAATAATACTTCTAATAATGTAAACATAAGAACTTGTAATCAAAACAGATTAAGTAAAGGTGAGTTATTTAGATCTAGCTGATTATTTAATAAACATCCTGAGTTTTTTAATCTATTAATTTCAAGAGACTCTAAAGCATTAAGTAAGCTTCCTTTCTGGCAAATATGTAAAACTTCATATTCACCATCAAAAACATGGCTTTCCTCATTAAGGTGTTTCGCGTAATTCGAATTGTCTCCCCTAATATTAAATTCGTACAAATGTTCTCTAATTCTCTTTTCAAATGTACGCCCCGTTTGTCCTACGTAAACTTTATTACAGCTACCACAATTTAATTTATAAACACCAGATTTTGAATCAAATTTATTTATTCTATTAAGGTTTTTATTGTTTTTAACAAATGAACTCAGTTTTTTATCTGTTCTAAAAGACAAAAAGATATTCGGATTTAATTTCTTAACCCTTAAAGGCCACACCCAAATCCAGAACTGCCACACTGACAGTTATGTGGGGTCATTCTGACCCCGTGTGGCATTTAAGGGTTAATAATATCATAAATTACAGATGAGTATTGACCCATAAAAGTGAATGAAAAATAAAATCTTAGATAAAATCTTTTTTCTTGATCAGAATCCATTTATAAAAGAGAGCTATCGCCATCTTGCGTAAGATTTTTATTCGTGAGCTGATTGGTGAAGAAGTTTTTAAAATATTCGAAAAGTGCATTTTGAGGTTACTCTTATTGTTTTTTCCTATGCGCGCTTGAAGCGCGCTCAGAAGAGCTAGTAAGGATAAATAATCCTAATCGCCATCCTTTCATTCTTATTTTTTAATAATCTATCAATTAATTCTAATGAGTAACCGTTATTGATTGCTAATTGTTTAATTATATTCAGTTTTTTTGTATAATTCTCAACCTACATTTAAGTTACAGTTTGTATTTAATCTGATGAAGACGCTAAGACGTCGAAACAGCTGTCATATGAATAAAGTTTGTGTAGTTCACAAAAACTAAACGTTTGTTTTGTTTTCATTAATAAGTTATTATTATGGATCTACATCAAGTATCACAAAACACATTAAAATATATTCGTCATGTTAAGCGAGCCCATAAGCACAATGCTAAAGTTGTTGCTAGAAATAGTTCCAACTTTGGCCACTTATAGACTTCTCTGGCTTAATTTTGAATTATTTTGGCGCCAGTTGTCGCTTAAGGTGGTTTTCTACCAAATGCATGACAATAGAGAATGAGCTCAAATTTTCTGGAGGTGTTTATTAGATATTAATAAACATTTCTACGAAGTCTGATCAAAATTGACCATACAGTTTAAAAGTTACAGCAAGTTAAAGATTGGATTTTTTTCATTACGCGTATGGACGCTACGCTGAAAAAGTGTACTAAATTATTGATATTTGTCTTGTTACAATAGAGATCCTTTAGAAAAACCACATACGTATAGTTTCAGTATCGAAGAATTCATTTCTTGAAACTGCAAAAAATTGACCTTTTACAAATTTTACAATAGTTTTACAAAAATAATTTTCACGTGAATAACCTCCAAAACTGCGGTATTCAAAAGTGAGGTTAAAAGTTTAAAAAAATGTTTTGTTGTGATTGTCAATGTTTTTTTGGTAGAAAATAATTTCAGAAGCCATAAAAAGTTAAAAAATAAATTTTAATAACCAATTGTTAGTAATTCGGTGCAATAATTTTTTTTTAGTCTTGAACTTGACTAGCTCTGGTAGAAAACCACCTTAACATGACGAATATTATATACTTAAGTAAGTATCTCTATTCCAGGAACTTTAAATAATATATACAAGGGGTATCTCAGAATTTTGGGACACCCCTCGTATATATCATTTAGAAGGGCTTGAAAAAAAAAAAGATTTATCTCCAATACTGCACACGCGTGGACCAAAATAGTGCTTTTTAAATTTTTATTTATGTCTTGGAACCTGTAACAGCCAAAAAAACGCGGTTTACGGCAAAACTTTTCTATAAATAAATTTAGCTCGATCATATTTTTTAAAATTACTTTTGGCGCCAATTTCAAATGGTTTTGGTCATTTTAAGCCTAATAATCCCTTTGTATAATGATGAACGATGATCGAATGTCCTCGATTTATAATTGATGTGATTGGTCGAGAACATTTAATTCAAAATTTGAATTTGAAATGTTGAATACTTTGTTTTTAAAAATTTTTTGCAATAATTTTTTGAATAATTGAATATTTTGTTTATATAAAATAGAAATAATTTCTGTGTAAAATTCTGTAAAATAAAATGATAATTTTGATTATTATAAAATTAACTTTTTCAAGCTATAACCCTAAAAAATATCGATCTGAAGTTAGTTACAGGTTGCAAACAATATTACGTTATTACGCAACAATAGATACGTTATTATTATTTACAAGTTAATTGAGAAAAAGCTCAGAAAAAAAAATTGTTTTTGCCTTCTTTTTTTTGAAAAACTGAAAGTAAAAATTATCGTATGTTTACTTTCAAAATTAAAAATTTGATGACGTGTACTAAAAATTGAGCGCGCTTGCGCGCTGATTAAGATTAGTTGCAATTAAAAAAAAAAATTAAAGAGGTGTAAGTCTATAAAAATTATTTATGACGTATTTTAACAAAAATCAGCTGTATAAATTTATGTGCGATCATGCGATAACTGCTAGTAAAGACCTAACATAATCTTATTGTGAACTACCCAAATGAACCTGGCATAAAATTACTGTGTACTCAATGGTGTTAACAGATCAAAATCTGTAAATTTACGTTTAACAGTAAAGTTACAAATTTCAGTAAAATCACTCCGCTAGTCCGCGTTCCTATTTTTTACATCATTAAGAGATATACATTTACCAATTTTGGCAAAATTACAAAGCTCAACGATATAAAATTACGATCACTAATTAATTTACATCGCTGATCGAGGTAATTTTACTGCAATTATTTTTTACAGTGTATGTCGTATGATATATAATATATTCAAAATAAATTGTAAATAAAATTTTTCCGGGAACCACATTTTTCTAGCTATTATAGGTTTTGAGATGTGAATAAAATTTTCAAAATCATTATTTCGCTGAAGAGGGAAAAATTTTTCATGGTTTGCGTTAAAAATTTCCTTTTTAAAGAGCTTTCGATTGATACATATATTGTGGGCAGGATTGAAAATCGAACCGTAAAAATGTTCATTTTTCCGTTCCCGGAATGGTACAGTTTTTTGAATTTAGAGTGTTCCACTCAGGAATAGAACCTAAAAAAAAATTAAAACGTTCCGGTCTTGTAGCGGAGTGCTTGAGAGCAGTTGAGAAGCGGTTTTTGCGAATTTTCAAAATACCTTTTATAAAATTAAGGTATTAAAAAAGATATATAATATAAAAATACCTTTATAAATATTATAAAGATCGTGGTTATTAAGTTTCCAGTACACCTAGAAGTTTAAAACAAATATTTAATTATAATAAAATTTTGTAAAAAGGATTTTAAATTGTTAATGAAAAAATAATGATCGATTGCAAATTAGAGTCACAAGAGTTAAAAATGTCCACTACCTTTCTCTCCATATCTTTTATTAATGCACATAATCGTGTCATCCACGTAACGATAATAAAACAAAGGGGTTATGTTAAAATCATCTTTTAGTTTTTTCAAACAAAATTTGCAATTTACCCATGAGATGGAAAAAAATGGTAAAATTAATTTACTGGATATTACCATCATGAATGTAAATAACACTATTTCTACTGATTGGTTTATTAAGTCTACTTCCTCAAATGTTACCATCAACTTTTATTCTAATCACTCCAAAAAACAAAAAAATTAACATTATTTTTAATTTGGTTGATAGGGCAATAAAATTATCAGACTCAAAATTTCATGATAGGAATATTGATTTAGTCAAAAAAATCTTAATTCAAAATAATTTTCCACAATCATTTTTTGATAAACATAGTAAGAAAAAACTGTTTGCAATCAAACACAGCCTAGAAAAATCGGTTTTCCGTACCTCATTACAGGCATGGAAACAAAGGTTTTCTAAGATAGTTTTTGCTTGGTATAGTTTACGAAAGAAGCGAAAGAAGAAACACAATTAGTATATATCGATATAATTTGAGAGCTATTTACGAAAGCGACATGAAGTTTTTTTTTTTTTTTTTTATATGATTGATAGCATGACTTGCTATAGTGGGTCTAAGTAAAAAGCACAAAGAATTGGTTAGTTTTGGGAATAACTTATGTTCCCGTTTGTTCATAAAAAAAACCTAATTTTTAGTTAATGTGTTTTCAACTCCTTCAGTGTTGATCTTACACTTTGACCACACTTGAACAAAATCATCAACTAGTAATTGCTTTGACTGTAATTTCTTTATTGCAATTTTAGCAGGTTTTAAATCATCAATAATAATGTCTTACAACTTTTCACATTCTTTGTTTGTCGAATTATATACATTTAAAAAAAAAAAATTTTTTTTATTGCTTCTGGCACATTCTTGAACTCTAACAGGCTTACAGCCATGTCAATCACGTGAAACCATCTACTAGTCACATCCAAAACTTTTTTTTTCCCGATGGCCTTTAGTATGCCAGATATAATAGGAGTCCGGAGTTTTTTCACAAGTTTTCTCACTTTTGACAAAAAACTATCTGGTTTTAAAGCTGTAATAGTGTCTTGAACTGCAAGTTGGAGAGTGTGAGCTCTGCCAGGTTGGCTGAAAGTTTTGCTATTCTCGCAGTTAAACGCTTTCGGTTAACTGATATCCCTTATGAGAAGCCGAAGCGAGCTCAAAAAGTTGGACACACTGAAAAAAATGCGCATCACAGAAAGCGATGCGTTTTAAAATTGCATCGTGACGGGGCGTGCATCATTGTATTTGACGCCCATGCACTGTCTACAATCAGCATCGTCTATAGGCTTCTGTACGCATCGAGTATAACGAAGCAACCCGACAGGGAATTACTCTGCGGGGTGTAGCCTGGGCCCGTACGGGCACAAGAGTAGCTCGTACGGGCCCCCATGGTTGGGCTCACAGTGCTAGTTGACTTCACCTGAAACTTTTCCTGGTAACCGATGCTCGGGACCAAGAATTAATTTACTGGGTGTCCCGGAACGACTCCTAATGCACCCAATCAACTTCTCCTGGAATTTTTCCTCGTAATCGGTGCTTGGGATATAGAATAAGGTACAGGGTGTTTACAGCGGTCGTTGGGTCAGTGGTTAGCGTGCTCGCTTCTGAAACAACGTCGTTCGAGGGGTCTTGGGTTCGATTCTCCGCGCAACTAACTTGGAATTATTTTCTTCGTTCGTTGCGTCGGTTATGTCGATCCCTACGTTCACCCCGACTGCTTTGGAGTCGGTTTTACCAGGGGCCATCATTTCAGCGCTGGTCGTAAGTTTATCTCGACCGGGGGCAATATTTGGGGCATACCTTCCCAATGAGCCTTACCCGCTTCGGCACTGGTCTAATCCAAGACTATCTGATTGGGGGCGATATGTGGGATAAAAAGTCCCAATGAGCCTGCCGGTTCAGCGCTGGTCTTACGATTAACTCGAATGAGGTACATGCCCTGGGTTTCCCGTACCCCACATGGTCCATATGGGCCATGGGCTAATGCGAAGCAGTGCAGGGACAAAGTCGTCAATAAGCCCATACGGAGCATAAAAAGTCACGACTATAAATAAGTATTAAAAAAAAAAAAAGGTACAGGGTGCCTTAATTGTAATAAATATATTTATAGATATATCTAAGCTTTCGATAACAAATACAATTTCACAAATGAATAAATTACTGTAAAATAAGTTTTCTGCTTTTACAATAGTGTTTGTTGTGCAAGTGTATATTTAGAAAAAAAAATCATGCAAACCAATAAAATAATCATTCTTTTTTTTTTGTAACTATTACGGAGCAGTTTGGGAACGGTTATTTTTTTAGAACACTTCTTTTTTCGTTCCTTTCGAACCGCTCCGGCTCGAACCGGTTGTTTTCCGGAGCGGTTCGAAAGGAACGAAAAAAGAAGTGTTCTAAAAAAAAAAAAAAAAAAAAATTATTAAAAGATATAGAAAATAACTTTAATAGTTATAAAGTTAATGTTAGAAAAAAAAATTATGCAAAAACTCGTAATTTTTTTAAAATTACGTTGTGAGGTCTTATTGAGCTTTCAGATCGTAGTTCTGTACTTTTTCAACCAAGTTATCCATAAAAAAAAAAATTATTTTTCCACTGCATGACATTTTTTAAAAATTTAAAATTTAAACTTCAATTCAGTATTTTATAATTTTTCAGAAATTAATTATCATAAGATTAAATAAAAAAAAAAAAAAAGTGTAGTGAGGTACGAATAGGCATCACATTTGCCGGCACGTCGAGCCCACGCAACCGTTCCTAAACTTCCTATTCGAATTAAGTAAGTTCCACATAACCTAGCTAACTTAAAATTCAGTTGCCGAATCGTGCACAATAGAGTGTGCCTAACGTGCCTCTTCAAGCAAAATGGCAAGGCACATATGGGCCCTTTGCCATATTTTTTTAACATTTAATTAAATAGTGGCAATTGATATTTATTGCCCAAAGCAATCGATGAGTTTTCATATAATCTCAAAAAATTGACTTTTATACTTACGACAGCCTATAATAAAAAGGGTGTCCGTGGTACTCCACCTTTTCCTAGTGATCATCAAGGTTTCTCAATTTTGAACTTTAATTCAATAGTGGTGAAAGTAAAAAGTGCTTAAATGGCCCTAAAATTGATTTTTCCGAAAAATTTATAAAATGTATAAAAGTTTTTATAAAATGTATAAAAAACTGAAAGTTTACTTAGTATTTTCGTTAAAAACTTAACGGAATTTAAAAAGGCTTCTATAGAAACTGGAAATATTAACAGAGTTTTATTTTCTAGGAATTAAGTATGTTCTCTTTATTATTTTTATTTTGTCTTTTGTTCATATCACAAGGTAAATATAGTAACTTTTTTTGTCGATCAATTTATATGATATTATTGCCTAAAC
Source organism: Encarsia formosa (assembly GCA_038277355.1). Classification (NCBI taxonomy): domain Eukaryota; kingdom Metazoa; phylum Arthropoda; class Insecta; order Hymenoptera; family Aphelinidae; genus Encarsia; species Encarsia formosa. Next base: position 19,676,594 of record CM076185.1, on the reverse strand, counting down.
TAATAAAAAATATTAATATTTTTATATGTTTATCATAGGACGTGAATTCAGTAGTTCTCGCTCAATCACAAGAGTTGTCAATGGTCAAAATGCCGCACTTGGAGAGTTTCCATTTCAAGTAAAGAATTATTGAACTTTTTCATTTTTATTCGTTACTCTGCAGTGGTCATAATGGTGATAGTTTAACTCAATTAAGGTAATTGTACCTAAATTCCCCTTAACGAAAACTGTTACTGCAGTTGATGAAATCAATATTTTTGAAGATTAAGGTCTCATTTTGAAGGCCATAGCAAGAACTTTGAAATGAGACCTTACGTGTTCGATTTTGATGTCCCAGTTCAATATTACAGCCGAATTAAGTACAGTTTAGTTTCATATCTAATAAAAAAATTGTTTACTTATACTGTCTCTCCCTGTATTCTATTTCAAATCAGCGCTTGTATTTATTTGATCAAAAAGAATTTGAAGAGTCTCAAGTGAATTTGATAATTTTTAGTGAAAATTTATGGAAAACGGGTAAAAATTCTTAGAATACATATTATTGTAAGGGAAATTTAAATTGTTCAATAACTTTTTTGTTAAACATATTTTTAATAACACATTTTAAAATTAAGTTTCAAGACAAAACTAGAATACTATTACCATGAATACACTGTTACTTAAATTTTGATAGCTCTAATCGATTTATCATTCACGATACCGGGGGGAGGGGGGAAGGAGCATTTGGGTACAGTCACCTTATAAGTTTATAAAATTTATAAAATGTTTTTTTAAAGTTTTGTAGCAAATTGCAGAATTAAAGAATATCCGAAAGAATATCGTTTCATTGTTGAATTGAAATTATGTAAATACTTAATCACCAGTTTTTTATTAGGTTTCATTGCAAATGAATGGTTACCATTTCTGTGGTGGGTCTGTTCTGAGTGGAATTTATGTGCTGACAGCCGCACATTGTATTTTTGAGTAAGAAAACTATACTACATTATTTTATAAAAAGTGTTAAATAAATATATGTTCAAATATTATTGGAGTAAATTTTCATTATGAAAATTTTGAAATCAGTACTTAAATTAACTTTTTTGCAATTATAATTGAAAAAAAATTGTAAGAATATTAAATTTTAATAAACGACGAATAGCAAACAATGAAAAAGTTTTATATCGACTTTGATTTTAAAGTTGCTGGATCGGATACTCGAATTAAAAAAAGTTGATATAATCAAATATTAGCTCAGTTAAAATTTCAAAGCATTGAAACCGTTTTTTTACTGAATCAATCTCATTACGAGTAAAATTCCAACATGTTTTTTTGATTTTTTCTTTTATCTTGCGTTTATCAAACATTATTAATAATTTACAGATCATTAGCTACAGAGTCAAGTCAACACATATGTAAAAAAAACATATAAAGGAATATATATATATATATATATATATAGTTCAAAATATAAATACAAATGTAACCTTCACTTAAAAGTTATATTTTTTATCGATCGTAATTCAATTTTTAATGATACTTAAAAAAAAAGATTCTGAAAAAATTGTTCAATAAGGTTAAATAAATTCATCACTGTTATATTTGATTCAAATAAAAAGTATTTAAGGTGGTCAAAGTCAAAAAACAAAGGCTGTAATGATAAAATTCATTTAAACTTTAACACTCCTTTATGGTAACTATTTTGTTGTTAATTGTTCGTGGAGTCAAAATAATAAAAAATTCTCTTGATGTTTGGTCTAACGAACGTTTATTATATAAATTTTATTGCCAACGTTTCGTCATCAATTATGAGATGACCTCTTCAGGGCTAAAATTTACAAAGATCGCAAAAGTTTAACAAAAATTACAAATTAATAATCTAAAGAAAACTAATTTTATTCTTACCAAGTAGTTTGTAATTTAAATATTGTCAAAATACATTCAGTTAACGTGTGATCGAGTACACAGGTCAAGTAGTACTGACTTGAGTCAAGCTATTCGGACGGTTGGTCTGTAGTAGCGTATCGATAATCCTTTTATAATCGTTCTTCAAGTACTGGGTATCTTGCTGTTTGTTAGGGTGGGACTGAATTGATGACGAAACGTTGGCAATAAAAGGGTATAGCCGGTTAAGGGAGGGTAATCGGCCCCCAGAGCAAACCCCTACAATATATATATCATTCGAAAGGGCATGAAAAAAGAAAATTTTTGGCACCAACCAGAATTTTTTATACCCACTACTGCGCATGCGCAGTCCAAAATAGTGATTTTTCAACTTTAATTCATATCTCAGAACCTATTAGGGCTAGAGACATGCGGTTTGCGGCTTGATTTTCTAAAAAAAAATGAAGTTCACCTATATTTTTTACTATTATTTTTGGCGCCAAATTTAAACCGTTTGAGCCATTTTTTGAATTTTTTACCTTAAATTTGCGATAAAAAAAAAGGTGTGGGTCTATAAAAAATATATGTGACGTATTTTAACAAAAATTAACTGCTCTGATTTTTTCAGATTTTTAAAAGGGGGGGGAACTTTCCTGACCGATTTATCAAGACTTTTTACATAAAACGCCACCTAGCGGGCGCATATTTAGTCAAAATTAAAAATTATATATATATGGTTGAACTACAATTTTTTTTTTTTAATTTTGCCATAAACCGCGTTTTTCTAGTTATTTTAGATTATGAAATATTAATAAAAGTTTAAAAATCACTATTTGGCTCCGCGCATGCGCAGTTGAGGGGAAAAAATTTACTGTTTGCAAAAATTTCCTTTTTCAAAGACCTTTCGATTGATATATATATATATATTGTAGGGGTTTCTGCGAAAAAAATGTTGACTTCTTTAACTAGCTTAATTATTTATGAGGTTATATTAACTTTTAGGATTTTTAAGTTATAAATTGGCCCTGGGATGATTCTTAAAAAACTTTTTCGTAGAAACCCCTACAATATATATATCAATCGAAAGGTCTTTGAAAAAGAAAATTTTTGGCGCAAACTGCAAATTTTTTTCCCTCAACTGCGCATGCGCGAAGCCAAATAGTGATTTTTTAACTTTTATTAATATCTCATAACCTAAAATGGCTAGAAAAACGCGGTATGTGGAAAAATTTTCGAAAAAAAAAATGTAGTTCTACCGTATACATAATTTTTAATGTTGACTAAATATGCGCCCACTTGGTGGCGTTTTATGTAAAAAGTCTTGATAAATCGGTCAGGAAAGTTCCCCCCCCCCCTTTTGAAAATCTGAAAAAATCAGAGCGGTTAATTTTTGTTAAAATACGTCACATATATTTTTTATAGACCCACACCGTTTTTTTTTTTATCGCAAATTTAAGGTAAAAAAATTCGAAAAATGGCTCAAACGGTTTAAATTTGGCGCCAAAAATAATATTAAAAAATATAGGTGAACTACATTTTTTTTTTTTTAATTTTGCCGCAAACCGCATGTCTCTAGCCCTAATAGGTTCTGAGATATGAATTAAAGTTGAAAAATCATTATTTTGGACTGTGCATACGCAGTAGCGGGTATAAAAAATTCTGGTTGGCGCCAAAAATTTTCTTTTTTCATGCCCTTTCGAATGATATATATATTGTAGGGGTTTGCTTTGATGACACCCCTTAACCGGCTATACCCTTTATATTATAAACGTTCGTTAGATCAAACAACAAGAGAATTTTTTATTACTCCTTTATGGGGTTTTAGGTTATTAAAAGTCCTCTCAACATATTTTTTGAAACAAAAAATGGGGATCACCGAGATATTTATCAAGAAAAATCAATTAAAAATGTTCGATCTTCACCGGGCGTAAACGTAATGTTGAATTAAGAAAAACGAAAAGTAGGTAAATTAGGTAATTTATCGAGGAATAAGGTTAAAGGTACTTATTCAATAAAAAAGAAAAGGAATATGTTTATTTTACTTTATTTCTGAATACTAAAATTCAAAGGATTGACCAAGCTGGCTCGACCTTCGGAGTAAAACTAACTGACCTGCGTTTGGCCAGGCTAAGGGAAACTCTCTTGAGTCCCAAAAACGGGGCGGGGCTACTTAACGCAAAGATCCCCTTCAGTATTTACCTACTTTCTACTTACTAACGCTGCATTACTTAATAAATTTTAAATATACTATACATAAATTTACTCGTTAATCCAACATTCTTCCACCATTGAGATTTACATAATTTTATATCTCAATCGACGAATACATAATATATTTAAATTAAAGCGATACAAAAATAAATAATTACAAGATAATTACATAAAATTTCAAAATTTTAAAATTCCAAAGTGATTACAAAAAAATTATAAATCATACAGTATACAAAAAATACAATATTTAAGAATACATTAATCGCGCAGGTTTCCTCGACTCTCGACTGGATCGAGTAACTACGCGTTTTTCATCATCGACAGAATCTTTGTCACCCGAATCACATGACCTACCAATCCTACCATTACATGCATCAGACAAAGTTTTTTCAAACAAATTCTCGCCATCGCCACAAAAAATACGTCCATGGAGTTATTTCTCTCAACACGAATAAAAATAACTGCCAAATACGCGTGCTTACTCGCGTCACAGAACGTGTGAATACTCACATGACCGTGACCATCGCCCAAAAAATCCGAATCTCACGTAATTTCTCTAACTCTCTTAGCCATTCTAAAAAATTTTCGCAAATATCTTTCCCGACTTCCTGATCCCAATCTGCCCCTTTTGCGCACACTTCGTGCAATAAAAGTCGCGGCGTTAAAGTTGTGGGACAAATAAAACCTAAAGGATCGAAAATTCTGTTCGCGGCCGAAAGAATATCACGCTTCGTTATTAAACTCTCATCAAACTCTCCAAAATCCAGGACATTCAATGATAAAGTATCCGACGCTTTATCCCAATTAATCCCCAAAACCGCGGCTTGACTTTCGTGGGAGCCATCTAGGCGGAACTCCCACCCTCGAAGATCGAAACCAGCTGACTTCATTGCCTCTTCAGCCTGAAATATAAAATCATACAATTCATTATCAGAGTTTACGCTCGTAACACAATCATCAACGTAAAAACTGTGAATTAACATCAAAATAGCTTTCTCAGTAAAGCCGTCGTAATAAGCATTGCCCGACCTAACTGCATCTAAAATCTGCTGCAAATGACTTAAAATTATTGCACCTAAAATAAACGGACTACTACGCAAACCGAATACAAGTCGTCGAAGAAGCAATACAATCACATTTCCTCTCTCATCATACCTCAAAAAACGAAGAAAATCGCGATCATTATCACTTATACCGATTTGCAGAAACGCTTTCTTGATATCTCCAATTACACCTATCTTACCTTGAAGAAATCGCTGCAGCACGGCTGACACCATCTCGATCGAATTAGGCCTCTTCTGTAAACAGTCATTAAGGGCGGGGTACGGCTTCTCTCTCATAGAAGCGTTGAATACAGGCCTGATGAGGGTGGTACTGCTTTTCTTAATAACCGCTCGATGAGGAACGTAATGACACCAGGCTTCTTCTTCTTCTTTCGGCACGTACTTGATGACCCCTTCAGCAAGCCACTCTTTGAAAACAGCGTCATAAATCTCGAAAAGTCCATCCTTCCGGAGTTTTTTTACAGTGGCCTCTAAACTCACAGCAGCAACACGTTTATTATCTCCTATCGGGGGATGGCTCTCTAAGAAAGGGAGGTCTACTTCATAACGACCTTCAGCTGTCTTTTTATAGTCTTCAGCAAAGCCTCTCTTTCTTCCAGCTCACGCAGCTGTTGCGTCTTGCTCTCGAGGGGGTCCTTGATGTCCAGAGCATCCAGTTCCCATAATCCCCGAATATCACAATCTCTCACGTACATCGCAATGGCTGTTGTTGCTGAGCCGATTTCTCTTTTTTCAGGTAAAATTTTCTCGGTCAGCGTCTATCCAAGGAGAGTTTCCTCGGCGCTTAATCCGCACTTCGACTGATGCACATGCTCGGTTTTTAATTTACCCGCGATATCGGAACCGATCAAATAATCCACTTTCAAATTATCACTATCTACATCAATGAGATTAATGTTCAATTGTCTCAGTTCATTACACCACACACCGGATTTGCTTGACGGCACTTTTTTACAAATAATGTCCTGGCCCAACACATCAAATTTGCACGCATAATCACAGTCTAAGCTTTTCAAACAAATTGTATACACTTTATGATTTGTTGAAGCCACTTGAGAACCTCCAAAGAGGAGGTGATTCATTTTTACGTTACCGTTAGCACCATAATTTAACAATTCCACGCTCTTTCTTGTGATGTATGAGTGCTGCGAGCCACTATCAATAATAACGCGAACAGTCATAGCACCACTTTCACTAATTAATTTAGCCTTTACTGTCTGTAAGTACACTTCCAGATCACTATTTACACTAGCTAAATTACAGGCACTTTTTAATTGATCAGTAGCATTCATATTTACACCGCAACTGACCAGAGCAATCGTCGAATTTGAATCTTAGCACATAAGTTTAACGTGCCACTTCGAACATTTTTCACACTTTGGTGCAGCGCGACATTTAAAATAGGGATGACCGATGCTCAAACACTTATAACGAGCCTTTTTCTTACTAACCACTGCTTTTCTTTCTTGCAGCGACATTTGTTCAGCCTTAATGCTCTTCGCGCTTTCATGTTTGGGTGATTCGCAAAAAAAATGCACTGATCCATTTTTGACTTCTCGTTTGCAGCGAACAAGTCCGTTGCACTCGGGATGTCTTAATTTGCGTGTGGTTTATTTTTTTTCGAATGGACGGGTTCCTTTGACTTCAACTCGAAACCGTCCTTCACCACCTAAATTCTTAACTCACTACGCACTTCATTCCCGATAAATTCGATCAAGTGCTGCAACCATGAATGTCATTGAGCAACTTTGTCTGCACCTTGTTCAACTTCCTTATCAGTCCTCTGCCAAACACGTAATAATTCCACTGGCAGGGACGATTCCACCAAGGGCAGCACAAAAATCGAGCACTCATTGGTAATAATACCGTTTAATTTTCAGCCGTAGGCGGATAACTACTAATCAGTTTCTCCGCTGAAGATCCAGTGACCATTAATTGCTGCAGGTAATGAAATTTGTGCTCTTCATTGATGGTCGGGTCTTCGTGAATTTTCTTGAAATAACTCCAAAAGTGGAGCCAACCCTTGACCGAACCATCATACTTCTTCAAATCAATTTGAGGAAGCTTATATGAGCTGCATCCCTCACTCGCCTGGATCGTCGGAGATAATAAAATTGGAGAGTTTACATTATTTGATTGTGTAAACAGAGTTTTATGCTTATACTCTGCTTGTGCAAATCTTCTTTCGTAAACTTCGGAATCAGTTTGTTCCTTTTCAATGTCTTCTTCTGCCATATTATCATCAGAAAATATGTGCGCGAACACTTCTTCCATCGTTGCATTTAATTCTTTATTTCTCTTCTCTAGAACACTGAAGAGGCTGCTCAGCTCCAACTGAGTAGACGCTGGATTATCTACAGCTGCAATGTAACTATTAAATGCAGTCATGAAAGATGAGCGATGTGCTCTCCTTTTCTTTTTTAAAACTTCCATGATATTTTTTACACTCGATAAAACCACGGCACTACTTAACGTCCTGTCACGGCCGCCAAATGTTGAATTAAGAAAAAAGAAAAGTAGGTAAATTAGGTAATTTATCGAGGAATAAGGTTAAAGGTACTTATTCAATAAAAAGAAAAGGAATATGTTTATTTTACTTTAATTCTGAATACTAAAATACAGAGGATCGACCAAGCTGACTCGACCTCCGGAGTACAACTAACTGACCTACGTTTGGCCAGGCTAAGGGAAACTCTATTGAGTCCCAAAAACGGGGCGGGGCTACTTAACGCAAAGATCCTCTGCAGTCTTTACCTGTTTTCTACTTACTAACGCTGCATTACTTAATACATTTTAAATATACTATACATAAATTTACCCGTTAATCCAACACGTAGGTTATGAGTTTTTTACGTTTCAACTAGTGATTTTACATACATCAATGAAACGTTTTGATTATATAGTGGGATCTAAGATAAGCTTAAAGAGAGTATGATCAAGCGGTAAAAAATAGTATATTACACATTATGGGAGCGATTAAAGAATGTCTCAGAGCACGTTTAATCATCATGTGAAAAATGTGCTCTGAGGAATTCTTTAATTTCTCCCATGATGTGTACTGTATTTTTCATTGCAAAAGAGTATCCGGACAGTTTTCCGGCTCCAAAGTTCCGGTGGACGTTTTTCCGGCTTCATTAATTTCCGGCATATTTTTCAAAAAAAATATACAAATCCTATTCCAAAAACTGTACATATTAATCTCTAACAATTCAATACATTTATCAAAAAGTTATTACAAAAGTTTATCACAGGTAGATGTTTTGGGCTAGATTCGAGAGGTACTCAAGCTCTGTTCCTTCTTCAATTGCTCGGGGTATTGTTCTACAACACGTCGCAGCCGCGTTTGAGTTTTCAGCCATTTTTTTTCGGCGCTGCTTTCACCTATGATTCAAGGGACATTATATTACAAGAAGAGAATAAGACATTAGAAATTAGCTTACCCTTTTCCCGGCACTTAGTTCGGCGACCATACTCTCAGTGCTTGCCTGCTCTTTCTGGAATTCGCCTAACAGAGAGTACAAGCTGGGGTGAGCTTTACCAACAAGAAGGTTAAAGCGATTGTGCCAACCTTCGCTTAGGTTGTTGGTTTTGTGATCGCCCACAAGCGTAGCGTCATACTGATTCCACAGTGATAGATTGTAGCGGGGAGGCACCGCCCTCCTTCTTCCACGGCCAGGACGTCCAAGTACGTAGTATTCTCCGAAGTACTCAAGAACTGGAGCCAAATCGTCTACTACGTTCTTCTGTAATAGACGAAAAATACAGGTAACTTGATCAACCGGAATAAATGCCGAAGCTGCGAGCATGTGTGTTTGGACTCGAATGGTTTCATCTAGGGGGTCATTGTAATCGGCTTGAAGACCAGAGTTTTGAATTTTTCTATAGAGACTTTGTTTGAGGTGAAAAAAGCAGTAGGTCACCGGAACTGTCGGAAACACGTCGTCGCATGCATTAAGTATGCTTTTTTCAAAATCTGTTATGATTTTTTCAGGCCCAAAGTTGTCGATTCGATACTTCTTCCCTGCTTTCTGTACAGCACTGAGAACCGCTGTATAATTCACCTGTTCTTTTGAGGAGATAAGCGCGTACACTAGAGGCAGGGGAACTACTTCCTGGTCACGGAGGTTACTTCGTCCCTCGCGAGTTCCAAGTATAGTGAACACTTGCGTGAATATAGTTGGCGAAACCTGTAATTATTAAATTTTTACAAAAAAAGAAAATTGAAGTATAATTAAACAAGTGGAACTTTACTTTAAAAGTGCCATCCATGAACCAGACTCTACTTTTATTCAATGCTGCAGATTTCGGTGCGTAGTGAACACAATTACACGGCCATCCTCTTCATCTTCTGGGCAACCGGAGTCAAAAATTAGGAATTTTTCATCGGCAAGGGTTCGTTGATAAATTTCAGGTAGGACATTGAAGTTACTTAGAGACGTTGGATTTCAGGGTAGGTCTTTATTGCTCGTCCTATTTATTAATTTGGTCAAGCTATCTCTTGACGAGAATTGACAAAGAACACCTGCAATCGTTTAAATTTATACATAATAGCGCTATTTATTAATATAATGATAGCAGTCTATTTACCTTGAGAAAGATCACTTAATTCGGTCTGAAGCAGCTTAGAAGGTATGACTTCGGGATGACTCGCCGCCTCGCTCGCCGCCTTTCTTTTCAGGTTCGACCTAACCTGCTCGGCTTTGACTTCGTTAAAATTGGGTGGATGTTGGTGCCGAGATACACTTTTAACAACTAATTGTTCGCCTTCGGTGGGATTATTTGTGATAGCGCGAGACTTACATTCGCCAGTGCGTATTCGTGTACACTGCCACTGCGTACGATACTTCGAATGATAATAAATATAACCGTTGTAAAATAGTTTCTTACCTTCAATTTTCGGATTCATTTTAGATTACACTAATAATTTAACTTTGAATTTTAGTCACGCGATGATATTAAGTTAGATAGACATTAAATTTTGAGTATTCGATTCTGTACAGTGTTACGGTTGCTAGGGTAACCTAAAAGCGAACTATTCCATATTTGCAATTTGAAAATACCGGAAAATTGGAGCCGGAAAAATGACCAGCCGAAAAATATAAACCGGAAAAATAATCGGCCGGAACATTTCAGACCGGAATATTGGAGCCGGAAAAATGTCCGCCGGAACATTCGAGCCGGAAAAATGTCAGACAATCTTGCAAAAGCCTCGAAAATGCAAACTTCTTCCTAACCTGGCGGCAGGAAATTTTGCACTTTCGGCGTATGCACCATGAAAAAGCTCTTTTTTGACGATATCTTATAGAAAATCAAATAAAAATTTGAGTAGATATAAATTGATATAAGCTTAAATAAAATAAAAATGTGCATATTTTTTTTAGAGGACGATTTTTATCTAATATTTTTAATTCTCGAGTAATTTTGAAAAAACCTCAAATTTTCCGAATATGTATACGGTCAAAAGTCAAAAAGTCGGCCACGTTTGTAAAGTCATGTCATGTAATTCCGCACAAAAAAAAAGGTACTTAGAAATGAGATATCGTTACAAAAATTTGACAGCATCTATTTTTCAATGGGATCAGAAAGCTATCAAATTTTTATAACGATATCTCATTTCTAAGTACCTTTTTTGTGCGGAATTACAGGACATGACTTTACAAACGTGGCCGACTTTTTGACTTTTGACCATACATGCATGACAATGAAAAACAGCACTGTCTTTTATTTAAAAACTACGATAAATAGAAATCTAATTTTCATTTAGAAAACTTCCAAATGAAAACCGTTTACAACGAAAACTTCCAGGAAAAGTCAACCTGATGCACCAGGAATCGACCTGTTGCACCGTATACCTCAGTGTAGGTCTAGAGCACTGATTGCAATGGAAACTTCCAGAAGAATTCGACCCGGTGAACCAGGAGTCGACTCGATGCACCGCATACCTTAGTGGAGGTCTTAAGGACCGGTTACAAGGAAAATTTCCAGGAGAAGTCAACCGGGTGCCCCAGGAGTTGATCCCGAGCTCCTGAAAGTTATTCATAAGAATAGAAAAAAAATTATTATACTTTTAACTTTACGTGTGGCCACACGCGTGGATTAACAACAGGGCATTAATTCATGTGGAGGCCTTAAGTGAGCCGTAAGCCTGCCGTAGACTTTCTTACAGCTCACGGCTTTATTCATGTGAGGGCAAGAGCGAGTAGCAGACGACACTTACCAGCACTGCACTATAGCTATTTGTAGCTATCAGTGGCTATCGTTTTCTACCAGAGCTAGTCAAGTTCAAGACTAAAAAAAAATTATTACACCAAATTACTAACAATTGGTTACTAAAATTTATTTTTTAACTTTTTATGGCTTCTGAAATTATTTTCTACCAAAAAAACATTGTCAATCACAACAAAACATTTTTTCAAACTCTTAACCTCACCTTTGAATACCGCAGTTTTAGAGGTTATTCACGTGAAAATTATTTTTGTAAAATTATAGTAAAATTTGTACAATGTCAATTTTTTGCAATTTCTAGAAATGAATTCTTCGATAGTGAAACTATGTGTATGTGGTTTTTTTAATGGATCTCTATTGTAAGAAGGCAAATATCAATAATTTAGTAAACTTTTTCAGCTTAGCAGCCATACGCATAATGAAAAAAATTAAATCTTAAACTTGCTGCAACTTTTAAACTATATGGTCAATTTTGATCAGACTTCGTAGAAATTATTAATATCTAATAAACACTTCCACAAAATTTGAGCTGATTCTCTATTGTCATGCATTTGGTAGAAAACCACCTTAAACCGCCTGCTGCAGACGAGCAAATCAGTGCAGTGAAAATCAACTTAATCATAATAATTATAGATATTAAATTATTCAAACGAAAAATTTTTAAGTAGTTTTTATTTGATAAATGAAGTTTTGTAGATGATATGCTTGGCTGCAAGCGCCTCTAGCAGTGCACAGACCTTGCGCATACAAATGAGTCTGCATTACTCTCGAGAGGGCTGTGACGCTTAACTCCCATGTATAACATCATATTTTTCTCCATCCAATGGTCGAAAGTACGCAACTTCTGATTCGATTTCTCAGTCGAAAGTTCAACTTTGCTGCATCGACGCTCTCTACTATACCGACGCAAAACCACGGTGCAGAAAGAAATCCCACGGCTAACTTCATGCAGCAGCGCGTGCCGCGTGGGCTACAGAGCAAAACAGCTGTGCTGTAGCGTTGAACTTTTTGTAGATATTTAAAGATGAAATTAATAATTTTATAGAAGGGGTATATTTAGCAACCATCAAAATAAAATTTCCGCAGTATATGACGAGCAATGTGTGTATGCGTGCGTGTAGTGATGGGTGCCGATACTGATGCTTCAACTTTTGTTGCTCGTATCTTCGGACCTTAGCAAAATCCAAAATAATTTTGATGCAACAAATCAAAACAAGATCTGGGGTCAGTAGAAAGAAATGTGTGTGTCTGTATAAATACGTGCGTGTTAAATGGTACTGATGCTGATGTTTTGATCCCGAGTCTCATGCCTCGGCGAGTATACTATAGTTGAGTTACGTTATAAGCAACAATTCTAAGTCAGCTATCTTAGCGTTCAATTCCCTATTGTTAAAGCTCAATTGAGAGTGTGGCCAAAATAACAATTAAAAAAAAACTGATTCTCAATCGATTATCAATTGATTATCACTTGATTCTCAACTGAATTTTTTTTTTTTTTTTTTGTAATAATAATAATAAATTTTTTAAAATAAAAAATTAAACGTTTTTAGAATACCGACAATATATATTTTTTCATTTAAAGAAATGAAGTTTATAATACATATTTGTACAGAGAGAAAAAAAATGCTTCAAATAACGATTTTGATGTACAAGGGTTTTTTTAGAGAACCAGCACTGAAACCTTAATTTTTTTATTTATTTTTCATAAAATAAAAGGATTTTCAAAAACGTAAAATTCACAAATGGTTCGTTCCTATCAAGTTAAAAACTGCAATCAATTTAGTTTTTTTTTTTTTTTTTTCAACAATAGTAATAGTTGTTGAAGTCACACAAGGATTAGCTCCTACTGTTAAAATTCAATTGATAATCAACTGATAACCAATTGAGAATCATTTGAGAGCGTGGCCAAAAAAACAATTAAAAATTAAGTAATTCTCAATTGATTATCAACTGAATTTTTTTTATTGTAATTATAAGTTATACTCTTTTAAAATACTGACGAGTGACGATGGCTTTCAACATTTTTTTTAAATTCTTTGTGGAGGTTATAATATTAGTATGCATAAAGAATACGCTTTAAATAACTGTATTTGATCTGCTAAAGTTATTCAACAGAACCAGCTGCTCAATTATTTATTTCCCTTTTATTATAGATAAAAGGATTTTCAAAAGCGTAAAAAATCATAAAAGGTGCATGATGAGGTTAAAACTAGATTTGTTGTATATATTTTTTAATAATAGAAGTAAATTAGAATTTTTTAGTAAAGCAAGTTGAACTTTTAAAAATTAAATGGTTATGTAAAAAGAATCAATAAAATCAAAATAAAATTTCAAGATTTGGATGTTTCAAATTCTGCATATTTCTGCAGATTTCATAGATAAACTGATTCCCAAGTCTTGCTGCAACCGTGATGCCGCAATCACGCGTCACGGGACTCAACGCCGTCGTCGTAGATCGCCCGCTTATCTACGACGATTCCACCTAGTTTACCTGAGGTTGAGAGACTCCCGGCCAAAACGGCGAGCTCTCTCTCCTCATTTGTATATAAGGCTTTTTCATAACAGACGACGTTTAGCAGCCGAAAGACTCTGGGTGTATGTGAAACCACGTGACCTCATTTCTTTTACATTGCAAAGGATAAATTTTTTTTTAAATAAAATTAAAATAATTTTAGAGAAATGATGGAGATTTAAAAAGGATTGAAATGATACAGTGAAGAACCAAAGTTTTAAGAAAAAATAGTCTCGTTCGCAAAAAATGTATGTGTAATTGAGAAAAAAAAGTTTTTGTGAGAAAGCAGCGGCGTACACCATAGTATTGCGGCAGCAGGCTCGCGGCATCGTCAGTCTCTGCTGAAGTGCTCAGCTGTGCTCAGCTTTGTTGTTTATTTTTACCAATAAAAAATTTTTTAATTTGTAAATACCTAATAAATATTTGTTAAGTGTAATGTGTAAAGTGTAAGCTGTTTGTGTGATTAAATTTTCAGTGAATAATAAGGTTATTTATTGTGAAAAAGTTTTTTTTTCTTTTGGCAACATTGAAATAATTAATTTTGAAAAATGGTGCACTGCTGTGGAGTTTTCGGTTGCTTCGCCAATTCTAATAAAAATGCTGATTTGCATTTTTATAGAATACCAAAAATTATCTCCAGTAGCTGTAGAAGAAAAGATCTGTCTAATGTAATTAGTTTGTCAACAGAGAGACAAGGAGCATGGGTGAGAGCTTTGAAGCAAGGACCATTATCGGAGAAACAACTATCATATTCGAGAATTTGTGAAAAGCACTTCATAGAAGGTACAATATATTCAGTGTTAAAATATTTGATTTTATTTTAAGTATAATGTACTTTACAAAAAAAAAGTCATTTACAACTCTAGGAAAGCCAGCACAACTTTCTGAAAAGAACCATCCTGATTGGATTCCCACCCAATTCATGGGATGTATTGAGGGAACCCAAAAAAGAAAATCTGATGTAGAGAGATATGAGAGAGCTGAGAAAAGAGTAAGATTTTTATGTTCTTTTTTACTTGAAATACTATGTATTCTTGTAAAGTATACCATAACAAACTTTATTTTTAGTCTCGCTCTGATGATGCTTTTCATGAATTAACCCTTAATGAACCAAACTATTTAACTGAAGTCTCACTATCTGTATCAGAAGAGTCTGTGATTGCAGAGTTCATTACAGATGATTTTACTAGAAAGAATGCTAGCACTCAAACTGACCTTACCATGGACGATTTAGATGATCTGGCCAACAGGATGAATGATTTAAAAATTTGTACTGAAGAAAACAAAAACTTACAAGAGACGCTGGATAATTTTATGTTCTTGGTGGACGCATTTGCAGGGAATGATAAAAAAACTAAGTTTTTTACTGGTTTATCTAATAGTAAAACCTTAACCTGACTCCATCACCAAGTCGACAAACTGCTTTATCTCCCTGGTCAATCCCTCAGCACCTTCCAACAACTAATCCTAACACTTATGAAACTAAGACTTAATTTTTCTTATAGTTATCTTTCTTACAGGTTGATATGATTTGAAATTTTGCAATAAAGTAACAGTAAGTAAAATTCATTAGTAATTTTCAGGTTTGCTGTATCAATTGGTACGGTGAGTAGGTACTTTAGAAAGTGTGTGCATGTCCTATACTGTTTACTTCAACCTGTGATTACTTGGCCTGATAGAGGAACCTTATACGCCACAATGCCTCAGTGTTTTAAGGCCTCATTTGGTAACAAGATAACTGTCATAATTGATTGCTTTGAAGTTCGAATACAATCTCCTTCAAAGTACGCTTCTAAGGCTGAATGTTGGTCCTATTACAAGCATCATATGACAGCCAAGGTACTTATTGGTACCACACCCCAAGGCTCAGTATCCTTTGTTTCTGAAAGCTGGGGGGCCGAGCAAGCGACAAAGTGATAGTAGAAAAGTCTGGATTTCTGGATAACTTAAAACATGGTGATGTGGTAATGGCCGATAGAGGCTTCCCTATTGAAAACTCTGTAGAAAGTTTGGGAGCTACTCTTAAAATACCAGCTTTTACTAAAGGTAAGTTTAAATACAATTTTTATATAACAACACAAATATTTGTCATCATGTCATTGATGATTTTATATATTTTCAGGTAAAAAACAGCTGGACCCTTTGTACCTACAAGAAACTAGAACTATTGCGAATGTCAGAATACATGTGGAGAGGGTCATTGGCTCTGTTAGACAAAAATATCCAATTCTTTCTGGTGTCATACCTATATCCATGTTAGTGACTACAGCCAGCGGAGTAAGTACCTTTGACGAGATTGTTTTTGTTTGTTGTGCTTTGGTTAATTTATGCCCATGTATGGTGTCAGATGATTAGTTTTTATTTTTTCTTTGGATGCTAAGTAAAAATATTTGTTTAATACTGTGTTTAAAATGCATGCCATGTATACTATAAAAAATAATTGTTAGTTTTTAATAAAATAATCTTGAAAAAATAAAAACTTTGTTACAGTTATTATTACTCTACCCTACCTCTTTATTTATGAAAAATAATACAAATATTTATTTAAATTGTTTTAATTATTGTATTACATATTTTCAAACAGAACTCAAACATAAACACATTTGTTCTAATTATCACATTCCTTATACATAATATTAGGAAAATTTTTTATAATCAAAATTTTATTCTGTACTTATTTTGTTGCTGATTAATTTTGTGGATAAATATGAAGAACAAAGATTTGCTTTCAACACACAATGCCCAGTATTGGTTTTTTTTTTTTTAAGTTTTAAACCAGATCAATCTGAAACAAATAAGAATCATTAAAATGATATTGAAACAATTTTTAAAAATATGATTTGTTTACAAAATATTAATTACATCCATGATCTCTTCAATATTATCCATACACATGCCTTCCATTAAATCCAGAACTTGTTCTTTTGGTGAAGTGTAACATTTGGATAAAAGTTCTGGAATAATCACATTTTGATGGAATTTTTGTGCCTTGGGAATATTTTCCTTTAGAAATTCTTCATCAATGTTAACACGAGTGCGTAAAGTATACTTAGGAGACCAAACAACAAAATCACAGTAATTATTTTCCGCACAGAACATTTGCAACTGAACTTGATAGTAGTACGGATGGTTTGGATTCATATAGTATTTACTATTTTCATCTTTTTTTAGACAAAATTCATCTGAGATGATCCACTCGTTAAAGTCCACGCCAGGATTGTTTAATCTGAATGGACATTTGACTTCAACGCAGCCTTCACCACAGCAGTCGCAGCAGACTGCAGCATCTGGAGATGCTGCCACCATTGGACACAATCCAGAAATTATTAATCCATACCTTGTAACTTTTAAATTTTGATGTGACTGTTTCATGTTAAGCTTGTACACATGAAGAGCATCTTTTTCATGTGTGATCCCCCATTTGATTGCAGGCACTTTCAATGTGACTTTGGTCGCATAACAAATGGTTCTTATCAATGATAAGGAAGGTTTGTCAATTGATGTTCTACAGACTCGATGAAAGTAAGACGCAGTTATTCTACCATTTCTGTATTTAAACCATTTGTTTCCACCTGATTGTTCCACGGTTTCAAAATAAACAGCTAGCAATTGATCTTCAGTCAATGAAAGATCAATTGTAATATTTCTAAGAACTTCTGATGATAAATCTACATATTTTTCATTATATAATTTGTTTAATTCTGGAGGTAAGTTTTTGTTTTCTTCAGATTTTCTTTCAGATGCAAAAGGTTCAGTTACACTGAAAATAACAGCCTTTGGAGCAGCTGATGCCAAATTTTTATAAAATTCATTTAAATTGTCTTTACTAAGAGGAGGTACCACAATAGAGTAAACTTCTAAAAATTGATTTCTTTTTGCATAAGTAAGTAATTTATAGTAGCAATGTAACACTTACTATTATAACTTTTACTCTGTTTTCCCAAATCAACTTCTTTCAACTTTTTAGCTTGTATGAATCTTCTTGTTTTTGGAATTTTCCAGACAAATAATTTTTCTGTACATGCCAATTCTTCTTCGCTTTGCAAGTGCAAAAAAAAAGCTATTGCAGCTGTGTGGCTGCACACTTCTCCCAAGCCAGCCATACATGTACAATGCGCACTTAGAATAGTACCATTAGGTGCAAAAATTAACCAGGGTCTCAGTGATGGCTCATTCATCTTCTGAGTATGTTTGACCTACATTATCATAGAACATCTTGATTGAATAAAAATAACATTTTAAAAACTCAATTTTGAATTTAAATCATATACCTGGCCAGTAACAAGAAAATTTTCTCCTTTTTTTGCAAAATTTATCTCCTCGATAAACTCTGACTCATAAAATTCGTAAGCTTCCAAACTTTTAAACGCTTTGACTTGTTCTGCTGTATAAAAGTTATGGGTACAAGTATAGTAACTCACTATATCTAATAAAGTTATCTTGGGGAAATCTTCAATATCCTCTGAAAAATCTTTTTCAGAAAAAGTGTACGGATCCAATCCTTGAATGGCTGCAATTTTTTGGATGTACCTTATCTGCAGCTCAGCAGAAAGTTGATCAAAGCAACTACTCATATTAATTAAGTAGTTTTATCATCAAAGAAAACTGAATGTTTTGAAAAAAAAAATTATATTTTGAGGTTGCTGAATTTATTTATTGGTCAAACTTTGTCACTAAAAACTGACGAGTTATTTAATAATTTGAGCGTGAAAACTATGTTAGCATGATTAATTTTTTTTATACATAAGAAAAGATGAGTTTAATTTAAAAAATAAACCACAAGGCTGAGCACTTCAGCAGAGACTGACGATGCCGCGAGCCTGCGGCCGCAATAGTATGGTGTACGCCGCTGCTTTCTCACAAAAACTTTTTTTTCTCAATTACACATACATTTTTTGCGAACGAGACTATTTTTTCTTAAAACTTTGGTTCTTCACTGTATCATTTCAATTCTTTTTAAATTTCCATCATTTCTTTAAAATTATTTTAATTTTATTTAAAAAAAAATTTTACCCTTCGCAATGTAAAAGAAATTGGGTCACGTGGTTTCACATACACCCAGAGTCTTTCGGCTGCTAAACGTCGTCTGCTATGAAAAAGCCTTATATAGTTTAAATAAATAGTTTAAGTGCAGCATAAAAACTACAAGTGTTGTGCTTCCAAATACCCTCACTTTTCACCTTTCCTACTCCCTCGAGATCGCTGTAAATTTTCCTCAACCTAAAGCGCATCCTCCGCGTTTCCCCAAACATTTGATAATTAATTGATAATCAATTAATTATCAACCAAATTTATGTATTTTTTTTTTTTTTTTTTTTTTGTAGCAATTCCTTTAAACGACGCATTTTTGACATACTGACGACGGCTTTCAACATTCATTTTTTTTTTTCTTTGTGAAGATTAGAATATTAGTACGGAGAGGAAGAAGATGCATCAAATAGCGATATTTGTGGTTATCAATTGATTATCAATTGAGTTTTAACACTAGAAGCTATTCCTTGAGTAATGAGTCGGATTCACCAGCCCTCGTGCGTGACTATCACACGCGAGAGTCCAGAGTCTTCAACAACCATTACTATTGTTGAAAAAAAAAAAAAAAAAAACCTAAATTGATTGCAGTTTTTAACTTGATAGGAACCATACTGGTGCTGGTTCTCTAAAAAAACCCTTGTACATCAAAATCGTTAGTTGAAGCATTTTCTTCCTCTCCGTACAAATATTATATCCTTCATTTCTTTAAATGAAAAAATATATATTGTCGGTATTCTAAAAACGTTTAATTTTTTATTCAAAAAAATTTATTATTATTATCATTACAAACAAAAAAATTCAGATGAGAATCAATTGATAATCTATTGATGATCAATTGAGAATCAGTTTATTTTTAATTGTTATTTTGGCCACACTCTCAAGTGATTCTCAATTGATTATCAATTGATTATCAATTGAGCTTTAACAATAGGGTTTCTTTCATATGTGCATGCGTGTGTCATAGGACTCGTAATACTTATAATTTTTATATCATGTTTTGATGGCTGCTGCCGTATTTACGGCACGAGCGGAGCGAGTCATCATCAAACTATGAAAATAAACAAAAGCATCAGCTCTCAAGTGACGCAGAAAGAAAAACAACTCGGCTTCTCCTCGGGCATATATCGCGCAGTGCAGCAATGTTTCACTTTCTGCCCTTGTATTGCAATATACTATTGTTTCACTGAGCATTCAACGTGTACTTTGAGAAACAAAAAAGCCGCAAAATAGCAACGTTCATGAACGCTTGCTCTAGAGGCAATGTAGCGATTGACTCCCGCTCGAGAGGCAGCGGGCGCCAATTTCAAACAAAACCAATAACTTTTCAAAATAACTTTTTCAAATTATACCTAAAACAAGTGTCATGAAACTTGAATATCATGCTTATTTTAGGTCAAATTCAAAAAGTAAGGTTGGATTCATATAATCAGCTCGATTATGAACTACACGACTATGAAACCTCGAAAACCCTCCTACCTTTAATTCAACAATAAAATTTTTTTTAAATAATTTTTAACCTTAATTAAGCAAACTTTAAACAGGTCAAATTCAAAAAGTAAGCTCGGATTTGTAATCAGCAACCTCAAAAACCCTCTACACTTAGTTCAACAAAAAACTATTAAAAAATAATTTTTCACTTCAATTAAGTAGACCTTACATAGATCAAATTCAAAAATTAAGGTCGTATTCATAATCAGCGACCTCAAACACCTACGACTACAAAATTTCAAAGAGCACTGATAAATCAAAATAACTTTTCCAAATTTGACCTAAAACAAGTGCAATGCAGCCTTAGTATCGTGCTTACTCAAGGTCCAATTGAAAAATGGATATTAAATTCGTAATCTACGATACCAGATTTCAAACCAATCAAATACATGAAAGTCCCTTTTTTTGAAAAAAGAAAGATGACTTTACGATGACGACGACGGAAAACAAAAACAAAGACCCAAACTTATTAATATAATAAAGGATTATTATACTTAAAATGCATAGTATACCGTCCTGTGAATTACACTCATTTTTACGACTTTAAAACTCGACGAATTTAAGAAAGCACAGTCCTGTGCATGTGAGTGAACCTTGTCGGTCCCACGTACTCGAGTAGGATGTTTCAGCACTCAACCTTCCCTTACTTGCACAGGAATCAGGCGCGCAACAACGGGGGGGGGGGGGGGCAGAGGTGTCAGGACGCCCCCTGGGCTAGGAGACGACACCCTCTACAGTTTCTTGGGGGTGTCCACGGAATTTGAAATCTCAAGCCTTGAACCTCCAAAATCCTGGGCGCCCGAGTTAACCAAAAAAACTAATCAGCTATGCCTCAAGCTCTGAATCCCCAAATACCCTAAGCGCCCGAGATCAACAAAAAAAAAAAAAAAAAAAATCAGCTATCCCCTAGGCTCTAAACCCTTAAATACCCTGGGCGCCCGAGTTCAACAAAAAAACTGATCAGCTATCCCCCAAGCTCTAAACCCTCAAAACCCTGGGCACCCGAGTTCAACATAAAAACTGATCGGCTATCCCCCAAGCTCTAAACCCGCAAAACCCTGGGCATCGAGTTCAAAAATAAAAACTGATCATTTACCCCCAAGCTCTAAACCCCCAAAACCCTGGGCGCCCGAGGTCAACGAAAAAACTGATCGGCTATCCCCCAAGCTCTAAACCCCCCAAAACCATGGACATCGAGTTCAATAAAAAAAAAAACTGATCATTTATCCCCCAAGCTCTAGACCCCCAAAACCCTGGGCGCCCGAGGTCAACGAAAAAACCGATCGGCTATCCCCCAAGCTCTAAACCCCCCAAAACCATGGACATCGAGTTCAATAAAAAAAACTGATCAGCTATCCCCCCAAGCTCTAAACCTCCAAAACCCTGGGCGCCCGAGGTCAACGAAAAAACTGATTGGCTATCCCCCAAGCTCTAAACCTTCTAAAACTCTGGTTACCGAGTGGAATAATTTTAGAAGTTAAGCGTACTTTATATAATTGAATATCAAGTCCATAAAAAAGTGTTTTTTTTTTTTTTTTTTTTGTTCCACAATAAGGTTGTGGATTTTATTTTCTAGTTAGAAAAAAAAATTTGTTGATAATTTTTTTTGTTGCAACAAAAAAAATTTCGTTCAATTGAACTCGGGTGCCCAGGGATTCTGGAGGGTTTGGAGCTTGGGGTATAGCTGATCAGTTTTTTTTATTGAACACGGGCGCCCTGGCTATTTGGGGATTCAGAGCTTGGGGGATACCTGATAAGTTTTTTTGCTGAACTCGGACGCCCAGGGTTTTGGGGGCTTAGAGCTTGGGGGATAAATGATCAGTATTTTTTTTTATTGAACTCGATGTCCAGGGTTTTGGGGGCTTAGAGCTTGGGGGATAGCTGATTAGTTTTTTTGCTGAACTCGGACGCCCAGGGTTTTGGGGGCTTAGAGCTTGGGGGATAGCCGATAAGTTTTTTTGCTGAACTCGGACGCCCAGGGTTTTGGGGGCTTAGAGCTTGGGAGGTAGCTGATTAGTTTTTTTGCTGAACTCGGACGCCCAGGGTTTTGGGGGCTTAGAGCTTGGGGGATAGCTGATTAGTTTTTTTGCTGAACTCGGACGCCCAGGGTTTTGGGGGCTTAGAGCTTGGGGGATAGCTGATTAGTTTTTTAGTTTAACTCGGGCGCCCTGGCTATTTGGGGATTCAGAGCTTGGGGGATTGCCGATAAGTTTTTTTGCTGAACTCGGACGCCCAGGGTTTTGGGGGTTTAGAGCTTGGGGGATAGCCGATAAGTTTTTTTGCTGAACTCGGACGCCCAGGGTCTTGGGGGCTTAGAGCTTAGGGGGTAGCTGATTAGTTTTTTTGCTGAACTCAGACGCTCAGGGTTTTGGGGGCTTAGAGCTTGGGGGATAGCTGATTAGTTTTTTTGCTGAACTCGGACGCCCAGGTTTTTGGGGGCTTGGAGCTTGGGGGATAGCTGATTATTTTTTTGCTGAACTCGGACGCCCAGGGTTTTGGGGGCTTAGAGCTTGGGGGATAGCTGATTAGTGTTTTAGTTTAGCTGGGGCGCCCTGGCTATTTGGGGATTCAGGTATATCTCATTTGATCTAATCAGAATCCCACCGAATGAATTTGTCACCGAAAAAAATCCCACTGAATAGATTTTTCATCGACGAAAATTCCACCGAATTCATCGGCGAGTCATATACATGGTGTCCCCCGCTTTATTTCGGAAAATTGACCGTCAGAGTTAACGCGCACAATTGAAAGCTGAATAACAGAAACAGTTGCAAATAATTAATCAATAAATAAATAAATAAATAAGCCGACGAGCTCTAAACCCCCATAACACTGGGCAGAGCGATAAATAAATTATTTTTTATAAACAATTAAATAAACTGACAAGCTCTAAGCCCCCATAACGCTGGGGAGAGCGTTAAATCAATGATTTTTTAAAAACAATTGGATATACCACCAAGCTTGAAACCCCCATAACGCTGGGGGGAGCGATAAAAAAATCATTTTTTATAAACAATCAAATAAACCGACTAGCTGGAAACCCCCATAACGCTGGGCAGAGCAATAAATAAATTATTTTTTATAAACAATTAAATAAACTGACAAGCTCTAAACCTCCATAACGCTGGGGAGAGCGATTAATCAATTATTTCTTATAAACAATTGAATAAATCGACAAGCTCTAAACCCTCGTGAAGCTAGAGAGAGCGATAAATAAAAAATTTTTTATAAACAATTGGATAAATCACCAAGGTCGAAACCCCCACAACGCTGGGGAGAGCGATAAATAAATTATTTTTTATGAACAATTAAAAAACCGCCAAGTCCTTAACCCTTGTGAAGCTGGAGAGAGCGATAAATAAAAAATTTTTTATAAACAATTGGATAAATCACCAAGGTCGAAACCCCCACAACGCTGGGGAGAGCGATAAATAAATTATTTTTTATGAACAATTAAAAAACCGCCAAGTCCTTAACCCTTGTGAAGCTGGAGAGAGCGACAAATAAATATTTTTTTATAAACAATTGAATAAACCACCTAGCTTGAAACCCCCAAAACGCTGAGGGAAGTGATAAATAAATAATTTTTTTTAAATAATTAAATACACCGACCAGCTCTAAGCCCTCATAACGCTGGGCAGAGCGATAGATAAAATATTTTTTATAAACAATGAATAAACCGACGAGGTTATTTAGGTTCAGAGCTTGTCGGTTTATTTAATTGTTTGTAAAAAAATAATTTATTTATCGCTCTCCCCAGCGTTATGGGGGTTTCGAATTTGGTGGTTTATTTAATTATTTATTAAAAAATCATTGATTTATCGCTCTCCCCAGCGTTATGGCGGCTTAGAGCTTGTCAGTTTATTTAATTGTTTATAAAAAATAATTGATTAATCGCTCTCTTCAGCGTTATGGTGGCTTAGAGCTTGTCAGTTTATTTAATTGTTTATAAAGAATAATTTCTTTATTGCTCTGCCCAGCGTTATGGGGGTTTCGAGCTCGTCGGTTTATTTATTTATTTATTTATTTATTTATTAATTATTTGCAACGGTTTCTGTTATTCAGCTTTCAATTGTGCGCGTTAACTGTGACGGTCAATTTTCCCAAATAAAGCGGGGGACACCATGTATATGACTCGCCGATGAATTCGGTGGAATTTTCGTCGATGAAAAATCTATTCGGTGGGATTTTTTTCGGCGACAAATTCATTCGGTGGGATTCTGATTAGATCAAATGAGATATACCCGGGATTCAGAGCTTGGGGGATAGCCGATGAGTTTTTTTGCTGAACTCGGACGCCCAGGGTTTTGGGGGTTTAGAGCTTGGGGGATAGCTGATTAGTTTTTTTGCTGAACTCGGACGCGCAGGGTTTTGGGGGCTTAGAGCCTGGGGGATAGCTGATTATTTTTTTGTTGAACTCGGGCGCCCTGGGTATTTGGGGGTTTATAGCTTGAGGGATAGCTGATCAGTTTTTTTGTTGAACTCGGGCGCCCTGGCTATTTGGGGATTCAAAGCTTGGGGGATAGCCGATAAGTTTTTTTGCTGAACTCGGACGCCCAGGGTTTTGGGGGTTTAGAGCTTGGGGGATAGCTGATCATTGTTTTGTTGAACTCGGTCGCCCAGGGTATTTGGGGATTCAGAGCTTGGGAGATAACTGATTAGTTTTTTTGTTGAACTCAGGTGCCCAGGGCGCTTAGGCATATTGAGGTTTAAGGCTTGATTTAGGATTGTACAATTTCATTGACACCCCCTGAAAATACTAGGGGGTGTCAGGAAAAAAATGGATCAGGACACCCCCTAGCTTACATGGGTTGTTGCGCCCCTGACAGGAATAAACTATTTTCTGTTCAATACGTTCATTCTCGTAACTCGTATACTGACAATGAATCATAAAATAACTAAGTGATCGAAATCCATAGCTGGATAGTTGATATTTTAGCTAGCGAAATTAATGTTGTATCACCTCTGTGTAGTTATTTTAAGCTATTTTTACCACCTCCGTGAATAAAATAGTATATGTATATGCATTAAACTTAGTTTAAATTACAAAAAAGACTGTCAGTTTGGTTTTTAAATTACTTATTTTAGATTGGCTCCGTCGACATGAATGGTTTTATCGATATTGAAGGACAATCAACATGAATAAATTTGAATTCATACTTTTTTATGAATCGATTTGAATAAAATTTAAGTGAAAAATATTGAGTAGCAAAGAAATGTTTGTGGTAAAACTTGACGTTTTTTGTAGATTTAAGTTCTTTCGTTTGATTTATATTTAATCATGTTTTCTTCACGAGTTGAAATCTTTCAGAAATTTTTAAATAAAAAAATATTTTCTTAAATAATTTTGTTATAGTAAGCATTGAGCCAAAAAACAAACACGCTGTTCAGATTTTACATTTTTAAATATTATTTTGAAAAGATGAAAATTAGAATAAATTGCCAAAACCGTAAAAAAAATATTTATACCCAAGCTAAAAGTTTTGTTGCACTTTGGAGAGCCGCCTTTTTGACGGAAAAATCATAGAGAGACGACATAAAAAAAGAATCGAAATTTGAAGTCTTAAACACTGTTATTATATATCGGTGATTTTTCAGCCTATAGAAATAATGGTCATAAAAAGTTGAAAATTTTTTTTTAACTTATATTATATTTTTTAACTTATATAATATTTTTAACTTATATTGTATTTTTACGCATCTCCATTGATGCTGCATCCAGATTTGGGTAAAAATCATTCTTTACCTTTTTAAGGCGGTTTTTATGATTTTTTTTCAAAAAAATTAAAAGTTTATCCTAGATATAGAACGCAATAATTAAGATAGGGCTTAATCCATGCGAGAGAATTTAGCTATTGTCCATACAAACATTTAAAAAAAAAAAAAAAAAAAAAACTAAAATCGGTTGTAAAACAAAAAAGTCGATACAATTTACAAATTTTTTTTTTTTTTCAGGATTTAATGAAATTTGGAATGCGAGGCTTTTGCGTGCACTGAACACGAATTTGTATAATAAAACCACTATTCTAAAATGAAATAAAAAATTCATTTTTTGTGAATTCAACTCAATTTTAAGGACGTTCACTAGTTCTTTTTCGGAGTGGTGGGGGGCCCATAGGTTAGCGCAGCAGCTGAGTCACGTGACTTCGGAGTCATGCCCAGCCGCCCGAAACAATTTTTTTATTTTTAACTCGTCAGCACTTCAGCTCAAATTAACTAATTGTTTTGTAAATTTAACATAACATTCTTTATGGTTTCTATTTTCATAGAGTATAGACCAAAAGTACGAAAAACGTTTCGAAAAATTAAGAAAAATCGAAAAACTTTTTACCGATTTTTAATAACAAAACAATTAAATAAGAAAATTGTTTAAAAAACCATGAGAATCGTTTGAAAATTATTGAAATCTCTTAATAAAGACTTGAGAGAAATCGTGTCAGAATTTCAAGACAATTCACAGCCTGGGTTGGAAAATAAAGCGAAATGAAAACAGCACGTTTCTCCCATAAGAGCCCGTGTTAAACCACCCTGATTTTTTTTTTTTTTTTTTTTTTTTTTTTTTTTTTTTTTTTTTTTTTTTTTTTTTTTTTTTTTTACTGATTTATAGTCGCGACTTTTATGCTCCAATATGTGCTAATTGACGACTGTTCCCTACACTGCTTCGCATTAGCCCATGGTCCAAATAGACCATGTGGAGTACGGGAAACCCAGGCTATGTGCCCCATTCGAGTTAATCGAAAGACCAGCGCTGAACCCGAGGCTCATGGGGAACTTGTCCCAAATATTGCCCCCAATCAGATAGTCTTGGATTAGACCAGCGCTCAACCGGGTTTAGCTCATTGGGAAATTATGCCCCAAATATTGCCCCCGGTCGAGATAATCTCTGATCAGCGCTGAAAATAAAGCCCCCTATAAAACCGACTCCAAAGCAGTCGGGGTTAACGTAGGGATCGATGTTACCGACGCAACTAACGAAGAAAAAAATTCAAGTTGGTTGCGCCTCGGATCCCACCCGATTTCGAGCGATTTTAGCTCAACTTTGGATTGAAATATCTCGAAAACCGTGTTGTGAATCCTTCTGAAACTTTAACATATTCTTTTTTAAGTCTTTATTAAAAGAAGCACAAAATTTGAAACGATTATCATGGATTTTATTTACTAGTGAACGTCCTTAAAGTAAAATTTTTTTAATTGACATCGACTAACAACATTTTTTACACAAATAATAACTTTTTTTAGTACATTCCAGGGTTGTATGCATCATCGCCTTCCTGTGCTAATATTTCTTCCTGTTGTTTCCTTTTAGCTGCATTTATAATACCTCTTGCATTTTTTGAAGTATCGATTTTCTTTTTCACACTTCTACAAAGTATGTACTCATCAATACTTTTCAGTGTAAGTTCCCAGACTTAGGTAGTCCCAAATTTTTCATGACTTCCGAAAAAGTTCGGTAACTACCAACATTGTACTCACAAACTCCCAATGAGGCTGCAATCTTGACTCGCACTTTTCCAGTGTAATTTTTTTCGAACATCTGTTCTAAATGACTTTCATTAGCGTTTTGGGTGGCGCAGCGGGTACAATGGGACAGAAGAGTTTCATCTGAGAGTTTTTCACACAAAGGTAAAATTTTTTCAAAACAAAGTTCGTTTATAGGTGTTGGAAAATTTTTGTTTTATGGCAACCAGGAGTTTGGTTTAGAGCTAAAGCTCTCTGGTAAAAACACCATGAATTTGATCCTTTAGGGCAAAACTGATGTTGAGGTTCTTCGTCAGTTGAAGCTGAATGATAAATCGATGCTAGTATGTCATTTTTCATTCCCTAAAAATAATATTTTACTTTTTTTAAACCTTCAAAGCTGTATTTTTAAATTTTTTTATTCAGTTGACAAATTTTTTAATAAAAATAATAATAATTTTATTGAATTTTTAACCTGAATATTGTTTTTATTCTTGAGAATGGCATTTGTGTAGTAATTAGAGAGCTTTTTCTTTATTGGGTCAGACAATTGTCCAAATTTTTTGCCATAGTGACATTACGAATTTTTTTCTTCCTTGACAATTTTGGTAATACCAGCATAGACTCTACACATAATAATTGAATAAAACACTAATATCGTGATTTATGTATAGGAGTAATAAATGTTTAAGTTTTACTTTACCTCTTAGAAACGTGGTTGACACATTCTTCTTTTTTTATTTCTATAAATGGGCCATAAATATTCAATGAAACAATATGATGAAAAGCTTTAGAATCTCCATCAGAAAGAACATTTACGTAACGAAAACCTAGTCTTTCGGAACGTTTCCATAGTTTCTCGGCAATTGAAACTTCCATACCTCCAGATGATCCTGAGGGTTGATTGGGCATTTATCGGCATGCCCTTTGTACCAAATATCAAAATCAGGTGAATCTGCTCCGAGGCTTGCGGCGGTTGTACAACATTCTTGACAAAATTTGCAAATGAGGTCAAAATCGAGTACAAATCCTGTTTGCAAATCAATGACACTGCCAAAGCCAGTTTTTGATTTGAATCCTGGCGTTGGCCAAGAACCATCATAGGTGAAATCAACATCCGTAAAATCAGGTTTTGAAACATCGTTTTATTTTTCAACATTTTCATACGTTTTTTCAAGCCCTAAGTATTTGTACGATTATTTTGCTAATGTTCTGCCCTCACTAAATATATCCTTTGTGGACACATTTATAGCTTTTTCAACGATCTCAGTGTGATCGCGAAAAGTAGAGACAAACATTGAATCTTTATTTACAATAGCAGAAAATTGTTCCAATGAGTTTGTATCCTCTGCCCATATTCAAAAATGCAAGCGTCTTACGGAGATTTATGTCAAATCGGTACGTTGCTGATTTTTCGTCTGAACGCTCCAAAATTTTTAATTTAAGTGAGTTGAACACCTTAGTTTTTTCGTCGTTGCAACTATTTTCACCACAGCTATAACATTTCAGAATCAAACTTCGAGAAAATCCAAAATGCTGGTCATCCAGCACAATTTCCAACGAACTTCCTCCACAGTCAGCACATTTTAATTTATCCAGTAGAGGTTGTAATTGAGACACTTGCAAAAACATATAATCAGAACCTTCGATGTTCTCGGGCTTGATATGATTACTTTGTTCAGAAATTCCAGTTTTTTTTGATTGGATGTTATCAGCCTGTATTGAGCTTTTATTTTTTTCGATGATTTGATCTTGTTCAGATTCCATAACGCACAGTTCAAAATCTCATGTATTTTCATCAGTAATTATATTTTCGTATAACTCTGAGAGTTCTTTCAAATTCAGTAGTTTTTTATGACTTTCAACAACAATTATTTTTTGCTGTGCACGCACGTCATAACTTTTATTTTTTTGGTAAATTTCCCCACTTCATATTTGCAAGTTTACTAAAATGGTTCGATCTTTTCTTTTTTGAAACTTGAGGCATTTTTATAATATTTTCATACACACCTCAATTTCAACACTTTTAAAAACTTATCCACAAAAAAACAATTTATTGGATATCTTAACCAATAAACAATTACAGAATAAATAATGAGAAATGATTCTTTTGAAAATACATTGCATGATTGGGGAAAAATTGATTTTTTTTATTTTTGGATTATTATTTTATTACGAAATGAATGTAAAAAAAGATTATTAGTTGTACAGTACAATTTCTGAAATTTAAAATTATAAAAATTACTTGTTTATCAAAACAATTAAGTCGAATCTAAATCATCATTATCTAAAAAATCAACCCCAAAACATAGTTTTTGAAAAAAAAATCTAAAAAAAAAAAGTTAATTTTAAAAAGAAAATCTAAAAAAATATACATAAAAAATAAAAAATAAGGCTGGTGTGGCGACTAGTGTCCTGGGGCCCCAAGACTAGGGGGAGTGGAAGAACACGACACCCGCACCCAATCCTGCGGGCCCGGAGGAATACAGGTGGGACTTCAACACTCTTGTCTCCTAGGGATACCGGTGAGCTGATAAAGCATCGATGCTCTCTATGAGTTCTAATCAATTATCCACCACTGCGTTCCCACCACGCTAACACCACAACCCTGACGTAGTCTCATTCATGAGCCACTCTTATATACGAAGCGAAGCTTTCTCTGCTTGAACGTGAGTTGCAAGTTCTGAAGCGCCACCTGGTTATAAAATGTTTATAAACTCCTAATAAAAAAAAACTACCAATAGAAAAAATAAACAAATTTCGTTCTTTTGTTTACCTCTAAATTTTTGTAACCTATATTATAATATTGATTATAATATTGATTCTCAACTTTATTTACACTTCAAGTATCCTGTATTGTGACAATGGAAATAAAACGCAAGTCCCTCGCATTTCAATGGAAATCAAAAGCTGAAGAAAAGAAAAAAAAATCCCCCCTCCCTAAGGTATCCTTAGTGAAGGTCAAACTGAAAAACGGACATCAAATTCGTGTTCAGCGCACGCAAAAACCCATGCATCCCAATTTTCATCAAAAGCTGAAAAAAAACACTTCCTTAGGCAAGTGCTACCCTTAGTAGAGGTCAAACTGAAAAACAGACATCCAATACATGTTCAGCGCACGCGAAAACCCCCGCATTCCAATTTTCATCGAAAGCTGAAAAAAAAAAATTACCCTCCCTAAAGTAAGAACTACCCTTAGTAGAGGTCAAATTGAAAAACGGACGTCAAATTCGTGTTCAGCGTACCCAAAAACCCCCGCATTCCAATTTTTATCGAAAGCTGAAAAAAAAAAATTATTTCCCCCTCAATAAATCAAAGGAAAATGTTATGGACGCCTGACGCAATTTTTTTTTTTTTTAAATCTCACCTTTAAATTGTATCGACTTTTGTGTTTTACAACCGATTTTAGTTTTGTTTTTTTTTAAATGTTTGTATGGACAATAGCTAAATTCTCTCGCATGGATTAAGCCCTATTAATTATTGCGTTCTTTATCTAGGATAAACTTTTAATTTTTTTGAAAAAAAAATCATAAAAACCGCCTTAAAAAGGTAAAAAATGATTTTTACCCAAATCTGGATGCAGCATCAATGAAGATACGTAAAAATACAAGTTAAAAAAAAAAATTTCAACCTTTTATGACCATTATTTCTATAGGCTGAAAAATCACCGAAGGTTCCATTTAAATAAAAAAAATAAATAAAATAAATTCCCACTTCTATCGAAGTTTGAAAAAAAAAAACTACTAATTTTTCAGCTGTTCTTTTTTTTTTTTTTTTTTTAAATTGTTAATTAACAATTAAAAATCAATTTTTTCATTAATTTCAAAAAATTTCAATAATATTGTTTTTAAAAAGCAAAACATCCATCTGTTTAAATGTTTTAAAGTGTTTAAAATTTTCTTGATACGTTATAAAATTTAAAGTTAAATTATCAAAGGTTGCCGACCATTCCCCCGAATCCCTATTCGCCCGAAATACTGTTCCCCCGAAGAGGATCCCCCGAAAATCCCCCGAATTGAATCTTATACGTTTACGCACACACTTGTAATAATTAAATACAAATATACTTATAAAAATACAAAATATATTTATACAAATTCAACGGTATAACAACAATATAAGAATATAAAAACAAAATATAAGGATATAAAAAGGTTAGAAGTGCTACATTGTATCGCCGATCGCTTCCAGGTCCTGTAACATTGAATAGCTTTCATAATTTAGTATGATTCGCTGCAACTTTTTCATAGTATCGCCTGATTTCATACTTCTCGGCGGTGGATGTCACTGCTCGGAGTACTATCTCATACTGGTAGGTCTCCTTCGATGACAGAAGAGCGTAGACAAATGACAGAGCAACAACTTCCTGCTCGCCTTTTTCATTATTTCTTCGGACGCTGCCCAATATGGTGAACACCTACGTAAAAATGTGAGGCGCCTCCTAGAAAAGAATAAAACAATTACAGAAGGTAATAAAATAACTACACAAACAGCCCTACCTTAAACGTGCCATCAAGAAACCAGATGGTACTTGATGACAGCAGCTCCAAGTCTCTTTGTCGCGAAGACGATAATTCTTCCATTCAACTCTTCATCCTCGTCATTTTTGGAGTCGTATATGAGGAACTGGTCTCCGGTTGTAGTTTTCGTAAAGAGATCAGGCAGCTCGCCTAAGTCCATTAGCGATGTAGGGCTTACAGGCATATTTTTCCGCTTCACCGTTCTTAACGATTTCTTCAAACTCTCACGTTCTGGTAGTTGGCTCAGCACTCCTGATGATACTCCCGAAAGCTCCGCTCGAAGCATCCTGGAAGGAGGTTCCTCTGGGTGTTCCTCCGCTTTCCGCTTTAATCGAAGCTTCAGCATTTCCGCTTTGGCGTACTCTCGGTTGGGTGCGTGAGCATGCTCCGAATCCTCCGGACCCTTTGAAACAGAAAAACTCCCATCAACAGTAGCTACTGTTACGGCACGAGCTTTACACTCACCTTTTCTGAGTAAATAGCAGTCCCAGTGTGTCCTGTTACTCAGCGTTTTCGACTTGTAGTATATAAATCCAGAGATGAAGAGCCTGTTTCCGTTGATCATTTCTGGTTCAGGATTCATAATGTAGCACTTCTTTTTAATAAACTTTAAAAAAATAAACTTTCTGAAAAATGAATAAACTTTCTGAAAAATAAATAAACTTTTAAAAAATAAATAAACTTTATCTAAAAGAAATAAACTTTTAAAAAATAAATCAAATATTTCAAAAAGAAATAAACACTTCAAAATAAATTGGTGGTTACAATTAGAAGCTTCGAAAAAATTTGGGGTTACCGTGAACACAGCGCATGTTGGTGAGAACATAGAATTCGAATGTTCCAACGATCCACAAAATTCGGTCAAATAATCGTCCGGCGGAATAGTCATTCGGGGTAATAGTTACTCGGGGCAATAGTCATTCGGGCGAATAGGGATTCGGGGGAGTAGTCATTGGGGGAATGGACGTTCAGGTGATTCGATTCGGGGGAATGGTAGGTAATCTTATCAAAAAATAGCACTGTACTCTCACAACTAACATACAATTGTATATTTCAGTAAAACTATTGAAGACGTAATAGTCTACTCTGGAACTATCAATATTAAAAAACCAAAACACATTCATCTTGCAGTAGAATTTAAGTTGCATGAAGGTTATGATAGCAAATCGTCTGTAAATGATATTGCATTAATTAAGGTGAACTAAACAAAAAAAATTATTAGCGATAATCAAACCAATAAAATGATATTAATAATATAATCATTACAGATAAAACCTGCATTCGAAATTTCTGATGTAGTTTCTCCAATACATTTACCAGCTCCTCATGAAGATTTACCAGCAGGTTCACTAGTTACTATCACTGGGTGGGGAAGACTGCAGTCGGTAGAAAAAAATTTTTTTTTTTTCTTTATACTTAGAATTTAGACAATTTCCGATAGGTTTTATTTCATATTTTCAAGATTTTTTGTATTAAGATATGAGTAAAACTTTTTAAATTTATAGATTAACTCAGTCTCTCCAGATCTTCTGCAGAAAGCACTAATTTATGTTGCAAACCGTGAAGAGTGTCGATGGAGTATGGGTCAACTTCGTTTAATCATTCGTGAAACTAATTTATGTGCCTACGATCCTGTAGTAAGAAGAGGGCAATGTAATGTAAGTTCAAAAAATTTTTTTTAATTATTTTTAAAATTCAATTAAAATTATATTTTAGGGTGATTCCGGAGGGCCTTTATCAATCGGGAAAAAAGTTTATGGCATTGTTTCTTATTCTCAAAAAGATCCAGGGGAATTTTGCGCGAGCACCAAATATCCAGGCGTATACACAAGTACCTCTAAGTACATAGATTGGATTATTCAACATGCAACGATTTAAAACCAATACATAAAAAATACTTTAAATTACAAACCTAATAAATTTCTTGACTCTACGTTAAATGTTTTAAAATACATTTGCCCTTAAGGTTGTTGGGTCGGTGAGAGAGAGAACGTAAAACATGGCGACTAACCTAAGATTTTAGAGTTCACTGATTTTTTATTATAACTTACATATGTCTATCAAGAATAATTAACGAAGGAAAACGTGTATTATTTTTTGTTATATCACTTACATTTTTTTTATTACAATCGTTCTTTTCGTTTTCATGAATTTTGATAAAAACCGTGAAATTCATTGATTTTTCATTTGATTGCGTGTTAAACCTAATTTGTTTGTATCTTTTTTTCTATATGTCCCGATGGTCTAGAAATTTAACTGAGTTAATAACTAATGATTACCTACGTTTTGGCCAAGTCTCGAGCAAATCGTCTTTTTTATTCTAGTACCGACCCAACTACCTTAAAACAAATAAACCGCTTGGTTATACTTTAACGACCAAAGGAACCGCAATAACTAATAGTATATTGATGTAGGGGTGCAGCATCGTCAACACTTTCTGTAATGTACGATCACCAAAAAAAGAATTTGACATCCAGTTTTGAGATTAGAATACTATAATTATTTATTTATATAATTTTATTAGATCTCTAGGATCTGCAGAGTTGACAGTAAGTATGGACATGATTTAAAGAATTTATGATGAAGTTTAATGACAAATAAATCCAGGAAATGTTATTTCTTTTTTAACGACCATTCTATTCTTACAATAAAAAGAAAAAAAATGTTCAACGTTTTTTTAGCAGTGCCAAAGTTCATAAAGCACAAGTCTTTCTGAAATTTCGCAAAAATAATTTTCAAGTTGCTTTGTTCGTTAAAGTTTTTAATTTATTTAAAACACTTTTCAATTAATTCAGAAGTTGTAGTTTTCACGCAAGTCTATGCATTTGTAAGTCACTCTAAGACACTATAGAAATTTATTTAAGTTTATGTAAATGGTCTATACCATTCAAAAAAAAAGGAAAAAATTTACGTCTCACTTAGCTCCGCACGTACACTAAAAAAAGTTACACAACTGTCTCGAACACAGTTAATGCGACAAACTCCTGCGGTTCAAACAAGGTGATTTTATGTAACCACTGTCAGATTTAATAGATTACCAGTGTATATCAAATATTTTCAAACATCATTGGTTATCTAGATTTACAAGTTTATAACGGAGTTTATTCACTTTGAAATGTGGAATGCAGGAGGTCGTGTGTTCGAATCTCACCTGGGACAATTTTTTTCTTCTCAATTTTTTCATTTATTTAAACTAGCTCTTCTGAGCGCGCTTCAAGCGCGCATAGGAAAAAACAATAAGAGTAACCTCAAAATGCACTTTTCGAATATTTTAAAAACTTGTTCACCAATCAGCTCACGAATAAAAATCTTACGCAAGATGGCGATAGCTCTCTTTTATAAAGGGAAAGTAAGGGAATACTCTAGGTGAAATAATATTCACTAGATTTTTAATTATTTAAATGCTCGAATTATCAATACAAAGTCATCATCTTAACTAATTTGAAAATTTCGTTGGGCAATACAAAGTTGAGTATGAATATACTTACATGACTTTTTTTCTATATGGTGTCGTGTATCAAATTTGAATAATAACCATTCTGTAAGAAATTTGAAATAGAAATTTAAAATGTCTCTAGACTAGAAACAAGGCATTATTAACAGGTTTTTTCTCAGCATTTATAAAAGATTTTTTACCCTGCTTTTGCTGATTTACTGGACCCAAAATTTATTGGTATTTTTTAGGTAGTATTTACTGATTAAAAATAGCGAAATTTCATTAATTATAATTTTTTACTATGAATAGGTGTTTAATAGATTTATGCGGCATAATACTATTTTGCAATTTTTTTTATGGTTATAAAACTTCAAATAGAGTTATTCTTTTTTAACAGTAAATATCTATTGCGTCAATAAAATGTTTGAACTGAAATTAAATAAAAGATCTATTTTTTCTTCACCTCCAGATTTATCTAAATCTGAGTTAGTAGATAAATTAGTAGGTACTTGAGGTTACAAATAAATGATTACTATCCATTTTAAATAGAGAATAAACAGCTTTCGAATATACATTTTTTTAGAAATTAATTAAGATGTTCTGAAAAATTTGTCGTTTGGTCTCGTTAGTGTAAACTTAACTCGGTTCCAAACCCAGCAGTTTGGCATGGAAGCAAACGCTTGACTGTGTATATCGGATAGAGATTCCACACCAACAAACACACTCAAACATTTCTGCTGGAGCTGAGTCAAGTTTATGACGATGGTTAAAAAAAATTGTCGTGGCGCTAGTGGCAAGATCCCCCTGATTAGAAGTGTATCTACATTTTTTTATATAACAGATTATTTTTTATATATTATATTAGAAGTTTTTTTTCTTTTTTATTTATTTAAAGCCTAGTTAAGCCTTCCGCCCCATACAGCAAAATTTAAATGTAAAAATTAATTATGTATCATAAAAAAAGTTTACATTACAAAAATTATTTAGTACTAAAGTAGCATAACAGTTCAGTAAGTTCACTTATGTATTTGGAATCGAGATTAAGGCGGTCTCTTGAGAGTCAACACACATATCTGCTTCCTCGTCTGCTTTTGTACTTTCTTATTCTATAAGGGGTCCTATATCCTGTCACAAAGACTAGAAATTCTGTCTTCAAGATGTTTGGTACTTACAAAAAAATGCAGCCATTCTGTCAATTTTAATCGAATCTTCTAATAATTTATATCAAAATAATCGTTGGAGTTTTTCCCTATTTTTGTCCGTCTTGGTTTTTAGAAAAATCTAATCATTTGTTTAAACAATTGAAGAGGTGGTTTAAAAAAAAATTAAGCATTTTTTTTTCTTTATCACTTGTAACTCTCTCAAAAATTCAGAGATCATTGAAAAAACTGTGAGGTAGTTTCGGTGACACTTCAAAGAAAATTTTAATATTTTTTAAAATATTGAATTTAAAATTTTTTTTATTAAATAAAAAAAATACTTAATTTTTATAAGATTACGTGTTCAATTATTTAAACAACTATTTTAATTCTTAAAAAACCAAAATGGAGAAAAATAGGAGAAAAATCCAACGTTTATTTTAATATAAATTATTAGAAGATTCAATAAAAATTGACAAAATGGCTGCATTTATTTGTAAGTACCAAACATCCTTAAAGCTTTCTTCCCAACACCTTGCCATCACGTACAATCTCGGTATACACAGATTCTAAGCACTCTATTGCCTCTTCGGGATCAACACCAAATCGACCAATCAGCAAAGTATCCAAATCCGCATCTTCTTTCCAGGCTGCCACTATATGAGCCGAATACACCTGAAGTACGATAATTCGTGATCATTCTGATCGTTATCCAAAACCTTTTTCCAGGGCCGCAGTCCCTTGCAAAGTATCTTAAAATCTTGAAAACTGTCCTCATCGTCGCCGAATAATTTTTCGAGTTCACTATCAAATTTACTGGTAGTCGGTTTGTTTTCGGTGGATTGGTTCTGTGATAAGTCCGCCGAGGAATTTTTTCCTCTGCCTCAATTCTTGAGCTTTTCCTATGGTGAAACTCACTAATAGACGAATCCGAAGAATCTTCCACTCTTTTGTTTTTCCGCGAGGTTTGCTGCTCGACTGCAGAATCCGAATTTGGTTCAGATTGTTCTAATTGATGATTCAACTGCATCTCTGCCTCGCACGCATTTTCCAAATCCACGTTATTTATCATTAAATTATGGCAATCTTTTCTAATGTGACCTTCGACACCACAATAACCGCACTTGATTTTCTCAGATGATAAGTAGAAGTTATAGTTAACATTCTCAATCGTTAATTTCAACTCTTTAGGCATTTTGTCCACATCCTCTTCATCTATGTAAATTTGTCAACGATGGCTAATTAAATGATCGTACCCTTCATCTGTGATTCCATTTTTGATGACTAACTTAACCTAAAATTCTCACTCCACGATTATTAATTGCCTCGATGATAATTTCATTCGCAATCCATGGACAGACGTTAGAAATAATAAACCTTTTTGCTGTAGGTCGATTTTTCATCAAGGATTTGATGCTTACGGGAATGTTGTTGATAATCACTTGTTTCGTCACGTTGACTAAATGCTTAGCGATTTCTACACTGTTTACAATCAGCATTCCAGTCATCTGTAAGTTTTGCTGAGTGTTTCTGGTTTATTACACTCTGAGTTTGTTTTTGTACTTCTGAATTTGATTCCCTTCGCTGATTTTTATTAAGATTATTATTTAAGCTCTGAGTTGGTGGGATAACAGTAGAGTGGTGTAGGGGTCGATTATTTTTAGCCAATAATTTCTTCTGATTTTCCAAAGCTTTTGTCGCAGTAGCATTAGCATTTGAAGCCATATGCTTAAAAGGGTTTACTACATTTTCTGCTGCCAAGGCCCTGTTTTCCATTATTTTCATCTGTTGTGCCAGTAAGTTCGCTTGAACTACTGCTGTGGTGTAGTCTTCATAGTCTTCTAAAGTCTTGCGCTCTTATCGGAGCTATTCGAGCCTGAGGTTGTGTCATAGTCGCGTTCTAAGCACTCTATTGCCTCTTCGGGATCAACACCAAATCGACCAATCAGCAAAGTATCCAAATCCGCATCTTCTTTCCAGGCTGCCACTATATGAGCCGAATACACCTGAAGTACGATAATTCGTGATCATTCTGATCGTTATCCAAAACCTTTTTCCAGGGCCGCAGTCCCTTGCAAAGTATCTTAAAATCTTGAAAATTGTCCTCATCGTCGCCGAATAATTTTTCGAGTTCACTATCAAATTTACTGGTAGTCGGTTTGTTTTCGGTGGATTGGTTCTGTGATAAGTCCGCCGAGGAATTTTTTCCCCTGCCTCAATTCTTGAGCTTTTCCTATGGTGAAACTCACTAATAGACGAATCCGAAGAATCTTCCACTCTTTTGTTTTTCCGCGAGGTTTGCTGCTCGACTGCAGATTCCGAATTTGGTTCAGATTGTTCTAATTGATGATTCAACTGCATCTGAATGGCCCGCTGTTATTGCTTGCTTGTTGTAGCCATGTATGCAGTAGAGGGGTTGAGAAGGGCCCGACAGTGTTGGATCAGTCGATGAAGCTGAGTTGCCATAGTTTTCAACAGGAGCTTCCTGTTTTTCCATTTCTTGATTATTAACAACACCAGTTTCTCCAAGATTTTAATTTTCCTCTGTCACGTATTCTCGATGCACAGTCACCTCAGTTTCAATATGTGTGCTGTTGAACCTCGCAGGCCAAGGAGGCATTGAATCTGCCATATCTTTGTGAAA
Source organism: Encarsia formosa (assembly GCA_038277355.1). NCBI lineage: Eukaryota > Metazoa > Arthropoda > Insecta > Hymenoptera > Aphelinidae > Encarsia > Encarsia formosa. The sequence continues at coordinate 19,637,006 of CM076185.1, read as the reverse complement.
AATTAAATAGTAAGTCTTTTGGCTTTTCTCTGAGTAATATAATTAAAATTCATTCACACATCATAAATAAAATATTAATCTATTCATAGTTCATATCTTTAAAGAGAGAAAACTAAATAACTAAATAAATAAATAAAATACCTCTGAGTATTTGCTTGTAGGTCGTCTGGTTCACCAATCTGATTTCGCCGTCCTGATCTTCCCAGGCATCTAGAAAGTCTATGTCGTTCTCCGACATCGTTCTATTCCTGTAACCACTACCGATCAATCCGTCCATGGCAGCAATCTGAGTAATAAAAAACAACCAAAGGTTACCAAAACACTTTAAAAAAATGACGTAAGGACCCTCCTTTTCTCAATAAACTATGCAGCATATAAAAAAAATTTGGGTATAGAGCCACCGGTGAAGCGCACCCCTAGTGAAGAAAAGTGTACCATCCTTGAGTTACTAAAGAGTAAACTCTCCCTCCAGTCTGTGGCCACGTACCCGCGTACAGCCCGAGTGAACAAAACTTGGCTCTCCAGCTGCCGTCTTTGTCACTCATCGGTAGTATAATCTCGAATGCTTTTCGATCGAAACAAAAAAAATAGAGCAAATTAAAATTTCCTGAGTCTCTAACAAATCAGCATTCAAGCATCTTCTCAAGATCATTGCCATTACAACATGCCGTGGCCATGTCGTTACATTAGTGTACTCAAACACATGTATCGAGAGAAAAACGCAAAAATCTAGCACACTATCAGTCTGAGATGGGTGATGCGCCAAACGCTCAAAAACAGCAAAGAAAAAGAGAGAAAAAAAACTCAGAAAAATCGAACCTAGTCCCCGAAAAACAAAGTTCCAGAGAATGAAAACCACAAAGAATCAACGCGACAGCCGGCAAGAATCCGCGCGAGATCGTATTGATTCCTGGTATTCGGTGGGGGATATAAACTCAGACAAAACAAGCCGCGCCGGCTTATCGCCAGTGTACCCAAACGGCGAGGATTTTGCTTCCCCACCGCGACACACATGCGCGCTCACACAGCAACTCTTGTAAGGTGGTTTATATTAAACCATAAAAATCCCTCACTGAGTAAAATTCACTAAATTCTGAGTGAAAAAAAATTTCACCACCTTCGATCAAAATTATGTGCGCGCAATTTTATATATACCTTCCAAAATCCTTGATAGCGCTGAGTAAACTTGTTGAATCCTGCAGAATGAAACAAAGAAAACCAAAGCTGATATGCAACTTGCTGAATCTTCTTTCCACAGAACAAGGGGTTGTGTTTTTCAACACTGTAGTAGTTCCACCAAAAGTAGATTTTTCACTGACATTCTACAATTCCTTTGTCTTCACAAAATCTTTCTACCTTACAGTCCCGGTGATAAGATGAGAGTCGTGTGCTCGCGTGCAGGAGAGCCCAATAACCTGTTATTAAATTTATCTCCACGTGTAAAGTTTTGGTGGATAAATAACAATTGCACAGAATATTTATTCACACTGGGTTTATTTATCAAAAAGATCTAAAGGTACCTAGGCAAATGAGAGAGCTACACTGATTATAAAAAGCGCGTGTACGCTGCTGCGCGGTCGCTCACCAAGCACACCAGGTGACGGTAGTGCAGCCACTCCACGAGAAAGAAAGTGGGGAATACACAGAGGAATACTCCAAAACTAATTTCCGTGCATAACATGATAATAAATTATAAAATTAACAAATCAACATACTCGAAAAGAAGCATTGTTTAAAAAAATACTCCAGTAATATTATTTTTCGAGTTTTCTAGGTTTTTCTCGATGTTTTCTCTGTGTTATACCTACTCTTTTGTTATAATTTTTTTTACACTTTCCATTTACAATTTATTAAGAAATATTCTCTTGATTTTCTCACTTATTCTTTGTTTTTTGTTCCAATTATCAATATTGTTTCTGGCGTCAATAATCGCAACGGCATTTTATTTTTCTCTTTATATTATTACCTTCTCTTTTTCTTTTAACTAAGGTTTTTTTGTTATTTTTAAATTAAAAGAGGAACGAAAAATAAAAATATTTTGCAATCACTAAACTAACACATAAACTACAATAAAGTTATTAGATAAGAAAGTGTGCGAGTAAAATTATCTCATGGACGCCGCAATTAGCAGATGACAACTGGTGCGATTTATTCAACTGCGAAATTATACATATAAAAGAGATCTACACAATTTTTTTTTTCAAATTTTTTGTTTATTCGTTATTTTAAACAAAAAATGATAATTAAAAGACATTACTCGTTAGTGTTTGACCCAAGAAATACGTTTTTCGTTTTTGTTTTGATGAAAAACAATGATTTCCACTTTTTTTCTGCGTAATTATATTACATGTATAAAGGTACGCTTTACAAAAAAAATCTGTTCGTGAGATTTTTTATGCAAAAATAATGCACATGGGTAAAAGTCAAAAAGTGTCCTAAGTCCCTCAAACGAAAGTAATGCTAAATTTGGTTATGAATAAAATTTATACTGACTTCATGTGACTTAAACTAAATAAATGTAGAATTTCAGGACGATAAATTAAATGTTCCTGAGATATCCATAAAAAACCACAAAGAATGTTATATCAGTCCCATGTCCCATGATTACTTTTTTCCAAAAACATCAAAATTTCACTATACGTCGGTACTTACAAAAAATAAATTACATGATTTTTTTCTCAGATCTTAAGGAAACATAAAACGCTGTCAAAAGTATTTTTTTAACCTCGTGCATCGCAAGTAATAACTTGAGTCCCTCCGATGAGAATTGAGAGCCAAAAGAACGGCGGAGGCTCCATGCGCAATCGATCAGAGTGCATAGCAGACCAACTGTCTCCCAGCAGACACACTGGTCTACTGTGAGATGCGCGCTGGTCGCTATGCGCAGGGAGCAAACTCACCGTTTTTTGGCTTTGATTGGAGGAAATCAAGCTAAATCTTGCAAAACGAGATTAAAAAAGTGTATAATATCACTTGGAACTAATAGTGTGCCGGGGAGGCCCTTTAATTGCAGCCCTCGCCTGCAACCGCAGCAGGCCTCCCCGTCACACTTTAGTCGCTCGGTGAATAATATACTATTTTCTATTTTTATAAATTTCTAGAATTTTTTTTTTAAATCCGTCCGGAATTTTGTCGCTATGTCGGTCCCACTCTGTATTTTGTAAAAAACGTGACGTGCCCATTTCTTTTTGCAATTTTGGAAAAATTCAAAAGCTGAGGCGTAGTGAATGATCGCCGACATTATTTTGGGAGCAGGGAACGATGTTTCGGGCTCTGTTAGTGTTTGTTTGGGACCTAAATTTTCATAGGCCCCACAACGAGCTCCGGTGCGCTGCTCACCGAACTGCGTCTACTATGGTCACTCCTAGGTTAACGTGATTTTTAGCAACAAAATTCCGCAATTTTATATCTAATCCGTATATATATTGGTCTCTTGTTTCACGTTCTGCTTTTGTTGTAAAGATTTCTTTTCGTTTAAAGATAAAAAAGGGTTGGCATCGTAGATGTTCGGCAATCGGTTGTACAATGTCTGAATTTGGAGGCCATATTCGCTGGCTCCTTCACCCAGGATTTGTTTAGTCGTTTCTATATCTATCATTATTCTATGGCACCTCCCATATCGTTTTACTGCATTGTAAAGTCGTCAAGTAGTTTTTTGACTCTCGCGTACTGTATTATACGTACTGAATAAGCACCGGCTGCCTTGCCCGTTAATTTTGACGTTAGATTGTATGAAATCCACATTACGAGCCTTTGATCGAAATCTTTCATCAATTCGCGGAAAACACTACAAAATGCGGGAAATTTTTCTGGCGAACCGTCGAATGTCCGTACTTGATTCAATGCAAAATGTAACGTTGTATTGGATGCATTATGGTGTCCGAAAATTTGATATGGGTTTCCCCTTGACTGATTTCCGTAATTACTACTACATTGATAATTTTCTTTATCACAATCATCGAACCCGTGATTTTTTAAATTTGAATATTCATTATTCCAATTAGACTTATCATCACCACGCTCTTTATATTTTTCGCGAAGTGTCGAATTCACGAACATCAGATTGAGATTGTTATTTGTGGTTTCTACGTTAAGATCACCCTAAATAGTTTGAACTTTTTGGCTGTTGTTTGCCTTTCTTGCACAATCGTTATTTTCCCATTCGAATTTCATCAATTTTCAGTTTCTACACTTGTAAGTGATCTAATTTACGTGAACTCTTGCTTTAATTATCCAAGATTTGTTCTGACTCTTTGTACGACTGCTGATTTTTTCGCGATTTATTTACTTTTTCGGTCACATTATCAAGCCTGATCGAATTTTCAAATGCTATTTTTGGGATGGACTGATTACTCTCGTTATTATTTTTTTGTATGATCTGACTGTTATATGGCCACGCGTACTGATAATCATGAACTTGCTTGGAAGTGTTCACCCGATAGACTCTGAGCTAACGTTAAAGTTTGTAGTTGCTTGTTCATCTCGTGTTCTCCACTTTTATCTCGTTTTAAGAAACTTAATTTAGATTTTTATTTTACACCACATTTCTTTTGATCAGTATCTAATCTATAATAATCTATATTCTTAAAGCGTTAAATATATCCATTTTTATCATTTTTAATAGGTCTCATCGTTCGAATCGATGATTTGCTTGTGCTTAAGAATAAAGTAGTCTATTATTTTTATTGAGATCACTTTTCTTTCCCGAATACCCGTTTGCAAGCTGAATTCTACAGAGTATTTTATATAATTTAATTTATGTTTTAATTTAGGCTATGTTCGCTTGTTACTTTCGTCGCGTTCATCTTGTTTTCTGACTCACTGCTATCTTCGATATTTTCTACGACAGTTTTCTCTGCGCAGTGTTCCTTATTATTTTCGTTCGTCGTTTTTAATTACGATAACCGATTACCGATTGATTGTTAACACTAACGGTTCTATAATTTAACAGGCTACTCTTATAAAATAATAACTTTACAATATTATTTTCACGTGAAGGTGAAATTTTTAAAAATTCAAAAGAAAAAATTACTTGTTGTTATTGTTGAAGCCCTCCATTTTTAATAAATTGTCTAAATATTGGATCTTCGGGGGTAAGGCCAAGGTTGTAATGAAACAACAATTTTATCTTTTTGGTAACGTTTCGTCTAACTATATAGACCTCTTCAGACCTTTATTAAATTATGATTAAATTATGCATTATTATACATTGCAGTTATACATCCAATTATATAAAATTTTTGCTCATATAAATTAATAAGCTACGTACCAAATTTTTGTTTCTAAACAGAATTAAGAAGCTGAAAATTGACAACATTCAAAAAAATACCGAACCAATTCACACTGACTCTGAGAAAGTTTTATTTACATTATCACTTCCTTTTGAAGAAAATTTTTATTACAATTGTTCTAAATCTCTTTCCGAATTCAACATACGCACTGTTCCTTATTACGATAATAAGTTGGATAAAATCATAAAACTCGCGAAAGATGCAGAGGAAAAATGGCAAAAACTAAGATGTGTTTACAAGTTCAACTGCAAATCTTGTCCAGCTACGTATGTAGGTGAGTCAAAAAGACATCTGGGTGTTCGTATTGAAGACCATGTGAAAAAGAAGGGGAAAAATTCTGTTGTCTTCCTACATATGACTCATAATGGACATGAATTTGATTTTGAAAACATGTTAATCCTAGATACAGAGCGAAATTGGAGTAAGAGAAAAATATCCGAACAAATTTATATTACAGGATTTGATAACACTATCAACAAACAGACAAATACAATAAATTTTAGCCATATTTACGACCCGATTATTAAGAGGTCATTTTCCAGATAAATACAGCCCCCGTAATTTAATATAAGAGTGGATACAAAGTTTTGAGTCCCATTCGTATACTAATCTTTGACGGAGACGAAAGTCTCGTTTAGGTATGTAACTTATTAATTTATATGAGCAAAAATTTTATATAATTTGATGTATAACTACAATGTATAATAATGTATAATTTGATCATAATTTAATAAAGGTCTGAAGAGGTCTACATAGTTAGACGAAACGTTACCAAAAAGATAAAATTGTTGTTTCATTGCAACCTTGGCCTTGCCCCCGAAGATCCAGTATTTAGACAATTTAAAAAATTAACTCGACACACAGCAGTAAGACGACGCTGACGATGTGTTGTCTCTTCTTTCCTTGTCCTTGATAACGACCTTTCTGCAACTGGATCCCGAATGGTGTGGATACTGTTGCTTGAAGACGGATTGTCCGATGACACTTCCTCGTGCGATAGTGCTTTTCCGTGTGATTGGCGTTTGTCCTTCTCGATGTCATTATTCCTCGTCGATTGCGCGTAACTATGAAGTACTCCCAAAACTTAAGATTCTTTTTATCAGGATCACTCCTGACACCAAAATGTGACGTTTTGTTTAAGTCGCGAGTATGTAATTCCTGCAGGTTCCTCAGGTATGAAGACTTTACGTAGAAGGATCAATTGGGTGAGACACTGTATTAATATGATGTTATCTTTTTTAATTCTTAACTAATGGCACAAAAGAAAGAAAGTACAACTGTCGAAGGGAAGAGTCTTGTAATCTAAAGTTCGACCCGAAAAAGAGAGCTTAAAAAGAAGTCCGGGCGAGGGTGTATCCACGTTTTTATAGACATCACTCTGCCCGTGTATTTGACGTTACCTCATGTCATGTTGCTTGAGGTGTGTTTCGGAGTTTCTATCTGTGCGACTTTACTTTAGGCTTAAAAATATTCTAATGACTACGCAGCGTTCACACATGTTACATTTGAAACGTTACAATAACTACCATCCGAAATCAGCGGAGCTACTTACTTATTCAATTTTAAAATTATCTTTCTTTCAAAATTCTTGTGAAGTTCTGCTTGGTTAATAAAAAATTTGTAAACAATGGTTACTTAAAATTACAAACAAAAAATTAAAATATAACTTTAACTAACAAGAAGATGATCTGTTTTAGGAAACAGATTTTCACAAAACTTATGGGATCGTTTTCTTTTACTAAATAATGCATCGAACTATTGATATTTCGCGCCAATGCTTCTTTATACCGGTTATCCATGAGGATTTATATGTAGGGAGGTTAGAAAATAAAACCAAACAAGATGCTTATAAACTTTAGCAAATATTCTTCATTCTTTATTTCATCGAAATACCAACTAACAATCCTTAGGTTATACCGTTGCTCCGGCTGTTATTCAATTGTTCCCGCCTCCCTCGGTGCATCCCCGCGCATGCTCCTCTCTCTCTTTCTTACACACACACACACACACACGCGCGCGCGCGCGCGCGCGCGCACACTATTCGTGAATGTCCGCCCACGGACACACACACATGCCTACACATGCACTCTTACTCTCACTCAGTATATGACGAACATCATATATTGGCTTCATCTGCGTCTTCTTCCACTTCTTCTCCGTAGTCCTCGAGGTCCTCCTGAATGTCGTCTCTGTGTCCTAGCCAAGGTTTCATGCCATCGGCCGCAGCAGAGGTATTATACGGCCCTTCGATATCTCTTCGCGCTTTTTGTACATCGTACCGTTCCTTCGGTTTGAATTTGGTAACGATGTAGGGACCCAGGAACTTCAACTTTATCTTCAACCCTGGCCCCCCTTGGGTACGAACAATCGATACCAAATCGCCGACTCGGTACTTCGTAGCGATCTTCCGTTTACGATTGAACTGCCACAACTTCAACTGATTCTCGAGTTGAATCTTCTCGATCTGTTTCCTAGCGACTATCCTCTCTCGGTCTCTGTCCTCTTGCAATTCTGCCAGCAGTTCTTCCTCGATGAGTAGAGTTACTTCTAGAGCTCCAGAGATTCGTCGGTCGATTCCAAACATCACTCGATAGGGGCTGGTCCCGATTGCCCTGGAGAAAGTGAAGTTGATCGCCCGCTGCACTTGCCTGACATGCTTCTACCATCGCTGGTTGTCGTTAGCTGCGATCTTCCTCAGAGTGTTGTTTATAACGTCGTTGATTCGCTCTACTTGGCCGTTACCACGGGGAACTCCTGTCGTGATCGGCTGTCTTCGAATCTTCTCCACTTCAAAGAATTCCTTGAACTCCTTAGACCGATAGAACGCCGACCCTCGATCCGTGAGTACTTCTACCGGGGTACCAAAGTGTTGCAACAAGAATCTCAACTTAGCGATCACCTCCAGCGCTCCTGTTGATCGAGTAGGAAAGATCCAGGTGTACTTTGAGAACCCGTTGACGATCACTAGAGCATGGTTATACTGTTTGTGGGTCAAGGTGTACGGGCCAACATGGTCCAAGTGCAGGATTTGCAGAGGCTGGTCTCCTTTCGGGATGGGGTGTAGGTAACCTTCAGCTTTACCTGCTTTACGGGTGGCCAAGATACAGTGCAAACAGTTTTTGTACACCAGTTTGCGAGCCTTTCAGCGTCCCTTACCCAATAGTCTCTGAATACCAGCTCTGCGGTCTTCCGTGCTGCTGTGTGACCAACTTCGTGAGCCTTTTGAACAATTTCACGTCTCATGCCTAGAAGAACGGCCAACTTGTCTCTTCTGGAACCAACTCGGTAGATCAGTCCGTTTTTGAGCTTAAAGTCCTTGAAAGGTTCCCCTCTCTGCAGGATTATGAAAATAGCCTTGAGCTCGGGATCCTGGCACTGCGCTCTTCGGATCACATCGACCGTAGAGTCTCTGATAACCCGGACGGAGGTCACTCGACTTAGGGCGTCGACGTGCTTGACGTCCATGACGTACTCCGCCAAGGTCATAGCCCACCTGGCGATTCTCGGTGACAACCGGGTATTTTCCATGGTCTAGATAAATGCTTTACAGTCGGTGTATACAGTAAATTTAATCCCCAGGAGGTAACAGTGAAACTTTTCTAAGGCCCTAACCACGGCCAGGACCTTCCACTTATAGCCACAGAACTTCTTCTCTGCTGGCGTTGTCTTCCGGCTCATGAAGTACACGGGATGGAGCTGTTGGTCTTCTGGGTGTCTCTGCATAAGGATAGCTCCGTTGCCGTCTTGCGAGGCATCCATGTGCAGTTCCGTTTCTTTGCCCTCCTGGTAAAGCTGTAGAACCGGAGCCTGAATTAAGGCCGTCTTCAGGGCCTCAAAGGCCACTCGCTGTGCCTCCCCGAACATGAAAGGAACATCGCTCCTCATGAGGTCACTGACAGGTTGCGCGATCCGTGCGTAGCCACGGATAAACTTTCTAAGCGTTCCAGCCAGGCCTAGGAACCGTTCAACCTGCTTTTCGGTGCAAGGTTCTGGATACTCAAAATAAACCTGAGGAACCTTGCAAACACTGCCTGTGCTGTTGAGATTCCGAATGGGGCAACCTTAAACTCATATTGAGCCTTGTGTATCACAAAAGAGGTGTATTTCTGGCTGTCCTTCTCCACTTGTACATGGAAGTAGCCATCCTTCAGATCAATTGCACAGTACCACGTCCCTTCGGCGATCTCGTCAAGACAATCCTCGATCAAGGGTTGAGGGGTGTGCTCCCTGGCAATCACTTTGTTGAGCGGTCTGAAGTTGATGCATATCCTTGGTCGACCATCCTTCTTCCGTGCTACTACCACCTGCAAGGCGTAATCCAAAATGCTTTCTACGATGATACCAGCTTGTAGCCATTCGGACACCTGAGTGTCGACCTCTTCCTTTTCTTTGGGTGTAAGTTTCGCTGGATTGCGCCAAATTGGCCTCTCGTCCTTCAATATAATCTTCATCTTGACCGGCGATTCCTCGTAGGCGATGGGCTGATAATTTTCCACAAGGGGTCGTACTTCTTGTCGGAATTCGTTGGGAACACCCACTAGTACCTTCTCCAGTTCTGCACGTTCAAGTTCCACTAATCTCAAGGAAGCTAGCTTACCATGAGGCGTTAAGATCGTTTTATCTTTACTTAGTGTAATCGTTGCGTAGTCGCGCAATGGGTCTCCGATGATCGCCTTGTCTCTTGAAGACACTGCAGGTATTACAATAAACTCAAGTTGGTAACTCGTTTCGTCAATCCGTGTCTCGAGAGAGATTTGTCCGAGCGGATTGAGGTGGCTGAGGGCTCCGAAACCGCGCAGCCTGGTAGAGCATACTTCCAGTAGACACTTCGTTCCCCTGCTCCGTTGAATTTCTTTCCACAAGTCAGCCTGTAGAATGTTTGCATCGGATCCGTTGTCTATAAGGGCATTGACCCTCAATCCTCCGATGGTGACCGACTTGTGACTCCTGTCATATGGCTGATTGGGGCTCTCCCTACTCTCGGAGATCCTTCTGACGTTGGTCGGTGGCCGTCGCGTGGCAGTTGCTTGGTGGAGTCGATCGTCTCGGCAATCTCGGGCTACATGCCCGGGCTTGCCGCACTCGAAGCAGACCCTGCCCTTCTCTCGAAGCGGGCAGTTGCGACCCAGATGACCCTTGCCCCCACAGTTAAAGCAGGTCATGTTTACTGGGCAGTTTCGGCTCAGATGATCAGACTTGTGGCATGTCCAGCAGAGATGCTCATCATTCCTTCCTAGCTGTGTATGGGACTGGTTCGATGCTCGGGGTCGGCTGAAACGCTCTTGAGAAACCTGTTGTGTCTTTCGTGCCTCTTGATCTTGCCAAACTACTTCGTATGTAGCAATGTGCTTCCTGAGGTCACTCAAGGTAATGCAATGGCACATGGCCTGTTTATTTTTAGGATCACCTGGTAGCCCTTGGCAGATATAGCGGATAATCCGCAGGTCGGACACAACTCCTCGGGTTCCAATCGACTGCATTCGGAGGCTGAAGCTACGGAAGCTTTCGTCTTTTTTCGGTCGCTCGACCCGCATCCATTCAATGATACGGGTTCCGTCCACTTCCTGACTGAATTCTTCGGTAAGTCCTTTCTTGATGTCAGTCCAGGTACTCACGTTGCGTTGCGCCCGTAGCCAATCCGCAGCTGCTCCCTTTAGTGCTTTACGAGCAGCTAATCGTAGCTGGCTCTGGCTCCAGTCGAGGGTCTCAGCAAGCTGCTCTGCCCGCTCAATCCAAGCTTCTATTGGGTAGGTCTCGTCCTCGCCTGTGAAGTCGTCCATCTCCTCCATAGCATCCCGGAAGAGAATCTCACTTCTTCGAGGGGATCGGGACCGCTCACGGTCGCCATGGCGTAGATCTTGCAGCTGATTCTCCAGCCTTCAAACCTCGTTCAATGCCCTCACTTGCTCCTGGAAGGTTCGAATCCTGGCGTTGGATGTATCTAGCTCAGGGAGTGGTGGAGTTCCTCCTCTGCTGCTGTGGTCACCTCGGTTGCTGCCGTTTCGGCGGTGATTAACCCTCCCATTAATTGTTGAAGCCAGTAGAGACGGATCTACTAGCTGATTGCTTGCTGGCGTTGACGAACCTCGGCTTTCCGTTCCGTTCATCGTTTACCTGAAAACTTGATTGTCAGTTCCATTCCGACCGTCCAAGCACTACCTTCAGTTTTATGCTTCGCTGAGCATTATCTTTAATTTAACGACTTTATCTTTCCCCCTCTCTTGACCTTTCTCAGTTATCCTCATTCATACTTGTTCTCAACATCCACTCGCTCACTTTACTCCTTCGCTCGCCTTTTCTCACGCTTCGTGACTCCACTCTCATACTTAACCTCATACTTTTGCTACTTCGCTACTTCGCTCATACTTCGTTCTTACTTCGGATATACTTCGCTCTTACTTTGCTGATACTTCCTTCTTACTTCGGATACACTTCGCTCTTACTTTGCTCATACTTCGGTCATACTTCGCTCATACTTCGTTCTTACTTTACTCATACTTCGTTCTTACTTCGCTCATACTTCGTAACTTCACTACTTCAACAACTTCGCTCATGTTAGAATTCACCGCTAAAATTCCCTTTAGATCGGCCTACCTCGTATCCTATGGGTTAACCTATCACTCGTCCTAGTTTACAGCCTGTTTTTCTTTTATCCCAGACAAACCCCAATGTAGGGAGGTTAGAAAATAAAACCAAGCAAGACGCTTATAAACTTTAGCAAATATTCTTCATTCTTTATTTCATCAAAATACCAACTAACAATCCTTAGGTTATACCGTTGCTCCGACTGTTATTCAGTTGCTCCCGCCTCCCTCGACGCACCCCCGCGCATGCTCCTCTCTCTCTTTCTTACACACACACACTCAAGATTGCACTCATCCACCACCTCATATTCATGATGTATTTAGCACTTTTATGATTTTCTAGTCAATTTTCAAAAAATTTATGCTTTAAGCATATTGTACATACTTGTAGATTTCTTGAATCTCGCATTTTCTTTATTTATTCTTGAATTTTAAGGAAGAAATATTTTTAGATAAAATTTTTGTAAGTTTGACTATGCATGGTTAAGATTTCTAGAAGTAATTTTTTGCGTTTTTTAGTGTTAGAAATCTAAATTATACATGGTAAAAAGCAAAGAATTTTCGTTTGAAAATATTTTTTCTTCAAAATTCACAAAAAAAAAAACAAAGAAAATGAGACGTACAAAAGTTCTATAAGTGTAATAGGCTTCAAGCACGAATTTTTTGAAAATGAACTTAAAATGCAAACAATGACCCAAAGGACAAATCATCTCCTTGTAAGTTTTTCATGCTGAAAAAGTGGATTCACAAATAAGCTATCACCATTTTGTAAAATTAAATTTCAAAAAAATTAGTTACTGATTTGGAAATCTTTAAAAAAAATTAAAAGCCTCTAAAATTTTAATATAAACTAGCTTCTATACCTCGCTGCGCTAACGCTTGCTCGGTTAAGAATTTAATTATTTTTATTTTTTTTTTAAATTAAAACAAAAAATTTAAAAATATTGTCATTTAAAGTATCTAAAATAAAATACTTATAAAAAATATTTCATACCAAAATATATTAAATTTTAAAATTTTTATAAGAAATACATTGTTTTTATAGTCCTTACATAGGTCAATTTTAAAAATGAAAGTTGGATTAATAATCAGCAACCCTAAAAACCCTGTTCATGAAGTTTGAAAAAAATTTTATTAAAAATAAATTTTTACCTTAGTAGACCAAATTAAAAAATAAAGGTGAGATTAGTAATCAGCAACCTAAAAAATCAGAGCGGTCATTGGGTCAGTGGTTAGCGTGCTCGCTTCTGAAACAACATCGTTCGAGGGGTCTTGGGTTCGATCCTTGGCGCAACCAACTTAGAATTTTTTCTTCGTTACTTGCGTTGGTAACAACGATCCCTACGTTCACCCCGGTTGCTTTGGAGTCGGTTTTACCGGGGGCTTTCATTTCATCGCTAGTCAGAGATTATCTCGACCCGGGGCAATATTTAGGGCATAATATCCCCATGAGTCACCCGGTTCAGTGCTGGTCTAATCCAAGACTATCTGATTGGGGGCAATATTTGGGACAAGTTCCCCATGAGCCTGTCGGTTCAGCGCTGGTCTTTCGATTAACTCGAATGGGGCATATACTCTGGGTTTCCCGTACTCCACATGGTCCAAATAGACCATGGGCTAAGCAAGTAGTCAATTAGCACACATTGAACATAAAAGTCGCAACTATAAATAAGTAAAAAAAAAAAACCTAAAAAATCTCCATAGACAAACTTTGAAAAAGATGCTATGAAAAATAAATTTTTACTTTACGTAAGTAGCCCTTTACGTAGGTCAATTTAAAAAATAAACGTCAAATTTGTAATCAGCAACCCCTAAAACTTCAATATACGAAGTTTCAAAAAAATGCTATTGAAAATGAATTTTTACCTTAAGTAAGTAGCCCTTACATAGACCAAAACAAAAAATAAAGCTCAGTTTCGTAATCAGCAACCTCAAAAACCCCTGACTACTCAATTTCTCATTAATCATTGACGTCAAAGTCTGAAAAGAGCCTGAAAAAAAATAAATTTCAACCTTGAATAAGTAGACTTTACATAGTCAAATTTAAAAATGAATGTTGGATTCGTGATCAGCAGCTCCGAAAACCCCCGAGTACCAAATTTCTAATTGATCTGAGACGTCTAAGTCACTTTTTTTTGAAAAAGGAAGTCGATGACGACGACGACGAAATTACAGTAGGACCTCGCGCATTTTCCACCCATCGGGACCGAGAACCTCGCGAATTGTCCATGGTGGCTCTTTTGATTTTTGGACAATGTCCGAGGTTTTACAGGGACAATTCCCGAGGTTTGGACAATGCGCGAGGTCCTATTATTAATTATTATTACTATTATTACTTATTAATATAATAGAGTATTATATTAATTAATAATCTTAATTAATCTCTATTATATAAATAAGTAATAATAGAATATTCCTATTATTACTTATTAATATAATAGAGAATTTTCATTAGAAAAAAACAATTTAGGCTTTAATAAATGTTTATGTGTATACATCATACATGATCATACATATTTATGCGACTCATACAAGTTACTCTTCAGTTTAAGGTTGAATGTACGATGCGAGAGAGAACGCTAGAGTCTAGACTCGTGTGAGTAAGACAGAGGGAGTTTCGGAGCTCTTCATCACTCTCTGTCTCTGTCGCTCTCGTGTAAAATATGGTGGCTGACCGTAGATTTTAATATTTAGTGATTTTTTAGACTAACTTACGACAGTCATTGATTGCTCATTCCGGCTTAGAAAAGTTCAATAGATATTATTTATCACTCAGATTTATTTTATCATAATCTTTTAGTTACTTTATCTTAAGTCCTGTAAATTAACCTAAAAAAACTGCGTCTTTCCATATGATTGCGTGTTAAACTATATTTGTTCATATCTTTTTAACCACGAGACGAAAAGCTCTAAGAATTGAACTGACAAGGAGATGGTTTGTCCTTGACCTGAATTTTCACGAAACTTTGCACACAGCTTTTATTCATCATAAAAACAAGCCCTTTGGTGTTCTTTTTCTAGAATGGGCCTTTTTTCACCTACTTCCCATATAACTCTGTGTTAAAAAGTACGCTGTTTCCAATAAAAAGCCGTTTTTGGCCTCATTTTCAAAAAATTCCTAATGGGACCGTATTGCACTTAAAAATATCTGGAACCTCGAATTTTTTTCTTTTTTCTGAGTAATTTGAAAAAAAAATTATTCAAAATATTTTTGAATGATTTTATCCATGAAAAATTAAGGTTCTAAAGCCAATTTTTAGTCGATTTGGGTTACAATAAACATGGACGAAATCATTCAAAAAATTTTTTAAATATTTTTTTTTCAAAAGTACTTAGAAAAACGAAAAAAATTCGAGGTTCCAGATATTTCTAAATTCAATGCGGCCCATATAGGAATTATTTGAAAATGAGGCCAAAAACGTCCTTTTATTGGAAACAGCCTACTTTTTAACACAGGGTGAAATGGGAAGTAGGTGAAAAAGGGGCCCAATCTGGAAAAAGAACACTGAAGGGCTTATTTTTATGATGAATAAAAGCTGTGTGCAAAGTTTCATAAAAATCCAGGTCTTAAAGGGCAGACCATGTCCTTGTGAGTTTATAACTAATCATTAACAACATTTTGGCTAAGTCTATTGCAAATCTTTCAGTTAACTCGAGTACCTAGCATACGACCTTAATCAAAGGTGTTTCTTGAAAACAGCTCCGTCGATTTCGAATGGTGGTTATCAATATTTAAAATTATTGAAATTAAAAAATTTATAATTTTACGTTAATTTATGGTGATTTAACATAATATGTTCTATAAGTAGAGATAATTTTTTTTTTTAATTAAAAAGTAATTCACGCTAAATCGGAAATTAATTTTTTGATTTCACTTCTTTAACTAATTTATAAAAAAAAAAAAAAAATTATCATATTCAGTGTATAATACTTTTTTTAGGGCTGTTCGAGACGAGACGATACGAGACTTTAATCTGGTCTCGGTCTCGGTCTCGAAAAATTTTACCGTTTTCGGTCTCGGTATAGTCTCGGTATCGGTTTCAAAGTCTCGATATCGGTCGTGATAATTTTATTAATCTGAAAGCTAAATTAAAGAATTGTTTAAATAAATAAATAACTGTTTTTATCAAACTAGTCTCAATCGGCATGCAAGTGCTGAATTTTTAATAAGAGCCATCAAATTTTTAATCCTGAAAATAAATAAACAATCATTTTTATTTTTAGTTTCAAAAAAAGGAAGGTAAATGAGAAAATGCTTTGAAAATTTTAATTGCAATTAACCTGTAAATAATAACAACACTTAATTCATCACATATTTTTTGCAACCAGGAACTAAGTTCTGTTCGATATTTTTTTTGTCAGAACTCTCATTTTATTTTATAGAATTCTACAAAGAAATTTTTCCTATTTATTGAAACAAAGTATGCAATTATACAAAAAACGATGGCAAAAAAATTCTTAATAACAAAGTATTCAACATTTCAACTTTAACAGTTATTTAAATTTTGAACATTTACGACCATTCACATCAATCATAAATCGAGGACATTCGACCGAAAGTGATATTGTTTCTGATAATATTTCTAAGAACGAATGTTGCTGTTTTGAAAAAGGTTCTTATTAAAACCGATATTACTAACTGAGACCGAGACTCTCGGCTGCTCAGTCTCATCTCGGTATTGGTCCGAGACCGAGACCGAGAAAAGTCTCGAGTCTCGAACAGCCCTAACTTTTTTATTTTAACTTCTTTTAAAAAACCAATCGTGGTAAATATTACTTTTTGACAAATTTTTTTTTTTTTCTTATCTCTCAACATGTCTAAAAAAACCAACATCCATAAATTAATTATTTATACTGTTGAAAAATATATTGAAATAAATGATTTCACATTCTAAATAATTTCACACTAGCTAATCAGTTATTTTGATCTAGATTTAATAGAAGCATAATTATAAGACAGAACACGAACAAGAACACTTAAAAGTCCTAGGTAAATTAATTTTATAAATATAAAAAAAAAAAACATATATATTAATTTAGTATTTTGACCTGTTTTTTAATGCACTAGTACCACTCAGCGCGCTGCAAGCGCGCGTAGGAAAAAAACAATGATTGTAACCTCAAAAGGCACTTTTCGAATATTTTAAAAATTGCTCCACCAATCAGCTCACGAATAAAATCTTGTAAGGTGGTGGACCCCATTCGGGATCACGTACCCATTTAGGATCATAGTCATGGATTTGTATAATTATATACTTGCATCTCCCGTGCAGTTTGTACAGGATGATCCCAAATAGGTACATGATCCCAATTGGGGTCCACCACCTTATTGAAAATCTCACCAAAATGGCGCTATCTCTCTTTTATAGATAGACATTGCATATTAAAATTAATTAAAATTGCATTTTAAAATCCACGCTAAATAGGATTCAAAATTACTAGACCATTGGATACCTAGACCTGCACGGAAACCCGTGATCACTAGCACGGACGTGTTTCGTATTATTTTAAGGTGACGATCGCTCTTCTACAAACCTGCATCATATAACTCACAAATATAAGAAATTTTTAATCTTGAATTTACATTCTTTTATTAACGATGATAAATTATATCTCTCTCTATCCTTAATTTCGGAACAAAGTTGTGGCAAATTGCTCAAAACGACTTCACACTCTACGGCCAAATTCTCCATCAAAACGTTAGGAGTTTTTGTGTTGAAGTTAAATTTAAAACCCTTTTCAAGTAGATCAACTTCCTTAAGAGTAGAGTCAGAATCAGACAAATTAACAAAACGATCATAAAATTTGTGGTTTGAAAAAGAAGGGGTAGTACTCTTAGAATTAGTAGTAAGATAATTAGTTTGGGGCGTGATATTAAAACTGCAGAAACTATCTAATTTATTCTTCTGTCTTGTGTATTTCTTATGAACTATTTTACCAACTTTTAATCTTGTTTTACTATAAGTTGTGTCGAACTCGATGTTTGGCAATCCAAGAAGGAGTTCTGTGTGGATCATTTTTACGTAAACACTAATAACATCTCTTTTGCTGTACTGAATTTTCCGATCACATCTTAGCCACTTAGGAACTGCAACACTCCAGGCTTTGCGGGAGGAGGAATTATCCAAATTCATTCTGATGTGGATGTAATTCGGGATCAGTTATCTCTTGAGGCATTGAGTTGTAAAACCAGATATTTTGTGTACATAACCTTACACGTAGTAGAAACTTAAGGATGTTTGGTACTTACGCAAAAATGCAGCCATTTTGTCAATTTTGATCGGATCGATTAATGATTAGTATCAAAATAATCATTGAATTTTTGCCTTTTTTTGTTCGATTTAGTTTTAAAAAAAATCAAAGTATTTTTTTAAATACTTTAACCCAAACGCTTATGGAAATCAAGCAATTTTTTTCTTTGATCGTTTGTCACTCTTCTAAAAATACAGAGATCGTTAAAAGAATTATTGGGATTTGTAGATTTCAGCTCGAAGAAGATTTTAAGATTTTTTTTATAATACCTTTCCGACCATTTGAAAAAGATAACAAAGAAAAACAAGCACGCAGCGGTTAAATTCAATGCGCGTCTGAACAAGAAATGCTCTAACTTTTTTTCTACTGCATTTTTTGATCTTATAATTTGTACACAATATCTTGAGGTCTTAATTTTTAATGTGAGATTGAAAAAGTTAACGTTTTTAAACTTTTGTCACCGAGTTTTGTAAATTGAAAATTAGGTTATGTTTTCGTGATTTTTCCTAATTTTTTAAAATATTTTTTAACCATAAAATTAATACTACATGAAAGTAGAGACTTTCAACTATGTTGTGTAAAATTTTCAATAGATTTATTCATTAGGTCAAAATACTGATGAGTTGAAAATAAAATCGTCTAGTCGGGCACTGCGGTGCCCGTCCCCTCCCCTCTTTTCCCCTCACGAAAGTACCAAACATCCTTAAAGTAAAATTTAACCAGGAAGCTAGTGTTAGCTTTTTTAAATAGAGTAATAGAGCTGGTTTTCACTTGATGAAGATCCATATTCTTTATGAAGTACAAATAACATAGGTACAAAAATATAGGGTGTTGAGATCTTCACTAAATTTTATTAAATAATACAAAATAATACAAATTGTTGTTACATAATCGCAACAGCTGTTTCGACACACTGTGACTTCTTCAGGCGACTTTAGTTGACTAGTTACAAATACATTGTGTTCGGTTTTGTATACATAAAGTAGGTGGATAGGATTTTATTTCAGATTTAAATTCAAAAGTGGGGAATCGTTTAAGTCTAGCTGTTCATTAAGTAAAATATTATCATTCTTATGTCTATTAATTTCTAAAGTTTCAAGAAAGTCCAGCTTTTTACTTTTGTTACAAATATGTATGATTTCAATTTCATCATTAAAAATGTGGTCCATATCTATCAAATGTTTAGCGTAATTGGATTTTTCAGGGTGTTTATTGATGAATGAACTCTTGCGTTCTTTATTTTTAAGCTCGAATGATCTACTAGTTTGACCAAAGTAGCATTTTTCACAAAACTCAGTGCCGCACTTTTTTAAATAAACACCTGAATTTTCTTAGCTACGGATTTGGTCTTTATTGTTCTTTATCATCGTTTGAAAACTCTTTTCGGTACGGAAAGCAATATCCATATCATACTTCTTAAATGATTTAGAAATATAATTTGAGATTTCACCACAGTAAGTTATTACATGAAAAGTTTTCTTAGATTGAGCAGATAAGGAAAAAACATTTTCTATCGCTTTTTGAAAACTGATTTTGTTAACTAAACTATCAATCAATGTAGGATTATAGCCGTTATTTACAGCAATCTGCTTAATAATATTCATATTTGAATAGTCTGATGAGGATAATGGAATAGTTAAAAGTCTATGAATATAACTATAGAAAGAGGATACTTTATGAGAGTAGGGATGGAGAGATTTAGCGTGTATAATCATGTCCGAGTAGGTAGGTTTACGAAAAATATTGAAATGCAAAGAACAATCATCTGACTTAGTTATTGTTAAGTCTAAAAAGTTAAGTTGGTGGTTCTCTCCAATCTCGCGAGTGAATTCTATGTTTTCGTGTAGGTTATTAATGTAATCGAAAAAATTATCCAGTTGTCTCCTCGTACCTGTCCAGATGCAGAATACGTCATCAACGTACCTTTTCCAAATCAAAAGGGATTTACTAGCAGGATGGCTCATAATAACATTTTCTAAAAAATCCATAAATATTTCTGCTAACAACGGGCTAATCGGGTCCCCCATTATTAGGCCGTCAGTTGAAGTATAAATTTTACCATCGAACTGGAAGTAATTCTGCCTTAGACAGGTTTCAAGAATAGTCAAAATACTGTGTATTGTTAGATTGCTGAACATCGAGTTCGACACAATTGATAGTAAAACAAGATTGAAAGTTGGTAAAATAGTTCATAAGAAATACACAAGACAGAAGAAATTAGATAGTTTCCGCAGTTTTAATATCACGCCCCAAACTAATTATCTTACTACTAATTCTAAGAGTACTACCCCTTCTTTTTCAAACCACAAATTTTATGATCGTTTTGTTAATTTGTCTGATTCTGACTTTACTCTTAAGGAAGTTGATCTACTTGAGAAGGGTTTTAAATTTAAGTTCAACACAAAAACTCCTAACGTTTTGATGGAGAATTTGGCCGTAGAGTGTGAAGTCGTTTTGAGCAATTTGCCATAATTCTTTTATTAAGTCAAATTTATTTTTTTTAAAGTTCAGATGAACGGAATAATAGTTTTTTGAGTAAAACTTTTTCTACAAGAGTAAATAAATTAGTCAAGTGTGAAGTTATGTGTGCCCGAAGCTTAACTTTAAACTCCATCACCCGAAATTAAGGTGATCGTCATCTAAAATTACGTCACAACCATCACTTGCACACTTGTGATCATGGGTTTCCGTGTGAAACTATCTGTTTCTTTTACACATCTATGTTCTTAGTTCGTATCATACAAAAAATCAATCAATTTTAAACTTTGAAATATTTTTAACCCTATAAATTCGCTTGGAGAAAAAAAAAAGATAAAAATTTTCAACAATTGATTCATGCTAACTTAGATATATCTAGTTCTTCTGATTAAAACTGATTAAAAATAATTTTATAATTTGACAGAATACATTAAAAAATCATCTATAAATTTATTTTAAAAAAGTATTATTAAGTGTTTTAGTATGATCTTCTTTTAAATAAATACTTCAATGAAAATTCACACAGAAAATAATGGAGCAAATACTCATCCGTGATTTAAAATATATGCTTGGCCGGATTTACAATTTTTGGTCTATTAAATAGATTATGAGTACTTCTCTCGATATATGAATGAAAGTCGATATCGAGTACTTCCTCAGATATATGAACTTTGATTCTTGTTACAAAAAGAATCTAATTTTTAACTTTAAAATCATTTTGTGTGTACAACCGTAACTGCTAAGAAAAAACTAAAAATTTAAGAACCCTCAAATTGAAGGAAGAAAATTTTAATCATTAACTGTCAAATTATTTTGAAAAATATTTAAAACTGGTCTGTTAGCAAGTTCATAATTTGATTAATGTAAGTAATAGTCTTAGGCTAATGCAACAAATCATAAACATTAAATTTTATGTAACGCGTACACTTTTGGAGTTTGTATGATTTTAAATTTTGTAAGTTTTAAATTAGTAATTCAGGTTTAATATATATGTCTTTCAATGAAAAAAAATAACTTTTAAAATCAATAGGGAAAACATATTTACAAAGTTTTTAAAACTTATTATTGAAGGTATTTTAATGTCTTTAAAACGATAAGATAAGATATAATTTTAAAAAAAAATTTTACTGATAACCAGCAGAAACTTAAATAAGTTTATTGTTTAGAAACAAAATTTTGTTTAACTCCGCTGTAAAAAAATTAAAAAAATGTGATTAGTAAAATTTCAGTCACTCAAAAAAAAATCATTTATTTTACAAAATTCTATTTAACACGACACAATCAATTCTTTATTATGATTTATAAAAAATGTGATGCAAGAAAATATATTGTACATTGTTTTGAATTTAATCATTAGTAATTTTTAACCATTAAAGTACATTAGGGTTTTAAACTTATTTAATTGCATAAAAAACTGAAAAGATAAACTTAATAATTTGTAAAATAATTATAGTTAAAAATAAAATTTTTAGTTTTAATTTATTAGCTCAAATAAAAAGCCTTACCATTTTAATATCATTGAGCTCAGTTACTATTTCATCTGGTTATTAAATCTTAATTAAAAATTTTTAGTTAGAATCAATGAGGCTTATTCCTCCACCAGCGGCGCTAGTGTGCCCATTGGGGAAATGCATGGGTGTACAGGTATACTCAAAATATTTTTCCCCAATGGGCACACTAGCGCCCGTGGCGGAGGAATAAGCCTCATTAGTAATTTTCAACCATACTCGTATTATAATATGTTCAGTGTTATATTGAAATAACAAATTTATAAAACTATATTAAGGTAGGACCGCATCTACGGCTCTAGTCAAGATACATTTTCGGTTAAACATTTGACTAGCTTCACGCGTATATAGATATAGAAGTGCATTAGCAGCAGAAGCTTTTTTAACCTAAAACACATATTTTTGTTTTTTATTAATACTTAGAGGAACCGAATGGATGATTTAATTAATTCTATGTGATTCTTGTGCATTCTAGTTAAACTGAAAAATATTCTGAAAACTTGATCACATGTAATTATGTAAAAATTGTATAAAAATTGTGCTCTCCCATAAGACTACGGGTTAAATCGACGCAATCTTAATATTCAATTACTCAAAAACGAAAAACCCCCAGGTTCTGAAAATTTAGTGGCATCATTTTTTAATATTTATCTTCGACTTCCTAAAGTTTTAGATTTTTAACACATCTCTTTCTAGTTTGTGCGGTCCTACCTTAAACAAACTACTTAAATTAGATAATTGAAATTTCATGTGAAATATCTAAACATGATTATTTACTATTAAATTTTGTTAATAATAAACTACATGTTGTATAATATATCTAAGTAAAAAACTTAAAAACAATTGTTATATATCAAACAATATTTTTGAAAATAACGCAAATCAAAATTATAATCATTCAAGCACCAATTTACAAAATCAAGCTTTAAAAATGCAAGCCAAAGTGAAAAATGTTTATTAAACATACCATCATTATAATTCAAAGTGGAACTTCTCTTATCTGAAAAATCTTTGTTATCCTATAAATAAAAAAAATAAATAAATAAAGAAAGATATAAACGGTTCCCACAGGTCCTGAAATAGATTCTTAAAATTGATTTAAAGGTTTGACCTTTATCAAATCAACTAAAATTGAATTCAATTATACAATGTGCGAAGCACCACTTGAGTAAATATTTAAAAATGATAGGCTTAGTAATAAATTACTCTATGGATTTTCCAAGTCGAAATTTATTTTAAAAGAATTTTTATTTAACCATATAATTTTTAACAGATTTTTATAATTTTTTAGCTTGAAAAGGAATTCAAACCAGACTTCGAAACTTCGAAATTTATATGATTAAATAAAAATTCTTTTAAAAAAAATTCTGACTTGAAAAATCCTGAGAGTAATTTATTACTAAACCTATCATTTTTAAAAGTGAATTCACTTTTAGATGATTATGTAAAAGGGAAAAAATTCCCAGAAAATTGCTCAGCTCGCTACGCGCACGATCCCTACACCTCAACCTAAAAATTATCAAAGCGGGGGCTGTCTATAAATGTTGACACTGAGAGAAAAAAGTAGCAGCCGACGCCCCCTATGAAAAAATCGGTGGGTCAGCGATTGCTCTCGTCGCCGATAGCATCAGCTACTCTTTTTTAGAGTAACAGCCGCACTTGAGTAGGAGCTGGTTGCATACGCTTGAAAAAAACGTGAATGACTGCCTAATGAACATAACCTAAGCAATTGTATGGGATTTATCATATAGTTGTGACCCATAATATTTTTTCCTTTTCTTATGAAAAATTAATTTTATTTATTGTTGAAAAAAAAAACTTTAATTACAAGAAAAATTAGTAATCATAAATAATTCATCATCAAAACTAATTTTTCATAAAAATTTAAAACTATTCATAGTTGATTATGAATTAAAATATAATATCGATTAAAGTAATAAAAATTGAAGATGAGAAGTTATCATTTCAGTAGTAAAATAATAAAAAATCCAATCGACATAAACATTATTTATAAATAAAAAAAATAATTTTTAGGCAGAAACTACGATGGAAGTATCGTGTATATATATTTAAAACTGATCTATTTAGATAATTTTCTACAGTAGCACAATAAAACTATATATTTATTAAATACGAATAACGTACGCAGCACTCTTAAAACATGTTAATATAACATTATGCACTCCACGACGCATGCAGAAAATTTTTCGTGGTACGGCAGATGAAGAATACTGTCCTTCTCGCCAAGCGTGTCAGGTGATACCCACAAGTGTGTCCCTTACTACTCCGATAGTAGCAGATACTCTTTTTTGCGAGAGCAGATGACACTCTCTGGTTAGCGCAGCAGGCATAACCTATAAGTCAGCAGACACTCTTTTTCACTCTCGGTGTATCAGTGACTTTAAACGTCTGCAACTCAAACCACTTCTATATAATGTTGAATATAAGCAAATGAGGCTGATTGTGGTCTGACAATATGTATAACATATTTAAATAAATTTAATTTTTTGTAAAAAAATTAAAATTTTAAAGTCATTTTGAAATGAATAAAATGCGTGCAATTTGAAAGTTTAAACAAAAAAAGTTGGCGGAAACACATTTACAGACGAATTGGAGCTGTAACCAACCCCTGCAGACGGGGCTAATTTGCAATTTTTCGCAGATGCTTTCGGTATGCACAAGTTATTTATTTAAAAAAATGGTGTTGCAATTTTTTTCATAAACGAATACTTTTATGTCTGCAACTAAGGGTTATGATGCCATTTTATGCATTATTAATGTTTCGTAAAATTGCACGTGTAATAATATGTCTTTTCGAAACAAGTCTATGAAAAGACTGTCTTAATCGGATAAAAAAGAGCTCGATTTTAAAAATATGTTGCTATAACAATTAATTGACAATTAACATTTATAAAAGGGGTTTGTAATTATGGTATCAAATTAGTTCATTTGATGAAGTATTTTTGAAGAAAAAATTCTACTCAAAAACAATTCAAGAAATAAAAAAATCGGTAACTATAAAAAAGTATTAAAATTTGATAGTAGAGTAATTTGATAATATTTTTTTATCTTTTAAAATTTTATCATTTTTGGGGACTGAGATAAAAATAAAAACTTTAAATAGTTTTTCTTCTGCAACTGATTTTCAAAATCAAACTCTTTTTTTTAATTCAAACGATTTAAGCGGTATTTTTTTAAATAATTTAAACAAAATTTTTCAAGCTTCCCAGCCTTTTTCAACTTTTGGCCGGAAATTCGCCGTTTGTGGCACAATGGTTGCCCTTGAAGATTTTTCATTAATAATTAGCCCGATAACCGCTACTTTTTTTTTCATACAAAAGTTAAAGGTTTTTGTTGAAGTTAATTCCGCGAATTTTTTTAAACAAATATGACGGTTTTTTTTAATATTACATAAGCCGCCTGAGTCACAAGCTAACGTAAACTAGCGTAACCTACGCGTGCTAATGTATAAAAAAAATATTATAGTTAATTAAATAAGTAAAACAATTTTAAAGCTATTCATATTTACCTAAGCAATTTGAGAAAAAATTTAGATTACTATTCAAAAAAATGAGAAAAATATTACGCTATGGCTACAGTACATTTATCTTCGAAGAATTAAATTTTATCAGCTTGGTAATTTATTGATCGAAATTTGTAGTAAAACTTCAAGTTGGATCAAAGCTCATCATCAGATGATGCGCGTAAATGAGGAACATTGTAAGAAAACAAGTAGTATAGCAAAGAGAGTTCTGGGCCATGGCCTAGAACTCTCGTACCTTTTTCGGCGCAGAACTCTCGTACTTTTTTGGTGCCGCCCTCTCGTACTTTTTTGGGCCCGCTCTCTCGTACTTTTTTGGTCCCGCTCTCTCGTACCTTTTTCGGCGCAGAACTCTCGTACTTTTTGAGGGTGAGGGATGGGGTCGTGCTAGGGGCTAGCCGGTAGCTTTACTCATTTGAATAATATTTTAATTTTAATAATATTTTAATTACTTTTACAATTCATTGATGATATTTGAAAATTATGTTTAATAAAACTTTTAAAGAAAAAAAAATCGGTTCAACCGGGATTCGAACCCACGACCCCAGGCAGACACTCTACCACCTGAGCCATTGAGCTAATCAAAATAATAATTCTTATATATGTTTAAAATGTAAAACTTTCAATATGAAACTTTATACTCTTACTTTAAAAGTTTAAACTTAAAGTTCAAATGTTTGAGCTTACATTATGAAATTTATACTTTTACTTCAAAAGTTCAAACTTTAGACCTATAAGTTTAAACTTTACGTTTAAAAGTTTAAACTTTTACTACAAAAGTTTAAACTTTCAAGATGACTTTTTATGCTTTTACTTGAAAATTCAAATTTACTTTTTAGAGACCCGTTTTCTTAAAATACTAGTTCCTCTCAGCGCGCAATTGTATTACATTATCTAAAACAAATTTTGTCGAAGCTTCATTTAAATTAACTTACAATAAGTTATATGTATATACCTTTTACCTTTGCCGCTACGTTCAGAGTTCATTTGAACTTTCATGGTTATAAATTCATTGGTTTTGTTTATATACTAATAATTATTATTTTCATGATTTTAATCGGATAATTTCGAACACTTTATTAAATAATTATTTTTTATCAAATCTACTCTATCTCTAAATTTTTTAATTTAATTGTAATATAAAAATAAAAAATAAAAATTCAAATTTTAAATTTTGTTCTTCAACCAATCACATCACGAATAAAATGCTGACATTCTTTTTGGGTTCTCTCTTTTATCTAAGGATAATTATTTGTCAACAGGGTTTATTGTGTTGTATCCAAGACATTTTAAAAAATTTTGGTTTTGTCGTTTTAGTGGTTTGGAATGCTTGGACTTTGAAACCAATAGTTTATTTTTTATGATAGTTGAATCATTGTTCTGTCGCCTTACTTCTTTTACCCTTAGTTGTTTGTATGGTTTAAAGATTAAACCTTGACCTTGTATATCAGGTTTTTTACCTTGGGCTATGGCTTCTATCGCATTATTACTTCTTTTGATTTCATCAATTTTTTCTCGATCAATTTTTGTATCGTTAAATGCCTTGTAAACTCCAGAAGCACCACTTACCAATGCACTTGCTGCACTCAACCCAGCTAACAAAGGTGTAAGTGGTAAAGCTCCACCAGTTTTCGAAGGTACACTTGATTTAATACCTATTCCCAGTTTCGATTTCAGGTTCGTTGAAGTAATTTTTTCAATAGAACTTGAGTGTTTTGGAAGTGTCCGAGCATGGCTTTTTCTGGTGGAATGTAAGCTCCCGTACATTTCAGCTGGTCTCATAACTGTTTTAAGGACGTTTCAGGGATTTTCGGTCAACGTTATCAAATTTTGTAACTCGGCATACAAGAAGATTTTTAGTTGTTCTTTCCAATGCCACAAAAAAAAATAGGGCAAGCGGGACTCGTTTTTGAGTTATGAACGCTCAAAGTTCGGTCGTTTTGCATGGGATGGCACGTAGAGCACTACAATTTTTTAATGTTATCGACGACTGTAAATTAACTAGTAGTTAACTTTTTCTAAAAAAAAGAGTATATTCTAGCTATTGAAATAAGAATCAATCTAACATTTTTCAAAATACGGCAACCGGGCCTACTTTCAGAGTAATTTAACAGTAAAGTTGATTTTTTAGTCTTTGCGGTTATGCTGCGCCACGAGAGCGAGAGAGACAGAACGACCGGCGCGTCAGCTGTTTCTCGTGCGGAGAGCCCCAAAACTGAATGAGAGTCACTGGAGGTCTGAAACGTCCTTAAAGTAATTGTTGTCTGACAAATTTAGTTTGAAGGGGAGTTTGTTGATGATAGTATCCATCAATCTGGAACTCCCCTTCTTCTTTTTATTGTAAACGATCATTCCTCTATGAAGATTAATTTATAACTGAAATCAATAGTAATAAATGTACTGTATTTATAGTAAAACTAGTAATTTGAAGCTTAACTACAAAGTTAAATGTTGGATATAGTTAATATCATCATCATAGACTACCGGGAAAAATTTAAATACATCTATTTTAGTATTAAATGATGTGAGTTTATTAAGGATCATTATAAAGGAAAGAAATGAAGTTAGGTACAAGTGGACTCTTAACTTTGAGTTCTAAATATAATAGAGAATGAAGTAAGGTACGAGTGGATTCTACACATTTTGCTATAAATATGAGAACGAAAGAAAAAGTGTTCAGTCTTAATTTAGACATCGAAGAGCCAATATGAATAATTTTATCTGGCAGAAAAAAATCCTTGAAGAGCTAGTTAAAGCTCAAAAAGCAGCAAAACGCAAGTATAATGTTATGCGTTCTCGAAGAGATGATACTGAGCGAATTTTACATCGAACATTTAAGCCCATTGTCGATCCTATTCAAAAGTTAGTTGATCTAAGCGCTTACAAACGAAGAAAATTTAATAGTATAGATGAGAAATATAGTAATCAAAATTTTAATGAAGAAAATAGTCATTTGAAAAAACAATTAAAAACAAAAGGAGTGCACCCAGTTAAAACTGATAACGATCTTGAAGTATCATTTTCTGAAACATTGATAGACAATAATGAAAGACCATTAATGACTGTCAAAGAATCATCTGACTCAGAAGATAGAGAATTATTCCAAGATGAAACTATCGCAGAACCAGAAGAAACTTTTGAAAATAACAGTAGTCAGAATGAAAGCCCTACTCCAAGTGAAAAGTTTTGTCTTGATGAAAGCGATAATTCAGTTACAAGTACTGATTATGAAACTGCAGCTGAAGATGATAAAGATGAAGATGTGTATCAATTATTCAATACAATTCAAAATCAAGGAAGCTTAGATAAAATTTATGGAGTTAAAATGGACAAAGGAAAACTCTTACTTGGAAAAACTCCAATAGGTTTTTTAAATAGTCTAATAAAAGTAAACGATAAAACTTACCAAAAAACTCCTGGGTTGCTTGAATTATTGTTTGAAATAGATCCAGTTCATTATAATAAAAATGATGAAGAAAATTATAGGCAGATCATGGAAACTACTCATGCTCATAAAGTTCGGTGTCAACCTAATGAAAAAATACGAACATCGAAAAGTAAAAAATTTATCAAAATTATCGCTCCCATGTTTTTAAATGCAGAAGAAAAGACTGGAGAAGGATTGTTAGATGGTAAAGATGATCTATCCTGGGTCGATCCAAATGAACTTGTTACAAATGAAGAAGGAGTTAGTGAGGATGATCCCAATGAACTTGTTGAACGTCTTAAATTACTGGTCTCTATAAAACTTACTGGAAGTATGTCTCACGATTTTGAAATTTATAACATCATCGAAGAGCTAGCAGAAGGTGGTTACATATATTAGATATCATCAAAACTTAGAATATACTTTTCGAACTTTAACTTGGAAGTCTTAAAGTAAAAATTTTCACATTGAGAGTTTAAAACTTAATACGTTTATCTTCAATTATCTTTTGAAGTACTCTATACTTACATCAGCACCATCATTCAGCAACTTTTACTATTTATAAAATTTAATCTTTGATCATAATTATTGTATATAATATTCAACAATATAAAAATCAAACAATAAAATAAAAATCTAATTTAAGGGAGTTACGACTTATGTATATAGCTAACCTAAAATATAGATATAGACGCTCATTGCCCCCACTCTGACGCCACGCACCGCCGCGGCCAACGCAACTCCAAATCATACTGATGTCATGCATTTTTCATTCTTTTCTATTCATTATCTCAGAAGTTAATATCGCTTGCTATGTTGTAACATAACTCAAATTAATCGTTTGTATATCTATATTGAATTATTGATTATTATTAAACAATGGGACAGTAAGTAATATAAACGAGTGTAATTGCTCGCAGGCGACAGTCTGCCGTCACACTTCTGCTCGCAAACACTGCGTACAATTTATGTATAATAAAGAAACTAATAAATAAAGATAATAAAAGTGAAATATAAACATTTTTTTTTAAAAACATAAATACCATAAAGATAGGTATTACATATTGGCGCCCAACGTGCGTGGCTGAAAAGTGAAAATCGGTTGTGTTTGATGTTTTGTGCATCAAATTTGTGAATAAGGACTGTGAACACTGTTCGGTGATAAATCGCCTCCTTAAGTTAAAGGACAACGTACTCCGGATAGGACAATTCAAAGCAGTTCAACGAAAAATGCTGATGAAGGTTAGTTTAAACTATACACTTACCTTATGAATAAAAGCACAGGCTCAGACACAGATTCTAATTCAAATTTACAATCCGGCGAAGAGATTGATAGATTTTACGAGGTAGACGGTATACATAAACCTTTGATAGAAATAATTAGAGATAAAAAAATGAGTCACGAGCAGCAAACAATCGTACCACAAACTCAGACGGAAGAGATACTTTTAGAACAATTAAGAGTAATGCAGCAGGCGGTATCATCTTTACAGGCTGAAATAAATTCTTTAAAGGGAGAAAAAATTGAGCCAACGGCGCCGCCGCCACCAACGACGATTTCCACAGATTCTCATCGGTTAGTTAGAGAATTATTGAATGAAATTAGAGTTTTCGATGGTAGTTCGAACGTTGAGTATTTTCTCGATCAATTAAGAAATGCACGGGACCAGCTAGAAAATGAAGCCGAAAGAAAGGCTCTGTTAAGAAAAGTAATAGCTTCGAGATTAATAGGAGAGGCTGCAAGAATAGGGGAAAGTACACAAGGTGCTGGCTATTCAGATTTAGCTAACGCGTTGCGAGCTAGTTTTGGGCAGGCCGATTTGACATACGAGCAAATATCGGAAATTCGTAATAATACTAGACAGGGCCAGAACGAATCTATAGATAATTATGTAAAAAGATATGAAGAACTACATCGACGTGTGCAAAAACCGATCGAGCAAATAAAGATTGAATATCGAGCTGGAATTCGGTACATCGAAGAGGACTCCCATGTCCGACGCTTTATTCAATCACTGAAACCAGAGCTAGAGGTAAGGCTTTTAAATATAAAAATTGACTCTCTGCGTCACGCCATGCAGGAGGCACGGGCTATTGATAAAAGACTACGTGACGATGAAGTAATCCGAAGCCGAACACAAAGAAGAGGTGAGCCATTAAATAATACAAAGAGTAAACCCAGAGACGATAATAATAAGCAAGATGATAAAAATGAAATTAAAAATAATTATGTAAGTAATAGTAGAAACGAATTAAAAAGGTGTAAATTTTGCAATAAATTGAATCACACCGAAAATGAATGTTGGAGAAAAAATCCACAGCTTCGAAATTTTCAAAGAATTCCACAGATCGACAAAGGGCCCCCACGAAATTTTCTGATGACCGACGAGAACCAGCAAGATACTACATCGGATCTGGAGGAAAATATTATGACCTCTACATCCAACTCCAAGGAACAACAGGAGTTAACAAATTTCTGGTCGACACAGGAGCGCCAGAATCAATTGTAAAAAATTCAATATTAAAATTAGAAGACTGCAACCCAAAGAAAATACCACCGGGAGATAGAAGGAAATTCCAGATTGTAGATGGCCCTCACGAAATGATAGGTGAATGTACATTAAAAACTTTAGGTAGGTCGCATATTTTTCATGTAGCCATGAATGAGTTTCCTTTAAATACACATAAAGGAATTTTAGGTAAGGACTGGCTCGAAAATTATGGAGCCCTTATTGATTGTAAAAATAAAATAATTACTCTGTCTGATATAAGTAAGAAAAAACACGATTTTAAATTAAATACAGAATTGCTTACAGAAGTAGAACCAAATTCTGTTAAACATTTGAAAGTACATACAAAACCAGGTACTCATGTGTTTTTCGGCTCTAACTGTGTCCCTGCTTTATACACAGGAGTCAAGGCTACTTTGTATTTAATGAACGACTCTTATAAGAAAATCCGTGTTTACAAGTCAGACATTTGTCATGAATATTACGAGAATGATGAGTTAGGGGCACCATGTATGCAAACTCGAAGAAAGGAAAGAAAGCAAGAGTCCCTCGTGTCGGAAATTCTAGACAATAATATACCTCAAGAAAAAAGAAAACAGATGTTGAGAAAGGGTATAGCCGGTTAAGGGGGGGTAAAATGCCCCCGGTGCAAACCCCTACAAAACCTATACCATTCGAAAGAACATAAAAAAAGAAAATTTTTGGCGCCAACCAGAAATTTTTTCCCCCTATAGTGCGCATGCGCGGTCCAAAATAGTGATTTTTCAACTTTTATTTATTACTCAGAATCTAAGAGGACTAGCGAGATGCGGTTTACGGGAAAATTTTGTTTGAAAAAAATGTAGTTCAGAAAAAAAAATTTCAAAAATTTTTGGCGCCAAATTCATATTGTTAAAGTGGTTTTAAACTTTTAAATTGCGATTTAAAAATATCTTGGATAGGTGGTGGTCCAAAAAAAATTTTTTTATTTGTATTTTAACGTAAATTTTTCGTGAACATTTTTTCAAATTTTTTAAAGGGGTGGAAAGTATGAAAACACTCAAAAAACCACTTTTTTCCAACTTTTTTGGCCTTTTTACTACTGATAATTGGTTTAAAAATTTACAAAACAATGAAATTTCATAATTTCTACAACTTTACATGAAAATATACAATATACGATGTTAAAGTACTGTTTTAGGCTTTTTAAAGACCATAAAATCGATTTTTAAGATTTTTTTTGCCTATAATAAAGGTACAAATACCTCATTCAAACATCAAAATCGTTGAAATACTTGTAATTTTCCAAGGTGAACTCAAAAAAGTCACAAACAATATTTTTTTAAACCTATCAAACCTTTATAAAGCCAAAAAACCTATTTGTAAACTCTTTTTTGCAACAACATAAGTAAAAAATTATAATAACCATTAAAATATGATACAAATTTTACTATAGAGATAATACCTCACAATTTTTTAGCAAGTATTTTTAATTTTAATTTTCTATATAAATAAGATCATAATTCCATGGTTTTATGTGTACTTTTTATTTGACGCATAGACTTTTACACCTAATTCTTAGGGTATATGTACACTTATAACTTTTCTACTTATAAATGCTTGCGAAAAAAATAGATTCACCTTTCATTACAAGATTCAAAACTTTATAAAAAGCTTAATAAAGTAAAATAAAATTTAATGACTAGTAAACTTGAAAAATTGCCTGATGGACATTACTTAGTTTGTCCAGATCCACAGATTTATTAGGTTTAGCTGTAAAAAATTTTAGATTTTTTTCTTTGATTCTTCTGACTTTAAATTAAATATCAAATTCTGTATATTATCAAATCAATTAAATGATTTAGATCAGTTAATATAAGCTCCTATAAGCCTCATAACAACTGATCAAAACATTTTCACAAAAAATTGTGATAAGAGATAGTGAGAGCCCATTTATTACCGAGTTTAATCATCGCCGAGTTACGACAGTTCCGAGTTACGGTGTTATTCCATTAAGGGCAGACCTTTTTTTACACACAGCACGATAGATCACATTATTATAGTACGGGATGAATTAAATTTTATTAATTCTTCACGATGTATTTTTGATTATACACAATAAAAATAAGTAATTAATCAAGCTTTAATTATTCACATTGTTTTAACACGAAATTTAAATTTAACAATTGATTGTACACAATTGACTTTAAAATTAATCAACGATTTACACAACTGTTATTGTACACCCAATATTGTACACGAAAAAATAAAATTTTAATTAATAATTTCTTAATCGTACACAGCTTAATTGTTCACAGTATTATTGTTCACAATATTAATACGCGTGTATAATAAAATTATTATTGTGAACAATAATTTATTGTAAAATCAATCTGTGAACAATGCAATATTTATTAAATATATTATTGTGTACAATAATTTAGTGTAAAACCATACTGTGTACATACAATATATAAAAATTTTAATTTATTGTAAAATCAATCTGTGAAGAATGCAGTATTAATTAAATATATTATTGTGTACAATAATTTAGTGTAAAACAATACTGTGTACAAATAATATATAAAAATTTTTTATTTAATTAATTAAAATATTTTTTTGATAGTTTTCCACTTGAAAATTTTTTATCAATACGAAAATTAAAAAAAATACGTAGAAATGATAGATTTTTTTACTTTTTTATTTTTTAATTAAATTTGATGTTTATAGTTATAATTAATATGCCCTCGGCTGTGTCGGTCTGGTCTCCTGCTGGCCCGAGCAAACATTTTAATGCGGCGAGACTTCGGCCCGAGTTCGTATCCGAACTGTCCTAAGTGATGCCGAATTCGGCTGCAGTTCGGTCGGGGGCGCGGCTGGGGTTTCGGCCCGAGCGCGCACTACTGCATCTAGCCGAAGTTGCGGTATAAAGATGATTCCTACAAGAGGTTAGAAATCCAGTGTAGTCAGGGTGGACACATAGTGCTCCAGGAAATATCTTCCCCAAGACGTTTTGACTTCAAGAGGGTGGACATCTGGAGCACCTGGCGGTAAGTATCCCCGAAGATGATTTTTCCAGTAAGATTCGACTCCAGAAGGGTCGGGTGGACACCTCGAGCACCTGGTGATAGTTACGCCTTGGAGATGATTTCCTCGGGAAGTTTTGACTCCGGAAGGGTCATGGTGGGCACCCAGTGCATTTGGTGATAGTTACGCCTTGGAGATGATTTCCCCTGGAATTTTTGACTCCAAATGCACTGGGTACCCTTCCTGAACCTTCCGGAGTCAAAACTTCCAGGGGAAATCATCTCCAAGGCGTAACTATCACCAAGTGTACCAGATATCCACCCTGACCCTTCCGGAGTCAAAACTTCCCGAGGAAATCATCTCCAAGGTGTAACTATCACCAGGTGCTCGAGGTGTCCACCCTGACCCTTCTGGAGTCGAAACTTACTGGAAAAATCATCTTCGGGGATACTTACCACCAGGTGCTCCAGATGTCCACCCTCTTGAAGTCAAAACGTCTTGGAGAAGCTATTTCCTGGAGCACTATGTGTCCTCCCTGACTACACTGGATTTCTAACCTCTTGTTGGAATAATCTTTATACCGCAACTTCGGCTAGATGCAGTAGTGCACGCTCGGGCCGAAACTCCAGCCGCGCCGCCGACAGAATTCGTACCGAGTTCGGAAGCCGAATTCGGCCCGACTTCGCAGCTTCGGCAGACGCATTGCAGTGTTAGCTCGGGGGATAGCTAGCTGTGAGTCCGTTGATTTTGCGTGAAAGTCAACTTACTTCTTCTTTATGCTTTTATCGCAGGAAATCAAGTAAGAATTTGTGATAAAAAGTAAAAAAGTAACTTGGTAAAAAAAGTGCATACATCATTCAGAACTTAATTGTACAGAAGGAGATCCACGTTTTTTCAGCCCTCAACAATTTGGTTGCAATGACAGCGGTCACCCACTCAAAAGTCATACCACTTTACTGGCGCTGGCGTGTACAAAAATAGTAAAACGCACCTTTTCCACCCTTGACTTATCCCTCTTCTTTAAGAAATTTTTTACTTTACAGGCTTAGGTACGTGATTTATTAATTGCGTCAGGTAAAAATATTCAAAATTTATCAAAGTCTATTGAGCATCGATCCTTGGTACGAAATAGATTTTCTTATGAAGATATAGATTATGTATATTATCGAGTTGACTCAGTATAATATATATACTCAGTTAATACATATTCTTACACGGTTACGTATACGTAATATAAGTCTTTAAGAGTTTTATATAACTTAAACTTATTCCCTTACTTCGGATTCCTATTTTAGGTCTTAATAAGAATAGATACTAACTTGTTCATTCTAGCTTTACTATTGTTTTTATATGATTCTTAATGTAAAAGATTTTCTCTTTCAGATCATCGTATGGTAAGTAACAAAGTTTTTATCATTTTTTAAACAATATTAGCAATTTTTCATTTTAATATTATTTTTTTTTATTTTAATTGAATATATTTACGTATATATGTTCTTTTTTATCAACAAACTGTTTGAATGAAAATAGATACACAAAACTTTATAGGTTCATCCATCGCAGTGAATTCTGCCCATATTCGAAACATGTCATGGAACTATGATATATTGTTATACATGGGAGGCAAGCGCCACATTGACGTCGACAGAGGAATATTCGGCTAGCGGCACGAGGTGGAGGTGCGCGCTGGCCGAATGTTCCTCTCGAGAGGTCTGTGGCGTTTAACACCCATGTATAACATCATATTTTGTTTCACTGCGGCATTCAATAGGAACTTTGAGAAACAGGGGAAAAAATTAACCAATTTGTTAATTTTCTGTGATATTTAAATAATACCATTAATTTTTGGAATATAGTTTTCAGATATTATTATTATGCATTTGGGTAGACGCGCAATACTATACGTATTTTTTAAAACTCTAGATATTTTTTTTACAACCGGTGATCTAGTTACGACCCCTTATCGAAGTCCAGAAAATTTTGTTTCTTGAAACTGCCCTTGAAAACGGCTGCGACGCTGCGCTGTGTTTACGACTTTTCCTTGAAAAACGCACACGTGTTCTCAGTAGCACGTTGGGTTATTTTTTAATTTGACTCCCTCGTCTGCTGCATGGATATCTTAAAGCGGGAGTCAATTTTACTTTGACTCCCGCATTTGCGGATTCGCACCTCCGGGCCGAAAACACCAAATCCCTGGAGCGGGACTTTGGCTTTTCCTCCCGTCGTTATGAAAAAAACATTACACACGACACTGGAAAAGTATTAGCAAATCCCTAGCAAACCCTTAACACCCTCGCCTTCGTCTCGGGCTTGCTAATACTTTCCAGCGCCCGGTGTGTAATACACTATCGAAAAAAATAACATCATATTTTTTTCAAAATCATTTACTCTAAAATAAAATTACATATAACCAAATTGAAAAATTTTTCGGAGAGAAAGATGCGTACTTTGGACTCTCTGATGGTTAAATATAGTACATTTTGAAATGTTCTTTTCTGCATGAGACACCGAAAACAAGTGGTAAAGGTCGGATTTTGAGGTTAGAATGTGGAAAAAAACATTTGAATATAAGTATAAATATTTTTGAAAGAATCGGATATTGTATTTTTCGGTCACCAACCAATTATCGGTGCTTTATTCGTGCTGTTTTCTGACCAAATAACATGTAATAATATATCATTGTCTGTTTTGCATACCAAATATTTTCCGTTATTTGGTCTGTTTTCCGATGTTTGGTCTGTTTTGCAGTCGCCATCTATAAGATCGTCAACAAACTTACTTAAAAAACGAAAACGAGTAGAGTGGCGTAGGCTTTGAGGTTAGAACGCGGCTACACAGCTTATGACTGGACTTGTTTACTTACGGAAAAGAAAAAAAAAAAAAAAAAAAAAAAGTGGAAACTCATTAATATAATAGAGTATTTTTATTTACAAATTTATTATAATTTTAATATAGCTCGTCCAAAAGGTTTTCCAAGGTCCCTGGAGGGTCAGGTCGAGGTCGGGTGACATTCCTGAAAAGTAGCTGCACGTTCCTTGGCCCAGCTTATCTCTCAATCACATTGTTTGTTGGCAGTTCTTGCTGCACTGGAGCAAGAACTGCCTGGTTCTGGTTGAGCTGTGCTTCAATGATTTCATTTTTCTAAAAATAAAATATCTAAAAACAATAATTAATGTTTTAAAATGAAAATTATAATGATAAATTTAGGAGCACTTTTTTAGATTACTACACGGTATGATATATTGTTATACATGGGAAGGAAGCGTCACATTGACGTCGAAAGAGAAATTTTCGGCACGAGGCGCAGCCAAGGGTAAAAGTATACAAAAAGTTCGGAAAATATAATTAACCCTTTTACAGCCCGAAGGTTTTGGGAAGTCAGGAGAAGAAACGGATTGCATTTTTGGTGTTTCCGATACTTTCTGAACACGGAACTACTATTAGTTTAAAAAAATTCATGTTGTTTCATGTCAAAATTTCGGACAAAAAAAAATACTACCATCATCTACGTTCAATTTCATGATGAAAGTATAGAACTGGTTTTTTTTTGCTAAAACACTCCCTTTTTGAGTAAATCATCAACAAAGATTGAAACTTTGGATCCTACTCAAGTAAAACTTCGTACTCCAGGCCGATGAAGAGGGATGACTTTTTAAAAATCCCGATCAGAAGGCTATTGGGAAGCGAATGAGGGCCTCGTAAGGTAGCCTTCGGAGGCCCTAGCTCGTTTTGTAACGGGGCTAAGCCAAGGCGCTGTTTCGGGCCTCACTAGATAGCTCATTTGCTACGAACGTATGCAGTAATTGACTTGAAAATTGGACACAGGTGGATAGTTTTTTTTAAGAAAATGAAATAGAAAAGTTAAAGCTTTAGTGGGGATAATGAATTTAAAGAATTAAACAAAAATTTTTAGCTAACTCTCTAAACAACACTGACAGTCATAGAATATAAAGAAAATAAATTGTTTTAGAGGTTATGTGTCATGTAAACATTGTGATTTTAAGTTTAATATATTTATAGTAAGTGTTTGTTACAGAAAAAGTGATTTTAAAAATAAAACTAAAAATATATTCAAATTCCGTGAAAAAAAGTTTGATTTAAAAGTAGTAGTGGTTTTAGTAAAAAAACTATTTAGCATCTTAGTGACATTTTTCACTTCACCTTTTTTTAACAATGAATTTTTCGATTTTTTCAGAATTATTACGTGAATAAATAAAATTAAACTATCAAGAGTTTATTGTCCAAGTTATTGTTTATACATTTGGAATTAGTTATAACCTCGGGTCTAAATGCCAAAAATACCATTTCAACTGAACCTTATTAGGCCCTAAGTCGCACCCCGTGAATGCCCCGTTACAATTCTAACGAGGGCCCTACTATGCTCTCGGGGCAATTAACGAGGCCCTAGCTAGCGCCCTGACAATCTTTCTGATCGGGATTGTGAAGAGATTTTTTGAAGTTGTTTTGCTCGCTGATCATGAATCTGTCATTAGTTTTGAAAAATACCTATTGACAGCCGAGATATGACAGCTGTCAACACTTGAATATCATAATTTTAATTAATAATTTTACCAACCTTTACTTCAAACATTCTTCTGATCGGACACATTTCAACTGAAAAATAAAAGTATAAATGAACGCTAAAAATTAATTTTTTTTTTTTTTTAATTTTTATTATAAAGCATTCTATATTAAATTCTTACCTATTATAATCAAAAGGCTGCTAAAGAATGATATAATGTTAAACAAAAGTTCGAGTGAAGTTTGCCCCACAAGGCGAAGCCGAGGATATATAGGACTCCCATGCCAAGGGTCGTGGTTCGATCCTCGAATTCAAAATTTTTTTTTTTTTTTCGTTATTTTACATGTATATTAGATAGATTTTTAAAAAAATATTTCATAATTATTCAGCCTTATTTTTATTTTAAATAATATAAAGAGAGTTAAAATTATAAATGGAATTGGGTTATTTGGTTTATTTAAATAATAAAAAGAGAAATGGGTTATTTGGTTTTTGAAGCAATAAAAAGAAAGTTTAAAAGTGAAATAGAAATGGGTTATTTCATTTTTTAATTATAATAAGAGAGTTACAAATGAAAATATAATTGGGTTATTCGGTTTATTTGAATAAAAAAAAGAGACATGGGTTATTTGGTTCTTTAAGCAATAAAAAGAATGTTTAAAAGTGAAATAGAAATGAGTTATTTGGTTTTTTAATTATAAGAGAGTTACAAATAAAAATATAGTGATTTGGTTTAATTGAATAAAAAAAAGAGACATGGGTTATTTGGTTTTTTAAGCAATAAAAAGAAAGTTTAAAAGTAAAATAGAAATGGGTAATTTGGTTTATTTAAAAAATAATAATAATAAAATTGAGTTATTTTAAGGTATGCAAGTACACGCATTCATCTTATATCACGCGCCCTCGATTGCCTCCGCAGTCCGCTCCCTCCGCACTTTTTTCTAGGTATATAGCGTAAAGTGGTAGAACGTAATTTTTTGTTGTCGGAACTCTAACCGCAAATTTGAGCATTTTGAAATTTGTGAATCAACATTCAACTATGGTAGAGGTTGTGAGAAAAATTCTTTCTAAGGTAAATTACTTTAGTTTAAACTTAATTTCATATTTAAAAAAAAAAAATAATCATAATAATAATTGAGATTATTATTTAAAAAAGAAAAATGGCAAAAATGACGAGCAACCAACACCTCCACACCACGGCCGCGGCGTCCCTTTATATTTAAATGAACCTTTGATTTTGATGAATCGGACGCAGAGACCACAAGTAGATGGAACTTTTCTTCAGCCACCTATTAATCCTAGATAAAAAATGTAATTATTTTGTTGTTTATTAAAAAATTGTTTTTGGCCTAAAATTTTTTGAATAAGATTTAAAAATTAGTATTTTTTAAGATAAAAAAGTACCACAAAAAACCTTACAAAGGTAAACAAACGTGGGGAGATTTTTTTAATGAATTGATTTAACAAAAAATAGTGATATGATTAGATAGATTTTATAAGTTAGAATTTTTGATAACATGTCATATTAATAACAGAATTTAAAAATTAATTGCTGTAACAAATTTAAGAAAAAAAAAATAATTATTTCAAAAAGTAATAAAAAATTATTTTAATGAGTTGTGTATTTAAATTTAAAAAATAAATTGAAATCAATATTCATAAAATCTGCCCACGAAGTTCATATTCAGAAGAAAATTTATTAACTTTATCTTCGTTGGCAGATTTTATGAATATTGATTGCAATTTATTTTTTAAATTTAAATACACAACTCATTAAAATAATTTTTTATTACTTTTTGAAATAATTATTTTTTTTTTCTTAAATTTGTTACAGCAATTAATTTTTAAATTCTGTTATTAATATGACATGTTATCAAAAATTCTAACTTATAAAATCTATCTAATCATATCACTATTTTTTGTTAAATCAATTCATTAAAAAAATCTCCCCACGTTTGTTTACCTTTGTAAGGTTTTTTGTGGGATATCACTTTTTTTTGTTTGATAATTTTTTGATAATTATCTATTTGTTATTTTTTTAATTTTTTTTTTTTTTTTCTAATATAAATATATAAACACCTTTAGCATTAGTTGGCCAAGGTTTTTTTATAATATTTTCGTCGCTTACTTCTATCCAACTCTTTTTTTGTCGTAAAATGCTCACGTAGTGCCCATTATTTAAATTATTTCCTACGTGTGCTATTGAACATGTTACTTTGTAAGAATGTTTACAACTACCTCTTTTAAAATACATATTTTCTTTTGCTCTCTGATTTTACTGCGACACTGATGATTGTTCTCTAACCAAGCCAGTTACCAGTGTCTTTTATCGTTCAAAGGTTAATTCTAATTTTTATTAATTATCATTTAATTTTTTCTTTTTTTTCATTTTTTTATTTATGAAAACAAGTTTTCATAAACGTTAATTAATTTTATTTTTTTAAAAAATAAAAAAAATCATGATAGCGCCATCTGTTGAAAATGTTGGGAGGTGCCGATCCCCGATCGAACGTTGATGGATGGAAAGTCCAAAAAAAAGGCCGATTTCAAAAACGCGAATTAAAAAATAAGAAAATTAAAAAAATATAAGCTTCGAAAACAATCCTCATCTCTTCGGTAGTGAAAAGTAGGCGTAGTCTAGAGGTTTAATGATGCAGGTAACGTGTTTTAATTTTTAAATAATTGATTAATTGTGGTTAGTAGGGTTAAGGTAGCTCCAGTAGCTGTAAATAAAGCACGGCAGCCGGCTACTATTTTGGCGGGAAAAAAATCTCCCCAAGCCAGCTACCGCTGGCTTTGATATCGGAACGGGGATGGTTTTACTTGATTAAACCTGGACAAATCATATGTTTTCTGAAAGATATTTAAAAAAGGAAGTTTTCTGCGTGAATCGCACATCGATAACTTCAAAACTGCCTTTACGCGATTCAAAACCAACTAAAAAATTAGTTTCCAATCTGTGAAAACAAGCTTTTTTGTGGAACGGAGATGGTTTAAATCGACTAAACCTGGACAAATCATATGTTTTCTGAAAGGTATTGAAATAAGGAAGTTTTCTGCGTGAATCGCACGTCGATCACTTCAAAACTGCCTTTACGCGATTTAAATTCAACTAAAAAATCAGTTTCCAATCCGTTAAAACAAGTTTTTTTGCGGAACGGAGACGGTTTTACTTGATTAAACCTTGACAAATCATATGTTTTCGGAAAGGTATTGAAATAAGAAAGAATTATGCGTGAGTCACACCTCGATAACTTCAAAATTGCCTTAACGCGATTCAAAACCAACTAAATAATTATTTTCCCATCCGTAAAAACTACCTTTTTCGCGGAACGGAGATGGTTTTAATTGATTAAACCTTGACAACTCATATTTTTCCGAAAAGATATTAAAAAAAGGAGGTTTTTCGCGTGAATCGCACCTCGATCACTTTAAAATTGCATTTACACGATTTAAAATTCTAACTAAAAAATCAATTTCCAATCCGTGAAAACAACATTTTTTGTAAACCGGGATGGTTTTATCGATTAAACCTGGACAAATCATATATTTTCGGAAAGATATTGAAAAAAGGAGGTTTTTTGCGTGAATCGCACCTCGATAACTTTAAAACTGCCTTTACAAGATTCAAAACCAACTAAAAAATTAGTTTCCAATCCGTGAAAACAAGCTTTTTTGTGAAACGGAGATGGTTTAAATAGACTAAACCTGGACAAATCATATGTGTTCTGAAAGGTATTGAAATAAGAAAGAATTCTGCGTAAACCGCAACTCGATAACTTGAAAACTGGCTTTACGCGATTCAAAACCAACTAAAAAATTAGTTTCCAATCCGTGAAAATTAGCTTTTTCACGGAATGGAGATGATTTCAATTGACTATACTTGGACGAATCATATTTTGCCGGAAAGATATTCAAGAAAGAAAGTTTTCTGCGTGGACCGCACCTCGATAACTGAAAAATTGTTAGGCGATTCATAAAACCGACCTAAAAATCAGTTTTCAATGTGTGAAAACAAGCTTTTCTGCGGAACGGAGATGGTTTTACTTGATTATACCTTGACAAATCATATATTTTCGGAAAGATATTGAAAAAAGGAGGTTTTTTGCGTGAATCGCACCTCGATAACTTTAAAACTGCCTTTACAAGATTCAAAACCAACTAAAAAATTAGTTTCCAATCCGTGAAAACAAGCTTTTTTGTGAAACGGAGATGGTTTAAATAGACTAAACCTGGACAAATCATATGTGTTCTGAAAGGTATTGAAATAAGAAAGAATTCTGCGTAAACCGCAACTCGATAACTTGAAAACTGGCTTTACGCGATTCAAAACCAACTAAAAAATTAGTTTCCAATCCGTGAAAATTAGCTTTTCTGCGGAACGGAGACGGTTTTACTTGATTAAACCTTGACAAATCATATATTTTGGGAAAGATATTTAAAAAAGGAGGTTTTTTGCGTGAATCGCACCTCGATCACTTTAAAATTGCATTTACGCGATTCAAAATTCTAACTAAAAAATGAGTTTCCAATCCGTGAAAACAAGCTTTTTTGCGGAACGGAGATGGTTTTAATCGATTAAACCTGGACAGATCATATGTTTTCGGAAAGGTATTGAAATAAGAAAGAATTCTGCGTGAATCGAACCTCGATAACTTCAAAATTGCATTTACGTGATTCAAAATCCTAACTAAAAAATGAGTTTTCAAACTGTGAAAACAAGCTTTTTTGCGGAACGGAGATGGTTTTACTTGATTAAACCTGGACAAATCATATATTTTCGGAAAGATATTGAAAAAAGGAAGTTTTCCGTGTGAATCTTACCTTGATAACTTCAAAACTGTCTTTACGCGATTCAAAACCAACTAAAAAATTAGTTTCCAATCCGTGAAAATTAGCTTTTTCACGGAATGGAGACGGTTTTACTTGATTAAACCTTGACAACTCATATTTTTCCGGAAAGATATTAAAAAAAGGAGGTTTTTTCGCGTGAATCGCACCTCGATCACTTTAAAATTGCATTTACGCGATTCAAAATTCTAACTAAAAAATGAGTTTCCAAACAGAAACTATCATATATACTATACTGTGTATAGATTATATTTTTTATACTCAATAATCGTTGAAAAAAAATTTGTATGCATTCAATTAACTAAAATTTTTTATGAATAAAATATTATAATCATAATCCCCCTATATCATATTTCCGTTTTTTATTTTGATCCCCTAAATTGGATCTTCAAAAATTTGAAATTCTTAAAAACACACTTAAATATCGTATTTTTTTGATCCCCTAAATTGGGTAACCCGACAAAATATTCGAAAAAAAATATCCGGGGACAAAATATCCAAATTAAAAAAAACCATTCAAAATCAAAAATAAAAATCACTAAGGGTTATTTTTTAAAACAATGCGCGCCGTGGGGCCCGGAGGGTCCCCAAAGAGGCGCGCCATAAAATTTAGTTCCAAGCAAAAGACGTTGTTTACATTTATAATATGTTTACATTTGCGTAAGTATTTCCTTGTGATTCGGTTTTAATAAACCAGCTCAGTGTCTAATCAGTTTCTGTCCCGTCAGTACGTTTGATAATTGATTTTTAATATTTCCAAAATAACTTTAGTTTTTATTTTATTTAAAAAATATAAGAAATTTTTTCTTCGAATATTTTGTCTTTAGGATATTTTATTTTCGGATATTTTGTCTTTAGGTTATTTTACTTTCGGATATTTTGTCGGAATATTTTGTCCACCGGATATTGTGTCTTCGGATATTATGTCATGGAATCCCCAAATTGGATCCCCTATATTGGATC
Source organism: Encarsia formosa (assembly GCA_038277355.1). Classification (NCBI taxonomy): domain Eukaryota; kingdom Metazoa; phylum Arthropoda; class Insecta; order Hymenoptera; family Aphelinidae; genus Encarsia; species Encarsia formosa. The sequence goes on along the minus strand of CM076185.1, from coordinate 19,592,073 downwards.
TTCGTCGAAAGTATTGGATCCCCTAAATTGGATCTCCTTTAGACCCCAAAATGGGGTTGGTAACTTTTCAAATTTAGTAATATTTTATTGCTTAGTTGGTTATAGCATCAAAAAATAGTAAACACGTATTTTTCTTTTTTCGAAAAAACAAAAACGAAGGAACTTAAAGCGCTTAAATTTAAAGGATGCGCGCAACCTTTGCCTCGTGCCGCTACCTGAAAATTTCTCTCTCGACGTCAATGTGGCGCTTGCCTCCCATGTATAACAATATATCATTGTTTCACTGCGGCATTCAATAGGTACTTTTCGATGCGCCCTCTCTGGGAGCAAAGTGCAACATTGACGCCCCCTTCAAGATCCATGCTCTCTATACTTTGACTCCCGCAAATGCGGGAGTCAAAGTAAAATTGACTCCCGCTTTAAGATATCCATGCAGCAGACGAGGGAGTCAAATAAAAAAATAACCCAACGTGCTACTGAGAACACGTGTGCGTTTTTCAAGGAAAAGTCGTAAACACAGCGCAGCGTCGCAGCCGTTTTCAAGGGCAGTTTCAAGAAACAAAATTTTCTGGACTTCGATAAGGGGTCATAACTAGATCACCGGTTGTTAAAAAATTTATCTAGAGTTTTAAAAAATACGTATAGTATTGCGCGTCTACCCAAATGCATAATAATAATATCTGAAAACTATATTCCAAAAATTAATGGTATTATTTAAATATCACAGAAAACTAACAAATTGGTTAATTTTTTCCCCTGTTTCTCAAAGTACCTATTGAATGCCGCAGTGAAACAAAATATGATGTTATACATGGGTGTTAAGCGCCACAGACCTCTCGAGAGGAATATTCGGCCAGCGCGCACCTCCACCTCGTGCCACTAGCCAAATATTCCTCTCTCGACGTCAATGTGGCGCTTGCCTCCCATGTATAACAATATATCATAGTTCCATGACATGTTTCGAATATGCGCAGAATTCACTGCGATGGATGAACCTATAAAGTTTTGTGTATCTATTTTCATTCAAACAGTTTGTTGATAAAAAAAGAACATATATACGTAAATATATTCAATTAAAATTAAAAAAAAAAAAAATGAAAAATTGCTAATATTGTTTAAAAAATGATAAAAACTTTGTTACTTACCATACGATGATCTGAAAGAGAAAATCTTTTACATTAGTTTAATCTTTTACAAGTTAGTATCTATTCTTATTAAGACCTAAAATAGGAATCCGAAGAAAGGGAATAAATTTAAGTTATATAAAACTCTCAAAGACTTATATTACGTATACGTAACCGTGTAAGAATATGTACTAACTGAGTATATATATTATACTGAGTCAACTCGATAATATACATAATCTATATCTTCATAAGAAAATCTATTTCGTACCAAGGATCGATGCTCAATAGACTTTGATGAATTTTGAATGTTTTTACCTGACGCAATTAATAAACCACGCCTGTAAAGTAAAAAATTTCTTAAATAAGAGGGATAAGTCAAGGGTGGCAAAGGTGGGTTTTACTATTTTTCTACACGCCAGCGCCAGTAAAGTGGTATGACTTTTGAGTGGGTGACCGCTGTCATTGCAACCAAATTGTTGAGGGCTGAAAATACGTGGATCTCCTTCTGTACAATTAAGTCCTGAATGATGTATGCACTTTTTTTACCAAGTTACTTTTTTACTTTTTATCACAAATTCTTACTTGATTTCCTGCGATAAAAGCATAAAGAAGAAGTAAGTTGACTTTCACGCAAAATCAACGAACTCACAGCTAGCTATCCCCCGAGCTAACACTGCAATGCGTCTGCCGAAGCTGCGAAGTCGGGCCGAATTCGGCTTCCGAACTCGGTACGAATTCTGTCGGCGGCGCGGCTGGAGTTTCGGCCCGAGCGTGCACTACTGTATCTAGCCGAAGTTGCGGTACAAAGATGATTCCAACAAGAGGTTAGAAATCCAGTGTAGTCAGGGAGGACGCATAGTGCTCCAGGAAATAGCTTCCCCAAGACGTTTTGACTTCAAGAGGGTGGACACCTCGATAGCACCTGGTGATAGTTACACCTTGGAGATGATTTCCTCGGGAAGTTTTGACTCCGGAAGGGTCAGAGTGGATATCTGGTGCACTTGGTGATAGTTACGCCTTGGAGATGATTTCCCCTGGAAGTTTTGACTCCGGAAGGGTCAGGAAGGGCACCCAGTGAATTTGGTGATAGTTAAGCCTTGGAGATGATTTCCTCTGGAAGTTTTGACTCCGGAAGGGTCAGGATGGGCACCCAGTGCATTTGGTAATAGTTACGCCTTGGAGATGATTTCCTCTGGAAGTTTTGACTCCGGAAGGGTCAGGAAGAGTACCCAGTGCATTTGGAGTCAAAATTTCCAGGGGAAATCATCTCCAAGGCGTAACTATCACCAAATGCACTGGGTGCCCATCCTGACCCTTCCGGAGTCAAAACTTCCAGGAGAAATCATCTCCAAGGCGTAACTATCACCAGGTGCTCGAGGTGTCCACCCTGACCCTTCCGGAGTCGAATCTTACTGGAAAAATCATCTTCGAGGATACTTACCGCCAGGTGCTCCAGATGTCCACCCTCTTGAAGTCAAAACGTCTTGGGGAAGATATTTCCTGGAGCACTATGTGTCCACCCTGACTACACTGGATTTCTAACCTCTTGTAGGAATCATCTTTATACCGCAACTTCGGCTAGATGCAGTAGTGCGCGCTCGGGCCGAAACCCCAGCCGCGCCCCCGACCGAACTGCAGCCGAATTCGGCATCGCTTAGGACAGTTCGGATACGAACTCGGGCCGAAGTCGCGCCGCATTAAAATGTTTGCTCGGGCCAGCAGGAGACCAGACCGACACAGCCGAGGGCATATTAATTATAACTATAAATATCAAATTTAATTAAAAAATAAAAAAGTAAAAAAATCTATCATTTCTACGTATTTTTTTTAATTTTCGTATTGATAAAAAATTTTCAAGTGGAAAACTCTCAAAAAAATATTTTAATTAATTAAATAAAAAATTTTTATATATTATTTGTACACAGTATTGTTTTATACTAAATTATTGTACACAATAATATATTTAATTAATACTGCATTCTTCACAGATTGATTTTACAATAAATTAAAATTTTTATATATTGTATGTACACAGTATGGTTTTACACTAAATTATTGTACACAATAATATATTTAATAAATATTGCATTGTTCACAGATTGATTTTACAATAAATTATTGTTCACAATAATAATTTTATTATACACGCGTGTTAATATTGTGAACAATAATACTGTGAACAATTAAGCTGTGTACGATTAAGAAATTATTAATTAAAATTTTATTTTTTCGTGTACAATATTGGGTGTACAATAACAGTTGTGTAAATCGTTGATTAATTTTAAAGTCAATTGTGTACAATCAATTGTTAAATTTAAATTTCGTGTTAAAACAATGTGAATAATTAAAGCTTGATTAATTACTTATTTTTATTGTGTATAATCAAAAATACATCGTGAAGAATTAATAAAATTTAATTCATCCCGTACTATAATAATGTGATCTATCGTGCTGTGTGTAAAAAAAGGTCTGCCCCATTAAGGCGTCGATATTTGGTACGTAATAATACTAAAAATTACTTGTTCAAATTGAAAAAAAAAATTGTATGATATATTTTCTAATTTGCGTACCTGTACAAAATTTTTACTTGATGGCAATATCATTCGTTACTAATTGATTAAATGAAAAAAAGAGCACCCAAAAAAGTAGGTATAAAACATGTAAACTATATAATACACAAGAGAATATAATTTTTTACTGTCACTAATTTATAATTAATTCAAAACGAACATCTGATTAATAGACATTTTTATGATGGTAAAATGTATTTCTTGCGTAATACAACTCGTCGGTTTACGAATGACAATAAATTGACAGTTGGCTCTCTTTCGCTGATTCAAAAATGCGCTATCTAGTAGCCGAAATACAAAACAAAAAAATTACTCAATTTAATAAATTATTACAATATTTATTTATGTACCCATAAAATAATAATAATATGAATTTCAGAAAAAGTAATATGAAAGATAATATAGAAACGAAAATTTTTGATAAATTTTCATCTTTTCTCCAATAAAAATATATCTTGCTTTGCTTTGTGAATTTTTATTGAAAGTTGGAGTCAACCGCGAGGGCGCAAGTGGCGTGGCGTGATCAGATCAGGGCCACAGTGTATTTTTTTTTTGTGTGTTATTGTTTTGTTACTGTTTTTAACCTTTTTTTTTCCTATTATCTTCACAAAAAACTAAAAGAATACAGTGTCAACGAAAAAAAAACCTTTTTTGTTTTTTTGTAATAAACAAATTCACACAATTCACGACATAAATTTTAAATTATTTTTGTAGGTTAGGCTGCGAAAAAAATCACATGCCGTATTATTTACTGCTCAATGAATATTTATTTGTCAATATAATGATTGTTTCATACATTAGTACATACTATATTTGTATACATGTATAGTATATTTTCCTGTATTTAATCAGTCTGTTTAGACATGCGCAAAATATTGTTCACCAGTAAAAACTAAATTATAAAATCTAATATTCAAATCATTGATGATAACTTTTCACTGTTAAGACTTGAAGAGTGTGTATAAGCTTATGTTTATAATCATTTAGCTTTAAAGATAAAAATAAGAAATACAGCTTAACTCATAAATGAAATGCACAGAATAAGTCTGCTAAAATAAGTCAGTTACCACATAAAGGTTTCATTTTAGAACTTAATAAAGATTGGCTCATCTTTCACTAAATATACTTCATTGATTATAAGATGTGTGACTGAAATAATTACTCAATGATTTTTTATTTCGAAGCTTATTTGAACTAATATGAAAATATCATTTTTCATTTTGGTAGATATGAATCTTGAATTTAAATCTCTACAGTATCTTTAATTTGTACAACTAAAGTATTCTGAAAACTTTCGAACTCAAGCATTCGGAATCAGTTGTTATGAGGCTTACAGGAGCTTATATTAACTGATCTAAATCATTTAATTGATTTGATAATATACAGAATTTGATATTTAATTTAAAGTCAGAAGAATCAAAGAAAAAAATCTAAAATTTTTTACAGCTAAACCTAATAAATCTGTGGATCTGGACAAACTAAGTAATGTCCATCAGGCAATTTTTCAAGTTTACTAGTCATTAAATTTTATTTTACTTTATTAAGCTTTTTATAAAGTTTTGAATCTTGTAATGAAAGGTGAATCTATTTTTTTCGCAAGCATTTATAAGTAGAAAAGTTATAAGTGTACATATACCCTAAGAATTAGGTGTAAAAGTCTATGCGTCAAATAAAAAGTACACATAAAACCATGGAATTATGATCTTATTTATATAGAAAATTAAAATTAAAAATACTTGCAAAAAAATTGTGAGGTATTATCTCTATAGTAAAATTTGTATCATATTTTAATGGTTATTATAATTTTTTACTTATGTTGTTGCAAAAAAGAGTTTACAAATAGGTTTTTTGGCTTTATAAAGGTTTGATAGGTTTAAAAAAATATTGTTTGTGACTTTTTTGAGTTCACCTTGGAAAATTACAAGTATTTCAACGATTTTGATGTTTGAATGAGGTATTTGTACCTTTATTATAGGCAAAAAAAATCTTAAAAATCGATTTTATGGTCTTTAAAAAGCCTAAAACAGTACTTTAACATCGTATATTGTATATTTTCATGTAAAGTTGTAGAAATTATGAAATTTCATTGTTTTGTAAATTTTTAAACCAATTATCAGTAGTAAAAAGGCCAAAAAAGTTGGAAAAAAGTGGTTTTTTGAGTGTTTTCATACTTTCCACCCCTTTAAAAAATTTGAAAAAATGTTCACGAAAAATTTACGTTAAAATACAAATAAAAAAATTTTTTTTGGACCACCACCTATCCAAGATATTTTTAAATCGCAATTTAAAAGTTTAAAACCACTTTAACAATATGAATTTGGCGCCAAAAATTTTTGAAATTTTTTTTTCTGAACTACATTTTTTTCAAACAAAATTTTCCCGTAAACCGCATCTCGCTAGTCCTCTTAGATTCTGAGTAATAAATAAAAGTTGAAAAATCACTATTTTGGACCGCGCATGCGCACTATAGGGGGAAAAAATTTCTGGTTGGCGCCAAAAATTTTCTTTTTTTATGTTCTTTCGAATGGTATAGGTTTTGTAGGGGTTTGCACCGGGGGCATTTTACCCCCCCTTAACCGGCTATACCCTTTGTATGAAAGTAAGAATGAAACAAAAATTTTTACAATGAAAAAGTCTGAAGATGAAAGACGCATTGAACTGTTGAAAAATAAAACAAGATTATCTCACTTATCTGAAGATAAACAGAATGATTTGTGGGAAATTATAAAGAAATATAATGATATATTCAATTTGCCAGGTGACCCAATGCCTGTAGTAAGTGATGTAGAACATGAAATTCTACTAAAAAAAGGTAAGCCAATATCTTCAAAAATTTATAGGCAAGCAGCATCCTGCTGAAGAAAATTTACCTTGTGAGAAGGAAACGCCAGATGAGTCCAAATTACAACCAGAAGTGACAATTTGTGATGAATTTGAAAATGTGGGATTGAGTAAAATAAAGTTGGTAACTGAGAAAACCAGTGGTGAGCAGATTGATCGATGGGTACATATTAATAAATTTACACTCTTCTACAAGACAAAGCGAGATTGTAAAAGAATCATAAAGGCAGGTAAAAACACCATGACTATAAATGCCTCCGACATGAAGAATTTTGAAATACACTTTGAGGTAAGGAAGAAGGCTGGACTAAAAGAAAAGTCTAGAGAAATAGAAAAATACAAATTAAGAGGTGATAAAAGAATTAATGGTGCACCATATTGTGAACCAGGTGACATCATCAGTCTGTTCTCATTATTGGATGATATAGAAGATGATGAAACCATCATTGAATTTATTTCAAGATAATCAGCATGAAAATTTATTACTTGGTACATATATTTATACAAAGATGACAGAAAGAACTTTGTATATACGACAAAAATATCCAATTCATATAGAAGATTTAAATACAAGAAAGAACTTAATAGCAAGGGCTCACGAGCATGGACATCAAGCTTCAAAGAAGATTGTTATGCAACTCCGCCAACAGTACGTGTGGGAGAACTTACCTAGTGATGTGGAACAATATATTAAGATATGTCAGGTATGTAACAGGCTGAAAGATAACTCTAGAAAATATAATACTCCAGGCATGAATATAGAACCGCCAACTCAACCATTTGAGACAATAGCGATAGATTATTTAATGCTTGAACAAAGAAATTACTTACTTTTGGAAGACGTATTTTCTAGATATGCATGGTTAAAAGAAACAAGAGGAAAAAATCCTTACAAAGTGTTCGAAGAATTCATTCTTCAGCAGAGAATTCCGCAGAATTTAATAACCGATAATGAGTCTATATTTAAATCAGAATTGTTAACAAAAATTGTAGAAAAATATGGAATCTACAAAATTAAAATTTCATCATATCATCCAGAATCCAACGGTGCATGCGAAAGACTTGTGAGAACAATTAAAAAGATAGAAAAGACAGAAGATGATAAAGCTAGTCCAGCTTTGAATTTGAAAATACTGAAGGCGGCTAATCATTATAATTCAATGGTACATTCCCGCACTGGCTATAGTCCTTCCAGATTATTATATGGACTCGAGGAGAAGAATTACGAAACTTATGAGGAACGGCAGGAAGAAAGAATGAGGCAAATGACAGCAGTAAGAAGAAAAGCAGATGAAATTAACAGGGAATCAAAGGAGAGAAATAAGAAGATTATGGAAAAAAGACAAACAGGAAGCAAGACATATGAGGTTGGAGATTTAGTATTAATTATTTTAAATAATCAATGGTCGGAAAAACCCTATGTTATACGAAGAATACAGGGACATACTGCATATTTTATGATGAAAAATAAAGAAATAATGAGACATTTTAATCAAATTAAATATTTTTATGGCGTAATAGTCTAATCAATTTTTTGTTTCAGATTCTAGTTTTGGTAATTTGTATATATAAAACAAAACTTTTTGACAACAATACTGAAATTTATAAGATAATAAATGAAATACCAGATGTCGCAACGACCTTTTCGGGAGAAGTACATCTTTACTCTGAGCAGTGGAAAGTAATTCATACAACTGATCTCAACGAAATCTACAACCAAGGTCAAAACTTGAAATCACAGCTTGGAAAAATGAAGAATATATGTAATAAGCCAAATACAAAATGTAATTTACAGGGTCTAATTGAAACTATAAGTAGAGAATTAAACTCAATCGTTGACGTACCAATGAGAAAAAATAGAAGAAAAAGAGGTTTGTTAAATTTAGTAGGAAAAGGTTCTAAATATTTGTTTGGTACAATGGATAGTGCCGATGCTGAATATTATAATAAAGAAATAGATTTAATGCATAAAGAAGAAAATTATCTTTTAAAATTATTGCAAAAGCAAACTGCATTAGTTGCTGAAAATATTAATAGTTCATAGATTCATTTAATGAATTATGAGAAAAATATTAAAGAATTAGAAAGTTGGAGTAATAATGTAAGTAGATATTTAACGAAATTAGAAGTTGATAAAATGTTAATGATATCACTGCAAAATTTTCAATTTGCACTATTTGAATATAAAGAAAGAGTAGAGACAATACATAATGCAATTGCTTTTGCAAAGTTAGGAGTAGTATTACCAACATTAGTTTTACCAGATACTTTTTTGAAAGCTTTGAGGGAAATTGGTAAAAATGAGACGATAGATTCATTTATAAAAATTGATAAAGATCATTACGATGATCTAATTAAAGTATCCTCTTCTATAGTATATATAGAAAATGATAAGTTAGTTTTTATTATAATAACACCTATTCCTGAAAAGACCCCTTACGATATAATGAATTTTGAAGTATTACAAGATAGAGAAAGTAAAACTTCTTTTAGTAAAATTTTTATTGAACAGAAAATAATATATATATCGAAAGATAAGATGTATTATACATATCCAAGCCGTTGTTGTATTGAATATAAACCAAAAATAAAATTTTGTGAAAATAAGAATCATATTACAAATTTACTTTTAGAGAAAAATTGTTATACACAATTAATATTTCAGTCAAAAATAAATAAATGTGAAAGAGTTCTATATCAGTATCACGGTAATTATATTACAAGAATGAGTGGGGAGGAAAATAATTGGATAATTTTACCCAAAGAGGAAATAAATTTTAATGTATTTTGTAAAAATAGTCATACTTTTTTGAAAATTGATACCGATACATTACTCCAAGTAAGTGATCCTACTTGTATATTTATGTCAGATAAAATAAAGTTAACTGCATTTAATACAAGAGAAATAGAAACTAAGGTAGAATATATATATTTAAATAATACAATAGACATTGAAAGGGAATATTTAGATAAAATAAATTTTTATGGTTTGGAAAATAATTTGCATGAGAAATTAGTAGAGTTGGAGGAAATCCAAAATAAGATAAATCAATTTAAATTTACAGAACGCACTACGACTTTAACACAAAAGATATTAAATTATTTAAGTACTGTAGGACAAATAACTTTGATAGGATTAATTTTATTCATTATTCATAAATGTAGAGGCTTTAATTTTCTATATAATATAGTTGGAAAAATTTATCGGAAAATATGTTGTTGTAAAATAAGTTATAAAAGAAATGTAAATGTGGTACACAACCCAAATAGTCCAGTGTATATAGCTTCTTATAATTCTGGAAATCAAGGAAGTGAGAATATACCTAAAAATCCTAAAATAATATTTCGGAAAAAACTGTCTGATGAATTTTAAAAAAATGATAAACGAAAATTTTTCACTCTGAAAAATTTTCTGAGCTGGATAATGGGGGTGTAACATAACTCAAATTAATCGTTTGTATATCTATATTAGGATGTTCTGAAAAACTCGACGTTAGGCGTCGCTAGTGTAAACTTGACTCGGCTCCCAGCAGTTTTGCATGGGAGCTGACGTATGACTGTGTGTATCGGTGAGAGATTCCACACGAACACACACACTGATACATCTGCTCCCATGCAAAACTGCTGGTAGTCGAGTCAAGTTTACACTAGCGACGTCTAACGTTGAATTTTTCAGAACATCCTAATTGAATTATTGATTATTATTAAACAATTGGACAGTAAGTAATATAAAAGAGTGTAATTGCTCGCAGGCGACATTCTGCCGTCACACTTCTGCTCGCAAACACTGCGTACAATTTATGTATAATAAAGAAACTAATACATAAAGATAATAAAAGTGGAATATAAACATTTTTTTTTAAAAACATAAATACCATAAAGATAGGTATTACAATGTTTAGCTTTGTACCTCTCAATTTCTTAGATCTTACCCTTCAAGAAAACCTGTTTTTAAAATATTTTAAGAAAATTTAGTTTGCTATCCGAGATTAACCTTCAAATATTTATGAATTTTTACCCTCGGCATAGGAATCTTATGTAGAAATTGAAACTTCTGAGCCCAATATCTCAAAATTAAGTGTGGCTTGGGGGTGTAGGAAAAAATACCAGCATGTAGAGAACATAAAAATCTACCTTTGGGCAAAGTTTTAGAGATTTTTTTAAGAAACTCAATTTTGCGGTAACTACCTTAATAACAAAATTAATTGAAAATGAAAATGAATATTTAAGTAAATTTCAAAATTGATCACAGTCGGTAAATCAGCGAGAAACTAATGAGGGTTAGATGGTCTAACCGACAGATTTTGACAGCAGACCACCCCAAGACCTCTTGACCACTACCGCTTACTGTTATTAAAAATAAAATAAAAATAATAACAAATTAAATTCAATAATAATTACTTATAGGAAGTCTTTGAATAGTGATTTTTTTTTTTTTTTTTTTCTGATAGATGGAAATTATCATTTGTGAGTCCTGTATTCAAGAAAGGGGTAGGAGGTATGTTTCAAATTATAGACCTAATTCAATTATGGGTTCTGTTGCTAAATTGTTTGATGCTGTGGTTGCAAATAAATTATCATCTTTACTTTCTCATAAAATAATTAAGGAACAGCATGGATTAATGAATCTACTTTGAAAAATTTAATAATATATAATCAAGGTATTATCTGAAAATGCTCAGTTTGATTCTTTATGTTTAGATTATTCCAAGGTTTTGATAGAGTAAATACTAAATTGTTATTACATAAATTAATGTCTCATGACATTGAAGGTAAACTAATTAAATGGTCTGTCTCCTACTAATAGTCAAAGAAACAAAGTTAAAGGTCGTTTGTCTGATTGTTATAATGTTTCATCTGAGGTTCCTCAGGGGTTCCATTTTTTTTTTTTTTTTATTTAACGCCTACCTAGACCATAGGTCTATATAGCGAGTGTATAAAAAAATTTATTTGATAAGGAACATTACAGAGATTCACAAAAGTAGTTTACATGATTTGAGAAAGTTCAGAACAGCTTTAATAGTCTTAAAGTTCATATCAGTGAGAATGTCTTCGATGTTATACGGGATCGGAATGTTTAGCTTAGTCAAATCACTCAATAACGACACTCGTTCACAAGAGAATTCACTACACTGCCAGAGGAGATGATTAGCATCCTGAGATGAGTATCCACACTTACATTCTGGAGACGAGACAATGTTCTTTCTATGAAGTGAAGCAGCTGCACTGTAGTGATTGGATCTCAAACGGTTGATGACGACGATCTCCCATCTTCTGAGATCAAACTTGCAGAACCATGGCTTTTTGCTTAAGGACAAGTAGTTGTGAAAGTAGAGGAACCCTTTAGAATCTCCTTCGTGTATGTTGAGTCTAAAAGTTTTCTCCTTGGCTTCCCTGTTCCAAACAACAGTGAAGTCGGAGTAGGGAATACTACCACAAGGAACTGAAGAGTAACAGGCTTCCTTGGCAAGAGAATCTACGACTTCGTTACCCACGATGCCACAGTGAGAGGGAACCCAAAAAATTCTAAGGGGATCTTCCAGAATGCTGAGTTGTTTTATCTTGGCCAGTTGATTCTTGATTACTGAAACAAAAGGATTCTTATTGATTTTTCGTGAGATGAGCGCCGAGAGAACACTCTTAGAGTCGGAGAAGATGTAATATCTCTTGTCAGGGTCTAGTAGGATCCAGTCCAGCGCAGCGCTCAAGGCAACAGCTTCACCACTAAAAATTGAGGCGGTTTTGGCTAGGGAGCCTTTCTTGTGAAACTTATCACCAGGAAGATAAAAAGCCCAACCCACAGGGAGCTCACCATCTTTGCTTGCATCCGTGAAGATGTGAGTAACATTAGCATGATCAAAAAGAGCCTGGAATTCAGCATTAACAAGGGGAGAGGAGGAGAGAGCACTAGCAAAGTCCAAGTCTATGGGAATTTGAACGAAAAAATTTTCAAATTCAGACGGAAAGACCAGGTCCTTGTTAACCTGTAAAAGATCGTGCATTACGTAGTTGCTAACTTTGACTGTGCACAGCTCAAAAATTCTTTTCTTGGCCTTGATTTTGCTGAACTTGTTATTGTAATGAACTACTTGACGAAAAGAGGAGCTAGATTTGTTGGCCAACACCTTGGTAATGAACTTGTTCCCTTGCAGCTCCGCTCTATCACGCAGTGCCAGAAGCTTGGACTCTTCCAGAATTATATTTTTTGGGGTCGACAATCTGTATCCAAAGGCAGTCCTAATAGCCGACAGCTGTACAGCTTCCAGTAAATTACTGAGCTTTTTTAATTTAGGCCAATAAACAAACGATCCGTAGTCAATAGTTGATCTGACGAAACTTTTGTACAGATTCAGAAGAGTTCCTGGGTGTGCACCCCACCAAGTGCCTGAGAGCATTTTTAGAACGTTCAGGACAGAACGAGACTTTTTTACTGTCTTCTTGACATGATGTTCAAATGAAAGTGAGGGATCAAACTGAACTCCCAAGAATCTAGCCTGATCAGAGGAGGTGAGAACTGTGTCATCGATTACAATCTCAATACTGCCCGGAGCGATACCTTTATTATTAAAATGAAGAATCTTCGTCTTCTCAACGTTGAGTTCTAAACCAAGCTGCCTTAAGTTAGCCTGAACAACAGCACAGGCATTTTGTACTGCCTGAATGCAGTTACCCAGGTCTTGAGCACTGAAGTACAAGCCAAGATCGTCAGCAAACTGTGAGGTTTGCACTGACTCCATCCGTAACATTTCTAACGTAAATGCAGAACAGAAGAGGGCTCAAAACCCCTCCTTGAGGCACACCCTTGGTAACCAAGACAGGTTCGTTCAAGTTGATGATACTAGTAACATACCTCTCCAAACAGAGGTGAGAGACAAAACTGATAAATCTCGGAGAGCATCCAATCTCATCCAGATGTTGGATCAATATGCCAGGGACAACGTTGTCAAATGCGCCACTGACATCCAGAAAGACAGCTATGGTATCCCTCCCACTTCTGAACCCATCTTGAACACATAAGGCCAAGTTCAAGATGTTATCGACACACGAGCGATCCGTTCGGAAACCACTTTGATCGGCCGAAATTACATCGTTGCTCTCGCACCACCACTGGAGTCTGTTCTTGAGCATCATTTCAAAAACCTTGCATAAACATTGCGTCATTGTAATCGGACGAAGGCCCTTTCCATTCTGTTTCTTAATAAGATGAACAAACGAGTATTTCCACTCGTTCGGAAAATTACTGGTTTCGTACATTTCGTTGTAAATGTCCAGAAGAATCAGTCTGTACTTGTTAGAAAGTTTCATGATTGTAAAGTAGTCGATGCCATCAGTCCCGGAACCTGAGCTGCTTCTGCGTGAGTCGATCGCTAGATTGAGCTCAGTGATGAATTCGAGAAAGCGGGCATGGGGACATAGCGGTTACTTCAGACCGTAGAAGCTCGACCAAGAGGTTATTTCAGATTGCTAGGGGTTCTGTGTGCTAAGGTTAAAGAACATTCGAATGTTTTTAAAAATACTAAATTTATTACAAAATTTGTATTACGAAATTTATACGATTGATTCATTTAAGTTTTTTTCATAAATAAATATTTAACCATTCCCCCAAGCTGTAAAACTCAAGAACCCTGAGAGTTCGGATTATTTCAATAAATAAAAAAATTAATGAATGATTCCCCCCACCACTAAACCCACGAAAGTTTGTGTGAACAAATTTAAATTTTTACCAAATAAATAATCCACCAAGCACTAAACCTTGAAAGCCCTAGGAATGCAAGTTTAATTTATTAATTTACAAATGATCTCCCAAGAACTAAACCCAAGAAACCCAGGGCGTCAAAGTTTCATTTTTAACTCAATAAATAATCCCCCAAGCAATAAACCTTGAAAACCCTGGGAAGGCAAGTTTATTTTTTAATAAACAAATGATCTCCCAATCACTAAACCCACGAAACTCTGGGTGTCTGAGTTTAATTTTTAACTAAATAAATAATCCCCCAAGCACTAAACCCACGAAACTGTGGGCGTGCAAGTTTAATTTTGAACTAATTAAATAATACTCCAAGCCCTGAACCTTGGAAACCCTGGGAATGGAAGTTTAATTTTTGAATAAATAAATGATCCGTCAAGCTCTAAACCCACAAAACCCTGGACGTGCAAGTTTAATTTTGAACTAATTAAATAATACCCCAAGCCCTGAACCTTGGAAACCCTGGGAATGCAAGTTTAATTTTTGAATAAATAAATGATCCACCAAGCTCTAAGCCCACAAAACCCTGGGCTTCCGAGTTCAATTTTTAAATAACTGAATGATCCCCCAAGCTTCAAACCCACAATACCCTGGGCTTCTGAGTTCAATTTTTAAATGAACAAACAATCCTCCAAGCTTTAAACCCACAAAGCCCTGGGCTCCTGAGTAAAATTTTTGAGTTAACAAATAATCTCTCAAGCTTTAAAAACACCATACCCTAGGATTCCAGATTCAATTTTTGAATAAATAAATATCCCCCAAGCTTCAAACCCACAATGCCCTGGGCTCCTGAGTTAAATTTTTGAATAAATGAACGATCTCACAAACTTCAAACCCACAATACCCTGGGCTCCTAAATTTAATTTTTAAATACATAAATAATCTGCCAAGCTCTAAACCCACGAAACCCTAGGCTTCTGAGTTAAATTTTTAAATAATTAAATGATCCCCCAAGCTTCAAACCCACAATACCCTGGGCTTCTGAGTTCAATTTTTGAATAAATTAATGTTCCCCCAAGCTTCAAATCCACAATGCCCTGGGCTTCCAAGTTCAATTTTTAAATGAACAAACAATCCCCCAAGCTTTAAACCCACAATGCCCTGGGCTCCTGAGTAAAATTTTTGAAATAACAAATAATCTCTCAAGCTCTAAACTCACGAAACCCTGGGCTCCCGAATTCAGTTTTTTAATAAATAAATGATCCACCAAGCTCTAAACCCACGAAACCCTGGGCTTTTGAGTTCAATTTTTAAATAAGTGGGTTTGAAGCTTGGGGGATCATTTATTTATTCAAAAATGGAACTCGGACGCCTAGGGCATCATGGGTTTGGAGCTTGGAGGATTATTTGTTCATTTAAAAATTGATATCAGGCGCCCAGGGGATTGTTAGTTTGAAGCTTGGGTGATCATTCAATTATTTAAAAATTGAACTCGGAACCCCAGGGTTTCGTAGGTTTGGAGCTTGGGGGATTGTTTATTAGTTTAAAACGTGAACTCTGGTGCCCAGGGCATTGTGGGTTTGGAGCTCGGAGTAGTATTTGTTTATTTAGAAATTGAACTCGGACGCCCAGGGCATTGTGGGTTTGAAGCTTGGGGGATCATTTATTTATTCAAAAATTGAACTTTAAAGCCCAGGGCATTGTGGGTTTGAAGCTTGGGGGATCATTTATTTATTCAAAAACTGAACTCGGAAGCCCAGGGTTTCGTGGGTTTGGAGCTTGGGGGATTATTTGTTTATTCAAAAATTGAACTGGGGCCCCCCCAGGGCATTGAGGGTTTGAAGCTTGGGGGATTATTTGTTCATTTAAAAATTCAACTCAGAAGCCCAGGGTTTTGTGGGTTTAGAGCTTGTGGGATTGTTTGTTCATTTAAAAATACAAGTGTATTGTGAGTTTGAAGCTTGGGGGATCATTTAATTATTTAAAAATTAAACTTGCATTCCCAGGGTTTTCAAGGTTTATTGCTTGAAAGATTATTTATTTAGTTAAAAATTAAACTCGGACGCCCAGGGTTTAGTGCTTGGGGGATCCTTCGTTTATTAAAAAATCAAACTTGCACACCCAGGGCTTCTAAGGATTATTGCTTGGGGGATTATTTATTGAGTTAATAATGAAACTTAGACGCCCAGGGTTTCGTGGGTTTGGTGCTTGGGGGATCATTAATTTATTAAAAAATTAAACGTGCATTCCCAGGGTTTTCAAGGTTCAGTGCTTGAGGAATTATTTATTTGGTAAAAAATTAAACTCGTTCACACAAACTTTCGTGGGTTCAGTGGTGGGGAATCATTCATTAATTTTTTTATTTATTTTAATAATTCAACGCTCAGCGTTTTTGAGTTGTATAGCTTGGGGGAATGGTTAAATATTTATTTATAAAAGGAACTTAAATGAATCAATCGTACAAATTTTGTAATCAACTCAGGATTTTTAAAAACATTCGAATGTTCTTCAACCTTAGCACACAGAACCCCTAGCAATCTGAAATAACCTCTTGGTCGAGCTTCTACGGCCTGAAGTAACCGCTGTCTCCATGCCCGCTTTCTCGAATTCATCACTGATTGAGCTCGGCAAAAGTAAACGGAGTGTCGAAGAAGACGTTTGATTGAGAAAAAGGAACAAAGGGCGGTGGATCAACACTAGGTGGAGCTGAAATCTTATCGACCGTCTCCCTAGCCATATCGACAAAGCTCTTATCCTGCGAAAAATCTGTGCTGTGATTTACTTTCTGCCATTTATTTTTAAAGAGCTTCATCCTATCCCAAACATAAGTTGGGCTTTTCCTGAAGTCGATCGACTCTGTAAAGTTAACGTAACAGGTTTTTTTCTTGATCCTGATAGTTCTTCTCAAAATTGCACGGCTCTTCTTGAATTCGATTCTGTCTTGTAGCTTCTTAGAAAATCTCCATTTCTTGTACGCAGCTCTTCTTAATCTTTTTAATTTGGCACATTCTTCATCCCATCATTCCACTGGATTCCTGTGGATTTTGGGGTCAACATTTTTTCTGACCGGAGTATTGGCCTTCACCGAGCTTTTAACTATGTTTGTAAAGATATCATACTTCTGAGAAGCAGAGGCTTTATCATAGTCCAAGTCCCAGAAATCCATGTAGTGACTTTCAAGCGATTCATTTACGGCGATCCAATTAGTCTGTGAAGAACGGAGTCTGAAGGAACTTTTTCTGTATATGCACTTAGTCAACGAAATTGTGACTTTTATGGGAAAATGATCAGACTCGAAACACTCATCATATACAGAGACTTCTGCAAAAGAGGCAGAATTGGAGTTTGCTATGATAAGATCGATGTTGGAAGTCTTATTGTTGGCAGAATTAAGATGAGAAATGCCATCCCAATTTAGTATAATTAGATTTTCTTGCGAGAGAGAGTCGAAAAGTCTTACGCCGTTTAAATCGTCTTCTTCACAGTTCCACTGTAAATTACGAGCATTAAAATCACCCAATAGATAAGAGATACCCTCTTCATTGGCCGCAAGGAGAGCAACTTGGTTCCATTGTTCTTGAGATAGTGTTTTAGGGTGCTGATTAACTCCCGGGGCTCGATAAACTGCAAATAAACTTATGGTCTTCGAGAATCCAAAAACTGATAGCTGCTATCTCAACTGTCTCATCAATTTTGACCGTGTTGGTTATTGGTTTGAATTTTATGCTATTTCTCACTGCAAAAAGGACTCCTCCTCCTCTGGTGCGACGGTCCACTCTGTAAACGTTGAAGCCAGGAATTTTGAAGTCCGATCCAGGCTTGAGCCAAGTTTCAACGGCTACTAATACGTCAATGTCCTCTAGAAGGTGTTCCAACTCGGTGTTTTTTTTTTCAATGCTTCTGGTATTCCAGAAGAGAACCTGTTAGTCTACGGAAACCGCCGTAGAATTTTCAGTAGCTGGTGCTACCATGATCACGTTCATTTACAAGTTTTCCATCTCATCATCGAGTACTGACGCTTGGGAAGCATCAGACTCGGAAGCCTCTGACGAGTCAGAGGTTTTGTTCTCAATAGCTTTCCGAAGAGACGTCAACTTACGCTTAATGCCCCTTCCTGCAACCTGACTCTGTACCTGAGCCAAGATACTCAGTAGAAATACTTTGTCTTTAGAGAAAGGAATGACTAAGTTTCTTCTTTCCGTGGGGTTACAGGAGCTGGATTTGTTTAGCAGATCGGCGAATTCATCAAAAGTCATGTGCAGAAGGGACTGAGAGGCTTCAATTAACGGCCTAGCTGGCTCTAACTTTGATACAATCGGCAGCGGCCATACTGAGGGGGTTCCATTTAGACCTTTTTCTTTTTATTTTGTTTATAAATGACTTGACCACTGAGCTAGATTATGTTAAAATACTGATATTTGTTGATCATATAAAACTACTTTTCAAGATTTTCAATGTAACGGATTGTATAAGATTGCAGAGAGTGATTTATATAAATTTATTAGTCGAAATGTGAAAAATAAACATGAAATGAATGTTACTAAATGTAAGATCATTTCATTATAGAGTTTGAGATCTATGATTGAATTCGATTATAAAATTAATGAGTGTGACATGTGGACGGAAAAAATATATGTAAACTGAAAGTGGGTTATTAAAATTTGAACTTTTGAATTAAAAGTATAAAGTATCTTACTGAAAGTTTAGACATTTTAACTAAAAGTATAGATTATTATCTTGAAAGTTTGAACACTTGAACTTAAAGTTTAAACTTTTGTAGTAAAAGTATAGGGTTTCACATTAAAGTTTAAACTTTTAAACGTTAAATTCAAACTTATAGGTTTAAACTTTGAACTTTTGAAAAGAATAAATTTTATAATGAAAGTTCAAACATTTGAACTTTAACTTTTAACTTTTAAAGTTAGAGTATAAAGTTTCACATTCAAAGTTTAAACTTCTAGGTCTAAAATTAAACCTTTAAAGTAAAAGTATAGTTAAAACTTGAAATGTAAAGTTCAAACTTATAGGTCTAAAGTTTGAATTTTTGAAGTAAAAGTATCATACTGAATGTTTAAACATTTAACTAAAAACATAGATTATTATCTTGAAAGTTTGAACACTTGAACTTAAAGTTTAAACTTTTGTAGTAAAAGTATAGGGTTTCACATTAAAGTTTAAACTTTTAAACGTAAAATTCAAACTTATAGGTTTAAACTTTGAACTTTTAAAAAGAATAAATTTTATAATGAAAAGAAACATCAAGGTATATTTAAAAAAAAACTAAAAATTGATCACAGTAGGTAAAGTAGGAAGAAGCTAATAGGGCTAAGACTGTCCAACCGATAGAGATATCTCTAACAGCTGGCCACCCCAAGAGCTTTTGACACTACTATCAACTGTTAGAAAAAAAAAACAACAAGATAAATAAATACAAATTGAAATTTTATTTTTATTATAATTAATATAATTTTTAATTTTTTTTTTCAAAACCTACAGTCATGTAGGCAAGATCTATACACCCCCACCATGGTGATCTATCGGTTAATAAATTGTCAATAAATTCACAATCTACCAATGGTGGGGGTGGTGATGATAGGGGGATGGGGGAAAAGGATTTAGGAGGGGTGGGGGGTGGGGGTGTCGATGATATCAAGTGTACCTTCGAAAACTGGTGGAGGTTTACCACTTACACCTTTGTTAGCTGGGTTGAGTGCAGCAAGTGCATTGGTAAGTGGTGCTTCTGGAGTTTACAAGGCTATCAACGATACAAAAATTGATCGAGAAAAAATTGATGAAATCAAAAGAAGTAATAATAATGCGATAAAAGCCATAGCCCAAGGTAAAAAACCTGATATACAAGGTCAAGGTTTAATCTTTAAACCATACAAACAACTAAGGGTAAAAGAAGTAAGGCGACAGAACAATGATTCAACTATCATAAAAAATAAACTATTGGTTTCAAAGTCCAAGCATTCCAAACCACTAAAACGAAAAAACCAAAATTTTTTAAAATGTCTTGGATACAACATAATAAACCCTGTTGACAAATAATTATCCTAAGATAAAAGAGAGAACCCAAAAAGAATGTCAGCATTTTATTCGTGATGTGATTGGTTGAAGAACAAAATTTAAAATTTGAATTTTTATTTTTTATTTTTATATTACAATTAAATTAAAACATTTAGAGATAGAGTAGATTTGATAAAAAACAATTATTTAATAAAGTGTTCGAAATAATCCGATTAAAATCATGAAAATAATAATTATTAGTATATAAACAAAACCAATGAATTTATAACCATGAAAGTTCAAATGAACTCTGAACGTAGCGGCAAAGGTAAAAGGTATATACATAGAACTTATTGTAAGTTAATTTAAATGAAGCTTCGACAAAATTTGTTTTAGATAATGTAATACAATTGCGCGCTGAGAGGAACTAGTGTTTTAAGAAAACGGGTCTCTAAAAAGTAAGGTTGAATTTTCAAGTAAAAGCATAAAAAGTCATCTTGAAAGTTTAAACATTTAGAGTAAAAGTTTAAACTTTTGAACGTAAAGTTCAAACTCATAGGTCTGAAGTTTGAATTTTGAAGTAAAAGTATAAAGTATCTTACTGAAAGTTTAAACATTTTAACTAAAAGTATAGATTATTATATTGAAAGTTTGAACACTTAAACTTAAAGTTTAAACTTTTGTAATAAAAGTATAGGGTTTCACATTAAAAGTTTAAACTTTTGAACGTAAAGTTCAAACTTATAGGTCTAAAGTTTGAACTTTTGTAGTAAAAGTGTAAGGTTTTACATTTAAAGTTTAAACTTTTTAAACGTAAAGTTCAAACTTATAGGTCTAAAGTTTGAACTTTTGTAGTAAAAGTATAAGGTTTCACATTAAAAGTTTAAACTTTTAAACATTAAGTTCAAACTTATAGGTTTAAAGTTTGAACTTTTGAAAGTTTAAACTTTTGAACGTAAAGTTCAAACTTATAGGTCTAAAGTTTGAACTTTTGTAGTAAAAGTATAAGGTTTTACATTTAAAGTTTAAACTTTTTAAACGTAAAGTTCAAACTTATAGGTCTAAAGTTTGAACTTTTGTAGTGAAAGTATAAGGTTTCACATTAAAAGTTTAAACTTTTAAACATTAAGTTCAAACTTATAGGTTTAAAGTTTGAACTTTTGAAAGTTTAAACTTTTGAACGTAAAGTTCAAACTTATAGGTCTAAAGTTTGAACTTTTGTAGTGAAAGTATAAGGTTTCACATTAAAAGTTTAAACTTTTAAACATTAAGTTCAAACTTATAGGTTTAAAGTTTGAACTTTTGAAGTAAAAGTATCTACAGGTTTTAAAAGTTATTCTGAGGAAAAAAAGCGTCAAGATGAGCAATATAAAAGTTTTCAAATGCTTCAAGAAGAACAAAAAACTTACGAAAAGAAAAATGAAAAAAAGATTAAATATGAAAAAATTAAAGAAAAAGAAAAAAATTTAATTGAATTTTAATAATTAAAACGGTTGGAAAAGTACTTTAACTAAAGTCCTGACGCATGTTAGCTCAATGGATCAGGTGGTAGAGTGTCTGCCTGGCATGCCTGGGGTCGTGGGTTCGAATCCCACTTCAATAAAAATTTTTTCTTTGAAAATTTAATTTAAAAAAATAATATTATTAATATATGATACTAATTAAGAATAAAAATATCAATAAATAATTAAATAAACAAAATAATATTAAATTATTTAAAGTAATATGAAAATAATATAAAACAGTTGGAAAAGTAGTTAAATTAAAGTCATGGTGCATGCTAGCTCAATGGATCAGAGGTGGTAGAGTGTCTGCCTGATGTGCCTGGGATCGTCGGTTCGAATCCTGGTTGAACCAATTTTTTTTCTTTAAAAATTTTATTAAAAATAATTTTCAAATTTAAATATCATCAATGAATTGAATAAATATGAAAAAATTCATTAAAATATTATTAAAAATGAATCAAGCTAGCAGCTAGCCAGCAGTGGCTAGCCCCTAGCACGACCCCAGGTGCCCGCCCTCAAAAAGGTACTTGGGCTAAAAACAGTATGAGAGAGTGAACCCAAAAAAGTACGAGAGAGCGGGACCAAAAAGTCACGAGAGAGCGGGACCAAAAAGTCACGAGAGAGCGGGACCAAAAAGTCACGAGAGAGCGGGACCAAAAAAGTACGAGAGAGCGGGCTCAAAAAAGTAGGAGAGTTCTAGATCAAAATGGTACGAGAGAACTGGCCCAAAAAAGTACGAGAATTCTGCGCCTAAAAAGGTATGAGAGTTCCGCGCCGAAAAAGGTATGAGAGTTGTGGCTCAAAAGGTCATGAGAGTTCTAGCTCATGAGCCAGAACTCTCTTAGCTATACTACTAAAACACACTATGAATTTAATGAGAACATCGATGAGAATGACCATTTACTATAGAAAACAGAGTAAGATTTGTCAGGCAAAAATAATGAGGAAGAAAATTTAAAGTCAGCTGATGCAGAAAATTTAAAAACATCAAACGCACAAACATTTAATAAATGTTTTGAATGAGCTGAAATAAAAGTTTGGTAGGCCAAAAATATACCAAAGTGCTCAGTCAATGTTCCTTCTGTCAATTTGCCATCTGAACTGAACAATGAATGCTATTATCACTCGGAAAAAATTAAATTAAATTAAAAAATTACAATAACCGTCTGCTGCTGAACTGTACTTCCACCTGTTTTTATATAAACCAACGAATTCAACAAAAATTGATCTCTCTTTTTCACTACTTTTGCTGCCATTTCGAAATGAATAGGCTGATTTTAACCAGTTTTGTTGCGTTTGAAAGATAGAGTAAAAAATCTATTTAATGATGTTCTGGTTTTGTCGCACTTGCGACTAGCCTCATTTGCTTATTTTCAACAATATATATCTTACTATATTATATAGTTGTTTTTCCTCTCTCACGCCCCCCTCCCCCACGCCCCCAACCCGCCCCCCACAGGCCTCTGAAAAAGTGCTTAACTAACCGTAAAAGTGTACCGAAATATGCTTATTTCTATGAGTTTTGAATTATCCTATGATTTTCCAATCACGCCCCCCGCCCGCCATTCCCACGCCCCCCCCCCCGCCCTTTTTTTCCCCGCCCCCCATTTTTAATGTTTTGTTACAAGTTTTGTATATATTCTTAATTGAATAATTCTTTTTTAATGGTATAATTAAACTATATAAAATTTTAAAATTTGAATTCATAAATTTTAAAAAATTTCATTATAAGATTAATTAGAAAAATCCAAGTTTTTAATTTAAAAAAAATGAAAAAAAGATTTTATTTTCAGAAAAATCAAATTTATAATGGAGTAATTTTTTCTTTTTAATAAATTGTAAAATTTTATTTAAAAAAATCTTGTTAAACTTTAAATCCTTATTTATTTATTTTTTATTTTTTTTATTCTGTAATTATCATCCAAATATATTCATGTATGTATTCATGTATGTATGCGCACGCGTACGCGGAGGAGTCTCCACGTAGGCGCAAACTTACCCTTTCAAACAAAAATTTGCGCGTACGCGCAACTTAAGTGTTCCGCGTACGCGCAAACTAAATTATCCCGCGTGCGCGCAAACTTAGGTACTCCGCGTGTGCGCAAAAATTTCCGATCTCCGCGTGCGCGCAAAACTAATGATGTTCCGCGTGCGCGCAAAAACTTCCGATCTCCGCGTGCGCGCAAAAACTTTGATTACGTTGCGATAAATGCATCAATTATTATCCTTCTAAACATTAAAATTGTGATTAAAAAAAATTCCTAACTCTATAAAATTTATTTTTCACACACGGTGCAGAAAGTTCAAACTTTCTGATTTTTCCCAAACAGGAAGTTTGAACTTCTTGTTTTGAGTTGAAAAAAACATTATACTCGACGCTGGAAAAGTATGAGCTAACCCTTAGCAAACCCTTGACACTCTCGCCTTTGGCTCAGGTTTTGAACACAAATTGTTTGAAAATTAGCTAAAAACCCAAAGAAGTGACCCAAATGTCTGGTCCTAGCGGGTCCTCCTCTCAGGGTTGGATAAGTTTTTTTGGATCATCGATTGCAGAAACTTTGGAAATTGCTTTCTGGTACCGAATGATGAGCAAAATCATCAATAATTTTTCTAAATGGTCCTTTTTTTCGATTATCCACACAAAATGTTTGAATTATTTTTGTTTTTTAAATAATTTTCAAACAATTTGTGTTCAAAGCCCAATGCACTCCTAGACATGTGTATCCTCGCATGTTTTTGTCTCTTTATGAACTTTAAGAGAAAAATATTTTCAAATCTTAACTCAAAAAGTGTAAATCTGAACAATTTATATTTCAAACCTCGGAAAATGCTAAAAAGTACTTCTAGTAACAAATTATTCCTGTTCAAATTTTTCTAGTAAAGACTTGAATTTAAATTGGTTGAGATCTTCTTTATATTGAATATTGAATCAATTGGGATGTGTCTTGACCGAACAAATTATAGTATAGATTTGTAAAAGTATCTTTGATGGATTTTTGGAAAAGCCTCGGCCAGGATTATTTTGGTCAATGTCCTCATTACAGGCATCACGATTACTGTTACTACTTCAATAAGGTATGTTCAACAACGAATATTAATGCACAACGATTTCCATATTTTCTTCAATGATCTAAATGTAGTACACAGTAAATTTTGTTTAAAATTTTTATCTTATTTTTTTTCAACAATCCACTTTGTTATAAAGTAGGGTCCCTGTACCTAATATGGGCTCCCCTGTTATTTTAAATGTACTCAAGGTAAATTCACAATAAAATACCTCAAGTGATTTTGAATTTAGTCGTTTCGTAGACACTATTGTGTCAGCTTGAAAGTTAACAAAATTAACTTTTGAGCGTTTTTTAAATAAATTTTTTCAAAATACATATTATAAAATTAGCCAAAAATTACCTTTGCAGTACGTTAAACCTAATATTTTTTTAATTTTTCGTAAGTTTTAGCTACAATAAACTTCAAATTTCATGAATTTCAAATAAATATAAATGCCGATGAAAAGCATAATAAAGGTGGGGGTCTACATTGTATGGTCAAATGAGAAAAAAAATTGTGCTTTTTAAGGAAATTGTTAAATTTTAAATATTTGCGTGAATCAAGCGATTAAAAAACAAAAATTTACGCACACTAATAATAAAAACCGATCATTGACCGACGCAGATAATTATGAAGTACTTTGCAATTTTTATAAATTTAAAAATGGCGTAAAACTCAAGTCTGCTGAATAAAGCATTATAAAAAGAAATAGTTTGACTCAGTCATTCCGTACGTTCTTTTAACTTTTAGCAAATCAGTTTCGTTAGTACATACGAAAAATAAGCAAGGTAGATGTACCTAATATTGCTCCCTAAGCGAGAATCGACGTTGTGGCGAATCAAATCAATATTTTTTGACGTGTAAGGTTAATTCAAGGTCTTTAAAATGAGACCTTACGCGTTCGATTTTGATCAATGAGCTTGAAATGCCAGAGGATTTACCAAAACACGTTTTTTTAAGACACCAAAAATTTGTGTACCTAATATGGCCCCTTTGAAGTAATCTATTAATTGCGAATAAATTGTGTATACTTTAACAGCTTCTTTTAAAATTTTACACACTAAATTAAAACGATATTCCAAATACTACTTTATAAATTTTTTATACCACGCAAAATGAAAGCATATCTATGAAATATCGGTATTTCTACAAATTCGTGGGGGGCCATATTAGGTACACTGAAGAATAAAAAGTTATTTAAGAATAAAAGCCGTTAGAAAACGAGTTGAACAAAAACTAAAATCACGTTTTAAAGCTGAAACAATAACGAATCGAAGCTACTTATAAAAATTTCGGTCAGGTGAGTCTAAATCTTTTAGCAGACCATTTAATTACAACGTAAAATAATAACGAATGTATACGAAACTAGTTTTAGCTATAAGGCGTGCGCAAAAATAATTTTCAAATGTTCAAAACAACTCAAAACTTCATAAATCAGTGTTTTTGACTTCTTCCTACCTAATTGTAGAAATGCCGTATATCGAGCATATTCGAAATAACAGGAGAGGGGGGGGCATAAATATTGACTACGTTGTGCATTAATATTCGTTGTTGAACATGCCTTATTGAAGCAGTAAGTAGTAACAGTATCGTGATGCCTGTGAAAAGAACATTGACCAAAATAATCGTGGCCGAGGTTTTTCCAAAAATACTTTTAAAAATCTATAATATAATTTGTTCGGTCGAAAATATCTTTCCTAGTCGACAGGTTAGATCAATAAGGTTTATCCGTATATTATTGCACAGCATAGACGAGATTTATCTTATTGATCTAAGTTGTCGACTTATCGTTTCTTCAAAAGTCCTTTGTTAAAATAAAAATAATAAATAAAACTCAAGACACATCCCAATTGATTCAATATTCAATATAAAGAAGATCTCAACCAACTTAAATTCAAATCCAAACTCAAAAAATTGAACAGGAATAATTTGTTACTAGAAGTACTTTTTAGCATTTTCTGAGGTTTGAAATATAAATTGTCCAGATTTATACTTTTTGAGTTAAGATTTGAAAATATTTTTCTCTTAAAGTTCATAAAGAGACAAAAACATGCGAGGATACACATGTCTAGGAGTGCAATGGGCTTTGAACACAAATTGTTTGAAAATTATTTAAAAAACAAAAATAATTCAAACACTTTGTGTGGATAATCGAAAAAAGGACCGTTTAAAAAAATTATTGATGATTTTGCTCATCATTCGGTGCCAGAAAGCAATTTCCAAAGTTTCTGCAATCGATGATCCAAAAAAACTTATCCAACCCTGACTGACTGACTGTATAAGGTTTTTATTTCGGCCTTGGGGTATAACCCTATTTGGTTGCTTGACAAGTACATCGAGTGATACAAATATATGGTAACACGTTCGCATAAATAGATAATTAAATGCACTTAAAATTAGATTACAACGAAGTAAATAACAAAGATATAATATATAATAGCACGTTCTCGTAGGTAGAATAATAAATGCACTTAAAATAGTATATTATAGTACAGGTGCAGCATCGTCACCGGGGCGGTTTTAAGGACCGAAGTACGTAGCGAAGCACAGCACGAGGTTCTTAATAAGCCCTGTTGACGTACTGCACTCGTACTATATACTATTTTATAGTACGAGTCACCGAAAACACGCATCAAAGATTTGATTTTGTGGTTAGAGTGACCAGGGGTACTATAAATTAACTTACAACAAAGTGACATATAGGGCAGGAAACAAAATTAATTAACTGGGTAAGTGTGGCAGGTGCAATAGTAAATCGAATCGAATCGTGGGATAATCCATTCACTAGAAAATATATGACGTTTTCCCATGCAAGATCAATTCTATTGCCGTTTAATACATTTTTTTCCCGCGCAATGTTAATTCTACTCCCATTCAATATATTTTTTTTCCCGTTTAATACATTTAACTTCCACTCAAGTATTTTTTTCCGGTGCATTTATTTTCTTTCCCGTTTAATAACTTATTTTTCCGTGCAAATGTCTTTTTTCCGGTGAATTTGACCTAAAATTTCCCGTGTGTTCGCTTTTTTTTCCCGTGCTAATAAATTAGACCCTTTTCTAATCACCCCCCCCCATGCCCCATGACCTTTTTTTTACTTACGCCCCCCATTTTTTATATATGTTATCAGTTTCTACCCACATCGCCAATTTTTGATACAAGTTATACTAAACGCTATATGCCTAGAAAAAAGTGCGGAGGGAGCAGTGTTCCAGGGTTAACCTATACTCATATATATTTTCGAAATCAGCGTAAAATAATGGATCGGAAAATATAATTATCTCAGTTGGGGTAACTACGAAGCATTAAAAAAATTAACTAATATCCAAAGATAAAAGAGAGAACCCAAAAAGAATGTCAGCATTTTATTCGTGATGTGATTGGTTGAAGAACAAAATTTAAAATTTTTATTTTTATTTTTAATTTTTATATTACAATTCAATTAAAACATCTAGAGAATAGATTTGATGAAAAAATAATTATGTAATCAAGTGTTCGAAATTATCCGATTATAATCATGAAAATAATAATTATTAGTATACAAACTGAAACAAAACCAATGAATCTATAACCACAAAAGTTTGAATGAATATGAACTCTGAACGTAGCGCAAAGGTAAAGGGTATATATAACTTATTGTCGATTAATTTAGATAAAGCTTCGACAAAACTTGTTTTAGATAATATAATACAATTGTGCGTGCGCTTCGCTTAGAGAGCTTCAAGGTTTGGCAAGACGGTAGGTACATCGGTAGATTCAAAAGTGGGTAAGTGTTTACCTACAAAGGTTTGTACAGGATCGAAAACAATAGTATAAAAGATGTTAGTTTCGGGTTTAGATGTTAAGAAAAAAAAAAAAAAAAAAAAAAAAAAAAGTACAACATACGTTCAAAGTTACAAATTGAAGTATGAAAATAATAACAAAGTGAAAGAGGCTACACATGGCTGGAAACTGGTGTCGTAAGATAAACTTCGATATTAATCAAGATAGGTTGATTGGGACAGACCTACGTAGAAAAAGCGTTGATAACAAATGTAAAAAGATGTAGGAAATATTTGTCAAAAAAGTTAAAGAGCTGTGTGGGCAAAATTTTATGAAGATGATAAGTTTCACGATTGCAATTACAAAAAAATTTGAGAAGAACAATAGAAAAGATAGTTTTCGCAAGATGAGAACAAAGATTCAAAGTTAGAGACCAAAGCATGAAAAAAAGAAAAAACAACAGCAATCACCAAAATTTAAGCAAGTAGATTCATGTGAAAGAGATAGAAACAATATTAAGCAAAAATGTACATATAAGCGTAGGTTCAAAGTTACAAACGTAATGACAAGTCCAGGTACGGCAGTAGGTACAATGAAGTTACCACAGTAGTTATCAAGTTTGAAACAATGTTATGAATAAGGTTTGTTATAGGGTTATTTAGAATAGTAAGTACAAGAGGATAAAAAAGATTGGACACACGGCTAGATTCAGTGTAGAAAATTAAAAAAAATAATAATAAAGAACTAGAGTTAGCATGGGAGTAGAAACAGATGTAGAAACAAATGCATGTGTAGAAGGTTTGGCGTTAGAAGCTTGAGTAAAAAATAGGTAGTAAGCACAAGATTATTAACATATGTAGGAAGTAAAAAAAATCAACAGACGTAGTAAAGAGAGTCGGAAAAAAATACTCAACAGACGTGGATAGTAGCAAGGTTATAAAGCAGGGAAGGTTAATAAATAAAAAAACAAAAATAAGTCGGTAAAAGCATAGAAACAGATGTTTAACAAAGGATTGAAATGAAAGTATGATCAAAGATTAGAACAAAGTAGTCTTAGAATTAGAAATAAATGCATGAAAAAAATTCAAACTACAGTTATCACCATGATAGAAATATATATGGGTCATTCCAACATCTTTCAGCAAAATCGTGGGCACGAGGTCAACCGATTTTTCTAATTTTTTAGTATGTTAAAGTATAACTATATTTAGGAGCTTTCCCGAAATTTTAGCTCAAAATATGCCATAGATCCTGAATGGCAGCCATTTGAAATAAAAAAATAAGTCTTTTTTGGACTATTTTTAAGCGTTTTATTATCCAAACTTCAAATATTCGCCAAAAATAGAGTTCATATCTGATTTTTATGCTTGATCACGCAAAATTTTCGTTTTTTAGTCAACTTAATAAAAAAAAAATTTGTTTTAATTATGATGAACATTTTGATGCAATTGCTGTTACAAACGCTGATACTTATGAATTCGTCGATTTTGACGATTTTGAGTGATATTCAAACGGCTGCCATTTAGTTAATAATAAATTTTTTTTTCTCTGGTTGGTAGCGATCGATTTGTCTATTCAAGACCTTGAATTCCTTTTTTTAACCGATTCAAAATCTTCAAAATTTTCATAGTCTCGGCCTCTCAAAAATTTTGAAAATTGCGAAAAACGCTAAAAATGCGTTTTTTGCTTGAATTGAAACTGATGGCATTTTTTTCTAACAATTTTTTTTTTCCAAAATTTTGGGAAAAAGTTCTTCATACATAGTATAACAAGTCCTGATAATTTTGGTCAACTCTTTCGGCCATTTTTCAATTGTTTCAAGCAGCTAATTTGTACCATTTTTTTTCGTTTTTAACAGTTTTGAGTCGAGAGTTCAAGAGGTTAATAAATATCGACTGACACTATTTACGAAACTGCGAACGAACTTTTTATGATTATATTATTAAAATTTTGTTTGATACCCGCTTATTTATTTATAATTCACCTTAGTAACAGTTGACAACTTTGCATTTCATCGGTCAAACAATTTTTTACTTTCATATTAATTAAAAAACAGAGAACGTTTTAAAACTAACAATTTTTTTTTATTAGTTAAATTATTTTGATATGATAAATTAAATTTTGAGTAAGCAAGTATGCACAATTTACTTTGAAATTCAGTATCAAAATAGCGCGCGCAATATTTACAAAAGTCTACCAATTGATAATAGTATAAGCAGCGAAAATTTACAGAATATGTTGCTATAAATAAAAACAAAAAAAAAAAGATATTATTTGATGAATTCTCATATAAATCAAGCAAAAAGTTATGTATTAGGAATAGTTCTTTAAAAAAATAATAGTATTATTAATATTCTTACAAGTAAAATTGTTTTAATTCGTATTGTGACAAAAATTCAAAACATGAGTGCTAGAAAAATTAAGGTAATCACACATTTGTTCAGCATTCAGGATTTCCTCTAGTTGGATTGAAGCTCTTCTTGCCGAACGCTTAGCGACAGCTCCTATTCCATCGCACGAACTTTTGCCGTGCGAAGTACCGAAAAAATTGTATGATTTGAGTTCCAATCCAAAATCTTTTTTGTGATAAAAAAGGTTTATAAAATGATTTCTGTAACAAATTATTTTAAATTTTAATGAGAGTTATTATTATTATTATTATTATTATTATTATTATTATTATTATTATTATTATTATTATTATTGATCAAGTTTTTTAATGCAAAACTAAAAAAAATTTTTTTTTAATCAGCTATTTAAATTTATTGGTAATTTTTCTAGTTTTTGTAAGCTGAATTTTGAAACAGTTTTATTATTTATTGAAAATTTTTTTTTTCATAGACTCATAAGAATAGTTTTTACTATTTTCCCGAGCAACCAATAGAAACGCCGTATTAGACATTTTAAGGAGGCATAGGGTAAAATTATTTCGATAATTTTTCGGTTATTTCCAATTTCGATAATCTTCGACCGCTGATTGGTCGAAGGTTACAATTCAGGATGTATACAGAGGAGATATTAAGAAATAAAGTGTCAAATGAGCACACCAATCTGTTCCGCAAAAATGTAAAATACTGCGTTTTTATGGGTCCAAACTCAGCTGGGAAAAATAATCCAGCCGAATACCCCTCGTGCTTTAAAATTTTAGAAAATTTTGGAGCACTCGGGGTATTACGACTGAAAATAAATATGTATTTTGATAAGCTTAAGAGTGCTCGATTAAAAATAAAACGTGTATAATTTATAAAAATTTAGCATTAAGTTTTTAATAAAATAAATACTAAAATGATTGTAGTAAAACCTCGCGAATTGTCTCTCCGAAACGTAAAGCCTCATTCACAATGTGGTTTGTGAGTAAAATAATGCTCAAGATGGATCTAATTAATGTGATATCGACGGCTGTAAGGAAAAAGGGCACTTCAGAAAAATTTACGAAGTAAAAAGTAACAAGAAGGTCCTGCAGCGAATAAAAAAATCCGAAATGGCTGTTTTTAACAATTTTGGGGGAAATTAACCTGCCGCGATAAAAGTAACAACTAAATAAAACAACAAATTCCACATATTATGAGATAACTCGCTAGCTGCGTAAAAAAAAATCCATAAATTAATAACGAATTCGTAATTTATGAGCGGAGAAAAGGATAACACGTTATCTTGTAACCACGTGAAGAATAACACCGGAATTTATACTAGCCACGTAAACTGTTACACGGAGCAAGACCAACTGTACAGCGCCTAGGGTAAGGTACCCTAATTCTGCGTATTTTTTGGTTATCAGAACTTTGAACACGTGTAGAATTCTTTAGATTTAATATTTTCTTACACTTTTTTTTTTAAACAAAAGTTGAACTCTCCTCGAACAAAATGAGCCCTTGTAGGAGCTCAAAACATTTATAATCAACTAATAATAATTAATTGAAAAGTAAAAAAAAGTGTCCCCTAATTCTGCATTTTGTTCCCTAATTCTGTGGCCCCAATTCTGCGGACGCATGGCCGCGGTTTTTTTGGTTATGATTCTGCAGAATTAGGGCCACGCGCATTGGATTTGCCTGGTACCTAATTCTGCGGGTATAAATATTTATACGAAAAATTATTGTTATTATTCACAGTTTTCACTCAAAATAATGTTCTTTATAAATAAAAATTAGGAAATAAAAATAATTCAAAGTAATAAAACACTTATAACATCATTTAAAGATCAACTTTAAAAACCGCAGAATTGGGGCGCCCGCAGAATTAGGGTACCTTACCCTAATATTAATTGCTTGAGCGGCAAAAAAAAAATACTGATGAATATTATATAATAAAAATTACATTATCATGATCTCAACTTACTTATTTTTGAACTGCTGCGGTGCTCCATCGGAGTTGTACATTAAACTTTTTACAAATGGGAATTCTTGTTTAATTGATTCAAGAACTGCTTTCAAAAATATATGCACAGCTGCAGCTGTATGATCTTTACCGTCACAAATAATGCAGTAACTAGCAACTTTGATAAGCTTGTCTTTCGGATCTTTGTAGTGCATGGTGACAGTAAATAAAGACGTATGTGTATTATTAAAATAAAAAGCTTGAACTGAATTTTGGCAAATAAATGGGTAATTTTCTGCAAAATCCATAGTTATCAGTGCAGTTTTTTCATCTAATTTTTTTTTGGATTCGGCATAAAATTCTTTCTGTTTATTGGAAATGAAATGATGTTCTGTCATATTCCACACGTCATTTGATAATTCATCTATGATTTCTAGAATAGGTTTTTCAAAATGTATTAACGAGGTTCTTGTGACTTCTTTACCATCCTCATTAATGAATTTTTCAATGCCCCAGTTTGTGTACTTAATAATTTTATCTTTGTTTTCGAGATCGGAGGATAAAAATCAAAAATAGCTTGTTTATTTGGACACTTTTTACAATTGTGAATCATACAATCTTTATTATCAACGGAACAAACAGCTACACCAAGTAGTTCTCGGTAGTTCATGTAAGGTTTGAGTGCTGATAATTTCAACTTAACATTTTGATGTATGGGGCATATGCATACATTATGAGAACCAGAATTCCCAGCAGAGATGCACTGTTCTGGTTTTAGTTAAAAAAAAAAAAGCTAAACAAGGAGCTTTTTTAAGATTATTATCTTTTATCCAGTTTTTGTATAAACTTTTGATGTCGTAAAGTAAATATCTTTTTTGTAGCAAAATTCTTTCACCATCTACTTTTACACTTTTCTTCTCTTTTACTCCACTGCACATAGCGCTATTTAAATCATCTAAATAGTAATTTTTAATACTCTCTCTGATTTCAAAAGAAATTCGATAATAATTTTTCCTGAAGCGTTGTAAAGTACCTGTAAAGAAATGAAGTTGTGAATTTGAAATTCATTTTTAGTTAAGAAAAAAATATGGATACTATCCAGAACTGAAAATTCATAAATTTGATTTATGATTATACTACGAAAATCTCTATTGAAAATTAAAAAATGTATGAGCTAAAAAAAAAAAAAAACTTAAACAATCATTTGCAATCATGATTAGATAAAAACTTTCTAGATTTTTTTATATGAAAAATAGTTTTTTTTAACTTCAACAATTTTTTAAGAAACAAAACAAAATGATATAAATTGAATAAAAAAGCTATTTACGAAAGTAATTGAGAAAGTTATTATGAAGCAAATTTAATTTAATAATTTTTATTAGAGCGTTAATATTCAGGCACGAAAAATTCATTGACTCTTACCGGATTTTTTCAATTTCTTCATTTCATCAAATTGATGACGAGTACATTTCAAATATAAATTTGCTGTTTTTAAGCTCCTATCGTCTGGAATAAAAGTTAGTGATTCTATTTTTTCATCATAGCTTGTTATAGGTAAAATATACTTGTTTTGGATATTTGATATAATTTTAGTAAACCAAGATTTTTCATCGATTATTTTCTTCAGATCAAACTTTGGGAGGTCGACTTGAAGAGCATCTTCAAAAGTTTCTGACGTTTTATTGACCACATTTTGAATAATTTCAACTCCTTTTTCTACGACACGTCGATCATCAAGTTTTTGCCTCTTAAAGGAAGGTATGCTAAAAGTGTCCAGAATAGAATCAAGATTTCTTTTTTTTTGACTTTCTGTTAAAAATTCCGGAGTATTTTTTTCTGTTTCACTCGCTTCTCCAGATAAAACTAAAGGATGTTCTTGATTTTTCAGAAACTTCTTGTGATCAAAAGTATGTGACTTCAGGTTTCGGTCACACTTAATGCACACTTTTTGACCGTTAATAATACTTAAATTTAATTTTTCGTTCAAATATAAGATTGAATCTTTGTCTAAAGAAAGTAAATCATTTTCAATTTTGGATCGATGACTATCAAATGGGTCACAGCAATATTTAAAATACAAATTATTGTGACTTTCAATATCAATTCGCAATTTTGTAAAGCAGTTTGCGCATATTTTTTGACCGGGTATAATGTCAATACTTAATGAATTTTTCGCATCTTGACAAAAATCCAAGCTTAAACTAATTAAATTCTTGGTTATGTTTTTTGTATGAATTTGCGAAGGATCACAACATTTTTTTTGAAAAGTGGAGTAGTAATTAAAAAAATAATTATAATGATGATCACAAATCCATTTATTTTGAATGTTTTCAATTCCAGGTAGTCGTAAGTGAAGAATTTCGACATCTTCTTTTGAAAACTCACTAATACTGTGAGCCACTTTTTTTGTAGAAAATGTAGTTAAGTCACAACTATTATCATTCAAAAAATGACCAACACAACAATTAGCTCTTTCATCTTCGTCTGCCATACTTTTATTAAAAAATACGCTGGTTGAACTTCGAGTTAGGAAATATATTTTATCAGTTATCTGTACACTATATAATAACTCACGACAAGAAGAAAAACTATTTTATACCTTATTGTTATTGAAATCAGTTATTGATCAGCAGTAGTCGTTAGTACTCAAAGACAATCTGCAGAGGGCGCTAAAATAGAATCCAGGATCGCCAGCGGCCAGTCTGGCCGGGCCAGACATACGATCGCGATTCGACGATATAAAAAATTTTTTTTTGTGTTACAAATATATAACGTAACACGAAGTATATTTTTGCATTGCGTATTTATTTAAAAAGAGTCATTTTAAAATAATATTTCTGTTTTATAAATAGTTAAAAAATAGTTTAAATGCAAAGTTATCAACTGTTACTAAGGTGAATTATAAATAAATAAGCGGGTATCAAACAAAATTTTAATAATACAATCATAAAAAGTTCGTTCGCAGTTTCGTAAATAGTGTCAGTCGATATTTATTAACCTCTTGAACTCTCGAAACTGTTAAAAACAAAAAAAATGGTACAAATTAGCTGCTTGAAACAATTGAAAAATGGCCGAAAAAGTTGACCAAAATTATCAGGACTTGTTATACTATGTATGAAGAACTTTTTCCCAAAATTTTGGAAAAAAAAAATTGTTAGAAAAAAATGCCATCAGTTTCAATTCAAGCAAAAAACGCATTTTTAGCGTTTTTCGCAATTTTCAAAATTTTTGAGAGGCCGAGACTATGAAAATTTTGAAGATTTTGAATCGGTTAAAAAAAGGAATTCAAGGTCTTGAATAGACAAATCGATCGCTACCAACCAGAGAAAAAAAAATTTATTATTAACTAAATGGCAGCCGTTTGAATATCACTCAAAATCGTCAAAATCGACGAATTCATAAGTATCAGCGTTTGTAACAGCAATTGCATCAAAATGTTCATCATAATTAAAACAAATTTTTTTTTTATTAAGTTGACTAAAAAACGAAAATTTTGCGTGATCAAGCATAAAAATCAGATATGAACTCTATTTTTGGCGAATATTTGAAGTTTGGATAATAAAACGCTTAAAAATAGTCCAAAAAAGACTTATTTTTTTATTTCAAATGGCTGCCATTCAGGATCTATGGCATATTTTGAGCTAAAATTTCGGGAAAGCTCCTAAATATAGTTATACTTTAACATACTAAAAAATTAGAAAAATCGGTTGACCTCGTGCCCACGATTTTGCTGAAAGATGTTGGAATGACCCATATATATTTCTATCATGGTGATAACTGTAGTTTGAATTTTTTTCATGCATTTATTTCTAATTCTAAGACTACTTTGTTCTAATCTTTGATCATACTTTCATTTCAATCCTTTGTTAAACATCTGTTTCTATGCTTTTACCGACTTATTTTTGTCTTTTTATTTATTAACCTTCCCTGCTTTATAACCTTGCTACTATCCACGTCTGTTGAGTATTTTTTTCCGACTCTCTTTACTACGTCTGTTGATTTTTTTTACTTCCTACATATGTTAATAATCTTGTGCTTACTACCTATTTTTTACTCAAGCTTCTAACGCCAAACCTTCTACACATGCATTTGTTTCTACATCTGTTTCTACTCCCATGCTAACTCTAGTTCTTTATTATTATTTTTTTTAATTTTCTACACTGAATCAAGCCGTGTGTCCAATCTTTTTTATCCTCTTGTACTTACTATTCTAAATAACCCTATAACAAACCTTATTCATAACATTGTTTCAAACTTGATAACTAATTGTATTACATTATCTAAATCTAAAACAAATTTTGTCGAAGCTTCATCTAAATTAAAGGGCTTAACCGACAATACGTTGTATATTAAAGGAGTTTAATTGAGGTCTTGATGCATGCTAGCTCAATGGGTCAGGTGGTAGAGTGTCTGCCTGCGATGCCTGGGGTCATGGGTTCGAATCTCAGTCGAACAAAATTTTTTTCTTCGATACTTTTATTCAAAATAATTTTATTATTAATAATTAAATCTTATAAAGAATAATATATCAATATCTAATAATAATATTCAATAAATAAAAAAATAGTGTGAAAATAAAATTAAAAGAAAAAAAAAAAAAAACCCGTATGGAAACCCGTACGGAAACCCTGACTAAATATCAGTATCGGAAACCCGTATGGGATCCTTTACAGGAACCCTTATGGGTCACCGTACGGGTTTCCTTACGGATTTCCATATGGATTTTTTCAGCTGGGGAGCCAAAAAAAAAAGAGCTCCTCCCGGAGGAGCACCTCAAAACGCCAAAAAACCTTATATTTATTATGTTTGAAGTGGGCTCCTCCCGGAGGAGCCGTAGTTTAAAGAGCTTCTCCCGGAGGAGCACCTCAAAACGTCAATAAATCTTATATTGTTTTAATAAATAACATGTTTTAAGGGGCTCCTCCCGGAGGAGTTGATTTTAAATTATAGGAGCTTCTCCTGTACGAGCACCTTAACTTTCAAAAAACTCTATATTTAACCTCTTTGAAGGGCGCTTTTCCTAGAGGAGTCGTAATTTTAAAAGCCCTTTTTAAAGGAGTACTTCAAAACGGTTAAAAAATATTATATTTTCAAACATGTTTCAAGTACTTGAAGTATTTTAACTTACTATTTAATTTTTATAACTTTTTTTTTAGACTCACCATAATATAAAATTTTCTTTTTTCAATTTAAATCATATTCAACAATTTTACCTAAACATGTTTGAACTTTTATTCAATACACAAACTCAACTCAAAAAACATGTTAAATATTAACTGTCAAAAAACTCCATATTTTATAACTATTTTTATGGGGGTTGGCGAGCGAAGCGAGCAGGGGGGTACCCCCTAGTATATATATGTGTATGTATATATATATATATATATATATATAATCATTGATAAAAATGTATGTCCAGCCCTCACTCCATATTATGTGGTTTCCAAGGGCAGTTTTACACAGAGTCAAAATAGTGAAACACAATATTTTATTCCACGATTCACGTAAAATCTGCGCACTTTCACCCTTTTACAAAATCAACTAAAAGTAACGATTTAATTAAAATGATTATAAAAAAATTGAATGCATGACACAAAAAAATCTGTAATAATACATTACTCAACTAGTGTGGTAGGTTTATACTTTACCGTCGAGAGTTTAGTTTGATGCACGAGGCGTAGCCGAGTGCAGCAATTAAACTCGAGATGACAAAGTGTAACCAATCACTTTAGTTAAGTACAGTGAAACCTCTATAATTCAAACTTCCATAATTCGAAATCCTCTTTAATTCGAAGTAACCTTTTGCCTCATGAATGATATTTTCATATATTTTTACCTCTACAATTCGAAATCCTCTATAATTCGATGTTAATGCTCGGACAGTTGAGTTTCGAATTATAGAGGTTTCACTGTATCATATTTCACTCCATCGGGACATGTGATTGGGGTACTTTGAGAAAAAAATAAAATAATAATAAAGAGATGCATTGTTCTACATTCAAACGTACCCAGTACCCACTGATACATAAAAAAGGGAGGGGCGGAGACGTGATTTGGCGACGGCGCGTGGGTAAAATTTTATGGTTTTTTGATCTCAAACTAGAGAGACGTAAAAGTACCTTTTACCATCCACCGGATGGTAATGATATGTTGTTAAACAAAAGGGCAAAGTTTCACATGGCCGTCTCAAGTGAAGTTTGCCACACGAGGCGAAGCCGAGTGTGGCGATTCACTCGAGATGGCTATGAAAAACTTTCTTCTCTTGTTTAACAATAAATTTTATTCCACTAGGTCATGTAAATTGGCACTTTGAGATAACCAAATCAATAATAATTTTTTTATGCAAAAATAGTTACAATCACGGCATATGAGAAAATTTTCTCATTGAACGAACAAATTTTTTTAAAAGTATTTTTACTTTTAAAAATGTAGAAAAAGTATTTTTTATTAAAAAAAAAAAATTGAAAACTTTATAGAAGATTCAAAAATGATGCGAGAACTAAGTTTTTAAAATTAGAACTGAGATTATCAGGCATAAGATTTAAATCACTTACTATAGGTAAATTCAGAATGTAGTCAAATATTTTTTGCAACAAGTTAAATTAAGAACTTATCATTGTTTATAATAATACAGCGTTATACAAAGTCAATGATGCTATAAGAAAAATTTTGGAGGTAGCTTGTTAGCCTACAACTCGATACTAATTTTATCATTTTCACGGATAAAAATTCACTCCTCGTTTTATTCGAGGCCATTTTACATATTTGATAAAAAAACTCTATTGTTGGTTACGCACAGTGGTGATGATGATCCAGATCACAGATGATGATGATGATGACGATAAAAGAGTGAGGTTGCAAATTTAAAAAAAACTCTCACTGACGAACAAAAAAAGGAGCAACAATATGTCAAAATCTATCGATTGTGTTGGAATTTTGACATTCCCATCTTATTTTTCAACGTAGTAGGAATGTAAAACTTTCTCCACAAAACTGACACATCGAAAAGTGCCAATTACATGGCCGAGTGGAATAAAGTATCTTTTACCGTCCGCCTAAGAAAATAT
The DNA here is from genome assembly GCA_038277355.1 of Encarsia formosa. Lineage (NCBI taxonomy): Eukaryota > Metazoa > Arthropoda > Insecta > Hymenoptera > Aphelinidae > Encarsia > Encarsia formosa. The sequence continues at coordinate 19,552,143 of CM076185.1, read as the reverse complement.
TTTAAAGGGATGGAAAAGTACACGGAAAAAGATCACTAAAGTCACCTCTAAGAAAATTCGAACCAAGCTCTCGGAGATGATTCCCGAGTATACCCGTCATCGGCGACCTGGTGCAATGATCCTTGGGTATGCTCCTTAGGGTATACTACCGTCAGCGATCTACTAACCTGGGCCCGTGAGATTGTTTTAAATTTTCTATACCAGGACGTGAATCATCTCTGAGAATCTTAACCAGTAGTCGAAAAAAGCTTGATTTACCAAAAAAAAGAACAGGAGAAACTCCAATTTCAGTTTGGGGATTCACCAAACCGACGACGTTCACTGCGCCTCCAATCTCAAATTGAAGAAACTCCAATTTTTTTTTCCGTGTAATACTTATCTGGCGTATTTAACACATCGAAAAGTACCTATTACATGGTCCGGTGCAGTAATAGTATATTATATAATAAGGGCGTAAGATGCGACATTCACACACACGTGATATAATGAATAGCACAAGTGTGTGAACAATGCAATTTACGCACGTATTATGTATACTATTTTATATTACGAGTGCCCCAAAATGCTTAAAAAACTTAAATTTATTAATCAACTATGCTCATCATAATTTTGGTTTTTGGTAGGTTAGAATAGGCGTGATAAGTATAGAGAGTAGTTTTGGTATATATATCAACATGCGTGTTTGGTTTGAGCCGTGAAAAATAATCTAGTTACATTTTTTAGTCTGCTAGATGCTGCAGCTGCAGCTGGGTACGGGCAGCAATATGGTGAGCTAACTGATTTGAATAAAAAAAGTGTTCTGCAGGTGCAAATAAAAAAAGTGAAGCTATAAAAAACTTAAAAAATTTGTTAAGATTATTTAAAAAATAAAGTTTATCAGCAAATCCCTTCCAAAAGTTTGCAATTCGAACTTGATTTTTGCCATACTGCTGCATACGGGCAGTGAGCTAAGTGATTATAAATTAAAAAAGTGTTCTCTGCAGGTGCAAATAAAAAAAGTGAGGTGATAAAAAACTTTAAAAATATGTTGAGATCATGAAATATTATATTTTATATCGAATCATAACTTCCAATATTAAATTAAGTAACTGATGCAAGAGTCAGTTTAAAATTCACGATGATGAAGACTCGGCCGATCTGGTTCTGTAGGTAAGGAAGAGCCGAGCATGGCGGATCAAGAGTAATTTCACTCGCCGGTGGAAATCAACTCGAAAACAAACTTTTAAAAGTGCTGTGCATATGAAGTTTATTTTTTTAATAATCCTCACAAATTTTCAAAGTTTTTTATTATTTCACTTTTTTTATTTTGCACAAGGAAATCCGTTTATAATTATAATCAATCGGCTCCCTGCAGCTGCATACTCAGACATACTATTATGATTATTTTTCACGGCTAAAACCTAAACGCACGCTGCTCGAGCAGAAATGTAATAGGCGATTTTACGCACTCAAAATACGTCTTTTGCGTTCGTAAAATCAGCACTTTAGGGCACCAGTAATATAAAAGTAATTCCACTTGGCTATACTTTAGGCTGATTGATGACTTTACTTCAAACTTCAGGTTTGTAAGTTCAAGTACCGAGATTTGTGAGTATCAGTTATGTACTTTGACGGTTCGATGCAATAAAGTCAATGCTAACTGGTCAGTGCAACTAGATACACTATTGTAACGGTAGTGCACTTAGATACGCTTCATCTAAAATTATGTTATGTATCTTCGAATTCATTTTTCAGAGTTTTTCATGTTTCTATTAAGTCATATGTTGATTTATGTAATAACTATTTAAAATTTTTAAACCAAAACAAAGGCTGAGAGGTTGTTAAAGAGCTACAAACTATGTATGAAAAATCGCTCTGATTCATAACATTTGCGAGGAATTTGATTAAGTTATGCCTAATATTTTTACAAAAGTTAGTGAATAAGTTGAATAGTGAGTTAAACCTTTAAAAACTCAATAAAAGTAATGCAGATGCATTGCACAATTTTGGATAATGCAATGTTTAATTAATACGATTATTCCCAAATTACCCTCTTTCATTCTTCCACCTCCGCACATGCCCGAGGATTTAAACTCCAAAGCAGCAAAACAAGACAGTGATGAATTCGAGAAACTGGGCATGGGGACATAGCATCAAGTCATAGGAGCCCGACCAAGAGTTTTGTAAGCTGAGGCTAAAGAACATTCGAATGTTTTTGAAAATATTTTGTAAACGACAATATTTTTATAAGTGTTTATTTAGATTTCCACGGCTTTCCCCGGTTGAAGTTGGCGAAAAAACTTCTGAATCGATTTCAATAAAATTTGGCAGGGATACTCCTGTGCTTTTTTCGTGTATAGTAAGCATGCGCCAGAGAAGATTGAGAGAGACAGACTGTCACAGACATACTTCGTCGTAGTTTGTGGACGTTTGAGCTTGCAGAGTTTATATCTTATTAAAATATATTTTTATTACAATAATGGTTCACCCATTTATGCTGAGGCATCCTTAGTAAATGAATATTTAATTTTTTCCCCAGGCTCTACAATTCAATAACGCTGAGCATTAAAATTATTTTAAGAAAAAAATAAATAAATAAATGATCACCAAAGCTCTTATCTACAACCCAATAACGCTAATTGTCTGGGTATTTTTTTTATAAATAAATAAAAAGTCCCCCAACTCTACAGCCCAATAGTACTGTATGGCAGGGGTATTACCATTAGCTGATGTCGGTTTTTAATATAACTTATGTAAGTTATGAAGCCCAATGTTGTGAATGAAGCTTTAATGCACATAATATATAGATATTAACGCTTGCGTTGATGAAATTTCATGAAGAATAGTACAACTGTACACTTCTTCCCTGGAGATGATTTTTACAGGAAATTGCGAACCCCAGGTGAACAGTTGGTGTACTAATAACAGCGGTTACTTTCCAGAGCTGATTTCCTTAAGAAGTTTTGACTCTGAAGGGGTTAGGATGGACACCTAGTAAACTTGGTAATTACGCTTTGAAGATGATATCCCAAGAAGTTTTGACTCTGGGGGGAGGTGGGGGGGGGGGGGGGGCAGCATGGACACCTAGTGAACTAGGGTCAGAGGAAACCTTCGTGTGTCTGGTAATAATTACACCCCGAAGCGATCTTTTCGTATTTAACCTGATGATTTGACCTCTCTGGAGTCACAACTTTCTGGAGAAATTTCAGAGTGTACTGATATGCCAGGTGCATCAGATGTCCACCATGACCACTGTAGAATCAAAACTTCCTAAAGATATCATCTCTAGGTTATCGCCATCCCATGCACCACGTGCCCACTTTGATTCCTTGGGTGTAAAAACTTTCTGTGGAATTCATCTCCAAGTCCAAACTATTACCAGACACTTCAAGTGTCTATCCTGACCCCTCGAGAGTCAAAACTTTCTGGGAAAATTATGTCCAGATAGTAATAAATTGGCGTCCTATATGCACCAGGTGTGTGCCCTGACCTTTATGGAGTCAAAACATCTTGGGGAAATCATCTCCAAGGCCCAATTATCACCAGGTGCACCAGGTGTCCGTGCTGACCGTTTAATGAGCAGCGGAAAAGCTTCAAGAAAGTGGTCCTAAAATTTCATAAAAAAAAAAAAAAAATATTGAGTGGTTCTCGAGTTCCTGAGAGTTGAAGCAAAAAACTTGAATTTTGACACTCAATTTTTTTAAATGAAATATGAGGACTACTTTCTTGAAGCTTTTCCGCTACTAATAAAACAGTTAAGATATTTTTAAAGTTTACGAGTCAAGTAATTAACTTTTGAAAACAAAGATATGGCGGTTTTTTACCTAAAACTTTTTAATTAAAAAATTGAACGTTTAGAGTTGAAAAAATTTGGAAGTTTTTCATTAGGTTTCGAAGAATGTTTCTGTAAAGTTTTAAAACGATATATCTTATAGGTAAAAAATGATAGAATTTTCCAAAAAACGGCTGGCCCTTCCTGAGCCAATTTTGAGCTTCTCAATCTAACTGGTTATTGCTCCGATCTGTTCATTTATTCAATACTGCAAAACATAAATCTCGTAACTATTTATCAGCTGATTGAGTGGGGCCAACTAAAATATAGATTTGCTATCTTTTTTACGCGTTTTACACTTTAATACGGGTTGTTTCATAAAAAATAATTTTTTTTTTTTTTTTTTTTTTTTTTTTTTTTTGTTACTCCATTACCCTCTACAGCCTATATTGGGCCTAGTAGCAGGCGCACCCCCGCCTCCTTTGTGAGGGGGCTTATGCCAATCTTATAACCTCACTATCTTCATTATCCTATATTTTTTCTCATTCTTCCTTTACCTTTCATCTCAGCTCTCGCATCCGCCCAGGGTACTGGCTGTGGGTTCGAAAAACTCCTCTGCGATAAATTCTCATAGGTAAAACGTCACCCGAGAGTTGCCGGCGTATTGAACGCAGAACGATTCTGATTAGATATTTATGTCACATTTCGTAGGCATTAATACCGAAACTGAATCGTGTTATTTAATTTATTTATTTAATTTTTTTAGTTAATAATGAGAAAAACAAATGAAAAAAATTTTCAGAAAAAACAAAAAAAATATTATTTTTTTAAATTCACCCACGCCAACCGCAAGACTTTGCTTCTTCATCACAATGACAATCGCATTAATCGCCAAAGAGAAGAAAACTGTATCATCACCATTAGAATAATTTAATTACCTTCTATTATAGGTTTGCTTCTCTTTGAAAAGTCAACGCACTGAAAACAAAATAAATAGCTTATAGAGTTCAGGCATAGTGTATATTTCTATATAAACGAGAATAACGTCGCGATTAATTATGCGCTGAGCTAAATGCGTCCGTAAAATTTCATAGTGTGAAAATAGAATTTAAAGGGAGTACGAGAATTCTGCCGAAGAAAAGCTTCGAATTAGCGTTGGTTTTATTATAATGATAACCATAAAAATATAGACCTTTTTGTACTATTGTTTTTCTTTTTCTTGTTTTTCTGATAAGATTATATAGTACTTGTTGAATGAATGATAATCTATAACTAACACTACCGCCCTTTCATCTTGGTTATTTGATAATTAAACCTTTGTGTTGGTTAAATAAAAAACACCTTAAATTTTTTACCGAATTATAGAGAGAATAGATTGTTTAAAAATTATTTATTGATTTGCAAAAAGTAAACTGATGAACAAATTCCAAATTATGCACACTTGCATTTTGAAGGTTCATAATTTTCAACGCACTAGGAATATCTCAAGTAAGGTGATGTGTTTTTGGATCAATTTCGTAAATCGATTTCCAATAGTGATAGAAATTTGACTTTAAACCTAAATTGAGAGTATGCGTAGTCTGGGCAGTGTTAGGAAGGAAATCGTTACAAGTAACGAAGTTACTTAAAAAGTTACTTTACTCGTAACTTTTTGAAAACCTCGTTACTTTTAAAAAAAAAGTAACTTTAAAGTAACCTCGTTACATTTTTTAGACTAACGTGGTAACTTATCTTTAGTTTATCTTTAGTTACTTTACAAATTTTTAATGTCGAAAATAATTTTCTAAACAACCTATTATTATCGTTTGTACGTAATTACATTTTAAGTTTGAAATTTGCAGTTTGTTTTGATTAATTTTTGATCAACAATTTTCAAGTTTCACTGTAATTTTATGACCAAAAAAAAAATCGTAAAAAAAATTGGTTCTGTTATTTAAAAAAAACATGATATAAAACTTTGATATTACGGTCCTTGACTATAATTATATTCTATCTTTGTAAGTTTTTGTTTAATAAGTGCTTCATTTGCTTTTGTATTATGTTGTACAAAACCTCTTTTAATCAACTATGACAAATAAAAAATTTAATAAACCTTAAAACCTTATTTTATCTTTTTAATACCAAAAGTTAAATTAAAAATCATTTAGATTGATTTATATCATTTTTAATATTAATGATGAAATATAAAATAATTAGGTTTCTTATCGGCATAAAATTGGTTACGAAAGTTAGAGTAACTTTATAGTAACTTTTCGTTACTTTATAAATAAAGTAAAGTAATGAAGTTACATTTTTTTTTTAAGTATAGTAACGTAACGAAGTTACTTTTTTTTCCAAAGTAAAGTAAAGTAACGAAGTTACTTTTTTTTTAGTAACGTTCCCAAAACTGAGTCTGGACGTGGTAGTTCAATATTATTTGTTATACCAAGCGACATACATCATTTCAACGATTTTTTTAATTAGCTCGATTTTCATAAAAATCAATTATTTGAAGATCAACAATTCATTATTTCAAGAAATAGAAAAAATTAAAGAAGTCGGACACTCTTTCGTTGCGTCGTGTCATGTAATTTCGCAGAAAAAAGGTGCTTATAATTTTTTAGAATGATACCACATTTAAGTTCCTTTTTTCTGCGGAATTATATGATATGATGCGGAGAAAAATTGACAGACTTTATAACTTTTGCCCAAATATACATCCAACAAACGCTTTCTTATGATCTAATAGTTCATTGAAGCCGTGAAAAATTTTGTTCATACCTAAAAAGTCGTTTTTTTGTTCATGTTATACGTAATTTATTATGTATACGCCAACAAAAATATTGCTCGACCACCTGTTTTTGTCACCTTCTAAGATTTTAATCAGTAGTGTAAATTTCTAAATTATTAGAGTAAACAATAATGTAATTCCTGTAAACAATAATTATGACTGCAGAAATTTTTGACAATGAATTAGAAATTAAGGGTTACATTTATTACATTGGCAAGCATAGAGGATCGAGGTAGCACTACGAGTGCAAAAGATACCGCTTAAATAAAACTGCACCACTCGTGCAACCACAAACATTAACGTAGCTGGTACAGACATCATCTTGTACAAAGTCGCAGAAGAGTCTGAACACAAAAACCCTAACCTCAACGAGTGTAGAGCAGAGAAGGCAAAAGTAAATTTGAAAAGGAAAGCAGAAGATCACCCCAAGCAACCACCCACTGAACTACTTTGCTCTGAATTATGTGGTTTAAGACGGTAGGAAAAAGTTTTTCGCACCATTTGAGAAAGTTCTTAAGGTGGTAGATACAGTGCGAGAGAAAACGCTATACTTGTACGACTATAGTCCGATCAGAAATTAAGATTGGCGGCCAGTCTTGTACGCCTGGGCCAGGCAGAGTAACCAGGCCTGGGCCAATATACTGGCGGTGACGCAGCGCTGGCTTGGGCCAACGTTGGGAAGGGATCAATAACGTGTGGCGCACGTATATTCCACACGTGTGACACACGTGTGCCACACGTAAAATGGACTTGAGCAAACTTTTATTCTTTTGCTAAATATTATAACAATATGAAGTCAGAGTGGACGCCTGGTGCACCTGGTGATAATAACGCCTCGAAGATGATTTCCCCAGGAAGTTTTGATCCCAGGAGGGTCAGGATAGACCCCTGGGGCACCTGGTCATAATAACGCCTCGGAGATGATTTCCCCAGGAAGTTTTGATCCCAGGAGGGTCAGGATGGACACCTGGTGCACCTGGTCATAATAACGCCTTGTAGATGATTTCCCCAGGAAGTTTTGATCCCAGAGGGATCAGGACGGACACCTGGTGCACCTGGTGATAATAACGCCGCAGAGATGGTTTTCACCGGAAGTTTGGATCCCAGGAGGGTCAGGATGGACACCTGGTGCACCTGGTGTCCGTCCTGACCCCTATGGAGTCAAAACTTCCTGGAAAAATCATCTACAAGGCGTTATCATCACCAGGTGAACCAGGTGTCCACCCTGACTTCATAATGTTATAATATTTAGCAAAAGAATAAAAGTTTGCTAAGTCCATTTTACGTGTGTCACACGTGTGACTATACAGCAGGGGAATTACTCTATAAACTTTTCTATTTACTTATTCTGAAAAATGATAAATATATATTAATTTTTATCTGATAAGGTTATATTTCAATTTATTGAGTTTACTAAGCCTGGCCCAGCTGTGCGCCGCGTAACCGCCAGCCGTTTATGATTAAGCTTTGCCAGGCCTGTGCCAACATTGGTAAAGATGGCAAAATGCTTGTCCCAGGCTTACGCCAACCTCCACATTTCTGATCGACTTCGAAGTCAGAGAGCGTCACAGAGCTCTTCATCTCTCTCGCACTCGTGTAAAAAAATGGTGGCTATAAACCTAAGATTTTAGTGTTTGATGAATTTTTTAACCAACTTATACTAAAAGTCTACTAAAAGTTCATTCTGGCCGGAAAACGTGTATTAAATATTTTTCTATCACTCAAATTTTTTTATTAAATTCCAATCTTTCTTTCAAGTTGAATTTCGAGGTCGTCTATGAAAAGTTATGATTTCTCCATAAGAACACATGTTAAATCGTGCAAAATTAAAATTGGTCAGATCTTTTTTGTTAGGGTCCATCATGCTCTAAAAATTTAAGGGCATCAATAGTACACTACTAGCAACATTTTCACTAAGTATCGTGCAATTTTGATCTTTTAATCGAGGACCATACCTACTACCTTAACATTATTTTCAGGTATCTTATATCAGCTACCATTGCGTGAAGGTTCAACCGAAATAGTAATGCACACGAAAACGAAAAACTTACCTAGAAACCCTACGTTTCAATAATAAAAGAAAATTGGTCAGGGTGTAGTGCGGTCGGAGAAACGGCGTCTGAGAAATGTCCGGATATCAATTTACCGATTTCTGATGAATTTTTAAAAATTGAAGAAATAGTTTTACGGAGTTATTTTAAGCAGGATTTTCTTTCTCAAACGTTATGTTAAAAAAAAAAAAAAAAAAATTCAAAGTCTCATTAGGCCCCGAAAAAATTTGGTGGGCTTAAATTTGAAGAGTATTTTGCGAAAATAAATTTTTTTTTTAACAAGTACTAAATTACTTATATACAGGGTAGGCAATTTTAATCTACCGGTGCAATCATCTCGAAACAGACAGCTCAAATCAAAAAATTGTGATAAAAGTTAATTTATTTTTTGGACCAGTGAAAGTTGGGCCCGAGGCCTTAGACAGTACAAAATTTTTAAAAATCAGCTAGCGCACTCTTTGTTAATATTTAGAAAGTCTTTTAACAGAGAAATTAAATAAATTATTCAATTTGCAGTCTTTGAATTTTATTTCTTACCTCTCCACGGATCAAGTTGTGATTACAACAATGCACCAAGATTATAAATAAATAATTAGATTGATAGCCTATAGCAACTTATCTAAATTCTTACTATACACCTTCTCCTGCCCGTGTGTGTACGAATTGCTGCCTCACGTACACTTTTCCATGCCTCAATGATACGGGGAGATTGCGGACACGTACGCGTTAAATAAACAATGAATCATTGATCAATTAATAAACAACGCCTCGCTCATTTATCCAGTACAAGTTTCTGAATCGTGCATAAGAAATGACGAAGGAAGAGAAGGTTGTTACTACAGTGAAGTAAAGAATATACAATGTATATGTTAGTGATATTTTTGAAGAAGGTTTTTTTCTATAGTGTGTTTCTTGCTATTTATGTGGATACTCTCGTAATTTTTTATTTTATTTTCAGATCGTTCTTTGTCTAGGATTTTTATATTATTTATTTTGAAATCAAACGAGTAAGAGGGTGATGTGTTTTGTTTTTTGGTCCTAGTCATCGGTATAATTATTAGAGATATTTTTATGTTTTTTAATTCTAGCTATTAATTTACGTTTTGTCTCACCTATGTTATTGACAACAAAATTTTTACAATTTATTTGGTAAAAAGCACCTGTTTGTTCAGATGGAAAACTCCTATTTACCAAGTAGAATTTTTTCGTTTGTATTTCAGGAAATTTTCCACATAGTTTTTGCAGTTCTATTTTGAATTTAAAAATTCTGTTTGCACCTTCGAAAAGCGCATGTTTGATTTAGTTCAGGTAGGACCTCAGTTACACAGCTAGTCAAGTTCCGTTTTTAACCTCACATTTGACTAGCTGCACGCAGATACAGATATAGAAGTGCGTTGAGAGCAGTCGCTTTTTTACCCATTTTACATATAAATAATTTTTAATTCATACTTAGAGGTCATGAATGTACAAATAATTTGCAATTACATGTTTTTTGAATAGTTTTATTATTGTGAAAAATTTACACCGCGCGGAGACATTTCGTTGCATAAAAATTTCGTAAAAAATGAGCACTTCCCATAAGACTGCAGGTTAAATAGTTGACACAAAAGTTAATAATATTTAAGATAATAGGTCAGCCCAGGCCTTGAAAATTTAGCAGCATTAGTTTTTGGTATTACCTTTAGGTTACTCGAATTATACACTTTTCGGACATTTCCTTCTGGTAACTGAAGTCCTACCTTAAGAACAACATTTTTTTTTCGAAAAACTGATTTTGTAAACAATAATAAATGAAAACGCGTTTCTTTTTATATCTCGAACTACAACTCGTACTACAGCTATATCATCGTTTTTCGTTTAGACGGCAGAATTATAACTTTTCAGTGTAATTAAAAAAGTGTTATAGTTATGCCTAATTTTAATTTTTATTTTGAATTAAAATCTCTAATACGAGATTTGAGTAGAAGTTGAAGATTTAATAAAATATAATTTTGTTTAATAAGCGTGATTCTGATGCGGAGTTTTCGATTGGTTTTTCTCATCCAGTGCCTCCCTGGGTTGCGGATAAGGAAACGCTTGCTACTTTTTAGAGAGTACTGGAGAAATAAGATACCTGAGGTGGACTGAAAAATAAATCTTGGGGAAGGATACCCCGAATGAAAACCCTGGCATGGACGACACGAATCTAAAAACACAACTAGCTCAGGGAATAACCAGTCTACCCAGTGGTTCCGGTCAAGTGCAAGCCCGGGTGGCCGGTGCAGTCCCCATGGATTTTGGGTGGGGGGGGGGGCAAGAGGAGAGAAATAAACTAAGAAGTGTTTGTCTAAGTACCAAGTCGGGAGGAAAAAAGAGGAACTGCATCGATCGTTGGCAGTGCCATCAGTGCATTCAGCAACTTCACAAGAGATGACCAAGAGTTCTGCGAGAAGCAGAGGTAGAGAGTCCTCAGAACAGACAGGAGAAAAGAGATATTCTCATGGATATAAAAAAAGAAGTAAGAAAGATGCTGGATGCCTGCAAAGTGCAGAAGAGTGTCAAGAAGACGGTGAAAGACGGGCTACTGATAGTCGAAAAACGAGTCGAAAAGGTGCTAAGAAAGCATGAGATGGATGACGAGTGTGACATGAAGTACAACAAAGATCTCGATGGATACGAGAGCTCGAGGCCGTCCGAAAATAAGACCCATCGAATTATACAAGGAAAGTTGATGAAAGACGCGATCCTTGCAACGAAGGCTGGACAAGAAAAGGTGACGGAGATGGAAAAATTCAACGTACAGTCTAGAAAAAAGAGGAAGAGGGGTGACGATACAGCCTCACTGAAGAAGGAAGAACGAAAGCAAAGAAAAAAAGAAAAGCAAAGAGAAAAAGAGGAAAGCAAGAGAGATGCACAGCACTTTGTTAGTTAGGGTTAGTCAAGGCCAAACCTACGCAGGCATGCTAGAGAAGATGAAGAAAGATATAGAAGCACCGGATGAAATCACTGGTGACTCCAAGACAAGCAAGGTAGACATACTTTTGCGACTGGACGGTGGATCCGAACTGAAGGCTTTTAAGTCCAAAGTTGAAGAAGTTGTATAAGGAGTAGACAGCGTCGAAAAGCCCGAATAGCAACGCTAAAAATCCGAGGGATTGACCTAATGGCAAGGAAAGAGGACGTGGAGACCGTGATAAGCCATCGACACGACCCGCACGAAAGATGGAAAACAACTCTCTTTTCACCAGGAAAGTGAGGTACAGGACTGGCTGTATCGACCTCCCCGAGGAAGATGCAGTCAGCATTGAAAAGGCAAGGAGAATCTAGATTAGTTGGACCATATGTACTGTCCGCAGGAGTGTACGAGTAGTGCTACTCTACAAGTGCCTGGGGTTCGATCACATTGGTAAAGATTGCGAGGACGAAGAAGCCTAGTCGTCTGTTGTTTCCGATGTGGGCAGACCGGATACAAGAAAGCAGAGTGTGCGAAATCATCACTGTTTTCTCTGCAAGAAGGAAGGACACAAGGAGTGTGACCTCGTCGCGGGAAGCGGACATATCCTGTGCGGTGTTCCAGCGCGAGTTAAGGTGCGTTCACAGTGGCAAGTCCAAGCCAAGGCTTTTAAAATTTGTCCAAAGACGCGATAGCCAATCGAAATGCCTATTAAATTAAACAAGGGGACTTGAATACCTCATTTTGTGGGGTGAGTATTATACGATTGCATAAAAAACGAACGAAAGTACTTATAAGATTAATGCAAAATTAATGCAAAACAAAAGCTAATTATTTAAAACTGCTTGTATAAAAGTCGCGTTTTACTATCCTTTATGCTCCTCGACCACAGGAAGCATCGCGCGTGCAAGCTTTTTACAAGTGCTAGATCTGCGTAGACTTTGCTAAATTTGAAAAAAGCTTCGAAGAATCGCGAGAAGAATTAAGGATCTGACATGAAGAATAAACAATTTTTTATATGATCCAACACTCAAAACATTAAGATCTTTTTTTTTTTTTTGAACTGAATAACAAACATATTTTTTTTAACAAGAAAGAGAACAAATTTTTTTAAAATAATTGACTGACTAACAAGTACCGTAGACAAGCTTTAAATCGAAGCTAGGGTTATAAATCGAAAGATTTTCTAAAACGTAAAAGATGTAAAAAATCTACGATTTTTCTCGGCCAGTCTCAGCTCGAAAATTGCAACATGCTCGTTCGTTCTAAGGCCGATCACAGAACCTTTGCGTTTGCGTGTGCGATGCCAGCGCAGGTAGGGTAAGAGAGAGCGTTTGTACGAATGCGTATGTTAGTACGAACAAAAATGATTTTGTTATTTAGATAGAGTAATTATTTAGTTAGATATTTAGAAAAAAATATTTTAAATGTATTATTGTTAAATAAATAATTTTGTCACATCACTTTTTAAAAATATATATTTAATTGAAAATAAAAAATCAATTTCATGTTCCAAATTCGTACTACCGCACGCATTCGGTCTTTTCCGCGTTGTTGCGGCTGTTAGTACGAGAACCACGAGGAGAACCATAACCTCCATTTCAACAGTTCTTCAAGAAGCAAGTATAGCAAATCTTATTGCGACAACGAACTTTTAAATTTAATAAATAAATAAATTAAAATATATTCAAAAGTAATGTTATTAGTTGCTTTGTATATCCTAATCTAACCTAACATCGAACTAATCAACCGTTCGTACTAACAGCCTCGTACTAACGCCCGCCTTCGTACAAAAGGCCTCGTACTAATGGCCTCTCGTTCGTACTATGAGCCGCACTTGTTTTTTTTTTTTTTTCAAACCAATTATTTTATTGTTAAACTAAAAGTATACTATCTGAAAATTACGCTATTATATCTAATAAGTTCAATTATTCATTAAAAAGAAAAAAAGTTGAATATTTTGAAATAGTTTTTAATTTATAAGCGTTTAAAGTTCGCAGTACATCTCTCATTTGTACTAACACCCTCTCTTACCCTAGGGGCATAAGACTGTCCGAGAAAAATCGTAGATTTTTTATATCTTTTGGCGGGTATATACATATACCTCGAGGATGATCCCTGGGTCTACCCGTCATCGGCGACCTGGATGTCCAGGTCGAAATTTGTGTTAGCGGATCACAGACGATCACTAAGTTCGTACCTTAAAATTGACGACCAATCACCAAAGTCACCTCGAAGAAAATTCGAATTAAGTTCTCAAAGATGATCCCAGGGTATACCTGACGTCAGCGAGCGGCCGCGATGGCTCTCGGATATGCTCCCCGACCGGTGTAACTATACCAAAAAATCTAAATTTTTTTTTTCTACACCAAAAAATAGTTTTCTATACAAATTTTTTTATTAATTTTCAGTTAATTATTAAATAAATCAAGAAATGGTCCAAGCAGTGACAGCAGCACTTTTCGTGGGGTAACATCAGAGTTTTGGTACGTACAAAACTGCTTGGGCTGTCTGCTGCTTACCTACCATTGCAAAATACACTGGTTGGACAGTGCTCCGCTTTCAACAATAAAATTATGACTTTTTCGAGTAGTATTGATAAAAAAAATTGAAATAAATGTTTATTAAAATATATTAGATAAGTGTAGATCACAAATATAACCACAATGTGGTTACATTCGCGAGGACAAAGAAGAAAAAAGTAGTTTTGCCGCGGCCTTGCATGTTTAAATGAAACAAAATACAAAAAAGGACAGAATCAGTGGAATTAGTATTGAAAAATAATTTGGCGATCTACCTGTTACAGTTTTAATATATTCAAGTGTATTTGTGAATGAGATAATTAGTTGGTTGTGAAATAATAATACTAGTACGAAACACTCCTATCACTCACAAAAATCGCTGCAATTACTCCCGCGTATTTTTTTAGTTTTTAAAGTATTTTACATATTATTTAGGCCAGTCGAATTTTACACAGTGGTGTCCAAGTAATCTAACAATTGATTAAAAATTTTTTTTACTTAAGGAGGCTTGGCAGCGTAGGGGTCGTACCTAGCGGGGGCCCTTGCGGGTGCATGAAATTGAAAATAAGAAAAAAAGTATTTTTTTTATTTATTTTTATTAGTAAGTGATTATTTATCATTTTTAAACATATTAAAACAAAATTTCAGATAAAAAATTTTTAAAAACGTTGAAAAATTGCATGTTTTGAAGATCATGTACCGCAATTTTCTATTTTTCTTGTAAATTAGTCCGATAATCTCAAATTTTTATAATTTTAAAATAATCTTCAAATTTTTATCTTTAAAATGACACCTGACTCGTAGTAAACTTGTGGATTTTGATGATTTGCCAAATTTTCAAATGTTTTTTTCCATAAGAGCCCATGTTAAAAAAAAAATTCTAAACTGATTTTTTTCTCGAAAACGAGTCCGACAACCATTGTTGTGTTAAATAGGAAAGTTGTTTGTCTTACTTCAAGGAATCTACAGGAATTTTTTGGGTTCTTACTTTTGGATTTTGAAAAACCTGCCAAGCCTCCTTAATAATCTTCAAATAGTTCAAATTCAAATTGATTATCCTAATTCTAAGTCAGCACTACTCAGCACCAAAAAAAAGCGTTGATGTTACCCCACGCTACCCTAGCTCGCTCTGGCTCTGCTTACCTCTGTCTATTTAGCTCTAGCTCGCTCTGGCTCTGTTTAGCTCTGACTATTTAGCTCTAGCTCGCTCTGGCTCTGCTTAGCTCTGACTATTTAGCTCTAGCTCACTCTGGCTATGTTTAGCTCTGACTATTTAGCTCTAGCTCGCTCTGGCTCTGCTCAGCTCTGACTATTTAGCTCTAGCTCGCTCTGGCTCTGCTCAGCTCTGACTATTTAGCTCTAGCTCGCTCTGGCTCTGCTTAGCTCTGCCTATTTAGCTCTAGCTCGATTTTTCAATATAATTTTATTAAAATTTAGTTAACTAGAAGTCGAGTGGGCACGCATACGCGCGCCGCAGAATTTGACAAACTTCTAAAATTTATTGTTGATAATGACCATGTTCACGATGAAGAATTCGATAGATCACGACATGCTTAACCAATAGGATCAAAAATCAAAGTCTTAAACTCGAAAACTGATATCGCTTACTCAATTTTAAGACTTAATTTTTCTCAAATATTGAATAATAATTAAATTTATGAAAAAAGCGAAAAATTCCAACCTTAACTCTATTTATTTAATCACGCATCCGTACTCGAACCAGAGCAGATGATTGAATACATCCACAATAAAAACTACATAGTTTATAACGTTTTCTGTGCAGTGAGATTATTCTATTTTTAGAGAAATTAACAGGCTACGCCACCGAATTAGTATAAAAAAAAAAAAAATTTGAAGCTTTTTTCAAATTTAGCAAAGTCTACGCAGACTTAGGCACTTGTAAAAAGCTTGCACGCGCGATGCTTCCTGTGGTCAAGGAGCATAAAGGATAGTAAAACGTGACTTTTATACAAGCAGTTTTAAATAATTAGCTTTTGGATTGCATTACTTTTGCATTAATCTTATAAGTACTTTCGTTCGTTTTTTAGGCAATCGTATAATACTCACCCCACAAAATGAGGTATTCAAGTCCCCTTGTTTAATTTAATAGGCATTTCGATTGGCTATCGCGTCTTTGGACAAATTTTAAAAGCCTTGGCTTGGACTTGCCACTGTGAACGCACCTTTAAAGGCCGCCAAGGAGCACCAGGCAGCTACTCAATGGTGAAAGCGAGGAAGGGCAGATACGGGCACCCTCGCGAGAGCGGGCCGAACGCGCTGCCCAGTCAAGAAGTAATGCTAAACAAGCAGTCCCGGGCTGGGTACACGGAAAAAAAAGGAAGGCAACCTTAACTTTTTCGAGCGATGCGCTAACCGCTTTGCCAAAAAAATGGAGTAACTGCATTTTTTGAAATGTAAATGAAGCTTTTTTTTCAACTGTTGAGGGCGCAGTTATTTAGAAGCGGTTTATTCAACTCAAAATATTTTTATCGATCGTTTCATTGTGCGTCTATACGACTAAACAATGTAATTAAATCAGCGAAAATATCATCAAGAACTATTTATTTATTTTCGATGAGTGTAAACATGAGTGAAGATTTTAAGCTCGTATCAATGTTATTGGAGAAGTGGAAGTTGGAAAAATTCTTAGACCGATTTATCGGTAAGTTTATAACCTTCAAGTTTGTTTTGGTTGCTTGTTTTGAAATTTTTTTCATCTCTTAAACTTATGAAAAAAAATAATAATAATAAATAACTAACGTAATTTTTAATACGATTTACTTATTTTTTAATTTTTTTATTGGAACGTAAAGACACGGCGAACAGTGAAACGATCGATAAAAATATTTTGAATTAAATAATCCGCTTCTAAATAACTGCGCCCTCTACAGTTGAAAAAAAGCTTCATTTACAATTCAAAAAATGCAGTTACTCCCTTTTTTTAGCAAAGTGGTTAGCGCTTCGCTCGAAAAAGTAAAGGTTGCCTTCTTTTTTTTCCGTGTAGGAGACGGGTGTTTAGTGGGTACTGGGTATTAAGATCGTAAGATACTGCACCCGTTGCATAGTGTACTATGAAATAATTTTATTAATTGAGCCTCTGTTGTATTAGTATTTACTATTCTTATGCTAAAAAAGGTACGGGTTACTTTATATAAATCCAGATAGCTAAAATCTAAAAAGTTAACTTTAATTTTTATATCTTATGATTTTTAGTGTAAAAATTAAAGAAAGAAAGAGTATAGCCAGCCGGGGGGGGGGTGCCCCTATGTCCAACCCGCACAGTATATATATATATATGTATAATTCGAAAGGTCTTAAAAAAAAAAAAAAAAAAAATTGTGCGAACCACAAACTTTTTCCTTATACTTCGCATGCTCAGAGCAAAATAATGATTTTTGAACGTCCTCGAAGAAGAAAAAAATAGGTCTGAAAAACGTCGGGAGAGGGCTACTACAATAAAAAGACTATTTTGATGCCATTTTTAAAAAATTCTAGCCAATCGCTGAAATGAGATAAAAATATCTGGTGGTAGTCAAAATTTTGTTTAAAATTAGCACTTCATGCAAAAAAATGCCGGTATGAAAAATTACTTTATATTACCCGTACTCTAAAATGCGTATTTTACGCATTCAAAAGAGCTATTTTGAGTGTGTAAAATCGCACATTATGATTGTGCTCATGTTGATAGAGCTGCCATCTATTGATTTAAATTCAAAGCTGAGCATCAGGCACATTTGGTTTTAGCTGCTTTTGCTTGTTGCGAATGTCTTGCTGCGGCCTGCGGCTCATATCATTAATCGTCCGTGTATTTTACAAAATAATACTTTTTTATAAAAATCAAACGTCAAGTATAGGTAGTTATTAAAAGTTTCATTTTTTTCTTTTTATAAAAAGTCTACTTAGTTAAGGGGAACCAGCGGCAAATTTTTAGCCCATAGAAATAATGGACCTAGAAGGCTGAAAATTTTTTTCAACATGCATTTTTACGTATCTCCATTGATGGTGCATCGAGTTTTGGGTAAAAATGATTGACCTAAACTAAGGGTAGTACTTACTCAAAGACTGGTATTTTTTTTTTCACTTTTCGATAAAAGTTGGTACGCGGGGGTTTTCGTGTGCGCTAAACACGAATTTGACTAGCGTTTTTTAGTTTGACCTAAACTAAGGGTAGTACTTACCTAAGGACTGGTATTTTTTTTCACTTTTTGATAAAAGTTGGTACGCGGAGGTTTTTGCGTGCGCTAAACACGAATTTGACTAGCGTTTTTCAGTTTGACCTATACTAAGGGTAGTGCTTATCTAATGGAAGGTAATATTTTTTCTTTGTTTAGTTGTAGATAAAAATTGGTATGCGGGAGTTTTTGCGTTTTATTTCTTTTAGTGCAATACAGGCCACTTGAACTGTAAATAAAGTTGGGACCAATTTTTTATAATCTAGATTATACTAATTTTATTATAAACGAAAGAAAAAAATATGTACGTATTTACAAATTTATTCACAAACAAGATATTTTGCGTTATATTACTATTTACAAATTTCAGTATTGAGCAACTAAAAATAATTTTTAGGTTGAAAATTTTGTAAGAAACCAATTTTATTACGTACTGAATCAGCTGTAAAACTCGTTGTTGCAAGTGAATTTCGATTTATTTCTTTAGTTACTGTTTATTGGTCACTATGGTACTAAAAATTATTGTCATGTTTATCTGTTAACCAAAAATATTTTCTTTGTACTTGATTCAATAAATGTGATAAATTAGTGAATATATTTCCAAAAGTTGTGCAAAAGTGGTGTAAAAAAGTAGTAAAAATTCCTAAAGTAACAGCTAGTAAAAAATCCGATCATTTTAAAAATCTTGCGACTCTCCGGTGGAAAAATTTTCGAAAAAAAGATGATGTTCCTGAGCACAACGTTCGTTTGCAGATGAAAATAAAAAATACTGAAAGCAATAAAGGACTGTTGAATTTGAATGAACCGTCAGAATTTTACGAAAACATTATTCCTCAAGAAAGTACAAAAGTTTCTGATCGATGCATTATTGAACCTGAGCAAGATGAAAATATAAAAATTTTTGATCAGGATGAAAATATTGAGTCAAAAAACATAGAAAGCTTCAATTATATTTTTTTGCAAGTATCTCAGTTAAAACCTATCCTAGATAAATTGAAATGTGGCGAGTGCGGAGGAAACTCATTAGAAATTGTACTTGATGATCAGCGTTTTGGCTTAGCTCGAAATTTGATTTTGAAGTGTTATGATTGCGGCGAAAGTGGTTTGAATGACGAAAAAGCTAAGGTGTACAGTTCAGAAAGAATATATATCCCTCAGTAATCCAAGAGCCGCTTTGACATAAATCTACGGATAACTCTAGCATTTTTGTTTATAAGAAAAGGACATAATTCTTTAGAGCAATTTTCTACAATTATGAATATGGACTCGATGTCTGACTCTACTTTTCGTGAACATACTGAGATTGTTGCAAAAACTGTTGATGTATCCACAAAAAATATACTTACCGAATGCAGAGAATTAAGAAAAAAATCTTACAAGTATTTTGAATTTGGAAACGTAGACGACGATGCTGAAAAACAAAACGAGGTTCAAAAAAGAAACAAAATGGCAAAAAATGATAATACAGACGTTTATTGCACTTATGATGGATCCTGGCTAACACCAGGATTCAAATCGAAAACTTGTTTCGGCAGTGTCATCGATTTACTTACAGGATTTGTACTTGATTTTGACGTTGCGTGCAAATTTTGCCAAGAATGTTGTACAGTCACTGCGAGTCTTGGAGCAGACTCACCTGATTTTAATATTTGGTATGAAGGGCATGCCGATAAGTGTCCAATTGATCACACAGGGTCATCTGGGGCCATGGAAGTGTCTGTCGCCGAAAAACTATGGAAACGTTCCGAAAAAATAGGTTTCCGATATGTCAATGTACTTTCCGATGGAGATTCTAAAACTTATAATCATTTAGTATTATTGAAAGTTTATGGGCCATCAGTTGAAATAAAAAAAGAAGAATGCGTCAATCACGTTTCTAAAAGGTACAACAAAATCAAAATATCTAATATTTATATACATAAATTTGTGAAAATTTAAGTTTTTTTAATTTTTCAATCAAGAGTTTACGTTGGCATTACAAACATTGTAAAGGAAGAAAAAAGTCGTAATGTCACTCTCGGAGGAAAAAAATTTGGACAATTGTCTGATCCAACAAAAAAAAACTCTCTAGTTATTACAAAAAAGCTATCTACAAAAATAAAAACGATGTTCAGGTTAAAAATTGAATAATATCTTTTATTTTGTAAAAAAAAAAAAAAAAGAAAAATACAAAATAAAAGCTGAAAAAACATTCTTAAACAAATTATTATAATTTGTAGGGAATGAAAAACGATACTCTTGCATCGATTTATCATTCAGCTTCTACGGATGACGGACCTCAGCATCAGTATTGTCCTAAAGGGTCGACCTCATGGTGTTTTTACCAAAGAGCATTAGCGATAGATAAAACTCCTGGTTGACATAAAACTAATATAAAAACACCAATAAACAAACTTTGTTGTGAGAAAATTTTACCGTTGTATGAAAGACTAACAGATGAATTTCTACTGTCGCGTTGCAGTCGCTGTGCCACCTAAAATGCCAATGAAAGTCTTCACAGTGTTATTTGGAACAGATGTTCTAAAAAAAATTTCTCTGGTAAGACGCGGGTTATGGTTGCAGCTTCATTAGCCGTTTGTGAATATAACGTTGGTAGTTATCGAACTGTGTCTGAAATCACGAAAAATTTGGGACTACGTAACTCTGAGTATTTATCCAAACTGAAAAATATTGATGAGCACAGACTTTGTAGAAGCGTGCGAAAAAAAAATCGATACGTCAAAAAATGCCCGTGGCATTATAAATGTAGCTAAAAGAAATCAACAAGAATTAGAAGAAGAGGACGACTCGTATAATCCAGGAATGTACTAAAAATATAATGAAATTTATTTGGTATAAAATATTGAACCTAAAAATGTTTTTCAGTTGTTCGATAATGAAATTTGTAAGTAGAAAAATAATGGAAAAAGTCTTATTTGTAAATAAATTTGTAAATATATAAAGTCAAAAATATGAAAAAAAAAACATAGTTATATAACTGAGTTACTCTAAAAATGATTTTTAGTTGCTCAGAACTGAAATTTGTAAATAGTAATACAACGCAAAATATCTTGTTTGTGAATAAATTTGTAAATACGTACATATTTTTTTCTTTCGTTTATAATAAAATTAGTATAATCTAGATTATAAAAAATTGGTCCCAACTTTATTTACAGTTCAAGTGGCCTGTATTGCACTAAAAGAAATAAAACGCAAAAATCCCGCATACCAATTTTTATCTACAACTAAACAAAGAAAAAATATTACCTTCCATTAGATAAGCACTACCCTTAGTATAGGTCAAACTGAAAAACGCTAGTCAAATTCGTGTTTAGCGCACGCAAAAACCCCCGCGTACCAACTTTTATCGAAAAGTGAAAAAAAAAATACCAGTCCTTAGGTAAGTACTACCCTTAGTTTAGGTCAAACTGAAAAATGGACATCAAATTCGTGTTTAGTGCGTGCAAAAACTCCCTAAATCAATTTTTATCAATAATTATAAAAAAAATTTTAATTCTTCATCCTCCCTTAGATAAGTGCTGCCCTTAAAACAGGTCCAATTGAAAAACTAACATCAAATTCGAGCTCAGCGCTCGCAGAAACCCCAATATGCAAAGTTCCATCGATATCAAACATTTATTCATGGATATTTGGAAAAATAAACCAGCCTAATATGTTCTTGGCGGCCGGAGCAAATTATTTTAAAAACATCTCATCTTCAAACTGTATCTACTTTTTTGTTTCTCAACCGATTTGAGATTTTTTTTTTTAAATTGTTCGTAAGAGCAATAGCTAAATTCTCTCGCATGGGTTTGACCTTA
This sequence comes from Encarsia formosa, assembly GCA_038277355.1. Taxonomy (NCBI): domain Eukaryota; kingdom Metazoa; phylum Arthropoda; class Insecta; order Hymenoptera; family Aphelinidae; genus Encarsia; species Encarsia formosa. Next base: position 19,530,145 of record CM076185.1, on the reverse strand, counting down.
ACGCAATTTTTACGCTCTTTATCCAGGAAAAACTATAAATTTTTGGGTATAATAATTCAAAAAAGTACCTACTCTCTAAAACTGTTCGAGTGAATTTCCACTCGAATCGAGTGAATTTTCACTCCAAGCGCAAGTAAAAAGTGAGCCAGTCCGCTTCGAGTGAAAACCCACTATAGCATCGAGTGAAGTTCGATCACTCGAAGAAGAGTGACTTTTAATTTTACAAAAACTACCAAAAACATTAACAAATTTTTCAACTATTGAGATTTTCAGTAATTGTAAATGATTATTTTGAACTTATTATTCAAGAAAAAAAAAAGAAAAAAAAAAAAAAAAATTTTAACCGGGATTTGAACTTACGTTATTGAGAGAAAAAAAATCAAAAATAAAGTGGCCGTAGTATTTAAACCACTCGGCTATTCGTCTTACTTGTAAATAATCGCTTTAAGCAGGTATAAAAATTGTTAACCTTACAAAAACTTAAATAAAATTTCAAATTGCTAAGAATTTATAAAGTTTTTTTTAACCTAACACTTCATTATTTTCATGATTCAATTAAAAAGGACACGGATAAATCAACAAAAACATAATTAAGTGTTAAAAAAAATTTTTTTTAGGAATAATTTAATAAAATATCACAAATTTTTGTTAAAAATTTTTTTTTTTAACATTTTACTGAAAAAATTTACAAAAAATAAATTAATTAAATGGAAATAAAATTATACAGAAACTGTCAAATAAATAAATTAACGAAACAATGGCATGATTAATTTACAAATGATTTTATAATCATTTGTTAATTAATTGTTACAACTAATTAATGATTCAATGAGTAAAAATTATTTTCCATGACTCGATATTTAATTATCAAAGATATTTCTAATAAATTAAAAAAAAATTATTATTTTTTTAGCTTTTTATTTCAATAAGCTACCAAAACAAATATAATTGCTTATTAATTAATTTATTAAAAAATTTGTTTGATGCTTAACTTATTCATTTTAAGTCATTTTTAGCTTATTGACCGCAAAAAATTTTTTTAATAAAAAATGATGAACAATAATTTAATTTTGAATAATAAAAAATTCGGCGATTATAATTAAAAACTCTGACATTATATCGAAAATAAATGATAGATATACAGTAAGTTTACAAATCTCGAGAAATCCACTCTAAGAATGAGTGCAATAAGATGATTGTAGGTTATGTTATCTTATTCACTCTTAAGTATCGAGTGATTTTTTCACTCTTTTCTCAAGAGTGGCCCAAAGCACTTTATTAAGAGTGAAAAATGACTCTATTAGAGTGATCAGGGCAATTTAAGGAAATCACTGTTTCTTCGAGTGAATTTTTCGCTCGAACAGTTTTAGAGAGTAAAAAAGGTGAAAAATCATTTTTACCCAAAACTCGATGCACCATCAATGGAGATACGAAAAAATGCATGTTGAAAAAAATTTTCAGCCTTCTAGGTCCATTATTTCTATGGGCTAAAAATTTGCTGCTGGTTCCCCTTAAAAAGAAAACGTACATAACCTCGGCCATCAAGTTGTGTTGCGTGCAGCGGTGAGGCTACGTAGATTTTGCTAATCATATTTTACAAAATAATAATCAGCAGTTGAAATATATTTACTTAAATAAAAATCTGCTTAAAGTTAAAAGTGTAATAATAATAGTATCAAATGTTATAAAAAGTGTTTAAGCTGTAAGTTGAAGTTAACTTAGGAAGAACAGTGTGTTTGATTTCAAAAATATATTTTATTTTAAAACACATTAGCCTATATTACGAAGGATCAAGTGTTTTTAAGCACGAGCAACTACCTCAGTTTTTGGCTTGAGCACCGGCGGAGACCGCGACTTCAAAAAATTAACGTCGGGAAAAAAGATTTCGGGGGTGTTTTAGAGGCATATGAGGAAGTTTGAACCTGGAGAGCCAGGTCGACGATGACGGGTGTACTTAGAGAACCTGGACGTCATCTTCGAGAGTTAGGGAAAATTTCTGCGGAAATGACTTTAAGAGGTGGTATAGAGTATTTATCGAGGCAACTTAAACCTAGATACCCAGGTCGCCGATGACGGTTGTACCTGAGGAACCTGGAGGTCATCTTCGAAAGTTTGGGCCAAATTCTGCGGGGATGTATTAAAAGTTCAGCATTCTCGAAGATGACCCCCAGGTACCCCGGGTACCCCCATCATCGGTGACCTTGGTACTTAGGTTCAAATTACCTCGAATAAATACTCTAGAACTTTCCTCAAAGTCATCCCCGAAGAATTAAGCCCAAACTCTCGGAGATGACTCCCTCAGGTACCCCCGTCATCGGCGACCTGGAGGTCCAGGTCGATAAGTGACTATGGATTCTTGTATTGTCATCCGAACCTAGACCCTCTGCCAAATTTCAGACCTCCAGGTCTTACAAGCTCCAAGTTCTAGAGCTTGGCAGTTTTGAACGTGCGACGACTACGACGAAACATTGCGGGTTAAAGAAAAGCACTTAAAATAAAAAGAAAAACCAATTTTTTGATTATTTATGACATAAGAGGCTATAAAATCATTGAATAATTCACTATATCCATATTTTATTCCCTTTTATAATAATCTACTTGAAAATAATTTTACGGTTGGACATTCAACAGGGGTACACTATAGCAAACCCACGTATATTATATAGTGTACAGCTAAAACCAAAGTACCCATGCTAGCAAGAACAACTATGGTGGTCTGCTAGCAGGATCTAACCTATCAATCTAAAAATTTAAAAGTTTAGCCAAATTCTGTCAATAAATTCACACTTTTGACGCATTTTCGAGTACTCGTAATATAAAATAGTATACATAATGCGTGCGTAAACTGCATTGTTCACACACTTGTGCTATTGGCGTCGGAAAAGCCGACGCCAGCACGCGTGCGTGAATGATGCATTTTACGCACTTATTATATAATATACTAATAAATAATCGTCTAGCATCCCTCAAAAAAATGCAAAAATACGACTTTCTTCCGAAGTAATATCAAAATGTAAATATTATTTTTGACGACACAAGTCTTTTGTGCTTTGATGGTTGGTTAACTATTTAAATAAAATGAGTTTTTAACCTCGTGCATCGCAAGTAATAACTTGAGTCCCTTTGATGAGAGCCAAAAGAACGGCCGGGGCTCCCTGCGCAATCGGCCAGCGCGCATAGCAGACCAGCTGTCTCCACTCACCTGCTGCACGGGGACACAGACACTGGTCTGCTGTGAGATGCGCGCTGGTTTCTATGCGCAGGGAGCAGCCTCGCCGTTTTTTGGCTTTGATCGGAGGAAATCAAGTTAAATCTTCGGCTTGGGCTACAACCGCAGCGGGCCTCCTCAGCAGTCCCTCGGTGAATAATATACTATTTTTTTTTAAATAATCGTTTATTTATAATGAAAATTTTACTCAGGATTACATTCAGGGTTGTAAACCGGAACAACTTATCGTTTCATTGAGCGGTTTAAAAAGGTAACCGTAATCAAAATGCTTCGGCTCGAACCGATTTTTTTTCGAAGCGGTTCGAAAGGAATATAAAAAAAAATTTTCTCAAAAAAACCGTTCCTGAACTGCTTTGTTATGTTTTCAAAGTGGTTTTGAGAAAAAAATAATAACAATAATAATTTTTTTATTGGTTTGTATGATTTTTTTCTAAACATACTTTCACAACAAAGACTATTGTAAAAGCAGAATGGTATGTTACTCAACTTGTGTGTGAAGTTGTACATTTACATCGAGAGTTGTTGATACTCGAGGCGTAAGATAGCGAGCGATATAGATCAATAAAGATTAAAAGTATCACTTCTACCACGTATTTTAAACGTCAAAATATACCCATTACATGGTTGAGTTGAATAAAAATATTTATTCAACTCGATCATGTAATCGGTACTTTTTGACGTGTAAAATACGTGGTAGAAGTTATACTTTTATATCTTGATTTCTTTTCACCACAGCGTTGAATAATAGGGTACATTTACAGCCCCATTTTTATCATAGTACCAAATTACATATTTGTTGAATAAAATATGAAACTCAATTTGTGTCCGAAGTTGTACACTTACATCTTGAGTTGCTGATGCTCTCGGCTCCAAAAGTTGAGTAACATATCATTTTCAATACCATCCTATTTATAAATGTTATTTTAATTAAATAGATGGTTAAAACGATTTTGATATTCAAGTAATAAGAGTTGTATAAATAAAAACAATATTTACGTTTTGATATTACTGCGGAAGAAAGACGTATTTTTGCATTTTTTCGAGGAATGCTAGACGATTCGGAAGACTTCCCTCTGAGGGTCTCACTCGCTTCTTGATAGCTTTCCGTTCGAGTCACTTCGAAATCTATGTGGATCATGAAAATATAATCAATATTTAATGCACATTTTTGTTGCAATAATTATTAAATAGATCAAATAATTCTTGTGTTTTTAATTTTAATGGTTAATTTCTAGCGCTAATAGGCAATGATAACTCAAAAACATGTATCGATGACTCAAGTTTATGAATAGCACGTTTGCCAAAAAAATAAAACAATTAGCAGGTTGTAAAATTCAAAGTTTGCCAGAAAATCACTACAATTCTCTTCGTCTCTCAAGCCCTCCACAAATCACATTCTTGAAATAAAACTTAAATCATTACCAACAATTATAAACTGGCATAAATAACACGTTCCTTTGGGTCAAATTGAGCATATTAGAGCCTCATGAGACTCACCAGCCCAGGCAAGAAAATGTTGTCGTTAAACATTTGATAAAGTACGCGTTTATTCATAGACCATCTTAATTAAACGCGGAATTTACGCTCTATTCATCATGCGTAAGCTGAGACGAAGACTGTCAAAAGGTAGGTATAACTCCAGTGCGTGCTTTACTCGTAGAATACTATTATCTCTAATTACAATTTGAGTCAATAGTCCGGAACACTCTCACCGCAAACATTCATTCATAAACAACCCTTATTTTGCTCTCAGTGAAATTTAAAAAACATGAAATCTTTAATTAGACAACAATTACTCGCCATTATTAAAGCATCTCAAAAAATTTTGCATCGCTTTCAGAAGTTTTGATTAGAAGAATTTGATTTTCCAGTTAAATTTTTTTTTTATATTTAATATGTGTGAAGTAATTACTTGTCAGTTACATTTTTTTTTTTTTTTAATTTTATATAATTATTCTTTATCAAGATATTTATTCTATGAAAAAGAAGTCCAAATCGACTTAAAAATTAAATCAAAATTCAATTTGGGTATATTATTCATGAATTTTTTTTTTTTTTTTTTTTTTTGCAATTTGATGAATAATTTATTGCTGGTAACAGTCGTTATGAAACAATGAATAATAAAGCGAAACTATTTTACGGTAATAATTCAAAATATTTAAAAAAAAACGATTTTTAGAGACAAAATAGCGTAAAAAAGGTCGTTTTTTCAATAAGTTGATATAAAATAATAATAATTGATAAAAAAACTAATTACATCGAAGTATATAGATCGGAAAAAAATACATCAATTTAAAACAAAAAATTTTTATTTCTGTCCATTTATGGCCAAAATATTATTTTTATAAACAAAAAAAAAAAATGATATAAAAAATTTTTTTTTAAATTCCACTATAAACGAGGCTGTCGAGCGCAAAGCGCGAGTGTCGTCAGTTGTGCTTTCCATGCAAGAAGTAAAGCTTCTTGCATACCTTGCATCGCGTGGAGCGGTAGCTGAGCATATTGGCGATTCAAGGTGCGCAGCTGTTTTTTTCCAAATATATTTTTTTAAAATACGTTACCCTAAAAGTATATAAGGTAGGTGTGTCTTATAAGACCATGATAAACGAGACAGGTGACAAGGCAGGCAGTGTGGTGCACACTGTGGAAAAATTTGAACTATCAAAAACATGCTATCACTTGTAGCTACCCTAAAAGTGGTTTTTAAGGTAGAATTCTCTTCCTCATGTGTAACAGAATAAAAATTCGTTTAAACGTTTCCCTCAAACCATTAAAAGTTGGTTTAATATTATGGTAAAAAAAAATAAAAAAAAAAAAAAATTAAAGAATGCTGTTGGAAACGCAGCACGAAATTTCTTAAAAGTCAAGTTCTTTTAAATTAACGATTTTTAATTCTACAAATCTAATATATATATATATATATATATATATATATATATATATGGGTCAAAATAAAACTTTTTTAAAAAACCGTCCGCACGAGGTTCACCGATTTTATTGCAATTTTTTTTGACAAAAGTACTATTTAATAGAAGACTTTTGCCACAAACTAGAGGTCTCTATCTTATTTCTGCTTGGTGCTAGATTTTTTCAAAGATTGAAAAATGGCCTATTTTTAAGCTGTTTTAAGCAATTTTAAGGTATTTTTCGAGAAATTCTAACTTTTGATCAAAATGAGATAGAAACCTCTAGTTTGCGGCAAAATTTTGTTCAAAATAAGTTCTTTTTTGTAAAAATATTTTGACAACATAGTTTAGTTATTTTTATAATAATACAGTCCTACACAGATATTGCTATTTTTGCTCATTTGCAGGTATCTTCAAACGACCGTAGCTTTTTCTAGGCTAAATTTTTGTGCATATTAAAAAACTGTTAAATTTTTTTTATGAAAAAACAAAAATTTGGCGACCAACCGGAACGCTGTACGATCTTCCACTTCCATGATACAGCTGTTTAAAGTTGTCAAAAAACACAAAAAACGCGTTTTTTACGATTTTCACACGCATTTTTGAACGGTTTCGACCTTTTTTTTTCTCTCAAAAATATGTGGAATCTTCTCTTCATATGTTTCCAAACAAGCTCCTATAGTAATTGTAGTGCGGATTTGGGGTTTTAGTTGATTCCAAAGCATACACTTTTGACACATATTATGTGCTAAACTAGTGTTTTTTCAACAATATACACGCTACATTTAACTTTTTCATTCATTATAGATGTTTTGAAATTATTTTTTGACTAAAAAATATTCAAATTCCAGCCAAAATTAGGTCACCTGCTTTGAAAAAATTGATACTCAACGAAATATTGATCTCAATATCAAAATGATATACTACTTTTATTCAGTTTTTTAGTTTTTTGATTCGTTAAAAATCTATGCTCAAATATTGTAAATAATATACAACTTGTTTATTTATTTTTTTCTATTTTTGAAATTACAAATAATTGATCATAGTTTATCAATTATTCTGATATAACAATCATGGATTACTTTTGCTTACTCTGAAAAAAATGAGTCCAAATTAAAAATGTTATTTTTTGAATTCTATGAAGCATGCAACAATCTACCAATCTACATTCTACTTATAATTATGTCCACTTATGAAAAAGAGAATGAGAGATTCGATTAGAAAGTCGAGTCGATATATCGAATCGAAACTTGATCTTTGATTCTTTGAGCAAGAGCGCCGCCTTAAAAGCCTCTCAAAAGTGTGAACCAGCTGGACGCGCCAAATTTGAAATCTTCAAGATTGCCTGATGTGATTTTTTTTTTTTTTTTTTTTTTTTTTTAATTAGTAAAGTGAGTAACGAAATTTAAATTTTTAATAGCCAAATATGCGGACAAGCTTACAACCCCATAACTCTAGTCGTAGTGAATAACAAATAATTAACTTTAGTAAAAATAACTAATTTTTTTTAATAAACAAATAAGCCAATAAGCTACAACCCCATAACTTTGGGCATGGCTAAAAAAAATGTTAATATTTTTAATAAACAAATAAGGCGATGAGCTACAACCTCATAACCTTGGGCATGGCTAAAAAAAATGTTAATATTTTTAATAAACAAATAAGGCGATGAGCTACAACCTCATAACCTTGGGCATGGCTAAAAAAAATGTTAATATTTTTAATAAACCAACAAGGCGATAAGCTACAACCCCATGACGGTTGGCGTTGCGAATGAAAAATAATTAATTTTTTTAATAAACAAATAAGCCGATGAGCCACAACCCCATAACATTGGGCGTAGTGAATGAAAAATAATTAATTTTTTTAATAAACAAATGAGCCGATGAGCTTCAATCCCATAACACTGGGCAGAGTGAATGAAAAATAATTAAATTTTCTAATAAACAAATAAGCCGATGAGCTACAACCCCATAACCTTGGGCATGGCTGAAAAAAAAGTTAATATTTTTAATAAACCAACAAGGCGATAAGCTACAACCCCATGACGGTTGGCGTAGCGAATGAAAAATAATTAATTTTTTTAATAAACAAATAAGCCGATGAGCCACAACCCCATAACATTGGGCGTAGTGAATGAAAAATAATTAATTTTTTTAATAAACAAATGAGCCGATGAGCTACAACCCCATAACATTGGGCGCCGCGAATATAAAATATGTGAATATTTAAATAAACAACTAAGCAAACAAGTTTACCACCCCATAACCTTGGACATGGATAAAAAAAAATTTTGAGCCATGCCCAATGTTATGGGGTTGCAGCTAATCGGCTTATTTGTTTATTAAAAAATTTAATTATTTCTCATTCACTCCGCCCAGTGTTATGGGGTTGTAGCTCATCGCCTTATTTGTTTATTAAAAATATTAACATTTTTTTTAGCCATGCCCAAGGTTATGAGGTTGTAGCTCATCGCCTTATTTGTTTATTAAAAATATTAACATTTTTTTTAGCCATGCCCAAGGTTATGAGGTTGTAGCTCATCGCCTTATTTGTTTATTAAAAATATTAACATTTTTTTTAGCCATGCCCAAAGTTATGAAGTTGTAGCTTATTGGCTTATTTGTTTATTAAAAAAAATTAGTTATTTTTACTAAAGTTAATTATTTGTTATTCACTACGACTAGAGTTATGGGGTTGTAAGCTTGTCCGCATATTCGGCTATTAAAAATTTAAATTTCGTTACTCACTTTACTAATTAAAAAAAAAAAAAAAAAAAAAATCACATCAGGCAATCTTGAAAATTTTAAATTTGGCGCGTCCAGCTGGTTCACACTTTTGAGAGGCTTTTAAGGCGGCGCTCTTGCTCAAAGAATCAAAGATCAAGTTTCGATTCGATATATCGACTCGACTTTCTAATCGAATCTCTCATTCTCTTTTTCATAAGTGGACATAATTATAAGTAGAATGTAGATTGGTAGATTGTTGCATGCTTCATAGAATTCAAAAAATAACATTTTTAATTTGAACTCATTTTTTTCAGAGTAAGCAAAAGTAATCCATGATTGGTTTATCAGAATAATTGATAAACTATGATCAATTATTTGTAATTTCAAAAATAGAAAAAAATAAATAAACAAGTAGTATATTATTTACAATATTTGAACATAGATTTTTAACGAATCAAAAAACTAAAAAACTGAATAAAAGTAGTATATCATTTTGATATTGAGATCAATATTTCGTTGAGTATCAATTTTTTCAAAGCAGGTGACCTAATTTTGGCTGGAATTTGAATATTTTTTAGTCAAAAAATAATTTCAAAACATCTATAATGAATGAAAAAGTTAAATGTAGCGTGTATATTGTTGAAAAAACACTAGTTTAGCACATAATATGTGTCAAAAGTGTATGCTTTGGAATCAACTAAAACCCCAAATCCGCACTACAATTACTATAGGAGCTTGTTTGGAAACATATGAAGAGAAGATTCCACATATTTTTGAGAGAAAAAAAAAGGTCGAAACCGTTCAAAAATGCGTGTGAAAATCGTAAAAAACGCGTTTTTTGTGTTTTTTGACAACTTTAAACAGCTGTATCATGGAAGTGGAAAATCGTACAGCGTTCCGGTTGGTCGCCAAATTTTTGTTTTTTCATAAAAAAAATTTAACAGTTTTTTAATATGCACAAAAATTTAGCCTAGAAAAAGCTACGGTCGTTTGAAGATACCTGCAAATGAGCAAAAATAGCAATATCTGTGTAGGACTGTATTATTATAAAAATAACCAAACTATGTTGTCAAAATATTTTTACAAAAAAGAACTTATTTTGAACAAAATTTTCCTGCAAACTAGAGGTTTCTATCTCATTTTGATCAAAAGTTAGAATTTTTCGAAAAATACCTTAAAATTGCTTAAAACAGCTTAAGAATAGGCCATTTTTCAATCTTTGAAAAAATCTAGCACCTAGCAGAAATAAGATAGAGACCTCTAGTTTGTGGCAAAAGTCTTCTATTAAATAGTACTTTTGCCAAAAAAAATTGCAATAAAATCGGTGAACCTCGTGCGGACGGTTTTTTAAAAAAGTATTATTTTGACCCATATATATATTAGAAATATATATATATACAAATCTAATATATATATATATATATTCTACAAATCTAATATATATATTTATATAATACTAGCATCCATACCTCGGTGCGCTAACGCTTGCTCGGTTGAATTCAATATTAATTTGAATCGAATTCAACTTTTAATTTTTTCCTCTTAAATCAGTTATTTATACATTTCTCTCAAAATGTCATTTCATATTTTTAATTAGTAAGGTTGTTATATAAGATGATTTCGATTTCAGAAAGCATTTTTTATAAATGAAAAATTTAAGTTTGAATTCATAAGACAGATTAATTTATGAATAAGTTTTTATAGATTTTTGTTCGCCGGTTTAATTTTTATTTTAAAATTAACAATAAATATATTTAAAAAAAATTAAAATATTACTATGAACTTTATATACTCTAAAGAATATATAAAATTAAAACCAAGCATAAATCTAAATTTATATAAAAATTATATTCATTTATCTTCTAAAATTTTTACTATCGATGTTTTTCCGACGAATAAATATTTTTTCTTTTTATATTCATTTAATCTAATTCTTAAAAACTTTAATTTAGTGCCAATTTCGTCAGAATCTATATATTTATATCTACGTACAATGCAGCCTTAGTATCGAGCTTACTTAAGGTCTAAGTACATATCAAATTTCAAACCAGTCGAATACATGTAAGTCCCTTTTAAAAAAAAAAAGAAAGACGACTTTACGATGACGATGACGGAAAAAAAAGAGAGACAAACTTATTAATATTAATTAATATTAAACGGGTAAATCAAAGAAAAAAATGGTTTTTTTTTTTGCAAAAAAATCTTTGATTTTTTAAACCTACTAGAAATTACTAAGCGCGCACAGATCCTTACTAGTTACTTATTGCTTTTGCAAAAGAAATTTTTGTTAAATAAAATAAAAAATTCTAATTTCATCAGTTTTTTAATTGTCTTACTTTAATACATAGCCCCTCTAAGCACGCTGCAAGCGCGCATAGGAAAAAAAAAACAAAATAGTAACCTCAAATGCACTTTTCGAATATTTTAAAAACTTCTTCAGTCTTCACCAATCAGTTCACGAATAAAAAGTTTACGCAAGATGGCGATATCTCTCTTTTACAAAAGGAAAAAAAACTCAAATCTTCACGAAATAGCTTTTTTTTAAATTTTTTATTTTATTTTTTTACCTTATGAGATATGTTGAAAGTCAGAAAGAAACAAATCTTGATTTTACTTGAAATAAAGAAGAGAATTTTACAAAAAGGATCACTTTAAGGTAATTACGTGTTGCAGCATATTTTGAGAGTTCCAAGGAGAGTTCATACCTTTCTACAAAACACATTTGCAGCGTGGTTCAATAAGTCTAGAATCTCGTGCACGCAGGCTCATTGACGGATGCACAATACAGACGTCAACAAATGCCGCCTCAAAAGTTCCGAGTAAAAACAAGGAGAAAAAAAGAAGAAAAAAGTTTTGTTTTCAACACGAATCGGTACCTTGTAATACTGTGCCCATTCAAATATATTACGCAGTAGTTCGAATAGATGTATTGCCTTTTTCACTGATCCAGTACTAGTTAACATTTATTTCAGTTTAATTTGAAATCTTGTCAGTGCTTATATACCTATTTTATCATTTTCCATCCATTTACAGACTTTTTTTTCAATTTACATTTTTTAAAGTTTCAAAAACAATGAATAAGAAGTTAATATCATCTCTAATTACAATCGCCATATAAAAGCGGTTCATTGCCATCAATTTTATTCACTATTTTAAGACCACGAAGTATTACAAGTTAATATGAGAGTTCTAGCAACGCCTTTTTTATGACAGCAGTCTCCAAAACTTTATTTACCTGAATCATAAAACGTAAGTTTTTGAGCAATAACTTTTAAATGGAACCAATTTTTTGAAAAATATATTAATTATACCATAAATTAGGGTGACTTTGAAAGCTACAGTAACAGAGAAGAAATCGATTTTTGATAAAAATCTACCCAAAGATGATTCTAGATGCCCAATTTTTTCACACTTAAGGAGGCTTGGCAGCGTAGGGGTCGTACCTAGCGGGGGCCCTTGCGGGTGCATGAAATTGAAAATAAGAAAAAAAGTATTTTTTTTATTTATTTTTATTAGTAAGTGATTATTTATCATTTTTAAACATATTGAAACAAAATTTAAGATAAAAAATTTTTAAAAACGTTGAAAAATTGCATGTTTTGAAGGTTATGTACCGCAATTTTCTATTTTTCTTGTAAATTAGTCCGATAATCTTAAATTTTTATAATTTTAAAATAATCTTCAAATTTTTATCTTTAAAATGACACCTGACTCGTAGCAAACTTGTGGATTTTGATGATTTGCCAAATTTTTAAGGAGGCTTGGCAGTTTTTTCAAAATCCAAAAGTAAGAACCCAAAAAATTCCTGTAGATTCCTTGAAGTAAGACAAACAACTTTCCTATTTAACACAACAATGGTTGTCGGACTCGTGTTCGAGAAAAAAATCAGTTTAGAATTTTTTTTTTAACATGGGCTCTTATGGAAAAAAACATTTAAAAATTTGGCAAATCATCAAAATCCACAAGTTTGCTACGAGTCAGGTGTCATTTTAAAGATAAAAATTTGAAGATTATTTTAAAATTATAAAAATTTGAGATTATCGGACTAATTTACAAGAAAAATAGAAAATTGCGGTATATAACCTTCAAAATATGCAATTTTTCAACGTTTTTAAAAATTTTTTATCTTAAATTTTGTTTTAATATGTTTAAAAATGATAAATAATCACTTACTAATAAAAATAAATAAAAAAATACTTTTTTTCTTATTTTCAATTTCATGCACCCGCAAGCGCCCCCGCTAGGTACGACCCCTACGCTGCCAAGCCTCCATAAGGCTTGTTGTAATAAATAAATAAAGTAATCCAAACATTTTTTTCGGCTTATGCCAAAATAGTTTTTTTTTGCTTCGAAAGTAGTAGTATAAAAACATTGAGAACCCATGTTTTTAGACTTTAAAAACTAGTCTCTCTCCGAGGGCAAGCGCGCTCAATTGTATTACATTATCTCAAACAAATTTTGTCAAAGCTTGTTATACAGGGTGACCCATTTTAAAAGACCCACCCAAATAACTCGCTTGGAAAGGCCCAAATCGAAAAAAATGTAGAGCGCAAAGTTTCATTATTTTTTTGGGCTAATTTGATGGGCCCAAAAAATTTGGGCCCCATGGACCCTAAATCCGTTTTTTTAAATGGGAACCCCTATTTTTGACCTCGGATTCGGAAAGAGCGGGAAATTCTACGATTTTTAGGTATTTTTTGAAAATTTTTTTGGGCCCCACATGAGGCGCTGCAGGGCTTACAAGACTTTTATAAGCCCCATTTATTTTTAACCCGAATTAACTCGAAAATAACGCATTTTTTGCATAGCATATGCATTGGGAAAGTTTCTTGGTTAACAATTTCCAACCAAATGGGCCCGAAAAATTTGAGCCCGGAGCCTTATTTTGGGCCCCACGGACCCTAAGTCCGTTTTTTTAAATGGGAACCCCTATTTTTGACCTTGGATGCGGAAAGAGCGGGAAGTTTTACGATTTTTAGGTATTTTTTGAAAATTTTTTAGAATCCTCTTGGGGTCCGGTAAGCCTAGGTAAGGTCCAATTGTGTTTGGTAGCAGTTTTTTCGAGAATAGTGCAGTTTTAGTGTACCACATGCAATGGAAAAGTTTCTTGTTTTGAATGTCTAGGACCTACGACGAGGACGTAGCAAGATGGATTTTTAGGTCCTACTGGGTCCTATCAATTAAAATAAAACCCGAAAAATATTAGTGGTACAATTAAAAAAGTGGGGGGGGGGGGATTTTTTTATTGTTTTAAAATGCACAGATCAAGTTTTCGCTCGAAGCTTCAAGCAGTTTACAATTAATTTAAAAATTACAATTCATTAATTCTTTAACAGTTCTTTTGAAAAATAAAAAATTTTGAAAGTCTTAATGTTGTTCGAGGTACTCAATGAACATTTAAAAACTATAATTTTAAAATAGTATCGAAATGTAAAGTTTAGGTTTAAAAAACAGCGATATTTAAATTTGAAGAATAAAAATTGAAAAAGTATTTAATCATCAAGTTTCAGTGTCGAAAACAGCGCTATCTACATTTAATGAATACAAATTAAAAAAGTATTAAATTATAAAGTTTTAGTATCGAAAATAGCGATATTTACATTTGAAGAATAAAAATTAAAATAGTATTTAGTTGTAAAGTTTCAGTATCGGAAACAGCGCTATCTACATTTAATGAATACAAATTAAAAAAGTATTAAATTATAAAGTTTCAGTATCGAAAATAGCGATATTTACATTTGAAGAATAAAAATTGAAATAGTATTTAATTGTAAAGTTTCAGTATCGGAAACAGCGCTATCTACATTTAATAAATACAAATTAAAAAAGTATTAAATTATAAAGTTTCAGTATCGAAAATAGCGATATTTACATTTGAAGAATAAAAATTAAAATAGTATTTAATTGTAAAGTTTCAGTATCGAAAACAGCGCTATCTACATTTGATGAATACAAATTAGAAAAGTATTAAATTATAAAGTTTCAGTATCGAAGACAGCACAATCTACATTCGAAGAATACATATTTAAAAAAAGAATTCGCTTACGTTCAAACGTCACGGGCTGAAATCGATAAATTTTTTACCTTAATAAAATTTGTAGTGAAAATGCCGGATTACACTCGATCTGAAATAGTGGATATTTTACTTATCTTAGGAGAGTGTGCTAAAAACTATCGTCATGCGGCCCGTTTGTATCAGCAGCGCTATCCGAACAGAAATCAGCATCCAAATCACCGGGTCATAGCGAAAATTGAACAGCGAGAAAGACAAGGACCTCAAAGACCTCGGCAGCGTCGAAGAGTTATAACAATTGAAAATGATGACCCTAGGATATTGGTAGTGCTTGCTTCAACTACAGCAAATCCGAATATATCACTTCGTCAAATCCAATTGCAAACGGGTATTCCAAGAGAGACTGCAAGAAGATTGTTGGAAAAACATCATTTTCACCCGTATCACATTACATTGACTCAGCAACTAATGCCACCTGACTTTCAGAGACGACTACAATTTTGTTTGTGGGTAAGAGAAAGATTGGAAGAAAATCCTAACTTTTTTTATAATGTTATGTTTTCTGATGAGGCTACTCAATAGGGGGAACTCAATCGCCATAACTGCCACTATTGGTCTCCAAAGAATCCACACTGGAGAAGATCCATCGATCATCAAAATCGATGGAGTTTAACGACATGGTGTGGAATTATCAATGGTCATTTAATGGGGCCATTTTTTTTTGACAATCATGTCAATGGGCAAAATTACCTGCTGTTTCTAACAAATGAACTCCCCAACCTTTTAGTCAATGTTGATGAACAGACAAGGGAACACATGTGGTTTCAGCATGACGGTGCACCGGGTCACAGGACTGTTGCCGTTCAACAATTTCTGGCTGAACAATATCCTAATCAATGGATTAGTATTGGGCGCGCCGAATTTGATCACGTTAAGTGGCCACCTAGGTCCCCGGATCTAACGAATCCAGACTTTTTTTATGGGGCTACGTTAAAAATGTCGTCTATGCCGAAGCTCCGACTACGAGAGAAAACATGAAGGAGCGAATCAGAAATGCTTGCCAGAACATATAAAGAGAAGTTCTTTTATCAACTATTCGAAGTTTTGAGCGAAGAATTGATCTGTGCATTGTTAATAACGGAGGAATCTTCGAACACTTGATTCGCTAAACAAAAAATTGCGATTTTTTGATTGCATACAGATAATATTTTTCGGGTCTTATCTTAATTGATAGGACCTAGTGGGACCTGAAAATCCATCTTGCTACGTCCTCGTCGTAGGTCCTGGATATCGAGGTTCTCGATGACTAAACGCAAGCAATGGTATTCAAAATTTGAATAAAACTGATAAATGGGCCCTGTGAGGGTTCAGAAAAAACGAGGTCTCAAAGAATACCTTAAAATCATAAAATAGTATGTGTTCCACTTTTAAAAAACGAAGTTAGGACCCGTAGGGCCTAAAATAAGACCACAGTCCCAAATTTTTTGGGCCCATTTGGTTGGAAATTTTTAACCAAGAAACTTCCCAATGCATATGCTATGCAAAAAATGCGTTATTTTCGAGTTAATTTGGGTTAAAAAGAAATGGGGCTTTTAAAAGTCTTATAAGCCCTGCAGGGCCTCATGTGGGGCCCAAAAAAATTTTCAAAAAATACCTAAAAATCGTAAAATTTCCCGCTCTTTCCGAATCCGAGGTCAAAAATAGAGGTTCCCATTTAAAAAAACGGACTTAGGGTCCGTGAGGCCCAAAATAAGGCCCTGGGCCCAAATTTTTTGGGCCCATTTGGTTGGAAATTTTTAACCAAGAAACTTTCCCAATGCATATGCTATGCAAAAAATGCGTTATTTTCGAGTTAATTCGGGTTAAAAATAAATGGGGCTTATAAAAGTCTTGTAAGCCCTGCAGGGCCTCATGTGGGGCCCAAAAAAATTTTCAAAAAATACCTAAAAATCGTAGAATTTCCCGCTCTTTCCGAATCCGAGGTCAAAAATAGGGGTTCCCATTTAAAAAAACGGATTTAGGGTCCATGGGGCCCAAAATAAGGCCCCGGGCCCAAATTTTTTGGGCCCATCAAATTAGCCCCAAAAAATAATGAAACTTTGCTCTCTACATTTTTTTCGATTTGGGCCTTTCCAAGCGAGTTTTTTGGGTGGGTCTTTTAAACTGGGTCACCCTGTATATACCCATTACATTAGCCGATACGTACTGCGTTCAGAGTTCATTTAACATTCGTGGTTATAAATTCATTGGTTTTGTTTACATACTAATAATTATTATTTTCATGATTTTAATCAGATAATTTCGAACACTTGATTAAATAATTATTTTTATCAAATCTATTCTCTAATTCCCCGTCTACACCGGCGGCTCAACCGCGTCTCGGCTTAACTTTGTTTAAATAATTTTGCAGTGATGCTATTGGATTAAAGGGTTAATTTGTACTTTCAAAATAGGAAATAATTTATAAGATTAAGCTGGTTACATCTTGAACTTCGATTCCAATGGCAACAATGCAAAATTCTTTAAGCAAAGTCAAGCCGAGACGCTGTTGAACCGCCTGTTTTAATTGGAATGTAATTTCAAAATTAAAAATTTAAATTAAAAATGACAATAAATATTTAAAAAAATGTATACTCTCTACCTGGGTGATGGCCTGAAAGAGGATAAATTAATATTCTCTGCATCGGTTAAAAGGGTCTCAGCCGATAAGGCGGACCTCGCAACGTGAACTAACGAAATGGCATCCCATCAATGCTTCGTTGCACTCGTCTCGTGGAATTAATCATCCGCCTTGTTGGATGAGTACTCCACGACAGTGACAGATAAGACAGTTTTCTACCTTCTATTATCCATCCTTCTAATGGCAAACTCCAAAAAGTTTAGTTAATGACCGTATAGACTGCTAAGAGATGGCTGGTATCAAAATTGTAAAAACAAAAAAAAAAAAACAAATTCATGTAACACCCGGAACATGAAGATAAATTTTTATTGAGTGGAAAAAGTAAAAAATAAAAAAAACTTTTATATAAGCATAAAAGTTTCAAGACTCAACTTTAACATCCATTTTTTTCAGAGCTGCATCGTTTGATAATTCGCTGAGTTCTTGTCTCCTTACCGGGAATATCAGAAACACTTCTGTTTTCAGTAACGCCCGAAACGGAGTTTGTATCGAATTTTTAGGGAAATGAAAGATGTGAAAAATTTTTTAATGACATGAAAATTTTCTAAAAAAAAAAAGTACTTCCCATTGGAATAATAATTTTTTTTTTTTTTTTTTTTTTTTTTTTTTTTTTTTTTAGAATTGTATGTACATTCATATTTGAAAATTGGTACGATGTAACACCTGTCACATACGGACAGACCCTTTTTTTAAGCTTTGAAGAGTTCAGTAAAAAAAAATTTTTAAACTCTTATTGGAATGTTTCTTTGATGAAACATTCAATTTTTTTTATCAATGATTTACCAGACAGGGCTCACATTTCAAAAAAGTTAAAAGTTTTATTGACACACACACACACGCGCGCGCGCGCGTATATATACACATTGCGTGATCAAGAATGATCGGATATGGGTGGTGGACAAAAAGTCGGCCGCTTCAAGAGTAGCAGTAACAAAAAAAAAAGTACTTACAAGTTACAAGCCACTTAAAATGTTTTTTTCTAATAATATTAAATATAAACAAAGGAAAATTTTATTTGGCCGCGGAAAAAAACTTTCACATGAAAAATATTGAAGGTATAAGTTTGAAATTTTTCCGGACTGACAAGACATTTAATAAAGGTACGCTCAGAAAAACTATTGTTTATTTGAATTATTTATAGTTAAAAAGGTGCATATCTGTATTAATACCCTGTATTCAATTGAATTATAATTAGTTGTAACTAAAAAGGCAGTTTAGAATCATAATTTCGTCATTTATAAAAAAATACAAATAATTTAGCGACTTCGGACTGACAAGACATCAAAACCTAGGATGAATTTGTAAAGTCTGCCAAATTTTTTTATCAACGTATTTTGACATCTTAAAATTTTTTTTAGATAGTTCCAGTATCGTACTTAATGATCCTTGGTACTTAATGATTACTCAAAACTTGATGATCTCGTAGAATTTTTTGCGGGTAAACCAAAAAGTAGGGTTAGGACATCGGACTGACAAGACATTTCATGACTTATTTGACCTGCTATATTCACAGATATTATTTAAATAATATAAAAACTACTGTCGTAGTTGTAAAAAACCATCTTTAATCGAATGCTACTAGTTTCATGGTTCAAAAATATTTACTTTTTTCGCTATGCTGCTGGACGCATATTTGGCCGACTTTTTGTCCACCACCCATGTAGCAAAAAAACTCAAAAAATATCCATTTTTTGTACAGCACATGCAGCGGGAAAAGAGTGACCCCAAAAATCGACAAATTTTAGCCCGCTTTGAAAAATCGTGATTTTCGATGAATTTTCATGCAAAATCGGTTGCATAAATCGAAAAAACATTAAGTATATTTTCTTCTTAGAATTTCATGCTGAATACGATAGTATTTTTTGTTTTATAAATATTAAACTTTAAAAAATTGCCCCTTTAAACGTATGTATAAAAAAATGACGTTTTTCGATCATATCTTTGTAACAAAAAAATTTCGCAAATAAAAACTTTGCAGGGATTCATTTTAAACTATAAACTACTATTTAGACCAAAAATTAAATTGAATTTCGTTTGCGCCAAAACGGGCTAATTTTGGGGTCACTTTTTCTTAAATCAAAATTTTGGGTCAAATTAAATAAGGTACCTGTACCTAGTATGGCCCCCCTAAGCAAGAATCGACGTTGTGGCGAATCAAATCAATATTTTTTGACGTGTAAGGTCTCATTTTAAAGGTTAACTCAAGAGCTTTAAAATGAGACCTAACGCGTTCGATTTTGATCAATAAATTTGAAATGACAGAGGATTTACCAAAACACGTTTTTTTAAGACACCAAAAATTCGTGTATCTAATATGGCCTCCTTAAAGTTATTTATTAATTGTGATTTGTTCCAATTTTTTAAATCAATCAGGATATAAGATTTAAAAAACTTGAAAATTTTCATTATTTTAAAAATTATTTATTTAAAAATTGAGCCTTTTTTACAATTTTTTTGAAAGCTTTGCAACTAGTAGAAAAATTTCAACTTTAAATTTTTATCAAAGTGCGGTTTTTTGAGCTAGAATGTTTTTTTAGTTATAAAATGAAAAAAAGCTTTGAAATAATTAAATTTATTTTTCTTAAATAACATTAGGATAGGATTTTCTAAAAAGTAAATATGAAACTAAGGACACTTAATATCGGTATTTCTACTAATTCGCGGGGGGGGGGGGGCATATTAGGTACACAGCAGTATAAAAAGTTATTTAAGAATAGAACCCGTTAAAAGACGAGTTGAACAAAAACTAAAATCGCATTTTAAAGCTGAAACAATAACGAATCGAAGCTACTTATGAAAATTTTGGTCTGGTGTGTCTAAATATTTTGGCAGACCATTTAATCACAACGTAAAATAATAACGAAGGTATACGAAACGAGTTTTAGCACAAGGCGTGCGCAAAAATAATTTTCAAATGTTCAAAACAACTCAAAACTTCATAAATCAGTGTTTTTGACTTCTTCCTACCTTGTTGAGATACCGCATATCGAGCATATTCAAAATAACAGGGGGGGGGGGGGCATATTAGGTACACCTACCTTAGTTAAAATTGGGCCTCGGGACTTAGTTTGGGTTCTACAGACTCAAACTTTGTTTTTTTACATGGGAACCCCGATTTTTGACCCCGGATGGCATCACTCTGCTACTGTAAGCATTATCATCTATCTATAAATGAGAGATATCGCCATTTTGGTGAGATTTTCAATGTAAGATTTTATTCGTGAGCTGATTGGTGTAGAAGTTGTTAAAATATTCGAAAAGTGCCTTTTGAGGTTACAATCATTGTTTTTTTTTCCCTATGCGCGCTTGCAGCGCGCTGAGTGGTACTAGTAAAATAAATAGAAAATTCTTCGTTTAAAATGCTTTTTTTTTTTTTTTTTTTTTTAAATATCCATGCAATAAACAAATGGGTCTTTCGGAACGCTGACAAAGCCTAAAAAATGTTCTAAAAAAGCAGTTCCTTGTACAATTTTCCGCTCTTTCCGAATCCGGGGACAAAAACAGGGATTCCCATTTGAAAAAACAAAGTTTAAGTCCGTATAGCCCAAAATAAGCCTCGGGACATAATATTATGGGGCCCACTCGTATTGAAATATTTAAAAAATTTTCACGGTACATGTGCTACTCAAAAAAAGCTTTTTTTCGGAGTTAATCGGGGCTAAAGAGAAATAGGCCCTACGGGGCCCAAAAAATTTTCAAATAATATTAAGTCATAAAATCTTCCGTCCTTTCTGAATCCGGGGTTAAAAATAGGAGTTTCCATTTGAAAAATCGAAATTTGGGTCCGTGGGACCTAAACTAAGGCGCAATTTTGACTATTTCATCTGACCCATAATTTTGATTTAAGAAACTTTCCAATAGCATGTGCTATACAAAAATGGAGATTTTTCGAGTTATTTGTTATTTCCGATCATTCTCGATCAAACTGTGCATAGGGTGAGTCATTTTAATCCATCCACCTGAATAACTCGCTTGGGAAGGTCCAAACCAAAAAATGTAAAGACCAAAATTTAATTATTTTCTAGGGCTAGTCAGATGGCTCTAACAAAATTGGGCTTTATGCTTTAGTTTGGGCTCTACGCGCCCTAGCGCTATTTTTTTTATACAGGAACTCCTATTTTTCACCTTGAATTCGAAAAGAACTGAAAGTTTTACAATTTTTATGTGTTAAGTGTAAATTTTTTGGGCCTCTTTG
The DNA here is from genome assembly GCA_038277355.1 of Encarsia formosa. NCBI lineage: Eukaryota > Metazoa > Arthropoda > Insecta > Hymenoptera > Aphelinidae > Encarsia > Encarsia formosa. The sequence goes on along the minus strand of CM076185.1, from coordinate 19,508,393 downwards.
AGGACCCGCAGGACCCCCAAACATTCCTTGCTACCTCCAAAAATCTATCGGAGAAATACGTGAAAACATTGATTTCTTTAGTAACTTCCCTCCTAACTTATAGAGAACTTAAGTAACAAAAAACCCTTTTAAATGCTGATTTATTCCGTGAAGGTACTTTCAAACGGCCTGTAATGATTTTGAAGAATCAATTTTTGAAATAAGACCTCTATGGTTGTGTGGGGTAGCAACTTGAAGGATCAATTTCTTTACGCAAGTCCCTTACAGTTCTAGGCGATAGCATCTTGAGGATTTCTTTATGTATTTATGCACTGGCCTAGATACTTCCTCTTTAGAAAATTTAGACAAGAAGTTCTTAGGACCCAAAATAAGACCCCAGAACTAGTTTTGTCCGGCCCAAAGAAGCGGTAGCAAAGCGTTGAGAAATAGTGGTATCACAGTGGCGTGACAGCTAGTAAAATTTTAAAAATTAGTGCCAGGCCCACTGTAACGAATTGGATGCCATAACATTATTAAAAGTAGCAATAGAAAACAAATATGACAAGTGCTAAAATGTCAAAAAGTTGCATAATACAAAACAACTAGAAAAAAAAACTCGAAAAAAAAAAAATTAATTTGATAAAAAAGAATGTATCGATTGTAGAAATTACGCATACGCTAAATATTTTTCTGCGCATAGGGTTGAGAAACTTCTAGAGGATTACTCGCACCTATGTATTAGTTGAGTGCAGACTATAAGGTGTCATAAAATTCGACGAAAAAATTATATATTACAGAATTGAAACTGATTGTTGCATTGTACAGACGCACGATGCAGATTTCACCCTAAAAGTCTAATACGAAAAACAATATGCTCCAAAAAGTGTGTCGGTAGCCTCGAGCAAAAATATCTAAATAGAAAAAAAAGTATGGAGAGTTATAAAAAGTGAATATAATTTTGCTAGTATGTTTCTAAAATGTACAATAGCATATTATGCATCTCCACAGGAAACATCTTGATATAAGACGCATCTTAATACATGATTTATCGTGATAATCAATGCGTCCTATGAAGTTGGAGCATAAGATTACAGTCGATCGCATTCAACACCGTAGAGTTACAGTTGGACCTCGCATTGCATTGTTTAAAAATATATCTGACTGGATCGCTGCGTATTGCATTTTAAAAATTACATTGTGCTGGATCGCTTTGGATCATGATGCATAGAATTAGACTGCGTTGTATTATTTCGGATTGGCTTGGATCACCTGAATACTGCTGAATTGGATTAGGCTTTAGTTCATTACTTTTTATTCATTGCATTGGATTCGATGTATTTGGATCGCATTGAGCTTGTGAGAATCACTTTTTTTAATTACACTTGACTGAATGTTGACTTTGGATTATAATGAATCCAATGACGCCATACCACTTTGAATTGTATTCAATTCGATTGAATTGGATGAGATTGGATTGAATCGAATCGCATTGGATTGGATTAGATCGCATCGGATCGGATTGGATTGGATCGCATCGTATCGCATTGAATTGGATTGGATTCGATCGCATCGGATCGGATTGAATCGCATTGCATCGCATCGGATCGCATTGGATAGCATTGGATCGCATCGGATCGCATTGGATTGGATCGCATTGCATCGGATCGCATCGCATCGGATCGCATCGGATCGCATTGGATTGGATTGGATCGCATCGGATCGGATTGAATCGCATTGCATCGCATCGGATCGCATTGGATAGCATTGGATCGCATCGGATCGCATTGGATTGGATCGCATTGCATCGGATCGCATCGCATCGGATCGGATCGGATTGAATCGCTTTAGGATCAGATCGTATTGGATTGGATTGCATTGCGATCGGATTGGATCGGATTTGTATTAACTTAACTTTCAACTGGAAAATAATAAGGAGTCTGAGAGGGAACGAAAAATAAATAAAAGACGAATTTGAGATAATTACCGGCAGGATATTGATATTTAAAATACCGAAAAAAAACTTTCAAGCATTCTAGCAGTGAGGTATTAAGATATTTTCAGTATCTTAAAAATGGAATACCAAGATATTCGATTATGAGAACTTAATTTCATAAACTACCTAATGATAAAATTATTCAGTAATATAAGTCATTTTTTAAAGTTTCATTGAAATTTTAGGGATTGACATTGAAAAAGAAACAAAAATGAAGAATTGATAAAAGGAAAAATTTTAATTCAGGTCTGAAAAAGTAGAAAAAATTTTTTTTTAAGTAACAAGTTTTTTTTTATTTCTTAATTCCTTATATCAGGATATTAAACAACTCATTCTGGGACCTTTTATAAATCAAATGATTATTTCTGGGACGTGCTTCTTAATTCTGGGACGTCCCAGAAATTGTACGATACCAGACTACTATTTCTGAGATGTTTTTAAAAATGGGTTATTTTGAAATATTTTAGAGTTATATGGATACAAAAGGGTTATTTTTACTTTAGGCAGGGATTGGAGAGAGGATTATTACTTTAGGAAAGCGAAAGGGGATGATTATTACTTTAGTAGTTTAAAAGGGTTATTTTGAATTTGAGAAGGGTTATATAAAGTTATTTGGTATTAGAAAGGGTGATTTTTGGTTTTAAAAAATTTATATATTTGCATGTACACCAGCCGGACACCATATCGTTCCGAGGTTTGAACTACCGCTCGAAATATGACCGTCAGCACAAAATTTTTTTAGTACCAACCTCGTATCAACGCACTGAAAAAATTATCTTGCTCAAAGTGAGGTTAGAGAGCCAATGTAAATGATAGACATTGATTTCTATTTTTTACTTCTCAAGCTAAGTTATTAATTCACATAAAGTATAAGACGTCCGGGACGTCGCAATAACAACGACTTTAGTTAAAAAATATTTAGTTATTCTAGTTAGTTTTTTTATTTGTTGAATTTTATTGACTCGTATCAATCTTAAAATTAAAAAAATTTACGCTTTTTATTTTTTTTTTAATTTTACTTTAAATGCTTGGATCAAGGAATCTCACACTCAATCAATCAATAATAATTAATTTTTTAATAATTTAGCTCGAGAAGTAAAAATAGAGATTATGTCCATTATATACATTGGCTCTCTAATCTCATTTTGAGCAAGATAATTTTTTTAGTGCATTCGTGATGCAAGGTTGGTACTAAAAAAATTTTAGGCTAACGGTCATATTTCGAGCGGCAGTTCAAACCTCGAAACGATATGATGTCCGGCTGGTGTACATACAGGGTGGCTATTAAGTAGTAGATGGACTAAAAAACTTGAAAAATATGCATTTTTTCCATAGAACATGCAACGTAAGAGTTACTTCTTACAAAATTTAGGATCTAATGGGCCAGATAGAATAGGGCTCGAGCCATTACTGTGGGCCCTAGGGACCCTAAAACTATTTTTTCAAATGGAAACCCATACTTTTCACTCCAGATTTGTAAAAAGCGGAAAATTTTAGGCTCCTGTAGGACTTTGAAATATTTTTTCTAGTCCATTCTGAGGTCTCATAGAGGTACCAAAGAGCCCGTAAACGTTAATTCCTGAAAAACTCGGAAAAAAATCACTTTTTCGACTACCCGAGCTCTAGCAAAGTTTTTTTTTTTTACAAAATTTAGGATCAGATGGGCTAGACAGAGTAGGGCCCAAAAGAATAAGGACCGGGCTTCTACTTTGAGACCTAAAGAGTGTAAAGTAAAATCGCTTTAAATAAAACTGAAATTAAGAATCAAATTAAAAACTACTGGGACTTACAAGTAAAATAATAATCATAAAATTTTACAGGAATTGCCTGAGTCTTGGTGGAGGTCCACAAATCCCTACTAATCATGACATCTGAATAACTCAGAAAAAAACATTCTTACGTTAAACTGAGATTTGAAATAATTTTTTTTATAAAGTTTAGCTTGTAGTAGGGCCCAGTAACTCACTAGCTGTGAGCCCGATGAGTATGTAAAACTATCTTTTTTTGGTACAAACTGGAACAAATTACCAACTCAAATTTGAGAACAAATCTGAAAAAAAATCATGTTCTATAGAAAAAATCTATATTTTTCAAGTTCTTTAGTCCATTCACTACTTAATAGCCACCCTGTATAGAATGTTTGACACACACATACAAACACACTTATAATGTAAGAAATAAAAATAAACTTGTCACTTAAAAAAAAAATTTTTCTAATTTTTCGGACCTGAATTAAAATTTTTTATTTTATCAATTCTTCATTTTTGTTCATTTTTCAATGTCAATCCCTAAAATTTGAATTAAACTTTCAAAAATGACTTATATTGCGGGATAATTATCATAATAATTTATCATAAGGTCGTTTATGAAATTAAGTACTCATAATCGAATATCTTGGTATTCCATTTTTAAGATCCTGAAAATATCTTAATACCTCACTACTAGAATGCTTGAAAGTTTTTTTTCGGTATTTTAAATATCAATATCCTGCTGGTAATTATCTCAAATTCGTCTTTTATTTATTTTGCGTTCCCTCTCAAACTCCTTATTATTTTCCAGTTGAAAGTTAATTAATTTAATACAAATCCGACCCAATCCGATCGCAATGCAATCCAATCCGATACGATCCGATCCAATCTAATCCAATGTGATCCAATGCGATGCGATGCGATCCAATGCGATCCAATGCGATTCAATCCGATCCGATGTGATCCGATGCGATGCAATGCGATCCGATGCGATCCAATCCAATCCAATGCGATCCGATGCGATGCGATACGATCCGATGCGATGCGATCCGATACGATGCGATCCAATGCGAATCAATCCGATCCAATGCGATCCAATCCAATCCAATGCGATTCATTCCGATCCGATGCGATTCAATCCGATCAGATGCGATCGAATCCAATTCAATCCGATCCGATGCGATCGAATCCAATCCAATTCAATGCGATACGATGCGATCCAATCCAATCCGATCCGATGCGATCTAATCCAATCCAATGCGATTCGATTCAATCCAATCTCATCCAATTCAATCGAATTGAATACAATTCAAAGTGGTACGGCGTCATTGGATTCAATTCATTATAATCCAAAGTCAACATTCAGTCAAGTGTAATTAAAAAAAGTGATTCTCTCAAGCTCAATGCGATCCAAATACATCGAATCCAATGCAAAGAATAAAAAGTAATGAACTAAAGCCTAATCCAATTCAGCAGTATTCAGGTGATCCAAGCCAATCCAAAATAATACAACGCAGTCTAATTCTATGCATCATGATCCAAAGCGATTCAGCACAATGTAATTTTTAAAATGCAATACGCTGCGATCCAGTCATATGTATTTTTAAACAATGCAATGCGAGGTCCAACTGTAACTCTACGGTGTTGAATGCGATCAACTGTAATCTTATGCTCCAACTTCATAGGACGCATTGATTATCACGATAAATCATGCATTAAGATGCATTTTATATCAAGATGTTTCCTGTGGAGATGCATAATATGCTATTGTACATTTTAGAAACATACTAGCAAAATGATATTCACTTTTTATCATTCACCATACTTCTTTTTCATTTTATATATTTTTGCTCGAGGCTACCGACACACTTTTTTGAGCATATTGTTTTTCGTTTTAGACTTTTAGGGTGAAATCTGCATCGTGCGTCTGTACAATGCAACAATTAGTTTCAATTCTGTAATACATAATTTTTTCATCGAATTTTGTGACACCTTATAGTCTGCACTCAACTAATACATAGGTGCGAGTAATCCTCTAGAAGTTTCTCAACCCTATGCGCAGAAAAAAAATTTTCCCCATATGGAAAAAACCGGTGTAAACACCGAATTTTCAGTGTTAACACTGATTTTTCGGTGTAAACACTAGATTTTGAGTGATAACACCGAAAGTTCGGTGTTGACATTCAACTGTTGGGTGTTGACACCCACAATTGGGAGTTTACACCCAATAGGTTCAGTGTTAACACCAAAGTTAAGTGTTGACACTCAACTGTTGGGTGTTGACACCCACAATTGGGAGTTTACACCCAATAGGTTCAGTGTTAACACCAAAGTTAAGCGTTGACACTCGCAATGGGAGTTTACACCCAATATGTTCAGCGTTAACACAGAAGTTAAGTGTTAACACTTAACTTTTAGGTGTCAACACCCACACTATTGCGAGTTTATACATAAAAGGTTTAGTGCTAACACCAAAGTTAAGTGATAATAATTATGGGTATTACACCTAAAAGAATTAGTGTTTACACCAAAGTTAAAAGTTAGTTGGAATGTTACACTCAAAATGGAATTTTAACGCTCAATCCGTTTCTAATAAAAAATTAATGAAGAATTCAATAGATGATGATATGCTTAATCAGTAGGATCAAAAATAAATACCATAACTGGAAATTCTTTATCATTGCACAGATATATCGTGAGTTCGTCGTGTACTATAAAGTAAGTACAAAACGTCTGAGACAGTAATTGAAATACAAAAAAATTAAATTATTTACTAAAAATTATTCCACAATTCGAATAACTCATTAAATTTTGATCGTTAAACATTTAAGTTTTTTTTTTTTTAAAGTAATTTGTTCAAAATTCCTTTTTTTCATTTAGAAAATTACGTCCGAACTGAAATAATGAAAAAACCCTTGTAAAAAATACATGAACTTTTAAGTTAAGAACTAAAAGTATATATTCGGCCAAAGGAGCGGTAAAAATGATTATTTTAGAAAAAACTGGTAACAGACAAAAAAATGAAAATATTTGAAATTTTTTGAAACCAATCAATAGTAAGTCAATTATGACAAAAATAATAATAATTTTTTAACATGCTTTTATTTCAAAAGTACTATATTTTGACGTACTTATTAAAAATTCACATCCAAAGAATTAGACCCGATTGCTCGGAGAAGACCCCCAGGTACCCCCGGCATCGGTAACCTGGATGTCCAAGACTGCACATTAATGTCTCGACATTCAAACTTATACCGTCTGTAAAATTTTAGACCTCTAAGTCTCGTAGGCTCAAAACTATAGTGCTATTGGCAGATTTGGACATACGACGTTGATGACGTGATCGAAACTTTGTGAGTTAAAGGAAATCATGAGAATAAATATAATTAATAATAAAAAGTTCAAATCAATTTATCAAAAAAGAAATAAGGTGGTTTAATTGTTTTAATTTCTGACAAAAAAAAATAAAAAAATGAATTTTTATGAAAAACACCCGAATTTTGGGTGTTAACACTGAAATTTTTATTTTAATAATTGTTAATATAGTTTTTATAAACAAGTTAAAAGTAATGTTTTTTAATCATATGCAAACTAAATAATCAAAAAAAGTTTGTTTCAATGTTTATATATTATTTTAAACATAGTATTTTCAATCAAGAGCGTGGCTAAGTGGATAAAGTGGTCGGTAAATTTTCGTCAACTTGAAGATGGATCGAATCCCCATGAGGCCAATTTTTTTTTTTCGGTTTAGTGTAACACTCCTTTGGGTGTAACACTCCATTGGGTGTAACACTCCATTTGGGTGTAACACCGTGTGCGAAATCAAACCCAATGCGGTGTAGAAGTTCGGTGTTATTTTCAGTGTTATTTTTCGGTGTTTACACCGATTTTTTCCATAAGGGTAGCGCATGCTTAATTTCTACAATCAATACATTCTTTTTTATCAAACTAATTTTTTTTTTTTCGATTTTTTTTTCTAGTTGTTTTGTATTATGCAACTTTCCTATTGCTACTTTTAATAATGTTATGGCATCCAATTCGTTACAGTGGGCCTGGCACTAATTTTTAAAATTTTACTAGCTGTCATGCCACTATGACACCACTAAAACTTTCTCATTGCATGTGTTCTACTAAAAAACATGCATCCTGTTATTGTAAATTATTGATTAATGGGCCCTGCGGGGCATCAAAAGGGGCCAAAAAATTTCCACAAAATACTTATAAATTGTAAATTTTTCCACTCTTTCCATAACTGGATTCAAAAATAAGGGTTTCCACTTTGAAAAACGGACTTAAGGAGGCTCACGCGAGCAGGGCTGAATCAAGTGAAGAGACCCCATGAAAGTGAATATATTTTTTTGTATATTTATTGAAAAAAGCATTTAAATGAACAAATCAAATGTTTTTTTTTACTTTTAATTATTGATTGAAACAATTAAAGCTGCATTCGTATATTTTTTAAGGGGAGGGTACTATGAAAATGACTATTTTTTCAAAGATTTTTTATTCGTACAAAAATTTATTTTAAGAATTTAAAAAGAATGTACAATGTTTCGGAAACTATTAAAAAAAAAAAAAAATTTATTCATTTATTTTGTGTCTTTTGTTAGCAGTACGGAGGTGTGAAAAAAGTAGTTTTTTCCGCACTGCAGGCACGATATCTTAAAAACTACTGGACCCATTGATCTAAAATTTTAACTGAATATTCCTTACATGTGTCTCTTTGACTGGTCGCAAAATTACAAATTTTCAGTAAAAAAAACAAAATTGAAAGTTAATCCGCCAACCTAGGTTTTTTTTATGCCAAAATATTCAGAATAAAATAAAATATTAGTACAATTTTTTTCAGAACAATTGTCTTCGTCAATTTTTTAAGCGAACGAAAAATCGATGATTTCCATAAGAACACATGTTAAAGATCCAAATTTTATAGTTGAAATTTCTCGAAATTTAGGTCGCCAGCCTAAATATTTTTTTTTAGAAATGTAATCTATGGTATAAAAACTATGTTTTCTCAAAATCTTAGGAATATTGACCTCGTGGAAAAGAGTCGCGTGAGCCTCCTTAAGGCCATTGGGGAACAAAATAAAGCTCAAGGCCCAATTTTGTTAGGCCCATCTTATATCCCATGTGCTTTACTTAAATGTATACTTTTCCGTTTATTGTAGGTTATTTATAAAAGATCCCTGCAGGTCTCAAGTCTGAAAATTTTTAGTTGATCGATTCATTCGAAGTTCAAACAAATTAACGAATAACTTAAAATAGTATTTTTCATGCAAGCACCGAAAAAACAGTCGGAAGTTGCGCTTTTATTGCAAATCTTAACCACAAATCTTCACGTCCGTCACAGTGTGACAGGGCTCTCGATTCCGTGATAATTCTGAAACATGAAGTTGGCCACGCCATCTCGAAGTATAGGCTAAAGTGTAAAGCGGCATCCACAACAGTGTACGCGCGAAATAATTAATAGACTCAACTAAATAAACCGACAAATGCTAAACCTAAAAAACTGTAGGTGGAAATTAAATAAAAAAACTAATTAAATAACCCAAAAATGTTTAACCCCCAAAACTGTAGGCGCCGAGTTGAATAAATAAACTAAATAAATAAAGCTCAATAACGCTGAGAGTTTGAAGTTTTTTTGTAAATAAATAAAGAAAATGCTCATTAATCTTCATCAAGTAGATGGCTCCTCCATAGAAAGTTTAAAGAAAAATTAAATAATGAGTCTCTTAAGCTGAACAACCCGATAACGCTGGGCCTTCGGGTAATTTTTGAATTTATGAATAAATAAAAAAACCCTGAAGCTAGAAAACTCAATAACTCTGTACGTCCGAAATTTTTTTTTTATTAATAAGTTATAGACGATTAGACCTCCAAGCTCGATAACTCAATAACGCTGGGCGTCCGAGATTTATTTGAAAATAAATAAATAAATAAACCTCGGAACAAAATAACTCAATAGCTCTGGGCGTCCGGGTTCAATTTTTAAATAAATAAATGATCCCCCAAGCATCAAACCCATAATACCCTGGGCGTCCAAGATTAATTTTGAAATAAACAAACAATCCCCGAAGCTTCAAACCCACAATACCCTGGGCTTCCAAATTCAATTTTTTAAAAAACCATCAACCCCCCAAGCTTCCAACCCTCAATACCCTGGGCGTCCGAGTTCAATGTTTAAAGAAACAAACAATCCCTCAAGCTTCAAACCCACAAACCCTGGCGTCCGAGTTCAATTTTCAAATAAATAAATAATGCCCCAAGCATCGAACCCACAATACCCTGGGCGCCCGAGTTTCATTTTCAAATAAACAAACAATCCCCCAAGTTTCAAATCCACAATACCCTGGCGTACGAGTTCAATTTTTAAATAAATAAATGATCCCTCAAGTATCAAAGCCATAATACCCTGGGCATCCAAGATTAATTTTTAAATGAATAAATAACCCCCCAAGCTTTAAGCCCTAGATGCCCTGGGCGTCCGAGTTTAATTTTTAAATAAATAAATAATCCTCCAAGCTTTAAACCCTAGATGCCCTGGGCGCCCGAGTTTAATTTTTAAATAAAGAAACAATCCCCGAAGCTTCAAATCTACAATACCGTGGGCACCTGAGTTCAATTTTTAAATAAATAAATGAACTCACAATACCCTGGGTGCCCAAGTTTAACTTTAAATAAATAAATGATCCCCAAGCTTAAAACCAACAATACCCTGGGCGTCCAAGTTCAGTTTTTAAATAAAGCTTAGGGGTTCATTTATTTATTTAAAAATTGAACTCGGCCGCCCAGGGTACTGTGGGTTTTAAGCTTGGGGGATTGTTTGTTTTTTTAAAAATTGAACCTGGACGCCCAGGGTATTGTGAGTTTGATGCTTGGGGGATAATTTATTTATTTAAAGTTGAACTCAAACGCCAGGGTATTGTGGATTTGAAGTTTGGGGGGTCATTTATTTATTTCAAACTTGAACTTAGACGTCCAGGGTATTGTAGGTTTAAAGCTTGGGGGATCATTTATTTATTTCAAAGTTGAACTCAGACGCCCAGGGTATTGTAGGTTCGAAGCTTGGGGGATCATTTATTTATTTCAAAGTTGAACTTGGACGCCCAGGGTGTGACGGTCACACTGCAAGCTATTCTGAAGGAAAATAGCGTCAAACGCGCGATCAGCTGATCGGAGACCGATTTTTAGTTTGGTTGAAAATGATCATTATTTTCACTTTTAATTATTCAAATTGAACTAAAATCATCAAAACAGAGATTTTTAAATGAATTTGAGAGTTTAAAACTGAAATAAGGTGAAATATTAACTAAATATAACCATGTTTCAGCACAATTGAAAAATTACTGTTTATTGTTATTATTAACTATATGAATCGTGGAAGTAGCATTTTTTAGCATCTACGTTCATCATACTATAAAGTTACGTTTTTTTTTTTTTTTTCTTATTCTTTTTTTTTCATAATTTTATACCTGAAAATGACCGACTTACTGCCCTTTACTTAGCCAGCTATACCCTTTCGAATACTTCCGCTATTCAAAGAATTTATTCGACGAATGAAATTTTGAATAATTCTTTTATTCAATACTTAATCGTTAATAAAAATATCGAATATATTTGAAATTTGTTTTTTTTTAATTTTTGCGCTTCTTGAGGTGGTTTTCTACCAGAGCTAGCCAAGTTCAAGACTAAATAAAAATTATTTCACCAAATTAGTAAAAATTGTTTATTAAAATTTAATTTTTAACTTTTTATGGCTTCTAAAATTATTTTCTACCAAAAAAACATTGACAATCACAACAAAACATTTTTTTAAACTTTTAACCTCACCTTTGAATACCGCAGTTTTGGAGGTTATTCACGTGAAAATTATTTTTGTAAAATTATTGTAAAATTTGTAAAAGGTCAATTTTTTGCAGTTTCAAGGAATGAATTCTTCGATAGTGAAACTATATGTATGTGGTTTTTCTAGAGGATCTCTCTTGTAAAAAGACGAATATCAATCATTTAATACCATTTTTCAGCGTAGCGTCCATACGCGTAATGAAAAAAAAATTCAATCTTTAACTTGCTGTAACTTTTAAACTATATGGTCAATTTTGATCAGACTTCGGAAAAATGTTTATTAATATCTAATAAACACCTCCAGAAAATTTGAGCTGATTCTCTATTGTCATGCATTTGGTAGAAAACCACCTTAAGTGTATCCAAAATATCCTTTCCCATTAATATTGGTCGATATAACATTTTTAAAGCACATACTTATACATATTTAAAGTTTTACATCTAAAAAAATACGGAAACGTTTCAAAACTCGTTGGAGTGGTTCCAAAATCGGTCTAATTTAGATTATGCTTTAAATATGTTAAATTTATAAAAATTGTGGAAAATATTCATAAGGCTTTTTCATAGCAGACAATTATCCATAACCTACTGTTTGCCGATTAAAAAAAATTCCCAATTCTGTCGGCTTTACAGCGTTAATGTTAAAAAAAGTTTTTTTCAATTCAATTTAAAAAATCTTAAAAACCTAAATAATCTTGGTAAAAATGAATGCGACAAGTTTAAAAGTTCAAAAAATGTGAATAACTTTTAACGCGGGGTTTATGACCCAGGGTGTACACCAAGCGGACAACTTAACATTTCGCTGTTTGAATTTGCCACTCAAAGAAGATGGCCGACGACCCCCAAATTTTTATGGGGTGCCAACCGTGCTAGAGGAAAAAATTACATATTGTGATTTAGGTTGTCTCTACCTAGCTTTGTACATTACTACAACACTGCTAAATAATCTATCCTCAAGCCGTAATTATCATAATACCTATCAACCGTACTTGAATCACGACTCGCAAATTTTTAATATGTATTTTTTTCCTCTAGCACGGTTGACACCCCATAAAAATTTGGGGGTCGTCGGCCATCTTCTTTGAGTGTCAAATTCAAACAGCGAAGTGTTAAGTTGTCCGCTTGGTGTACAACAAGAATTTTTTTATCAGCTCTAAATTAAAAACAACTTAAATCCCTCTATAATAAAGTTGTCAGAATAATAGAATAATTAATAGAGTTCAAACCTAAATTTTACAAAAAGTTAAAAAATTCATAGAAAATTAAATAAAATTAAAAAATATCGTTTTGGGTTCACTACGGTAAATGTAAGTCGTCTGCTATGAAAAAGCCTTATTCTGATACTCATAAGAAAGCCTGAAAATTAAAAAACAAAATTTTAAAACCCGTTCGAAATTTTATTCAGCGAATACAGTTTTGAATACTTCCAGTTTATTTACACCGTTAACTTAGAAAAGTTTTGAAACAAATTTATTCATAAAAACCTACAGTCAAAAAGTTCATTTTAAAAAAAATTTATTCGAAACGCTTAGCGCCTGAATGATGCTCACCTCTGGTTTGTTACTCCGATTCGCCTCGAATGACAATTTCATGTACAATTCCAGACATTTCTTATTCCAGCGGCCTTGGGTGTAATATGCTATTAAAGACGTTCAACTTTGACTACTCAAGTCAAGTCTTCTCGTATGACTATTTTTCCGAAATAGAAACACGCTGATTGGTTGCTCGAGTCCACCCCAACCCCAAAAGTCCTTTTTTTTTTCTTTGACTATTCTTTTCTATTATTAATATTCAACTAATCGTCTCCGTAAACATTTTAAAATAATCCTCGAATGCTCTTCTAACACCTCAAAAAAACTGTGCTTTGTGTCATCATCCATTATTGAAAGACTTTGTTAAGAACACGAAAAAGTTCGATTTCCCTTATGACACTTCGTTAATGGGTCAAAACAATAATTATTGATATCTTTGTTATTAGGCTCCTATAATTGCTTCCTGATTTTAACAGAAAACTTGTTATTATTCAATCAAAATATCTCTAAATTTTCATAATTTATTCATCATGATTAATTTTTCGAGTTGAACGTCCTTAATAGTGAAAGTTTCAGATATGGCATGTTTTTTAATGAAAATTAACTGAATTTCATCTAAAATTTTAATAATGAGTTCATCTTTACTTCAGCGAGTGAAAGTCACCTTTAACAAAGGAATAGCTAAGGTTAAGAAATTTATTTTTGACAGTTTAATGACGCCTTGATAGGAAACTTAACTGAACATAATCTATAGTATCATAAACTTTGTTTTCAAATTATTTATAGTTTTGGTGATAATCTAGCTGTGTTATAACATCAATTTTATCTTAAAATTATAGCTTTTCTAATGAAATTTCCAGGTAAATTAGAGCTTGTATGAATAATAAGTTTTTTGGAAAATAAATATCGGCTAGTGCTTGAAAGTTGTGTTCTTGTTCGACCATGCAAAAATAATTATCGTTATAAAAATAATTTTTTCAGTTTATTCAAAGCATCTGAAGTTTTCATAAAAGTTCTAATAGACTGAAATGAGAAAAAACTATAAAATACATTAATTTTTTAAAACGTTATCAAATTCGCTAAGAACTCTAATGAAAATTTCATTAAAAGTTCATGTGCTTTGAGCAAATTGAAAAAATCATTTTTGAACTTCACGAAAATTTTTTTCTGCATGTACGAAAAAAACACAATTTTCAAGTACATGTTGTATTCTTTAATAGCTTTATTTTCCTAATAAATAAATATTATATTATTTTGAAATTATTATTATTATTTTTTTTTAATACTTAACCCGGATCTACTTCAACACTTCTAACAAATGAAATTAAAAGTTTAAAGTAATAATTTTTTAAAAAACTTTTTGATGGATACAAACTTTTTGGAATTTCAATTTAAAATTAATTTCTTCAATAATAGTTCAAGACAATGGCTTTTTACAATGGATCAAAATCATAGAAATGACAAACCTCGATCCGAAAAGTTGAATAAGCTTAAGCGGACATTATTACAGGCTTAGAATATTGAATGTTCATTTTATAAATCGGATTTTTTTAGCTGAGAATTAGATGACGCTCTTAGGGAGGTTGCTGATATTATAATATCTCAAATTATCATCCACCATAAATTACATAAATTTTACCTGCCTTACTTTATGAAAACTCTATTGAGTAAACAAATTAAAAAACTATCCTATTACAATGTATTGGTATACAATATATGATGCAGAGAAAAATTATTATAATAAAATCAATAACTACTAAAAAAAAAAAAAAAATTAGCTGAAATGACAGCATGTGAACTAGCTCTGAAAGTGAAACATGGTTTACCAGATGTTTTCTAATGCTTGAAAAAAAGCGATTGAAAATTTTTTTTAATAAGTTGATTTTTACTGTTAAGAAAATAGCTGAAGCTTAAAATTGTAATTCATCTTGAAAGAATTATTGGTAGAGGATGGACCGTTTTTTTTTTAATGGAGACATTAATTTTTTTGATCAGGTACCTTACGGAAATAATTGCTCGATAAGGCAAACAAAAAAAACTAAGCCTACAACCCAAAAACTAAATTCGTCAAACTCCTACACTTCTATAGCTTACATCCCCATAACTGAATTCGTCAGACTCCTACACTTGAAGCTTGAAACTCAATTACAGAATTTGTCAGAATCTTACACTTCAAGCCTATAACTCAATAACTGAATTCGTTGAACTCCTATCGCTCAAGCTTACAACCTAATAACCGAATGAGTTGAACTCCTTTTTCGTTTATCTTGTACCTAGTTTTCTAACTTTTCAAAATACCACTTATCTACTTCAAATTTCACATTAAGTGTTTGAAATATTTTATCATTTTATAATATTTATAAAATGAGTTTTTAGCATGAAGTCTAAAGTTTTTGCTTTGAAAATTAATTTTCAGTTTTGTATCACTCTTTCAAAATAATGTTTATAATCCATCTTGTTAATTAATGAAATTTTTAAAAAAATAAAACAAATTTTTATACGATAAAACATTTGTTACGATTATTATGTTTGATAAAAGATAAACTGATTATTTTAATTCTTAAAAAGTTAAGTTTGAAAATTCGGGTACGAAAGAGGATCCAAAGTCTAGTCCAAAGCATTACGAGAAGATTTTTGAATACTTTTAACACTTACAAAAGTAAAACTGTATTTTTAAACTTACCCAGCTTTGAATCAAAAGATACTATCATTGCTTCTAATTGTAAAGTGTAGAATTATTAGAACATGTAAAACGATTTTGAAATATAACTTGATTCAAAAATTTTATTTAACTTTTAAACTATGTATACGGCTGAAAAAAGTTAACATGAAGTCTAAGTGATATTTGAAAAAAGCGCACTTACCATGCTTGTTCCCGCAGGGGGCAAAGTGAGAAGCTTGCTGTTGTTGTTGCTGCTGCTGCTGATGAATCGTGGGTCCAATCTTTTGCAACTGGTCAGAAGTCATTATATTAGAAACCGAATTAGACAAATGAAGTTCATCGTCTCCGGTGGTGTCCATTATCCCGGATGTTATGGTTAAGATCTGACCGGCAGCAATACTATTAATTAAAACCGAAGATCCGGCGTGGCGACGTCCACGGCGCCGACGACGGCTCCCATGTACCCCGATAACGGAGCTCCGAGCAGGAGCACCAGCAGAAGGAGCCCGGGCCGGCAATGCGCTGCTGCTTCTGTCTATGATCTTTTTAAATCTCCGAACCGACGCGTTGTACTGAGTTGGCTCCTTTTACTCACACTTCATTCCTCTAACTTATTATCATTTTTTTTTTAATGATTATTATTATTATTATTATTTTTATGATTATTGTTATTATTATTTTTATTTTTTATGCAGTTACTTATTTATCTATCAATAAAAATGAACGTTAAGTTCAAATTATCATTATAAAATTAAATTAAAAAACGAAGTTCTCATGTTATGTATAGGTAAAAGTTACTTTCGAGTAACGCGTGGTTGCGGTGAAGAGGCACATGCACTCAAAGCTTAGTGGTGTACGGCTGTGCGGATCAGACTGACGGCAACGGGTCCAAGCTCAGTTAATGCGGCGCGCAAGCCAGCATCTACCCCCTCTGTACTCCTTCCTGCCGCTGGTGTCGAGGATGACGCGCGCCCGCGCACCAGCGTTCAAGCCCGCGCTCTGGCTGCTTTATGCTAGGCCCTTTTTTAACGTCACCTACAATGAGGATATCGTTGGCCCGAACGAAAAAAAACACCTGCCAAAAAATCCGGTTAAACAGTAACAGTACCAGTTTTTCAAGAAAAACGTAACATGTTTTTTTTTTACTAGAAAACTGTAACAAATTAACAATTTTCCGAGATAACTGTAACAACAAAATAATCGGCCAATATATGAGCCAGTTTTTCAAGAAAAATGTAACAAGTTCTTTTTTTACAAGAAAACTGTTAAAAAGTTAAAACTTTTTTCCGGGTAAACTGTAATGTTGAAGTTATCAACGATTAAGGTATTATTTTTCCAAGTTAGAATTTACAATATCTATGCCAACTTATTCAAACCAGATTTCCCGAGGAAAACGTAACGTTAAAACTTTTTTCCGGGTAAACTGTAATGTTGAAGTTATCAACGATTAAGATATTATTTTACCAAGTTAGAATTTACAATATCTATGCCAACTTATTCAAACCAGATTTCCCGAGGAAAACGTAACGTTAAAACTTTTTTCCGGGTAAACTGTAATGTTGAAGTTATCAACGATTAAGATATTATTTTACCAAGTTAGAATTTACAATATCTATGCCAACTTATTCAAAACCAGATTTGGGAGCTTTTCCCGAGGAAAACGTAACGTTAAGAACTTTTTTCCGAGTAAAGCCTAACGTTGATTAAATCATCGAATATAAAAATATTTTTTAAAGGAAAATTTACAATATCCATGCCAACTTACTCAAATCTGAAAAGAGAGATTTTTCCGGGGAAACCGTAACGTTGCGACTTTTTTCCGGGTGAAATGTAACGTTTAAGAAATCATCGAATATAAAGATATTTTTTTTAAAGAAAATTTACAATATCCATGCCAACTTACTTAAACCAGAGGCAGGAGATTTTTCCGAGGAAAACGTAACGTTAAAACTTTTTTCCGGGTAAACTGTAATGTTGAAGTTATCAACGATTAAGGTTTTATTTTACCAAGTTAGAATTTACAATATCTATGCCAACTTATTCAAACCAGATTTGGAAGCTTTTCCCGAGGAAAACGTAACGTTAAGAACTTTTTTCCGAGTAAAGTGTAACGTTGATTAAATCATCGAATATAAAAATATTTTTTAAAGGAAAATTTACAATATCCATGCCAACTTACTCAAATCTGAGAAGAGAGATTTTTCCGAGGAAATCGTAACGTTGGGACTTTTTTCCGGGTGAATTGTAACGTTTAGGAAGTCATCAAATACAAAGATATTTTTTAAAGGAAAATTAGCAATATCCATGCCAACTTACTTAAACCATATTTGGGAGCTTTTCCCAAGGAAAACGTAACGTTAAAACTTTTTTCCGGGTAAACTGTAATGTTGAAGTTATCAACGATTAAGGTATTTATTTTCCAAGTTAGAATTTACAATATCTATCCTAAAGCCCAATCGGGCTTTAACGGCGATTTGGTTTTTTTTAAACCGACTGCCGTGAAAGCCTGCAGGGCTTTATATACTTTGATTTTTGGTTTTAGGTTAGGACGCTTCAAAGAAAAACTATTTTAGGATTATTATTTCATTTATATTATACATCCCGCGCGTAGTTGATGATCCCATGAGTAATTAAAAAAAAAATTATCCCGAACAAAGCCCGCATTGAAAAGTTATGAACGTTTCATTTTTCGAAACGCTGATTTCCTTTGGCTCACGGTAGTCAGGGGAATTCGATTTCAGTTTCGAGCATCCGGTCTCTCTGCCTGCGCTCTCGGTAGACTTAACCGGACGTGACGTATGCGGTGGGCGTGTCTATTTTTGCTGTCACACTCTTACCTACTGCTTACCTACAGCGGCAGACGGGGGCATGAAGGCCCGGGCCTGTAGCCATGAGGCGACTGGTGGCGCTGTATCAAGCAGCTCCCTACAGCTGACGAGCTGACTACAGCTGACTGCAGCGGAGCCGCTGAGCAGAGCAGCTTGTAATGTGTTATGAGCAATAATTTTTTTATAAATAATTGATTGACATAGAATAAACAGTACTGAAGACCCTTATTTTCATTATATATTAAATAAGTGGTAGAATTTATAGTTATGAATTTGTTGAATTTCAATAAAAGAGTATGAAATAAATAATCGCTACAGTCTTTCCATGATCATCATCATCAAAGATTTTTCAATTATTGTGGTGTGCCCTGTGAGTTGATAATAATTGTGCTGTGGTTGTGTTGGGGACCTGATGCTGGAGGTGCACATTGGCAATATTAAAAATAAAGTTTTTTCTGAATGAGTGTGTTTGTGTGTGTGTCAGGTTGAACTTGCAAATTCCTCTTTTACAATTCACCCAACTTGCAAATTGCAAAAGGTGCAATTGCAGGACATAATGTCATTGTCATACATATTATCGCTTAATTTTAATCATCATTGAAATGTATATGCTCTAAGCCAATACACTTGAACTGTTAAAGTTTTGTAATCCTACCCTTTTTCAAAAATAAACTTGATGTCTGAAAGTTTTGTAATCCCACCTTTTTTCTAAAATAAACTTGATGTCTGACAATGAATTTTAATTTTGATTGTAACTGTTACATTAACTCAGGGTGTTAATGATAAGTATATTTAAGTCAACATGAATCAATTATTAAAAATTTTTATCTTTTTTGTTGTCTGTATGCAAGCTTAAGTTATGCGGCCAAAGTGATTTTACATTTTAAAATTGGTTAATTAAGAAGTACAAAAGAAATAGATAGTTTTGGGTCTAAGTATCCAGTGGACCAGAAATGATGAATTCTATTTGGCATGGATTTTTTAAGTACGGATGAGCATTTGCTTCATTATTTTCAAAATTGATTTAGTTTGTCCATCAATTATGTATGCAAAATGAATTCAAAAGTACTTCATAACAGTAAATTATGTCTATGATTTTTATGTGTTCTGACTAATGATAAAATTTATATAAAAGAAATTGAAACCTAAAGAACTAGATATATCCAAGTCAACATGAATCAATTATTAAAATTTTTTATCTTTTTTGTTTTCTGTAAGCAAGCTTAAGTTATGCGGCCAAAGTGATATTAAATTTTAAAATTGGTTAATTTTTTTTTACAAGAATTAAAAAGTACAATAGAAATAGATAGTTTTGGGTCTAGGTATCCAGTGGACCAAAAATTATGAATTCTATTTGGCATGGATTTTTAAAGTACGGAGGAGCATTTGCTCCATTATTTTTAAAGTGGATTTAGTTTGTCCATCTATTATGTATGCAAAACGAATTCAAAAGTAGTTCATAACAATAAATTATGGCTATGATTTTTATGGGTTCTGGATAATGATAAAATTATATAAAAGTAATTTTAAACAGAAGAACTAGATATATCTAAGTTAACATGAACCAATCATTGAAAATTTTTATCTTTTTTTTAATCATTTTAAGGTTACAAATGAGTATTTGCTACATTTCAATGTAAATTTACATTAAAATAAAGTTATGCAATGTACATTTAAAAAATAGGTAAAAACTAAATTGAATTTTGTTTTTACATATAAAATTGATTTCCCTAGGACTTTCATAGGTTCTGGTTTATGTCGTGGTTTTACATCAGAATAATTGAATATATCTTAGTTATTGTTAAATTATTTAGAATTTGTTAAGTTCGTGAAATAATTTATTAAGACATATTTCAACAATATTAATGATTTATTTATGGAGTTTGGTTTTTTGAACTTGTGGACAAAAAGGAAATACATTTAAATATTTACCGAATTTACTCAATAAAATCTTTAAAAAATACTTTTAAAAAAGTAATATTTACGGCGATTGGTTTTTAAAAAAGGAATCTAAATAAAAAATTATACGCTAAGTATGATCTTTAAAAAATACTTTTAAAAAAGTAATATTTACGGCGATTGGTTTTTTTAAAAGGAGTCGAAATAAAAAGTTATACGCTAGATATAATAAGCTTTTTTTGAAAATGAATTAATGAAATAAGTGAAATCAAAAAATTTATTACGGATGACTTGAGGCCGAATTACTTATTATTTAAAAATAATTTCTCTTCTAAAAGATGATCATATTATGTTGAATCACCTTCAATATACGTAAAGTTAACAATTTTTCAATTATAGCACATACATGGGAAAACACATGCAAATTGCACACAATTCAAACACTTTTTGAAATTAAAATATGTTGTAATTAAGTTAGAAATCAACTAACCCACAATTTCTGAAACAACGTCGTTCTTTGGGGTCTTGGGTTCGATTCTCCGCGCAACTAACTTGGAATTATTTTCTTCGTTCGTTGCGTCGGTTATGTCGATCCCTACGTTCACCCCGACTGCTTTGGAGTCGGTTTTACCGGGGGCCATCATTTCAGCGCTGGTCGTAAGTTTATCTCGACCGGGGGCAATATTTGGGGCATACCTTCCCAATGAGCTAAACTCGGTTCGGCACTGGTCTAATCTAGGACTATCTGATTGGGGGCGATATGTGGGATCAAAAGTCCCAATGGAGCCTGCCGGTTCAGCCCTAGTCTTACGATTAACTCGAATGAGGCACATACCCTGGCTTTCCCGTACTCCACATGGTCCATATGGGCCATGGGCTAATGCGAAGCAGTGTAAAGACAAAGTCGTCAATAAGCCCATACGGAGCATAAAAAGTCGCGACTATAAATGAGTATTAAAAAAAAAAAAATAATACCTTAATCGTCGATAACTTCAACATTACAGTTTACCCGGAAAAAAGTTTTAACGTTACGTTTCCCTCGGGAAAAGCTCCCTGGCCTGCTTAAAATAAGTTGTCATTGTTCCTACTGCTTTTTACCTGGAAAAATATTATTTTAATCGTTGATTACCAATACGTTACACTATACCTGGAATAAGTTGTGCAGATTACTTTTTTCCCGGGATATATTTTCGTCTTGAGTGAATGTAATTGTTTTCCCGGATAAAAACACACTGGTTACACTTTCCTCAGGGAATGTTGTCTTCCGATCTACAGCAAGTTTAACATGACAGTTTTCTCGGAAAAATTATACATCATGACAGTTTTCTTGGAAAAAATTGCAACGTTACATTAATCACGTAAGATTTTTTTTTTGTTATTCTTTCCCCGGAAAATCACGTAATGGTACTTTTTTCACGGATAAATTTTACATCATGACAATTTCCTTGGAAAAAATTGCATCGTTACATTAATCGCGTAAAATTTTTTTTTTATTATTCTTTCCCCGGAAAATCACGTAATGGTACTTTTTTCACGGATTCTCGGTCTCAGGTGTTTCTTTTCGGACGGGTCAACGAAATATTTATTTATGAAAAAAACTTAAATGAATCAATCGTATAAATTTCGTAACATAAATTTTGTAATAAATTTAATATTTTTAAAAACATTCGAATGTTCTTTAACCTTAGCTCACAGAACCCTTAGCAATCTGAAATAACCTCTTGGTCGAGCTTCTACGGTCTGAAGTAACCGCTATGTCCCCATGCCCGCTTTCTCGAATTCATCACTTTACTGTAGTACAATTGTGCGCGCTTGCACGCTGAGAGAGACTAGTGGAAGTAAATTTTAAAAATTGAAAATGTATATACTAAATTCTGCGTATTTGACATATTCTATGCCATAGTTAGTAAAGTTGTCGAATGATTATTACAATAAAAATCTTAAGTTCCAGTCGTTAAAAAAGTTTTTATAATGACGGGACAAAAATATAAAAATATTACACATCAACACATCTGCTACAGGTCTACAAATTGAAAATTGTGCACTCGCTTTACCTGGGATCATCGTAAATTGTAAAAGTAAAAAATTTGTGCACAACTCTGTCAAAATTCCAACCACCAAGAAATTTGTGCACAAAACCATGCTCGAGTTGTCAAAAAATAATTTGCACAATTTGTGCACAAAAACATGCACAAATAATCTGAAAACCATCAGCAAAAACTTGTGCACAAACGTCCGAATTTTGTACACAATATTCATTCAATATTATGTACAATATTGTGCACATACTTGTGCAGAACCCGACTGAACTCTCTGCACAAACTTATGCACAGACTTGTGCACAGATTTGTGCAAGAGTTTGTGCATGCAATTGTACACAACTTTTTCGTAAGGGAATAGAAAAAAAAAAAAAAAAACTTTAAAGTAAGTTAGAGGAACTTGATGCAGCAGGTCTAGGTAAAGCGAGGATGCTTAAACAAGAAAGACTCTCGTTACAATAATTACCTGCTCAAAGAGTCATTTCTTTTTTGTCTCAGTCACTCATCCTCAAGAATAAGATGGGCAGGGCAAGCTTATATCGTTGACCCGTACGAAAAGAAACACCTGAGACCGAGAATCCGAGAAAAAAGTACCATTACGTGATTTTCCGGGGAAAGAATTAAAAAAAAAAAATTTTACGCTATTAATGTAACGTTGCAATTTTTTCCAAGGAAATTGTCATGATGTAAAATTTATCCGTGAAAAAAGTACCATTACGTGATTTTCCGGGGAAAGAATAACAAAAAAAAAATTTAACGCGATTAATGTAACGTTGCAATTTTTTCCAAGAAAACTGTCATGATGTATAATTTTTCCGAGAAAACTGTCATGTTAAACTTGCTGTGGGTCGGAAGACAACATTCCCCGAGGAAAGTGTAACCAGTGTGTTTTTATCCGGGAAAATAATTACATTCGCTCAAGACGAAAATATATCCCGGGAAAAAAGTCATCTGCACAACTTATTCCAGGTAAAGTGTAACGTATTGGTAATCAACGATTAAAATAATATTTTTCCAGGTAAAAAGCAATAAGAACAATGACAACTTATTTTAAGCAGGCCAGAGAGCTTTTCCCGAGGGAAACGTAACGTTAAAACTTTTTTCCGGGTAAACTGTAATGTTGAAGTTATCGACGATTAAATTTATATATTTTTAAGTCAAAACTTACAATAGCAATTCCAACTTACTTAAACCAGAGAAAGGAGATTTTTCCGAGGAAAACGTAACGTTAAAACTTTTTTCCGGGTAAAATGTAACGTTTAAGAAATCATCGAATATAAGGATATTTTTTTTAAAGAAAATTTAAAATATCCATGCCAACTTACTTAAACCAGACAAAGGAGATTTTTCCGAGGAAAACGTAACGTTAAAACTTTTTTCCGGGTAAACTGTAATGTTGAAGTTGTCAACGATTAAGGTATTATTTTTCCAAGTTAGAATTTACAATATCTATGCCAACTTATTCAAACCAGATTTCCCGAGGAAAACGTAACGTTAAAACTTTTTTCCGGGTTAACTGTAATGTTGAAGTTATCAACGATTAAGGTATTATTTTACCAAGTTAGAATTTACAATATCTATGCCAACTTATTCAAACCCGATTTGGGAGCTTTTCCCGAGGAAAACGTAACGTTAAAACTTTTTACCGGGTAAACTGTAATGTTGGAGTTGTCAACGATTAAGGTATTATTTTTCCAAGTTAGAATCTACAGTATCTATGTCAATTTATTTGAAGCAGGTTAAAGAGCTTTTTCGGAGGTAATCGTAAAGTTGACAACTTCAACATTACAGTTTACCCGGAAAAAAGTTTTAACGTTACGTTTTCCACGGGAAAAGCTCCCAAATCTGGTTTAAGTAAGTTGGTATAGATATTGTAAATTCTAACTTGGAAAATAAATACCTGAATCGTTGATAACTTCAACATTACAGTTTACCCGGAAAAAGTTTTAACGTTACGTTTTGCTTGGGAAAAGCTCCCAAATGTGGTTTAAGGGGGGAGTAGGGGTTAATTGGTAAAAAAAAAGCATTTTTTCGACGATTTTTTGGGGTGACGTACAAACAAATGCATTTATTTATACAATGACACCTAATAGAACAACATTTAAAGTAAATTTTGTAAAATTTTTGAATAAGAATATTCATAAATGAGCCTCTGACGTAACATTTTTGGAGGCGTCGAAAAAAAAGGTCATCCGCGGTGAACACTCCTGGGCTGCTCTGGGTTACCTGAAATGAAATTAAATAATTTTTTTAGTTAAAGTAGTAGTTTTTCCCAACCCCTACGGAGAGTATTTATTTTTAAAATTTTTTTTCAAGATTTGGCAACAATTTTTAAAAAAACCGGATTTTTCGCGGAAAATTGACGCCATATTGTATCCGTAAAACCGAAAAAAAAAAAAAAACTCTCCGTAGGGGCTGGGTATTTTATATAACAAGTAAATGTGTCAAATTTTAGAACGATCGGTTGAGTAGTCTTTAAATGGTAGCGTTCACCGACTTTGAAAAAGTTAGTTTCGAGAAAAACGCGTTTTAAGTTTTCGAGGGGGAAAAATCATGAAAACATTTTTTGTTTACAACTTACACTGAATCGTCGATTCCAGCTGCATAAAGCACATTCCCTGCTGCAGTTTCCTTGTCAAGGGCTTGTTTTGATTGCTGTCTACGAAGTACTCGAGCTTCTTTCGTCTGCTGTTTGTTTTTTACATCAGCCTTTCTGATGCGATCGAAATCGTTTATTCGCGCGTATTCGTGAGCACTGGGGCCAATTCATACTTTTAGTGCATGTAAAAATGCTAGAAGAGCAGCTGTTCCTTCATTGTATATACTTGCTGCTACGTGTGCTGCAATTTCTACGATCTTACTGCTACCACACAGTTTTTTCGGGGCTATCTTCCAGATGAGTTGGTTGAGACTCTCGTTGTTATTTTGAGTGAATTCACCCAAACATCGTTCCAATAACTCATCTTTGCTAAGATCTTCGTAAATTGGCTTAATAGCTGCTAAAACATCTTCCGGAAGTGACTCGTAATCATGTTTATACGAGTGTAGTCCAGTTGTAGCCAAAGCTTTTTGATAAGAGCACCACGACTTTTCGCCAGTCGGACATTGATCATGCTGAGGGTTTTCATCGGTCGAACTAAGGTGCTTGAAAGTGGCCCAAATCGCCTTTTTCATTGGTACCACTGTGTCAAAATGGCAATTATTTCGTATGGCAAGGCCATAATAAGAGAATGAACAGCTAGTAGAAAAGGGAGGGCAACAAAATCTGATCGCCCAAAAGACACTCCTGCCGCTCAGCCGTGCGACGAGCCGTGCGACCGAGCTGCAGCGCCCGGGCTTAGAGCTCTTTATCTTGCAAAGTTTTGCTCCGAATTACTTCTAATTTTGAGGGGACATTCATAAGACCCTATTCTTTACGAAAATGTAAAAAAAAAAAAAAAAATCGATTTTTTGAAAATGTCTAGCCCCTACTCCCCCCTTAAGTAAGTTGGCATGGATATTGCTAATTTTCTTTTAAAAAATATCTTTTTATTTGATGATTTCCTAAACGTTACATTTCACCCGGAAAAAAGTCCCAACGTTACGATTTCCTCGCAAAAATCTCTCTTCTCAGATTTGAGTAAGTTGGCATAGATATTGTAAATTCTAACTTGGAAAATAAATACCTTAATCGTTGATAACTTCAACATTACAGTTTAGGGGTCATTCACAAAGTACGTCACCAATTTTTTAGACACTTCTGACGCCCCCCCTGTCACATCTTCGCAAACCCCTCCCCCTAAAAGTACGTCACCATTTTATCATTAACCCCCCCTTTTTCTGAGAAATGAACTATTATAACTTTTCATAAGTGTTTAATAGTATATTACAGTCCCAAGGGAGTCAAAAATGAGTTAGGCTTTAGCAAACCCAAATTGATGTCCGAGCCGAAGGCGAGGTCATCAAAGGTTGGCTAAAGGTTAGCTCATTTTTGCACTCCCAAGGGCTGTATACTATTTTTCACGCTAGTAGTCAGAAAGTGCAATATTCGTTTCCGGTACGAGCCCGAAAATTGTACTTTCGGGCTACTAGCGTGAAAAAAATTAACAGTAATAATAAATGAAAACAAAAACTTTTAGATGGTATGCTTAGTTTTATTCATAGTTATAATGTTACTTATTTTATTATTACTTTCATTTTTATTTTAATACTTGGTGCATTAGAGTTAAATCAATAGTTAATTAAGGATGTTTGGTACTTACAAAAAAATGCAACCATTTTGTCAATTTTAATCGAATCTTCTAATAATTTATATCAAAATAATCGTTGGAGTTTTTCCATATTTTTGTCCATCTTAGTTTTTAGAAAAATCGAATTATTTGTTTAAACAATTGAAGAGGTGGTCTAAAAAAATCAAGCATTTTTTTTTCTTAATCACTTGTAACTCTCTCAAAAATGCAGAGATCGCTGAAAAAACTATGAGGTAGTTTCGGTGACACTTCAAAGAAAATTTTAATATTTTTAAAATATTAAATTAAAAATTTTTTTTATTTAATAAAATTTTTCATAAGATTACGTGTTCAATTATTTAAACAACTATTTTAATTTTTGAAAAACCAAAACGGAGAAAAATCCAACGTTTATTTTAACATAAATTATTAGAAGATTCAATTAAAATTGACAAAATGGCTGCATTTTTTTGTAAGTACCAAACATCCTTAAAGTAAATTAAAACTATAATACTTTTTAGCAGGGGCGCAACAACTCCTTCCAGCTAGGGGGTGTCTTGAGGTCCAAACCCCCCCCCCCCCCCCCCAATGAAACTGACGTCTAAAAAAAAAAAATGTGAGTTTAATAAATAGACTGGTTAATCATCCCCCAATCTCTAAACCCCTAAAACCCTGGGCGTCGAGTTCAATAAATAATCTGATCAGCTATCCCCCAAGCTCTAAACCCTCCAAATACCCTAGGCGCCCGAGTTCAACATAAAAACTGATCAGCTATGCCTCAAGCTCTAAGCCAGCAAGACCCTGGGCGCCCGAGTTCAACAAAAACCTGATCAGCTTTCCCCCAAGCTCTAAATCCACAAAACCCTGGGTGCCCGAGTTCAACAACAAAACTGATCAGTTATCCCTCAAGCTCTAAACCCCTAAAACCCTGGGCGCCCGAGTTCAACAAAAAAACTTATCGGCTATCCCCCAAGCTCTAAACCCCAAATACCCTGGGCGTCCAAGTTCAACAAACAAACTGATCAGCTTTGCCCCAAGCACTAAGCCCCCAAATACCCTGGTTACCGAGTGGAATCATTTTACAGGTTCAGCGTACTTTATATTTGAATATCAAATAATAAAATAAATAACCAATAAACAAACGCAAATTTTCACGCTCTTCTCGAAATGTGTCTCTATCATAGAAGCATTTAATTTATAGTTAAAATAAAAAATTTGTTAATAATGTTGCAAACAAAGAGTTTAACAATGAGTAAAAGCTTATAGTGTTTTCCTAGTCAACCAGGCAGTTTTGGAGTTAAAAATTTCAGATTTACAACTATATGGTATAATTGCACCAGTGCAGCGTGATAAGGTATTGTAACAAAATTATTTATTTCATGTTCAAGTTAACTAAAATGCACTCATATTTTTGGAATAAATCAACTCGGGCGCTCAAGGTTTTCGGGGGTTTAGAGCATGGGGGATAGCTGATGAGTTTTTTTGTTGAACTAGGGCGCCCAGGGTTTTGGGGGTTTAGAGCTTGGGGGATAGCCGATAAGTTTTTTTGTTGAACTCGGGCGCCCTGAGTTTTGGGAGGTTTAGAGCTTGGGGGATAGCCGATGAGTTTTTTTGTTGAACTAGGGCGCCCAGGGTTTTGGGGGTTTAGAGCTTGGGGGATAGCCGATAAGTTTTTTTGTTGAACTCGGGCGCCCAGGGTATTTGGGGGTTCAAGACTTGGGGATAATTAACCAGTCTATTTATTGAACTCAAATTTTTTTTTTTTTTATGCATTTTTAAGGGCGGCATCTTTCTTCGCGTTGGGGCGGCAAATTACCTAATCCGCCTCTGACTATCCCCCAAGGGAAATACTCGGGCGCCCATGGTATTTGGGGGTTTAGAGCTTGGAGGATAGCCCACCAGTCTTTTTGTTGAACTCTGGCGCCCAGAGTATTCGGGGGTTTAGAGCATGGGGGATAGCTGATGAGTTTTTTTGTTGAACTAGGGCGCCCAGGGTTTTGGGGGTTTAGAGCTTGGGGGATAGCCGATAAGTTTTTTTGTTGAACTCGGGCGCCCTGAGTTTTGGGAGGTTTAGAGCTTGGGGGATAGCCGATGAGTTTTTTTGTTGAACTAGGGCGCCCAGGGTTTTGGGGGTTTAGAGCTTGGGGGATAGCCGATAAGTTTTTTTGTTGAACTCGGGCGCCCAGGGTATTTGGGGGTTCAAGACTTGGGGATAATTAACCAGTCTATTTATTGAACTCAAATTTTTTTTTTTTTTATGCATTTTTAAGGGCGGCATCTTTCTTCGCGTTGGGGCGGCAAATTACCTAATCCGCCTCTGACTATCCCCCAAGGGAAATACTCGGGCGCCCATGGTATTTGGGGGTTTAGAGCTTGGAGGATAGCCCACCAGTCTTTTTGTTGAACTCTGGCGCCCAGAGTATTCGGGGGTTTAAAGCTTGGGGGATAGCTGATGAGTTTTTTTGTTGAACTAGGGCGCCCAGGGTTTTGGGGGTTTAGAGCTTGGGGGATAGCCGATAAGTTTTTTTGTTGAACTCGGGCGCCCTGAGTTTTAGGAGGTTTAGAGCTTGGGGGATAGCCGATGAGTTTTTTTTGTTGAACTAGGGCGCCCAGGGTTTTGGGGGTTTAAAGCTTGGGGGATAGCTGACCAGTTTTTTCGTTGACCTCGGGCGCCCAGAGTCTTGGACACCCCTAAGTAATTGTAAAGGGTGTCCTCTACTAGCTTAGGGGGTGTCAGGACACCTCCGCCCCCCCCCCCCCCCCGTTGTTGCGCGCCTGCTTTTTAGTAATACTGAAAAATTTTGACGGTAACATACAAAACCAATTTTCATATCTCCGGGCCGAAAACACCAAATCCCCGGAGCGAGACTTTGGGTTTTCCTCCCGTCGTTATGAAAAAAACATTACACACGACACTGGAAAAGTATTAGCAAATCCCTAGCAAACCCAAATTGACGCCCGAGCCGAAGGCGAGGGCCGAAGGTGAGGGCGTCAATTTGGGTTTGCTAGGGCTTGCTAATACTTTCCAGCGCCCGGTGTGTAATATACTATTTTATCTTTCTTTTACATCTTGCCAAGGATTTTCCATGCAATTTTCAATAGATTCTATTACAGGAATATTATTTGATGGATCAGTTTTATCTATATTTGAAGAATCATACTCAACATCAGATTCTTCGATCCATTCAGTATCTTCTGCTCCTGTTTCTTGATCTTTTATTATAATCATTAATTCGCGTGCTCGTTGAGCTGCAATTCTAACGGGTCGAATTTCGGTAGTACGAGCCGATGTTTTTTTGTACGTTTCTTTAATATGTTTTTTAGAAGACGTGCCATTCATTTTGTTGCGATTAAATCTTGAGAAAGAAAAAGAAAAGAAAAAAATTGTATGCATGAGCAATTTTACTTAGTTTTAAATTTTCATCAACGAGATTCATATAAGTATGATTTTTTTATTTAACTTTTTAGAAAAAAATATTTATTTTTTTCAACTAAATCATTTCTAAAAAAAACTTTTGTTTGTTAAAAAAAAATTTTTTTTGTGACCTAACAATCATAGTAACCCCTCCCCCTCCCCAAGTCACCAATAGTAACATCTCAAAAACCCCTCCCCCCCTCCGCTGTGGTGACGTACTTTGTGAATGACCCCTTACCCGGAAAAAAGTTTTAACGTTACGTTTTCCTTGGGAAAAGCTCCCAAATGTGATTTAAGTAAGTTGGCATGGATATTGCTAATTTTCCTTTAAAAAATATCTTTGTATTTGATGATTTCCTAAACGTTACATTTCACCCGGAAAAAAGTCTCAACGTTACGATTTCCTCGGAAAAACCTCTCTTCTCAGATTTGAGTAAGTTGGCATGGATATTGTAAATTTTCCTTTAAAAAATATTTTTATATTCGATGATTTAATCAACGTTACACTTTACTCGGAAAAAAGTTCTTAACGTTACGATTTCCTCGGGAAAAGCTCCCTTAGTCTGTTTCAAATAAGTTGGCAATGGTCTTGTTACTTTTTACCAGGAAAAACAATATCTTAATCGTCAATCATCCCAACGTTACACTTTACCCGTAAAAAGTGCACCCGTTACTTTACTCTCGGAAATTTCCCCTTTTTATTGATCGTTATTATTACACGGACAGAAAAAATACAGAAATTTACTGTGGAGGACACGAGAAACTTGTGTGCTGCTAAAGCACGTAAATTTTCTGCGAGCGCCACACATAAAAATCGTGTGTTAGCTTTACGCAGAAAAAATCTTAAGCGCACTGTATTGGAGCCAATCAAAATCACTCCGGTCGCACCTGATTGGTTCCGCTACAGTGCCGCTTAAGATTTTTTCTGCGTAAAGCTAACACACGATTTTTATGTGTGGCGCTCGCAGAAAATTTACGTGTTAGCTTACCACAGTAAATTCCTGTTTTTTTTCTGTCCGTGTATCACGGAAAAAATATACTAATTACTCTTTTCTCGGAAAAATGTTGCTCATATATTGGCCGATTTTTTTGTTGTTACAGTTATCTCGGAAAATTGTTAACTTGTTACAGTTTTCTCGTTAAAAAAATACTTGTTACGTTTTTCTTGAAAAACTGGTACTGTTACTGTTTAACCGGATTTTTTGGCAGGTGTTTCTTTTCGTAAGGGCCAACGATTTAAGAATTCAAAGGGTATTGTGGGTTTGAAGCTTGGGGGATCATTTTATTATTTAAAAATTAAACTTGCATTCCCAGGGCTTCCAAGGTTTATTGCTTGGAAGATTGTTTATTCAGTTAAAAATTAAACTCGGACGCCCAGGGTTTAGTGCTTAGGGGATCATTCGTTTATTTAAAAATCAAACTTGCACACCCAGGGTTTCTAAGGATTATTGCTTGGGGGATTATTTATTGAGTTAAAAATGAAACTTAGACGCCCAGGGTTTCGTGGGTTTGGTGCTTGGGGGATCATTAGTTTTTTTAAAAATTAAACTTGCATTCCCAGGGTTTTCAAGGTTCAGTGCTTGGGGAATTTTTTATTTGGTAAAAAATTAAACTCGTTCACACAAACTTTCGTGGGTACAGTGGTGGGGAATCATTCATTAATTTTTTTATTTATTTTAATAATTATACGCTCAGCGTTTTTGAGTTGTATAGCTTGGGGAAATGGTTAAATATTTATTTATAAAAAGAACTTAAATGAATCAATCGTAAGAATTTTGTAATCAACTCAGTATTTTTAAAAACATTCGAATGTTCTTTAACCTTAGCACACAGAACCCCTAGCAATCTGAAATAACCTCTTGGTCGAGCTTCTACGGCCTCAAGTAACCGCTATGTCCCCATGCCCGCTTTCTCGAATTCATAACTGAATTGCCCGCATTCTCGAATTCATCACTTTACTGTAGTAAAATTGTGCGCGCTTGCGCGCTGAGAGAGACTAGTGGAAGTAAATTTTAAAAATTGAAAATGTATATACTAAATTCTGCGTATTTGACATATTCTATGCCATAGTTAGTAAAGTTGTCAAATGATTATTACAATAAAAATCTTAAGTTCCAGTCGTTAAAAAAGTTTTTATAATGACGGGACAAAAATATAAAAATATTACACACCAACACATCTGCTACAGGTCTACAAATTGAAAATCGTGCACTCGCTTTACCTGGGATCATCGTAAATTGTAAAAGTAAAAAATTAGTGCACAAATCTGTCGAAATTCCAACCACCAAGAAATTTGTGCACAAAACCATGCTCGAGTTGTCAAAAAATAATTTGCACAATTTGTGCACAAAAACATGCACAAATAATCTGAAAACCATCAGCAAAAACTTGTGCACAAACGTCCGAATTTTGTACACAATATTCATTCAATATTATGTACAATATTGTGCACATACTTGTGCAGAACCCGACTGAACTCTCTGCACAAACTTATGCACAGGCTTATGCACAGACTTGTGCAAGAGTTTGTGCATGCAATTGTACACAACTTTTTCGTAAGGGTTTGTTTGCTTATTTTATTTTATTTTTTTTGTTTTTAATTTTTCCCTCTTTGTCTTCAAAACTATCATAAAATTTTTGTCAAGTTTACACATTGGTAAAACATGCATTTGTACTTATCTAATTTAAAAATCTGTAAATTTTAACTTTAAAACTATTTTTATTACTGACTTAAAAAATTTGTTGTCTAGTTTAAATTAAAACCTTAGATACTTACCATTTATATTCTGTCAAAGAGGCCATACATACACACGGAGGGGGGGAGGGGGGGTGGTCTTTTTGCTCCGCTCGTCAACCCCCAAATTTAATTTATGATCATATAAATTATTTAAAAGTGAATAAATTTTTTTTGTCAAAGAATTCATTGAAATGTTGTGAAAAAAAGCTTTAAATTTATATTTAAAATAGGCGTCAGCTTCTCAACACTCTGGTGGCACTACAACAATGCATTTGTTTTTTTTACTCGAAAAATTATCATTATTTTTTAAAATTAAATTAACTTTAAATAGTTGAAATTAAAATTTTTAATAAAAACTAGCTTCTATACCTCGCTGTGCGAACGCTAGCTAGGTTGAAAATTATTTTTGTTTTATTCTTTTAATTTTCTTTTCTCTTTTATTTTATTCTTTTAATTCTACAAATAAAATTTATTGTTTTATAAATCATAAAATTAATTCAAATTTTATCAATAATTTTTATTTGTATTCTTTTTTATAGAAACATTATCACATATCCTTAAGGGGAAAGTAGATAATTTTTTATTCATTGTTTATTAATTTTTTCCATAACTTATTTATCAATACAAAAATATAAAAAATAAATTCGGTTCTAGCAAAGTTTCTTGCGCTTGATCAACATAAAATGAATCATTCTGCAAAATTTTGAAATCGAAGTTTTAATTATTTTCGGTTTACCATTGTTAGTCATTTTTACTGAACACTGTTTTTCAAGCAAAATTTAGTAAAATACGGCTGACAATGTTTTTCCAAATGTAATCGAAATTTTGATTTGAAAAACAGTGTTCATTAAAAATGACTGACAATGGTAAACCGAAAATAATTAAAACTTCGATTTCAAAATTTTGCAAAATCATTCATATAATGTTGATCAAGTGCAAGAAGCTTTGCTGGTACCGATTTTATTTTTTATTTTTTTTTGTATTGATAAATAAGTTATGGAAAAAATTAATAAACAAAGAATAAAAAATTATCTACTTTCACTGCCCCTTAAACAGATATTTCTATCAAATACTTTGAATAAACTTTTGTATAAAAAAATAAAAATTAAATAATTAATCTTAAAATAGAATTTTAAAAAATTATTTATAAAAATTGATTTTTGAAAATTGTCTATAAATCCTATTAAAAAAAATTTCTTCTTTGAACAAGTACACCTTACGTAAATCAATTTTAAAAGCAAAGGTCAGATTAGTCATTAGCATCCTCAAAAACTTAATCTTAATTAATTTTTCATCTTAAATAAGTATAAGGATTAATTTTTTACCTTAAAGAGGTCAAATTTAAAAATGGAAGTGTATAGGGACCAGGGCCGTGTCACGATCACGGTGCACGGTACTCGGTGAACCGTACACTAAATAAGCTTTTGCGAGCAGGGTGACGCATTACTTTACATGCAATTCGGCAAACGGTGCACCTAGTACGGGACACTTTGCTTTAAAAGTGCTTAGGTACACGGTGCACCAAGCACGGTGACACATTACTTCACATATAATTCAGTACACGGTGCACCGAGTACGGGACACTTTACTTTACAAGTGCTTGGGTACACGGTGCACCAAGCACGAGGACACTTTACGTTACATGGAATTCGGTACACGGTGTACCGTGCACGGAGACACTTTACTTTACAAGTGCTTGGGTACGCGGCGCAACGAACACGGAACCATTACTTTACATGTAATTCGGTACACGGTGTACCAAGCACGAGACCCTTTACTTTAGATGTACTTGCTTACGTAGGGCACCGAGTCCCGGACTTATGTGTTTGTGTTCACAGTGCACCGAGCACTGGTCAATTTACTTTACAAGCCCTTGCGTCACGGTGCACATTTAAGAGTATTAGTGTCACGTTTTAATGATCGTTGAGAGGGCGCAGTGCCTGGAACACTTTAGGTATTGATTACAGAGCGACTGTTTAACAGGTAACGAGGGAGATATTTATTATGTAGCCGATGTACTGCACTAAAGAATAATATGTATAAATCAGTATTTTTTACCTTTGTCGCGCTGTATGACAAAATTGGAACTCATAGCACTATTCGGTCATAGTAAAAAGTATGATTCGAACTGATAAAAAAAAAGTTGCAAGAAATCGCAGTTATCGAAAAAGCTCAATAATTAGTAGTATTCTTTGAGTGCGATTAAGCTCTTGATTTTAGTAAAGGAAGGCATAGATGCACAAACTGATATTAAGAAACTATAATCGCATTAGTAAAATTAGAACTTTCAAGTAAATAAAAAAAGAAACATCCTTATCTAAAGAGTGAATAATAAATTTCCGTTTTTCAAGTGGATATTTTCAATTAACAGCCGCAATAAATTAATTGTAAAGCAAATGATCGAAAAAATTATTTATCATTAATTACAATTATTCATTTACAGACTAGAACATTTACTATATATGGGCATTTGACTGGTAGTTTTAAAATTTTTATGAGAAAAAATGAAAATATAAATTGGCGAGCACACTTTTAAGATTAAAAATATGTGTGTAATTTAAATTCAACTATTCACGTAAGATACTCTTCCTACTTATTTCAGCCGCCCGGGTGTTGAATAAAGAATTAAAAATGAATAGTTTTTTTAAGTTATTGTGTTCGGCAAGCACAGTATGCGCCCGACAAATTAAACTTTTTAAATCACTAGTCTCTCTCAGCGCACAAGCGCGCGCAATTGTATTGCATTATCTAAAACAAATAAAATTTTGTCGAAACTTCATCTAAATTAACCTACAATAAATTATGTACACCCTTTACCTTTGCCGCTACGTTCATTTAAACTTTCGTGGTTATAAATTCATTGGTTTTGTTTATATATACTAATGATTATTATTTTCATGATTTTAATCGGATAATTTCGAACACTTGATTAAATAATTATTTTATATCAAATCTATTCTCCAAATGCTTTAATTTAATTGTAATATAAAAATTAAAAATAAAAATTCAAATTTTAAATTTTGTTCTTCAACCAATCACATCACGAATAAAATGCTGACATTCTTTTTGGGTTCTCTCTTTTATCTTAAGGATTTATAACCTTTAAAATATCAAATTTAAACGATGGCGCGAATGACATCTCATGTAAATTCTAATAACATCAAACTTCACTCCATTCTATTACCGGCGCTGTTGTACCAAACACCGTTGGACCAGCGACAAAACTCGATGTCCAAAGGATTTTCAAAAGAAAAAAATGCATCATTTGTCAAGCACATTTGATACAATATCAATAAAAATTCAATAAATATGTGCAGACATTTCCATTATTGTTAAGTTTTCAAATATCACTGCCCTTCCTTCTTGGACCAGCAACATTTAAAAACTGCTTTTCAATTTTTACATTTGTCTCACCAATTATTTTTGAATAGTGAAAAATTTTTGGCATAAATAATGTAGAAAATTGTTAGTTATGCAATAAAATAACTGTGCCTTCAATTAGGGACTATAAAAAAAGATTTTTAGGTGATTTTTATTCAAAAATTATTGATGCGTTGGACCAGTGACGTGAATTTGAGGGACAATTTTCAATCATTTTTTTATCATATTTTAACCCAAAAAATTACTACTACATTACATTTTTACTATTATTCAACATCTTTTAAACATGCATGAATTTTTTCGTAAGTTTTTTTCAAATTTATTAATGCACACGGATCTTTCTTATTTTAAAACTGAGGTTGAGACATCGTCATATTGAGTGATTCGGTATCTTTAAAACTAATTTTCTTTTGCCAAGATACTTACAGAAAGAGTCTGATAGAAAAATATTCTTGAGCAGAGTGTAAAAAACAACTCAAGATAAATAAAAAAGTAACTTCAATGAATTTTATTGAAAAAACATCAACTTTTACGCAGGGACATAAGAGGTTAAAGGTTCCAGTCAAATGCCCATATACATAAAATTAATCTTTCAGTTTTCAAAAATCATACAATTTTCAGCGATTTTTATTTTTTTATTTGTTTTAAAACGTACAAACATTGATACAAATAGATACCTTGTAAAAATAAGTTTTGTTACACTTGTTATAAAAATAGATTTTACTGTTTTGGAAGATATTACTGGTAGTATCTTGGTAATAAGTGGTAAAAACAAACAAGATTTTTAAGCCCTATGTTAATCTTATATTTACATTTGTTTTAGTTATTTTAAAATTAAATAATGAGGAAGTATAAAAATGGTACTTTGTTAAAGGTATTAAAATAAATATTGAAGATAAGTTGTCACTTTCACCAACTTTAGTAAAAAAATCAATGGTAAGAAAATGGGAAAAAAAAAATTAAAAATTAAAAATTAAAGCAAGCTTTACTTTAAGTAAAATATTTCGCAACTATAAAGAAGTATTTTTTTTTTTTTTATTGATTGTATATTTTAATATTTGTGAAGGCCATTGAACGTAATTATATCCCCATTGCAAGTATTCGCGATGAATTCAGCAATGAACCCACCGGTGAATTTCTCGGTGAATTCATCGATTTTTGCGGTGAAATCCTCGGTGAATTCCTCGCTTTTTACGGTGGAATCCTCAAGCAAAATTTTGAAAAATTTTTCATTGATGTTGATCTTCAGGCAGGAAAACAAGCTTCCTGACCCAAAAGATCAATTACTTTGCAAGCAGTTCGGCTCGTCCAGGAAGTGTTTCCTATGACCGACGTCTATTTAATACAAATATGTATGCAATTCCTCAGCACCAAGGTACCGGACCTATTTCTCCAGGAAGTTTTACTCGAGTGATAGAAGGTAGAATACCAGGTAGCTACCAAGTAGCACCAGGTCGACTACCTCGTAACCGGGTTGACTCCCCCAGGAAGTTTTAATCGTAGTAGAGGGTTGGGTAGTGGATTTCACCCCAGGTAACACCAGGTCGACTACCAGGTAACCGGGTTGACTCTCCCAGGAAGTTTTACTCGTAGTCGAGGGTCGGGTAGTGGATTTCATCCCCGGTAGCACCAGGTCGACT
Source organism: Encarsia formosa (assembly GCA_038277355.1). Taxonomy (NCBI): domain Eukaryota; kingdom Metazoa; phylum Arthropoda; class Insecta; order Hymenoptera; family Aphelinidae; genus Encarsia; species Encarsia formosa. The sequence continues at coordinate 19,470,487 of CM076185.1, read as the reverse complement.
ACGAAGTAACTGGGTCGACTCCCTCAGGAAGTTTTAGTCAAATATGGCTTTAGTGGTTTTAGCGTGTGTATTTTTTTTTAGTTGCATTTTTTAGTTCGGTAGGTGGCACTAGTACGTAAACATTATATCGCTTCACGCTCCCATTTGTTACATTATTGATTAATTTTATTACTGTAAATTGCATTTAATTTTTGTTTAATTATCGAATTAACTGAACAGTGATCGCATTTGAACGTCATTCTAGTACTGTCGATACGGCTGTGGTTATTTGACGTAACTTCACACTTAACCTACAAACAGCTACCTGCACGTGTGCAGTGCAGTGTCGCTATTTATCATTTTCTTTTTTCACTTGATAATTTATTTAATCATGGTAAAGTGTGCGCTCTGTCCCGACAAAGGGACCATAATTGTTAAAGATGCTCCTTGTGCAACACATATTACCACAACTCATACTCTAGGCGAGCCAAACCACGTTCGGACGGTTCGTTCGCTCACTGCTGTCAAGGTCAGCGTTCTCGTTCCTCCTCGATCAAGAGCTCAAAGGAGTTAGATACTTTAAACAACGAGTCGCATCCAAATCTTATCTCGACTTCTGTAGATGATTTGTCATCTACTCATCTAGATTCTTCTCAACTCAAACTTTGGCATTTGATTGAAAATAAATTTGATATGATGCAATCCAACTTTGATGACTTGAAATTTTTAAATACGACTTTATCTACTAGAATCAATGAATGCGAAGCCCGTATCGACGCTGTTGAAGAAGTGATAAACGGTGAAGATATTTTTGACGAACTCAAGGTACTTGCTATTAAAGAAAGTAATTTTGTGATTTTTAAACTGAAATACTTTCTTAAAGCCGCTACTTCTGACATCGTCTTTATAAAAGATGCTTTTACGAACAGCCAGTTGACTCCCCCTTTTAGTCTTGAGGATATTAAAGTTGCACGTAGAGGCCGAAACTTTAATCAGTCCAAAGATCGCATACTTGTAGTCACGTTACCAACTCCTCTTGATGTTCACTGGGTATTTCGCCATTAAAATGATATATAAAGAACCTCTTGCTATTCGTAGTAATCTTACGCCTTGACAGGTAGATTATCACAAAAAAGTCAGAGCTGAACTTGATCGTCTGACCCTTGAAGGTCGCTCCAACTTGACTATTAAATACCAACGTGGCTAGCCATTTATCACAGAACGCTCTCACTTGAATCATCATTATTACTTCCTCGAAATCGATAAATTCTGCTCCTCATGATAAAACTGCTTAACACTTAACTTCTTCGGCTTTTTCTCTTAACATTTTAATCAAAACATACATAGCATCAGAGGTAGACTCAGTGATTTTCGCGATAGAATTTCTATTTTTGGCGACTACAATATAATAATGCTTACTGAAACATGGCTTGATGACGAAATAAATTTTAACATATACCGCTGTGACCGCTCTATTCTTACAAGTAACAAAACAGGTGGAGGAGGTATACTATCGCTATTCGTCGCGAAATAAAATCTACTCTGATCCCTACTGTTGATAACTCTTTTGAGTTATTACTAATCAACTTACTGCTTGGTGAAACTAATATTATCCTTGGTCTACTATATCTTCCGCCAAGCTTACTTCTTGATTGTTATGAATCTTTAGTTGCAAACTAATGTAATGAATCTTTAGTTTCAGTTGCAATTTTTACCTAATTTTCAATGGACCGTCATTTGCAAAAATCCATTACATTAACGCCAGCGAATCAGACATTAACTCATCAGTCCAAATACTAAATCTGTGTGAACTATTCAATTTATTCCAACTCAACATGCTATCCAACAAGTCAAATAATATACTTGATCTAGTTTTATCTAATATTTCTGATTCCTGTTCCGTAGCAAGTGATTCCATCTTTAAATGTGATGCTTATCACCATGCACTCACTGTCTTTGTACCAATCAAACAACACTTCACACTTGAATTTACTCAGACTTTCTATGATTATAAACGAGCCGATTATGATAAAATATCAAATATCGAGTTCTCTGATTTTAGTTCCGATGTTGACTCAATATTGTTTTCCCTGCAAAATCTAATCTTAGAACATGTTCCTAAAATTTCAGTTAAACCTAACAATTTTCCATGTTGGTTCTCTTCTTCACTACAAAATGCTATCACTTTGAAGAAAATCTACCATCTATACTCAAAAGCTTTCGATTCCAATTACTTCAAATCTTTCTTTCGCAAACAACGTACCCTCTGCAAAACTCTTCTACAGGCGGGGTCTGACAAACATGCTAGCAATACTGAAACCTCCATTGCTTACGACAGTCGTTTGTTTTTCGGATATGTAAATTCCTTGTCTTCGTCACGCGACCTTCCATCTGTTTTGCATTTTACAGGTCTCCAAGCTGACAACGGCAATGATATCGCCAACTTATTTGATAAGAAATTTAGCAGAGTCTACTCCGATACTGATCTATCTGATACTGTTCATTTGAAGAAAGCTATGAAAAAATTGTTCTAAATACTCGCGACAGTGAAGCTGCTATTGATAAACTTAATCCACATTCTAGTCCTGGTCCAGATGCAATACATCCGTTACTTATTAAAAATTGCAAAAGCTTTTTTGTCCCTTTGCTTTTATATATATTTAATTATTCTCTATCGCATGGAATTGTGTCCTCATGCCTGAAACACAGCTACGTCACCCCGCTTTTTAAAAGTGGAGATAAGTCCGATATCGACCAATTTGTAAACCCCCACTCTTTTTGAAAATGCTCGATGATATTGTTTGTCTCAGACTAACACCATACTTTCGTAAATTCATAAGCATCTTCAGATTCAACACATCACTACTCAAGTAACCAGAAAGGTCAATTTTATAAAGCGTTTTTCATACAAATTTAAGCTTCCAGCTACTTATCGTGCACTTTATTTCTCTTTTGTTTATCCTCTTTTAATGTACTGCTCAACCATCTGGGATCCAATTACAGAATATCAAGTCATCACCGCAATTGAAAAATTAAAGCATAATTTTCTAGGATATGCTTCCTTCAAACTTGGATCACCTATGCACTTTTCTTGCCATGACTATTCTCAAATTCAACGAAAGCTTCGAATATCTACGCTTCAGTCTGCTAGAAGAAGAGCCCTTGCTGTTTCTGCATTCAAAATCATCACCGGAATTACTGACTGTCCTAATCTACTCGGTTCATTTAAATTCTATGTACCACCTCGGATTTTAAGAAATAACCAAAAGTGCTTTTGTATCGAATCATTCAGTAAAAACATTATGTATCATTCTCCGACATATCGCTCCTCTGTATTATGCAACGAATTAAGTTCAGTGTTTGATTTCTGTAATACCTCTTTTAACTCATTAGTTACACATAGCCTTAAGTTACTTGATTACGATGAAATAATGAATGATGACGTATATTTACTTTTTGATTTATCTTGTTATTTATAATTATAATGAATTTAATTTACTTAGTATATATTAGCCTGGTCGTTAATTTTTTTTAATTTTTTTTTTCACTTGAGCCGGGTGGAAATCACTTCTTTACCCCAAAAAACTGATAGGGAAACTGTCATTAGCATCTTCAGATTAAAAATTTTTAATCGCCAAAACAGTAGAAAAGGACCATTGCATCAAACTTAGATGGCAAAAAAACATCGGTACATGTTACTTTGGAAAAAAAAAACCCATGATTTATACTCGTTTTTTGAGCAAGAGACATTCAAACCCTTTTTTCCTATACAAAACTAATGGAAAATCTTCACCTGCTTTGAGGCACGGGAAAAAAAAGTCTCAGCCTTATAATGGCAGTTTCCCCATCAGTTTTTTGGGGTAAAGAAGTGATTTCCACCTGGACCAAGTGAAAAAAAAAAAAAAAAAAAAATTAACGACCAGGCTAGTGTATATTCCCTTATGGAAAAAATCGGTGTAAACACCGAAAAATAACACTGAAAATAACACCGAACTTCTACAACGCATTGGGTGTGATTTCGCACACCCAATGCGGTGTTACACCCAAATGGAGTGTTACACCCAATGGAGTGTAACACCCAAAGGAGTGTTACACTAAACCGAAAAAAAATAAAATTAGCCTGATGGGGATTCGAACCATCGATCTTCAAGTTGACGAAAATTTACCGACCACTTTCTCCACTTAGCCACGCTCTTGATTGAAAATACTATGTTTAAAATAATATATAAACATTGAAACAAACTTTTTTTGATTATTTAGTTTGCATATGATTAAAAAACATTACTTTTAACTTGTTTATAAAAACTATATTAACAATTATTAAAATAAAAATTTCAGTGTTAACACCCAAAATTCGGGTGTTTTTCATAAAAATTCATTTTTTTATTTTTTTTTGGCAGAGATTAAAACAATTAAACCACCTTATTTCTTTTTTGATAAATTGATTTGAACTTTTTATTATTAATTATATTTATTCTCATGATTTCCTTTAATTCACAAAGTTTCGATCGCGTCATCAACGTCGTATGTCCTAATCTGCCAATAGCACTATAGTTTTGAGCCTACGAGACTTAGAGGTCTAAAATTTTATAGACGGTATAAGTTTGAATGTCGATACGTTAATGTGCAGTCTTGGCCATCCAGGTTACCGATGCCGGGGGTACCTGGGGGTCTTCTCCGAGCAATCGGGTCTTATTCTTTGGATGTGATTTTTTGATGTGAATTTTTAATAAGTACGTCAAAATATAGTATTTTTTAAATAAAAGCATGTTAAAAAATTATTATTATTTTTGTCATAATTGCATTACTAATGATTGGTTTCAAAAAATTTCAAATATTTTCATTTTTTTGTCTGTTACTATTTTTTTCTAAAATAATCATTTTTACCGCTCTTTTGGCCGAATATATACTTTTAGTTCTTAACTTAAAGGTTCATGTATTTTTTACAAGGGTTTTTTCATTATTTCAGTTCGGACGTAATTTTCTAAATAAAAAAATGAATTTTGAACAAATTACTTTAAAAAAAAAAAACTTAAATGTTTAACGATAAAAATTTAATGAGTTATTCGAATTCTGGAATAATTTTTAGTAATTAATTTCATTTTTTTGTATTTCAATTACTGTCTCAAACGTTTTGTACTTACTTTATAGTACACGACGAACTCACGATATATCTGTGCAATAATAAAGAATTTCCAGTTATGGTATTTATTTTTGATCCTAGTAATTAAGCATATCATCTATTGAATTCTTCATTAATTTTTTATTAAAAACGGATTGAGCGTCAAAATTCCATTTTGAGTGTAACATTCCAACTAACTTTAAACTTTGGTGTAAACACTAATTATTTTAGGTGTAATACCCATAATTATTATAACTTAACTTTGGTGTTAGCACTAAACCTTTTATGTATAAACTCGCAATAGTGTGGGTGTTGACACCCAAAACTTAAGTGTTAACACTTAACTTCGGTGTTAACGGTGAACATATTGGGTGTAAACTCCCATTGCGAGTGTCAACACCCAACAGTCGAGTGTCAACGCTTAACTTTGGTGTAAACACTGAACCTATTGGGCTTAAACTCCCAATTGTGGGTGTCAACACCCAACAGTTGAGTGTTAACACTTAACTTTGGTGTGAACACTGAACCTATTGGGTGTAAACTCCCAATTGTGGGTGTCAACACCCAACAGTTCAGTGTCAACACCGAACTTTCGGTGTTAACACTCAAAATCTAGTGTTTACACCGGTTTTTTCCATAAGGGTTTACTACCAACCTAAGATTTATAAAAATATCTTATGTAAAAATGGGAAATTTTCCCGTGTGTTATTGAATAAATAAATAAATTACCTATTGATTTACGAAAATGCGCTTTTGTATGGAACAGCTAATATACAGGTTTTCTTATCAGTTTTAACTACAACACATAATCTCTTCACTTTCTCAGTATCTCTCTTTACTACGTCGTCTGCGATACTCACTACCGTTTTTATCGAAATACATCGCCCAAAGTTTGCATTGGCGTTATTGAGAATGTGCGTGCATTCCCAAACTGTCTTAGCACTCGAGACGCTTGAAAATCAGCTCAGGCAGGCCCATCCGTTGCTTCAAAAATGCTGTAATTTTTTACCTATTTGGAATATCGTTTTGAAACTTTCCAAAAACCTTATTCCAAGCATCATGAAAAACTTCCTCGCAGGAAGTTTTTTCAACTCTTAATTTTTATGCCTGCTTTTTTAATCCAGGTTAAAAAATTGATTTTTTGATTTCTAATAATTCTCGGCACCAAAACACTTTAAAAATATTTCGACTATTCTATTGGCAGCGGAAACGGCTCAAGAATAAGCTGCTAAAATTTCATTGAATAATATTCAGAGTTTCCAAGTTTTTAAAATATTCCAAATAGGTTTTCAAGCGTATCGCGCGCTGATGCAGTTTGGGATGCAGGCCCTCAATTTTATGAAAAAACTACATATTCTTCGGTCTCATTTTCAGTTTTTCGCCGAACAAATTGAAGGATTTTTATGTACTGATTATCACTGGTCCACTACCCGACCCTCTACTACGAGTAAAACTTCCTGGGAAGTCGACCTGGTGCTACTTGGAGTGAAATCTACTACCCGACCCTCTGCAATGAGTAAAACTTCCTGGGGGAGTCGACCCAGTCACCTGCTAGTCGACATGGTGCTACCTAGGGTGAAAATCGACTACCCAGCCCTCTACTACGAGTAAAACTTCCTAGGGGAGTCGACCTAGTGCAACTTAGGGTAAGATCCACTACTGCACTCCCTACTACGAGTAAAATTTCCTGGGGAAATTGATCCGGTTACTTCGTCGTTGACCTGGTGCTAGCTAGGGTGAAATCCACTACCCGACCCTCTGTTATGAGTAAAACTTCCTGGGGAAGTCGACCCAGTTACCAGGTACTCAACCTGGTGCTACCTGGGTGAAAATCGACTACCCAGCCCTCTACTACGAGTAAAACTTCCTAGGGGAGTCGACCTAGTGCAACTTAGGGTAAGATCCACTACTGCACTCCCTACTACGAGTAAAATTTGTTGGGAAAATTGATCCGGTTACTTCGTCGACAACCTGGTGCAACGTGGGGTAGAATCCACTACCCAACCCTCTTCTACGATTAAAACTTCCTGAAAGAGACGACCTGGTGCAACCTGGGGTAAAGTCCACCACTGTATCCTCTACTACGTATAAAATTTCCTGGGGAAATTGATCGGGTTACTTTGTTGTCAACCTGGTACTACCTGGGGTGAAATCCTTTACCCGACCCTCTACTACAAGTAAAACTTCCTGGGGGAGTCGACCTAGTGCTACCTGGGGTAAAGTCCACTACTGTACCCTCTACTACGAGTAAAATTTCCTGGGGAAATTGATCCGGTTACTTCGTCGTCGACCTGGTGCAACGTAGGGTAGAATCCACTATCCGACTCTCTACTACGAGTAAAACTTCCTGGGTGAGTCGACCGGTTATCTGGTAGTCGACCTGGTGCTACCTGAGGTAGAATCTTCTATTCTACCGTCTATCACACGAGTAAAACTTCCTGGGGAAATTGGACCGGTACCTTGGTACTGAGGAGTTGCATACATATACGTGTTGATTGGACGTCGATTATAAGAAACCCTTCTTGGACAAGCCAAACTGCTTGCCAGGTAACTGATCTTTTGTGTCAGAAATCTTGTTTTCCTGCCTGAGGAGCAACTAGAAAGAAAATTTTTTTAAAATTTTGCTTGAGGATTTCACCGAGGATTTCACCGTAAAAATCGAGGAACTCATCGCAGATACTTGCAATGAAGCGTATACAGAATTACATGTAAAGTAAAGTGTCCCCGTGCTCGGTGCACCGTATACCAAATTACATGTAAAGTAATGTGTCCCGTATTCGGTGCGCCGTTTAACTAAACACTTGTAAAGTTAAGTGTCCCGTGCTCGGTGCATTGTGTACCGAATTGCATGTAAAGTAAAGTGTCCCGTGCTTTGTGTACCGTGTACCGAATTGCATGTAAAGTAAAGTGTCCCCGTACTGGGTAATCCGTATACCCATGCACTTGTAAAGTAAAGTGTCTCGTGCTCGGTGCACCGTGTACCGAATCACATGTGAATTAGTAATGTGTCCCGTGCTCGGTCTACCGTGTACCGAATTACATGTAAAGTAAAGTGTCCCCGTGCTCGGTGCACCGTGTACCGAATTGCATGTTAAGTAAAGTGTCCCGTGCTCAGTGCACCGAGTACCGAATTGCATGTTAAGTAAAGTGTCCCGTGCTCAGTGCACCGAGTACCGAATTACATGTAATGTAGTGCGTCACCGTGCTCGGTGCACCATGCATGCAAAAGCTCATTTAGTGTACGGTTCACGGTGCACCGTACACGCAAAAGTTGTCACGAAGTTTTGAATAGATACCTTCTGCCTCGTGTACCGTGTACCGTGCACTGTGCACCGTGTGCCGTGCACCGTTACCGTGACACGGCCCTGGTCCCTGTACACTTCCTTTAAAAATTTAGGTTCGGTTTGTAATCAGAATTTCAAAATTAAGATAAGGTTTTTTAATAAAAATTCCCAAAAACACACAAATATATTGAGTTTAAGAAAAACTTTCTTTTCAATATTTTAATTAATTTTTCCAATTAAAGTTCGCGCGTTGGACAATTTAAAAAAATTAAGATAATATTTGTAATAAGCACCCCAAAAAACACTAATTTACCGAGTTTGAAAAAAATCTAAAAATTAATTTTTACCTTAAGTAATAGCCTTACGTAGGCTAAATTAAAAAATGTAGGCCAGATTCGTAATCAGCAATCCTACAAACCCCATACACGGGAGTGAAAAAACTCTTTTGAAAATAAACTTTTGCTTTAAACAAGTAGACCTTACGTAGGTCAATTTTAAAAGTGAAAGGCAGATTTGTTATTATCATAATTTCAAATAATTTGTTTTTACTTGGTGAAAATCCATAATAGATTGAATTAATAATAATAATAATAAATAAATAAATATATAAAATAAAAAAACAACCTTGTGTGATGTCGAGAGGTTTACACCAATTTATTTATTTAAAAAAAAAAAAAAAATTTTTGATTCTCTATTTTTTTATAATAGTTTATGTGGAAGGCAAATTTTCGAAAATATGCTGGAACCAAAATCCCTGATTTTGAATTCGGTTCAGTTCAGTCAGATCTCACTACGCCCATTCTCCTTTTTTTTTTTTTTCTTCCTCTAGTCCATAAACTATCTTGCCCAAATTACCTGAAGTAATTGTGTAAGCCCTTCGAAATTAACAAGCCTACTTTCCCAGTTGTTCCAGAAAAAAATACAGCAACATACTGGAACTTGAGATTTTCTCTTTCAAGCTCAAGTAAAAATGCAGGATTTCTGTGCTTAAACATTTTTGTTAGCAAATATTATTTCGAAATAATATTTTACTCTAACTCTTTTTGTAATAGTTGAAATCTTTTTACAAGTAACTTTGCTATGTTAAATCCTAAAGTGCGGTAGCACTTTAACGGCGAGGTGGTTTTTAAACACCGACTCCCGTAAAAGCGTACCGCTTTATATACTTTAAATTTTCTGTTTTAGGTTATGTCGTTCACTATAAAACAATATTAGGATGATTATTTTTCTTTTATTTAATATCCCGTGCCTAGCCAATGATCCCCCGAATAATTAAAAAAAAAATTTGTCCCGAAAAAGTTCCACGTTAAAAAGTTATCAGCGTTTCAATTTTCAACTTGCTGATTTCTCTTTGCTGCCGATTCAGGAGATTTCCATTCAGACCAGCGTTTCCGTATCCGGTTTTGCATGCTCCCCTGCAAGACGCTGCGCCACGGCCTAACTCGCTCTGTCTCACTCTTGCAGCCTGCAGCAAGGCAAGGCATGCGAGCAGGTTGCGCAGGCGAGGTGCGCGTATGCAAAAGGCCAAGGGCCTCACATGGTGCAGAAGCAAGCAGCTGATCTGTTATTTAGAAATTTCATAAAATTATTAAGTGTTGATCTTGACTTGACAGTTGACACTAGTATCAATCAATTAACAAGATCAAGTGATTTTAATAAATGGTTTTTTAAAACAATTACTTTACAATCAAAAAGTTTTTTACTACAATTCTTGATAAATCATCTGTGTTGTGTTATTGTGTATCATTGCGTGAATGAATTGTGTCTAGTTTGGGTGATATAGGTTATATTGATTAAGAATTGATTCCAAAACAATTTGACTTAATCAAAGTGGTTTTTTATCTATGCTAATTGAATACAGTTAAATTGTAGTTAAATAAAAAAAATTTGATTATCAAATTATTAAAAAGGTGTTGCTATAAAGACCCTTAAATATTATCTTTTTTTTTTAAACTAAAAAATTACCATTCTATTCTATTGAATCGGTTTTACTAAACTCCATAAGACAGTCATGCTGATAGTTTTTTTTCTCCTAAGAATACTGATATTTTTGTAGTCAATTTTTTAAACTGCTTTAAAATACAATTGTAATCAGATTAACTTAAGCCCTTGTTTTATTTCACTGTAAAAGTGTAATTTCCCATATTAGTCTATATCGCAGGGCTTTTTTGGCTAATATCATTCAATTGTATAAGTTTTATTGAATACAGAGACTCAGGCGAGTTATTTTTTTTCCCAACTATTAATATAAAATAAAGGGCACTGTTGTTTGTGTGCGCGCGGTCTAGCTTGATAAATCGTGGACTGTAATTTTCTGTCGATTGGGGACGCGCGGCACGGGCGGTGATGACTGGTTGCAGAGGGAAGGGAGAATTGTAAATGAGCTTGACACACAGTTTTTAATTGAACTTAGCTTAACACTTTAATTAAATCTCAAAACAATTACATACTAACTTTACTCTAATCTTTTTGTAAAACACTCATTCTGTCCGAGAGTCTGCCTAGCGCGTGCAGCTCAGGACGAGCATTTTTTCTCTTAGAGCGCGAATACGGACCGAACCTCTCTACGATTCATGCGGAACGACGTGCGCGCGCAACTATAGTCAGGGCGCGCTAAATAAAATCAAACTAAAGGCTATCGGCCCGAACATTCCGCCCGCCATGAAGCACTAAGCAAAGTGTTTCATAACAATCATTCTGCCGGTAAAAAGAGAAAAGACAGACCTGACGTTCGCGATTACAATTTCAATTCAGAAAAAAAGTTATAAAGAAGAATAAGAAAAAAAACAATAAGACTACATGTCACGCTCAACATGTTTACAAACTTAAAACGACATTCAACGACTAGAATTAAACGTTGTCACTCGGATTAAAAATAATCACTGGCACAGTCAATTCGGTCAATGTCAATTTTCACTTCACACAACCCTTGAGAAACCTTAGACCCTGTCTATGGACTATTTGATAACAGCAGCCTCTCCGCCCGCCGTGGTAGGCATGTTTGCAGCCAATTGAGTATCAGCACTTTCATTGACTGGCAACTTGACGAGCTTGCTCAGGATACGAGTGTACTCCTTGCCATTTGCTGATTTTATCTGAGCAACTCGTGTCAACCCATCCTTGGCGTAGGTGAGACCGGTGATACGTGCCAGGGGCCACTTTGTCGGAGGTAGCAGATTATCTTTAAAGAGAACTAGGTCTCCCACAGAAGCCTCGTAGTTAGGATACAGCCACTTTGATCGTTGCTGCATTTGGTAAAGAAACTCACGTTTCCAGCGTTTCCAAAAATGATTCCTCATTAGATTAAGGAGGTGCCATCTCGAGCAGGCAGTGGGTGCTTCGTTAGTCTCAGTGAAAGGCTCAGGAGGAGACACTAGAGCGGCCCCTATCAAGAAGTGACCAGGAGTCAGGGCAGACAAGTCGCCCTCGTCCATGCTCATCGGACTCAAGGGACGAGAGTTGAGGCAGGCCTCTATCGACGCTGAAATGGTGGCGAACTCTTCGAAGGTGAGCTTGGTGTCTCCGATGACCTTGTAGAGGTGACCCTTGAATGATCTGACGTTGGACTCCCACAAGCCTCCGAAGTTAGGTGCTCGAGGTGGTATGTACGACCACTCAACGCGGTCCTTCGCGATAGCCGCGGCCACTTCTTGACTGAATTCTGAGGTCTCTTGGAAGAGTTGATGGAGATCCTCATCAGCTCCCTTGAAGTTAGCACCATTGTCGGAGTACATTTTCTGCGGCAGTCCTCGTCGAGCTGTGAAGCGTTTGAAGGCTGCCAGAAATGCCGCCGAAGTAAGATCCGAGACGACCTCGATGTGCACTGCGCGCACCACCATGCACACAAATATAGCGACGTATCCCTTCACGGATTTTTGACCTCGTCCTGGGGAAAACTTGACCCAAAAGGGACCAGCGTAGTCGACCCCAGTGAAAGTGAACGGTCGAGCTGGCCTAGTTCTGACTGCCGGCAAGTGACCCATCTGCTGTTGCATAGTCCTGCCAATGTGCCTGGAGCAGGTTACGCATTTACGGATAACCTGACGAATTTGATTTCGACCTCGAATCAACCAGTACTTGCGAGATAGGATGCTCTGCACCAAGGTAGTTCCCCCGTGCAACGTGTCGATGTGAGTCTGGCCAATGAGTAGTTCCACAAAGTGATCCTTAGCTGGTAGGATGAGTGGATGTTTCTCGTCGTCAGTGAGATGGGCGTTCTGAAGTCGCCCTCCGACTCTCATCAGACCTCGTTCGTCCAAGTACGGTGACAGACGTCGAATCAAGCTGACTGATGACAGTTTCCTGCCAAGCTGCAAGGCCTTGATCTCTGGAGAAAAGTGAAGTCGTTGCACTGCCTTGCACAGGTATGAATGACCGGCCTTAAGTTCAGAGGCGGTCAAGTAGCTGCTCTTGCGTTGACCTTTGGGTATTTTGGAGTTGAGGCGCCAGCGATGAACAAAAGCCAAGATACGCACTATTTTCTCCACTGATGATATTCTCCGAGTCCAGTCCATAAAAGCTGACTGTTGAACGACAAGAACACTCAAATCCTTCCTTTTCATCTCGAGGTCGGTCGAGAAAACTTGTTCTGCAGAGGCAGGCCACTCTGACGACGGAGCGGAAAGCCACTCCGGTCCTGACCACCAAATGGGCGATTCTTGAAGCTGTGCTGGAAAGACTCCACGAGACGCCAAGTCCGCGGGATTGTCGGCCGTGGGAACGTGTTGCCAGATAGCGTGCGGTAGCGAAGTTGAGATTTCACTCACCCTGTTAGCCACGAAAGTCTTCCAGTTGCTCGGATGGTTATTGAGCCATGCCAGAACAATTTTTGAGTCCGACCAGCAAAACACCTGCTTTGGCTGTTTTTCGATTATGGAGGTTACGTACGCCGTCAGCCGTGAGAGCAGTAAAGCACCGCACAGTTCAAGACGTGGTACACTGACGACCTTCAACGGAGCTACCTTAGCTTTCGATGTAAGCAGTTTCGTGAAGAATCCTTGACCCGTGTCGACGACAACGTAGAGTACAGCTGCGTACGCACGTTCTGACGCATCGCAGAAGCAGTGCAAATACCAAGTTGAATTCTTGTAAGTTCCAGTCCATCTTGGAACTCTAATAGACTCAATTCCAGGTAGATTTTCCTTAAATTTGAGCCAATCGGTGCGAACGTCCTCAGGAACCGGCTCGTCCCATCCTAGCTTGAGCAGCCATAGTTTTTGCATAAGAATTCTGCCACTGATGATGACCGGGGATAAGAATCCGATCGGGTCAAACAATTTTGCAACACTTGACATTATAGTTCTCTTGGTCACGAGCTCTTCGTCCGAAGTCTTGAAGATCTTGAAACAGAACGAGTCGTCTTCAGCAATCCAGCGTAGCCCAAGAGTTGAAACGACCTCATCCTGGTGTACGGTTATCTTTCCTTCCTGACTTGTAAAAGGAATGTCTTGAGTTATTTCCGGTCGATTGGATGCCCATTTGCTGACCTCCATACCTGCAGACTCAAGCAATCTCAAAAGCTCGTCCCTTACTTGCCTTACTTCCTCTAGGGTATCACCCCCGACGTAAAAATCGTCGGCAAAGCGATTTTTTCTAATGGACTTAGACGCTCGAGGGTATTCCTTTTCACCATCGTCGGCTAGCTGAAGTAATGAAGCATTGGACTGGAACGGAGCAGGCGATTCACCATAAGTTGCAGTGAGTAACCTCAAAATGAGCAGAGGGTCATCAATAGAATTTTGCCATAAAATTCGTTGCCAGTCTTGATCCGACTTGTGCATCAAGATTTGTCGAAACATCTTCACGATATCGAAGGTGACGACAATTTTCCAAAAACACCAACGCAAAATAATTGTGTGAACATCTTCCTGCAGTTTTGGACCAGCGTGAAGAAAAGAATTCAGTGATCGTCCGTTTGAACATGATTGAGAGGCGTTGAACACGACCCTAATCTTGTCGGAGTCCCTTTTATATATAGCATGATGCGGAATGTAGCAGCATTTTGATTCATCCCCGTCGTCGTTTTGAACCACTTCCATGTGTTTAAGGTCCAGGTACTCTTGCATGAAGTCTCGGTACGCTCTAGCCATCCCTGGATCCTTGCTGAACTTTTTGAGCAGATTTTTCAGACAACTATGAGCAATTGCCTTTGAGTTTGGCAAATCAGGAGTCTCTGAGAATGGCAGTCTTACAACAAACCGACCATCCTCGTTTCTGTAGTGTGTTTCCCGGAAATGTTGGTAGCAAGCTTCCTCTTCGGGTGGCAGGGACGAGTATTTTGGAATCTCATCCAGCTTCCAAAGTTTGGTCAGTGCTGCGGTGAGCCTTTGATTCTCGGACACGTCAGTGTTAATGTGAAGAACACGAGAACGAGCTAAGAGCGGACGCGTGTAAGCTTCACCAGCACCGAGCACTACCCAGCCAAACACTGTTTGCAACGCTGACGGTTGGTTGAGATCACCTTTCCGGATACTCTCCAGTAGAACTGCAGACACGACATCAGAGCCAAGAATTGCATCCACCCTTCCTGGCCTATGGAAGCTGGGATCCGCCAAGGTCAAGTCCCGCAGGTGTGTCCAGGTATTTGTAGATAGTGGCTGGCTTGGAGAGTTGGCGGCAACTTTCTCTAAGACGTATGCGTTGAACTGGTACACAAACACTGGATCGCCATCAGCTGTGAGCACAGCTGTGACCCTGGATTTTGCTGTAGTTGATCGGTTTCCACCCAGACCGGTGCAAGAAACGTGAGTGGTCATCTTCCGGAGGCCCAGTGCCTGTGCGACGTGCTCGGTGATGAAGGAGTCCTCGGCACAAGTATCTAGCAGTACTCTGGCCTTGATCGATCGGCCATTAGTGCCTTGGATAGTGACCAATGCCGTGGATAAGATTGCCTTGCGCTGTACCTCTAATGGCTCCGAAGTACAAAAATCATTCTCGACCATAGAAGTCATGACCTGACGAGTGTTGATGGTGCCCGGCGCTGATGTATGTGTAAGAGGTGGCGACGGTGCTACATTCGTTGACTCGTGCAGTTTTGTGTGGTGTTTTCCACTGCACAAAAAACATCTCCTGTTCGAGTTGCAAGCCTCCAGCGGGTGTGTCCTGAGGCAATTTTCACATAACTTGCTGTTAGTTACATGAGCCTTCCTTTGGTCCATGGTGGCTTGGTTGAACTTTTCACAGTAGGCCAGAAAATGATTTTCCTTGCAGTAGGAGCAGGTGGTTGGTCGACTGGTTTTCTTGGCATCTTTAGTTGTGGTGACATGGACCGCTGAGCTGGTGGATTTTTTGCTACTCTTCTGATTTCCCAGAGGTTTTGTATTTGACGAAGTGGAATTCTCCTTGTCTGCCATAGTTCTTGATGTAGCCAACTCCAATGAGCGAATGCGTTGTTGCAAAAATTTCCTCAAGTCGGCGTACTTGGGAAAATCGCCAAGCTTCTCAGCGTCTACGTATTTTAGCCAGTCTAAGCGGGTACTATCAGCCATCCTGCACGTAATTGTATAGATGAAGATGTCATCCCACTGATCCGTAGGTCGTCCAAGATCCTTAAGATTGGTGACACCTTCATCGGTGACATTGAGCAAAGTAACGAGATGTGAAGCAGACTCCTTAGATGCAGATGGCAACTTTTCAAGGGTTTGCATTTGCAGAAAAAACCGGAGAGGTTTGTTGTCATATTTTTCACACAACGCTGTCCATGCGTTTTCGAAGTTTTCAGACACGACCTTAATACCCTGTATTGCATTCAAGGCATCTCCGCTAAGACTGCTAAGGAGTCGTCTAAATTTTATTATCAAGGGCATACCATTATCGTTGACCACCAGAGCCGTGATTTGCTCCTTGTACGACTCCCACTCTCTCTGGCTTCCGGAGAAGGTAGGTAGCTTGATGTGTTCCAAAGGAGCTGATATTGATGCTGTGACTCTTGATAGATTCTGTTGCGACGAGTTGTTGACTGTATTTATTACAGGTGCTGGGTTCAATTCCGACATGCGTTTCAAATACCATGCTTTAGCAGCGGTGTACTTGTCAAATATCTTACTGAACCAGTTGGCTTTGAAGTATTCGTTCTGAGCGAACCTTTTGGCTTCTCGCTGAACCAAAACGTCATTTGTCTTGAACGATTTCCAGTAGTCGTCCAGCATCTCCAACCTAACCTCCAATTCAAAATGTGTAAGTGCATTTGCCGCTTCGTTGCCTATGAAGGCTGCACTCATGTCCATGATGCACTCGGCAAACCGCTGTTGATCTGTGAGCAGCTCTTCCGTGGTTGCCATGTTCAAAGGTTAGTTCGAGACTCAAGCAGTGAATTGTAAACAACCGCCGAAAAAGTGGGCAGCTGTTGGTTGATACCTGTCGTATTCTAGCACTAACTGCGTTTGTGAGCCGTCAGCGTGCCGTAAACACAGTGACTACAGAGTGCAGACGACGCGCGTGCTGCGCTTGCCGATGATTTTACGGAGCAGAGACGAGCCGTTCGGGAGTGAGAGCGGACTTGACCATAGTGTGGCGCCCTCTGCGGGAACGCTCGATAAGCTGAAAAGCCGTTGAGAATTCAAGCCAAGCTTCGAGAAAATGGCGGATTTTAACTGATGATTCCGACTTCTCGTTTTCGATGAAAATTATTCTTGAATTGCAGTTAATTGATGAGATTCGTGTTGATTCGATTTTCTCTCGCGTGAAAGTGTTGAACTTTTGAGCACTTGCAGGTAGTAGGTGAGCGCAAGTTGAGAAACCCAATGACTTGTTTTAACTGCAGTACTGCGTATTTTCCACAATTCTTCTTTTAGATACTATCCCTCGATGAATGTGAAGATTCGGCTTGCAAGGACCAGAAAATGTGCGCGCGGTCTAGCTTGATAAATCGTGGACTGTAATTTTCTGTCGATTGGGGACGCGCGGCACGGGCGGTGATGACTGGTTGCAGAGGGAAGGGAGAATTGTAAATGAGCTTGACACACAGTTTTTAATTGAACTTAGCTTAACACTTTAATTAAATCTCAAAACAATTACATACTAACTTTACTCTAATCTTTTTGTTAAACACTCATTCTGTCCGAGAGTCTGCCTAGCGCGTGCAGCTCAGGACGAGCATTTTTTCTCTTAGAGCGCGAATACGGACCGAACCTCTCTACGATTCATGCGGAACGACGTGCGCGCGCAACTATAGTCAGGGCGCGCTAAATAAAATCAAACTAAAGGCTATCGGCCCGAACAGTTTGATTCAGATTCAAATAAAATAAAAAAAGTAAAATTTAAGTTAATTTTTTGAGTTTAAAAAAATAACTTTTTGTTAGTTTCACTATAAGTTTATGATTTTCATTTGATGATCTCTGTTATCAGAGAACTAGTAACTAGTAGATTAACCTAAGCTCTTGTTTCATTTAACTATAAAAGTATAATTTTCCATATTAGTCTCTATCGCAGGGATTTTTTGGCTAATATCATTCAAATGAATAAGTTTTATTGAATACAGAGACTCAAGCGACTAATTTTTTTCCCAAACTATTAATATAACATAAAGGGCACTGTTCTTTGATTCAGATTCAAATGAAATAAAAAGTAAAATTTGTTAAGTTAATTTTTTGAGTTTAAAAAAAAAGGCTTATTTGAGTTTAAAAAAATAACTTATTGTCAATTTCCTTAGAAGTTTATGACTTTCATTTTGTGATCTCTGTTATCAGAGAACTAGTAACAATTAAGTTAAATCCAGCAGGAAAGAGCTTTAATCATAGTAAAAAAAAAAAAATTTTTTTTAATTATTTTCTATACTATAGATGGCAAAATTTTAGTCAATCAAAACTACTTTTGAAAATTTTTGCTGACAAAACTTTATACATACATACCACACACAGCTATTTATGAGAATTTCAGGTTAATATTAAAAAATTTTGTTTTTTTAATTACAGTAAAATTGAGTTTTTTTTATAAAAAAAATTTTTTCAATCACTAAAAAATACATTGTTTTGTTAAAAAAAAAGTTTTTTATTTTTTTTTAAGTCGACCCCCCCCCCCATATCCCCCGGCATCATCCGACCCAAAGAAACACGGCATAGGTAGTCCCCTTCACTGCGTAAATAACTATTGAAACTTTATCATTACGTGATTACGTGCCCTAGATTATTTTTGACTAGCGGTTTTTTTTTTTTTTTTTTTAAAAGAATAATTATTAATTATCATTATTAATTATCAAAATGTATGAAACTTATGATTTGTGGTCTGCCTTGCGAAAGAAATAAAATCTAACAAAAACATACCTTTAAAAAAGTAAAAATTAACGGCGAGTGGTTTTTATCTGTCTGAATCTATCTAACAAAGTAAATTTCTTTGATCCGTCAAAGTAGCATCATAAAAAAGTAATTAATTGATAGAATTTCTTAACTTTCAAAAATATATGATCTTTCTAAAATTAAAAGTTATATTTTATTTATATTTGTAGTTTACTTTATACTAAACTATATAATTTATTGTTTACAATTTTAAGGCTTTACTATTGACACAAGTAAACTATTGACTGAAATAAAATCAGACAATAATAACGACAAGTTTTTCTTCGTGCCTGTATTGATTAAATTAACTTATTAAACTTTATGCAATTTATCAAGATTTATAATATTAATTAATTCTTTACAATTTTTATTATTTGTAATATAAACTATTGCCTGAAGTAAAATCAGGAAATAATAACGACGAGTTTTACTGCGTTACTTTATGAACTTAAATATTTATAATATAAATATTTAATAAATAATTTGTTTATTAAGTTTTAAAAATTTAAATTAAAAAAAGGAGTTTCTATGTCGATAAAACCATTTTGATACTTGACGAACCCATGCAGTCTCAAACTAAAATTTATAACGTTGCACATAAAGGAAGATATCAATTTCCTTTATTTTAACGAAAAACTGAATATGGGCAGTGTTTTGCTAATATGACCTTCTGTTTTTGTATAAACGGCAAAGAAATGGGTTCGTCGAGTATCAAAATGGTTTTATCGACATAGAAACTCCCTTTTTTAATTTAAATTTTTAAAACTTAATAAACAAATT
Source organism: Encarsia formosa (assembly GCA_038277355.1). NCBI lineage: Eukaryota > Metazoa > Arthropoda > Insecta > Hymenoptera > Aphelinidae > Encarsia > Encarsia formosa. The sequence goes on along the minus strand of CM076185.1, from coordinate 19,451,051 downwards.
ATTTATTAAATATTTATATTATAAATATTTAAGTTCATAAAGGAACGCAGTAAAACTCGTCGTTATTATTTCCTGATTTTACTTCAGGCAATAGTTTATATTACAAATAATAAAAATTGTAAAGAATTAATTAATATTATAAATCTTGATAAATTGCATAAAGTTTAATAAGTTAATTTAATCAATACAGGCACGAAGAAAAACTTGTCGTTATTATTGTCTGATTTTATTTCAGTCAATAGTTTACTTGTGTCAATAGTAAAGCCTTAAAATTGTAAACAATAAATTATATAGTTTAGTATAAAGTAAACTACAAATATAAATAAAATATAACTTTTAATTTTAGAAAGATCATATATTTTTGAAAGTTAAGAAATTCTATCAATTAATTACTTTTTTATGATGCTACTTTGACGGATTCATAATTAATTCTTGCTATACTTTTGTTATTACATTTTTGCGTGCGTATAGAAAGTAATGATTGCAACTAAATATTTGATTGTTATTATTTTTAAGTGCGCCATTGATCATTAATTTAAATTATTAAACTAATATTCCTTTTGTATATAAGTCAAGTTTAAAAACAAAAATCAGTTACCAAATAATTTTTAACGTGTATTCATTAGTTTGAATCGGACCATCTCCGAGGAATTAGGTTTAATTTTTTAGAGATGGTACTATGCGAAAGATATACGCGTTGTTAAAATTCTGCCACCGGTAGCTGTCTTGGAAGAGTTTTCCCCCAAAAAAAATAGCTAGTGCTACCGCGCTTTATTTAAAGTAACAGAAATTGCTGTAACCTCACTGATAATTTGATTCAAAGATTTTCTTGAATATTTTCGAGTACTCATAACTTACAATTCTTTAAAAGGTTCTACTTTTGCATGACACTCGTCATGCTGACCATTTCAGCGGCGTATAAGGCTTTTTCATAGCAGACGACTTACTTTTATCGCGATGAAACCAAAATGAAATTTTGTAGTTTTATTTAAATTTTTATGAATTATTTAGCTTTTTGAACCTGTTAGTATTAAATTCTACTAATTATTCTGATAACTTTATTATGGAAAAATTTACGTTGTTTTTACTTTAAAGCTGATGAAAAAGTCCTTGTTGTGCACCATGAATAATACCCCAAGCGAAAAAAGATACGTACTTGTGAGTTTTAAACTTTTCATATTCGTTTTTACCAATAATATTTAAGTTTCTATGATTTTTTAGATTAATTTGGAAACAATTTTTTACCATTAACGCTGTAAAGCCGACAGAATCGGGAATTTTTTTTCATCGTCAAAAATTGGTGACTGGTGGACAGTCACTCTGCTAATGCCTTCTGCAACGACTCATCCTTCGCTGAGCACAATATTCGCTTCTCCATTCCCTTCCACCGTTTCAGTAGGCAAGGCATAATCAGGGATGTCCCATTGGAAGTGAGCACTGAGGAGCTCAAGAGGGAACTTAAACGCAACTCAGCCTTAATCCTGGATGTGAAAGACTCAACCACAGGGACAAGAGGAGTGGAACCTCATCTCTACAGACACCATCTTACTCACTTTCTCTGGACCATGTAGGCCAAATCGAGTCTTTCTTTACTGTTGTACTTACTATACTGATGTGTACACCCCTCCGCTTAAGGGGATAGTAGGGTCAAACGAGCGAAAAAAAGTGCTTTTTTGACGATTTTTAAAATGAAATCAAACAAACTCTGTTTATTGTAAAATATAGCACTTTATTAAGTAACATTTAACAAAGCTTTTGTCAAATTTTGGAGTAAAAATATGAAGATTTGAGTCTCGGGCAGTCTTCGGTGATACCTTACGAAAAAGGTGTTTTGCGGTGTCCACTCGTACTTGGTACTGGCTTATCTGAAACACAATTTCCAAGAAGATTTAGTGAAAGGATAAGTTTTGCTAGGTATTGACGGGCCGGTTTTTTTTTCTTCAATTTTTACATTTTTACCGGCCGTAAAAATCTATGTTTTCGCTTCAAACTGCCGGTAAAAATGTAAAAATTGAAAAAAAACCGGCCCATCAATACCTAGAAAAACTTATCCTTTCACTAAATCTTCTTGGAAATTGTGTTTCAGATAAGCCAGTACCAAGTACGAGTGGACACCGCAAAACACCTTTTTCGTAAGGTATCACCGAAAATTGCCTGCCCGAGACTCAAATCTTCATATTTTTACTCCAAAATTTGACAAAAGCTTTGTTAAATGTTACTTAATAAAGTACTATATTTTAAATTAGATAAAATAAATAAATAACAACGATTTAGTTACTATTTAAAATTTCCACTTTTATTTTAAAAATTATGACGATCGTTTCGACACACAGTACACTAATTAGTATTTTTCACAGGAACAGACAGGCAGCTTGCGTTATTTTTAAAATTTATGAATAGTTTGCATAGAAAGATAGAATTTACAGTTGAAATTGAGAATGACAGTTCGATTAATTTTCTAGATCTGACTATTGCTAGGATAGATAATAAAGGGTATAGCCTGTTAAGGGGGGGTAAAGTGCCCCCAGAGCAAACCCCTACAATATATATATCATTCGAAAGGTCTTAAAAAAAGAAAATTTTTGACGCCAACTAGAAATTTTTATCTCATATACTGCGCATGCGCGGTTAAAAATAGTGATTTTTCAACTTTTATTTATATCTCCAAACCTATATAAGATAAAAAAACGAGGTCGGCGGCAAAATTTTGTTTGAAAAAAATGTAGTTCGAAAAATTTTTTTTTTTAATTTTAGGTCAAAAAACGGAATTTTTACGGCGATTTTAAAACTTAAAATGCCCATTAATAAAAACCTGTAATGGCTGCAGTGCTAAAAAAAATTTTTTTATACGTATTTTGATGAAATTTTTTCACTTGAATTTTTTCAGATTTTTTCAGAGGGTGGAAAGCACTTAAAAAATTAAAAAACCGATTTTTTAAACGCTTTTTCGCTTTTTAATTGGTTTAAATCAAGTTATAAATTATAAAACTATTACAACTTCTTTTGTTTTACAAATTTACATATCACAGTACCATAGGTTATATTAAATTATCATTTAGAGCCTTAAAAAGGGCAAAAAAGCGATTTTTTAAACGCTTTTTCGCTTTTTTGTTACCATAAATTGAATTTAAAATTATAAAACCGATACAAAAACTTATTTTTTGTTAAATTACATACTAATTTACAGTTAAAAAAATTAAAACATTATTTTTAACTTAAAAAAGCCCGAAAAATCGATTTTTTCAACACTTTTTCGCTTTCTCGATACCTTAACTTAAATTTAAAATTATAAAACTGATACAAAAACTTATTTTTTGTTAAATTACATACTAATTTACAGTTAAAAAAATTAAAACATTTGTTTGGGCTAAAAAAAGGTCGAAAAAGCGATTTTTTGAACACTTTTTGGCTATTACGAAATAACCAATCGGTCATAACAACTTAGAAAATTTTATAAGAGTCACGTTTTACAATAATATAAACTAAGCAGCCATAAAAATAATTATAGCACATCTATGTGCCTTATAAAGGTCGAAAAAGTGATTTTTCGAACACTTTTGGACAGTTCTGAGCTTAAAAATTACTATTATACAATTTAAACTTATCTAAAGTCTACTTGTTTACAATAATACAGGAAAATAAGTTGTTACAACAGTTATCTCACACTTATTTGCCTTAAAAAAGCCAAAAATCATTTTTTGGGTGTTTTTTTAACAATATGAACTTACATACTGTTCACACGCACTCAAAAATTATTTTAAAACTACTATTTTATAGTAATACAAGTTAAAAATCAATTAAATCAAATTAAAATCAAAAACAATCTAACTAAATTTATTCAATCATCATCATCACTATCTTCATCTATAATAGGCATCGTGTCGTCTTCGACGAAAAGTTCTGATAATATTTGTGATGGACTCAGCTGTTTCGACTTGAATCTTCCACAGGACAAATAGTAAATTACTGCGGCGACGTGTGAACAACATCCAATTGTTCGTAGCCCATTAGCACACTCGCAGCACCACCGTTTGATCCCTGCGCAACCAACTGTTTCAGGACTGTACTCTATGTAACAATTGTAAGTCTTCGATTTTATGTGTCTGGACTGTACTTGTATTCTGATGATTTTTTCAGATTCTTTGAGATATTTCAAATGAAGAACACCATTTATATCAAGCATCTCTGCCAAATAGGAAACAGCTTGTTTTAATTGATATCCACCAGTAAAAAAGATTTTCAGATCTTTTTCGGTCATTTCTGGAAAATCACTTAAGTCAGTTGATGTTAGATCGCTGAAGGTAACTTTCTTTCTGCTCCAGCCTCCATTTTCTGCTTCTTGATGTAATGTATTTTCTATTTGAGATTGAAGTTTCATACGATCAACAATTTCATCGGTCATGCCAACATCAGAGTGAAATCGCTTCCCAAAAAAGTTGTTCAAAAAGCATGCTATTCTAACAAAGTGCTTTGCATTGTGTAAAGATTTATTATCAAATTGGTGATGAAGAAGTTTATATTTTTGACCAATTACTCCATGTATCGCTTCCACTGACCATCGGATTTTTGTTACAAACCTTGAATGATTAGCCTCTTCTCGAGTCAGCTGGTTTCTTTTACCTTTAAGAGAAGGCATCAAAACTTTGTAACCTTTATCCTGTAGGTACTGAACTACATCACGAAATCCTCTATCAAGAACAAAAACGTCGTTTTCTTGTAACAAATCCGAAAATTCTTGGTTTGTCTCTAGTAAGTGTTTTAAAATCTGCGCATCATTCATATGTGCTTCAAAAGGACCTAGAACATCAATGACATGACCATCTGGCATACAGATTGTAAAAGGCTTTGCTAAATGACATTTTTTTTGTCCTGTATAAGATTTTCTTTGATAATCGTTGTTTGCGCTTTTTTGATGCCGAAGGTAAGTACCATCACCAATTATCATTAACTGATTATCATTTAAATCATGCAATTTCTTAGCGATGGATGTGATATGATTTGTAACGAGCTCTTGTCTAGTTAGTGAATTGATACCAAATCTACTGGGTAAGACATCAACTTTAAACGACTGAATAACAGATTCCACAAAATTAGAAATTTGTTGCGACCACTGAATCCCTAGAATGGCTGCTATCATGCTATTCGAATTACCACTTCTTAATTTTAGTAAAAACACTACTAACGCCTGAGTAACATCTCTATTGTGTGAGGCTCTCATGCCTGTCAGCATTCCACGAAGTTGAATTAACTGCTCCCAGTTAAGACCAGTAAACACAATTAAGCTTTTTTCAGGCATTGAAAAGTCAGAAACTCGATAAAAAATATCTCTATCAACTCGTGCAGAAAAATTTTCCAGTAGTTTTTTTAGTTCAGAAACTTCTATTACACTAGAGTTAAAATGAATACGTAAGTGCCTGAGCTCATCTTCATAAAAAAGTTTTTTGACACTTAAATGGGACTTGCAAGTTCGATTGCCTGTAAATATTTTAAAAATTATAAATGATTTTAAAAATTTAAAAATGATTGCTACCGTATATATTTGAAGGTAAGCCTTTTTTACTTTTTTTAAAGGTCAAAAGTTGGGGTTGTATTCGAATGCGGCTTATCTTCAAGCACATACAATAAGTTAAAAAATAATCTAGGGTACCTTTTGGAATGAATATTTGCGTTTTACAGTAGGCTTGAGAGCGAGCATGGAAAGAAATTGTAACTAAATTGTTGGCTGTACAACCACAAAGGCAGCAGTACTTGTGAGTGGCAACAGTTCTGTTGATCGGCATTTCTACTGTTTCGGGCTTTTCTCGTTCAGGTTCGAACTGCACTGGTGGATCCAGCGATGACTGGGACGATTGAGACTCTGAAGTTGTTTGTGAAAAAATTTCAGTTAAGGCTGAAACTGCATCGTTGAGACTTTGCGAAAATTGTGGCTGTTCTTCCAGCTTAGGTTTTTTGTTAGTTTTATATAGTCTCAGTTTAGAAGAGCACTTCAAACACAAAAAACAACCAACGGTTCCAACTCTAAATACGAATTCACCTATTTCTACTGTTTCATACAACCAATCAGTAATTTCAGCTGCTTCTTCTTGTGTATTGATAATTTTTTTTTCATTTGCTCTTAATTTACGCTCATTTATATTACATTTCAAACATCTTGAATCATCCTGTTTAAGTTCTTCTTGTTCCTGTTTCTGCTCTTCTAAATCCATATTTTCAATTTTTTGAAGAAATCTTTATATTCAGACCTATTAAAATAAATATTAAGTAAAGCAATAATTAAAAAAAATTTGTTTAAAAATTTTTAATTTTAGTAACCTATGAGAAATAATAAGTTTGTTGACTTAAGCTGCTTTTTAAAATTATCCAGATTGCGTCAGTTTCAGAAAATCAGAGTTCAGATGCTGCCACAAAAACAGTTTCAATATGAATTAGCTCAGACATCTCTGTATCATGTTTTCATAACATGCATAGCTGCGGATATAAAATTTTTATTAATGTGGGTTTTTTAAAAATAAATTCAGATATTACAAAAAAAAAAATAAATAAATAATAGTATAAAAAATTATGCCAAAGCGTATTACATATTTTAAAATAAGTATGCGGTTAAAAATTCATTATTTTAAACACAATTTAATTTTGAACAAAAAACCATAATTTTGATTTTTAGTTTTATTAAGTTATGAAAACTTTTTCAAATAAATTCAGAAAAATTTAACTTTTTAATAAACTAAATAACATATGATATCATAATGATTATATTAAATTATTTGCACAGCGATAAAAGCTGTTTTCAAGAACCTGAATTATGATCTTTAATGATTATAAGCTATCATTTTTTGCATATCATGTTTCAATCTATAAAATAATTTCAAAAATAACTCAACCAAAAAAGTTTATGCTTCACACAACTGCAATGAGTATTGGAAAGTTTTTGTAAAACTTTCATTTCATTTTATAAAATATAATAATTCCAGCAGTTGATACAAATAAACAGAAATTCCAAATAATTGTGCTATGGTAGTAATGAAAAATTTTCAAGGAAAGTCTAAGTGACATGTGGAGGGAAAATCGTACCAAACTCTGGGTTATGTAATCTCATCTTAAATGATAATGCTTTGCTCAATATTCATAAGTTTCAAACTATACCATCCTTAAGTGACTTATGATTTGGATCATAAATAGAGATATTTTTAACCACAATCAACCAATCACTTAATATTAACTTTCCAGCACTATTTTTTTTATATCAAACATAGTTTTTATTAAAAATTGACCTAGAATTCATTCACCAGTAATCCTGACTACTCAAACAACCTTCTTTTTCACTTATTTTTAATAATATCTTCAACTTCTTAGATTCTTGTTCAATTTTACTCTAAGATAAAGTTCTATGAAAAAACAGTTTGGTACATATTGCCTTCCACACGTCATAGACTTTCCTTGGCTGTTTATTTTCACAATTTTTACATAAATAAAATTAAAAACTTATTTGATCTGTACACACAACTTTCAGGCTTATTTCAATACTTCTATAACTATCTCAAACAAAGTTTTTGAATCATTTCAAGAATTACAAATGTTAAAGATTGAAGTAATAAAAAAAACCAAACTTAGTGTACCTACACCTTCAGAATTCAAGCCTAACTATACATTTTTACCAGCAACAGACTCTTTAATTGCAGCACGAACCAAGAACAAAAACAGTTTAATTTTATTTTAAAAAACTCGTGTCCGAGTAAACGTATGTACGTGTATGTACAAATAACGCGTATCAAATCACAATAAGTACTAACTCTGACTTAATCGTTATTTTTAAAAAAACTCAGCAAAAACATAAAAAAAATCAGCAGTCGTCCGAGTCCCAACTCCCGAGAACGACGACATTCGAGGGAATAAAGCTGTGGCTGAGTGTGGCAGGTGGCTACGGTGTTAGTACCTTTGCGCTAACTAACGGTAGAAAACTGAACTCTTAGGTTTAAAATTTAATTTTAATTCTGAACTTTTTATAATTTTTTCATTGATTACTGAAAAAAAAAAAATTGTAATGAGCTAATTTTTAAAATAATTGATAAAAAAATTAAATTATTCGTAAGATCTTTCGGACGTACACACGTTCAGGCAACACATATATTTTCAGTTGGTTTCTTGAAAAATACTTAAATATAAGTTAAAAATTGACAAAAAATTATTTTTCCTAATCGTTAGTAAGTTTATAATCGTATAAGATTTTTAACAGATGAAGTAAGGTGAGATAAGATTTGAGAGATAAAACCGTCTGGAGCAGAAGCCAGAAACATGAGTTTTTAAAACTCGTAAGTCGTAAGTCATTTTTTAAAATAATTAAAAGTGGTCGTCGTTGTTTTATCATTAGCTTTTTTTATTTTTTCTACCACAGTATGTATTATCATAAATACTGAAGACAGCAAAAACAGCACTAGTTGAACAAAGAGGAAATTATTGTGTACAGTATTTAAGATTATCAAAATGAAGCATATGAAAACATAACCTATCGTGACTATAAAAATTATGTTGTTGTGATTAAAATTAACTTAAAGTACATAAAATTCCTAGTTAAAAATACGGAAACTTATTGAAAAATTGTAGTTTAACACATACATTAATTAATTATTATTAATTATTATTATTAATTTAATCCATTAATTTCATCAATAAAATTCAAGATTTTCGAGCTTAAAAAATTAAAATAGTGCCAAATTTTTTGGTATCAAATGCTTGAAAAAAAAAATATTTTTATATTTGAAGTTATATTGTACAATGTGATGGTCAAAGTTTACTAAAATACTTTTACAACATGCGAGCAGCACCTGGCACATTGGAAGCTTCAAAAAACCTACTTTATTTCAAAACTGGCCTCAATCATTTTTGCTGATACTTACTCTTATATCCATCACATTTATATTTGAAGGTAAAGTATAAACAGTAAACTAGTTTTGAAAAATTAAACTTTAACCCATACACACAATTTCATCAATTGAATAAAAAAATTTTAAACTTTAAAAAGTAAACAAGTACCTTTTTTACAGTCTCTTTTTTACACATTTTTAGGTTTTGGACTTACATTCTGGAATGCGATTCAATAAAATATCTTTACACCTGATATGCGAACTGCACCTGACCTTGGAAGCTTCAAAAAAATAACTCCATCTTGAATGATTAATTCTTTGCTAATTAAATTTTTTTCATTTACAATATTTTTTATAAGGATAATTAAAATAAATTTTTTTTATTTTTAATAGGTAAAATTTTGAATCAATGCAAAAAACTACAACTTGTGAAAATTGACTTCAGTCTACTTAGCTGTATCATCAACCTACTAGAAGAAACACTTGTTCTTGCTTTGAACTCGCTGAACAGAAAATTAAAATCCTTTGGTAACAGAAGAAAAAAAACGCAAATTGGTTTTAAAAAAAATGTTTTATCTGGGCGGGTTATCAAGAAAAATTATGTATTTATTTAGACTGCTTTGACTGAGAGATACATACATATTTTAAAAGGCTCAAATAATTTTTCAAGTTAATTTTTGTCCAAAAAGTTACCTTCTTGTATTTTTAAGACAGTAAGGCATGTACTGATAACTATTCTAACAACTTTGTTACAAGCTTGTATCATTGTGAAATAGTAGCTTTTAAATAATTTTTGAGTTTGAAATTGTCAGAAAGTAACTTTTTTGTCTTTTTAAAATAGCAGGGCTATGCAATAATTATTCGCGTAACTTCTTAACTCTTATTAGTATAAAATAGTAGTTTTAAAATAATTTTTGAGTGCGTGTGAACAGTATGTAAGTTCATATTGTTAAAAAAACACCCAAAAAATGATTTTTGGCTTTTTTAAGGCAAATAAGTGTGAGATAACTGTTGTAACAACTTATTTTCCTGTATTATTGAAAACAAGTAGACTTTAGATAAGTTTAAATTGTATGATAGTAATTTTTAAGCTCAGAACTGTCCAAAAGTGTTCGAAAAATCACTTTTTCGACCTTTATAAGGCACATAGATGTGCTATAATTATTTTTATGGCTGCTTAGTTTATATTATTGTAAAACGTGACTCTTATAAAATTTTCTAAGTTGTTATGACCGATTGGTTATTTCGTAATAGCCAAAAAGTGTTCAAAAAATCGCTTTTTCGACCTTTTTTTAGCCCAAACAAATGTTTTAATTTTTTTAACTGTAAATTAGTATGTAATTTAACAAAAAATAAGTTTTTGTATCAGTTTTATAATTTTAAATTTAAGTTAAGGTATCGAGAAAGCGAAAAAGTGTTGAAAAAATCGATTTTTCGGGCTTTTTTAAGTTAAAAATAATGTTTTAATTTTTTTAACTGTAAATTAGTATGTAATTTAACAAAAAATAAGTTTTTGTATCGGTTTTATAATTTTAAATTCAATTTATGGTAACAAAAAAGCGAAAAAGCGTTTAAAAAATCGCTTTTTTGCCCTTTTTAAGGCTCTAAATGATAATTTAATATAACCTATGGTACTGTGATATGTAAATTTGTAAAACAAAAGAAGTTGTAATAGTTTTATAATTTATAACTTGATTTAAACCAATTAAAAAGCGAAAAAGCGTTTAAAAAATCGGTTTTTTAATTTTTTAAGTGCTTTCCACCCTCTGAAAAAATCTGAAAAAATTCAAGTGAAAAAATTTCATCAAAATACGTATAAAAAAATTTTTTTTAGCACTGCAGCCATTACAGGTTTTTATTAATGGGCATTTTAAGTTTTAAAATCGCCGTAAAAATTCCGTTTTTTGACCTAAAATTAAAAAAAAAAATTTTTCGAACTACATTTTTTTCAAACAAAATTTTGCCGCCGACCTCGTTTTTTTATCTTATATAGGTTTGGAGATATAAATAAAAGTTGAAAAATCACTATTTTTAACCGCGCATGCGCAGTATATGAGATAAAAATTTCTAGTTGGCGTCAAAAATTTTCTTTTTTTAAGACCTTTCGAATGATATGTATATTGTAGGGGTTTGCTCTGGGGGCACTTTACCCCCCCTTAACAGGCTATACCCTTTGATTTTAGTATTTTTCACAAGCCTACACATACTGATATAGCTATACACGTTTTATCTCAACATACTTTTGCTCAAAAATTATCCACTTTCCATGCCTACATTCATAGACTTTTAACGACTCCTTTATCCGATAAAAATTATGACAAAGAACTGAATTTTATTCGTCAAATCGCTGTTAACAACGGTTATAAGGTTGATTTGGTTGATACTTTAATAAGGAAGAAAAATTATAAATTGACTATAGATGAAGTTTTTCCGAATAGAAAATTTAACACTGAAACTACTACTTTTTTCAGTTTACCTTATATTGGAGATCTATCCGATAAAGTTGCTCGATTTTGTAAAAAATCATTTCCCCATCTTGATTTTATAATATCTTTCAAATCCGCGAACTCCCTAAGCCGACAGATCAAAAATAATAAAGATAAAGTTTGCAAAAATCACAAGTCTGGTGTTTACAAACTTACATGCGGATCATGTGATAAGATCTACATAGGTCAGACTGGCCGCGCTTTTCAAGCTAGGATGGACGAGCATTTTAAATACAGGATTAATGAATCAAAGTATGCATTTCATGTTTTATCAGAAGCACATGATTTTGATTATGATTTTGAGACCTTGCACATAATGAATAAAAGTAAACTTTTGGATTATTTTGAGGCTATGGAAATAAATAAATTTAGATACAGTGACAGACTTTTGAACGAACAGACAGATTTGAATTCATCTCCGTTATTAAACCTTTATCTTTTTAAGTGAGATTTACATTCACATTTAGTATTCATAAAACTCTGCTTGTATATTACCTTTGTACGTGTATGTTATTATATGATATGTTTTGTTTTGTTTTGTTTTCTATGTATGTACTCTTTGGATCTGTATACATTACTCATACTTATGAATTTGTTTTTGTAACTAACTCTTTAGATTTCTAATTTGTATCGAATCAGTTTATACTCAATATCTGATGAAGACACTGTGTGTCGAAACGATCGTCATAATTTTTAAAATAGAAGTGGAAATTTTAAATAGTAACTAAATCGTTGTTATTTATTTATTTTATCTAATTCGATGATGAATTTCCATCAAGTAGACAAAAATTCAATTACTATATTTTACAATAAACAGAGTTTGCTTGATTTCATTTTAAAAATCGTCAAAAAAGTACTTTTTTTCGCTCGTTTGACCCTACTATCTCCTTAAGATCTGCTTTAAATGTTTTAGGTTTGGTCACTTTCAAATTCAATGTCAGAGTAAGGAGCTGTGTGAATACTGTGGATGTCTGCAGCAGGAGGAAGACAAGGACTCCTGCCCAAAGAAAACATCCCCAGTTTGTGTCAACTATAAAGGATCTCACTCTGCTGAGCACAGGAAATGCCCGAAGTGGGAATTTCAAGGGAAAGTTCGCTCGTTAGCCGCTGCTCAGAATTACACTATCGCGGAAGACTACAACTACGTGTTGAGAACGAATCCTCTCCGATATCCAGGACCCACATGACTGGTAGTAAGTACTGCAGAGGTTACTGCAAAGCCACAGACCTCGATAATTCCCCCCCCCCTCCTTTAACCCAGGATTTACGTTCGTCCTGCGGCTTCTCCGAGGACTTTATAACCTCCTCGACACCTCCTGCCTTTCCCTCAACTCTAGGCGATGGCTCTAAACTCTCTTTCGCTCTAATGGCCCGAGGCTGTCCCGAGGATTTCCCGAGGATTCCGCTCTTCCGGTCCTCCTCAACCAGATAACCTGTCTACTCGTAAGGGCAAATCTGTCTCTTTTGGAGCCAGCAAGAGAGGCCACATGTCAGCCGCCTTTGAGGAGCAAGTCAGGGAGGCTCTCGTCTTTCCTAACGGCCGCTGGAAAACATATTACAGGGACCTGTACTCCTTCCCCCAAAAACACTCGTCTCAGGATCCTCCTACAGAGCCATCTGGGTCTACTCAGAATCAATAACCTTTTGGCCTTGGATCCAAATTTACTGGCACATCCTCTCTCTCTTATCGGCACTATCATTGACATGTTTATTATCCCTCTTCTGAAATCTTATAGCTACCAAGATATGATCCCGTTCATATCCAGTTTTTCGACTCACTTCTCTTCTCCCAGGAACTTTCATGATGGGGCCCATGTGCCCGCTCTCCCCATGCTTAAGATCTTCCAAAGAAACTATCTTTCCTTCAGCATAAACCTCGCCCACCTCCAACTGATGTCGTATAGATATGATATTATCATTTTATGTGAAACTTTTCTCAAGTCAGAGATCTCTGCTTCCCTCAGGGACTTTGTTATTATCCGCAACGACCGCGCCGCGGTAAAGGGAGGTGGGGTTGCTATTTGCGTGAGGAAAGATCTCCCTTTTAGCTTTGTTGATGGTTCTTTTTATGACTGTCAGCTTGAATGCACTGCTGTTGCTATTGAGTACGGGTCGAAAAATCACTGCTTGTGACCTCAGTTTACCGCCCTCCACGCGACAGTTTCAGACACGGTATTTGGCAAGAGTTTCTCGACTCTATCCAGGGTCATGACTCTTATTTCATAGGCAAGGATTTCAATTGTCATAACGAATTTTGGAGTAGCCAGCAGACTGATCCAATTAGTCAAAGCCTGCTGGCCTCCTTCGATGAGCGCGATCTCTGTGTCCTGAACGATGGCTCATTCACACGCGTGAACAGTACCCCCTCAGGCAGTACGAGCTGCATTGACCTGTCTTTCATCTCTACTCACCGTCTCCCTTCCAGCAGTTGGAGGGTCGAGAGGGACCGTGAATCCAGCGACCACCTACTGACTTCTGTTACGTTGGGTATTTCGACAGAAATCTTGGCTCCTGCTTCTCACAGGCCTAATTACTCCAAACTCTCCGACGAGGACTGATCGAGGAGGAATTTAGGAACGAGCTCGAGGCTTTTTCCTTTGATGCTCTCCCCGCTTCGTCTTCTGCTGGAAAAAGATACTCCTACCTGACCTCTGAAATTTTGAAAGCCATCAAGAGGAAGCTCCTAACCTTTTCTACCAGTCGTCGTAGATGGAACGTGAACAAACTCCCTTGATGGAACAAAGACTGCTCCGAGGCAGTCATGGAAAAGCGTGAAGCCCTTTGGACCTGGCGTAAACACCCTTGGCTCATCGAAGACATCAAAGCTGCGGACTGCAAGGCCGACAAGACTTTTAGGAGGAGTAAGATTGATAGCTACAGAGAGTTTTGCTCCTCTCTCACCCCCTTTACACCTCACAGGCAGTTTTGGTCGACGATTAAGTCTTTTCAACACAGAAACCTTAATCCGGCTCTGGCTTCCAATAACGTTTCTTACCTCGAAAGACAGAGGGAACTTATTCCTACTATCTGCCCTCCCAACTGTTTCTTCCCGCACTTCCCGGCTGAGGAAGACTTCAGACCCCCGGCTGGCCGATCATAAAGTTTGCTCAAAGCCAAACTCTTCTCCAGGCTTAGACAGGATATATAACCTGCTTATCTCAAAACTCTCAGACACAATATTAATCTCCTTGTTAGAGGTTTTTAACGATTTATATTTGGGGGGAGTCTTTCCTACCTCTTGGAGAGAATTCCTGGTCTTCTTTATCGCAAAGGGCAACTCTGGTAAATTTTGCCCAATCTCCTTGGCTCAGTCTCTACTCAAAATCCTAAAGAGAATGGTCCTGGTCAGATTTACCTGGTGTCTCGAACATCACTACCTCATTCCTTCTGCGCCAGCGGGATTCAGAAAGAAAAGATCCTGTCTAGACAACTTGGTCACGAGATTTTCAATGGCTTATTTACTGACTTCGCCTTTTACAACTATTTTCCTGAGAAAATAAATTTTAAAGGTAGAATTTCTCCCTTGGCTTCAATCGCTACGGCGGAAGCTCTTGCTGTTCGCTTAGCCCTTCGCTACATAGTAAGCAAAGACTTCTCCAAGTCAATTATTTTTTCTGACTCCCTCAGTACCCTTCAATCTCTTAATTCCCCCGCTGATTTCATGCCCTCTTACCATCCCATTGCCTTTCAAATTAAAGAATTAATCTTCTTTCTATATAATCCCGGTAATGAAGTCACCTTAGTCCAGATTCCCAGCCAACGCCTGCCACATCCGCATTATCCTCAAATTCCTCTCAGAGTGTAAGCGCTCAATTTAATTTTTTATCGGAAGGATATTTCATTATCTTTAATGATGCTATCGATTTCTTATTCTGCCTTATTTCAGATTCATTCTGACCGCTTTCCTGCAGCGTACGCGCATCGGAACAGTTGATGACCGTATAGCCTTTAATTAGGCTGGAGTCAGCATAGCCACGAAAAAAAAAATAAAAAAAAATAAACGACTAGAGCGAGAGAGACAGAGCACTACAACCACCGGTCGCTTCCCGGAATTCTATCCTGTCACAACATGCTCACTGACGCCTCTCTTCTGAACGATATCTCAACATGAATTTTTCCAACTTCGCCTGCAAACCACACATAATACTCCTAACCTCGACCCCTTCTCATGCGCCCCTCCCAGGCCAAGATCATCACCGACGTTCCCGGCCCCGATCGTCACGTGTCACACGTTTTCTCGCTGCACCCTGAACAAATGAAGGCCACCTCGCACTGGCTTCATAAAAAACTTCACTCCGTTTTCCAAATACACATCCACAAGCAATCACGAGGCCGAACGAACGCGATAGACAAAGCATGATTTTTAACTTTCTATACAAAGTCGCACTTGACTTTCTGATTGTCAGGTAGGTCTTTTGGAACACCAGGGTCAAAATAGCCTCCCGATTAAATTCTCCATCTTGCAACTCAGGAGCAGTGGGACGAGTGACGTATCACTAGAGAGTGGAGCGCACAACACATATTCTGTTTCGACTTAATACCTTCTCGCGTAAGGGCGCGAGAATGGGCTTCAGTTCAATAAATGAATGCGGGAAGGGTTATGCAATTATTAAGGTTGATGTTGGAAAAATACTTGTGTTTGGTAACAGCGATTTATTTTTCACAGAACTATGTACAATGCTACTCGCAGGTAGCTCGTTGTGAGGCAGAAACGCGCGAGAAAAAAAACAATGGCTCGATCGCGTGTTCGAGTACCGGGCTCGTATTTTGGCCGGGTCTGTGAAAATTGGGGGACGAGTCGCAGTGTTAACCTTTAGAGTACCGGGATTTCAAGCAGAAAATAACCATAAAAAAATGTATTTAAAAAGTATCTTATATAGTATATTAAACATCGGCAAGATGTCGACCATGGGTTGTTTCCGTATACGGAAACTCCGGCCCGTAACGTCACGCACCATATTGAGTATTTTTTGAAATCATAAAGTATGATTTTAATTACTTAAAACAAATTGACAAGGCAAAAAATAAGCATAATACGTCAAATTCAATCATAATTTAATAAGCTAAGGTTATTTAGAGCCTCCATAATCAGGTCGCCGATGACGAGTATACCCGGGGGTCATCTTCAGGGAAAAAGACTGATTTTTCTAGAAATTTATTTGATCAGTTTTTTTTTTTATAATCAGGGTGATAACTTCGACTTAGACGCATAATTTTCCGATTTCGGGTACTCAGAGCTCATTTCCGAGGAGCTAGACCCCCAGGTCATTCAAAACAAGCGTATTCGAGAGAAAAAAAAAAAAAAAGATACAAAATGAAACAATTTGAAGACTTTTGGGACTGAGAACTTTTATACTCGAAAATACAAAAAAATAACGGACCTAAGTGGTAACCAGGTCGTTCAAACATTACTTCCCAGAAATTATTTTCAAAAATTTTAACTTTAAAAAATTACTTATTTTCCATTTGCAGTATACGGAAAACCCGGTACTCTAAAGGTTAAGAACCGTCCGAGTTCGAATACGAAAAACGCGACGCGTCGGCCACGAGCTCGGTGAAATTAAACGAACACGAAGTCGAAAACTAAAATAAAAATGATTGAATTTTGAGAATAACGATCGCGTACAAATGTGCGGATCGCGGTGCGTATCCAGACTAACTCAGGACGTGCTTGGAGGGACCGCAAATATTCATCACTCCACCTAGATCAAAATGTATGCATTAGTGAAGTGATGTACTTCCAGCAGTTAGCTGGAGAGACATTATCAGGTACAAATGGTAGGGACTCTGCCCGTTAAAAAATGCCCAGGTGTAAGGGCTGAAAGGTCGGTAGGGTCGGTACTTATCTTAGAAAGCGGACGACAGTTGAGGCAGGCTTCAATTTGGTACAACAGGGTGCACATCTCTTCGAAGGTCAGCATGGAGTCCTGGACCACTCGGTGCAGGTGATGTTTCACCGATTTGACTCCAGCTTCCCAGAGACCACCCATGTGAGGCGTGTATAGCGGAATTTACGTCCAGTCCACCCCGTCATTCGCCAGAAGACTCGTTGTGTCCTTGTAGAATTTGGATGCAGCTTTAAACATCGCCTTCAGTTGTTTGTCCGCGCCCTTGAAGGTCGTACCGTTGTCGCTTATCATGGACTGACATGGTCCTCGACGACTGTTGAAGCGTCGAAATGCTGCGAGGAAAGCTTCTGAAGTCAGGTCAGATACAGCTTCCAAGGCGATTGCTTTGGTGACTAGACAGACAAAAACAGCTATATAGCCTTTAAAAGATTTTTGACCACGGCCTTGGGCCGCTTTGATTTGAATTGGGCCAGCGTAGTCTACGTCGGTAGAATAGTATATTACACACCGGGCGCTGGAAAGTATTAGCAAGCCCTAGCAAACCCAAATTGACGCCCGAGCCGAAGGCGAGGGTGTTAAGGGTTTGCTAGGGATTTTTCATAACGACGGGAGGAAAAGCCAAAGTCCTGCTCCGATCCAGGGAGGGATTTTGGTGTTTTCGTCCCGGAGGTATGAAAATAAATGGTAAATTAGGAGTTATACGTTTTTTAGGTAAATTACCCATTACCTGATTCAAAGTACGTCCAGCGTACTTGGTACAAACAATACAACTCCTTACGATGGATTTCACTAACGAAGTGCCACTGACAATCCAAAACTTGCGCTCCAAGTGACTGCGCGTAAGGCCAGCAGGACCATGGAGCGTCTGGATATGTGACTCTCGTACAAGCAGGACTGCCAGGTAGTTTCGTTTATGGAGCAGGATCGGGTGCTTTTCGCTGAATGGAAGGTCAGCGTTCTGCAATCGGCCACCAAGACGCAGAATCCCGTTCTCATCTATTAAAGGCTTAAGGGCCAAAATTTTCGAGCTGGTTGAAACTGGAATACCCTTTTCTAGGTTGTTGATCTCCTGCGAAAAAAAAGCGGATTGCGAGTGTTTCACCCACTTATTCAGAGCTTGATTTAACTCTCGTGTGGTCAAGAACGACGGACTTGGCGTGGTTCTGTCGTGTTCAGGTGGGTCGACTTGGTGTTTGAAGCGTAAACACCAGGCGGTTACTTGAAGTAGTTGAAATAGCGTAGAGTATCTAACGAGTAGATCATTCTCTCTGCAGACATTCACTGCTAAAAGAGTGGATTTAAGTTCTGGAAGGTTAGCGTTTGGATCCAAGAACTTTTCAGCCGGTATTGAGTCGGATCTTATCCATGCAGGTCCATGCCACCACAGATCAGAGGCTTTCAGTTGAGAAGGGGTAATATCCCGGGTCGCCAAGTCGGCGGGATTTTCTCGGGTGCCCACGTAAGACCAGTGTTGGTTTGGGTAAATGCGTTGAATGTTTGCCACGCGATAACTCACGTAAGGAGTCCAGCGTGAAGCATGGGATTGAAGCCAGGCCAGGACTACTTTTGAGTCTGACCAGGCGCGGATTTTTACTGGGTCGATGTCCAGACCACTGGCCACACGACTCAGTTAGTGAGCAAGCAGCTCAGCTGCACATAGCTCAAGTCGTGGAATGCTCACGGTTTTAACCAGGGCAACCTTGGTTTTAGCAATCAGCAGGGTAGATTCAAAATGGCTTTTTTCCCGACAGCAAATATAAACCAGGGCTGAGTAGGCTCGTTCTGAGGCGTCATAGAACCCGTGAAGAAAAGTTTGGCAATCGGGGGTCGGGCTGTAAAAGGCCCATCGTGGTATTTTGATGGTACCAATTTTGGGTAATGAATCTCTGAATTACTGATATCTTTGGAGTAGATCAGCTGGGAGATAATCATCCCAGTCAAGACCAGCGAGCCAGATGTCTTGAAGGACTATTTTAGCGGTGATCAGGACTGGTGAAGCTAAGCCCAGGGAATCAAATAGTCTGGCAATATCAGACAAAACAGAGCGTTTGGTCAAAGGTGAGTCTGAAGGCTCAAGCGAGGAGACTTTTAGGGAAAACTCATCAGTTTGTAGATTTCAAGAAATCCCTAGAGTTGAAACTCCGTCTGCCTCTTGAATTAATTTTTCGTCAATTTCCTGTTCTCGCAGATCAGGGTCACTTGACGCCCACTTGCTAAGAGGAAAACCTCCAGCGTTTAATAGCTGAATCAGCTGTTTCATGGCAACTAAAGCCTCAGTAGGGGTGTGAGCGCCAAAGTAAATATCGTCTACATTGGAGTGAAGTTTGATGGCTTGAGCTGCCGATGGATAAAGGGCTTGATAAAGTATGGCTAGTTGGAGCAGAACTCGAAGAGCTAACCAAGGTGCGCAAGTGAGACCATAAGTCACCGTGGCTAGTGAGTAATCACAAAGGGGCTGAGTCGGATTAAAACGCCATAAAATGCGTTGCCAACGTTGATCGTCCTCATGTACGAGTATTTGCCAGAACATTTTAACAATGTCGGCTGTAAAAACGAATTTAAAAAGTCACCAGCGAGTTAAGATCATCCACAGATCAGGTTGAAGCTTGGGACCTGAGTGCAGACAATCATTAACTGAGAGCTGGGATTTTGTCCTGAATGAGCCATTAAAGACCACTTGGATTTTCGAAGTTGGGTCAGAAGCTCGAAGAACGCCATGATGTGGCAAATAATATGAAGGACTGTCATTGGATACAGCAGGCTTCATATGACCAAGACTAAGATACTCTGCCATAAAATCTAAGTATTTGGATTTCAGGGTAAGGTTTGATTGCAAGCGACGTTCTCCACTGAGTGCAATTGAACTTGCAATGAATCGATTCGGAGCAAGGTTGACTCTCGGATCGAGTTCAAACGGGAGTCGTACTATGAATCAGCCCATTGAATCACGAGAGTGAGTATCTCGAAAAAACTTCTCACAATATTGGTCATCCTCTGATAGTGTGGGCTTGTCAGATAGTTCTTCGAGCTGCCAGAATTTCTGTAGGTCACACGAGACGCAGGGATCAAAAGATTGAGCTGAGTCTGTGGCCATACAGTGAATAACATTGGTAGTTATGTGATCAGAGTCACGAAAGTTATGGCATATCTCATCCATTGCGACGGAGATTTGGGCATGATGAATATGTACCATGGATAAATTTGCCTGTGAGTTTTGTGACTCTCGGTGGGTCCAACGATTACCGATCCGAGAGATGTTTCACGAGCTACAGGCTCATCAGCTCTTAAAGCAGCACAGACGTCGATGCCTAAAATCAAGTGAATCTCTCCCGGTACAAAATATTGAGGGTCGGCGAGAGAAAGCCCTGCAATGTGAGACCATGCTTTGATTTTAATTGGATTCTGAGGTATGAGTGATATTAGTCGATCCAAGACAAGGGTGGAAACGTTCATACTGAAACATCCGTCTCCGTGCTTAGTGGCTTGAATCTTAAAGTCAACCATGCCCAGGGCGGATCCTGTGTTTGCACCCTGGATCCCGGACACAGTGACATTTACTGGACTCGGGTCAAGACACAATTGTCTGACAGTTTTCGAAGTTATGAAAGTGGTGGTAGCTCCCCAATCCAGCAAGGCTCGAACCACGAAAGAGTTGCCATTGGGGGCCCGGACTCTTACTAGAGCAGTCGCGAGGAGGTTGGACTGACAGGCGGTTATGGCATTCATACTCTGCACGTGGTTAGTCATTGGGTTTGCTGGAGGGATTTGAGTAAATGAAGGATCGAAGTCTTGATTTGATGCATTCTCAGATGATTTCTGAGAAGCATCATTCCGCTGGTTAGACGCGTCATGAAGCAGAGTGTGATGCATCTTGTTGCAGACTAAGCACTTGAATTTGAGGGTGCAATCATGGGGTTGGTGTCCTTGTCGTAAACAATTTGGACACAATTTGAATTTGGATACTTGTTCGTGCTTTTCAGCAGCCGGAAAGCCTTTGGATTTTTTACACTTAAAAAGTGGATGCTCCTCAGAGCACACGACGCAAGGGCGTCCTCCACTCTTTTTTTCCTTAGCGTTGCCCAAAGATGCAAGCGCAGAAGCTTTGAGCTTTGAGTTGAAATTTGGTTCCGGTTTTCTGGACTCGGAGTGCGCCCCTAGCAAAGGGTCCAGGCTATCCGCCGCTTCAAGTGCGTGGATGCGATTTTCAATGAATTCGCACAATTACTGGAAAGTGGGGATTTCCTTGCTGTTTGCAAGAGAGGTTTCCTAAGCGAGTCGGGTGAAACGATCGAGCTTTTGTACGAGAATGTAAACCAAAAGCTCGTCCCAATGCTCAACGGGTTTTTTTAGCGTTTTGAAGGCTCGAATAGCCTGCTTGAAGACATCGATTAATTGTTTGAGCTCAGAGGGTGAGCTCTTTTTTACCCTTTTGCAGAAAACAGGTTTCGCATATGGTGGAAGGAAATGATACGAGGATTACCGTAACGGTACTCGAGATCCGTCCAGGCAGTGTCGTAACCAGCATCTGTGGGATTAGAATTTTCGATTATGCCGGCAGCTTCGCCGGTCAAACATGATTTTAGGTAAAAGAATTTTTGTACCCTTTCAAATTCCGTAGAATTGTGCACCATCGACTTGAAGATGTCCCGGAAGGACTCCCAGTGCAAGGGGGTTGCCATCAAATTTGGGCAGATCAATGCGTGGCAGCGCCAACGAATGTTTGGGTGCTGTGGGCTGCGGGGCGGTGTTGTCGTGTGGCACGGGGGGCACGATCGGGATGCTAGTCTCCTTAGCGATGAGCTCGTCTACTTCGGCCAAGCGCTCGGTGTACTGGAACTCGGAGATGGAATACTGGTCGCCAATCACGTAGGTGGATGTGGGGGTCCCCGTCATTCTCAGGATCTGGCGGTATTAGTCCTGGAAGGTGGTCCAGTACTTCTCGATGAGCTCCTTCCTATTCAAAAGTGGTGAGTATACCGGCAAGGATGTACACCAGCAATATGGCGGCTTCCTCCTTATGCCGGTATGATGGCGGCGATTTTTCACCACGTGGCTTCAGGAATTGAAGTTAATTTATGAAAGTTGTTTACCCTGTCGCGCACTGCACTTCACATACACTCACAAACCGAAATAAAGAGCAATATCCGGCTCGAAGGACCAGTGTTTCGACTTAATACCTTCTCGCGTAAGGGCGCGAGAAAGGGCTTCAGTTCAATAAATGAATGCCGGAAGGGTCATGCAATTATTAAGGTTGAGGGAGGAAAAATACGTGTTTTCGGTAACAGCGATTTATTTTTAACAGAACTACGTACAATGCTACACGCAGGTAGCTCGTCGTGAGGCAGAAACGCGCAAGAAAAAAAACAACGGCTCGATCGCGTGTTCGAGTACCGGGCTCGTATTTTGGCCGGGTCTGTGAAAATTGGACGACGAGTCGCAGTGATGCCGTTAAGAACCGTCCGAGTTCGAATACGAAAAACGCGACGCGTCGGCCACGAGCTCGGTGAAATCAAACGAACATGAAGTCGAAAACTAGAATAAAAATGATTGAATTTTGAGAATAACGATCGCGTACAAAAGTGCGGATCGCGGTGCGTAGCCAGACTAACTCGAGCTCGCCTGAAAGCGAGCAGCAAGTCCCATCGACGGTGATGGAGCGTGGTGCGCGAACTGCGTGCGCGTTCGGTTCAGATCTGCTGCTGTTCGATCGATCTTACGCGACGAAGCTCGCGTTGTTTAAGTGACACTTTTCGTGGATCATTTAAACATATTCCTAACACTAACTTTGAGACTTCTTAGTAATTATTTTAAATAAATAAAAACTTTCCTGAATGCATTCGTGCAAAAAAAATATTTTGGGTCATCGACATATTTTTTGAGAAAAAAACAATTTGAAATTTATGAATTTTTTCATGGTCGATAACGAAGGTTAATAATTTTGTGCTTTTCAACAAAAAAATTTAATTATTTCACAAGAAATCTACCCTTACAAACTAATGAGTTTGAAATGATCCTTAGAATTTTAAATTTCAATACGTGGAATGAAATTTAAAGTGAGCATGTATTTAATAAAGAATTTAATCGATAAACATCGAAAAACACTGGAAAAATGCCATTATAACCTCGAACTGTACGAGTCAAAACATCAATTTTTTTCTCAAATTACTAATCTTTACATTAAAAAATTCTTGAAAAATCCTTTTTTAGTGTAAAATAAATTCTTATTATATTTAAGGTAAATGTCCAGGATTATTGGACAGTACCGTAAATGTCCACCACACTGGCACCCCCTCTCATTTATTATAAAATCACACTTTAGAACCTGAAAAAATATTCTAAATTTAGTTTAACCCATTAAGTCCGAGGATTTTTTGAATTTTTGGTTGTGTTTGAGCTGGGAAATCTTAGGGAAAACTGTGAAAAATGTATACCTGAATACCCTATCCCCCTATTTTCAAGTATGCCCTACACGATGGTATAGTTCAAAAAAAGTCAAAAATTCGATTTTCATTTGTTTATAAACAAATTAAAAAAAAAAACAAGATTTTTTTTGCACTTTTTTTTTTTATCGAAAAATTGAGTGGTTAAAAAATTTTTTACACACTTTAGAATATCATCACGGGTGATCACGCATTTCAAAGTTTCCAAATCTTCTTGAAAATTGTAGCTGCGATTTTTGTAAACAAAATGGCGGCCAAAACACTGCGAAGAAAAAATTCGTAAAGCAGCCGAAGGCGGAACCAACATCGAAAAACTTATTTTGCTCAAAAATATTTATTGAAAAAGCATAAAAAGTCTTTGAAATGTTAATTGTTAATATTTTTATCATTTCAATTGCATATATGCGAGTATTGGGCCCAATAGGGAGGGACCCAAAAATAAACATTGAGAAATCGAAAAATAAAAAATACTAACTTATTCTACGTAAAATTATAAGAACAAAATATACTTGGTGTTTTTTTTATTGGGGCCACTATTTTTTCATAAAAATTCGTTGAAGTTGGGACTATCAACCAATTGAGTCCAAGGATTTTTTGAATTTTTGGTTGTGTTTGAGCTGGGAAATCTTGGGGAAATCTTGGGGAAAATGTATACCTGAATACCCTACCCCCCTATTTTCAAGTATGCCCTGCACGATGGTGTAGTTTAAAAAAGTCAAAAATTCGATTTTCATTTGTTTATAAACAAATTAAAAAAAAAAAACAAGATTTTTTTTGCACTTTTTTTTTCTAATCGAAAAATTGAGTGGTTAAAAAATTTTTTACACACTTTAGAATATCATCACGGGTGATCACGCATTTCAAAGTTTCCAAATCTTCTTGAAAATTGTAGCTGCGATTTTTTTAAACAAAGTGGCGGCCAAAAAACTACGACGTAAAAATTCGTAAAGCAGCCGAAGGCGGAACCAACATCGAAAAACTTATTTCGCTCAAAAACGAGGCCTTCAGATGTATTTATTTATTTATTTATTTATTTATTTATGTTATTTATTTATTAGATTACTTGATTTTTCTTTAAAAAAAAAATAAATAAATAAATAAATACTTGAATTTTTATTTATTTCCTTTTTTTGTTATGCAGTGTCAAACTGAATACGAAATATATGTTCAATAAAAATAGCCTGCGTATTTTATAATTATTAGAAATACAATTTTGTTATGCAGAAGAAGAGAAAGTAAGAAAGAACAACGGATTCATTGATGCTGTTAAAGCTTTTGCCAGGTGTATACGAGTATAGCTGAAAGGCATAGAGTCTGCTTCATAATCCCCACTTCATGGGTTCGAACCTTGCTTACGAAAATTAAAAACTCAAAATTATTGCCATAAATAAAAAAAAAATACAAGAAATGTAACGTACAATATATTTTATTTTTTTACATTTTATTACATTATGTTTTTGTAAAAATTAATAAAATTTTGAATGTAGTCATTCTAGTTGGGCAAAAACTAATTGAAGAGAAAACTAAATGAACAGAATATTTTTAATGTTTGCAGATATTTCCAATAATTTATATATTTATAAAAAATAATAATTTATTTCGAAAAAAAAAATAAAAATGAAAAAACATTTTCTATAAATGACAATGGTGAAAATTCTTATCATCTGCTAGGGTAAACATGCTTCATAACGAAAAGAGTCCGCTAGGTGGCGTCACGTTTAAACAACATACTAATAAATTAGGTAAAAAAAGAATATAAACAATGGTTGGTTTGATGACATTTTTACCCTGGCAGATGATAAGTTCCACCAGGGGAGCTGCTCAAAGACTGTGGCTGATAATTTTAGCGAATTTCAAGCTAGTCCAGACTACAAATAAATAAATAAATTGAAAAAATTTTGAAATCTGTTCAATTTTTAGTGATTGAATAATTTCAAACTTTTCAATATGCGACCAAAGCGACCTAGACCAGCTAAACCTCCTGATACTGATTCTGAATCAGAATATTTCAGTTCTGATGAAGATGACGAACGATATTGCATACCTGATCCAAATTATTCTGGAGATGAAAGCGAAGGCTCAGGAGCTGAAGAAAGCGACGACTGTACAAACGATTCTCAAAATGATAAAACTTCACAAAAAACTTATTCTCAAGCATCAAAAAATTATGTTAGCAATAACAGTCGTTTGGAGGATAAATACGTTTATGAGTGGGTCGAGGGAGAACAAATTTATCCACAAAACGTTGAAAATAGTTGCCAAATGTCTGATGCTAACAAAAAAAAAATAAAAAGTATGAATTGTGTTGAACTATTTGAAACTTTTTTTTCAGATAGTATAAAAAATCACATAATTATGTGTACTCGAGCAAACGGGTATGAACTAACGATGGGTGAACTTAACGTTTTTATAGGTATTTTAATTGCATCAGCCTACAATTCGCGAAAATCTTACAAACACTACTGGTCAAATGATCCTTTTTTGTCATTTGAGCCAGTAAAAGCGGCTATGGCTCGCGATAAATTTCAGCAAATAAAATCAAACATCAAATATTCTAAACCTGCAGATGAAAATGAAAATGATTTTGGATGGCGTGTACGTACAATTATTGATTTATTCAGGGAAAACATCCAGCAATTTGGATATTTTCAAGCTGCAATGGCCGTTGACGAGATGATGGCCAAGTTTTATGGTAGAACTATTCTGAAACAATTCATAAAAGGGAAGCCCATTAGATTTGGCTTGAAATTTTGGGGTCTTTGCACTCCTGATGGCTATTTACTTGAGTTTGATTTGTACTGTGGTAAAAACTCTGCAATAGCTGACAATAAACTTGAAAAATGTTCTTTAGGTACTCGTGTTGTTATGAGTTTGCTTCAGCACTTTTTTTCAAACGTAACTTTTAGGAAACTGCCTCTTTATCATTTATACATGGACAATTTATTTACTAGTTTTGATCTTGTTTTACATTTAAAAAACTTAGGGGTTCGTTCGACTGGTACTATCCGAGAAAATCGTGTAAAGGAAAAAAATGTTATTCCTAAAAAGTCAGCGAAAGGTACAGTTGCAGTGAAATACGAAAAAAGTAGTGGTATAAATTACATTACATTGCAGGACTCTAAACCAGTGTCGATGGTTTCTACTGCTGCTGGTGTCACACCCACATACACAGCGAAAAGGAGGAGCAAAGAAAAAAAAGAAAAAGAAGAAATTGCTTTCCCTAATGCATTCCAACTTTATAATAAAAATATGGGTGGCGTTGACGTTCATGATGGACGTTGTAACTACGCTATGCCTTGCATAAGGTCTAAAAAGTGGACGTGGATCGTTTTTATTCGTCTTATTCAAGCGTCAATAGCTAATGCAGTTGTTCTTTCGAACTATGTTCACGGCAAGGAAACTAAAAAATCAAGTTCGCTTGACTTTATGATGGCAATTTCCAAGCATTATCTTTCAAAGGAAAAGTCTACTAGAGGCAATCACCAAATTTTGACTAAAGAAAAACTAAGAAAATGTTGCTTCTGTCCCATTAGGACACGTTTGTACTGTGAAAAGTGCAGCTTATCTATTTGTCAAAATTGCGTTCCTAAAAATAATCATTAAATTTATTGTAGTCTAAAAGTTTTCATAATTTCTAAGAAAGTTTCATTGTTGAACTAAAAAATTATTTTTATAAAAAAATTGATAAAAAAAAAAAAAAAAAAAAAAAAAAGACACTTTGTTTCATCAACCTCCGCGTGGTAGGTGTTGGGCAACGTTATGTTTTGTATTTTATAAGTGTAACGGCTAAGAGATGAAATTTACAATTTGACGAGTTATTGTTACTTTTTAAAAATTTTCTATACATTTTTATAATTTTTGATTGAGAGAGATTGGTAAAGACTATTATTGCTACAGAAAATTCATAATTTATTATTTTTACATATAAATGAAGTCTAAATCTGTAAATCTGTACACGGCCGTTGGCTAAAGCAGCAAAGAGCCAGTTTAGCAATGCTTAGATCGTTGTTCGAATCCCGCTCACGGCGAGTATTCAGAAAAAGCGCAGATACAGTTGTAAACTGTAAAAGTCGTAATAAAAATTTCTCAGAGGCGTTGACTTCGTGGTGATTGAAAAAAAAAATTTCATCCTTAGGCTATAAAAATTTTTTTTTTTTTTTCAACTCTCAATCTGCCAATTTTTCTTTATATCTGATGAAATATTTCTTTATAAAAGATTTGATTTATGGATATAATTGAACAAAATTTTCTTGTAATTTTTTCTAGCCTGCATCTATGATAATTTTAGTCTGATCGCTTTTTACTAAAAGTTAATTTTTCTTATAGTTTTTTATTTAGTTCAGACCAATATTTGGTGAAGTATATCCTTTCAAAAAGGTGTATTTGAAAGTAGAAAAAAAAAAAAAGATTTAAAGTCATTGGAAGACGAATTTTTTTTTTTTTTTGGATTTACAATTTTTTTCTGTATTTGAGATACTTTTTGCTCTAAGCGGGATTTGAACCCATGGACTTGTGATTACGAAGCAGACTCTATGCCTTTCAGCTATAGTCGTATACACCTGGCAAAAGCTTTAACAGCATCAATGAATCCGTTGTTCTTTCTTACTTTCTCTTCTTCTGCATAACAAAATTGTATTTCTAATAATTATAAAATACGCAGGCTATTTTTATTGAACATATATTTCGTATTCAGTTTGACACTGCATAACAAAAAAAGGAAACAAATAAAAATTCAAGTATTTATTTATTT
Source organism: Encarsia formosa (assembly GCA_038277355.1). Lineage (NCBI taxonomy): Eukaryota > Metazoa > Arthropoda > Insecta > Hymenoptera > Aphelinidae > Encarsia > Encarsia formosa. Next base: position 19,422,665 of record CM076185.1, on the reverse strand, counting down.
ATTTATTTTTTTTTTAAAAGAAAAATCAAGTAATCTAATAAATAAATAACATAAATAAATAAATAAATAAATAAATAAATAAATACATCTGAAGGCCTCGTTTTTGAGCGAAATAAGTTTTTCGATGTTGGTTCCGCCTTCGGCTGCTTTACGAATTTTTTCGTCGTAGTTTTTTGGCCGCCACTTTGTTTAGAAAAATCGCAGCTACAATTTTCAAGAAGATTTGGAAACTTTGAAATGCGTGATCACCCGTGATGATATTCTAAAGTGTGTAAAAAATTTTTTAACCACTCAATTTTTCGATTAGAAAAAAAAAGTGCAAAAAAAATCTTGTTTTTTTTTTTTAATTTGTTTATAAACAAATGAAAATCGAATTTTTGACTTTTTTAAACTACACCATCGTGCAGGGCATACTTGAAAATAGGGGGGTAGGGTATTCAGGTATACATTTTCCCCAAGATTTCCCCAAGATTTCCCAGCTCAAACACAACCAAAAATTCAAAAAATCCTTGGACTCAATTGGTTGATAGTCCCAACTTCAACGAATTTTTATGAAAAAATAGTGGCCCCAATAAAAAAAACACCAAGTATATTTTGTTCTTATAATTTTACGTAGAATAAGTTAGTATTTTTTATTTTTCGATTTCTCAATGTTTATTTTTGGGTCCCTCCCTATTGGGCCCAATACTCGCATATATGCAATTGAAATGATAAAAATATTAACAATTAACATTTCAAAGACTTTTTATGCTTTTTCAATAAATATTTTTGAGCAAAATAAGTTTTTCGATGTTGGTTCCGCCTTCGGCTGCTTTACGAATTTTTTCTTCGCAGTGTTTTGGCCGCCATTTTGTTTACAAAAATCGCAGCTACAATTTTCAAGAAGATTTGGAAACTTTGAAATGCGTGATCACCCGTGATGATATTCTAAAGTGTGTAAAAAATTTTTTAACCACTCAATTTTTCGATTAAAAAAAAAAAAGTGCAAAAAAAATCTTGTTTTTTTTTTTAATTTGTTTATAAACAAATGAAAATCGAATTTTTGACTTTTTTGAACTATACCATCGTGTAGGGCATACTTGAAAATAGGGGGATAGGGTATTCAGGTATACATTTTTCACAGTTTTCCCTAAGATTTCCCAGCTCAAACACAACCAAAAATTCAAAAAATCCTCGGACTTAATGGGTTAACCACTAAACTCTACTGCAGTATAAAAAAAACTTCGATTATAACCTTAAGACTAGCTTAAAATTAGCTGAGGAGCTGATGTTGAGTGTAGAATTTAGAGATATTGAACTAAAATCAAATGATTTTAATCATCCACATCGGTAAACAAGTGATTTTGATAAATTTTCAATCAAAGTTAGTGAGTTTAATACGAAAAATATGCGTAAAATGCGAAATTTAGGGGTGCCATTCTGGGGGACGGTTCGGGGGGACATTTCTGAAAATTCTTTTTTGGGGGGTGCCAACCTTGTGGACATGACTTTGGTGTTAGTTTATAATAAATTAAGCAGTTTTTTAATGAATAATTGACGAAAAAAAGACTGAACACTATTTCTGACTTATTTTGTGAGCATTCTGTGAAAAAATTATAGATTTTCCGAGAGATTTTCAGCCAGTATTACTGTAATAATCGAGCGTAAACCAAAAATCCCCCCTTAAAAAGTGTCCAATAATCCCGGACATTTACCTTAAATAATTGAGGGTCTGCATTCATAAACTGCCTTAGCGCTCGAGACGCTCGAAAATCGGCTCAGGCAGGCCGATCCACTACTTCAAAAATGCTGTCATTTTTTACCTGTTTGGAATATCGCTTTGAAACATTTCAAAAACCTTCTTCAAAGCATAATGAAAAACTTCTTCGCAGAAAGTTTTTTCAACTCTTAATTTTATGCCTGCTTTTTTAATCTAATGTTTGAGTTTAAAAAGTTGGAATTTTCGATTTTTAATAGTTATTTACTCGGCATTGAAACACTTTAAAAATATCTGGACCGTTCTGTTGGCAGCGAGTTCAAGAATATGCTGCTAAAATTTCATTAAAAAATATTCAGTAGTTTCCGAGTTCTTAAGAGTTGAGTAAAAGCTTTAATTTTTCTCGATTTACGCATTTTTTCGCATTTTGAGTTCAACTCTCAAGAACTCGGAAACTACTGCATATTTTTCAATGAAATTTTAGCAGCATATTCTTGAACTCGCTGCCAACAGAATGGTCCAGATACTTTTAAAGTGTTTCAATGCCGAATAATTAACTATTAAAAATCGAAAAATCCAACTTTTTAACCTCAAACTTTGGATTAAAAAAGCAGGCATAAAAATTAAGAGTTGAAAAAACTTTCTGCGTGGAAGTTTTCATTACGCTTTGAAGAACAGAGTTGAACTTAAAATGCGAAAAAATGCGTAAATCGAGAAATATTAAAGTTCTTACTCAACTCTCAAGAACTCGGAAACTACTGAATATTTTTAATGAAATTTTAGCTTATTATTGAATTTAGCATATTCTTGAACGCCGAGAAATGCCGAGTAATTAAAATTAGTAATTAAATTAAATTAATTGATTAGTAATTAACTATTAGAAATGGAAAAATCAACTTTTTAGCAGGCATAAAAATTAAGAGTTGAAACATAATAAAAAACTTCTTGTGAGTTTCAAAGCAATATTCTAAATATGTAAAAAATGGCAGCATTTTTGAAGTAGCGGATGGGCCTGCCTGAGACAATTTTCGAGCGTCCCGAGCGCTAAGGCAGTTTGTGAATACAGGCCCTTAATTCATGTACCTGTTTAAATATTATTCGATAAATTTAAGCGCTGAACTGATCCCATGGCCTTGAAGACTACTTTAAGGACGTTCTTTCGCAGCGGTGGTGGTGGGGAGAGAGCCTCATAGGTTATACATACGCTTCGTATCTCACCAGTCGCTTGATAAAATTATTTTGTATTTATTTATTAATTGAGACCATGAGGTATAACTCCTTGATGGTCATTGTGGTGGTACAAAGTATATATTTTATAAAAAGTAATAGTAGTAACAAAAAATAGTATTACATAGGTAGCATTACATAGAATTGAGACTTAAGTAGGATTAAGAGCTGCAAAAGCTGTATGGTTTTAGATAAGTGTAGGTACCATGCCTAGACATCAGCTGAGAGTAAAATCCTACAGTCAGTCTAGTCGTAGATGATCTGCCTGTATTTCGGGAACAAGAATAAATCCATTCGACAAAGCACGTGAGACCCAGTCTGCTTTGTCATGCGTAAGAAGTTTTTCAAAAAGCTTACGCTTAAATTGCTCAAGTGAGATGGTTTCAAGGGCTCGGTGGGAGAGTTCGTTAACTTCCTGGAGGCAACAATGACAAACGAGTTAAATGTGGTTGCAGTGCAAGGGGTTGGATAGTAGAAGAATTCTCTAGGACTTCGTAGGTCATAGCTGGGGTTTTATTTCCAAGTATTTAAAACTCCAGACTGAATTGACGAAACTCTTTCAAATTTTTACAAAATATTACTGAAGATTTCTTCTTTTGAACAGTGTCAATCAAAAGTCCAGAAAACTTTTCAAAAAATTCAGACAAATCAGCAAACTTTTTACTGATTTTTTAATAGCAAAACAATGCTGAAATTGTTTAAAAATCCATATGAATTTGTCCAAAAACATAGCAAATTGTTCCTTAAGGATTGAAGGTCATTCCACGCTAAGGTAAACCCTCAGCAAAAAACAGTTTTTTATTAATATTATGAATATTTAAGGTTGCATGTTCGGTGCGAGAGAGAGAGCGCTAGAGTTGTGCGGCTAAGACAGAGGGAGTTACGGAGCTCTTCATTGTAGGATTTGAGTACTTGAGTGTACCCGATTGATAAGGAGTCCTAACCTCTCCTGATGCAAGTTGGGACAGCAAATAATAATTAACACGTCGTTTACTATAACTTTATTAGGTTCTTTATACAGGAATTGCTGCGGGGCGCGAGCAATGTGTTGGACCTCTGCCGTACGGAGGCTAGGCAGGCTCTGACTGGGCGGCGGGCTTCGCTCGACGCAGCGAGCTGCACGCCGCCATATTCACACTGCGCGTTTACATTCTCTCTCTCTCTGTCACACACACTCTGCTATACTCTCGCGGTGCGGAGCCCACACTACTCCCCCCCGAAAAAAGAGAAGCACGAGCTTTCGAGCGGGTTTGAATGAAACCGCGTCGAGCAGCTTCGGATATGAATGATCGAAATGAACGCGTTTTCGGGTGTAGTTTCGCTGCCCAGTAGGATGCACAGGAGGTGGTTCTATGGGAATTTGGTTAGGGCTGCGGTACTCCGTAGTACGCTGCGAAAGAGGAAGACGCGGGATCGCTGCATCCTTTTGAAGCGGGGCTTGGGCTGAATCGTGGGTCGGAGCACCTGACGACGGTCGCGAAGGTGCCTTCATTGGGTTCGACGTAGGAGGGTTTGACAACTTGGTGACCAGAGAGGGCTTGCGTGATGGAGAAACCTCCGAGGTGAGGTATTTCGAGTCCGGACTGCTCGGGGCGGGACAGGTCGGCTCGACGAAAGGGATAGCGTTTTGCACGAGTTGACGAGGTGAGTCTTGGGTGTGGCCCAGGGTTTCACTGAGCGGAGGATGATGCTCTGGCCCGAGGATTTCGTTGGCGAAGTCCTCGGATATGTAGTGCGCGGGAATCAGGCGCTCGACGTTAACGACTTTGCGAACGCCATTGACGTCAATAAGAAAATCCATGTCCGAGAGGCGAGAGATCACTTTATACGGACCGTGATGTGGTCTCTCGAGTGAACGCTTGATGGACTTAGAGCGTATGTCTTTGAATACAAATGGCCTGAGGCAATATTTACGAGCGGAGGGCACGGGCTTCATTTCCTTGATAAATTCACGAAACTCGTCGAGAAAGATTCTGTGGTCCAGCTCGAAATCGCCGGGAACGCAGAACTCTCCGGGGATGCACAAAACCGTTCCGAAGACAAATTCGGCCGGACTTGCGTCCAAGTCCAGGCGAACACGAGTACGCAAGCCGAGCATGATGGATAAGAGAATTCGAACCCAACGGGGGTTGTCATCGTGACACATGATAGCTGCCTTCATATCGCGATGAAAGCGTTCCACCAACCCATTTGGCTGGGGGCGATAGGCTGTGGTTTGGATGCGCTCGCAGCCAATCAGCTGGAGAAGAGCTGTGAAAAGCTCGGATTCAAATTGTGCACCTTGGTCGGAGGTGAGGATCTCTGGTGCTCCGCAAGCAACCCATGTATCAAAAAAGCCCTGGCCACGGTCGGGGCTTCCATATCAGGAATAGGGACAGCCTCGGGCCAGCGGGAATAACGGTCGATCATGGTAAGTGCGTAACGATTTCCCTCGCTCTCAACGAGCGGTCCAACGAGATCTATGTAGATGTGGGAAAATCGCCCGTCAGGAATGGGAAACTCCTTGGGCAAAAACTTATTATGTCGAGTGACTTTGGATTGCTGGCAGTGAATGCATTCCTTTTGCACCACTGAGCAACGTCGTGCGATAAGTTTGTACTTTGCCCAGATGTAGCTCCTGCTAATGAGCCTGACGGAAACCTTAGCCCCTGGGTGGGAGTTCAAGTGAAAAATTTCGAATATGCGTTTCCTGAAAGGAGCAGGAACGTAAGGGCGATGAGGTGTTCAAAGGTGTCACAAAAAATTGGGACATGGTTCTCACCGAGAGTGAGTTTGACTAGCCTCATGGGGTGTGATGCGTCACTGAGGATTTCCTGCAGCTGTTGATCAGATGCCTGCGCATCTGCAAGCTCCGAGAGGGAAAATGTAATAGGAAGCCTGAAAGCGTCAATGTGAGCCAGAATAGACTGAACTACAGGGAGCTGAATTGATTCTACGGAGACAGCACTCCAGTCGAGAACCGCAGGAGAAACAAAAGTCGGAGCACGAGACAGAGCGTCGTTCTCCTCGCCCGCGAGGTAATTAATTAAAGCGGAAAATTCTGAGATATACGAGAGCTGCCGACGATGACGCATCGGAGCATGCTCGGGGTCTTGCCGGAGGGCATGAACGAGGAGTTTATGGTACGTGAAGATTTCGAATTGACGACCCTCGAGGAAATAGTGAAAATGCTTTAGGGATTCCTTAATACCGGTGAGCTCATGGTCGAAAGTCGAGTGCTTCAACTGAGTTGGAGTCAACTTTCAGGAAAAGAAACTGATGGGTGCCCATGGCGCGTCAGAACTACGTTGTTCTAGAACCACACCAAGAGCTCCATCGGACGCGTCGGTGACCAAACGAATTTCAGCACCGTCGTCTAGGTAAACTAAACAGACACAGCTTGCAAGGTCAGCTTTTTCGAAAGCTCGCTCTGCCTCAGGGGTCCAAGGAACTGAGCGCGGATCCTTTTTGCGAACGTCCTTGAGGAGGGCGTTTAAGGGTTTCTGGACGGCTACGGCGCGGTCCAGATAAGGACGATAGAAATTAAGCATGCATAAGAAGCTTCGAAGGTTCTGAAGGGTCTTAGGTTTCGGGTATTCGACAATGGCGGATACCTTACCGGGTAATGGGTGAAGACCATCTTGGCTAACGATGTGGCCAACAAAAGGGACTTCGGGGGCACCAAAAATGCATTTTTCGAGGTTCAAATAAAGGTGGAACTTATCCAACCTATCCAGAACGAGACGAAGGTGCCGCTCGTGTTCCTCGGGGGTAAAAAAAGCAATGATTATATCGTCAAAGAAAAGAAACATGAATTCGAGGTCGTCGAGAGCCTTGGCTAAGCAGCGGAGGAGAGTCTTGCCCACGTTACTAAGTCCTTCCATCATAACCAGGAATTCCCAAAGACCAAAGGGTGCAATAACCACGGTCTTAGGAATGCCATCTGGGTGGATGGAAATTTGGCGATAAGCGCGGCGAAGGTCAAGTTTAGAAAAAACTTTCCTGCCGTGAAGTGTACCGGTAAAATCCCTGAGATTCGGGACGGGAGTTTTATCAGGGACTGTACCGCCATTGAGGCCGCGGAAATCTACGCAGATGTGCCAACCATCGTCCTTGGGGACCATGTGGATGGGCGAGGCGCAGGGGCTCTTCGAGCGCTGGCAAACGCCAGCCTCTGCGAGGCGCTGAAATTCCTCCTTAGCGAACCGGAGCTTATCTGCTGTGAGCGGGGGAGCTTGAAGAGCAATTAGAAGACCCGTGGTTTGAATGTAGTGGAAAATGCCGTATTCCTGGAGAGGTGCGGGTGGCTCAAGGCCAAGTACACGGGAAAACTTAGACAAAAAGTGAAAATAAATGTGATCGGGGCTGACGGAGCTGATGCCGAAGACCGAGGGCTCACGGAGAGTCCCGGACGCGTGGAGACGAGTAACATTGTCTACCAAGCGCTGGCGCTTCAGGTCCGGCATACGATCAAAATTGCTGAGCACGTCGACTCCAAGGATGGAGTAAGGCACGTCAGCGACATAAAAAGTCCAGGACATGGCCCGGCGCAAACCAAGGTCGAATGATTTGGGGTTCACACCGAAAGTCGCGATCTTGGTCCCGTTCGCTGCGTGCAAAGAGAGACCTCGCGGAGAATCGTGAATGATCGAGTTTTTTGAGATAATTGAAACCTCAGCGCCGGTGTCGACGAGAAACTGATGACTGGTCTTTACATCGGAAATGAAGAGGCGTATTGAGGATAAGCCCACTGCGTCCACTTCAAAAACGGAAAGGCTTAGTGGTTTTTTGGTTTCCGGAGGTTTTATACTCCTCAAAGTCGCCTGGCAAGCCGTTCTTCTTAGCGAATTCCACCCAGGGCGGGCATGGAGGGCCGTGACAACTGGTACAATTATCGCAATATTTGGAATGGGAGTAACAATAACGAGGAGCGTTGCCACTGCGATTGCTTGACTTGTCGCGACTACGAGATCTGCCGCGACTGCGAGACTTACCACGGCTGCGACCCGAAAGAGATTTTGTGACAATCGCGGCTATTTCGCCCGCAAGAGAGAAAGGCTCCGAGATCGCATCAACGGAGGATTTCGATTTTCTGAGGTGCGGAAGAAGGCGATCTGCTTTCTCAGCGGCCTCAGCTTCGTTCAGAGCAGAGACTTCAGAGTCTATTGCGAATGAAACGCTGTCGGGAAGACGCTTCGACCAAAGTTCAATGATGATCGAAGGGGAGAGCTGACCCTCTCCAAGAGCTTTCATCTTGGCAAGAAACTCGGACGGGCGAAGGTCTTCGAGGGTACAGCCGTGGAAAAGGCGATCGAGCTTCTCCTCACCGGACTCGCAATAGCGAGAAATGAAGATTTTTTTAACCCTAAATACCTGTTACTACGAGGGATCGCCTGAATAGCTTCCGCGAGCTCGTCAGTAATGGCTTGGAAAACGTTCTGCATAACTGCCCAATAGCGGGGGCCATCGGGAATTATGTTTAGATCTTCGAAGCGATCCTCGATCATCTGAAACCAGAACTCGGGAGCGCGTTTCGAGAAGGTCTGAAAACTGAAATGGCGGGATTCACCGGAATCCCGCTGAGCGAAAAAACGAGAATCAGAGTTACCGTGAAAATCGAACTGAGAGTTCGCTGGCTGATGTTGCGCCGAGCCGTTGATCAGAATCCCGGAAAGCAACGAACCAGTAGTGACTTAAGCATTCACTCCAGGTGAAGAATGAACTTCGGTGTCGTGGAAATTAAATGCAGAGAACTGGGGCGCTACCTGGTCAGAAGAACGGGTAGTTATGTTATCCGGAACAAAGTTTGGGGCATTTGGGTTCGGAAAAACACTTGCGTTGACGCCGGAGTTGGTTCATCAACTTGAGATTGCGATCGATTAGGGACGAATCTCTCTGAAGTGGAAACGTCCCCGCGGGATGTTCCCGTTACGGGGGGATCAAAAGCGCCTTTTTAGAGAAAAAAGACGCGAGTACTTTCTTGATGGTGCTTTCGAAGCTTGTTTGGGAAAGGCCTTCATCGAGAGCGTCGATCCGACGCTGAAGATCCTCGACGGATGGCGGAGCTTCAGGATGGCCGCTAGGCTCGAAATTATCCTGGGTCTTAGAATCGCTGGGCGACTCATTTTGATTCGACATGATTAAAAATAAAAAATAATTTCCAAAGAATAGAAAGAACGTGAAAAAGCGATCCTACACGAATGACTCGGGGGTTTGTCTGTGAATCCGCGACCTGGTGCGAATGACTCGGGGTTTGGTTATGAGTCCGCGACCTAGTGCGAATGGGCCTAGGGGAGTTGGTCAGGGCGGCCCCGCGACTTACGTTCGTCGATACGCGTGAGAGGCTAACAAGGAATCTCATTACGCTCGCAAACGTCTCACAGAGAATTTTACAAGAGCTTTTATCCTCTCACGCGCCGCCGTGACTGCGAACTGAAAGCATGAAGTGCGTAGCTATCAATCTATCTCACTCTATAATCCACTACGAAAAAAAAGGTCCGCAAAAGCAAGAGAAAAAAAAAAAAATTTTATTATTTCAAAGTCGCACTAAATTGGAACTAATACTGAGGAATTTCGAACTAATTCGTGGCAAGATTAAGGCACCTCGATAATGGAGCGTGATAATTCCGGAAAGTCGAAGAAAACCGCTCGCGATATCAAGAACCGAACACGGCACGCACTCACACACGAACTCGATACAAAAATTCCTCAGTCGCAAGCTTAGTCTTTATTTATATCTTTTTTACACACCCCCACTCAAACTTACTACCTCCCTGAGTGAAGTAAACTCCGAAGGTTGGCAAAGGTGATGATGGCTGGGCTGCGACACGCTGGGGAGCGAACCAGGATCGCTACGACGAGTTGACCTTGAGCGTCATTTTTCCAGCTGCTGCAACAAGCGAGGAGGGAACCAGGGGCTCTGCGATGCGTTGACCTTGCAAGCTACGGGGGTGACTTCACGCCCTCTCTTCGGGTGCCGACTTCGCGCCGGGGAACCCTCTTTGGGAAGTGGCTTCACGCCTGCTTTCCGCTGCAGCTCCACCAAAGCCATGCGTGCCCGGGTGCACGAAATTCTAGAAAACCTGCCGAGCAGCCGAACTGGTTGAGCAGTGAAAAGATTCTCTCTTTTTCCTGACGAGAAAAAAAAATCCATCGAGCAGCCTAACTGGTTGGGCGTCGAAAAATGGAGATTTTTTTTATTTTTTAATTTTTTGAAGTGTAGTTACTCTCGTTTAGACGTACGAGGCACACCAAAAAAAACGACGATGAGCAAAGAACAATGCGGGATGATCGGGTTGACCGCCAAAATTCTGGTTGAAACTTGCACGTTGAACAAAGGAAGAACAATGTGGCTTCCTTATCACGTCGGGGTCACCACTCTAAGATTTGAGTACTTGAGTGTACTCAATTGATCAGGAGTCCTAACTTTTCCTGGTGCAAGTTGGGACAGCAAATAATAATTAACACGTCGTTTACTATAACTTTACTTTATTAGGTTCTTTATACAGGAATTGCTGCGGGGCGCGAGCAATGTGTTGGACCTCTGCCGTACGGAAGCTAGGCAGGCTCTGACTGGGCGGCGGGCTTCGCTCGACGCAGCGAGCTGCACGCCGCCATATTCACACTGCGCGCTTACATTTTATCTCTCTCTCGCCATGCTCTTCGGCAGCGGATCGTACTTAAAAACACTCAACGAGCAACCTCTCCCCCCCCCCCATCATTGTCGCCGGCACACCCATCCCTTTCGCCAATACGCTCAAATCTTTAGGGGTCTCAATCACACCATCACTCAACTGGAATAATCATGTCACATCCATCTCCACTAAAGTATACGCCTCGCTCCACAGCCTCAGGTTTTATAGGCATACCCTTTCACGCCCTTTGAGGAAAGAACTCGTAGAGTCGCTGATATTTCCTCACTTTGACTACGCGTGCGCAGTTTATCACGATCTCAATGCCCAGCAAAACTGGAAACTCCATCGCCTATTAAACGCCTGCGTTCGCTATGTTTACGGTAGCATACCCTGGATGGCTAATGTGACACTATACCGTCTCGCCCTAGGGTGGCTCTCCGTCGGCCGCCGCCGCGAATACTTCATCGGCTCCCTAGCACATTGAGTCATAAAATCACATCTACCATCCTACTTGTACAATCAACTCCCACCCATGTCTCGATCAGCTCGCACCGGAACGGGTTACTTCGTTATCCCCCCCCCCCCGCTCGCACAACCACTAGACAGCACACCTTCCCAGCCCATGCTGCTCGCATCGTCAACTGACCACACTACTAGAGCGAGACCGCAGTGATTGGGCTGTCCGCTCTCGTCGCGAAAGACTCACGACTGTTCCACCTCACCTTTCCCGCTGCACAATTCCCCCTCGGCCCATGAGAGCTCGATTATAGCTCCTGCCCACCATCATCCCTCACTGATATCACAACAACCCTCACCCCCTTACTCTCGTCACGGCACTGAAAATACGATCACGTTTACGCAAGCGATCTTCGCAGATTATAATTATCATTCACACGGACATTATTATTATTGTTATTTACTATTTTTACGAATCATTCATCACTGCTACAGTTACTCTTTTCCACTTTCAATGTAAACTGATATATTGCATAACTCTCATAACCCTGTAAATATTATTATAAATCACCATTGTAACTGCTCTTGCGGCCAAATAGGGCTCCACCCTAAGGTCGAAAATAAATTTTCATACAATCAATCAATCTCTCTCACTCTGCTATACTCTCACGGTGCGGAGCACACATCATCTCTCTCCGTCTCTCTCGCTCTCGTGTAAAATATCGTGACTGACCGTAGATTTTACTGTGTAGTGATTTTTTAAACTAACTTACGACAAACACTGATTGCTCATTCAGGCTTAGAGAGCGTATTAGATATTTATTTATCACTCAGATTTATTTTATTACAATTGTTGCAGCTTTACTGCTTCATTAATTTTATTTTTATTTGCCGGATTAAAAGCTGGTAGGGGAGGGTTGTCAAATAAATTGAGTAGACCATTAATTAAGTTTATTTGAATTTTATTCTCTAAGAATATATTATTATTTACAAAAAAAAGGTTCAAGTTTAATAACTTTTATTAAATCTCTTAATAATTAATCAACAAGTATGAAATTTAAGTAGTTAATGTGTATTGACAGCTTAATAAGTTTGATGTTGATAACATGAGCTCATTACTATAAAATAGAATAAGACAAATCATCAAAGTATAAAATAATTTAATTATAAATTATGGAGAATCACTATTGAGCCCGGTCCAGTTGAAATGTAAAATGAGATAAAATAAATCATTGTAGTATACTTAAGAGAACTATCCAGAAGGTTAAGTTGAATTTAATGAATTAATGCAAATGAGCTGAGAATGAGCTTGAGAGAGAGAATAATAACTGATTAAAGAGAGAAACTGAGATATGAGAATTTGTTGAATTGAGAATTGCCAGCATTAATTTCCGTGTAAAGAAAATTAATTAATTTGAGAAACCACCTAGTCAAAACTCTTGACGAATTTGATTATATTAATTCAAACCATAAATACGAGTTTTGCTTGAGTACAGTTGAGGTAAACAAAGCAACGGAGAATGGCCTTGAAAAGAGTAGAAAAGAAAATGGCTGCGTGTAAGACAGCACAAAGAAAAGAGAGAGAGAGCAAGAGAATGCACAGTAATTTTATTGATTTTCTGGCTGTGAGAAGGGCAATGTAAAAGCACCGGTTAATTATTGTTACCGGTGCTGAGCGAAATACTTGAAGATGCCACGCCGTGAAAGCTCTCCTTGCTGAGCAATTAACCCAAGAATTGAATTGAGCCGAGCCGTTTGAGTTAATTAAAGATCAAATGTCTCCCGAGTTGAGCCAACACCAAGTAGATGATTCGTAGAGTTGACTGTACTGATGAGATGACTACGTTGAGGATGATGAGAAAGAGTCACGAGAAAGAACCAAGAGAAACCCGAGAAGTTTTACAAAATGGCGAGTGAAACCGTCTATTCACGAGCGTTGTCTTGAAGAGAGAGAGAGAGAGGCCCGAGCGTAACAGTCAAGTCATAAGTAAATGTAAACACCGATATTGATTTGAACTTAAATTATGAGAGTTTTCTTATTTACATTAAAAGGTGTGAGCGTTGGTCGAGTAGCAGCAGAGAGTGGCCTTGAAAATAGAGAGAGATAGCCCGATAGAGAGATTTTGATTTTGATTTTGATGCGTTTATTAAATGTACATTATGTTGTACAAAATACATAAGATTATACACAAAGTTCAACATTAGGATATAATTTCAATATAAATATAAAATAAAATAAAAATGAAAATGAAAATGAAATAAAATATAATAAAATAAAATAAGATAGAATAAAATAACAATAATATAAGTAATAATAATAACAATGAAAATGAAAAACAATGAAAGTAATAAAAGTAATAAATGAATATAATGGTATACTATACAATCTATAAATTAAAGTAACAAGGGTAACATTATCAGTCTCAACAGTATTAGAATTCACTCCGAGAATCACAAACTAACATTTATTCCATACAGATCTCGAGTTCAACAGTGTAGAAAAACTTAATCTTCTCCCTCGGTAATAAAGATGTGCGATTTGATGAGGTGTTTGAATGAAGTGAAGGATGTAGATTGGCGAATATTTGGGGGTATGGTATTCCAGGAGTAGGTAGTTGATACATGGAAGGATCGCTCCAGAGATCTAGTGCGGAAAGAGGGGACAATCAAGGCATCAAGTGCATGCGGATTAGCCAACCTTAATGGACGTGAGCTGAGCTTTTCAACAAAAAAAAAAAAAAATTCGAGAGAGAGAGAGAGAGAGAGAAAATGGCCGAAATGGCTACGTGCTTGTGCACATTGAGATAGACGAAATCAGCACAGAGTCGTAAATTCTGTGCTAGAGAAAATGAAAAGTGAGAAGGGGCAAGGAAATGACTGTTCCTTGCACCTGAATACCTGGAGATGTTCGATGAGTGAGGATTTTCCTTGAACCAGACAAATTCTCCGTGGACCACCGGTGAAGAGTAGCTGGTACACGTGGTAATGGCGCGGCTCCGAGGTTGTTGATGATCACAGAATTACTGTCTGTGATCGTCCGGAAGAGCTGGTGCACGGTGAAAAGGCAGGTTCCGGGACTACCTGGTGAAAAAGGCGATGAGAAGAGCCGTTGAGAAGAACCGTGAAAAAGCCGGGAGAACTCTCTGCTGCACACACACACACTTGAGCACCAAAACCAGAAGCCAGCACGCGAGGCCTGTGGCAGCAGCAACGGCGACAGCGGTACCGCTCAGCACTACGGCGCGTGGGAGTGAGAATTGGGACTAAAGTCCCCGCCTAGACTCATAGATGGAGCCATGTAGTCTATCAATTTAAAGTTGAGCGAATGAGCCGAAATATTTACGAGCGAATAGTGGTCCACTCCGTAACAACAATCTTTTAGTTGATTTGTCTGAAATCCTATATTAACCTCAAGAAACTGCGATTTTTCATATGATTGCGTGTTAAACTATATTTGATTATATCTTTTTATTCATGAAACAAAGAGCTCTAAAAATTCAACTGAGTTCATAACTAATCACTAACAACATTTTGGCTAAGTCTGGTGCAAATCTTTTGGTTAATGCGAGTACCGAACATGCAACCTTAATATTTTATACTTATCGTCTAGTGCCCTCCAGAAAAACGTAACGTGACAGTCGCGTAAAAAGTCACGTAAAAAATCACGTGATAAGTCACGTGATAGACAACGTGGAACTTTCAACACGATCATCACGTGACAGTCACGTGTCAGACACGTGATCCAAAAAAAATTGTCTTTAAAAAAAAAAAAAATTTTTTTATTTATTTATTTTTAACTAATTTCCATATATAAAATTTCTACAGATACGAGCAAGTTTTAACATATATACCAAAATTTCCGAGAAGAAATTGATTTCTTTGGAAAAAAAAAGCATCAAAAAAGTTTATCATTGCTGTAAATATACATTGCTACAATAAATATGTTTTTGATAAGAAAAAGTAAAGGTTTTGATATAATGTAGTTACTGAAGTGAATGATTCAAATTAAATGATACATCTGGGAGTCTTTTTATGTTTTAATAGGAATTTTTAATTTGACCTTCTAATTTTTGTAAAACCTACAATTGCCATTGTAACTTATCTAGCGGCCAAATAGGGTTCTATCGCGAGGTCGATAATAAATACCTACAATCAATGAATCTAATGTTCCATGACAGGAAAAGGGCTGAAATTGATTTTCTCGTTTCATAAAACGAGTTAAGGATACCACATGAATAATCCGTGTGCCGTAAGAACGTTGCTTAAGGCGATGGCACGAACTCGCGGGATGCGGGAAATCCTGCGTCCCGCGTCTTGCGTCTTTGGTATGAAAGCAAAACGCGGGACACGGGACGCAGGATTTCCCTTATCCCGCGAGTTCGTGCCATCGCCTTTACGGCCGGTTACGGCTCCTTACGGCTGCTTACGGACACCCTACAGCACGAAAACATAACCTCCAAGAGCCGTATTGAGTGTCCGTAAGCATCTGTAAGGAGCCGTAACTGGCCGTAAGCAACGTTTTTACGGCACACGGATTATTCATGTGGTCTCCTTTACAGTTATGGACCTAGTCATGCCTCCATAAAGAGAAGTTTCACAGTTTGTCAGACCACTAGGACATCAGAACCTGGAGCTTAATTTCCCAAATAGACGATCTCTCAGTTCTTATTGAGAAGCCTAAAGAGCCCCACTTGCCGATAGGCATCAACGAGCCATCAGCTGCAACGCTACGTGACATAGCATAGACTTTCAAGGGCCCTGAAGATGAGAGGCAACGGAGAGGGAAGGGGAACCGTAGTTCGTGAAGGAAAGTAGACAATATAATAACTAATCCCACCACTCTTATGTTCCAAATCAACTTGGACCACAGTGAAATTGTTGCTACTATTTGAACCTGCTGCATGTCTGCAGTGCAAACATACATAGCCATTGCACTGGCGCATGAACTGTGGCACGCTGTGGACTGTATCAGCGTTCAGAAATTCAAAACCATAGATTTCACTGTGGTTGGGATATAAAGTACTGTCGTCAACAGGCAAAGCAAAGAGTTTATAGTTGCCTCTGCCTACGGTGTACATGAGAGAGAATCCTCCCTAGTGGGATATTATCGTGTTACTGAACTAGGACACGGATCCAACGTTCGCCGCTATTACCAAAAGCGAGGTATTTGAGATCAGCTTCTTTAATGAGGTCATGAAAAAATGAGTCCACAACTGGAGTCTAGGAAGAGCCTTGCATGTTGGACCACAGATAAAGGCAATCATATAAGGAGCTATCTCTTGAATGGGCTCGTACAGGAATCTCAGGAAATCTAACAGAAGATAGAGTACGTAGGAGCTTTTCTGTAAGTGTTAATGGCTTTGAACCTGGCCTTTACGCAAACCATAAGGAAAGAGGCCAAGGAAGATGGTTTTGACGGGAAGGTCCTTAATTAGATAATGAGCTTTTATGGGGAAGGATTCTTATTAAATGTGTCATCCAATCAGTAGGCAAATCTCAGAAGGATGTCTCAAGGTGAGTTTTATCCATCTTGGCGTAGTGGCTTGTAGTGGAAAGTTTAGTAAGTGTGCTGAACAGAATGAGCGTAAAAGTAGTGAGATATACAGATCATATTGATACTCTTTTTAAGGACGCTTTTGAAGCAATCCTAGATCTGCTCTAGGAGGTCCTCATTGCTGCGAAAGCTTAGTACGAGAGTAAAGCACTGAGCATCCTCGCGGTAAAGGCAGTGGTCGGAGTCTTTACTAGGTAGTACAATATTAAACCTCTATGAAATTTGACCATAGAAGAACTTCGGGTGTCCTAGGAGGAGCAGATCAAATATATCAAGGTTATCCTGAATAAGAAACTGCTGTGGCAAAAGCACTTGGAAGAAAAATGCATGAAGTTGATATTGACATTGTGTTTATGTAGAGGAAAGATCGAGGCAAAATGGGGTCTGCTCCTAAAGAAAATGATTTGGATACTCTTTTAAAGTTGCGCTCAGAATATTCTTTGTCTCAAAATTATTTCTCTCACTCGATTTTGTGCGGTTTGGCTTCAGAAAATATGCAATCGTATCGCATACTTTCTGAAGCGCCCTCCATTCAAAGTCGAGTGTGAGTGGGATGATGCACAGATTTTTCTTCTGATCTCACCTACTTCTTTCCGTGCATAAATGCCATGAAAAAAACATTCTTTGCGCTGCCTTGAGAAAAAAGCCGGGTCTACCGACTGTAGCTCTGCATATCAGATCTAAGACCATGAAAATGGCTTACAGAATTTTCTGTGTTGCAAGCTGAAGGCATGAGTCTCTATTCAAAGGATTTCTGAAGTAACTCATGAAAGAACTTCTAAGTAAAATACTGTCCAAAACTTTCGGGAACGTACTGCTAGAGAGAACTGGGAATAACGCAGACCCAAGCACGATGACGTTTAGTTTACAGATGGGTTCAAGACAAATGTAGATATCGAGGATGATTTCTGATTGAACCAAGGTTCTAAGACGTTTTCTGGATACGTCTGGAGAACAACAACACTGCTTTACAGACAGAGTTTCACGGTTTACTCGAGGAAAACAAAAGTCTTGCTAACTTAGCTAAGGCAAGATAACCGTCTAAACCAGATGTGGACCCGGCCACTCTGGTCGGATGGGCATCGGGAAGGCAGACGCTCTGGCAAAACAGGGGTACCACGTGCAAGGCTCCACTGCCAAACCAGTAACTATGCCTTTTGAGGAAACGTGATGGTGGCTTGGGTAGACAATCCGAGAAAAGCTAACTGGCTTGCAGCTGAGGATTGCCGTTGAGCTAAAACCCTATAAGGAAGGCAGGAAACAAGTCCAGTGGAGAAGCCTTTTTTTGGTACGTGGCAGATCCTACCTGTGATGATTTCAGGCCATGGAAACTTGAGGGAAATCCAGCTTGGCATTGGGAATAGTATGTAAGTCTCCCATCTGTGCCAGATGCAATTAAGAAGTAGAATTGTTCATCCATATACTCTGTGAATGTCGAGATCTGGGGAAATACAGACGGAGATGGTTCGGGGAAGAATACACCCTTGCAGAAGAGATAAGAAAACTCAGGATCAGGTTGGTGTTAGGCTCCTGCTCTGTGATAAGTCAAACGTAGGAGAAGCTTGAGAATAAACGAAAATAGTGTATAAAGGCAACAAACTAGGTGCACCTTGCAGAAGACTACAGTAAACTTTTGGAACCTAAAATTTTTAAGGAATAAATCCTTGTTCACATATTGAAGTCAAGTGACGTGTTTAAGGTTAAGAGATCATCTTAATTTTTTTTTTTCAGATCTTAATATTAGAAATAAATAGTGGCTCGTTTGTAGATAAAACCATGTGTCGTAAAGCTCGGTTTTTTAATTGCTATACTTCTTCTGTACACTCAATATATCACAAATAAGTTTAATCATATTTAGCACATTAATTTTAATTTTATAAACAAATATATAAGCAAATTAAACAATTTAATTATAAATAATTTTTCTCAAATAAATTTTTTTTAAAACCTAGCAGTTAACTGCAGTTTTGAATGATGAAAAATTTACAACTGTCATTTAAATGTCTGGTATTAAAATAATAAATAAATATCGATATAATTTAAGTTTCAGGTTATAAAACTTCAAACTTTATCTTTTACAAGTACGCAGAAGGTAGTTTCATATGAAGTTATCCAACATCTATGAAAATGAAAATAATCGTTTAGCAGTGAGAGCTGTCTGTTTTCAGTGTAAGAGTTTGACTCGATATGGTTATTTAGGTGTGGCAATTTAGTGAACTAAGTGAATATAAATTTGACGTTATGTTTGATGGAATAGTAAGCTTGAGGTGTAAGATTTTAACTAGATGTAAGACAAGCTGGCGTAAAAAATTCACCATTTTTCCCTCATTATATTTTACTTTTGGTTTGTTATTAAATAAAAAAAATTAAAAAAATTAACCATAACAGACAATTTCTACACAAAAATATTTAGCACAATTGATTAAATTTATATATATGGGTCAAAATAATACTTTTATAAAAAACAGTCCGCACGAGGTTCGCCGATTTTATTGCAATTTTTTTGGCAAAAGTACTATTTAATAGAAGACTTTTGCCGCAAACTAGAGGTCTCTATCTTATTTCTGCTTGGTGCTAGATTTTTTCAAAGATTGAAAAATGGCCTATTTTTAAGCTATTTTAAGCAATTTTAAGGTATTTTTCGAAAAATTCTAACTTTTGATCAAAATGAGATAGAAACCTCTAATTTAAGGCAAAATTTTGTTCAAAATAAGTTCTTTTTTGTAAAAATATTTTGACAACATAGTTTGGTTATTTTTATAATAATACAGTCCTACACAGATATTGCTATTTTTGCTCATTTGCAGGTATCTTCAAACGACCGTAGCTTTTTCTAGGCTAAATTTTTGTGCATATTAAAAAATTGTTAAATTTTTTTTATGAAACAACAAAAATTTCGCAACCAACCGGAACCCTGTAGAATCTTCCGCTTCCGAGATACAGCTGTTTAAAAACACAAAAAACGCGTTTTTTACGATTTTCACACGCATTTTTTCACTCGCGGTTTCGACCTTTTTTTTCTCTCAAAAATGTGTGGAATCTTCTCTTCATATGTTTCCAAACAAGCTCCCATAGTAATAGACGTGCGGATTTGGGGTTTTAGTTGATTCCAAAGCATACACTTTTGACACATTTTATGTGCTAAACTAATGTTTTTTTAACAATATACACGCTACATTTAACTTTTTCGTTCACTAGTCTCTCTCAGCGCGCAAGCGCGCGCAATTGTATTACATTATTTAACAAGGGAAGGACTTGAGGTGATCGGCTCCGATCGGTACCGGACCAGGCGCAAAATTTACTTCAAGTTACCCAAAAAAAAGTCTGACAGGTCCCGAATCCTCGATCTTTGATATTTTTTTTCCCAAGCCCTTGAAGATTGTGATTTTATGAGTTAAAAGAGTCACTTTTTGCCATTAAAGTATGAGACTTCCGCCATATGTTAAGTTTAGTACTTTTTGACGAAATATTTTTTTTTCATTTTTGTTTAGCTGAGTTTTTAATAAAGCTTTTAACTGATAAGATTTTAGTGATACAGATTTTTTATTGGCTCGAGATTAAAAGTTGTGTTATTAGAATGTTCTGAAAAATTCACACAGTCATACGTCTGCTCCAATCAGACGCATGGCAATCAACTTTCTTGATTTATAATGCAAAATACTTTTTTAATATTATAAAAAATGAGACTCTAAAGGGAAATTAATTCGTTTTTAAAATTTTTCAATATAAATAAAAGTTAATTTTAATACTATACTTTCAGTAATAATCATATGATGTAAGCTTTTATTTTATTGAAAATTCTTTATTACACTGTGTTAACATTTATTACATTTTTTTATTACAAAAATAATATATTAAACTCTTGTCTGTAATTAATATCTTATATGATGATATTACATTATCTAAGAAATTATATACGTCTTTTTTTTTTTTTTTTTGGTCATACCTAAATATTGATTCTTGGTATTTTCCTGGTACGTGTTTTTTTAAGGGCATACCTCTTCTCAAGTTTCTGATTCTATATTTCAGATCGTCAGGCAACTTTAACAAACAAGCGACTCTTTCTTTTGGCGTTAAGTTTTTTCTGAGCCTCAACTGATCGTGATAACAACTTAAATATAAATTAATGATTGAATATAAACAAATTTTGATGCTTAGAAATATAAAACTAGTCTTTTAAGATAAGAATTTAAAAAATTTTATCGGAAAATAGTTTTTAAATTTGCACGTTAGCTAACGCTACTGTGAATTTATAGCGATTACCAGTAGTTTTGCATGAGAGCAGCCGTTTAATTATGTGTATTAATGAGGGACTCAATACCAACACACACAATCAAACAGCTAGGCCCGTGCCAAACTGCTGGAGCCAAGTCAAGTTTACACTAGCGATACCGAAAGTCAAAATTTTTCGCATAGTAAAAATCTATTTTATTTCTTTCGTACTGTATCAATGATTTAAACCGATGTTGTTAACTTCCTTTTTTAGAATAATGAATTTAATTTACTAAAAAAATTTCTCCAAAACCTTTCTTGGTCACTAAAATCAATCAAAAAGCTTGACTAATTGAGATTTTAATAAGTTGTTGTTAACTTTATTCTTTCAATAAAAATTAAAAAAAATAATAATAATAACTGAAAAGAACTTAATTTTTGCATGAGTTTATTTTCAGCCAAGTTGCAACTTTTGACAAAACAGATTACTAACAAAAAATTATAATAAATATTTGAAAGCAATATTATTTTTTCAGAAATATTAAAGTTTTGTATGCAAAGTAATTATTGTATTTTGTGCTATTTAAAATAAAAGCTTTTGATTTAGAAATGGATTTGAGTTTAAAATTCACTCTTAATTTTTATTATCAAAAATGTATTATTAAGGGTAAGGCAGTTTGATTGATTTAACAAAAACTGATTATTTTATAAACAAAATCTTAGCATGATTCATTTTTAAACAAAGAGCTTTTTTCGTAAACTTTTTTTTTCCAAGCCATTCATCTTGAATTCAGCAGAAACATTAAAATTTTCCATGAATGCACGCTTATGTTTCTCATGTAATGGGGTAAATTCGTAAAAGGGCCTCCCTTAGGTATTTAAAGGAGTTTCCCGGGCCCTCCCATTACAATAGAATTATTCTCGAAAATTTAGGGGAAATTCTTTAAATTTTCTGGGGGTGTAGGGTTCCCGCGGAAAGAAAACCATCCGGGGCTGCCGGTTGAATGCTGGAAGAAGTAATAAATAAATTTTCTTTTCTGTAGAAATTGATTTAAGATTTATTCTTGTCTACAAAAAAAAATATCAATTTGACTGAGCCTACAATTTACAAAAAAAATAATATGATTTTCTTAACAAAGAAACAAAGAAAAAAGCTTACAAAGGTAACAAAATGGCGGAGAACGACGCCACGCGCAAATTCTAAAATTTATGTACACACAAGAAAGAATTAATCGCACGCACTTCCGTTAGTCATCCACAACCAACAATAAAGAAAAATGCTTGAGAAAAACAATTTAAAATCTTCTTACATGTAATAAAAAAAAAAGTACCTAATATTACCCAACTCGTACTTGATTAGAATATGGCCACTTTCTAAAATGCTCTTTTTTTTTTTTATTTTACAATTTTCCAAACTTGCCAGTGATCACGAATAACCCAAGCTCAAAATTTTCCTGGTCGGTTTTGCTAGCTCAAAAATGAAAGGAATAAAAAAAAAAAAAACCACAGAAAACTGTCTACAAAAAAAAAACTTTCAAGAAAAACGAGAGAAAGAACTAAGGGAAAAAAATACAGCACTCTCAACACACTACCTCTCACTACGGCTGCTCAAAACGGAGTGACGCTCCTCGCGTCAAGCCATCCTCACTTCCTTCCTCTTCGTTTTCTCCAATCTCTCTCGGCCAATCAAAACAATTAATACCTTAAATATCCATCCACACCGGTAGAATAACAAAAATTCCACCAATCACATTCATTCACACCACACAATCCAATCACGCTCGCGTTGACAATAGTTCCGGTGGCGATCGCCACGCCACTTATATCACGCGCGAAATTACAAAAAAAAACGAAAATAAAATCACTGCACACGAGGCACTCACGTATTTATTCTTCGCGCACATACTCTTATCTCCCTCTTTCTTCCCATACGCACACTTAGTCCGCGCAACTCAAAAACAAATAAAACTACACTCACACCCGCGTCTATTGTCTTGTGTGTGCGCGCACGCGCCTGCCGACTCAGTCCATGTCGCGCCGTCTGCCGTAAATGTGCCGCACACCTCCTCCGTAGACTCCGAGACTCCCGGACGGAGAGTCGGGACCCGTGTGGTGTGTGTGTGTGTGTGTACATGGGCACGCCCTGGGCCAGGAGAGCCTCCCCGGATGTCTGGAACTGTGTGTGTGTGACTGTGCGCGTGCGCTGCCTAGCGTAAATACAGCAGCAGCCGGCCGTCGGCGGCAGCCACCACGTGGTTGGCTACAGCTGCTCGTCCGACCGACGGACGTAGCGTGGACATCACCTGGGAACTTAAAATCAACAAATTAATTCATTTGTTGTTTCCCAGGTGACTCGACACTGCCAGATAGAAAAACTAATTTACGAGGGATTCACTCCCTCGTAACGTACCAAAAATCATATTTATCTGTGTAGAAACTGTAAAAAACTCTTTCACGATACATGAGATAAGTTTAAGGTTGATAGTATTATTGTCATCCTCACAAAAGTATCACACAACAAACCTTATTACTGGCGGATTTTTCGAAATTGAAAATACTAATCCGAAGATTTTCCCCTATTCAGTATGAAGCACTATCCACCATAACCTGGAATTGAGAGACATTACTGCAGTACTACAGATTCACAGAATCTCTGTATTGTCTGGATAAAAACCTAGCAACCCACAAACTCTTCTGAAGATCCATGTACTGCTCGACCTTGAACTACTGATATAGCTAGGGCATCTGTGTTACGAACGCCATCAAATCTGAAGACTCTCCGTTCCAGCCCGATGCTGAAGGCTGTTGCTCAGCTAAGGTAAACTCCATACCTCAGACCTAACACGAGCTTTGCAACGAAACCTGAGTCTCTAACTCCTGGAACGATATACCTAAAAAAATATCTACTCAAAGACAAGTTTAAACTGAAAAATTATGTTCACAGAAAGCCCTTAAATAATAAACTCTGATTTTGTCTATTTCGAGATATTGAGAGATATGTGTAAGATTAAAGAAAAGACACCGCTTTTTTATACTACGGTGAACATAGTTAACATCGATAATAAAATACTCAACATACTATGTTATTGTTATTGAATAAAACTGATGCTTCTGAGTTGAGATCCAACTCGCCATCCACGTCAGATGTACTCAAGAAGAGAGCAAGGCAGTAGAAAATTGTGCAGCCAATCAAAACGCCGATTGATAAAACAGTCAGCAAAAGTCGCCATTTCCAGCTGAAACAGGCCCACGGTAGACGTCAGAAAATTTAATCATCTCTTTTATTAAATTCTATGAGTTTAAGGGCTTAAAATTTTTAGAAAAATGACCGTTATTGAAATCGGTGTTACTGGCAAGGGCAATAACAGTTCATCATCATCCAGAATTTCGTCAATGAAGAAGAGTCTGATGAAATACTTGAGCTTTTGTAATTAATAGACGAACATATTGGCTGACCAATTTTACTTATCGTCTGATATTAATTCCGCTATCTATATGGACAATAAGAAAGACTGTCGAAATATATAATTGCACACTGAAAAGCCGTAAAATTATGACACTTTTTAACATCAGCATTTAATCTAAAAAGCTATAGAATTGTCGTTTGTTTTGAATGAAAAAAAAAAAAACAAACAAACAAAAAAAAAAACAAAAACAAAAACAAAGAAAAACATAAGCAAAATTTGTTTAAATCAACCAAAATTTTTTTAGGTATCATAAATATTCAAAAATAGTAATTCGATTTGATTTTCTGATTTTACTAAGGGTCAATCAATAGAACTCGATTAATTAATTCAATTAAATTTAATTAATTAATTTTTGCTAATCACGTTAACACTATCTTGCAACACTTCCTGTTTTTATAAATCTCCCTGGTTTCAATTAATTTCAACCGTCAATTAATAAAAATCAACTAACGTGTAACTGGGCTTATATCTCAAAAGCACATGAGTATTCGGGCTAGTGTACCCTCGTTTCAGTCAGTCGTCATGCCACGGATGTAGCAGCGACGCGGACGCCAACCTTTCACATAAATTCACTCACCTGCAAATCATCACTGTCATTATTAATAATAATAATAATAATATTGACATCATATCAATATTATCACAATTCCTACCCTTGATTTTAGCTCTCTTTCTGCCTAGCTTTTTAATTCCTAAAGCCTAAAAGGCCTAACCCAAGTTAGCCATTTCAAGCTGACTTCCTTGCTAAATTTGCATCAAATTTTTCAAATCTGTCCACTTTCACGACCTCACTTTTAATATTATTGTTTACTGACTATATTCACA
Organism: Encarsia formosa; assembly: GCA_038277355.1. Classification (NCBI taxonomy): domain Eukaryota; kingdom Metazoa; phylum Arthropoda; class Insecta; order Hymenoptera; family Aphelinidae; genus Encarsia; species Encarsia formosa. The sequence continues at coordinate 19,397,615 of CM076185.1, read as the reverse complement.
AACAATATCACTCAACCTGCAAATCACGTTATCACTAGTCTGCTTACCAAAAATACTTCACTACTAGCGTATCTCAATCACAGACAGCAATTAATTGATCAAGGAAGCTAACATTCACATCAACACGTGTTCTGTCCACATTAATTAATTCGGCAAACAAGTAATCACTCAATACTATATAAAAAGAAGGCCAGTCAATCAACAAAACTAAAATTACAAATGTGCCAATTCCTAAACACCAGTCATTCACTGCCAAGTCGTGGTCAAACATGCAAGATTCATGCGCACGGCGCTTCAATCTCACATGATGATTCCACAGTAAACACAAGCCCTGTTTTAGTCACAAGTCTTAGTCAAATTACACTGTCAAACTTGCAAGTCACATCTTCTGCCTGAAAATATTCACACCCTGGTTATCCTGATCACATGAACGTAATCATTGTTACAATAAGCATTTAATTAAATTGAAATTAAATAATCCAGTCACCACCTGAGTGTAATTATTATTACAATTCAAAGGAATTAATCCCCACCTAAGTGGCTTTAGAGGTCTTATGCTTGAAGTAGCAGCCCGCAAAGTCTCACCCTGTTTTTGTGCCTGTGCACTGATTAAAAAAAATATATGTACTTTTGGTTGAAAAGAACCTGCACTGTCAGATTCTTCTCAGCGAGTGTCACGACTCGAATTTTCAATTTCATAGAATCTGAAGTCAACGAACATCGCCATACTTCAGCTCCATGTGAAGAAACTTTTCCTGTGCCTTCCAATGTTTTCTCAGTTCTTGTTTCACTCACCCAGCTGATTTTCCTGAAAAAAATTATTTCACAGAATTAGAATTTTCACTTTAAAAATTCTATTAATATTTTCCTGTATATGCACCGGTGCCACCCTGTATCACATCCACACGGCCTGCGCTCTTTTTCAACTCTCTGAATTATTTAAAACACCCCGGCTCTGACTTTGATTTTTTTTTTTTTTAAGCATGACCTGATTTTTCTCAAAACTGTTTGTATTATTATTTATTTTTAGATTGCCCAATAGCAAGCGCACTATCTGGGATTTTTCTTCAACTGAAAATCTACTATCACCTCAGATATCAGATTGTTCAGTCACTTCCAGTTAACAAGCATCGGAGGCTAAAACAGTTGCCAGCTGTCCAGGATTGGTTGGTATTTGTGTCGCAGTTATTTACTGCTGAGCACATTCACACCCTGTAGTCACCTGACAATCGACTTAATTTTTATCAACCAGCTAGCACGCACCTGATTAAATACAGTCGAAAAAGTCGTCCAACCTTTCGTCTCTTCTCTCTGGGTGCCCTTTTTCTTTGTTCTCCTATCAATCTATCTCAGACCAGCTCTATTTTTCTCGCCCTGGAGGTTGAATCCAAGAAAGCTGAAGCTATTTACAACTAGCTTGGCACTGCACAGAAAAGGGTCCCAGAGTGTGAGTGAGCGTGTAACCGAACGCAAGCTACACACTCCTCACAACCAATGCATGCAAAGATTCATGCGCACGGCGCTTCAATCCAACATGCATGGTTATCCGGAAAATAATCGTGGTCAAAGTCAGGTATATGAAACACCACGAGTGAGAATAAACGCCCACGAGCAGGCAACAGAACGAACATCGCCAGCCACCCACGCGCCGACGCCATCCTCACTCTGCTCGGGTATTTTCGGAGCTAAGATTGCATTAACCTAGTTTAAGCACCCCTATCTAGAATCTCACGGTGTGCCCCTAACCTCGAGACTATGCAATTCTAATGAGCAACACAACCTGTAAGCAGACACCACCTGAAACAACCGGAATCACCTGAATTATTTTCCCCAACCATACATGGGTTTATTTCACAATCTGTTTAATATTCATTCACTTATGCGCATTATCGCCCTGTACGTATATCCGGTCAAACCACACGTCCGGTTTAATTTTCCATCACAGTCCAGCTAAACGTAGTAAAAATCTCCACACCGACAGCGGGTGATCAGCGTGTACCACGGCCCTGCTTGGTACAGCTATTTTATTCCCCATCGACGCCGTTGAATAAATTCAAGCCACACAATCCGTATAAATCTAAACAACTCACATAGCAAAAATAAAAACTAAATAAGGAATAAATATTCTTCAAAATATCCCCACACTCACAGTAGCTCGCCCTGACTTCATCGAATTTTTCCGGAAAAGAATAAGAATAAAGCCTAACAGAAGTTGGGTACCCTATAGAAAAAGAAAAAAAAGAAAGCATTCAAAAACTCTCACTACAGAGTTTACCGTAAAAATAAATTCAATCATCGCCCCGAATGCAAAGCCGCAAACCCGTACAGCTGATCGTCACCAGCGGCACGAGCCCGTCGGCTGCAACACATCATGCCCCGGCCCAAGAAAGAAGCACGCGATGAGAAGTGGGAGTATCTCGGCCGCCGGCCATATGCCAGCAGAATGGTGTGCACGCGCATTACCTGCGAGCCCGCGCAGCGCGCCGTCCGTGTGCGCCGAACGTAAGATAGGAATAACGACGAGAGTGAGAGAGACAGAGCACCTTAACCGCCGCTCGCTTCCCGGAATTTCATCCTGTCACAACATGCTCACCGGCGTCTCTCTCCTCGCCGATATCACAACCAGAATTTCTTTAACTTCACCTGCAAACTACCCATGACATTCCCAACCTCGACCCCTTCTCACGCGCCCCTCCCAGGCCAGGATTATCACAGACGTTCCCGGCCCCGATCGTCGCGTGTCACACATTTTCTCGCTGTACCCTGAACAAATGAAAGCCATCCCGCACCGCCTTTATGAAAATTTTCACTCCGTTATCCAAACATACACTCACACGCATACACAAGACCAAACGAACGCGATAGATAAAGCATGATTTTTTTTTTTTTTTTTTTTTTTTTATTTACCTTCCTGTACAAAACTGCACTTGACTTTCCGCCCGGGCGTAGTGTTTTCTCCTGGAACACCACCGTCCACAATCGCTTCTTGCTTAGATTCTCCGATCGGCATTCTCTCCGACTTTCCAAAGCACTAATACACACTGAATAATCACGATCAATTTCACAAATAAAAGACACGGTCGGATTCACAAACGAAGAACACAAACGAATTCACAATGCAAAAACTCCTGGTCTTCCTCTTCGCGCCTTGGAAGCATGCCTGGCACATAACCTGTCAGGGACGAGTGTTTTATTACAAATAATAAGGCGAGAAAGTTCACTTGAACTGATTATAACTTTATTATACTAAACAATACACGACCAGATTAGGTAAAGTAATAAGTAATCAATAAGCACAAACACCGCGTGTACCGGGAGAGCGAGAGCGTCCGATCGCCATGACAGCACGTACCGGAAGAGACAAGGCCCCGTGAGCACAGCAGTGCGGAGCGCGCGCAGCTCAGGGGTAGGGAGACGAGTTACTAGAGAGTGGAGCGCACGACACACATTCCCGACAAAATGAAAAAGTTTATTTTGAATAAGTGAAGAATTTTTTTTAGCTTACTGTGTAACTCACAAGTTTCACTGGATTTTGAATTTCGATTTGACAAAATTTAGACTGTTATCTAGTTTATACTAATAAAATATAAGATTTAATAAAGCACTTTCACTTTAAAAATGCTATTTTATGTTAATTCTAGATAGGTCACTAAATTTAATTGAATAAAAGTAAGTAATGTTAACAATTCAGATCAGAGTTAAAAGCAAAACTTATGAGTCTAGCAAAGTACAACTTAGTGCGTTTAGCTATCGTAATAGTTAAGCTAACACGTCAGACTTTAAACATTAATCTTGATTAATGAAATTTCACGTTATTGCAAACTCATAATTTAACCAGTAAGATAAGCTAACTAAATATACAATTTGTTCAATGCAAAGAGAAAATTAATATAAATTCATCATCATTTAAAAGGGTGAAACTTTAAATGATAATTGAAGTTTTTTTTTATATTATAAGTCATTCAACCTTTTATAGACTGAAACATGCCTAAACTTACCATGAATTTTCATTAAAACCATAATAAAATCTGACGTGTTAGAATTAGTGATTGACGGAAAGTCAACACGGGCTATTGTTCGAAAATTATGTTTTTGTTTGTAATAATTTTTATTATCGTCCAAAAATGATTTTTGTAGTTTGCACGAGGAGCCAGCTACGTAAAAACGATGATATCCATTAATTCTTTCAAAACTTTTTTGCTTTGTAAAAAAAATCACTCAGATACGATTACTAAACTAATTTAAAGAGTTCTTATTGTTATTTTAGTTCTAATGTTGGAACCTTAACTTGTACACCAAACGGACATCGAATCGTTTCCCTCTTTGAAATTAGCGCTAAGAAAAAATGGCTGACCTCCGTTCCTAACCTATATGATAGCGGCTATTTTTTCTGAGGGGTAATTTTGAAAGGGGAAACGATTCGATGTCAGCCTGGTGTACATATGTGTTTTGATAACTTCCATATGTTATTTCACTTTTTAATGGTTCCTCAAATTATTTAAACTCAAATCACAGCCAAAAACCTTCAGATTAGTATAGTATTTGTGTCTCTAGGTATTTTTAGCAAAGTTACAAGTTTTAAAAAAAGACTAATGGATTTTATAATACTTGTTCTTACATTTAACTAATGTAATAGTATATTATTCCCGTGGGTGAGAGGGTTCGATTTGGTCTCCTTGTTGTAACCCTTGCCTTCGGCTCGGGTCGCAAACTTCTCGGAGGCCAAATCGAACCCTCTAGGACTAAGGGAAATATATTATTTTTCGTCTTTCCAACCGAAAACAAGGGGCGTAGTTCTGATTTTGATGTTACAAGGGCGAAAATTTTATTAAAACTTAAGATGTTCCGGGCATACTGAAAAAGTCATTCATCATAATAAAACCACTCTCAATCTTAAATTTTGAAGGTGCAAGTAAGAACTATGTGGAGCCAAATCAATGTTAAGTTGTGAAGTATACCATTAATTCCATTTAGTTTTTAATTGAGCACTCACTATTTTACTATGAATCGAGTTGCTTAGTCGCTTTGATTTTTGTTCTGAAGAGGCTAGCATTAACGAAAAATCAACAATGGAATTGATTTTAATTAATGGTGCAGTTATTTAAACAGCAACATTGGTTTAGCTCTATATAGTTCATTTTTTCATCAACAAAAATAAGAAGTCATTTTTGGACGTCAGAAATATTTTTTCAGCGTTGATTTTTCAAAAAGCCCTACTTTTGGCTATCCCTAATGACAGGGTTGTAAATTTCAGGTTTTTAAAAATTAAGGGTTACAAAGTCTACAGCCTGTGCTGTATAAATTCAGAAAATTCAGTTACAGAAAATATGAATTAGATATCAGTAATATTGAATCCACCATTATGAGTTTTAAATTTTTATTACTGCATTTCTTCTAGTCTTTTAGATCTCAATGACTGAAAAAATATGTGTGCCATTGAAGAAACAAAGTTTTAGTTTTGTTAATTTTACCAACCTGGCCTTCAGTATTTGGTTCAAATCTTTGTTGTTTTTCTAGAAAAGCCTTGCTTCCTTCTTGAGCATCATCATAGTGTTCAATACATTTTCGTATGAAAACTTTTTTGTCATAAAAACTTTTAGTTTCTACAAATGAATATTTTAAAAATTAATACAATACTTTGCTAAATTATTACTAGTTTTTTTATTAGAATTTAAGTGTAATATGTATAAACTTAGTAATAATTAAAGATTGTTTTTCCAGGAAAAAAATTTGAGCTTCAAGGTTGCTGGGTTAAAAAGGTAGTCGATTAAAAAAACGATTTTCATGAGACTTGCTGAAAATAGTTCTATTATTTAGTTATTGACTCAATTATTAATCGATGTTTTTTTAGGTTAATTCTGAAATTCATACAGATAAATAAAGACGATTTTAGTGAAAAAGTCAGAGGTTGAGAAAAAATTTTGATACACGTTTTTCAATTTGAGCGAACTAGTGAGTACCTACCTAAGTTACTTAAAAAAAAAACCATTAAACACAAAATTACACAGTTGAAGGCCATGTTTTACTCGAGTAAGTGAAACGAAGAGTCATTTTTCTTACTCGCACAACTCAAGCGTTCTCTTTCGCACCGATCCAGCAACCTGAAGTATTTTTAATTATAAAATTACTTTATTTTTTTAAACTAACTTTTTTATGAGTTTTTAAATGCCTATACTTTGGCTAACAATTGTTTATTTTGTTTATTTTCATTAAAATATTACAATACATTACATTTTATAAACAATTAAATAAACCAACAAGCTCCAAAACCCCCCTAACGCTGGGGGGAGTGATGAATAAATAATTTTTTATGAACAATTAAATAAACCGACAAGCTCTAAACCCCTATAACGCTGGGGATAGCGACAAATAAATAATTTTTTATAAACAACTGAATAAACCAACAAGCTCTAAACCCACATAACGCTGGGGATAGCGATAAATAAATAATTTTTTATAAACATTTAAATAATTCACAAGCTCGTAACCCCCATAACGCTGGGGATAGCGATAAATAAATAATTTTTTATAAACAACTGAATAGACCAACAAGCTCTAAACCCACATAACGCTGGGGAGAGCGATAAATAGATAATTTTTTATAAACATTTAAATAATTCACAAGCTCGTAACCCCCATAACGCTGGGGATAGCGATAAGTAAATAATTTTTTATAAACAATTGAATAAACCAACAAGCTCTAAACCTACATAACGCTGGGGAGAGCGATGAATAAATAATTTTTTATAAACAATTGAATAAACCAACAAGCTCAAAGCCTCCATAACGCTGGGAATAGCGATAAATAAATAATTTTTAAACCCCCAAGACCCTGGGTGCCTGAGTTCAATAAAACAAACGGATCAGTTGGGGGTTTAGAGCTTTGGGGACAGCCGATCAGTTCATTTGTTGAACTCGGGCGCCCAGGGTTTTGGGGGCTTAGAGCTGGAGGGTAGCCAATCAGCTTTTTTTTTAAACTCGCGTTTCCAAGGATTTGAGGGCTTACAGCTTGGGGGTAGTCAATCAGCTTTTTTGTTGAACTTGGGTGCTCCGGGTTTTGGGGGTTTAAAGCTTGGAAAATAGCCGATTAGTTTTTTCATTGAACTTGGGAGCTCAGCGTTTTGGGGGTTTAGAGCTTGTCGGTTAATTCAATTATTCATAAAAAATTATTTATTTATCACTCTCCCCAGCGTTATGGGGGTTTTGGAGCTTGTCGGTTTATTTAATTTTTTATAAAAAATAATTTATTTAACGCTCTCCCCATCGTTATGGGGGCTTAGAGCTTGTCGGTATATTTAATTGTTTATAAAAAATTATTTATTTATCGCTCTCTTCAGCGTTATGTGGGTTTAGAGCTTGTTGGTTTATTCAATTGTTTATAAAAAATTATTTACTTATCGCTATCCCCAGCGTTATGGGGGTTACGAGCTTGTGAATTATTTAAATGTTTATAAAAAATTATCTATTTATCGCTCTCCCCAGCGTTATGTGGGTTTAGAGCTTGTTGGTTTATTCAGTTGTTTATAAAAAATTATTTATTTATGGCTCTCCTCAGCGTTATGGGGGTTACGAGCTTGTCGAATTATTTAAATGTTTATAAAAAATTATTTATTTATCGCTCTCCCCAGCGTTATGTGGGTTTAGAGCTTGTCGGTATATTCAATTGTTTATAAAAAATTATTTATTTATCACTCTCCCCAGCGTTATGGGGGTTTTGGAGCTTGTCGGTTTATTTAATTTTTTATAAAAAATAATTTATTTAACGCTCTCCCCATCGTTATGGGGGCTTAGAGCTTGTCGGTATATTTAATTGTTTATAAAAAATTATTTATTTATCGCTCTCTTCAGCGTTATGTGGGTTTAGAGCTTGTTGGTTTATTCAATTGTTTATAAAAAATTATTTACTTATCGCTATCCCCAGCGTTATGGGGGTTACGAGCTTGTGAATTATTTAAATGTTTATAAAAAATTATCTATTTATCGCTCTCCCCAGCGTTATGTGGGTTTAGAGCTTGTTGGTTTATTCAGTTGTTTATAAAAAATTATTTATTTATGGCTCTCCTCAGCGTTATGGGGGTTACGAGCTTGTCGAATTATTTAAATGTTTATAAAAAATTATTTATTTATCGCTCTCCCCAGCGTTATGTGGGTTTAGAGCTTGTCGGTATATTCAATTGTTTATAAAAAATTATTTATTTATCACTCTCCCCAGCGTTATGGGGGTTTTGGAGCTTGTCGGTTTATTTAATTTTTTATAAAAAATAATTTATTTAACGCTCTCCCCATCGTTATGGGGGCTTAGAGCTTGTCGGTATATTTAATTGTTTATAAAAAATTATTTATTTATCGCTCTCTTCAGCGTTATGTGGGTTTAGAGCTTGTTGGTTTATTCAATTGTTTATAAAAAATTATTTACTTATCGCTATCCCCAGCGTTATGGGGGTTACGAGCTTGTGAATTATTTAAATGTTTATAAAAAATTATCTATTTATCGCTCTCCCCAGCGTTATGTGGGTTTAGAGCTTGTTGGTTTATTCAGTTGTTTATAAAAAATTATTTATTTATGGCTATTCCCAGCGTTATGGGGGTTACGAGCTTGTTGGTTTATTTAAATGTTTATAAAAAATTATTTATTTATCGCTCTCCCCAGCGTTATGTGGGTTTATTGCTTATCGGTATATTTAATTGTTTATAAAAAATTATTTATTTATCGCTATTCCCAGCGTTATGGGGGTTTAGAGCTTGTTGGTTTATTCAGTTGTTTATAAAAAATTATTTATTTCGAACGCTGGGTATAATGCGCCTAATACACCAATACACCAGGTGGCTTACCATGGTGAGTCACTTAAGTGCCACACCACCCAACCCTGCCACCGATGCTGTGAATTCGTATAAATTCGTCTGCCGAACGCGACACGAGATCGGTCGGGAGCACGGGCACACGTGTATTTTTCAATGTTATCAAAATATTGTTTAAAAAAGTGGCTCTGCAAAACACACACATCTCGTGGACCGGATCCTGAAGAGGTCGAAGCTCTGAAAATCATTGGCAACATCAAGCGAGACGCTATGAAAAATGCAAAACGACCACCTCTGCCGTCATGATGCCTAAGTTGTCTCACAATATGAAAAAAAAAAAAAAAAAAAACCATACAACGCTTACAGATCTTTCAATGAACCCCATGGATATTAAAAACTTAAGAGGTTAGACAAGACTTTAACGTAAGCTCGTTCCATACTTTATCTGTAAGCTCGTTTCAAAGTAGTCTCCATATATATATATATATATATATATATATATATATTATTTAATACCTGTAATAAGATTTGTTCAATTTTTAAATTTTAGGGAAAATTTGGATTTTATGGTGTTTGGATGTTCTGTCTTAAACTTTTTGTCCTATAATCAGAGTTGACGAACTGGTGCAATGGTGTTGAAAAATTGAAACTTGTCAGAATTAAGTTTTTTTAAACAAAAATGAGTGATATCCCCCAAAAACCTTGCCAAGGTAAACAAGCTTGGGAGAGTTTTTGCCATAATTAATTTAACAAAAAGAAGTGGTATCATTTAAATAATTTTAAAACAAGGTTTTTCAACTTATATACGTAAGAGATTTGCAATTTTATAGTATGATTTTTTTCATAACTCCACATAACTCTGCCAAATTATTTTATAGTTTCTATTTTATCAAATTTTGGCTGAACTATGTAGAATTATGAAAAAAATCATTTTATAAAATTGCAAATCTCTTACGTATATAAGTTGAAAAACCTTGTTATAAAATTATTTAAATGATATCACTTCTTTTTGTTAAATTAATTATGGCAAAAACTCTCCCAAGCTTGTTTACCTTGGCAAGGTTTTTTGGGGTTGTTTGAGATTTACCGCCTTTTATTGCCACGTGATTGGTCATGCGAGCGACCCACGCCAGAGCTGCCCAGAGTGACCAGTTTCCGCCCTCACCAGTCTTGCTACGACCGTGATGCCGCGACCACGCATCACGGGACTCAGCGCCGTCGTCGTAGATCGACCGCTTATCTACGACGATTCTACCTAGTTTACCTGAGGTTGAGAGACTCCCGGCCAAAACGGCGAGCTCTCTCTCCTCATTTGTATTTATAGTTTAAATAAATAGTTTAAGTGCAGCATAAAAACTATAAGTGTTGTGCTTTCCAAATAACCTCGCTTTTCACCTTTCCCGCTCTCTCGTGATCGCGTTAAATATCCTTTTAACCTTAAGCGCATCCTCCGCGTTTCCCCAAACAGGGGTCTTAATTACAAGATGTGACGGTATAAAGAATTGGGCCACGCAGTTATCGGAGACTTATGGAATAACGAATTGGTCGCAGGAGACTTCCGATTTCACTTTTAAAGTTCTAAAAGATTGCCGATTCAGTTATGAAGTTGTGGGAGTTTGTTGAACTCGTTTATGGGAATGTAAGCTTGAGGTCTACACGAAAAGTTTAGTATGGTGCCCTCTGCCCAATTCGTAGGAAGCTTCAGTCTCAAACGAGAAGGAGGAACAACAATCCTAGTTTGAGCAAATGCGCCCCAATCGGTTTTAGTGCGTGGTGTAACTTTGAAAGTAGTTTTTTTCCTCAAGTGTCTTTTATTTAATTTTTAATTTGAATAATCACTTGGTTTTTAGACTTATAACAATTGAAAATTTTATTATCTGGTACAACGATATGAAAAAAGAGTAAAAAAAGAATTAAAAATCATGTATGTTCGGTATAACCTTAAAATCTCATTCTCAAGACGTTGCTACACGCGTGAACTGATTAAGATTGTATTTGTCCTAATTTGGATTGTTGTATCCCCTTTCGTTTAGAAGTTCCACTCCTTTAGAATTGGACAGAGGAATTTTGCGTGTAACGAATTCAACTATGAGGTTATAGGAGTTTGACGAACTCGGTTATGGGAATGTAAGCTTGAAGTTTCTAATGATTTCAGCTATGGGGTTGTAGGAGTTTGAATTGGACAAATTATTGCGAATTATAGTGTACGAGTATAGCGAATTCAGCTATGGGGTTGTAGAAGTATGAAGAATTGGCTAGGGGTTTATAGAAGTCTGATAAATTTTGTTTTGGAGATGTAGAAGTCTGAAAAAGTCGATTATGGGGTTCTAGGAGTTTAGAGAATTAAGTTATGAGATTGTAGGAGTTTGACAAATTTTGATATGGGAATGTTTTCTGGAGAGGTACAAGTCTGACGAATTCAATGATGTGGTCGTAGGAGTTTGCTAAAGTTGGGAATTACTAAAACTTCAGATCTTTAATAATTTCAGTTATGGGGTTGTAAGAGTTTGATGAATTCTGTTATGAGGTTGTAAGAGTTGGACGAATTAAGGTTATAGTAGTTCGACGAATTAAGTTATGGGAATGTAAGCCTTGTTAATTTATTAATTGATTGATTGCTTACATTTATTTTTTGACCTTGGGGTGGAATCCTACTTAGTACAGTACCGATACTGGTAAAAAAAAGAAAATTGGGAAAAACTAATGAACAGTAACTAACTGTGGAAGTTGGTTGTTTATATGATTCTATGTGAGAGAAAAATAATTTCAGGAAATTCAGTTTGGAAATCGAAGAAGGGGGTGGGTTTTTTAGGGCTGAAAAGTGGTTTTTCGCATTTTCTGAACTACACGTTTTATTAAAAAAGTTGGTGATAAAATAAAGTTGGAGATAAATGAAAAGATAAAATGCTTTTAGAAAATTCTACTTAGGCTCATTTTTTTCTTTGAATTTTAAATTTTTTGAAAAAAAAAAATAATAATAATAATAATTTTACCAGAGAAAAACATCCGGAAAAATTCGAAAAACTGAAAATAACAATATTTTTTACACAGTGTTGATATTATTTGTTATAAATAATGTATTGTTTATCAATTTTTATTGTTAAAGTTGTGTTTATAGCCGAGTGTACTGTGCTGTCAGTTATTATAATATTAAAGTTACAGAAAGTAGAACAATAAGTATGTAAACATTGAAAAATAAACTTTTTGATCGGTCGTATTCAACAGAATTTTGAACGGAGAAGTAATCTTTTCCTCTTCTTGTGAAATAATTCAGCAAATCCAAATTTATTGAGCTCAGCCGAAGTTTTTTACGAGTCTTATGAAAGTGAAAATGAAAATCGTCAATTGCAAAAAATGATTGGAAAAAAGGGATGCGAACTAATCGCTTGGATGTACTATGTGAAAAAAAAAAAAATTTATCACTCAATGAAGTCAGATATTTGAATTATACAACGAAAACATACAAATCTGGATTCAAACTGGACAAACTACCACCCACTGAAGCAGCTACAGTTCAACACAATTATAGAGTTTATTACCAAATACAGAAGTAGCTAGGAGTTCATAAATCTGCAATTGAGTGGGGCTGGAAATACCACTCTGAATATAATTTGATACCAAAAATCAGTGTCGATAAATTAATTCTAGATGATTTACTTTAAAAAATTTCGTGTGGTTGTGAAACTGGGTGTGATAAACAAAGATGTGGATGTCGAAAGCATGGATTAAAATGTACTAATTTATGTACAAAATGTGATTCTGACTGCTGTAAAAATTTTGAAGCAAATGATACCAGATTTCAATGATTCTTTCGATTCTTTCGATATTCACAATCCATACGATTTAGTAACATACGTATATGAAGAAGAAGAAGAGGAAGAAGAAGAAGATGAAGAAAAAGAGGAAAAAAGCGATGGAAAAACAGAACAAGATTCAAAAGATGATGAAGACGGAGGTCCAACTGAAGTAAAAAAAAGAAAAGTGTAATGTATCTGTATATACTCAATTCTAGGTTAATATCAATGTTCAATTTGTACAAAATGTAAGAAATATAAATTTATTTTTTTGGTAACCAAAGTTTTTGTGTTATTATTCAATAATTTAATTGTATTAATAACCTTTGTTTGAAAAAATTATTGCAATATTTACTTATAAAAATTGTATCGTATCATAATTTTCAGACTATTCAAATGTTTTATCACGATGTAATTACTCATTTTAGAAAATTTATGCAAAAAATACCGGAAAATATTAATTAAAATATTTTTATTAACTCTAAATTGAATCCGAGAAAAAAAACCTCGACTTAACCAATGTCAGTTCTTTAACTTTCAATGTTTTATTAGTTATTTTCGACACTTTTCGTAATTGAATTTATTCGACAATAAAGTAATAGTACATAGAAAAGTATATGTTACTATAAACACAACTTTTAACAATAAAAATTAATAAACAATACATTATTTATAACAAATAATATCAACATTGTGTTAAATATATTGTCATTTTCAGTTTTTCGCATTTTTCCGGATGTTTTTCTCTGGTAACATTATTATTATTCGATAATAATAAAAACAAAATGTTTTCGATTTTCACAATTTATTTATTAACATTAGTTAATACATTAGCCTCATGACAGCAGAGGTGTGAAATGAAGTGAAGTACTTTAGTTTAGTTCCGCGACTTTAGTTGAGTTAACTTCGGGGATCGCATACGTTGAGCTGTGCGTATGCTGGCCACACGCAAAATATTAATAAAATAAAATTAGAATTTAGCGTGAAATCCTCTCTTAAAGTGCACGTTAAAGTAGGAAAAGGTAAAAAAAAAAAAAAAAAGAAGTAAAAAAATTATGTAGACTAATGTTTTTGTAAAAATCTCCCGACTTATTTGAGGTTATGGGAGTGTAAACAAAGTTTGATTACTGGTTTAGTAAATAAAAATTAAGTGAAATTACTTATTATAAAGCCGTGTTTCAAATTGCAAAAAAATTGGAAGCAGCTTCAGAAAAAGGATAAAACCAAAAGTTTCTGAAAAAATAGAAGTTTGACAGAAAGTTAAATTGGAAAAACTTTTGCTGTAAAAAGGTAATTGAAAAATCAATTTTTATTTACTATAGATTACTTTATATTTGTTTAACTGTACTGTATTATATATTAAAAAAAAAAAGTAATGATTTTATAATAAAATTGTCAAGATTTTTTTGTACACAAGTACTATTTAACTGAAGATTAACACTAATACGTCTGATCTTATCCTTACACTCTTTATTTTCATAGCAAAATATGAAAAAAAAAAATTCTTACAATTGACTATACTTTATTAAGAGAAGACTAATAAAGAAGTCTTATGTTAGAGTTTTTTTTCACAAGAACTTTGTTAGTGTATAAAAAGAAACAAGTGTTATATCCATTTCAAACCTGATTGATCTTTAAATTTTCATGACTTGTATGATTGATTTAATGCAAGAACCTAAGATTTTTAATTTTAGTATGATATTTTGATTAAATATTTGTACTATTTATTTTGAAAAAATTTTATTCATTTTCTTTTAATTTTTTTTTTTTTAAGTTTTACTGTCCAATTTATTCAAACCAATTGCTTATATCTTTTTTATATTTGATAATGATGATGAATTCAATTATAATGTGAAAAAAAAAAATAAAAATAAATATTTACAAATTTTAACTAGTTTTCATATAACTTATTTTGAATCGTTAATATTTATTTTGAATTTATTAATGAAAAACAGTCACTTCAAAACTTAGCAACCGGTTATTATAGAAATTTAGACCATTATAATGAAATTTCATAGTATGAATTAAATGTAGCTTTTCATTAATTTTTTTAAGGGATATTTTTATTAATTTTCTGTATTTTTGCAACTGTTACAGTAAATTTTGGTTTTTCTAAAATTGAATAAGATTCTATTGGAAAAAATTTCAAACGTTTATAAATGAAAAGACATCACAAATAAATGTATACTGCACTTTTTAGGTATGAATTAATGAACTTTTCACAGCTTTATTTTAGACTTATTTACTTTGTAATGAACGATTTTAATTTGCTGAATATTTGTTACTTAAACTTTTACGTATCTTCAGCTAATGCATTTCGATTTTTAGATCAAACATCGTATAACATTGCTTTGAAAAATATGTTAGACGTTTTGTTTCAACAAATTAAAATAATTATTTGCAATCCAAATTAAATTTCAACGTAACGTAAATTTTACTTGCAGATTTCAGTCTCCCTACCGAAATGGACATAAACGATTTGGATCCTCCACAATTAGTGAAACTCATTAATAAAAAAATTGGGTCAGTATTTTATGCGTGTGGATGGGCATTTTTAGGAGTTGAGAATGAACATTTTAAAGACTTAGTTTATACTTTACTAAAAATCAGACCTGAAAAGCTCGAGTACAAACCTCCTTCTCGTTTTACTCTTGCTAGTTCGGTACTGGAAGCAGTTCATGCAGATCTTGATAGTATTAAAAAAAAATATCTTGTAAATACCGATGGAACATTGATGAACGACGGGTGGAAGAACTCAAATGCTAATAAAAAATTCTTGGTTTCTTCGGTAAGAAACATAAATGTAGACCAAGCTTTTTTAACGTTTGAGGACACCACTTTAAATTCTGAACATGCAGTGGAACTGAAAAAAAGTATGGAAAGTGCTATCAAGCTTGCTCACGAGAAGTACGGTATAAACATTGTAAATATTATAACAGATAATGACTCTAAAGTAAAAGCTGCTGCTGCCCTGGCTAAAAACGTTCACGGCGAACATTTATTGCAATCAACTTGTATGAGTCATTCTGGAAACTTATTAATAAAAAGTCTAGTAAATCAATCGTTGTCTAAAAAAGCCAGAGCAGTGATAAAATGTTTCGGTGATCCAAAACTATCACTCATGATTAAGTTAAAGAACGGTCCTAAACTTAGAAACTATCCCGACACCAGATTTTGCTTTTTTAGAAACACCTGCGAAGCTTTGTTGAAAAATTTAAACCAAGAAGTTTTGCAAGACATAATAGCCGAAGGTTACAACATCCCCGATAAAGTTGAAAAATTGGTTTTTAGCAAAAAATTTCGACAGGAACTGAGAGCCACTGTTAAACTTTTGACTCCAGTTTGCGAACTTATCAATCTATGTCAGGATCCAAAAACAAATGTAGCTGATGGAACTGAGCTGTGGCTCACGCTACAGTTAAACACTCAAGAATACAATGAAACGGTAACTGAACGAGTTTTAAAAGCTATCTCTGACGTTGGCTACGCGGCTAATATGTTACATCCAACATATCGAGGCTTGAACATGGACGAAGATCAAGTTATAGTGGCTACGCGGTTTCTAGAAAATAAACTGTGTGAAAAAGGAAAACAAGAATTAACTGATTACAAAACATACAGGAATAAATGCAATCATATCGCGAGTAATTCCAATGATCCAATCTCTTATTGGTCCATTATGGAGTCACGATTTCCAAATTTATCCAAATTATGTTTAAAAATGTTCATCATTCCAGCTTCGACTGCTTTATTGGAAGGTCTATTTAGCCAATGGACGTGGATTCACAATAAGTACAGAAATTCTTTAAGTAATAAAACTTCTGGACTTCTTGTAGATACTCACTACTTAACACAACATACTAAAAACGGAGCTTGGATTAATAATTTGGAAAAAAAAAAAGAAAAAGTACCTTAAATTTTCTAATGAAGAAGATGATGATGAAGATGATGATGAATACGATTACGATGATTACAAATATGACGAGGATGACGACGACGATGACCTTAATAGCGACTTAGAGAATAACGAAGACAACGAAAGTAACCCTGACAGAAATTACGATATTAATAACCTACATGATAGTGACTTTGAAATGACATAATATCTTTATACGAAAAATCGTAAAATATTTCAGATATTTGTATTTTATCGTTAAAAACAAGTCAGGTGTACTTTTGACTTAATAAAAAATACTTAATTCATTTACAGTTGTTGCATTTTTTTGTACCTGTTTAATTCAATAATAAAATTGTTTCAATTTTTTAGAAATGTTACACAATCAAGTTAAGTGAACATTATTTTAATTCCTAATTTCTAACTTTCATAGCCCATGGCATACATTACATCAGTGATAATATTGTTTGCAAATGTTACATGAATATTTGGTCTGCACTGTTGACTTTATTTTTAATTGTAACTAATTATGTTATTATTATAAACTATTTTGTATGTTCTAAAACATACATATTTTGTACTAAACCGAAATATCACAAAATTTTTCCTAATACTATTTTACTTACATCGAATTGGTTGAATTTTCTTCAAACTTTATACATGACTTAATTTTTAATGTTACATTTATGATCAAGGATACTTAACTATGTTTTCAACGAACATTATAACTAAAAAATATTATTTTACACGTAACATTTAAATTAAATATTGTGTCGTGCAAATAAAAAACATTAGTATACAGTGGTAACATCATAATCTGTTAAATTTACATTAAAATATTATGTTCAAACTATAAAATTCAATTACAAATTTTTTTTTTTTATTTAAAATATAAAATCTTAAAAAATGAAAAAAAAGGATCAATAAAGATATATTTTTAAATTGCATTATTTTACGGTAGTCTCCAAAAACAACTCAGTTTCAAAGAAAAACTTGTAAATGTGCATAAACCTTCACATGAGACCAGTCTAGATAACATTTTAATAGGTAATGTAGGTGTAATAAAAGGAGAAGAGCCTATAAAAGTTACCATCAAGCTGCATGCGTTAAAAACAATCTTTTTTTTTTCTTTTTTTCATTGCATTTCTTTGCCATAGTGAGTAAAGATAACGTCTCAGGATTACACGATAGAAACTTATCATTTGTGAGCTTTATTCTCCTTACATTTTTTATATTATAAATTGAAATTAATATGTTAAAAACTGTTTAAAACATATACTTAATCTACGTTATTATTATTGACATAATTATCAATGAAGATGTCAAAACAGTTTTCATCAAATTTATTTTAAATTCATAATGAAAAAAAAATTTCAGTACCCATATAAAACATTTGTATCGTGTTATCCTGAGATGATACGTTTCTACAGCCGAACATAAAATACATAAAAGTTATTGTAAGCTTTTTAATGACAAGAGTAGTTTATGCCAAATAAATGATTTGTTTTCTGGTGTGCACGATTTTACTACTTCGTAAAAATGAGAAACGTCTACTTGGGGAGGAATAGCAGGAATCCTTAGAATTTTCCTGGCCTGAGCAGAGAGATCTGCGCAATCTTGACGTGCCAAGTTCCAAAATTTGTCTGGAGAGTAATTTTTAATTTCACACAGTGAAAACACTTGGACAAATCCTTTCCTTTGTTTTTTATAATCTCCGAAGTCATCAACTGCACTTCCTGGGAGGCAGTTGGCAAAATGAAATAATTTCCTATCGAAAGACGCTCTAATTGTTTCCAGCTCCGGTTTTTCCAGTTTTTTGAGCTTAAATTTATAATTTATATAATTGCTGCCAATGTAAAAGGGGTCAAAATAGTTTTCGACTGTTGTCAAAGCAGTAGCATTGATTGAAAGTAATCCTTGGCATATACAATCTAATATGTCTTCGACTGCCTCAGACAACGTTATTTTATCCGCTGTATATTTACATTTTAAATCTTTTAAACAACTTTTGTATTGTTCAGTATCGCAACCTGGAGTTGCGTTGCTTTCCATAGATAAAAGGCTATCCAAGAATTGGTTAAAAGGTCTACTACGTATATAACTATATTTGGTATAAAAAGTATCCGCTCCATTTCGATCCTCAAAATTTTGAACATTATTTATCTCTCCAAAGTAATTTATAAAGACTACTTGTATTTTAACTTTGAAATTTACAGACACCTCGATCACAAATTTATCACAAAGATCTTCTAACTTGCTTTGTATGTGTTCATCTAATTGTAAAATGTCATAATTAATTAGACAGTACCGATCATCATAATTCATAGCCATAATGACGGTAAATAGGCTTTGGGTGCCTGTTTCTTCACTATCGACTACTGATGTTTCAATAAATAAACATGGTAAAATTTGCTCAGCTAAATTATTTTTCTTTGTTTCAGTTATTGCTTTCTCCAATAAATTATTTTGAATCTCATCAGTGGAGGGAATATCGGAAAATCCTATTTTATTTAATAAGAGTGCCAGATAGTAAGGACACGGCTCCTCGAGAGACTTATCTTCTGAGATCAGAAAGTTAATATAACAAAAAACAATATCTTCCAGAACCTGAAATAAAAACAATTACTTAATTTTAAAGAAAATAATTTAATTTACATCTGTAGTAATAGTTTACTTAATTACAACGCGATGGTTATACAATAAAAAATTAATTCAAACTTTTTATGAACCACAGATTTTTTCATGATAACATAATAATGTATTATATACCTAGACCAGTAAATTAAGAAAAGTCTAAGATCATATGTAATTGTCGCCAGAGGCAAAGGTAAGATTGATAAAAATGTGATTCGAGACTTTCTCACTTACTGGTTGAAGTGTATAATATAAAATACACACTGTGTGCACTAATTTTTTGATCGATGGAGTCAGAAAGAAATGATTTAATTTAAAACTACGGCACAAAAATGCCGCTTTTCGGTTAAAAGACAAAACAGATCTTTGTTTACAAAAATTTTTTGTGTATGCATAATAATGACAATACTTAATTAGTAAAATATTTTTATTATTTAGTACGAATAAGTTTAAATTAGTCTCATAGAATAGTTTACTATAAGCTATAGTTGTATCAGTTTTTTAAATACATTTTAAAAAAATTATAAAACAATCTATATACTTTCGTACACTGTGGGGAAAAACTTTGATAAATAAATATATTAATTTGCTTTTTTCAATCACGAGTTTTATCTACGGTGCAACAGTTTTGGTACAAATAAACCACTTATTTAACTATTATCTTGGCTGCTTAGCGCAACCGTACAGGCTTTGTCTCTACTTATTGCAATAAAAAAATAATTTTATTTTAAGGCTATTTCATACTAAAACTCAATTTATAAGAATAATTAGATATTTATTCGATTTTTTAAAATCAGGTTTTATCTTCAATTTTTGAAATCAAAAATGTTTGGTACACACGACTAAATCGATGTATGCTATAACAAATTAAACATATAATTAGTTTCAAACCCAAATAAATTTATATTTAAACGAAAATGTCTCATTCAGTCTGACCCTTTTTTTCCCTCAGTGTAGCAATCTGAGACCTCTCCGAGTCGCTATGATAAGATTGCTCGAAATTAAAAATAAAATAGAAGACGCAAGAAAAGGTATCTATCATGTTGTTATCCACAAATTTGTACACAATTTCATTGTAATTAACATTGACTCAAAAAATTCCCGTGCTATTTCTGAAAACTGAAACAGTGGAAATTTGATTATTTGTACATAAAGCTATCAATAATTTTTTTATATTTATTTATTAATGCAGTAAATACAAAAATGCTTTATTACAATTTTATTAATAAACTTACTAAAACTACATATTATTTTGAGCATTGTTTGTTATTAAGAAGGCTTGGCAGGGTGGATTTTGATAAATTGCCGGATTGAAAATTTTTTTTTTGCAATTTAAATACACGTTAAGGATGTTTGGTACTTACAAAAAAATGCAGCCACTTTGTCAATTTTAATTGAATCTTCTAAAAATTTATATTAAAATAATCGTTGGATTTTTCTCCGTTTTGGTTTTTCATAAATTGAAATAGTTGTTTAAATAATTGAACGCGTAATCTTATGAAAATTGAAGATTTTTTTTACTAAATAAAAATTTTAAATTGAATAGTTAAAAAAAAAAATCAAATTTTCTTCGAAGTCCACTGAAACTGCCTCACAGTTTTTTCAACGATCTCTGCATTTTTGAGAGAGTTACAAGTGATAAAGAAAAAAATGCTTGATTTTTTTTTTAGACCACCTCTTCAATTGTTTAAACAAATAATTCAATTTTTTTAAAAACTAAGACGGCCAAAGATAGGGGAAAATTTCAACAATTATTTTGATATAAATTATAAGAAGATTCGATTAAAATTGATAAAACGGCTGCATTTTTTTGTAAGTACCAAGCATCCTTAAAAAAACATTCTGAACTGATTTTTTCCTGAAAAATGAATCCGACAGCCATTGTCTCAAAAGGGAAAGTTGTTTGTTTTACTTCAAGGCATATATAGGAATTTTTTGGGTTCGTACTTTTGGATTTTGAAATAACTGCCATGCCTCCTTAATGAACAGACTGATGTAAATATAACCGTTTTCCAGAACTTTTTCTCTTAAAATCTGTAACTAATCATGTTCGCAGTAAGTAGGCATTCTGATTTTTCAATCTTTAATAAAAAAATAATCAAAGCAAACAATTTTTAAATCTTTTTTGAATCTATAATTAAACTTACTTTTTCTCCTGCCGTAGAAGTTCGACGATTTTCTTTGCAACCTCGATTTTCTAGGCGTTGCTGTGGTTGCTCCACATTACTGGAACCATTGTTCCCTACATTTTTTTCATGCTTTAAAGCGCATAATTTGCTGAAAAGGATTAACACATAAGTCATTAAAAGATATTTTTTAAGTTATCTGTACAAGCTATCTTTAAGTTAACTGTAGAATCTATCAGTTAAAATAAGTGCTATGAGTTACTTGTAACGAAATCAATTTTTTAGCTATGAAACTTTTAGTTAAAGAGCAGGCAAACTGTTGTACGTAAGTTTGTTTGAACTCATTAAAACAGATCGTTAATCAAATGTATGACATGAACATTTTTTTTACTTACTGATGACTTAGTCTATTTTGCAACCCTATAGTAATAGTACAATCACAAATATGACACCGGGCTAAAATACATCTCGTCCCTTTGTAAATTTTATCGAAGTGCTCCCATCCTTCTCCTCTCGTTGTCTTCTTTTTTTTTGGCTGAACAGGCTCACGTGTTTCTGAATCATCCTCGGATATATCAGACATTTCGCTCTAAAAAAGAATTAGTTCAAAATTTGAGAAGTGAAATTTTTAGAAATAAATGTCAAAGGTGGTCAGCATATTTCGAAAACTAATCTTTAAAAAGAATTAACTAACTTTATAGAGTTTGACTTACTAATTAAAGTTATAGTAGGCACAGAAATTTTTTCCAATAGAATCTTATTCAATTTTAGAAAAACCAAAATTTACTGTAACAGTTGCAAAAATACAGAAAATTAATAAAAATATCCCTTAAAAAAATTAATGAAAAGCTACATTTAATTCATACTATGAAATTTCATTATAATGGTCTAAATTTCTATAATAACCAGTTGCTAAGTTTTGAAGTGACTGTTTTTCATTAATAAATTCAAAATAAATATTAACGATTCAAAATAAGTTATATGAAAACTAGTAAAAATTTGTAAATATTTATTTTTATTTTTTTTTTTCACATTATAATTGAATTCATCATCATTATCAAATATAAAAAAGATATAAGCAATTGGTTTGAATAAATTGGACAGTAAAACTTAAAAAAAAAAAATTAAAAGAAAATGAATAAAATTTTTTCAAAATAAAAAGTACAAATATTTAATCAAAATATCATACTAAAATTAAAAATCTTAGGTTCTTGCATTAAATCAATCATACAAGTCATGAAAATTTAAAGATCAATCAGGTTTGAAATGGATATAACACTTGTTTCTTTTTATACACTAACAAAGTTCTTGTGAAAAAAAACTCTAACATAAGACTTCTTTATTAGTCTTCTCTTAATAAAGTATAGTCAATTGTAAGAATTTTTTTTTTTCATATTTTGCTATGAAAATAAAGAGTGTAAGGATAAGATCAGACGTATTAGTGTTAATCTTCAGTTAAATAGTACTTGTGTACAAAAAAATCTTGACAAATTTATTATAAAATCATTACTTTTTTTTTTTAATATATAATACAGTACAGTTAAACAAATATAAAGTAATCTATAGTAAATAAAAATTGATTTTTCAATTACCTTTTTACAGCAAAAGTTTTTCCAATTTAACTTTCTGTCAAACTTCTATTTTTTCAGAAACTTTTGGTTTTATCCTTTTTCTGAAGCTGCTTCCAATTTTTTTGCAATTTGAAACACGGCTTTATAATAAGTAATTTCACTTAATTTTTATTTACTAAACCAGTAATCAAACTTTGTTTACACTCCCATAACCTCAAATAAGTCGGGAGATTTTTACAAAAACATTAGTCTACATAATTTTTTTACTTCTTTTTTTTTTTTTTTTTTACCTTTTCCTACTTTAACGTGCACTTTAAGAGAGGATTTCACGCTAAATTCTAATTTTATTTTATTAATATTTTGCGTGTGGCCAGCATACGCACAGCTCAACGTATGCGATCCCCGAAGTTAACTCAACTAAAGTCGCGGAACTAAACTAAAGTACTTCACTTCATTTCACACCTCTGCATGACAGCCGTTTCGACATACAATGTCATCTTCAGATGAGTATACACAATACTAAACTTAATTACAAACATCTATTCATTTAAAGAGTTATCCTTATTTACAAAGTATACAAATTTAAGAGTGGGGAGTTATTTATGTCTACCTGATCGTTTAGTAATCTATTCGTGTTTCTATATCGGTTAATCTCTAGAGATTCTAACAAATTTAATTTTCCTGACTTATTCATACAGTGTAAAATTTCAAAATTCTCATCAAATTTAAGGTTTTCTTCTATCAAATGTTTAGCGTAATTAGATTTTTCTACATTTTTTTTTTATACATTTTTTTTTTAACTACATTAATAAAAATGTAAAAAAAAAAAAAAAAAAAAAATGTAGAAAAATCTAATTACGCAAAACATTTGATAGAAGAAAACCATAAATGTGATGAGAATTTTGAAATTTTACACTGTATGAATAAGTCAGGAAAATTAAATTTGTTAGAATCTCTAGAGATTAACCGATATAGAAACACGAATAGATTACTAAACGATCAGGTAGACATAAATAACTCCCCACTCTTAAATTTGTATACTTTGTAAATAAGGATAACTCTTTAAATGAATAGATGTTTGTAATTAAGTTTAGTATTGTGTATACTCATCTGAAGATAACATTGTATGTCGAAACGGCTGTCATGAGGCTAATGTATTAACTAATGTTAATAAATAAATTGTGAAAATCGAAAACATTTTGTTTTTATTATTATCGAATTGACAATGGATTTTCACCAAGTGAATGCAATAACTCTACAATGATTATTATTATTTTTTTTTTTTTCAAAAAATTTAAAATTCAAAAGAAAAATGAGCCCAAGCAGAATTTTCTAAAAGCATTTTGTCTAAGTATGGTATGGTATGGTATTTGTGGGAGGGGTACGCGGTCCCTACCCGGGAACATGTGACCCCAGCACTCAGGTATACACCCATTGTGCTGATTTCCCTGCCTTACTCAATCCCTGTTCAAGGCCACTTCGATGTGGCCTATTGCCGTCGTGATTGCCGAAACACTTGCCTCCCTTAGATCCAATGGATCTATAATGGGTCCGCCAAGCCTTCTGGTCCGGAGTGTGGCCCAAGCGGGACATTCAAAAAGAAGATATCCCGTCGTTTCGGCCGATTCTCCGCACCACCTGCAGTTTGAGACATCGCTGAGTCCTATCCTTGATAGGTGATGTCTCACCATCCAGTGGCCCGTAAGCCAGCCGATGATCATCCTGAGTTTTGTTCTGCTAGTCCTTCTCAGGTCTCGCAGCCATGTTTCAGGCGGCTTGTCACCGATGAGGCTCTTTGCCTGCCTCAGCCCCTGGTGATCATTCCATCTTCGGTCATCCAGCGTTCCATGGCTTCTTGCATTGAGCAATCGGGCATTCCAACGTTGCATTGGTCCGCCCTGATGCTCAAGGCGCCCCGGTTCGCCAGCCTGTCTGCCTTTTCGTTGCCCAGGATCATCGAGTGTCCTGGCACCCATAATAGGGTAACACAGTGGTTCAACGCCATGTTGGTCAGTGCCTCTTTGCAGAGAGCCACTTCCCTGGAGCTTGTGGCCCAGCCCTTGAGCGCCAAAAGCGCCGCTTTGCTGTCGGAGCAAATCGTGACTGGGCATCTCCTGTTAACCTCTCTCAGCGTGGCCCGTGCACACTCCGTGATCGCCCTTACCTCAGCCTGAAAGACAGTGGCAAAGTCGTCAAGGTGTAGCGCTATCTCCCTGGAACAGCCCTGTCTCCAGGCTCCGGCCCTTGCGGATACTGTCGCCCCATGTGGCCAGCAGGCTCCTGGTGCTTAACATGTGGCACATCCATCTCACCAGGGTGGGCGGAATGGCATGATTCTCTGCACCCTTGCGGATGCTATCCACCCGGGTGTGATTGAATGCGCCTTCTATGTCAAGCAGGGCTGCTAGTACATAACCTTTATTCTTCATCCCATTTCTGATCCAGGATTCCGCCTCTATAAGAGCTGTATCTACATACTTCCCTGCCTGGTAGGCATGCTGTCTGCAGTGCAGCGGTCTGTCGACCAAAGACGTCTCCTTGAGATACCTATCTACGAGCCTTTCATGTGTTTTCAGTACGAAGGACGACAGATATATAGGTCTGTGGTCCTTCGCGCTGGTAACCACTCTGCCTGGCTTCGGTATAAATACCACTTCGCCGTCCTCTAGCAGGTCGGGCTATATCCCAGGGCCAAGCACGCCCTAAAGAGTTTGACCAGAGGGCTTAACATTACCTCCAGCCCTTTTTGTATGAGGGCCGGGAAGATACCGTCCGGTCCGGCAGCTTTGAACGGGTCAAAGGTGCCGATTGCCCATCTGACTCTCTCCGGTGTCGTTATGGCCCTGGCCAGTTCCCAGTCCTGTCTGCCGGCTGTCGCTTCTTGCGTGCCTTGGTGTACTTCGCCTTCCCTGAAGTCGGGGAAGTGGGTCTCCAGTAGTGCGTTGAGGCAGTCCGCACCATTTTCGGCCCATTGCCCCGAGTTCAGCTTCATTACACCTGGCGTCTGGTTTGGGCCACTGCGCAGAATGCGACTGAGCCTGGATGTCGCTGCGACATCCTTTTGCTCTGTGCAGTAGTTCTGCCAGCCCAGAGTGGGCGCCCTCTCCAGCTCCTTCTTGTATAGTCGTTGCGCCTGTCGATAGGCGTCTTCGTCCTCCCTCTTTTTAGTCTTGTACGACCTGTTGTAGAGTCTCCTTACTTCCTTCCTCAAGGCTGTAAGTTCGGGTGTCCACCACGGACATCCCTGACTCTTACCTTTCTTACTAACCCGGCAGTTGTTCTCGAAAGCCATCACCAGAGTCTCCTGCAGGGACTCTGCGCAGTGTTCGATCTCCACCGGGGTGCCGTATCTCCCAGGAAAATTGGAAATTCTCCTGGCAAGATCGGCCCTGTAACCTTCCCAGTTTGTGTTTCTGGGATTTCTCCAGTAAGGCCTATCGGTAGTTCTGCCCACCAACGAAAAGGTGATGTGTTCGTGGTCTGACATGGAGGGCTCGTCCGAGACTCTCCAGTCCTCCACGGACGCCGCCAGATCGATCGTGGCCAGAGTGATATCGATGACCTCCTCACGCCTTATATCCTGAAAGGTGGGCTTGCCACCTTTATTCAGGATCTCCAAATTGGTACCCGCCAGGAAGCTCAAAAGTGCGTCCCCTCTGTTATTGCAATCCGAGCTGCCCCACACC
The DNA here is from genome assembly GCA_038277355.1 of Encarsia formosa. Taxonomy (NCBI): domain Eukaryota; kingdom Metazoa; phylum Arthropoda; class Insecta; order Hymenoptera; family Aphelinidae; genus Encarsia; species Encarsia formosa. The sequence goes on along the minus strand of CM076185.1, from coordinate 19,371,110 downwards.
GTGTGATGTGATTTGGCGTCGCACGCAAGTAAGAGGTCCAAGCCTTTCAGTTCGCAGGTCCTGACAAGATCCCTAACCCTTTGTGGGGGTGGATCCTCCTCATCGTATGGAAAGTAGGCCGAGGCAACTACGAGTTGCCTTTCAGTGCCTTTCTCATCCTTGTATTTCACAGTCGCTGTCGCAATGTCTCTGTCACAGAAGGATCCCCAGGCTTCAGCAGCAAGCCCTTTAATTATCAGGGCCGCCCTGGCTGAGTCTCCGTTCCAACTGAAACGGTTGCCGCAACCGTTTAGACCTGTAATTTTACCCGCCCTTATCCAGGGTTCCTGAATAAAGGCTATGCCTGTATGCACCTCTGCCATGCGTTTGACTAAGACAGCCGAAGCGCTTTTGCAATGGTGCAAGTTGATCTTAGTTGTCTAAGTAGCACATGAAAAAAAAAATTTTCACGTTTTTTGACGATTTCTCCGAAACCATTCAATATTTTTCAAAAAAAAAAAAAAAAACTACATATTTTGCACATAAAATGCTAAACTTCCACCAAATATTGTTAAATTTAATTAATTTTTGCGATCAGGAAAAATCAAAAACGAAAAAAGTGGTTTTTTGCATTTTTCTCGAAAAATTTGAGGTTATGTAAAAAAATCTTAGAACAAAAGTTGTAGGTTTTTTAATTATCTAAAACTTTTTATATTCCAAATTTTTTAATAAAACGTGTAGTTTCTTCAGAAAATGCGAAAAACCACTTTTCACCCCTAAAAACCCCCTTCTTCGATTTCCAAACTGAATTTCCTGAAATTATTTTTCTCTCACATAGAATCATATAAACAACCAACTTCCATAGTTAATTACTGTTCATTAGTTTTTTCCCTTCTCAAATATTATCGGTACTGTACTATACTTGGCAACTAAGGTAAATACATAGTCATTACATAGTAAATTAATAGCAAGTAATATTTAAACTAGAACTAAATTAATAATGTCTGAAAGTGAAAGGCACATAAAATTTAAAATTACAATGCATTTACAAAAACAAGAAAGATATTGAGCATCGCAGGCGATGTTTTATATTAGTATCTTGTGCGTTTTTAAATTAATTTTCACGGAGTACACTGGGAAAAATGTGCTCGAGTTACGGCTCAAAAATGAAGAGGTTATATCTCTACGCCGCGCTCAGTAACTGCTTCATATGTGAGCCGAATTTGACGCACGCGCTGCGATCGGCTGCGATTTGGTATTTGGTACTACGTAGTGGTGCAAATTTTCAACACCGTGCGCCATATTTGTTGCACCGTGGAGAAGAAACGATCCACCTTGTCGATTCCATTACGGCGCTACGGGTGGCTCGATTACGGATCACATTTTTCCCAGTGTAGAGAATAATAGGTGCGATGAGAAAAATTTAATGTGTAAGACTGCTCGAACACTGTAGTTATTGAAGATGAATTGAACCAGAAAAATGAAAATGAAATAGTACATTGTGCGGTAAAGTGCGAAAACTTTCCGATTGAGCATCAGGGTTGAATACGATATTCCTTCGTGGGGACGGTGAGCTGTGTTCAGGGCGTACAATCGTACCAAGAAACAAACGGTCTATATATATTGAGCGGTTTATAGGCTATGAGTTTCGAACGTTATCGACATTGCAGATTCGTAAAGTTATTAAAAAAAAAAAAAAAATTATTTATTCATTTTTATAAACTAAATAACTCTTTAAGATTGGAAAAAAAATTAAAAAATAACCTCCGAGAAATAATAATTGATGATTAAGGGAATTATCCTCCAAACATTTAAAATAAAATACCCTGAGCATCGAACTAAAAAAAAAAAAAAAAATTAGTAATCGTTTATCCCCAAGCCTTTAAACCCGAATACCCTGGGCGTCGAGTTGAATAAAAAAAACGAATTGTTTTTTTCAGAGGCTTTATACTAAAAAACCCAGGGCATAAGTAAAATTAAAAAAGTAATTCTTTATTTTTAAACAAAAAAATTATGTGCGTAAGTTGATTAAAAAAAGTAATTGTTTATCCCCCAAGCTTTAAGACTTAAATACCCTGGGCGTCGATTTGAAAAAAGAAAATAATTGTTTAACCCCGAAGCCTTTGAACCTGAATACCCTGGGAGTAGACTTGAATAAAAAAGCGAATTGTTCATCTCAGAAGTTTTATACTAAAAAACCTGGGCATGAGTTGAATAAAAGAATTTATTGTTTACACCCCAAGTATTTAAACCTAAATGCCCTGGGCGTAGAGTTGAATAAAAAAACGAAGTGTTCATCTCAGAGGCTTTATACTAAAATACCCAGGGCATGAGAAAAATTAAAAAAGTAATTGTTGTTTTTTTAAAGCTTTATACTAAAAAAACCTGTGCGTAAGTTGATTAAAAAAAGTAATTGTTTATCCCCCAAGCTTTAAAACTTAAATACCCTGAGCGTCGATTTGAAAAAAGAAAGTAATTATTCAACCCCGAAGCCTTTGCACCCAAATACCCTTGGCGTATAGTAGTGTATATTTTAACGGGTACCTCTAACCAAAAGGATAGTTTTTAATGAAATATGGGTACTTCTAGAAGTCGAATTGGGTAGTTGATATATATAAATATTTAAGTACGACAGCGGGATGGATATATACATATTTTTGTTATGCTCTATACCTCCAAAACCCTGAGGGCCCGAGTTCAACAAAAAAACTGATTAGCTAACCCCCAAGCTCTAAACCCCCAAAACCCTGGGCGCCCGGGTTGAGCAAAAAAACTGATTAGCTATCCCTCAAGCCCTAGACCCCAAAACTCTTGGCACCCGAGTTCAACAAAAAAACTGATCAGCTATCCCCCAAGCTCCAAACCCCCAAATACCCTGGGCGCCCAGGTTCAATAAATAAACTGATCAGCTATCCCCCAAGCTCTAAACCTCCAAAACCTTGAGTGCCCGAGTTCAACAAAAAAACTGATTAGCTAACCCCCAATCTCTAAACCCCCAAAACCCTGGGCGCCCGGGTTGAGCAAAAAAACTGATCAGCTATCCCTCAAGCCCTAGACCCCAAAACTCTTGGCACCCGAGTTCAACAAAAAAACTGATTAGCTAACCCCCAATCTCTAAACCCCCAAAACCCTGGGCGCCCGGGTTGAGCAAAAAAACTGATCAGCTATCCCTCAAGCCCTAGACCCCAAAACTCTTGGCACCCGAGTTCAACAAAAAAACTGATCAGCTATCCCCCAAGCTCCAAACCCCCAAATACCCTGGGCGCCCAGGTTCAATAAATAAACTGATCAGCTATCCTCCAAGCTCCAAACCCCCAAAACCCATGGCGCCCGGGTTCAATAAATAAACTGACCAGCTATCACTCAAGCTGTAAACTCCTAAGTACACTGGGCGCCTGAGTTCAACAAAAAAACTTATCGGCTATCCCACAAATATCAATATTGGAGATCAACAGTTGGTTATATTAATCAACTCGACGCCCATGGTTTTTAATGGAAATCTTTAAGGAAAAACTTTTTTTTTTTTTTTTTTTTTTTACGACGCCCAAGGTGTTTTGTTTTGAATGCGTGAAGGATAAACAATTAATTTTTAATTCAAACCGTTGCCGAGGGTTTTTTAGTCGAATGTTTTGGGGATAAATAATCTTTTTTTTTTCATCTTAACCCTCATGGTTATAGCTTTATGGGCTCGGGGGATAATCAATTAGTTCATTTATTCAACTTATGCACAGAATTTTCTAGTTTAAAGTTTTTAAAATAAAATATTAGTTTTTTAATTTTTCTCATGCCCTGGTTATTCTAGTATAAAGCCTCTGAGACAAACAATTTGTTTTTTTATTCAACTCTACGCCCAGGATAAGTTTAAAGGCTTGGGGTATAAACAATTACTTACTTTTTTCAAATTTACGCTCAGGGTATTTAAGTTTGAAAGCTTGGGGGATAAACAATTACTTTTTTTAATCAACTTACGCACAGGTTTTTTTAGAATAAAGCTTTAAAAAAACAACAATTACTTTTTTAATTTTTCTCATGCCCTGGGTATTTTATAAAGCCTCTGAGATGAACACTTCGTTTTTTTATTCAACTCTACGCCCAGGGCATTTAGGTTTAAATACTTGGGGTGTAAACAATAAATTCTTTCTCGAATTCTTTTATTCAACTCATGCCCAGGTTTTTTAGTATAAAACTTCTGAGATGAACAATTCGCTTTTTTATTCAAGTCTACTCCCAGGGTATTCAGGTTCAAAGGCTTCGGGGTTAAACAATTACTTTCTTTTTTCAAATCGACGCCCAGGGTATTTAAGTTTTAAAGCTTGGGGGATAAACAATTACTTTTTTTAATCAACTTACGCACATAATTTTTTTGTTTAAAAATAAAGAATTACTTTTTTAATTTTACTTATGCCCTGGGTTTTTTTAGTATTAAGCCTCTGAAAAAAACAATTCGTTTTTTTTATTCAACTCGACGCCCAGTGGTGTGAGTTTAAGTCCCCAGCAAAAAGACATGGGAGGGTGTTGATTCTAGGATCACTGAAAACTGTATTCCAATCTTCTTGAGAAACGAGAACATCTGGTGGCTTGTAGCATACAATTAAATTGAAAAACTTCCTGACTTTTTTAGAGCTTATTTGCATACCAGCGATTTCTAGATGTTGTACTGGCAAAGTAAAGTCCAACATTCTTGTGCTTATGCCCTGTCTAACAAAAAAAACAAGACCACCACCAGTAGTATGAGTGCGATCTTTTCTGACAGTCGTAAAACCCGGAAAAGATATAGAGATCTTTTCATTGAGCCAAGTTTCCACACCTACTAAAATGTCATAATCCTGTATCATGTGACTTAACTCCAATTCTCGTGCCTTTAAACTTCTAAAATTCCAAAATAGTATCTTATAATTACTTGGGATTGACTCTTCGTCATTTTGGTAGTTGTTGCTCATGCTGTAGTTTCAGAATCGAGAAAAGGTAAAAACAAATTTGTTTACCCCCTCCTGGGAGTTAAGTTAATATCGTATATAAAAAAGAGATCTATTCAGTGTCAGATACCGACGTGGTATCCGTCAGCGTGAGGGTATCGTCCTCGGAGCTGATGCAGTTTTTAAGGGCTCTCAACTTAGCTTTAATACTTTTGCCTTTCGTCATACCATAAATATGTTCAATCATGTTTGCTAATTCGGGAAAATTATGCGTGTAATTCTTGCGACTCTCCTTTTTTCGACTCGATTCAGGCCTTGAAGTTTCAATAGCAATTCGACAAATTTATCGAAATCTAATTTATGATCCTCTACGGTGGCTTGAATAGTAGCTCGCGCTGGTTCAAGGTTACATGCTATCAAAAAATTTATTTCTTCAGGAGTCTTTTTTTTCTCCATTCTGGCTTTCTTGTTTACTCTCTGCGACTTGGGTTCGATAAGCGAGTCACCCTGTTGGGTGGTCTTGACGTGAACTGTAGACGATAAATTTTCCTGAACGTTTGAGGTAACACTTGAAGTATCTGACATATTCCTCTTGCCACGCGAACCAAGTAGATTTTCATCTTTAGGCCCGTGAGAGCCACCGGCTAGTACCTTTGCAAACGACCTATCCTTCTGCTGAGCCGGCGGTATTGGTACGGTAAAATCAGTTGTTTTGGTTGGAGCTAATGTGAACGCTGCATCGTTCGAGTTTGTGTTGCCGTTTTCTCTAAATGTAAAAGTATCCTTCTGCTGAGCCGGCGGCGTTAGTACGGCAAAATCAGCTGTTTTGGTTGGAGCTAATGTGAACGCTGCATCTTTCGAGTTTGTGTTGCCGTTTTCTCTGAATGCTTCATTAATGCCTACCTTAACATCAGACGGTAGATTTTCTACCTGACCGACAGTCGTACCGGTATTGTTGATTTCACTCACTACCTGATGCAATTGCTCAGGAACATTCTGCGGGCAATCTTTCCTAAAATGTTCGGAGCTGGCACACAAAAAGCATTTTGGCTTATCTATGTCGAAGAATACATTATACCCGATAGTGCCAGTCATGAATTTCACAGGTTTCTTAGGCAGTAGGTGAACGTCGTCCGGATGAATATAAACAACACGCCTGAAACTGATCGTGTTATTAAATCTTATGCCGTCTGGATGAACCAATGTTTTTTTTTTAAAAAAGCTCTTAGCTCGGATACACTGGACGAGGTTCTAATTTTACATTTGTTTACTAAATATTTCTTCAAAGCAGAGTTTGAGATCCCAAATCCAGCGTTAGAGATTATTACTTTAACCGACTTGGCCACTAAGAACTTGATCGGAATTATGTTGTTGTTTACAGGGATATTACTTATCTGCTCAACAAGCATGGCAGCTTGTGCGGCTTCTTTGAAAACAACACATAAACGTTCACCTGAAATTCTCGAAACATATAAGAAACTTTTGTCATCCTTGATATACTTATTCAGCTCATCGCAATACGTTAAATTTGGAATGTCCTTCTGAATAGGAATAACGATGGCTTGTTCGTCTTTAGGACGAATCTCCGAGGGGTCAGTAAGTGATTGCACAGAAACTACATGATCAGCCGATTGCGAGGCCATTTTTGAGGTTAGTTGCGCTGGCCGTCTATCAACGAGCCTTGCAAAGATGAACTCTAACACTCGTTAGATTGTAGCTCGAACAAGCTAGAACCTGGAAACTTGAAAACAAATCGCCCAAAAAACAGGCCAAAAGGCCGTATGACCCGAATATTCGCAATTCAACAGGTACACGTGAAGTGCTCGGAGCGAAGAATACACGTCCGCAGCCTTGAAAGGCGTCGGCCATACTGAGAAGTGATGTTGACAATGCAATAGCTATATTTAAGCAAATCATAGAAAATGATCCTCTTGACAATATAGATGCATTTATTTTTTTTTTTCTATTTATTTCAATTCTTATTTATTTGCCTTTAAAACTACTCAAAATGACTGAACTTTCTGTTTATTGGATACTAATCAGGTTATCGAGGTTATCAATTATTTTAAAATACTCGAGGCTATTTGTTCTCGGTTGATACCTGGTAAATTTGTCAACATTTTTAAAACATTATTACAAGCTTTTGATGCAAAGCAACTATGCGATATACCTTTTACTACATTTTGGAAACACTTATCACGAATAAAAAAAAAACCATGGAAACGTATACTTGCTGTGCAACGAGTGTTTGATTACAAACAGTTATCGAGGTTATCAATTTTTTATTTTAAAATACTCGAGGCTATTTGTTCTCGGTTGATACCTGGTAAATTTGTCAACATTTTTAAATATGATACGTCAACTTTATGATCACAGAGGGGTCAGCAAAAAACTAGCTTACGAAGCGCTGAAGAAGTACGAACAAAAGGTTCTTGAAGATTGTCGAAATAAATCAACCAGAGCTAAAGTCTCAATAAGGAGGGCTGGTAGAAACTTCCAAATACAACAAGACATCGTACAGGTAGACTTCAACAAGCAATATCATGAAATAATTTTCCAGCCTGTAAAAGTTTTGAGTAAAAACAATGTCCTGCTGAACAAAGCTTGAGGGATTATGATAAGAATCTTCAGATAAAGAAAATTAGTCAACGATGTGAGCGCAAACCTTGACTCTAGTTAGCGTCAGGTGGTGTAAGAGAATGAGCCAATTACGAGGACAAATTTTGTAAATGTGAAACATTATGCATGAGAAGATGAAGCAGAGCCAAGTTTCATCAAAAACCAAGAATTTAACGAAAGAAACGTCCATAAAATAGTTCAAAGACCATCAGGTGGAAACGATGATCAGTAAGCCTCAGGCTAAATTGACTGATAATCCCCTGGCCAACCATCAATGACTGGAGTATGCTAGCTTATGAACTGTTCATGTTTAAGTAGTTCTGGCAACAGTCGTTGGAACAAGAAAAACGAGAATAAAGTTCTTCTGAATCCAATGAAAAGTGCGATAAGTAACCAGGGAAGCCCAGGTAGAAAAAGAGGCAAGAGAAGCTCACCTAGAGTTTTAGTATAAGTGCATGACAAAAGAACTAAAAAAGGCCCAAAAGGACGGGCAAATTGCATCACGTATCCTTAATTTCGTTATATACATCGCTAGGAAGGCATTGCGTTATTCGTTAAAATTTTGAGCTATTATTAAACATCAAATCATTAAGCAAAAATCTTACCACAATAAAACTTTCTCGTTTCCCCAAAAAGCAGTTACTTCATTTTATTATTATTATTATTATTGTTACCGAACCAAGAGTAAATCAAAATAATGTATGCGATTTAATTTGTATTCTTTGTTTGAATTTTCAAATACTATTATGTGTTTTAAGCTGTGTTAAATTTTGTTTGAAAAATTGTTCCTGTATAAGTGCGATTTCTGGAGTATATTTGAGTGTTAATAATAACATTTAATTTGTATTTCGAAACGTTGCGTGTCTTCCCCTCGAGGAAGCGTTTGTGAAGAACGATTTTATGCGAAAACGCTTCTCGAGTTTGGATGTGCGCACGGAATCGTTGGCCGGATTCCGGGGCCACTTGTCCCCCCGTCGGTAATACATTAGGTTGCCGATAAGCAGGGGAGTCTGGTGACGATGAGCGCTGTGATCAACGCGATGATTCGTGGGCCTGTCTCCGTGGGGGGTCACGCAGCGTTTCCATGTCTGCGGGTTTGTTTTTGTTTGGAATTTTAATATGCTCTTTTGTCATTCTTCTCGTTTTCCTTGAAAAAAAGTGTGCTTGTTAACCTAAAAAAATACGCTAAATTTTTTCCTACCTCCAGAAATCGCAGCTTTTATTGAAATATTTTTGATTAATAAAAAAGCTTATTGTAATTGTTGAGTATAATTATTTCGAAACTCCCTGTGTGGAATTAATTATTATTATTATTATTATTACATACTTTTCTTTAACTCACTGTGGTTTTTCGTCGTCGTCGTCGTCGTATGTTCAAAACTGCCAAGCTCTATAACTTGAAGCCTGCAAGAGCTAGAGGTCTGAAATTTTGCAGAGGGTCTAGTTTTGGATGACATTACATTAATCCGTAGTCACTTCTCGACCTGGACCTCCAGCTTGCCGATGACGGGGGTACCTGGGGAGTCATATCCGAGAATTTGGGCTAAATTCTTCGGGGATGACTTTGAGAGAAGTTCTGGAATATTTATCGAAGCAATTTGAACTTAAGTACCCACGTCACCGATGATTGGGGTGTCCGGCCCGGGGGTCATCTCCGAGAGTTCGGTCGAATTCTCGGAGTATGACTTTGGATAAAGTTCGGGGGTGTTTTAGAGCATACGAGAAAGAAGTTTGAACCTGGACAGCCAGGTCGCCGATGACGGGTGTACCTGGGGAACCTGGAGGTCATCTTCGAGAGTTTGGGCCAGATTTTTCAAGGATGACCTGATGAGTTCTGCAAGGGTTCTAATTTAGTAGTTATCAATATATTTGAATAAAAAAAATGTTTTCAAATATTATAATTGTAAAAAGGATTATAAAAATTTCAATAATAACCAAATTTTAAACATTAATTAGATTTAAAATTTTACGCTAAAAATATTCTTTTCAAGACTAAAAAGAAGAAAATAAAAAATAAATAAAAAAAAAGTTTTTAAAAAACATGCTTTTCTTTAAAAAGTTTTGAGAAATTATAAAAAAAACGTACTAAAAAGTAGAAAATAAAATTTTTATACTGCTAAATTCTTTCAAAGTACTTTAAAAGATTTAATATAAATAGAACAAACAAAATTTCGTGATGACTCTAAACGAAAGCATGGGGCACTTGATGAAACACAGCCGTACGCCTTAAATTTAAGTCATCTTTAGAGCCCCATGCTTTTGTTTAGAGTCATCACGAAATTTTGTTTGTTCTATTTATATTAAATCTTTTAAAGTACTTTGAAAGAATTTAGCAGTATTAAAATTTTATTTTCTACTTTTTAGTACGTTTTTTTTATAATTTCTCAAAACTTTTTAAAGACAAACATGTTATTGCTTGGTGGTTAGATAATTTATTTATTTATTTAAAAAAATTCGAACGCCCAGCGTTATGAGGCTGTATTGCTTGTTTTGAAGGAAATGGTAGCGGTACGTACGAACGGGTTTGAAATGTTGGGTTTGAAAATGGGTATGACCTGCCAAAGAAATTATGGTTTGAACCCTGCAAATCTTCAAGTCACAAATCATTTGACAAATGAAGATGCAGATAATAACAACAACGGTAACACTAATTATTTTAACCTTTAAGATTGAAATGAGAACTAGTTTAGTTGATGTTAAGTTTAAATCTTCCGTTTAAAGTAAATTTTTTGTTTTGTATATGGGCAAAAGTAAAAAAGTCGGCCACTTCTAGGATAATATTAATAAAAAAAAAAGTTCTCTAAATTCATAAATCACAATTTATTTTGTTGATACTAATAATAAGGTTACTAAAAATTTATTTGGCCACGCAAAATAAACATTTATATTGTTCATATTAGCTAAAAGAAGTTGAAAAATGAACACGTATAAGTTGCAGTAGAATTGTAAGTTACTCTATTTCTTCATTCTTTTTTTTGCTCATTGTTTATTAAAAAACAAAAACAGGTACAAAGAAAAATTTGTCACTGATAGATAACCACATCAAACCAAACAAATTCAACAGAGTAAATGCGTCGGGAAAAATCTCGTACGTAAAATCACATATAGCCTACGACGTCCAATTTGCTTTATGCAGCTGCGGAATTACAGGACAAAAGTCTTCACAATTTTTTTTTCAAATTGTTTGTTTATTCGGTGTTTAAAGACTAAAATGATTTCTAAAGTACAAAAGATTTAATTTTCAAGTCTCAGGAATACGTTTTTGGGGTTTATTTTAATGAAAAACAAAGATTTATACTTTTTTTCCCTGCGGAATTACAGGACATAATAAAGGTACGCTTCACCAAAAGCATCTATTACTGAGATTTTTTGATGTAAAAATAATATATACGTTCTTTTAAACATAAAAATCTATTAAACTGCAATTTTTAAAAAACTATAGAGCCATTAAAAAATTTAATCAGGTCTTTTTACATTGTTTACCACTAATTAGTTGTAATTATCATGGTTCGACGTAAAAAACCGAGACAAACTTATTTCGCTTGTCAAATTTTTTCTTTTGCATATTTTGAAAATTTGAAATCGTTTTCAGATAGCCTGAAGACCGTACACCGAGAGAACTAAAACACAACAGTTAATACGCCGACATAACAGTTATGTCGGGCCGCTTAACTATTAGTGGCGGACAAAATCTCGTAATAGTTAATACCTCCGACTTAACTGTTAATGCGAGAACTGTAACTAAGATTGTTAAATTTTTGGGCAATATCGCTTACATGGAAATGATATGTATTAAAAAATAGAAGATATTTTTGTAAATTTTTCAACTTGTTTTTGGTATAATTGTCTAGAAAATAGTTTAATTGTTGAATAGAAATATTTCGGTAAAAATTATAATTTTCTAAAATTGAGAAGTTTTTTTATTTTATAATAAATTATATTTTCTTATTTTTAATTTTTTTAGTGATAATTTATAATGAGTATTATAAAAATGATTATGAAATTAAATTAATTTATTAATTTATCGTTTTATGGTTAATGGTTATGATAAATTGAGAACAAGCGCGCACGCGCACATCTACGCTCAGCGCGAAAAAATTCTAGATTAATATTTTAGGTATCTCGCATTAACAGTTAAGTCGGAGGTATTAACTATTACGAGATTTTGTCCGCCACTAATAGTTAAGCGACCCGACATAACTGTTATTTCGGCGTATTAACTGTTGTGTTTTAGTTCTCTCGATGTACTTGAACCCTGCTGATTAACATTTCATACAAATTTCGTTAACTCATGAAATCTAGTCATGTTAAACGTAAAAACGTGGTCAGGCCGCTCAAATGGCCGACTTTTTTACTTTTGCCCATATATCACCGATAGAAAATAGTTTTTCTTGTAACTTCATAATTGTTGTTTGGTTATATAATTGTTACTAATCTCACCGAAGATTTTATGAAAATTATTATTAAGGAAAAATATACATTGTTCTTCGTGTCGGTGCATGATTTAAAAAATGTGTATTTTCTTAAAATGTACTTTCACATGATTGAAATTAAACGATGTAAAGTTATTTGTTAATTTTCTAAGTACCCAAATAAAAAAGATTTTTTGTTAGAAAAAGTTGAGTTTGTTTAATACTGAGCTTTTTTTTATTAAATTTTTTTTTCTATATTGGTAATTTGTCTCTGATCATTTTGAAACAAATTCACCCTATTCGGAAAATCATTCATAAAAAACTTATCAATTTGATAATATTAACATTGATATATGTATGTTTGTAAATCAGGATTTTTGAATCAGCTGATGGGTTCGAGTATGGATTACAAGTCTGATGACGGCAAAATCGAACGTTCTTGCTTAATGTAAAGGATTCTACACACAAATCATTTTTTACATTTATTTACAGACTTTACATTTATTCTTCATTTCATGATGGGTTAATTTGAAGTATTTAGCTTGCCTTTTTTAAATTTCGGTCACTACTAATGTCTAACGTTTACTTTAACATGCGTAATACAACTCTTAATAAAGTTAGCGTTAAACTGTAGACATTACGCGTTACATCGATTTTTCCGAGCGTTAAATTGACATTCTTCCGTCGCTAAGTAATAACGTGCTGAATTTTCGTTAAAAATAAATAAATAATTGAACTACGCGCGCGCAATGGCATCTTAAAGATCCTTACGAAAGCGTTAAAAATCTCAGAATAAGGCCCCTGAAATAGAAGTAACTAGTACAGGACCAAAGACAGTGCCAAGTCTGTCAATACCTGCCAGTGAGTGATTCAAAGTAATGCCTAAACAGTGCACAATACTGGCGTGGTGGCTGGCAGCCATTTTATTACGAAAGTTTTAAAAAATTCTCTATTATATAAAGAAGTTTATTTTCTTCGTTGTCGTCGTCGACTTTCTTTTTCAAAAAAAAGTGACTTAGACGTCTCAGATCAATTAGAAATTTGGTGCTTGGGGGGTTTTCGGGGCTGCTGATCATGAGTCCAGCATTCATTTTTAAATTTGACCTATGTAAATTCTGCTTATTCAAGGTTGAAATCTATTTTTTCACAGGCTTTAGACTTTGATGTCTATAATTAATTAGAAATTGAGTTGTCATGGGTTTTTGGGGGTTGCTGATTACGAAGCCGACCTTTTTTATTTGATTTAACCCATTACCGCCCATTGAAAAATTAAAAGTGATATAAAAAAACTAACTGTTGGAAAACCTGTCTCATGAAAAAATAGTAGATACGTGTTTTTTCTTTTTTCAATTTTCATTGTTTAAACATTATTTATTTAAACAAATTCGGAAAAAATTTTAAATTTTTATAAACTAATAACGGCATTCGATTCTTTGACCAAAAATAAGGCGAAAGTCACCCAAGTAATTTTTTGATCAGACGCTTAGATCATTTGCTACGAGCGCTCAAACATGTAAAAATATGGTTTTATAGTGGTGAGCTCCGAGGCGCCGCACCGAAGATACACTCTTACGAGTCAGAGCTCACCACTATAAAACCATATTTTTACATGTTTGAGCGCTCGTAGCAAAAGATCTAAGCGTCTGATCAAAAAATTACTTAGATGACTTTCGCCTTATTTTTGGTCAAGGAATCGAATGCCATTATTAGTTTATAAAAATTTAAAATTTTTTCCGAATTTGTTTAAATAAATAATGTTTAAACAATGAAAATTGAAAAAAGAAAAAATATGTATCTCCTATTTTTTCATGAGACAGGTTTTCCAACAGTTAGTTTTTTTATATCACTTTTGATTTTTCCATGGGCGGTAATGGGTTAATCTGTGTAAGGACTACTTACGTAAGGTAAAAATTTATTTTTAATATCATTTTTTTCGAACATCGTGTACGGTAATGTTTAGGGTTGCTGATTACTAATACAACCTTCATTTTTTAAATTGCTTTTTATAAAGACTACAAATAATATGATATTTTTCTGTATAAACTATTCTTAGTATGTATTTTATTTTCATGTTTTTCTTAGATGATTTAAAAAACTAATTTTTTAAACTTATTGTTTTGAAAATAAGATTTAAATAATTGAATTCTCGATCGAGCAAGCGTTAGCGCAGCGAGGTATAGAAGCTAGTTAGTTATTACAATTATATGAATTATCAAATTATTTTATTTATATATTTTCTGACATGAGAAATCGATATTTCCTGATGAAAATAATATTGTTATGATTGGGTTTGAATTTGGAACGTATCTGAATGTCGTGCGTTTGTCATGTATATATTCGAATGTTATTGTTCCTAATAGTTGAGATCGAGTTTGAGGTTTAGTTGCAGATTGTAGTTGAAAGTTTGATTTGAGGATAAAGTTTCGTTGGAGTTTTTAAAGTTAAAGTAGTCGTTGTTATTTATTATTACAATATTCTGCTTTTTTCTTTACTCTTCATGATTGCATGAGTTTATCACACAAATCACATGTTTCTACCTTCCTTTAATTTTTTTTATGAGAATAACTAAAACTGTGATTAGAAGTCTTTTCAGTGAGCTGTGTGCGTCATAAAAATAGCTATAAATAAAAAGAAGAAACCTTTCTGTATGATTATCACAAACAGATTCTAACTTAAATTCATAATTCTTCCTTTTTTTTACTGATATAATTGAGTCCATATAAAATCTGTTATAAATTTTAAACTCTGTTTGTTTAATCAGTTGACCCCAAAAATTAATTAAATTGTATTTTATATTCGTACAGCCATGTTCAAGCTTTGATAAAATCTATTTTTTATTGTTAGATAATTGATATGATTTTGTTCTTTTTATACAAAAAACAATCATACCGTTAGAAGGGTTTAAATTAAACATTATCAACTCCCAGCTATTTTGAACGGAAGCAAACGGGTCACTGCGTATGACAAATCAACATATTGTTATGAATGTGTTCGAATTTGGAACGTATCTGAATGTCGCGTCGTTGTCATGTATATATTCGAATGTTTATGTTGTTGTTCGTCTGTAAGTTTAGAGGTTCGGTCGCGATGTTGTTGAATGATTGAGTTGTAAATAAAGTTGAGTTTGTGTTTTTAAAGTTGAAGTAGTTGTTTTATTTAATAATAACCTACGTGGTTATTACAATATAATCAAACGATTACTTTCCTGCAAAATCACTGTGAATTAGTCAAGTTCACTATGGCATAACTTAGAACCAATTTTTTTCAACAACTCTTAAGGTGGTAAATTTAATTCAACGAATACTTTTACAATGATACTATACTTAAAACAGATCCACTTTTAACTTTTACCGATAAACAAGTCAGATATACTGCGAAAAACATATGAAAATAAAAAAAGATATCAAAACATTAAGAACAAAATTAGAGGAGAATATATGATTTCTAGAAGTTTTTAGTTTTTTTTTTCAAGAATCTGAGTCAAATCTGAAGTTTCTTGGCGACATCAAAAAATTTATGACATAGATAAACTGAATCTACTTACTCTAAAAGTTTGATGTTTGCGGATAGAGCAAAAAAAACACAGTAAAGGTTGAAAATCTTTCATTGTCAATACTAGTCCGTCAACATAGAGTTTATATTGACGGACTGCTACGAGGGTCATAAAAAATTTTTATTATCTGAAGAGGACACCATGGGCAGTGTCGGAACATAGTATTGATAACATAGTGTATTATTCCCGCGGGCGAGAGGGTTCGATTTGGCCTCCGAGAGCTTTGCAACCAAAGCCGAAGGCGAGAGTCGCAACGTGGAAACCAAATTGAACCCTCTGGCCTAAGGGAAATATACTATTTTTCGTCCTTCTAACCGAAAACAAGAGGCAAAGTTCCGATTTTGCGGTTAGTAGGACGAAAGAGATTTTCAACCTATATTGTGTTTTTTTTTGCTCTATATCCAAACAACAAATTTTTAGGATGAACATTATTGAGCAAGTTACTAGACATTGATAACTATGATATGCTGACTCCTTCGCGTAATATAAGTAGTTAATATAAGCTTTTATTTTTTAAAATACAAAAACAAATGTCTGAGAGTTATGAAGTTACGAAAAATAATAAAATTATTAATTTTGAGCTTCAATAATTTCCATTAATATAGGTGAGCCTTAACTGTAAAACGAAAAATAATTATGACAATGGCATGATTATACAGGGTGGTCGAAATTAATGTATCGGTGCATTTATCTCGAAATCAAAGCCTCGTGTGAAAAATTTTTTCAGGTAAAAGTTGTTTGGTTAGGAGGGGGAAGAAAAATGGGCCCAACAGAATTGGGCCCGGGGCCTTAGGTTGGGCCCTACGGACCCAAAGTCCGTTTTTTTAAATGGGAACCCCTATTTTTTAACCCGGATTCGGAAAGAGCGGAAAATTTTACGATTTTTAGGTATTTTTTGAAATTTTTTTGGGCCTTTTCTGAGGCCCCATAAGCCCCGATAAAGTCCCCGTATGTTTTGTGGCTTTATTACCGGGAAAAAAGCATTTTTAGTACAGCACATGCACGGGAAAAGTTATTTCATTTTAAATTTACAAGAAAATGGACCCGAAAAAATTGGGCCCGGGGCCTTAGGTTGGGCCCTACGGACCCAAAGTCCGTTTTTTTAAATGGGAACCCCTATTTTTTACCCCGGATTCGGAAAGAGCGGAAAATTTTACGATTTTTAGGTATTTTTTGAATTTTTTTTGGGCCTTTTCTGAGGCCCCATAAGCCCCGATAAAGTCCCCGTATGTTTTGTGGCTTTATTACCGGGAAAAAAGCATTTTTAGTACAGCACATGCACGGGAAAAGTTATTTCATTTTAAATTTACAAGAAAATGGACCCGAAAAAATTGGGCCCGGGGCCTTAGGTTGGGCCCTACGGACCCAAAGTCCGTTTTTTTAAATGGGAACCCTTATTTTTTACCCCAATTTTTTTGGGCCCTATGAAGACAATACGTGGGGCTTGTGACCCTGCTTCTGTGGCCTCGTTCAACACTGAAGCCTTTTCTACATTTTTTTCTGATAAATGAGTAATCAGAAGGTCAATTAATTTATTATGAAGAGTTTATTAAATTTAAAAAAAAACAAAACATGTACATATGTACATGAATAAGCAATAAAAAATCTCAAACAAAGAATAAACAATAAACAATTATTAAATAATCTGAACTCTATGTACATGTTTTGTTTTTTTTTTAATTTAATAAACTCTTCATAATAAATTAATTGACCTTCTGATTACTCATTTATCAGAAAAAAATGTAGAAAAGGCTTCAGTGTTGAACGAGGCCACAGAAGCAGGGTCACAAGCCCGACGTGTTGTCTTCATAGGGCCCAAAAAAATTGGGGTAAAAAATAAGGGTTCCCATTTTAAAAAACGGACTTTGGGTCCGTAGGCCCAACGTAAGGCCCCGGGCCCAATTTTTTCGGGTCCATTTTCTTGTAAATTTAAAATGAAATAACTTTTCCCGTGCATGTGCTTTACTAAAAATGCTTTTTTCCCGGTAATAAAGCCACAAAACATACGGGGACTTTATCGGGGCTTATGGGGCCTCAGAAAAGGCCCAAAAAAATTTCAAAAAATACCTAAAAATCGTAAAATTTTCCGCTCTTTCCGAATCCGGGGTAAAAAATAGGGGTTCCCATTTAAAAAAACGGACTTTGGGTCCGTAGGGCCCAACCTAAGGCCCCGGGCCCAATTTTTTCAGGTCCATTTTCTTGTAAATTTAAAATGAAATAACTTTTCCCGTGCATGTGCTGTACTAAAAATGCTTTTTTCCCGGTAATAAAGCCACAAAACATACGGGGACTTTATCGGGGCTTATGGGGCCTCAGAAAAGGCCCAAAAAAATTTCAAAAAATACCTAAAAATCGTAAAATTTTCCGCTCTTTCCGAATCCGGGTTAAAAAATAGGGGTTCCCATTTAAAAAAACGGACTTTGGGTCCGTAGGGCCCAACCTAAGGCCCCGGGCCCAATTTTTTCGGGTCCATTTTCTTGTAAATTTAAAATGAAATAACTTTTCCCGTGCATGTGCTGTACTAAAAATGCTTTTTTCCCGGTAATAAAGCCACAAAACATACGGGGACTTTATCGGGGCTTATGGGGCCTCAGAAAAGGCCCAAAAAAATTTCAAAAAATACCTAAAAATCGTAAAATTTTCCGCTCTTTCCGAATCCGGGGTAAAAAATAGGGGTTCCCATTTAAAAAAACGGACTTTGGGTCCGTAGGGCCCAACCTAAGGCCCCGGGCCCAATTCTGTTGGGCCCATTTTTCTTCCCCCTCCTAACCAAACAACTTTTACCTGAAAAAATTTTTCACACGAGGCTTTGATTTCGAGATAAATGCACCGATACATTAATTTGGACCACCCTGTACAATCGACTTTTGATAACATAATACCTATGGGTCAAATGGAAGATCGTTTCTCAGAATTAGACTTTGAAATGATGATGCCAAAAACTTCAAGAGTAAGTGATTTAAAATTAAGTAAATATTCACGTCTACTTCTAAAGATGTACCTTGTGTCTATTTATTGATGAAAAATTTACTGATTTCATCATTATTTTTAACCCTTTTACGGGCCGAAGGTTTTGGGAAGTCAGGAGAAGAAACGGATTGCATTTTTGGTGTTTCCAATAATTTCTGGACACGGAACTACTATTAGTTTAAAAAAATTCATGTTGACAGCCGAGATATGACAGCTGTCAACACTTGAATGTCAAAACTTCGAACCAAAAAAAATACTCTCATCATCTACGTTCAATTTCATGATGAAAGTATAGAAATGGTTTTTTTGCTAAAATCCTTTCTTTTTGAGTAATAAATCATCAACAAAGATTGAAACTTTGGATCTTACTGAAGTAAAACTTCGTACTCCAGGCCGATGAAGAGGGATGACTTTCTCAAAATTGTAATGAGGTTTTTTGAAGTTTTTTTGCTCGCTGATCATGAATGTGTCATTAGTTTTGAAATATACTTATTGACAGCCGAGATATGACAGCTGTCAATACCTAAATGTCGAAGATTTTGGAAATAAATAATTTCTTTCTTACATTTAAAATTTTTTTTCACTTCAAAAAAATATTCAAGAATAGTGATGATTCAAGATACAAATTCATAAGTTTTTCAGGCTTGGTTTTTGTGTATATAAATAAAGAAATAAAAAATTTTAAAGATTATTCAATTTTTTACAATATTTACAATCGTTTATTGACGTCATTTCTAACCATTTGTTGTTTACAAAGGATCAAAATTACAGAATGTATAATTTTTGGAAAATTCATAATTTTTACGTCATCAGAACCAATTGACGTTCAAGTAAATCTTCGAATATTTATCGTAAAAATGGTGGCTTTTCAATAATGTACTATGAAATTGATGTGGCAATCATGAACGCGTTTATCCACATGAAAGTACACAACGAAAACTATGGTGGGGATCGACTGTGATTCCGATTGGAGTTTTCTAAGCAATTGATAGGAAACTACAACGGAAGAAAACGGAACAGATTGGATACTTTGTGAACAATAAATAATTAAAACTGAAAATTCATCGGCCTAGAGTACGAAGCTTTACTTGAGTAGGTCCGAAGTTTCAATCTTTGTTGTTGTTTGACTCGAAAAGGGAGTGATTTAGCAAAAAACCGTTTCCATACTTTCATCATGAAATTGAACGGTGATGGTGGTACTTTCTTTGGTTCGAAATTTAGACATTCAAATGTTGACAGCTGTCATATCTTGGCTGTCAATAAGTATTTTTCAAAACTAATGACAGATTCATGATCAGCGAGCAAAAAAACTTCGAAAAACCTCATTACAATTTTAAAAAAGTCATCCCTCTTCATCGGCCTGGAGTACGAAGTTTTACTTCAGTAGGATCTAAAGTTTCAATCTTTGTTGATGATTTACTCAAAAAGGAAGAGTTTTAGCAAAAAACTATTTCTACACTTTCATCATGAAATTGAACGTAGATGATGGTAGTATTTTTTTTTGTTCGAAATTTTGACATTCAAGTGTTGACAGCTGTCATATCTCGGCTGTCAATAAGTATTTTTCAAAACTAATGACAGATTCATGATCAACGAGCAAAAAACTTCAAAAAACCTCATTACAATTTTGAGAAAGTCATCCCTCTTCATCGGCCTGGAGTACGAAGTTTTACTTCAGTAGGATCCAAAGTTTCAATCTTTGTTGATGATTTACTCAAAAAGGGAGGGCTTTAGCAAAAAAATCATTTCTATACTTTCATCATAAAATTGAACGTAGATGATGGTAGTATTTTTTTTTGTTCGAAATTTTGACATTCAAGTGTTGACAGCTGTCATATTTCGGCTGTCAACATGAATTTTTTTAAACTAATAGTAGTTCCGTGTTCAGAAATTATCGGAAACACCAAAAATGCAATTCGTTTCTTCTCCTGACTTCCCAAAACCTTCGGCCTGTAAAAGGGTTGATAAACAATCGTGATTTCTTCATTTTTTTATTAATCTGCTGCTAAAAAAATGTTTTTATTAGAGCAATTTGCTATAAAATTTTTTTATTTTATTTTATTTCTTAAATGAAAAAAAATTAATGGCAATTTACGCGTGCTGCTTTCAGTATATTTTAAAGTAATTACACTTTTAAAAAATTATTCATTAATTCGTACTCAAAACTTGAAGATTTAAACGTCCAGCTAATAATTACATGAAACAAAACATTGATAATAGGAAACCTCACAGGTTTTAAAGTTGTGACGTGTACTTTCCCGTTATTTTCCTACATCTTTTTGTCGTGATTATTCCTTCCGAAGTAAAACGCTGAAATTGTGTACTCAATCTAGAAGTAAAAATCTTGTATCTGACTGGTTTTTAATAAAGTGACTCGGTGGAGTAAATCCTACAAAATTTTTTATCTTAATTTTGGAGAGGTTTGCACACTTTAACATCGAGTGAATAATTTCGGAAACCAATATCTGTGCCTCATGTGGCACTGCCGCACGTGGCAACGCTGAACACTATAAATGTTTAAAGTGCAATACCATAAGCGACTCTGTGTGTGGTAAAATGGTAAATGTCAGTAATGAAGGAAAGAATGGCAAGGCCTGCGCCACCTGTATAGCTCAAAATACCCCATAGCGTATCCCTAACGTTAAATCAACAGGCCCTCGTCAGCGTACCGCCTCTACTACCTCCAATACCTTGAACTAGTCAAACGTTTTGCTGAATAAAATCACTATGAAGAATAAACGAATAAGTAACTTTTTAAGGGGGCTAATCGGGGATCTCGGCACATCATTCTTCAAGCGCTTTGATGCCATTGACAAAAAACTGGAAGGACTCGACGAACTCCCAAAGCTAATAAATAGAATGGATAATGCGGAAGAAACTTGAAGCGGTTAAAAGAAACTTAGTTGAAATCAAACAACAACTGGAGAACCCCAAGGATTCGGCAGCTTCCAGCCGTACCAACAAGGATCCAAAACTACTGAACAAAGTTCTCAGCCTTGAAAAGAAAAATGCCGAGCTCACTTCACGTATCACTCAGGTAGCCAGAACATCCTTGGAACGATCTTGTAATTGGAGGCTTGGCTGCTCCACCCGAAGCCAACCTCAAAGCTCTTGTGCTAGTGACCCGGAAAACGGTCCATGCTAATACTGAAGCACGTGATATTATGACTACATGCCTCTTGGTAAGCAAAGCAGCAGTAAATTCGACAGCTACTAAGAATGCCAGCGACACCAACAATGCTGGTGATTCTGCGAAGACAGGTGACAACGAAACTTCCATGGTCAACGCGGTTTCTGCATCAACTGTTCTCCCTTTGGCCCCCTGCCATTATCGCAACACTAAGCTCACGGGCTCTCTTGCTTCAGGTAATTCAAAAGAAGATAGAGAAGAGTAAACTACATACGTCATCGCTTGCTGAACACCGAGCTGAACACCTATCTGGGGAAATAGATTTAAAATCTATCAGTCCCGCCCTTTTTAATCTCAGCGAGTTCCTGAGTTCGTGACACCTTCAAACTTAGACGCCTGGTTTACCAACAAGCAAGACAGCCCAACTCTGGCTTTACCACCTTCCTTAAGAACGGCAAGATCTTCGGGCGTAGAAAGCAAGCATGATGTCGTCACGCTCATCACGAGCAAAGAGGATATACTGCTCCACTTACTAACATAAATTGAAATTTATCTTAACGAGCGAGATTTAACTAACGTTTTGTGTTAGCCCTTCTTTCTCCATAGTTGTCGATTTAAAACAACTTTACACTGAATAAATTATTTTAATTCAATATGAGTAAAACTCACAAAAAAAATAATAATAATTTGATAAAATTAAGTTTGAAATAAATAATAAAAGAGTTTAATTTTAATGTATACTCACAAATTTCTAGTCAGCTAAGTGGTCAAAATAATACTAAATTAAACTGAAAGAAAGCAAAGCTTGTGCAAAGTATGAAAATATCAAATATTTCGCTATTGTGAAAGAGCTACGCAACTTGAGCATACCTCCAAAATCTATGTCGAACCAGTTTCTCTGCGGAGGAACTTAATGTACATTTTTCGTCGGTATCGTTTGATTCTTCTGCTCCCGAGTTCACTTCGTTTCTTCGTAGCCTGAATGAAGAAGCGGATAATAATAAAGCTTTAAATTTGCGGAGATAACTATTCGGGATGTTGTAAATGCCATAAATGGGTTGACTTCCCAGGTGGTAGGCATTGATCATCTTTCGCAAAGCTTCATTAAATCATCACTGCCGACCATTGAACCCTTCATCTGCTCTATTTTTAATCAGTCGCTATCAATCTTCAATTTCCCTGAGCAATGGAAAAAGTCACTCGTACTCTCACTTAACAAGATCCCGGCTCCCAATTTCCCTCCTCTACTTTCAGTCCAAACTTCTTGAGAGTCTTTGATCAAATGATAGCATCTAATGAATCTAATAGTCTTATGAAACCTCTCCAGACTGGTTTTAAATCGAGTCACAGTACCCAGTCTGCACTTCTCAAACTGACGGAAGACAACGACTTAGGAATGGACAATAGACAAATGACGGCACTGTTTGACTTTAGCAAGGCCTTCGACTCGGTCTGTCACTTGCCTCTACTCACGAAGCTTCGGTCGCTGGGTTTTCAGGCAATGTCCTCAGATGGATTGCCTCCTATCTCTTGGGCCGTTGCAGGTTGTAAAAAAGGGGGGCGCGGCGGAGGGTAAGATTTCAGTCCCTTTAATAGGGGCACACCTCAGGGCTCGATTCTAGGCCCACTCCTTTTTCTACTGTTTGTCCTTGACACTGCCCAAAACCTTGGCCCTAGGATATGTCATGCGATACTTGCTGATGACTTTCAAATCTATGTCAAAGGTCGACTCGAGGATATACGAGAAATCTTGTTGAAACTTAGTGATAGCGCACAGTGGGTGGCGGGTTGAGCAACCGTTATTAGAATGAGTCTGAATATAAAAAAAACGAAAGCAATGGTCTTTGGTACCCCATTATATATCAATAAGTTCACACAGTTGGGCATCAACTGCCTCCACTTCCGGCGGTCCTGTGTTCCATTCGTCTCGACAGCATGGCACGTAGTCTGGGTGACATCCTTGACTCCAAGTTGGATTATAAAGAACATTTTAACTACATCTGCAAGCGAGCCCACTCCCTCATGTACAGGCTTTATCATGCCACCCGATCTGCGCAGACACCTCATCCTGTCTCTTCTTTTTCCTATAATAGGCTACTGTTTTCTCGTTCTCTGTGTCATCTCTGATCAACGAATTCTTAAAATTCAGCGTATTATGAACAGGTACATTTTCGGCACCAGGATGAGCGATCATATTAAGTTGGCTTTGGGTGGAAGGCCGGAGAAATTACCTCACTGCATGTTTCCGGTTCAAACTGCTCTATTTGAAAATCCCATCTTATTTAGCTAATTTTTTTACTGCCAGAATCAGCACACGCCCCGATAGGGAAGTTCATCGAGATGATTGTTCCCAACTGGTCAGCAAATTATAAGCAATACACACGTATCCTTAACAAGCATTAGAGATTTCCCGTTAACAATGCATCTGTTAATCCATTGGCTTTAAAAGGTCCTGTCTACTGGAGGAAAACAACCGCGGACCCATCCATATTCATCCATGGTATCATACCGTCGCAAAACAATTTTTTTATCGCGCAGTAACATTTGCAGGCAGAGTTACGTTATTGTGTAATCGTTTTTTGCGCCCACCTTGAGAACAATTTGCGCATCAGCAGCTCTTGCAAACACACTACCTTTTGAAATCTTCAAGGTATTAGCTATTTCACGCAACTTTATTTGGCTATTATTTAAAACCATTTTGTGTACTTTTTCGATATTTTCTGGAATAACAGCTGGTTTAGGGTGACCACTGTGTTTAGTATCTTCAAACCAGTCAATAATTGTTGATTCTCCAAATTTATTAACTTAAAACTAGTGCCATGCAAACGTTTGATTTTCACCAAATTTCAACATCTATTGTGTGAGAGTTGGTATTATCGCGTTTGTCCGTAGTTGTGTTATTTATGGATTAGACTGGGGACTTATTGATTGACGTAGTAAGTTTTTAAAAGCTTCAGTAGGATGACAATTTTTTTTTCAATTAATAATTTCTTAAGTAGCACGCTAAAATTGTCGAGTTTTAAGCAAGTTTTTAATTAAATTTGGCTAGTTCATCTAATATCATTAAACTTTCACTTTGACATCTTCAGCAAAAAATAATTTTTAAATGTCTATCAAGCTGGCGGATCCATTTTAGAATGCCACGTCCGGACCAGGTGCTTAATTTGTCGCTAATTTGTTGCGCCAATCCCGAATTTGTTGCTCTTATCAGTTCCGAGAAAACAGTGGATACGCTGTCTTGATATCACACTGGCGTATCCAATCACTGTATCTCAGTGCAAAAAATAGTTAAAAACACGCGACTGATGGGATAATTTGTCGTTAATTTGTTACTAAAATTATATGCTAATCACAAAATTGTAGCTCTTATCAGTTCTAAGAAACCAGCGAAAATGCTGTCTTGATATCATGCTGGTGTATGCAATCGCTGTACCTCGGTGCAAAAATTTGAATTAGTGCCCAGGCAAACCTAGGAGGGTAATTGGGAATGGGTTATGTGGCTTTTCAAAAAATCATATATAGCTATTATATAAAAATATCCATTTTCTACCGAAGGCGCCGGTCTATGTATGATTATGCTATATATGATTTTTCTAAAAGCCACATAACCCTATTTTTAAATCCTAAAACCATTTTTTAAACCCAAATAACCCTCCTAGGTTTGCCTAGGTACTAGTTTTAACCTTGAAACCAATAACCCATCCCAAATAACCCTCCTAGGTTGTCCTAGATACAAGGTGTAACCTTCCAACCAATAACCTATCCCAAATAACCCTCCTAGGTTTGCCTACATACTAGGTTTCATTAATTCAACCAATAACCCATTCCAAATAACTCTCCTAGGTTTGCCTGGATACTAATTTTAATTTTTACACCGAGATACAGTGATTGGATACACCAGCATGATATCAAGACAGCGTTTCCACTGGTTTCTTAGAACTGATAAGAGCTACAATTTTGGGATTGGCCTATAATTTTAGCAACAAATTATTCCACCAGTCGCGTGTTTTTAACTATTTTTTGCACCAAGATACAGCGATTGGATACGCCAGCGTGATATCAAGACAGCGTATCCACTGGTTTCTCGGAACTGTTAAGAGCAACAAATTCGGGATTGGCGCAACAAATTAGCAACAAATTAGCGACAAATTAAGCACTTGGTCTGGACGTGGCATTCTTAAATAGATACGCTGGCTTGAAAGACATAATTTTTAATATGATTTCATTTTAGTAAGATAATATCATCATTATTATTTGTAATCTAATAAATATTTAAAGTGCATTAATTTTATTATAGGAAGAAAGCGAAATATTTGAAGGTGGTGTCAAGTATTCAAGTGATGAAGAGTTTTTTTCTGTTTTGAATAAAGATGATGACGGCGATGATTTATTTAACAGAGCAGAGTTTTTTGACGTTATCCAGCTTAACATAAGGCAAAGTCCAGCTGAGTTACTTCTTATAACTTTGAAGTATGCGATAAAAAATCGACTCTCAAGAACTGCTCAAATAGATTTGTTGAAATTTTTAAATAAAATATGTGGAAATAAAGTTGTTCCAGACACAACTTACTTGTTGGACAAGTTGTGTAAAGAAGGAGATCAGTATTATCTACACGCTGTATGTCCATTTTGCGAGATATACCTAGGTAGATTTGAAAATTTGAATGATGGAATAACATGCTGTAGTAACTGTGATAAATTAGTTGATACAAAAAATCCCTCTAATTCCTGCTATTATTTGGTCATTGATCCTTCCAAAGAAATAGGTGATGTACTTCAGCTTCATGAAGAGTACTACAATGATGTAATGTTCAAACGGAAACATAAAAGGAAACGCTTAAAAGATATATTTGATGGAAAAATGTATAGAAAATTTGTTAGAAATTTAAATGGTAATGACAAATACAATTACACAGATGGTGCATCTGTTTTCAAATCAACATCAGCATCCATTTGGCCCGTGTATGTAATGCCAAACGAAATTCCAATCGAAGCTAGATTGAAGAGTTCGATAGTGCGTGGCCTGTGGTTCGGGCAACAAAAACCAAATATGCTTGTGTTTCTCAATACATTCGTTGAAACCATGAACACGCTCTCCGAAAATGGAATTGATTGTACGATAAAAAACGAAGAACGAAAAATTAAAGTCTTTGCCCTTGTTGCAGTTGTTGACACAATAGCTCGCAATAAAATGAATGGCACTTGCCAGTTCAATGGAAGGCACAGATGCGATTGGTGTATGCAGGAAGGATTTCGCTATGGTGAGTCTCGAAGGTATCCTTATAAAGATCCTCCAGCAGAAAAGAGAGATAAAGATACCTGGTATAAACATGCTGAACAAGCCATCCAAGAAGGTATTCGTATTTTTGGTGTTGAGCATATGTCACCACTACTTTACCTCAACAGTTTTGACATCGTTTATGGTTTTACGCCAGACTACCTACACTGTTTTTTAGAAGGTGTAGTAGAGCAGTTTATGGATAAAATGTTTAAAAAACTTTCTCCCAGAGAAAGGGATCGTTTGGATCAGCTGTTATTGAATATTAAAGCTCCAAGAGTATTGGGTAAGTTAATTCGGTCAATGTCGAAAAGAAGTGACTGGAAAGCATTAGACTGGGAGAAGTGGATTTTATACTACAGTCTACTAATTTTTGAAGAAATTGTAGAAGATAAAAATTTAGTAAAGCACTGGGCTTTACTAGTAAACAGCTTACATATTTTATTAGGAATGGACATCAGTTACTCGGATTTAGAAGAAGCTGACAATATGTTGAAACAATTTGTTAGAGAAATCCATGAAAAAAATTATTATTCAATGAGCGAATACATTTATAATGTCCACCAGTTGCTCCACATTTGCGAAAGTGTAAAGAATTGGGGTCCTTTATGGGCCCATTCAACCTTTCCATTCGAAACTGCTAATAATAAATAAATTAAAGCAATACACTGTAGCAAAGGGGTAATACCTCAAATAATTAAGTTTATGGATATTCAGCGTACTATTCAAAATTTAAAATATAAAATAAATGCAAAATCTTCGCAAAAAAAATGAAGTTTCACCATAGTTTCACCACTAAGCAAGTTAAAGCAGCATTCAAACTGAGTTCTGTAACATATTTCGGAATAGGTAAACAAGTGTCAAGAGAGATAAGAAAAAAATTTGATATTTCGAAACGCACCAAAATGTATAACAAAATTGTTACAAAAGGGTTTTTGCTTACTCCGTCAGGTAAAATAAATAAACGATCGTGTGATTTTTTCGCTCAATTAAATGATGGAAAATTTATAAAAATACTATTTTGCTTGGCCAACGATTCAACAGAAGAAGAAAAAATTATTTGTAATGTTGTAAAAACAAAACGTTTTAAATTCTCAAAATTTATAAATAAAGTTGACAAATTATCAGATCCAATTTGCATATACACAAGTAATATTGCAAAGCCTAGTGTTATCATGAAAACCAAAGAAGGAATATATATATCATCATTACCTAACGTTTTACATTATTAACATAAACTACATTATTCATGATTTCACACTTTTTACTACACTTCAACATACTACGACTCACTCATTTTTCTCTCTCGCTCTCGCTAATGAATACATAGTTACTGACTCACTCACTTGTGCACTCGCGTACCTGCATACCTCAACCCTACACTTACACCACCGGACGTATGCACTAAATTTGCCACATTCGGACATTCCTGACCTTCGCCTGTCCTCAGGCGACCTCGTCGACGTCTTCTTCTTCCGGAGCTTCGCCGATGTCGCTGATGACGTCCTTGATGAATCCTCTCCATGGTTTCATGTAGTCGACGGATGTTGTGGTGTTCCTTGGGCCCTCGCCCTCGTCGGTGACCTTTTCAACCACGTAACGATCGTGTCTCATGACGCGAGTCACTCTATATGTGCCAAAAAATCTAATTGCCAGCTTCAGCCCGGAGCCCATCTGTGTTCTTTTTATAGTTTCCAAAAAGTAACTGGAAACATGTAGTCTTTACGTATCTCAGGTAAGTGCTGTTGATTGCCTGCTGTACGTGCCCTGCGTACTTGTACCATTTCAGTGGTTCTTCAATTGTGAGCTTGGCAAAAATGTTTTCAACGATCGTGTTAATGTGTTCGACTTGCGCGTTCCCATGAGACATGCCTGCAGTTTTTTTCATGTAGCTAATTTTCTGCCTGTTGCAGTTATACTCCTCAAAGTCATCGGATTTGAATGCTGCACCTCTGTCCGCTAAAAACCGGAAAGGATGGCCAAAACTAACCTGAATCTGACTGAGATGTCCAAGCATCTCTGCGCGTCCAATAGATTTCGTCACGAAAATTCACGTAAACTTCAAGAAAGCATCCACGACTACTGGCAGGTGCTTGTAGTTCTTACTTGACAAAGGAAGTGGCCCGATGTGATCCAAGTGAAGCGTATGGAAAGGAGCCTCCTCTTTGGATTAGACTGAGCAACCCTTCTGCCTTAGCACTTTTTCTCGACGCCAAGATACACTAACTTTAGTCAGCACCATTATTTTGTCTGTAAAATGAAAGAAAATTCAGGATTAGTAAATTAATTTAAAAATTTTGATAAATTCATCTCATTTATATGTAACATTTATCTCATCTATTCTATTAAATTCTATTATTCATAATTAAATTTGTTAAATCATTATGTGTTTCATAAGCAAGAGGTCGTGAAAATGTCAGCTAATTGTTTTTGTGAAGGTACCCAATCAATTTTAATTAAACCTCGCGTCTCACACTCTCTGACGTAATGTTTTTTAATTTCACACATATGTCTCAATTTATTATTCCCACCAGTTTTTGCACAAGTAATAGCAGCTTTATTATCACGCCATAATTTCATAGGAGTAAAAGTTTTATTTAAAATAGGTTTTAAGGTGTTATTAGCTGCAATTAGTTCTTGAGAAGCTTCACTCATCAAAATATACTCAGCCTCACAAGTTGATAACGCTACATGATTTTGTTTATGAGTTTTTCACGCCACTGAATCCCCATACAATTGTATAACAAATCCACTTGTTAATGAATTTTTACAATCTGCAAAACTCGCATCTGAAAAAGCTTGCAAATTGTCTTTTCTCGCCTTATAAATTAAACCTTTTTCACTCGTCCCTTTTAAATATCTAAACACCCTTTCAACACATCTCCAATCTTCTTCAGTCGGATTCATTTGATGTCTACTTAAAACATTTACTGCATAAGAAATATCAGGTCGAGTTGCATTTGCAAGATATAGTAAACTACCTACAGCTTCTCTAAATGGTACATTTTGATCGTTAACTGTTCTCATTAAAGTATCCTCATTACTTTCTTCTTCTCTCAATTTTCTCATCTTATTTGCAACTTGATTAGTTACCATAAGAGTAATTTGTGAATGTGACTCATCAAAACCAAACCTTTGAAGCACCTTTTGTACATAGTTTTCCTGACTTAAGATTAATATTTTATTTTTCCTATCTCGTCTAATATTTAATCCTAGAAAACATTTTCGCTCACCAAGATCAGTCATTTCAAATTCTTTTTGCAGTTTTGATTTTACCCCATCTAATTTTAATTTATCATTACTAGCTATTAACATATCGTCAACATATAATAATAAAATTACAAATTTATTCCCATCTTTCAAAATAAATAAGCAAGGTTCATTATCTTGAGATTTTAAACCAATTTTTTCTGCAACTGCTGTAAATCTTTGATTCCATTTTTTAGGACTAATTTTTAAGCCATACAATGCTCTCTCAATTTTACATATTTTCTTTTTTATTATATTCTCAGGATAATCAGTTCCTTCTGGAATTTCCATAAATATTTCCTCATCTATAAATCCATTTAAGAAAGCAGTTTTCACATCTAATTGACACACATCTAAATTATATTTATTTATTATAGCAAGAACTGATCTAACCAATGACAATCTTGATACTGGAGCATATGTCTCTCTCAAATCATATTCATTTTTATCTTTAAAACCCCTTATTACTAATCTTGCTTTAAACTTAACATTACCTTCTTTATCAATCTTTTTCTTTAGTACCCATTTAGAATCAAGTATATTAGGCTTATAATTTTTATCTTTCATTGGTCTATCAACTAAAGTCCACAAATTATTTTTCATCATAGAATTGAGCTCATCTCTTATAGCATCTTGCCGTTCAATTTCAACTTTTAGTAGTGCTTATCAAATGACAAATGATTTTTTGATTCAAATATCTTCTAATGAGCAAAAATTTCAGAAAAAAAAGTTAGATCTCATTTGAGCCCGGAATACCTAACCTGAGACAGGTTGAGGATAGGGTGAGCTGTTCGATTTCAACTTTTAGTAGTGCTAATCAAATGACAAATGATTTTTTTTAATTAAATGCCTTTTAATCAAACAAGATATCTTGAAAAAAAAGTCAGATCTTATTTGAGCCCGGAATACCTAGCCTGAGACAGGTTATGGTCAGGCAGAGCTGTTTAATTTTTACTCTGAGAGAAGCTAGTTATAAGACAAATGATTTTTTTGATTCAAATGCCTTCTAATTGAGCAAGAATTTCGGAAAAGAAAGTTAGATCTCATTTGAGCCCAGAATACCCAACCTGAGACAGGTTAAGGCCGTGGTGAGCAGTTCAATTTCAACTTTTAGAGGTGCTTATCAAATGACAAATGATTTTTTGATTCAAATATCTTGTAATTAAGCAAGAGTTTCAGAAAAAAAAGTTAGATCTCCTTTGAGCCAGGAATACCTAACCTGAAACAGGTTGAGGATGCGGTGAGCTGTTTAATTTCATCTCTGAGAGGTGCTAATCAAATGACAAATGATTTTTTTGATTCAAATGCCTTTTAATCAAACAAGATATCTTGAAAATAAAGTTAGATCATATTTGAGCCCGGAATACCTAACCTGAGACAGGTTAAGGCCGGGGCGAGTTGTTTAATTTCAACTCTGAGAGGTGTTAATCAAACGACAAATGATTTATTTGATTCATATGTCTTTTAATCAAGCGAGAGTTCTTGAAAAAAAGTCAGATCTCATTTGAGTCCGGCATACTTAACCTGAGACAGATTAAGGCCGGGGCGAGTTGTTTAATTTCAACTCTGAGAGGTGCTAATCAAATGACAAATGATTTTTTTGATTCATATGCCTTTGAATCAAGCGAGAGTTCTTAAAAAAAAGGCAGATCTCATTTGAGCCCGAAATATCTGACCTGAGACTAGTTGTCTGTTGGAGATCGACTAAAATTTTTTCTATATTATTCACAAATTTTTTTTTTTTGACTGGGAGGCTTCCATATGGATTTATAATTATGAAAAAATCAAGCTAGACATTTTTCAGTACCGCGATATCTATTTCAGGTCATGCCGAGCAGTTGAATTTGGATTCCGAGAGGTGCTAATCAAATGACAAATGATTTTTTTGATTAAAATGACTTTCAATCAAGCAAGAACTCTTGAAAAAAAAGTCAGATCTCATTTGAGCCCGGAATACTTAACCTGAGACAGGTTAAGGTCGGGGCGAGCTGTTCAATTTCAACTCTGAGAGGTGCCAATCAATTGACAAATGATTTTTTTGATTAAAACTAATTTAAATCAAGCAAAAACTCTTGAAAAAAAAGTTGGATCTCATTTGAGCCCAGAATACCCAACCTGAAACAGATCAAGGCCGTGGTGAGCTGTTCAATTTCAACTCTGAGAGGTGCTTATCAAATGACAAATGATTTTTTGATTCAAATATCTTCTAATAAAGCAAGAATTTCAGAAAAAAAAAGTTAGATCTCATTTGAGCCCGGAATACCTAACCTGAGACAGGTTGAGGATGAGGTGAACTGTTCGATTTCAACTCTGAGAGGTGCTAATCAAATGATAAATGACTTTTTTGATTCATATGCCTTTTAATCAAGCGAGAGTTCTTGAAAAAAAGTCAGATCTCATTTGAGCCCGGAATACCTAACCTGAGACTAGTTGATTGTTGGAGATCGACTGAAATTTTTTCTGTTTTATTCACAAATGATTTTTTTGACTCGGAGGCCTCTATTTGGATTTAAAATGATGAAAAAATCAAGCTAGACATTTTTCAATACCGGGATATCTTTTTCAGGTCAGGCTGAGCAGTTGAATTTGGATTCCGAGAGGTGCTAATCAAATGATAAATGATTTTTTTGATTCAAATGCCTTTTAATCAAACAAGATATCTTGAAAAAAAAGTCAGATCTTATTTGAGCCTGGAATACCTAGCCTGAGACAGGTTATGGTCAGGCCGAGCTGTTTAATTTTTACTCTGAGAGAAGCTAGTTATATGACAGATGATTTTTTTGATTCAAATGTCTTGTAATTAAGCAAGAATTTCAGAAAAAAAAAGTAAGATCTCATTTCAGCCCGGAACACCTAGCCTGAGACAGGTTAAGGCCGGGGCGAGTTGTTTAATTTCAACTCTGAGAGGTGCTAATCAAACGACAAATGATTTTTTTAACTCATATGCCTTTTAATCAAGCGAGAGTTCTTGAAAAAAAGTCAGATCTCATTTAAGCCCGGAATACCCAACCTGAGACAGGTTAAGGCTGGGGCGAGTTGTTTAATTTCAACTCTGAGAGGTGCTAATCAAATGACAAATGATTTTTTTGATTCAAATGCCTTCTAATTGAGCAAGAATTTCGGAAAAGAAAGTTAGATCTCATTTGAGCCCGGAACACCTAGCCTGAGACAGGTTAAGGTTGGAGCGAGCTGTTCAATTTCAACTCTGAGAGGTGCTTATCATATGACAAATGATTTTTTTGATTCATATGCCTTTTGATCAAGTGAGAGTTCTTAAAAAAAAGTCAGATCTCATTTGAGCCCGGAATATCTAACTTGAGACATGACATTTAATGACATGATAATGAGATCATGAAATTTTTTAAAATTTCATGATAATTCGTGAGAAACACATTAGAGAGTTCTCTAGCAAGGTGTCAGTTTTTCTGTCCTCATGTTTAAAGCATGTTTGAAAATATAACCTGCAAAAGAATTTGTTTGCCGATGTTCAGATGGACCATTAAAGTTGCTCTAGAGCCAACAGCAAAATTTCAGTCGATTATTCGACTAATTTCTTTTGCCTTTGAAACAGGGCACATCTTAAGAATGTTTGAAATCATAACCTGCAAAGGAACTGTTTGCCGACGCTCAAATGGCCCTTTGTACTTGCTCTAGAGCCAAAAAAAATTTTCTGTCGATTATTCGTCTACTTTCTTTTGCCTTTGAAACAGGGCACATCTTAAGAATGTTTGGAGACACAACTTACGAAAGAAATTGTTTGCCGATGTTCAGATGGGCCTTTGAAGTTGCTATAGAGCCAAGCGCAAAATTTCGGTCAGTTTTTCATTTAAATTTCTTCGCCTTTGAAACGGGGCCCATATTAGGAACCTTTAAAAACATAACCTGCAAAGGAAACTTTTTGCCGACGTTCAGATAGCTCTTGGAACTTGATGTAGAGCCAAGAGCAAAATTTCAGTCGATTATTCGACTAATTTTATTGAAACAGGGAACATCTTATCAACGTTTGAAAACATAACCTGCAAAAGAAACTGTTTGCTGATGTTCAGTTGGACCATTAAAGTTGCTCTAGAGCCAAGAGCAAATTTGCTGTCAATTTTTAATCAATTTTTTTTGCCTCTCTAACAGGGCACATCTTAGGCATGTTTGAAAACATGATCTGTAAAGGAAACAGTTTCCTGACGTTCTATTGACCCTTCGAACTTGCTGTAGAGCCAAGAGCCAAATTTAAGTCGATTATTCGACTTATTTTTTTTACCTTTGAAACAAGGCATATGTTAGGAACCTGTAAAAACATAACCTGCAAAGAAAACTTTTTGCCGACGTTCAGATAGCTCTTTGAAGTTGCTCCAGGGCCAAAAACCAAATTTCAGTCGAATATTTTATGAATTTTCTTTGCCTTTGGAACAGAGCACCTCTTAGGAACGTTTGAAAACATAATCTCCTGAACTATATGTTTGCCGACGTACAGATGGCCCGTATGAACTTGAGGTCGAGCCAAGAGCAAAATTACAGTCGATTTAACTATCAATTTTTTTTGCCTTTGAAACAGAGCACATCTTAGGCATGTTTGAAAACATAACCTGCAAAAGAAACTGTTTGCCGACGTTCAGATGGACCATTAAAGTGGCTCTAGAGCCAACAGCAAAATTTCAGTTGATTATTCTATAAATTTTCTTTGCCTTTGAAACAGGGCACATCTTAGGCATGTTTGAAAACATAACCAGCAAAAGAAACTTTATGCCGAAGTTCAGATGGACCATTAAAGTTGCTCTAGAGCCAACAGCAAAATTTCAGTCGATCATTCGACTAATTTCTTTTGCCTTTGAAACAGGGCACATCTTAAGAATGTTAGAAATCATAACCTACAAAGGAACTGTTTGCCGATGTTTAGATAGTCCATTGAAGTTTCTCCAGAACCAAAAGCGAAATTTTAGTGGATTTTTTAATAAATTTGCTTTGCCTCTCTAACAGGGCACATCTTAGGCATGTTTGAAATTATAACCTGATAAAATACCTGTAAGCTGGTAATCAGACGGAACTTAAAGGTTACTCTAGGGCCAAAAAAAAAAATTTCAAGATGTGCCCTGTTAGAGAGGCAAAAAAAATTCATTAAAAAATGAACAAAATTTTGCTCTTGGCTCTAGATAAACTTCAATGGTCCATCTAAACGTCGGCAAACAGTTTCGTTTGCAGATTATGTTTTCAAACATGCCTAAGATGTACCGTGTTTTAAAGGCAAAAAAAATTAGTCGAATAATCGACTGAAATTTTGTTTTTGGCGCTATAGCAACTTAAATGGGCCTTCTGGACGTCAGCTAACGGTTTCCTTTACAGATCATGTTTTCAAACATGCCTAAGATGTGTCGAGTTTCAAAGGCGAGAAAAATTTATGGGATAATCGACTTTAATTTAGCTGTTGGATCAAGAGCAAGTTCAAGGGTCCATCTGAACATCGGCAAACAGTTTCTTTTGCAGGTTATGTTTTCAAACGTTCCTAAGGTGTGCCCTGTTTCAATGGCAAAAAAAATCAATAGATCAATTGACTTGAATTTGGCTTTTGGCTCTGCAGCAAGCTCAAAGGGCCATCTAAACGTCGGCAAACAGTTGGTTCAGGAGAATATGTTTTCAAACGTTCCTAAGAGGTGCTCCGTTCCAAAGGCAAAGAAATATCATGATATATTCGAGTAAAATTTGGTTTTTGGCGCTAGAGCAACTTCAAAGGGCTATCTGAACATCGGTAAACAATTTCATTTGCAGGTTATGTTTTTAAACGTTCCTAAGGTGTGCCCTGTTTCAAAGGCAAAAAATATCAATAGATCAATTGACTTGAATTTGGCTCTTGGCTCTACAGGGAGTTGAAAGGGCCATCTGAACGTCGGCAAGCAGTTCTCTTTGCAGGATATGTTTTCAAACGTTTCTAAGATGTGCTGTGTTTCAAAGACGAAGAAAATTAATTGAAAATCGACCAAAATTATGCTCTTGGCTCTGCAGCAAGTTCGAAGGGCCATCTGTACGTCGGCAAACAGTTGGTTCGGAAGGTTATGTTTTCAAAGGTTTCTATATGTGCCCTGTTTCAAAGGCAAAGAAAATTAATTGAAAAATCGACCAAAATCTCGCTCTTGGCCCCAGAGCAACTTCAAAGATATATCTGAACATCGGCAAACAATTTCTTTTGCAAATTGTGTCTTCAAACATGCCTAAGATGTGCCCTGTATCAAAGGAAAAAAAAATTAGACGAACAATCGGCTGAAATTTTTTTTTGGCTCTAGAGCAAGTACAAAGGGCCATCTGAGCGTCGGCAAACAGTTTCCTTTGCAGGTTATGTTTTCAAACGTTCCTAAGATGTGCCCTGTTTCAAAGGCTATAAAAATTGGTCGAATAATCGACTGAAATTTTGATCTTGGCTCTAGAGCAAGTACAAAGGGCCATCTGGGCGACGGCGAACAGTTTCTTTTGCAGGTTATATTTTCAAACATGCCTAAGATGTACCCTGTATCAAAGGGAAAAAAATCAATAGATTAATCGACTTAAATTTGGCTCTTGGCTCTACAGAAAGTGCAAAGGGCCATCTGAACGTCGGCAAACAGTTTCTTTTGCAAGTTATGATATCAAACATTCCTAAGATGTGCCCTGTTTTAAAGGTAGAGGAAATTAATAGAATAATTAACTGAAATTTTGTTTGTGGTCCTAAAGAATTTTTTAAGGTCCATCTGAACGTCGGCAAACAATTTCATTTGCAGGTTATGTTTTTAAACGTTCCAAAGGTGTGCCCTGTGTCAAAGGCAAAAAAAATCAATAGATCAATTGACTGAAATTTTGCTCTTGGCTCTAGAGCAACTTCAAAGGTCCATCTGAACAATGGCAAACAATTTCTTTTGCAGGTTGTATCTTCAAACTTGCCCAACATGTGCCCTGTTTCAAAGACGATGAAAATTAATTGAAAAATCGACCGAAATTATGCTCTTGGCTCTGCAGCAAGTTCAAAGTGCCATCTGTACGTCGGCAAACAGTTAGTTCGGAAGGTTATAATTGCAAAGGTTCCTATGACGTGCCCTGTTTCAAAGGCAAAGAAAATTAATTGAAAAATCGGCGAAATTTCTCTCTTGGCTCTAGAGCAACTTCTAAGGTTTATCTGAACATCGGTAAACAATTTCTTTTGTAGATTGTGTCTTCAAACATGCCTAAGAACTGCCTTGTTTCAAAGGCAAAAAAAATTAGACGAACAATCGACTGAATTAATTTTTTTTGGCTCTAGAGCAAGTACAAAGGGCCATCTGAGGGACGGCAAACAATTTCATTTGCAGGTTATGTTTTCAAACATGCCTAAGATGTGCCCTGTTTCAAAGGTAAAAGAAATTAGTCGAATAATCGACTGAAATTTTGCTGTTGGCTCTAGAGCAACTTTAATGGTCCATCTGAACATCGGCAAACAAATTCTTTTGCAGGTTATGTTTTCAAACATGCTTAAGATTAGCCCTGTTACAAAGGGAAAGAAAATTTATAGAATAATCAACTAAAGTTTTGTTTTTGGCCCTAGAGAAACTTTTAAGGTCCATATAAATGTCGGCAAACAGTTTCTTTTGCAGGTTATATTTTCAAACGTTCCTAAGATGTGCCCTGTTTCAAAAGCTAAAAAAATTGGTCGAATAATCGACTGAAATTTTGCTCTTTACTCTAGAGCAAGTACGAAGGGCCATCTGAGCGACGGCAAAAAGTTTCTTTTGCAGGTTATGTTTTCAAACATGCCTAAGATGTGCCCTGTTTCAAAGGCAAAAAAATCAATAGATTAATCGACTTAAATTTGGCTCTTGACTCTACAGAAAGTGCAAAGGGCCATCTGAACGTCAGCAAACAGTTTCTTTTGCAGGTTATGATTTCAAACATTCCTCAGATGTGCCCTATTTCAAAGGCAAAATAAATTAGTCGAATAATCGACTGAAATTTTTCTGTTGGCTCTAGAGCAACCTTAATGGTCCATTTGAATGTCGGCAAACAGTTTCTTTTGCAGGTAATGTTTTCAAACGTTCCTAAGACGTGCCCTGTTTCAAAGGCTAAAAAAATTGGTCGAATAATTGACTGAAATTTTTCTCTTGGCTCTAGAGCAAGTATAAAGGGCCATCTGAGCGACTGCAAACAGTTTCTTTTGC
Source organism: Encarsia formosa (assembly GCA_038277355.1). Classification (NCBI taxonomy): domain Eukaryota; kingdom Metazoa; phylum Arthropoda; class Insecta; order Hymenoptera; family Aphelinidae; genus Encarsia; species Encarsia formosa. Next base: position 19,332,857 of record CM076185.1, on the reverse strand, counting down.
AGGTTATGTTTTCAAACATGCCTAAGGTGTGCCCTGTTTCAAAGGCAAAGAAAATTAATAGAATAATTAACTGAAATTTTGTTTGTGGTCCTAGAGAATTTTTTAAGGTCCAGCTGAACGTCGGCAAACAATTTCATTTGCAGGTTATGTTTTCAAATGTTCCTAGGATATGCCCTGTTTCAAAAACGAAGAAAATTAATTGAAAAATCGACCGAAATTATGCTCTTGGCTCTGCAGCAAGTTCAAAGGGCCATCTGTAAGTCTGCAAACAGATGGTTCGGAAGGTCATGTTTTCAAAGGTTCCTATATGTGCCCTGTTTTAAAGGCAAAGAAAATTAATTGAAAAATTAACTAAAAAAATTGGTCGAATAATCGACTGAAATTTCGCTCTTGGCTCTAGAGCAACTTCAAAGGTCCATCTGAATAACGGCAAACAATTTCTTTTGCAAATTGTGTCTTCAAACATGCCTAAGATGTGCCCTGTTTCAAAGGCAAAAAAAATTAGACGAACAATCGGCTGAAATTTTTTTTTGGCTCTAGAGCAAGTACAAAGGGCCATCTGAGCGTCGGCAAACAGTTTCCTTTGCAGGTTGTATCTTCAAACTTGCCCAACATGTGCCCTGTTTCAAAGGCAGAAATATTTAGTCGAATAATCAACTGAAATTTTGCTCTTGGCTCTACAGCAAGTTCAAAGGGCCATCTGTACGTCGGCAAACAGTTGGTTCGGAAGGTTATAATTGCAAAGGTTCCTAAGACGTGCCCTGTTTCAATTAAGCCATAGAAAATTAATTGAAAAATCATCCGAAATTTCTCTCTTGGCTCTAGAGCAACTTCTAAGGTCCATCTGAACATCGGCCAACAGTTTCTTTTGTAGGTTATGTTTTGAAATTCGCTTCTTATCCGACCTGTTTATAAGGCAAAAATAATTATAACTAAAATAAATTGGATTTTTTTTCTTTAGTTCTAATGAAAGTTCATAGGCCCATCTTCTCGTCGGCAAACAGTTGGTTTTTAAGGTTACGTTCGCAAATATTTCTCAGATGTGTCCTGTTTGAAAGGCAAAGAAAATTAATAGAAAATTCGACTGAAATTTTTTCTTCAGTTCTAGAGCAAGTTCAAGAAGGGCCATTCGCACATCAGCGCACAATCGTCGTTCTTTGCAGGTTATGTTTTAAAACGTGCCTAAGATCTCTTTATTCTGAGCTGATCATTTTTTTAGCAAATCCCAAGTAAAAATTCCTATCAAATTAAATTTATTTTCATGGAACTCTCTTAAAGTAGACAATTGTATCTGCTTGGAGGTTATGTTTTGAGGCATCTTTATAAAGTTTCACTGCTTTAAAAGTAAGAATGTTTTTAAGAGAAAGCAAACTATTTTTCATCCTGAAATTAAAACCTTGTTCATGAGACTTACATGATATTGACAGATTATTGTTTTGCAGGTTATGTTCTCGAACATACTTTGGTTGTTACCCCTTTTTCGAAAAAAAAGTCTTATTAGATTGATCACACTTTATTTCGGCGATAAATTAAGTTTTATTTGGAGGACTTGTCCGATAAATGACATTTCGTTTTGTCTAGATTATGTACCTATAAGTAGCGCATATGAGCCCTACGTATTAAGCAAAATATATTTTTAGAAAAATTTAACCTAATTTCATCATAAAATTAAGTGTAAATTTAAATAATCATTTTAATGTCAGCTAATCTTTTTTTTCTAGGTTATGTTTTCAGACATACCTTTGAACCGCCTTTTTAAAAATAAAAAAAAACTTTCAAATACATCACAAATGCAATTGAAAATTAAAGTTCTTCAGCTGGGCACATTTTTTTTTTTTTAACTCGAGAATTTTGATCCAAAATAAAATTTTTATAGCGCATTGTGTATGCATAACTTTTTTCTTTCGTTATTCTTTCTCGATGATATGTTCGCCGGATACAAAAGCAGTTGAAATCTTTTTCATATTATTCATTCTTTACCTTGTTAATCGAACTAAAAGTACCTCTTTCGCGTTATTTTATCCTTTTACTTTTTCAAGTATGTCTCTTTGTTCTAAGTGTTCATAAGTTTCAGAATTTTTTTCATGTTCATTTATATTATGCATTGACTGTTCCTTTACCATCTTCGAATTATATTATCCTATTACTACCATTGACCACAAGGCTTCGGTTCGAGGTTATTCAGCGCCGCGTAGGCTTTTGTTTATCGGGTAAGTTAGCTCGCCTCAACAATGGACGTCAACTATCTTACGGAGCGCTCTGAGTGGCCAACTTTGACCCTTGATATAAATGAAATTATATAAAAAAATTTTATAAAAATATATATTTTTGGAATCAGCGTAAAAAAAGGAAGGTTCAGGAAAATACTTTCCATCCCGACCGATTTTTACGCTCAGCAAAGGAATCCCGTATAAAAATTGAAACTTCAGAGCCCAATATCTCAAAATTAAGTATGGCTTGAGAGTATATAAAAAATACCAGCGTGTAGAGGACACAAAAAACTATCTCTGTGCAAAGTTATAGAGATTTTTTAAGAAAATCAATTTTTGCAATAACTATCTTAATGGTTCATGCATACGTTATCGATTTTTAACGACACACTTCCTATACTCCCTCGCACAGCACCAGGGCTCAGATTTGACGTAACCGTCGACGAGGAATCACCTCTCTATTCAGAGTTATAAAATACAATTTTATTGTTTCACACTCATTAATAAATATTTTGTGACTTTGTATTGATAATCCGGACAGAAATAATGTAGACAAGATGTTGTTAGTTTACATTTGGTATTTATTAATTGCACCACGTTTTGAAGGTACAACCTTCCTCATCAGGTGTCTAGCCGTTGTATAGGACGGCAGTAGCTATGTAGTCAAGTAAATATGATAAAGATTAATATTTACATAAGATTTACATAATATTAATATTTACATAAGATTTACATAATATTAATATTTACATAAGATTAATATTTATATAAGATTCATATTTACATGACTACATAGCTACTGCCGTCCTATACAACGGCTAGACACCTGATGAGGAAGGTTGTACCTTCGAAACGTTGTGCAATTAATAAATACCAGATGTAAACTAACAACATCTTGTCTACATTATTTCTGCCCAGATTATCAATACAAAGTCACTTAATATTTATTAGATTCTACGCTGGGCAACACAAAGTCTTCATACCAAGAATCACACTCATTAAATTTATACAACATTATTAATTTGTAACTAGAAGTTTGTACTAAATAAATAAACAGTTAATTTAGTGTAATATTTTGAAACAACTTATTTAATCAAATTACCTTTTTTGATTGATACAAAAACTAGCTAATCGTTATTAGTTTAACTATTAGCACAGGGCTGAGGTGACATTATCTCGTTAATCAAAATTAATCTACAGGCAGCAAGCTTTTTAATTATTGCGTAATTTTTGACTGTTAATTTTTTTTAATTGGTTTAAATTCATTTGAAAGGCGTACAAGGGACGTTCCAGCTAAAAACAAGCACGTTTCGGAGCAGAAAATGACGCTATATGAAATTTGGCTTATGTATTGGCTGGTTCAAAGTAAGTATTTTGACCAAATATGACTATTTACAACCCCTTCAAAGTTACATCCCTTGGAGCGTTTTGGGGGTTAATATTTTCAAAAATTCATAACTCTCAAACGGTTCATCGGATTGACATGTTTTTTTTTTTTTTATACACGTTTTCATGTGTATTTTTAAGAAAAATTTATATAGTATATACAAAGTACAAAAAAGTAGGAAAAAAAACGTGTGCAAAAGTTTTAACCTCAAATTTTTTACCGAGGGGCCAAAACGATTTTCAAAATTCAAAGCTCAAATTAAAGTACAACAATTCCCCTTAAAAATTCTGTTTGAAAATTTTTGTACTTTTAAGGGGAACCAGCGGCAAATTTTCAGCCTATAGAAATAATGGACCTAGAAGGCTGAAAATTTTTTTCAACATGCATTTTTACGTATCTCCATTGATGGTGCATCGAGTTTTTGGTAAAAATCATTTTTGACCTTTTTTAGGTACTTTTTTGAATTATTGTACCCAAAAATTTATAGTTTTTCCTAGATAAAGAGCGTAAAAATTGCGTTAAGGTCAAACCCATGCGAGAGAATTTAGCTATTGCTCTTACGAACAATTTAAAAAAAAAAATCTCAAATCGGTTGAGAAACAAAAAAGTAGATACAGTTTGAAGATGAGATGTTTTTAAAATAATTTGCTCTGGCCACTAAGAACATATTAGGCTGGTTTATTTTTCCAAATATCCATGAATAAATGTTTGATATCGATGGAACTTTGTAGATAGGATTTTCTCCGAGCGCTGAACTCGAATTTGACGTTAGTTTTTCAATTGGACCTATGTTAAGGGCAGCACTTATCTAAGAGAGGATGAAAAATTAAAATTTTTTTTTAATTATTGATAAAAATTGAGTAAGGGGGGTTTTGCTCGCGCTAAACACGAATTTGATGTCCATTTTTCAGTTTGACCTAAACTAAGGGTAGCACTTACCTAAGGACTGGTATTTTTTTTTTCACTTTTCGATAAAATTTGGTAGCGGGGGGTTTTTGCGTGCGCTAAACACGAATTTGACTAGCGTTTTTCAGTTTGACCTAAACTAAGGATAGCACTATTAGCTTAGGACAGATAATTTTTTTTCACTTTTCGATAAAATTTGGTACGCGGGGGTTTTTGCGTGCGCTAAACACTAATTTGACTAGCGTTTTTCAGTTTGACCTATACTAGGGGTAGTACTTATCTAATGGAAGGTAATATTTTTTTCTTTGTTTAGTTCTAGATAAAAATTGGTATGCGGGAGTTTTTTGCGTTTTATTTCTTTTAGTACAATACAGGCCACTTGAACTGTAAATAAAGTTGGGACCAATTTTTTATTATCTAGGTTATCGAACTAGATAACTAGTTATCGAAAAGTGAAAAAAAAATTATCTGTCCTAAGCTAATAGTGCTATCCTTAGTTTAGGTCAAACTGAAAAACGCTAGTCAAATTTGTGTTTAGCGCACGCAAAAACCCCCGCTACCAAATTTTATCGAAAAGTGAAAAAAAAAATACCAGTCCTTAGGTAAGTGCTACCCTTAGTTTAGGTCAAACTGAAAAATGGACATCAAATTCGTATTTAGCGCGAGCAAACCCCCCTTACTCAATTTTTATCAATAATTTTAAAAAAGTTTTAATTTTTCATCCTCCCTTAGATAAGTGCTGCCCTTAACATAGGTCCAATTGAAAAACTAACGTCAAATTCGAGTTCAGCGCTCGGAGAAAATCCTATCTACAAAGTTCCATCGATATCAAACATTTATTCATGGATATTTGGAAAAATAAACCAGCCTAATATGTTCTTAGTGGCCAGAGCAAATTATTTTAAAAATATCTCATCTTCAAACTGTATCTACTTTTTTGTTTCTCAACCGATTTTAGATTTTTTTTTTTTAAATTGTTCGTAAGAGCAATAGCTAGATTCTCTCGCATGGGTTTGACCTTAACGCAATTTTTACGCTCTTTAGCTAGGAAAAACTATAAATTTTTAGGTACAATAATTCAAAAAAGTACCTAAAAAAAGGTCAAAAATGATTTTTACCAAAAACTCGATGCACCATCAATGGAGATACGTAAAAATGCATGTTGAAAAAAAATTTCAGTCTTCTAGGTCCATTTTTTCTATAGGCTGAAAATTTGCCGCTGGTTCCCCTTAATTAGAACGGAAGTTATGAATAACTTTTGAACTTGCACCGTCACATGAGTGACCGCGCGGCTAGCCGCTCGCCACGCCTTGCCGCTGGAGTCAGCAATCAGCATCGGTACGCCAGGCGGTGATTTAACGGCGTCCGTTTTTTTAAATGGGAACCCTTATTTTTTACCCCAATTATTTTGGGCCCTATGAAGACAATACGTGGGGCTTGTGACCCTGCTTCTGTGGCCTCGTTCAACACTGAAGCCTTTTCTACATTTTTTTCTGATAAATGAGTAATCAGAAGGTCAATTAATTTATTATGAAGAGTTTATTAAATTTAAAAAAAAACAAAACATGTACATAGAGTTCAGATTATTTAATAATTGTTTATTGTTTATTCTTTGTTTGAGATTTTTTATTGCTTATTCATGTACATATGTACATGTTTTGTTTTTTTTTAAATTTAATAAACTCTTCATAATAAATTAATTGACCTTCTGATTACTCATTTATCAGAAAAAAATGTAGAAAAGGCTTCAGTGTTGAACGAGGCCTCAGAAGCAGGGTCACAAGCTCCACGTGTTGTCTTCATAGGGCCCAAAAAAATTGGGGTAAAAAATAAGGGTTCCCATTTTAAAAAACGGACTTTGGGTCCGTAGGCCCAACGTAAGGCCCCGGGCCCAATTTTTTCGGGTCCATTTTCTTGTAAATTTAAAATGAAATAACTTTTCCCGTGCATGTGCTGTACTAAAAATGCTTTTTTCCCGGTAATAAAGCCACAAAACATACGGGGACTTTATCGGGGCTTATGGGGCCTCAGAAAAGGCCCAAAAAAATTTCAAAAAATACCTAAAAATCGTAAAATTTTCCGCTCTTTCCGAATCCGGGGTAAAAAATAGGGGTTCCCATTTAAAAAAACGGACTTTGGGTCCGTAGGGCCCAACCTAAGGCCCCGGGCCCAATTTTTTCGGGTCCATTTTCTTGTAAATTTAAAATGAAATAACTTTTCCCGTGCATGTGCTGTACTAAAAATGCTTTTTTCCCGGTAATAAAGCCACAAAACATACGGGGACTTTATCGGGGCTTATGGGGCCTCAGAAAAGGCCCAAAAAAATTTCAAAAAATACCTAAAAATCGTAAAATTTTCCGCTCTTTCCGAATCCGGGGTAAAAAATAGGGGTTCCCATTTAAAAAAACGGACTTTGGGTCCGTAGGGCCCAACCTAAGGCCCCGGGCCCAATTCTGTTGGGCCCATTTTTCTTCCCCCTCCTAACCAAACAACTTTTACCTGAAAAAATTTTTCACACGAGGCTTTGATTTCGAGATAAATGCACCGATACATTAATTTGGACCACCCTGTATATTATAATATACTCAAATTATTTTTTAAGGATGTTTGGTACTTTCGTGAGGGGAAAAGAGGGGAGGGGGCGGCCACCGCAGCGCCCGACGAGACGATTTTATTTTCAACTCATCAGTGCTCTGACCCTAATGAATGAATCATTTTGAAAATTTTACACAGCATAGTTGAAAGTCTATAGTTTAATTTAGTATTAGTTTTATGTTTTAAAAATATTTTGAAAAATTAGAAAAATTACGAAAACATAACCTAATTTTCAATTTACAAAACTCTGCGACAAAAGTTTAAAAACATTAACTTTTTTGATCTCACATTAAAAATTAAGATCTCAAGATATTGTGTACAAATTTTTAGATCAAAACATACAGTACAAAAAAAGTTAGAGCATTTCTTGTTCAGACGCGCATGGAATTTCACCGCTGTGCGCTTGTTTTTCTTTGTTATCTTTTTCAAATGGTCGGAAAGGTACTATAAAAAAATCTTAAAATGTTCTTCAAGCTAAAATCTACAAATCCCAATAATTCTTTAAATGGTCCCTGCTTTTTTGGATGAATGACACACGATCAAAGAAAAAAATTGCTTGATTTCCGTAAGAGTCCGGGTTAAATTATTTAAAAAACACTTTGATTTTTTTTAAAACTAAATCGAACAAAAAAAGGCAAAAAATTCAATGATTACTTTGATATTAATCATAAATCAATCCGATCAAAATTGACAAAACGGCTGCATTTTTTCGTAAGTACCAAACATCCTTAATTTATTATAATTTATATACTTTTTAAAGCTTTCTTTCCCATAAGAACCTGTGTTAAACCACCCGAGCAATTTCAGCCCAATTTTGAATTATAATATCTCAAAAACCGCGTTGCAATTTTTTTTGAAATTTGGACACGTAATTTTTTTTTTTTTAGTCTTTGAGACTTCTCATTGCGCAGGCTCCGAAAACAAAACTTTTCCTCCCGCTACGTGGGACAGAGTTGCATTTTTTGGGCCCTATTCAAGGGGCTACGCACTTGAGAAAAGACTAACAGGATTATGACAGGACTAAAAGGACTATGACAGGACTAACAGGATTATGACAGGACTAACAGGACTATGACAGGACCAACAGGACTATGACAAGACTAACAGGACTATGCCAGGACTAGCAGGACTGTCGGAGAATAATGAGAATTTCAAAGGATGCACAGATGAAATTGTTGTAACATTTTTTTGAATTCGCATTACTAAATATCTAAATACATTGTTAAGAGGAATAGAAGATTACTGACCGAGGAAACGCAATGATTTCTTCATTAAACATCTGTCATAACCATTTTTATAGCAAAATAAAATTGTAATTTAATGAAGATTTTATTGTAAAACGATTTTTTTTTTTAAATTTATTAAAGTATTTTAACTTTACACTAAATGCCGTAGATTTTGAGACTAAATTATACTATGACTATTATGTTATGCTTGTATCAAAAAAATTTAAATTCTGACAAAAATTGATGGTAAATAAGAAGCAAAAGTAAGAAAACAAATTTGTCGTAAGCTGACCTTTTGTTCAAAGTAATATTTTTTTTAATTAAATTGGTCTAGTTTTTTTTTTCTTCTTATTTAATTTTCACCTTTCGTAAGCAAAATTTTTTTATTACATTATTTTTACAATGCACACTTTTAGTTAGTTAACATGATGGGTTTTCATAAAAAACTGATTGAAAAAAAAAACCCATCGAAAATGTAAGTAAAAAATAAAATTTTCAAATTACTTGAACTTCAAGCCAGGAACAAGAACTGATATTTTTAAATGATTGTTCTTGGTATTTGAAGAAAAAATTTTGTAAGAAATCTCTTGTTTTTTTTTTTACTTTACATTAGCGTTTATATTTATTTTTACGAATTTAATAAATTTTAAGTAAATTTTTGATAAAGACTTACAAAAAATTAAAAAGCCTAAAGGAAATAATATGCCATATAGACAATTTTGATTAATTTTAAAATAATTTGATACAAAGTGAATGAAAAATTATGGTTAAACTTAATTTAAAAAAAAGCTCAAGATTAAGTTTAATGTCAAAGGATGAACTTTTCATAACTTTGATTCCTCAATGCTTTTGAGCAATTTAGAAATGCGATATGAAAATTTACACTTCAAATACAAGGCTGCTCTATACTAGGTACACCAGCCGGACACCATATCGTTCCGAGGTTTGAAATAGGCGCTCGAAATATGACCGTCAACCCAAAGTTTTTGCAAAAGTGCCAACCTTTGGGACGGACCGTCCACCGTGGGACGGGTAAAAAATTATTTTTCATAAAGTAGGGTTAGAGAGTCGATGTCAATGATCAACGTCAGAAATAAATCAATGTTGATCATTGACATCAACTACCTAACCATACTTTTTTGTTGAATAACTATTATTACGTAATTACATAATTGTTTTTAATATTTTACTTTCATTTTGAGAGAAGGTTTTTGTAAATGGATAAAATTTTAAAAATAATTTATATTAGATTTTTTAAATACAGCACACATTCAAAACAAGTAGACCGCATCGATCAATCATTAATTTTTTCAATAAAAAGCTTGACAAGTCTGAAATAAATCAATGTTGATCATTGACATCGACTCTCTAACCCTACTTTATGAAAAATAATTTTTTACCCGTCCCAAAGGTTGGCACTTTTGCAAAAACTTTGGGATGACGGTCATATTTCGAGCGCCTAATTCAAACCTCGGAACGATATGGTGTCCGGCTGGTGTACATCAGGCGACATTTAAGAGAAATAATTTTTTTTTAAATTAAATTTGTTAAAGTGTAAGTGAAGAAAAAAATGAAAATGAGGTAAGCGCTAAGGAATCAAGTTTATTAAATGATTGCTTTTTGCATTAAATGAATTTAATTTTATTTGCATAGCCTTCATTTTATTACTTTTTAACTTGAACATAAGAAGGGAGGTGTTAAAAATCACTTTGGCTCTGGGATAAGCGCAATAATATATTTTTATTCAACTCGATCGTGTAATCGGTACTTTTTGACGTGTAAAATACGCGGTAGAAGTGATACTTTTTCTTTTCACCGTAGCGTCGAATAATATGGTACATTTACAGCCGCATTTTTATCAAAGTACCAAATTACATGATCTTGTTGAATAAAATATGATACTCAAATTGTGTCCGAAGTTGTACATTTACACACAAGTTCAGTAACATATCATTCCCGATCTGCTATACAGTAAAAACGTCATTTTTAGCCTATATGTATTTTCAAAAAGCAGTTTTTTAGTTAATTTTGCAAACAATTCTTGTTTGTAGCCTTGAAAAGTTCTGCAACCATGCATGCTCCTTGTCTTTTAATAAGTTTTCAGGAAAAAAATTCTCAATTCCGGTTTTGATGATTTTGACCATGTAAAATTAAAAATTCTAAAATCAATTTTTAGAATTTTTCAAGTTGGAGAATTCTTTTTTTTACACGTCAAAATCATCAAAATCGAATTGAAAAAATATATTTTTTAAAAATTTATGAATAATACAGAGTATTCGATGTTTAAGATAGTCAAGAGCTATATGGGGAATTCTCAAAAACTTTTAAACTCGAGTAAAAATTGGAGCACACTTTTGAAATTTTGACAGCTATTTATTATTGTAACTTCTGACTTGATCCAATAATAAAAAATTTATTTTTTAGTTCGCCAACGAAGTTATTGCAAAATGAAACTATCATGAACGTTCTGGCTCCGTGATCAAGTACTCTTTTTTCAATTTCAATGATTTTTTTCACATAACCTAAGGCTTTAAATAAAAAATATCTAAGGACACTTAATTTTGTTTTTCCTGAAAAATATGAAACCATTTGTTACAGTGCAAAATTGTGAAATTTTTGAAATTGTTTTAACAATATTATTGTTTAAACAATTTTTTCCCCATGTTTAACTTACTATTTTGATGAAAAACTATAATGGAATGTTTTTATCTTCTATTTTCCCTCTGGATCGGTTGCCGTCATCATTTTTTGAATTTTTTTATGAATTGTTCATTGATAATTTCATTTTGCAATAACTTCGCCTGCGAAATTTGCAACAAACTTTCCTCGCGGATCAGTGTTAGAAATAATGATAAGAAAATGTGGTCAAAATTTCAGAGGTGTGCTTCAATAAGAACTATGTTTTTCTGAATACTTGTATATTTTAAAAGTTTTTGAGAATTCCCCATATAGGCTTAGGCACAGATTTTTTGAAAATTAGATAAAAAACTGGTTTTTGATTTGTATTAACTGTAAACTGAAAGTGTAAAATTAATCAACAATAATTAAACGTAATAGAAAGGTCAAATTTAATAAAAACTAGCACGCCCGCGCCGTCTGACCCTTTCGCTATGCTCAACCGACCAGATGACTTGTCTGGCAACGGTGGTTTTGCTCAAAATATTTTTAAAGTGTTTGCTGCGCAAGAGCAGAGACTTTAAAAAAAATTTGGGCAAAAAGCTCTGCTACCACTCCGCGCGAACCAAGGTATGCATTGACATTCTCCGCTATCGCTCCACACAATACATAAAAGGCACGACCGACCGGCACTTGCGCTTCGCGCTCGACAATCTTGTTTTTTTTTTTTTTTTTTTATTCTCGTACTAGAACTATAGAATACTAATACAAACATTTTCCCGTTTACCCCTTTCAATTTTGTCTATTAGGTCGCAAGAAATCCTATGAAGAATTATTGTAATAGCTCTAAAATCGAGTAAAATGTGACTATAAAAAAGTTTTCGTTTACGCCATTTGTACCCATGTGGTCCGATCATAGTGAAAATGAAACTGGAACTGCCGGACACTTAAACGAATATTTTTCCGTCCACCTCGTTCAATTTTGTTTATTAGGTCGCGAGAAATATTGTGCACAATTTTGGGTTGCATTTATTGTTCTGGCGAACTTATAAGGCCTCCCAGATCCCTTCGGGGTCGGTCGTGCCTAAAAATTGATAAAAATCATCGGTGTCGGTGTAAAATCTACCTTAGCTCTAGCTTTATTTATAAATTTTTTTGTCTACAATGGTTAAAAATTCTCGTAAACTTTCAATACGAATTAAAAATACTCAACAAAGCTACTCTAGTACTTCTTGAGTAGTCGTTGAATATTTTTTCTTGGAAAGTTGTAGTTTGGAAATGATGAGCAAAGGAAAAACAAAAAATTTAAAATACTTTATAATATCGAATTTCTCAATAAATAAAAAAAAGAGCTGACAGAGCTGAAAAGACTTTAAGAGGATCAAAAAGACTATAGCAGGACTAATAGGACTATGGCAGGACTAACAGGACTATGGCAGGACTAATAGGACTATGACAGGACTAACAGGACTATGACAGGACTAACAGGACTATTGCAGGATTACGAAAAACTGCGCAGGATTTTTAACAGGACTGGAGTGAGTAACCCCTTGGCCCTATTCAATGAAAAAAACATTACACACATTGCTGGCTAATATGTACTTTTCCAGCGCCAGGTGTGTAGAAATAAAGCGGGTATGAAAAAAATTGAGCTATCATTGGGCATTGTATTTGAACGGGTAAATATGTTTTGTATAAATAAAAATTGGTATTAAGGTGGTTTTCTACCAAATGCATGACAATAGAGAATCAGCTCAAATTTTCTGGAGGTGTTTATTAGATATTAATAAACATTTTTCCGAAGTCTGATCAAAATTGACCATATAGTTTAAAAGTTACAGCAAATTAAAGATTGAATTTTTTTCATTACGCGTACGGACGCTACGCTGAAAAAGTGTACTAAATTATTGATATTTGTCTTCTTACAATAGAGATCCTTTTGAAAAACCACATACATATAGTTTCACTATCGAAGAATTCATTCCTTGAAACTGCAAAAAATTGACCTTTTAAGAATTTTACAATAATTTTAAGAAAATAATTTTCACGTGAATAACCTCCAAAACTGCGGTATTCAAAGGTGAGGTTAAAAGTTTTAAAAAATGTTTTGTTGTGATTGTCAATGTTTTTTCGGTAGAAAATAATTTCAGAAGCCATAAAAAGTTAAAAATTAAATTTTAACAAACAATTTTTACTAATTTGGTGAAATAATTTTTTTTTAGTCTTGAACTTGACTAGCTCTGGTAGAAAACCACCTTAAATTTAAAACGCCAACCCGGCAATCCCTGACAGTCGGTCATGCGCGCCTGCAGCTCAGCCGGTTACGACTTTTATAACTCTCGCGTGTCTCGACTCTCTCTCTCTCTCTCTTTCTCTCTCTTATTTAATATAGTCGTCTCCTACTCAATCGCGTCGTCCCTACTTTTTCGGCCATCCGCCATTTGTGATTCTCATCATTCTCGTGTTGAGATATATAATCATAGAACGCGTTTTCGCTTTTGAGTATCTTTTATAGTTTCTTTTAGTTTAAAATAATAAGGAAGTATTTCTAATAGAAAGAGTTTGTTTAAGCTGAAATAAATTTAGGCAAAGGTGGAAACAAATTGATTTATTTATTATCGCAGCAGTACAAAGTTTCCTTGGGCAGTGATTGATAGTTAAACCATAATAGAGCCGTAACTAATTTGAATTTAGTTCATTATTGTCGGTTAATGTCTGACAATAACGGTGTTGAGAATCGGCTCGAGATGGACGACAAACATGATGGCGAGGAAAAGGTTTTAAGCGAGAAGGCCAACGAGTACATTCGGGAACTCGTCGGCGAGAAGCACGGTTTAGACACACACAAGAATCCTAACGCTGCTCGACTCCTAGATCAAGGTAAGTACGTTTTTTCACTATTAATTCATAAATTTAATTATTTTTGAAACAGCTATTTGACCTTTAGCCAGCTATTCTTCTTACTCCGGAGCATTTGAATGTTTTGAATATTATTTACTTTTCTGAATATTCTCAATAATATTATAGCGGAAAAGTACCGTATTTAGCACGTTTTACACACACTTCAAATCAGCTCATAGATTTTGATTTAACTTTTGTTAAAGAAATAAATTGAGGAAACCAGAACATTAAATGCTTTGTTTTATTAATTAACTACTACTGGTTAAATTTCATCTTTAGAATCCTATTTTGATTTTAAATTAGTAAAAATTCAGGGGGAAAATCTTGACAACTAAAATTAGGCTTGATTTATTTGTCATCATATTCGTTTTAATCTTGGACGTTGAGTAACTGCAGCTCTTACCTACCGGTCTGGTGCACGTATTTTAGGTTAGATTTAGCAATTACGTTGGGAATATTGGCCAAAAATCTTAAAAAATTTACTGTAAAGCATTATAAATTTCAAAAAAATTTTAAATATATATTTTAACATACTTTACAAGTATTTATTCACTATTCATTCTTATTTTTAAGGGGACCCCCAAGTGAAATTTCAACCTGGGGATAAAATAATTGTATGGGGTTGAAAATTTGGGAATATATTCCTTAAATAATATCATTTCATGAGGTATGGTCAAAAGAATGAGAAAATTTTTTTTTGAGCTGTCAGAACTAAAAATTAAGAAAAATGTCTAAATTTAAAAACTTAATAACTCTCACAAATCTTAATATTTTTTCATGAAAATTTATTTACAGTTTCTAGGTGTCATTTTGAACAACTTCTCGCATGGATTTTCCAAAATCTTTATTAGGACAAAAGATATCAATTTTAATGAAAATTTGTTCATAATTTTCACTCTTTTTTACCATTTTAAACCGTTATAACTCCCTCAAATTTTAATATTTTTCTTGAAAGTTTTTTTTTACAGCTTTTGGACAATATTTTGAACAACTTCTCGCATGGATTTTGCAAAGTATTATTTAGGGCCAAAAATAAAAATCTTAAAAGCTTAAAAAAAAAATAAAAAAAAATTTTTCATTGCACCCAAAAAAAAGTTTTTATTTTAAGAATATAATCCCCAATTTTCAACCCCATACAATTATTTTATTCCTAGGTTGAAATTTCACTTAGGGGTCCCCTTAATAGTAAATAAACAAATCAAACTTATGTTCTTTGTTATTTTTTAACTTTTTACAAAAATCTAAATATTTTAAATAAAAAAATTGAGTAAAATTTTTTAATTTTTTTCTTTTCATTCAATAATTATTTTACAATGTGTTTTAAAAAATTTTTCAATAAAAGCATTTATAAATAAAACTGAATGCAATGAAAAATTAATTTCAAACTGTTAATTCTCATTTGATAAAAAATATTCCTGATTCAACAACAGACCAAATTCAAGCAGTATAATATGTTTCAAATTTTATTAGTTAATTTCAAAACTAATTAGTTAATTTTAAATGTAATGAAGTAATAAATTAATTACTCTTTTATTATATCAATTCTGGTAAAAAAAACCTTTTTTTTGAATTTAAAATATAAGTACTTAAATTTCAATTATTAAATTTGGGCTAATCATGCCTAGCTTCCATATAAAATAAATAACATCAATTAAAATAATTTAACTTAATGCATATTGAGTTTTTTTTTTATATTTTGTCAACTCAGATTTATAAACCAATAAGTACTTTAATGTTTATGTTCAATTTTAGTTTATACAGTCTAAATCATTTTTTTTTTTTTTTTTTTTTTTCAAATGAGAACTAAAAATTTAAAAAAATTTATAAATACTACACTAAAAAACAGTTGCTTAAACTTTATATATTAATAAGTCTATTGCTGTAACACAAAAGTAAAAGTAAGTTACTTAACCTCTTTGTGCATGCATGTGCGTGGTAGAGCTCTTAAAGTTAATGATCAATATTTTGAAAACAAAATCTTACTTATGTATTTCTTATATTTGTTACATATCACTACAATTTATATTGATTCCCTCATCTTGTCCCTAATTTGATATGTAGTCAGCTGCAGCACAATGACATACTATAACTACAGTGTAATGGATAAACATCATTTCTTTTAACATGTAATTTTGCTATTATTTACAATGTGTTAAATACCTTATTTATTTTGTGTTTTCAATTTTTTTGGACTGTTCATTCTATATTTAATTTGAGACAACAATAAATCTGTACTTATTATTGGTCTACATTTATGAGCTTGGCAGGGTTTTTACTCTATGCTTGAAGATATCAACCAATCAATCAAAAATTTATTGCAATTTTATTATTCATAATTGTGAACATTCTATTTCAGTCTAATTTAATATTTCATCTCATCATCAACACAGTGACTGTAATTCATGTTGAAGGTCTTTTTACATTAAAATAACCACTATTTAAGTTTAAAAAAAATCAACTTCCTGTTACAAAAAAAAAAAAATAAATAAAAATTTTGTTTAAATATTCAATGTGGGTTGTACACTCTAAATTAGATGTCCATGTCTAATCTTCATTAAACCCTTTTTTTTGTTACTAAAAAAGAGATGACGTGTCCTTTGGGAAACAGATTTTCATGAAACTTTAGGGATCGTTTTCTTAGTAATAAACTAAACCACACCTATTTTGCGCTGACACTTGTTTATACTGATTATCCACCAGTTTTTATAATATTTTTAGCACTTTTATAGTTTTAAGTCAATTTTCAAAAAATTTGTGCTTCAAGTCACATATTGCACTTTAAGAGTTTTTAAACCTTGCATGCTCTTTATTTATTCATGAATTTTAAGGAAAAAATATTTTTAGATACAATTTTATAAGTGTGACCATGTAAAATTTAGATTTTTAGAAATACTTTTTGGGGTTTTAGTGTTAGAAAACAAAATTCTACATAGTAAAAATCAAAGAATTTTAATTTAAAAATATTCTTAACTGCAGTAGGCTTAGAACACAAATTTTTTGAAAATTGACTAACAAACCTTTAAAGTGCTAAAAATAACATAAATGCTCATGGATAACCGATATAAAGAAGCATTAATAAATATTAGTGGTTTGGTTCATTATTAAGAAATATATTCCTAATGATCCCTGTAGAAATTTAATTTTTATTAATGAGAGAACAACTCAGGTTGAAATAAAATTAAATTTCTGTAACTTTTGAAATAATGCTGCTACAACTCTATAACTTTATTAATTTGTTCATTTTTCGGAAAGAAAATCTAATAATGAATAAAAATTGCTGTATAAAAATTTTTTTTTTTTAATTTTTGATAAAAATTGATAAATAATGAAAATAATAAGTCTTTATTACCTATACCCTTCAAAAATAGTGAGTTTTATTTTTGCTTGTCAAACTATTTGTTTAAAAAATATATTTAAGTGTGGCACATGTGTAGCTCACACGTGTGGACACTCAACAGGGATTACCCGCTTAGGGAGTCAAAAATGAGTTGGCCCTTAGCAAACTCAAATTGATGACCGAGCCGAAGGAGAGGTTTGCTAAAGGTTGGCGATAATTTTCGGACTCATGAGGCGTGTATACTGTTTTTCACACTAGTAAACTGAAATTACAAAAAACCTAGTTGCCCGAAAGTCCTTTCAGCGCTATTAGCTTGAAAATGAGAATTGGACAATTGGACTTGGATATGAAATTTGAGATTAAAGTATTATTTGTAAGATTTAATCTACCATACGTTCCTCGTGGGTAGAATTTTATGTATTTATTTTTGTGTAAATTTTTTGTACGAAAAATATCTTTTTGTCAAATTTAGGTGATTTTTAGTTTATGCATGACTGAAATAAGATCTCGTATAGTGAACTCGAAATCTTATATGTAGTTCTAAAATTATTCAAAGTTGATAATTTGAAGGTTTTTTTATACCGTGAAATAAATTTTGATTGGACGGCTATTTTTGTAATTAAATTCATCAAAAATAAATTTCATAAATTGAATAATCTGGAATTACAAGCATTTAAATTACCAGTTTACAATCGTATTTAAGTTTTAGAATGTATTTAAAAAAAAAATGAATTTTTTTTATATTAATCTTTATATGAAATGAAGTCTGATTTTACCTCGACAATTTGAATTTGTTTTTGGCAATTGATTTGAAATGTCTAGGGTAACTTAGGGCATGTGTGGTACCCGATGAAGCTGTAAACATAATTGTTTGGTTGTAAAGGTACACTCAGAGAAAGATTTGATTGGACCAATTAAATATTCTTTGTTCCCTCAATAGTCTAAACATTGTAGCAGTTACAATACGTATGGTAAGGATAATGATACATATCGTTGCGACTAGCAAAGCAAATATTCAAAAATCTAACCTAATCTAGCTATTTTTTAAAATCTCAATTGAAGTCATTATTTCTTAAATATTGTGATTTTTATAATCATTTGTATATTTTTTAAGATTAAAACAATTCATTAAATACATTAATTATACCAAAATCACAAAAAAGAAATTTTTTAAAATTAAGTTGTGCTATACCAGTGTAACTAGAAACATGTTAACCCTTAATACGCATTTAGTCAGCGCTACCATGATATTGTAACTGCTACAATGTGCATCATTGTCTCTATATCAACTATGGCATCTTAGATGTTACAATATATTGTTGACCCAATCAAACCTTTCTCTGAGTGTATTTGCAAAAACGAGTTTTTAAATTTTTCTTAAAATTGATACCAAAAATTAGAAATTTTGATTAAACTTTAATGAAATTTGAAAATTTACTTAGAAATATTATAGGTCATTCTAAATTCATTTAAATAAAAAATCTCGCACTCTATTTTTGATAGACTGTCCATTATCTTTTTTTCTATTACATATATTTTTTGTATCTGTCTACGAGAACGTTAGATGAACAAAACTTATTCAGCCTTTGAGGTCGATGGGATATTTCAAAGTCCTACATGCAGTCACGCGAATCTGAGTGTCAGAGGTATACCCACCCAGGGTTAAGATGTCTTTTGCCTCGTTGCAACAGCGCTCGTTAATTAATACGAGTGGCCATATGCCAGCTCTCCAACCCTCTTTCTCGACTTTATGTATGTGATACACATTCAAAAGTCGTCGAGGGGTGATGCCAGTTTCTGTTCTTTAGGTTACGCTTTGCTTCTCAGATTAAGATCATACTGAACTAATTTTCTAATTTTTTATGATTTCCAATTATTATATCGTTGAAAACTAAAGAGAAACCATTATGAGAGTACAACTTGCACTTTTTGAACTGTTTATTGAATTTCGAACTTTATATAAATATTCTCTAAAATTTTTGTCCTCGTTTTTGTCACTTTAAACTTTCTGTAGAAAAAAAAACCAGTTTAAGCTTGTTGATTGATCCCTACATCCCTATTTTGATAAAAAAACTGAAAATTTAAAAAACTTTTAGGTAATACCCGAGGTAATACCCCTAGTGCTTCAAAATTGTCGATAATTTTCCGAGTGTGTTTTGTTGCACAGCAACGAGGAGAACAAGTTTGGCAGGTTAAAAATCACGAGCGCGAAGCGCGAGTGATTTTTTGTCAAACTTGCCCCGCGAGTTGCTGTGCAAAAAAACTGGAGGAATCTTATCTAAAATTTTGAAGCACGAGGGGTATTTGGCTGGATTATTTTCCCCATCTGAATTTCAATTCATAGAAATGCTGTATTTTACATTTTTGCGGTTATAGTTCTATTACTACTTGTTTACTATGAATATACCTATGAATTCTCATGTATAGATATACACCGCAGTGACTTGGATCTAACCCAAAAGTTGAATTGAATAAGTCTAACAATTCAAGTTGCCATGCGACTAATTGGAAATAACCGAATAATTATCGAAATAATTTTACCCACACCCCTCCGCCAAATGTCAAATGCGGCGTTTCTATTGGTTGAAATAGTCTAGCCGCCATATAGAAGGTTTTACGTGCAAGTTCGCGCCACGACGGCAACCCTGGTTTAAAAGACGTATTTCGATGTCCTCTTTCGAATTAACCAAGGTTGCCGTGCTCAAAATTACAATAACAACAATTAAACAACAATTTGTATATTTTCATCATACTTTATATACACGCAAGACCCCTTCATATTTCGTATGCGTCTTGGTGGAATGGTTAGAGGTCTTACCTCTGACCCGGGAGACTGGGGTTCCGGTCCCACTACGATTGATTTTTTTTTTTTTTTTTTTTTTTTTTTTTATTTAGGTTCGTTAAATAACAAAAAATTTTAATTTTTATTTGATAATTTTCTTTTTTATTTTATACCGTTGAACATATATACAATAATTATAATTCTTGAAAATCAGTATTTAAAAGCAAATAACTCTTAATTTAACTTAAATTACTTAAACAATGAAAAACTCTGTATCCGACAAAAATAAACAATAATTTTTAATCCGACATTGATTCTTCTAGGATGGATTCAGAATCGCAATCGTTAAATCCGCAGTCGTTGTATTTGTTTTTGCACGTATCAGTCTTTTTGCTATAACAAAATGAACAGCACGGTATACTAGCTGCAACTCAAAAGCTTTTTATAAAAAATTGATTAATTTTGTGAATATTCTATGGGGTTATTCACAAAGTACGTCACCAATTTTTTAGACACTTCTGACGCCCCCCCCCCCCCTGTAACAGATAGTCACATCTTCGCAAACCCCTCCCCCTAAAAGTACGTCACCATTTTATCATTAACCCCCCCTTTTTCTGGGAAATGAGCTATTATAACTTTTCATAAGTGTTTAAAAAATTAACAGTAATAATAAATGAAAACAAAAACTTTTAGATGGTATGCTTAGTTTTATTCATAATTATAATGTTACTTATTTTATTATTACTTTCATTTTTATTTTAATACTTGGTGCATTAGAGTTGAATCAATAGTTAATTAAGGATGTTTGGTACTTACAAAAAATTGCAACCGTTTTGTCAATTTTAATCGAATCTTCTAATAATTTATATCAAAATAATCGTTGGAGTTTTTCCCTATTTTTGTCCATCTTAGTTTTTAGAAAAATCGAATTATTTGTTTAAACAATTGAAGAGGTGGTCTAAAAAAATCAAGCATTTTGTATTCTTAATCACTTGTAACTCTCTCAAAAATGCAGAGATCGTTGAAAAAAACATGAGGTAGTTTCGGTGATACTTCAAAGAAAATTTTAATATTTTAAAAATATTGAATTTAAAATTTTTTTTATTTAATAAAATTTTTCATAAGATTACGTGTTCAATTATTTAAACAACTATGACAATTTTCGAAAAACCAAAACGGAGAAAAATAGGAGAAAAATCCAACGTTTATTTAAATATAAATTATTAGAAAATTCAATTAAAATTGACAAAATAGCTGCATTTTTTTGTAAGCACCAAACATCCTTAAAGTAAATTAAAACTATAATACTTTTTAGCAGGGGCGCAACAACTCCTTCCAGCTAGGGGGTGTCGTGAGGTCCAACCCCCCCCCCCCCCCCCCATGAAACTGACGTCTAAAAAAAAAAAAAAAAAATGTGAGTTTAATAAATCGACTGGTTAATAATCCCCCAAGCTCTAAACCTCCAAAAGCCCTGGGCGCCCGAGGTCAACGAAAAAACTGATCAGCTATCCCCCAAGCTTTAGACCTCCCAAAACTCTGGGCGCCCGAGTTCAACAAAAAAAACTGGTGGGCTTTCCCTCAAGCATTAAACCCCCAAATACCCTGGGCGCCCGAGTTCAACAAAAAAACTGGTCAACTATCTCCCAAGGGGGAACTCGGGCGCCCATGGTATTTGGGGGTTTAGAGCTTGGAGGATAGCCCACCAGTCTTTTTGTTGAACTCGGGCGCCCAGAGTGTTTGGGGGTTTGAAGCTTGGGGGATAGCCGACCAGTTTTTTCGTTGACCTCGGGCGCCCGAGTTCAACAAAAAAACTGGTCGGCTATTCCCCAAGCTCTAAACCCCCAACTACCCTGGGCGCCCGAGGTCAACGAAAAAACTGGTCGGCTATCCCCCAAGCTTCAAACCCCCAAACACTCTGGGCGGCCGAGTTCAACAAAAAGACTGGTGGGCTATCCTCCAAGCTCTAAACCCCCAAATACCATGGGCGCCCGAGTTCCCCCTTGGGAGATAGTTGACCAGTTTTTTTGTTGAACTCGGGCGCCCAGGGTATTTGGGGGTTTAATGCTTGGGGGAAAGCCCACCAGTTTTTTTGTTGAACTCGGGCGCCCAGAGTTTTGGGAGGTCTAAAGCTTGGGGGATAGCTGATCAGTTTTTTCGTTGACCTCGGGCGCCCAGAGTCTTGGACACCCCTAAGTAGTTGTAAAGGGTGTCTACTAGCTTAGGGGGTGTCAGGACACCTCCGCCCCCCCCCCCCCCCGTTGTTGCGAGCCTGCTTTTTAGTAATACTGAAAAATTTTGACGGTAACACACAAAACCAATTTTTATCTTTCTTTTACATCTTGCCAAAGATTTTCCATGCAATTTTCAAAAGATTCTATTACAGAAATATTATTTGATGGATCAGTTTTATCTATATTTGAAGAATCATACTCAACATCGGATTCTTCGATCCATTCAGTATCTTCTGCTCCTGTTTCTTGATCTTTTATTATTATCATTAATTCGCGTGCTCGTTGACCTGCAATTCTAACGGGTCGAATTTTGGTAGCACGAGCCAATGTTTTTTTGTAGGTTTCTTTTATATGCTTTTTAGAAGACGTGCAATTCATTTTGGTGCGATTAAATCTTGAGAAAGAAAAAGAAAAGCAAAAAATTGTATGCATGTGCAATTTTACTTAGTTTTAAATTTTCATCAACGAGATTCATATAAGTATGATTTTTTTATATAACTTTTTAGCAAAAAATATTTTTTTTTTTCAACATAAATCATTTCCAAAAAAAAACTTTTGTTTATTAAAAAAAAATTTTTTTTGTGACGTTACAATCATATTAACCCCTCCCCCTCCCCAAGTCACCAATAGTAACATCTCAAAAACCCCTCTCCCCCTCCCCTGTGGTGACGTACTTTGTGAATGACCCCTATTTAAATTTTTATACAGATTTTCAAGAAATTTTTTTATATATTTATACATGTTCAACGGTATAAAATAAAAAAGAAAATTATTAAATAAAAATTAAAATTTTTTTTTATTTAACGAACCTATATAAAAAAAAAAAAAAAAAAAAAATATCAATCCTGACGGGAATGGAACCCCGATCTCCCTGGTCAGAGGTAAGACCTCTAACTATTCCACCAAGACGCATATGACATATGTTGGAGTCTTGCGTGTATATAAAGTATGATGAAAATATACAAATTGTTGTTTAATTGTTGTTATTGTAATTTTGAGCACGGCAACCCTGGTTAATTCGAAAGAGGACATCGAAATACGTCTTTTAAACCAGGGTTGCCGTCGTGGCGCGAACTTGCACGTAAAACCTTCTATATGGCGGCTAGACTAAAATGCAGCTCGGGAAAATAATCGAAATAATTTTACCCACACCCCTCCGCCAAATGTCAAATGCGGCGTTTCTATTGGTTGAAATTCAGCTTGGAAAAATAATCATCAATATGTAGGTACAGCTTGATGCACAGAAAAAAAAATCAATTTTATTTTCAACCAAAAATAAAAATTTAAAAATTAATTTTAATTTCATTTTCAATAATATACAAAAAAAATTTTTAGTTTCGTAAATAATTTATTTAGTTATAGTTTATTAATTTAATTTAAAACTGTAATTTTTTCCAACTGGTTCCCATTAGTGCTCTCGCACATTTCAACGCTTAATTGATTTATTAATTTTAAAAGAGTAAAAACTGTTACAAATTGGGCGAATCCTCTTTCCGCGGCTTTTCCCGGTTTATCGGTCGATTTTGGGTTTAAGTTGACACAGAAACAACTAAAGAGATTTAAATAAAACTCAGTTGTCACAAGCCTGAGAGTTCACGGGGTACGCCTATATTGTTAGTTAATCAATATTTGCTATAAAAAAAAAGTTACAGTAGTTTTTTCTAAAGTGCTTATTTATTGAACACCCGGTACGCACGAGAAAAAAAGATGTTCTTAAAATTTTTCATGATAAAATGAACTAACATTGCTATCAAATCAATCAAAAAAGGATTTCAACGGTATTTTTTTATGGAAGAGTTAAGTTGGTTTGGTCCCATAGCCTTTCGCACCTCCTTAAGGATGTTTGGTACTTTCGAAAAAATGCAGCCGTTTTGTCAATGTGGATCGGATCGATTTATGATTAATATCAAAATAATCATTGAGTTTTTTGCCTTTTTTTGTTCGATTTAGTTTTTTTATCAAAGTTTAAATCAAAGTATTTTTTTAAATACTGTTAGACGGGACTTTTCTGGATACACAGGATAACAACACAATGACACAACACTTTAGTTTATATTAAATATATATTTATTACTCAAAACTCAGATCTCTTTGTTTTATTATAAGTTATGCTCTAAACTCAAACTCGGTGCGTGCTACTGCAGGGATGCTGGGCAAGCAAGTGACGCGCTCGTCATTCAAACAGCAGCATCAGCACCCGCCGCTAGTTCTTACCGATAATGCAGGGAGTAGTCGGCAAAGCTTATTTTCTAACACTCCCTCCCTTTGTCGATTACGACCTTACAAATTTTAATTTTATATTATTCAATGATTTACATAATACATTGCACTCAAAGTAATTTCATTCTGGTTAAGAACAGCAGCGTAGAGTTACTCGTTTCCTGTGAACAGATAAAAAATAAAAGTTTGATTAATCATGTTTAAAATAAGTTGTAATAATTTTATTCTCTCTATTTTCATCTCTCCATACTCTCAAGTATTTTAATTTATATTAAAGTTTCATTCTCTCGCTATTGAAAATTTTACTTTTCATTCTCTAAGCCCATATGGCTTATTTTGTTTCTCAAATTGCCGAAGGTCGGATTACCCAAAGGCTTTGTCATTATATCAGCAAGATTCTCCTCTGAGGTTATCTTCTGAACTTTTATCTTTCCTTCACCTACGCATTGTTTTATATAGTCTCCATGCGTTTCTGACATTGGTTTTCTAATACCAGTTTCTTCTCTATCTTTCAAAATTTCCTTTATCTCTTCGAGGCTATCATCAAACGCTTTTAATTTATGGCTGCCGAACATTTCAGTGTTATCTTTGGCCGCCTTATTGTCACACCACATAGTAACTGGGAAGTAAGTTTTTCCCGTGATGTACCTCAGTGATTTGTCTAGTGATATTACCTCATCACAAGCATCACTCATTGCTATATACTCTGCACAGCAGGTGGATTTACATACAGTTTTCTGTTTGTGGCTCCTCCATGAAATGGTATCACCAAAAACTTGTACTATATATCCCTCTGTTGATAACGAGCCTGGAAGATCTTTATAACTCGAATCGGTGAAAGCTTCTAATTTCTCTGTGTTTGATGTAAATTTTAATCCGTATCCAGTTGTACCTCTCAAATATCTGAATACTCTCAGTACCTCATTCCAATCTTTCTCTGTTGGACTCAATTGGTTTCTCGCTAAGAAGTTTACAGCAAATGCAATATCAGGACGAGTCGCATTTGCTAAATACATCAAGCTGCCAATTGCTTCTCTATATGGCATTCTTTCTAATTTTTTATTTTGTTGTTGCTCTGTGCTCTCTAAGTTCTCTACATTACTTTTTCTCTTTCGGTTACTCACTTGGCGTGTCTCCATTGGAGTCGCTTGTGGATAAGACTCTTTCATATTAAATTTCTCGAGCATATTCTCAGTATAACCAGCTTGGTGAATGATAATTTCTCTCTTACTTATATCTCTCTGTATTGTCATACCTAGGAAACTTTTAGGTTCACCTAAGTCTTTCATTTGAAATACATCACTCAAGTAGCTTTTTATTTGATTTAATTTTTCAAGGCTATTACTCGCTATTAGCATGTCGTCTACATAAAGAACAATAAATGCCATTTGGCCTTTATGTCTCCATGTAAACAAACATGGATCGTGGAGATCATTTTGTAAGCCTATTTTCCGAGCTTTTTCGGAAAATTTCTCATTCCATCTAGATGGACTCACTTTCAAGCCATAGATTGATTTCTCAAGCTTGCATACAGTTGTTAATCTCATTCCTTCAGGTACGTCTAGTCCATCCGGAATTTCCATATACACTTCCTCTTTGAGTGTTCCATTTAAAAATGCCGTTTTAACGTCCATTTGACAAACGTGCAGATCATATTTGTTAATTACTGAAATAGATGCTCTGATCAAAGATAGTCTTGAAACAGGTGCATAAGTCTCTTTCAAGTCATACTCGTTTCTATCTTTGAAACCTCTAATTACAAGTCTCGCTTTATACTTTATTGAGCCATCTAAATCAATTTTTCTCTTAAAGACCCATTTAGAGTCAATAATATTTGGTCTCTTGCCATCTGGTGTAGGCTTTGGCCTGTTTACCAGTTTCCAAACATTGTTGGACTTCATAGAATCTAGTTCCTCTTTGATTGCTAGTTTCCACAATTCTTTCTCACTAGATTTCAAGTCCTCATCATAACTTGATGGGTCTTTTTGAACTTTTGACAACCATACGTGTACTGACTCATCATACTCAATGGTACTCATGTACCTAGCTACACAGTTGTTCTGTTCAGTCTCTTTAATAATTATATCTCGATTTATCTGTTCAACAGGTTTTATTTTACTCTTAGTTTTGCTTCTCGTCATAGGACTGTTATTTTCAGTCTTTTTAATTGTCTCTCTCACTGTAGTGTTTTTCTTTGGCCTGCCTCGTTTCTTAGGTTCAGGCTTCTCTTTCTCTGAGTTTTCTAAGTTTGTTACAATATTCTCATGATTGATATTAGTAGTTTCTTCGACGTGAAACTCCATATTCAAATCTCTCAGCTCTCGTTCTCTACAGTAGTCATCTCGATATACAAATTTCTCTAAAAATCTCACATGTTTAGACTCTATAAAACTCCTCGAGCCTGGGTGCCATAAAATGTAGCCAGTAGGCAGATAACCTACCAAAACTGTCTTTACAGCCACAGTATTAAACTTTCTCTCTAATTTTGGTAATTTGACATACGCTATGCAACCGAAACGTTTGATTTGATCGAAATTGCATCTCGCAAACTCTGAGAATTTTACTGTAGGAACTTTATATTCAATCGACTTGTGAGGCGTAACATTGTACGCTTGCACTGCCGCCTCTGCAGCAAATTCCCACATTGTCTCGGGTATTCCTGAATCGCACAGGTAAGCTCTTATTTTACCCTCAATAGTTTGATTAAATCGCTCAGCTACTCCATTGTGCTGAGGAGTAGCAGGTGGTGCATACTCTGGCTCGATTTTTTCTCTTTTCATTACCTCTAAAAATTTACTACTGGTAAACTCGGTACCTCTATCAGACCTTATGTAACAAACTTTGGCATTTTCTCCCAATAAGTTTCTAGCTGACACTAGAAATTTCTCAAGAGCCTCTGCTGACTCTTCTTTTGATTTCAAGCAATAAATTTTAGCTAATCTCGAAAAATCGTCTATAAAAGTTAAGATATACCTTTTACGTCCCGGCCACGATACGGGATTTATGTAGCCCATCGTATCAGTATGAATTAACTGCAAAGATCTCACAGCTCTTTGTCTCGTTAAATTAAAAGGTAATCTTTTCATTTTTGACATAATGCAAACCTCACAATCGAGAATTGATTCGTCAAATTTTACTCCTTTTAACTTTTTCTCTTGCTTTTGTAATATTCTCAGATAGTTCAGAGACGCGTGACCTAGTCTGACATGCCATAACATACCCTCACTTTGCTTAGCAAAATTCTTAGGTTCTCGCAAATTCTCTTCTGCAAGCAGATTATTTATTTTCTCAAACGACTCTATCTCATCAATCTTAATTGTTTTTGGCATCAACTGATCAGCACCGTTTTCTGAAACTTTCTCAGTACTTGAATTTTTCTCAGACTGATTTTCATTTAATATTTGCAAATTTTTCTCTGAATTAAGTTCATTCTTACTGCTTGAATCATTATTTTTCTCTAATTCCGTTGATTTCTCATTCTCTTTTTCAATCAACTTCTCTCTATTCTCCCTCCCAATCTCAGACAATAAGTTCTCTGAAACTCCAAAATCTTCTCCCTCCGGAGAATTCAAAATTTGAGTCTGACTCTCTTTTGAAATTGACATAGAATCATTACTTATTGTTTGAGATTGTTCTGGAAGTTGTTGATTTTTAATCATTCTAGCTTTACAGCTATAATTTTTGTAACTCATTGTATCTACACCTTTCTCAGTGGACTTTTCTAAAATTTCAAATTTAACTATCCAATTTGGCTTTTCATAAGTGCCCTCAAAAATTATTTTATCATTTTTTTGCAATAAACTCTCAGTAGTTTATCGTCTAAATAAATTGAAAAGCCCGCGTCGGCTAATTTTCTCAGTGATAGTAAATTTTCTGAAATATCTCTCGCCACAATTACATTAGTTAATTTTAAAAGGTTCTCATCAGGTGTAGTACTTTTTAGTAAAAGATTGCCTCTGCCATCAATTACTATATCTGCAAATTCGTTTTTATTTGCACTCTTAATAACTCCATTCTCAGCTATCTCAAAATCAGTTAATATTAAACTGTTATTTATAATGTGGTCAGTCGCGCCTGAATCTGCCACAAACTTAATAATATCACTTGAATTACATGCATTTGTATAAAAATTTTCATTACCTTGCTTTGGATTATTAATAATGTTAGCTTCACATATATTGGCAGCTTGAGCAGTCGAATTGTTCGAACCACCACGGCCACCTCTGCCACGGCCTCGTTGTTGTCCTCTAAAATTACCTCTGAAGCCATTTCCATTATCTGCTCTACCACCACCACCTCCTCGACCACCTCTAAACCCTTGACCTTTGAATTTTTTATTTGGGTTGCCATCAGTCTCCTCGCTCTTTCTCTTATTTTTAGGATTATGCCAGCACTCACTTGATTGGTGACGTGACAATTTATTGCAAGTGAGGCAGTACCACTTATCAGTGCCGTTAAGGGGGCACTTGCTCTTCCAGTGGCCTTCTCGGTTGCATCTATGGCATAAATCCTTAATCTCATTGGATCCCCGGTATCCATTTTTATTTTGTTTCTTAAAAGCTCTCGAAGCTTTCGGGGCATTATCAAAATTCTTTTCCGAATTACGGTCTATCTCTATATCTCTCATAGACCTCCGGATTTGCTCTAAACTTAATTGTTTTCCGGTCAAACTCGTTATTTGCGAATTAGTTCTGTGGACCTCTCTAAACAACGGAGAAATCGCATTGAGAAAGATTGATCTTATCTCAGATTCCGTCATTTTGTCAGAAGACTCACACAGATCTATTTCTCGAATAACGCCATCAAATTTCTCGCAAAACTCAGTGACCGTCTCACTCTGTTGCATACGGAGATTATAAAGTTTAGTTTTTAAACTCGTAGGTGTTACACCTATTAACTCTTTCCGGATTAATTTTAATTTGCTCAAAATCTCGACAGGGTCTTCAATATTTAATATTTTTTTATGATACTCATCGTCGATACGATTAATCAAAATATCCTTGACTACCTGTCTTCTCTTTAGTAATATATTTTCCGGTAAATTTCGAGGACCCGGCGCCGTAGGGTCAACGACGTTTCTCAAATCTCGCGTTGACAATTCCGACATAAATTTGTCTAGCCAAACATCGAAACTTATTTTGGAGGTCAAAACATAGTTCCGGTTCAAATTATAAACCGAATCCATGTTTTGAGAACAATTTCTCTCTAGACTCTGTGGAGCTCTTTGAGAAGTACTGGCAACCGCGTTCAATTTTCTTCTCTCACTCTCAAGAGCTTGTTTATGAAAAATGGCTAGTTTTTCAGCCATCTCTCTCACTTGCGCCAAAATCGCTGAATGCGATTGTGGCAAATTTTGGCTAGAAGGTGGATTTTGGATCGGTGGTGGATTGCGTGGCTCAGTACCGATGCCGCTTTCATCGGTCGCTCGTTGGTCCATGGTTTCTGGGACTATTTCAATAATAGGTGGTGTAACTGTAAAATAAACTCATTAATACCTGTTTTTTTTTTTTTTTTTTTTCTCTGATTCGTTCTATTAGGCCTGACTCATAAAATCTAAAGTTTTACTCTTTGACTCAACTCATTCTCAAAAAAAAACTTTAGATACTCTTAATATTTTACAGTATATATAAAATTTATCTTACTCTGATTATTTTGATCAGCTGCATTTTCCTCCGCCAGACGATTGATCATATACTCGTCCCATTGGTCGTTAAACTCTCTCTCCATATTGATGTTATTTAAATGGAAATGTCAGCTGTCAACCAAGTATTCTGGGATTTTGAAGTAAAAATTCTTAGTTAATTTTTTTTTTTTTTTTTTTTTTTTTTTCATACTCAAATATCTCAATCTCCTCTAATTTTTACCAGGTATATTACTCTAGTCCCACTAAAAAATTATTTACTTCATGCTTCTAAACCAAAACAAACGTACCACAATTTATTCTGATTTGAAACGAAAAGTTAAGATCCTTTGCAGTGACACACGTAAGTGTACACCACTCTCCAACTTACGGTTCCAAGTACCACTGTGAGACCAGTTGGACCTGGGTTGTACAAGTACACATACAAGGACACTCACAAATTTTCAAAGCTTTTCTAGTCAATGATCAAATTATGTTGCACCGCAATTAAATTCAATCAGTGACCCCAGAATCTCAGAAACCCTTTATGTATATTGACAGTATCATGCATAAACTCATGCTTTGAAATAAAATTTTGCCATCACCTCGATTTTACTCATAAACTCAAATTTTACTTTGTACTCTAACAAAAAAAAATTTACTGCAAATACAGGGTTATTTACTCATTCTTTCATTCTAACTATTTATTTATTTATTTATTTAATTTTTTTTATTTATAATTAGAAGCTTCTCAGTTTTCACTTCTAAAAAAAAATTTTCTCCTCACTCGATAAATTTTAATTCTCTACACCATTATTTCTCAATAATTGTTTTCTCAAGTTTGAATTTTTCTTTTTCAAACAATTGTTTAATACTCAAACTCTTAACAATTGTGAAAATTAAAACTCGTAGAAAAATTCACTCAAATAACGAATACAGCTGTACGCATGAATCACTATCATTTCAGCAGTGCCTACAAAAAGACGTTGCTGGGACCAACATACTCAAAGTGGTACATGCATTACAAACTGATCCGGAAAATTCAAATGTGACAAGCTGTGCTTGTGCAGGTTTACTCGTAGTCCTGCAAGGAAGTAGCTTTAGGTGCAGCGCGGAGCGGCAGCGAGTGAAGCAGACCGCGCGCGCAGGTATAGTCAAAACGCGCCTGGGTGAAGTAAAGCCCGTAGCAGCGCGCGCAAAGATCTTCGTTTGCTTGCAGGCCAAGAGAACGAGTGCAGCAGCTCCAAATTCTCGTCGGCCTTCCCCCATAAACTCTAATGGACAAAGATCCTCCCTCAACTCCGACGCGCTTTACAACCTCGGTTTTCCCCGCTTCCCTCTCGAGAGGCATAGACGAATGAAGAGAGCAAAAGAAAATGAAAGAGGAGAAATCAGTGAAGTAACACGTGCGTCCCATAAAATCGCCGCCGGCCGGCGAGAAACTACAGCTACAAACACCGCTCGGCCTTCAGTTGTTTTCGATTTTTTTTTCTGACTCACCCTGCACCAAGCTAAATACCTCCCCCAACATTCGAATTCTCGAAACTACGCTATAGACTTTTCGAAGCGTTCTATCAGCGTCTCCAAACAAAGAGAAAAATTCTCCATCGCGTCACTCCTCGAATTCTCACTGAATTTTAATTAATAATCGATTCTACAAATTAATATTTTTTTTTTTTTCTCTCTCACAATTTCCATGCATGCAATCTCAAGATATCATTATCTAGATTAAGACACCAGCACCAATAATCTTTCTATCTATAAACCCAACACCGCAGAAGAATTTCTCAAAATTTCTCTACAGTTAGTTTTCTCTCTCTCTACTCATATTTTTTGGTGTCACTTACCGTAATTGATTTTTAATGGTGCACTTCTCTTTGCTCTTTTACGTGTTGCCGTGTTGTTGATTCCTGGCAGATTTTGCTCGGTGGTAAGCGTGCCTGGGCCAATAACCTGTTAGACGGGACTTTTCAGGATACACAGGATAACAACACAATGACACAACACTTTAGTTTATATTAAATATATATTTATTACTCAAAACTCAGATCTCTTTGTTTTATTATAAGTTATGCTCTAAACTCAAACTCGGTGCGTGCTACTGCAGGGATGCTGGGCAAGCAAGTGACGCGCTCGTCATTCAAACAGCAGCATCAGCACCCGCCGCTAGTTCTTACCGATAATGCAGGGAGTAGTCGGCAAAGCTTATTTTCTAACAAATACTTTAACCCAAACTCTTATGGAAATCAAGCAATTTTTTTCTTTGATCGTTTGTCACTCTTCCAAAAATACAGAGATCATTAAAAGAATTATTGGGATTTGTAGATTTCAGCTCGAAGAAGATTTTAAGATTTTTTTTATAATACCTTTCCGACCATTTGAAAAAGATAACAAAGAAAAACAAGCGCGCAGCGGTTAAATTCAATGCGCGACTGAACAAGAAATGCTCTAACTTTTTTTCTACTGCATAATTTGATCTAAAAATTTGTACCAATGTCTTTAGGTCTTAATTTTTAATGTGAGATTAAAAAAGTTAACGTTTTTAAACTTTTGTCGCAGAGTTTTGTAAATTGAAAATTAGGTTATGTTTTCGTGATTTTTCCTAATTTTTTAAAATATTCTTCAATCACAAAATTAATACTACATGAAAGAAGAGACTTTCAACTTTGTTGTGTAAAATTTTCATGATTCTTTCATTAGGGTCAAAGTACTGATGAGTTGAAAATAAAATCGTCTAGTCGGGCGCTGCGGTGCCCGTCCCCTCCCCTCTTTTCCCCTCACGAAAGTACCAAACATCCTTAAGTAAAATTTTAGGTCTGGTAATAAGCGAAGTTTGAAAAAATGATATAGATAAAATACGGATAAAAAATATTGCTCAGTAGTATATTACATGCTCAGGGAGTCAAAACTGAGTTATCCCTTAGCGAACCCAAATTGATGTCCGAAACGAAGGCAAAGTCATCAAGGGTTTGCTAAAGGTTCGCGATCATGTTTGCACTCCTGAGGCGTGCATGCTAT
This sequence comes from Encarsia formosa, assembly GCA_038277355.1. Classification (NCBI taxonomy): domain Eukaryota; kingdom Metazoa; phylum Arthropoda; class Insecta; order Hymenoptera; family Aphelinidae; genus Encarsia; species Encarsia formosa. The sequence goes on along the minus strand of CM076185.1, from coordinate 19,299,808 downwards.
TTTTCACGCTAGTAGACTAAAAGTACGAAGTATACACTAGCCTGAAATTAATTTCGGCGCTACTAGTGTGAAAATTGGTTTTTATTTCTACCGGCAGAAAATTTCTGAATAACCTTTATCATTACCTTGAACCCAGAAGTTTAAATTTTATAAAGGATGTTTGGTACTTACGAAAAAATGCAGCCGTTTTGTCAATTTTGATTGGATCGATTTATGATTAATATCAGAGTAATCATTGAATTTTTTGTTGTTTGTTCGATTTACTTTTTTTTTAAATCAAAGTATTTTTTTAAATAATTTAAGCTAGACTCTTATGGAAATCAAGCAATTCTTTTCTTTGATCGTATTTCACTCTTCCAAAAATACAGAGATCGTTAAAAGAATTATTGGGATTTGTAGATCTCAGCTGGAAGAAGATTTTAAGATTTTTTTTATAATACCTTTCCGACCATTTGAAAAAGATAACAAAGAAAAACAAGCGCGCAGCGGTTAAATTCAATGCGCGTCTGAACAAGAAATTTTTTTTAATTGCATGTTTTGATCTAAAAATTTGTACACAATATCTTGAGATCTTAATTTTTAATGTGAGACCAAAAAAGTTAATGTTTTTAAACTATTGACGCAGAGTTTTGTAAATTGAAAATTAGGTTATGTTTTCGTGATTTTTTCTGATTTTTCAAAATGTTTTTTGAACATAAAACTAATACTAAATTAAACTTAAGACTTTCAACTATGCTGTGTAAAATTTTCAAAATAATTCATTCATTAGGGTCTGAGTACTGATGAGTTGAAAATAAAATCGATTAAGTCGGGCGCTGCGATGCCTGTCCCCTCCCCTGTTTTCCCCTCACGAAAGTACCAAACATCCTTGAATTCTTATTAGAGTAAAAATTGTTTTTTGTAGTTTTTTTACATTGTTTTATTTCAAATTTTGGGCACAGCAATAAAAAAAGGTATACTCGCTCAGAAAATCAAGCTGAGCGCCGACCAGACGCTCTAAAAGTTTGATCGGGGCCCGTGCCGGCAATCTTTAGAAATGTTACAGGGAATTGTCTCGCTAGAGCAAAAGAACATTTATCCGAATTTTTTTTTTTTTTTTTTTTTTTTTTTACTTATTTATAGTCGTGACTTTTATGCTCCAATATGTGCTAATTGACGACTTTTGGTCCCTACACTGCTTTGCATTAGCCCATGGTCCAAATAGACCATGTGGAGTACGGGAAACGCAGGGTATGGGCCCCATTCGAGTTCATCGAAAGACCAGCGCTGAACCGGAGGCTCATGGGGAACTTGTCCCAAATATTGCCCCCAATCAGATAGTCTTGGATTAGACCAGCGCTGAACCGAGTTTAGCTCATTGGGAAATTATGTCCCAAATATTGCCACCGGTCGAGATAATCTCCGACCAGCGCTGAAATGAAAGCCCCCGGTAAAACCGACTCCAAAGCAGTCGGGGTGAACGTAGGGATCGATGTTACCGACGCAGCTAACGAAGAAAAAATTCCAAGTTGGTTGCGCCGAGGATCGAACCCAAAACCAGAGGTGTGTAGTGAACTGAACTAGTTTAGTTCAGTTGAGGGAGTTCAGTTCAGTTCAGTTAGAAAGTCGCATATCGTGAGCTGTGCGCATATAGTTCAACGACGCTAAGAAAATTTATAAAAAAAAAAGTAAATAAAATTAAAATCATATTGCCTGAAGGTATACAGTAAAGAATAAAAATGAAAAATAAGATAGAATATTAAAAAAGGGAAAATTTCTAAATATTTTGCGTATGAAAGTTTTATAACCACTTGGAGGTTATGGAAAAGTAAACAAAGATGAAAGTGCTGAAAAAAAAAGTAATGATTGTTAATAATTGGCGGTTTTAGGCAAATAAATAGTACGTTTTACTTGACTGTATCTTATGAACAATTAAATAAACCGACAAGCTCTGAACCTTCATAACGCTGAGGAGAGCGACAAATAAATTATTTTTTATAGACAATCAAACTAACCGACAAGCTCTAAGCCCCCATAACGCTGGGGAGAGAGATAAATAAATTATTTTTTATAAACAAATAACTAACCAGCAAGCTTCAAGCCCCCGTAACGCTGGAAAAGAGGATAAATAAGTATTTTTTTATAAACAAATAAATAAACACCCAAGCTCTAAGCCCCCATAACTCTGGGGAGAGCGATAAATAAATAATTTTTTGTAAACAATCTTATGAACCGACAAGCTCCAAACCTTCATAACGCTGGGCAGAGCGATAGATAAATAATTTTTTATTAACAATTAATTAAAACGACAAGCTCTGAGCCCCCATAACGCAGAGGAGAGCGATAAATAAATAATTCTTAATAAACAATTACATAAACCGACAAGCTCTAAACCCACATAACGCTAGGCGCCCGAGTTCAACAAAAAAACTAATCGGCTATGCCCCAAGCTTTGAACCCCCAAAACCCGGAATCCCCAAGTTCAACAAAAAAGCTGATTGGCTCCCCCCCCCCCAAGCTCTAAGCCCCCAAAACCCTGGGCGCCCAGGTTCAACAAAATGCTGATAGCCTCCCCCCCAAGCTCTAAACCCCCAACTGATCAGTTTGTTTTATTGAACTCGGGCGCCCAGTGTTAAACCGACAAGTTCTAAGCCCCTATAACGCTGGGGAAAGCGATAAATAAGTAATTTTTTGTAAACAATTACATAAACCACCAAGCTCTAAATCCCCATAACGCTGGGGAGAGCGATAAATGAATAATTTTTTATAAACAATTCAATAAACCACCAAGCTCTAAGCCCCCATAACGCTGGGGAGAGCGATAAATAAATAATTCTTAATAAACAATTACATAATCCGACAAGCTCTTAACCCCCATAACGCTGGGGAGAGCGATAAGTAAATAATTTTTTATAAACAATTAAATAAACCGACAAGTTCTAAACCCCCATAACGCTGGGGAGAGCGATAAGTAAATAATTTTTTATAAACAATAAATTAAACCGACAAGCTCTAAACCCTCATAACGTTGGGCGCCCGAGTTCAACAAAAAACTGATAAGCTACCCCCCCCCCCCCCAAGCTCTAAGCACCCAAAGCCCTGGGAGCCCGAGTTCAACAAAAAAGCTGATAGGCTACCCCCCCAAGCTCTAAGCACTCAAAGCCCTGGGAGCCCGAGTACAGCAAAAAAGCTGATAGGCTACCCCCCAAGCTCTAAACTCCCAAAACACTGGGCGCCCGAGTTCAACAAAAAGCTGATAGACTACCCCCCAAGCTCTAAGCCCCTAAAGCCCTGGGGGCCCGAGTTCAAAAAAAAAGCTGATAGGCTACCCCCCAAGCTCTATACTCCCAAAACACTGGGCGCCCGAGTTCAATAAAACAAACTGATCAGTTGGGGGTTTAGAGAAGATTTGGGGGGGAGCCTATCAGCATTTTGCTGAACTCGGGTGCCCAGGGTTTTGGGGGCTTAGAGCTTGGGGGAGAGCCAATCAGCTTTTTTGTTGAACTTGGGCATTCTGGGTCTTGGGGGTTTGAAGCTTGGGGCATAGCCGATTAGTTTTTTTGTTGAACTCAGGCGCCCAGCTTTATGTGGGTTTAGAGCTTGTCGGTTTATGTAATTGTTTATAAAAAATAATTTATTTATCGCTCTCCCCAGCGCTATGGGGGTTCAGAGCTTGTCGGTTTATTTAATTGTTTATAAAAAATAATTTATTTTTTAACCTCGTGCATCGCAAGTAATAACTTGAGTCCCTCCGATGAGAGCCAAAAGAACGGCGGGAGCTCCCTGCGCAATCGACCAGTGCGCATAGCAGATCAGCTGTCTCCCCTCGCCTGCGGCTCGGGGAGACACACACTGATCTGCTGTGAGATGCGCGCTGGTCGCTATGCGCAGGGAGCAACCTCGCCGGTTTTTTTGGCTTTGATCGGAGGAAATCAAGTTAAATCTTGCGATACGAGATTAAAAAAGTGTATATATCACTCGGAACTAATAATGTGCCGGGGAGGCCTTCGGCTCGGGCTGCAACCGCAGCGGGCCTCCCCGGCACACTTTAGTCCCTCGGTGAATAATATACTATTTTTTTCAGCACTTTAATCTCTGTTTACTTGTCCATAACCTCCAAGTGGTTATAAAACTTTCATTCGCAAAATATTTAGAAATTTTCTCTTTTTCTAATATTCTATTTTATTTTTTATTTTAATATTTTATTTTATTTAAATTTTCTCTTTTTCTAATATTCTATTTTATTTTTTATTTTTATTCTTTACTGTATACCTTCAGGCAATATAATTTTAATTTTATTCACTTTTTTTTTATAAATTTTCTTAGCGTCGTTGAACTTCATGCGCACAGCTCACGATATGTGACTTTCTAACTGAACTGAACTGAACTCCCTCAACTAAACTAGTTCAGTTCACTACACACCACTGCCCAAGACCCCTCGAACGACGTTGTTTCAGAAGCGAGCACGCTAACCACTGACCCAACGACCGCTCTAATTATCCGAATTCGTGTATTTATCCGTAAAAATATTAGATAAGGAAATTTTAATGAAAAAATTCAGGATTAAAGAAAATAATTCTTGAAACACTTATCTATTGAAGGAAATAACCGATGCACTTTATTAGCTGAGAAAAAAAATCATCAAACTCTTAAATCTTAGGTTAGGTACTATGTTGTGCCACGAGTGAGAAAGAGACAGAGAGCGCCGTGAATCTCTTTGTTCTACTCGCAACAGTATATTTTCTCTTTCGCACCGGCTCAACAACCTTTAAAAAAACTGATGCCATTTTGAGCTTAACTTGCAACTTGCGATATAGAATTCTTAAAAATGCTTTTAGGGAAGAAACCCTGTAAATGTTAGCTTAAATCGTGTATGAAAAAAATCAGACAAATTTTGTTTTTTTCAGCAATTAAAAATTTTTTTTCAATTTTTAAAGCAGATTCTTGAATTTTTGGCGAAATTTCTATAAAATAATTTAAAAAAAAAGTGACTTGAATTTTCAAAACAAGTTGTGTGAAATAAGTATTTAAACTATTAAATTATTTAAAAAAAATAAATAAAACCCGACTATGTCAATCGATTTTTTAGAAAAAAAATAAAAGCATAGATAACATTTTTTTACCTAGGAGCTGAGTTTTTTACAATAACTATCAAAACAACTTAAATTTTTCATAGTAGCCATTGCCCGGCACCATATGAATAGGTTACTTTCTCAAAAATTCATCAAGGCGGCATTCCCGACTATAAGTTCTTTTGTTCGAGACATTTTTAATCAATCTCTTGCAACGTCCTACTTTCTTCATATATGAAAAAAGTCGTTTGTGATCGCCCTTAATAAAGTGCCATCCCTCGGCAGTCTGGGTCATTTTTGTCCCATCTTTTTACTGTCCTTTTCGTCGAAGGTCCTTGCGAAACTGGTTTTTGACCAGATTTTTACGTGATAGACGGATGTGAGCTTGAGTAGAGCTGTCTAAGTGCTATGCTCTCAAGCTATTTATTTTCTGTAAACACGATTTTCGATGATGTATTTAGTAGCATCATGTAGTTTGGAGGTAGACAGGAACAATAAAAAATTCTTACAATAAATCAAGAGAAAAAAAATGAATGCAGCTTAGAAGAAACAAAAAAATTTTGGAAAAACGGTCATGACGAGAGTTTGCTGCCGAAACGTTAGGGGGAAGAAAAAGGTAAGTTAAAAGTAAGCGTAGTTTTTTACCAGATCACCGATGGTCAGCGCGAAATTATTTTTCTACTTTAACGGTCTCGCAACAAAGAAGTGAAAAAAAATTTCCACATTTTCTGAAATCATTTTGAAGTATCGAGAATCAATGTTCGTCCCAAGACTTATTTTTGTTCTTGTGTTTCATTTTTGAACTTTTTACTCTCTAACTCTAGAAGAGTGAAAAATCACTCTTATAGAGTAATATTTCACTCTTTCATCTAAAAAAAAAGTGAGCCAGTAGTACTTGAGTGAAAAATGACACTTTTAAGGAGTGACCTAGATGACTCTAAATTGAGAGTCATTACTTGACTCGAATTAGTACATTTCGACACTGGTGCGACGTCATCGCCAGGGCGATTTGAAGGCACCGACAGTGAAGCTAAGCGCAGCCCGAGGTTCTTCATAGAGCCCTGGTGAAGATGCGCACCAGTTTCAAAATATATTTTTTGACCCGAGTGCGTAAAACCATTTCAAAGTTCGTTTTTTACGCACTAGTGTCGAAAAAGTGATATTTAACTTTTATTAGAGTCATATATGACTTTCAAAGGAGTCATGTTATTTCATTGGTTATTTCAGTGAGTCCAATGAATTCTAATTTGATTTTTTTCAAATTAGAAACAATTATTTTTTTTTTTTTTTTTTAATTCTATTCCACCTGATATTTAAAAAAATATTTTTTTTTCAGTGTTAGAAATTTCAGTGATTTGGTGCGCGATTTTTCGAGAAACAAAAGTAGAAAGTCTTTGTTAAAAAAAAAAAAAACTTTAATATACAGTTTTTATATTGTCAAAATAAACTAAATCTATCATTCAAGAAAATTATGCTATTCTTAATCCTAGGTACTTATAAAATTTCGTTTTATAAACTATTTTACGATATTTACGGCGATTAGTTTTTTAAAAAGGAATCTAAATAAAAAATTATACGCTAAATATAATAATCTTTTTTTGAAAATGAATTAATGAAAGAAGTGAAATCAAAAAATTTATTACGGACGACTTGAGGCCGAATTACTTATTATTTAAAAATAATTTCTCTTCTAAAAGATGATCATATTATGTTGAATCACCTTCAATATACGTAAAGTTAACAATTTTTCAATTATAGCACATACATGGGAAAACACATGCAAATTGCACACAATTCAAACACTTTTTAAAATTAAAAATTAAAATATGTTGTTAAGAAACACACTGAGCATTCAAAATATAATTTAAAAAATACAGGTATCAATGATTTTTTTTGAGATAATTTAGTTCAAAGAATATTAAATTTTCACAGGTCAAGTATAGCCATACATTGTGATTTAGTTGATTTCTAACTTAATTACAACATATTTTAATTTTAAAAAGTGTTTGAATTGTGTGCAATTTGCATGTGTTTTCCCATGTATGTGCTATAATTGAAAAATTGTTAACTTTACGTATATTGAAGGTGATTCAACATAATATGATCATCTTTTAGAAGAGAAATTATTTTTAAATAATAAGTAATTCGGCCTCAAGTCGTCCGTAATAAATTTTTTGATTTCACTTATTTCATTAATTCATTTTCAAAAAAAGATTATTATATCTAGCGTATAACTTTTTATTTCGACTCCTTTTAAAAAAACCAATCGCCGTAAATATTACTTTTTTTAAAGTATTTTTTAAAGATCATACTCAGAGTATAATTTTTTATTTAGATTCCTTTTTAAAAAACCAATCGCCGTAAATATTACTTTTTTAAAAGTATTTTTTAAAGATTTTATTGAGTAAATTCGGTAAATATTTAAATGTATTTCCTTTTTGTCCACAAGTTCAAAAAACCAAACTCCATAAATAAATCATTAATATTGTTGAAATATGTCTTAATAAATTATTTCACGAACTTAACAAATTCTAAATAATTTAACAATAACTAAGATATATTCAATTATTCTGATGTAAAACCACGACATAAACCAGAACCTATAAAAGTCCTAGGGAAATAAATTTTATATGTAAAAAAAAAAATTCAATTTAGTATTTACCTATTTTTTAAATGTACATTGCATAACTTTATTTTAATGTTAATTTACATTGAAATGTAGCAAATACTCATTTGTAACTTTAAAATGATTAAAAAAAAGATAAAAATTTTCAATGATTGGTTCATGTTAACTCAGATATATCTAGTTCTTCTGTTTAAAATTAATTTTATATAATTTTATCATTATCCAGAAACCATAAAAATCATAGACATAATTTATCGTTATGAACTACTTTTGAATTCGTTTTGCATACATAATAGATGGACAAACTAAATCCACTTTAAAAATAATGGAGCAAATGCTCATCCGTACTTTAAAAATCCATGCCAAATATAATTCATAATTTTTGGTCCACTGGATACCTAGACCCAAAACTATCTATTTCTATTGTACTTTTTATTTCTTGTAAAAAAAAATTAACCAATTTTAAAATTTAAAATCACTTTGGCCGCATAACTTTAAGCATGCTTACAGAAAACAAAAGAGATAAAAATTTTTAATAATTGATTCATGTTGACTTGGATATATCTAGTTCTTTAGGTTTAAATTTCTTTTTTATAAATTTTATCATTAGTCAGAACACATAAAAATCATAGACATAATTTACTGTTATGAACTACTTTTGAATTCATTTTGCATACATAATTGATGGACAAACTAAATCCACTTTGAAAATAATGAAGCAAATGCTCATCCGTACTTTAAAAATCCATGCCAAATAGAATTCATAATTTCTGGTCCACTGGATACCTAGACCCAAAACTATCTATTTGTTTTGTACTTCTTAATTAACCAATTTTAAAATGTAAAATCACTTTTGCCGCATAACTTAAGCTTGCATACAGATAACAAAAAAGATAAAAATTTTTAATAATTGATCATGTTGACTTAAATTTACTTATCATTAACACCCTGAGTGAATGTAACAGTTATAATCAAAATTAAAATTCATTGTCAGACATCAAGTTTATTTTAGAAAAAGGTGGGATTACAAAACTTTCAGACACCAAGTTTATTTTTGAAAAAGGGTAGGATTACAAAACTTTAACATTACAGGTGTATTGGCTCAGAGCATATACATTTCTATGATGATTCTATGAAATTAAGCGATAATGCGTATGACAATGACATTATGTGCTACAATTGCACCTTTTGCAATTTGCAAGTTGGGTGGATTATAAAAAAGTAATTTGCAAGTTCAACCTGACACACACACACACACACAAACACACTCATTCAGAAAAAACTTTATTTTTAATAATGCCAATATACACCTCCAGCCATCAGGTCCCCAACACAACCACAGCACAATTATTATCAACTCACAGGGCACATCACAATAATTGAAAAATCTTTGATGATGATGATCATAGAAAGACTGTCGAGATTATTTATTTCATACTCTTTTATTTAAATTAAACAAATTAATAATTATAAATTCTACCACTTATTTTATTTCTACACAATCAATTATTTATAAAAAAGTTATTGCTCATAACACATTACAAGCTGCTCTGCAGTCAGCTGTAGTCAGCTCACGAGTCAGCTGTAGGGAGCTGCTAATTGATACAGCGCCACCAGTCACCTCATGGCTACAGGCTCGGACCTACATGCCCCCGTCTGCCGCTGTAGGTAAGCAGTAAGAGTGGGACAGCAAAAATAGACACGCCCACCGCATACGTCACGTCCGGTTAAGTCTACAGAGAGCGCAGGCAGAGAGACCGGATGCTCGAAACTGAAATCGAATGTCCCCTGACTACCGTGAGCCAAAGGAAATCAGCGTTTCGAAAAATGAAACGTTCATAACTTTTCAATGCGGGCTTTGTTCGGGATAATTTTTTTTTTAAATTACTCAGGGAATCATCAGCTACGCGCGGGATGTATAATATAAATGAAATAATCATCCTAAAATAGTTTTTCTTTGAAGCGTCCTAACCTAAAACCAAAAATCAAAGTATATAAAGCCCTGCAGGCTTTCATGGTAGTCGGTTTAAAAAAAACCAAATCGCCGTTAAAGCCCGATTGGGCTTTAGGATCTTAAAAAGATTAAAACATTGACCTAGCAATGAAAAGAGTTCATTTAAGCTAGAGTTGAATTCTTCATCATCATTCTGTTTTTTGAGAGCTTGAGCACAACTGAAAAAAATTACATTGGTCACTATAGTAAGTTAAAAAGAATAAAAAGGCAATGCTTAAATACAATTTTCTCATGAAGAATACCTGTATTTAGATTTGTTTTGAAGAATTTCCTCAGATATATTATTCAAGGTGTTGTCCAGTGACAAACAAGAGGGTTTTGCCACTGCATCATCCATTTTCATAATAATTGTGGTGATAAAGTTGTAAAATATTTCTAGATCTGAGGCATACTTTAAATCAAAGCAGTAATGCATTTTAACTAAAATATCGAAAGCAGGCAATATTTTTGACCCAAAGGGTATCCAAAATTCATCTGCATGGATATAAAAGTTTTAATTTTTTAAATTTTAGATTGATTGAGCCTCTACTTGATGAAGATTGATATACATTTTCATAAATAAATAATACACTCTGTACATAAAGTGGTTAAAATCTTCACTTTATTAAAATATTTTCATTATTTCCACATTAATCAAAAACCGTGACAATTGTTTCGGACGCACTGCGCCTTCTTCGGACGGTGGGTATTTCAAGACTTTTAATTTTTTTTCCCCCATTTTGTAAACAAATTAATAGAGGTTGTATGTGCTTGTCTTTTGTATTATGAGCAGGCTTCATTTCCAATTTATCGTGTCCCTATAGAAAAGAATAAAAAATTATTTCGATTTATAGGAAATTAAGAATTTTGTGTTGAAATTATAAACTGACATTGATAAATCTCAATAGATTTTCATTAGGAATACTCCTAGCTGAAAAATCTGTAATTACATTCTGCCCCTTCTTTTTGCCTTTTATTTTGGTTGGATCCTAAAATAAGGAAAATATTACTTACATATTCTTTTAAAGATTTTATTAGATAACAATTAAATGATTTATAAAGAAAAAAAATGTTTACTAAGTGATTCCTTACATTAGTTTTCTTTGTCCAATTTGGGCTTGGCAGGATTTGCGGCAATAAAACCAAAGCTTTAAAATGATCTAAAATTCAAAGACGAAAATAATTAATTCAAGTTATTTGATGATTTAAATTATGAAAAAAGAATACAAACTATCGGGAAAATCTTCCACTTGACTCAACAACTGTGATTTCATTTGCGAGCAATAATTAATTATTCTTGGTGCATAGATTGTTGAAAATAATGCTATGAAGTCGTGTTCTCCAAAATGAATTGCGTCAAATTATCTGAGAATCTAAATACAAATTAATCGAAAAGTAGGCACATAAAAATAAACAACAATAAGCTACAAATAAATGATGCGATTTAACACGTACCAATTCGCCATTAAAATCTAAAAATCTTGGAAATGTTTTAAAAATAGTTTGAAGAGTCACTGGTTCAGCTTCATTAACTACCATCTTAATCCATAATTGTCATATGACTATACCAATCAGCTGATAGGTGTGATTTGAAGCGGACGGTTGGTTCGCTCGGTTCGGTCGGCTCATTCATCCGATCATAGAGTTCATGATTTTTTAAGTAACGGTTATATATGTTTTTATTTAAATAAAAATAAAAATAAGAGACCTTTGAGTTATTTACAACATAAACAGTGCATATTATTGTGGAATTAAATATTAAATACTAAATTAATGGACCGACTAGACTAAGCGAACTGAACTAGTAAACCTCACCTGGAAGTATCAGCTGATTCGTTGCGGACCGTGGAAAAAAAGGATAAAATTGCTGTCTTAGTTCTGTTGTCAAGACATTTATAAAATCTCAAAAAGTGTTTACATGTGCAGTGTTTGCTGTTTGCAAAACCTATTTTGGAAAGCTTTTTGGCAGAATAACATTTTTGTTTACAAAATAAAAGAGATGGAATGTGATTAATCGTCTGCAGTCTATAGACTTAATAATTTAATACTTTAATTATAATTAAACTAGTCTAAAATGTAAAAAAATGTAAGAGTCATTAGTTCTATAATCATTCCAAATATTGAATGGTTTTGGATCACACAAGTCTTCAAAATTAATGAACCTATATTCAGTTCTTTCTTCAACTTTCCAAGCATTCAATGATTCTTCAATCCATCTGCCATGCCACTCCTTACACAAAAAAGAAGCATTTCTTCAACAACACCAAACACAGGGTAGCCTTCCACATGTGAAATACCGCTATCAACATCCAGTATCACATTTTTCTGATATTTTTTCCCATATACCTCAACTTTATTGACAATAAAAACTGACTCTTCAAGCTGGTATCATTTCTCAAGTAAATAACTTTTTCTTTCAGCTGTAGAGACAGAAAATTGTTGGCCTTTGATGCATGTGAACTTTTTTCGAGGACTAATACCCATGCCCCAAGTAGCTGTTTGGTATATCTGCACAGTATTTATTAGGGTTTTTGTAATATTTTGAAAATAACAACAGTTTGCTCCTCTTTTTTTTTTTTTTTTTTTTAAATAACGTGCTTCATTTCATATAGAAAGCATGTTAAATGTCGAAGAGGACCTGATTGTCTAATAGTCTTCCGGATAGTGAGTGAGGTGGTGATGCTTATTAATTGGGTTAACTACATGAAAAAAAAGTTCATAAAACAGGTTATTGTGCATTGATATAAGTTCTTGTAATTCTCCTAGACTAGAAGATCTCAGTTTTGGAGCAAACAGAATTTCATTTATCTTGTTCAATGAAAGTATTAATTCCAAGTATGGATCGCCTTCAGGTACATACAAGGTCCATAGTCAGAAACAAGAAATGGAAACACTCTCAGCAAACACCATATCTAAGCACCTTTTTGAGAAAGAGTGCACGGAAAAAATAGATTTTGTGCACACACCGCTGAATTCAGCGATATGGGCCCCGCGGCAAGTCACGGTGGTTCCACCGCAGAGTTGACGATGCATCCACGGTTGGAGTAGCGGTGGAAAGCAGCAAGGCCACCGAGCGGTGGATTACCTGTATTAACGGCACCATCTCTGCAGCAGGCCCATCCGCTATTTTCAAATATGCTGTCATTGCTTACCTATTTGATAAATCGCTTTGAAACTTTAAGGAAAAGCTTCTTCAAAGCCCAATACAAAACTTTCTTGCGGGAAGTTTTTAAAAATTTTAAATTTTATGCCTCTTTTTTAATTCAAAGTTTTAGGTTACACACTGTGAACTTTTTATTTTTAATTGATGATTACTCGGCTTAAAAGAACTTTAAAAATATTTGGACCATTCTATTAGCAGTGGAAGGAGTTCAAAAGTATGCTGCTAAAATTTCATAGCAATAGTAGGCCATTGTTTAAAAAAATTTTCGAAAGCACGAGTATTGCTATCAGTCAAATCAGTGAAGTCTTCACCAAAATACTGTGGGCACATCAACTTAAAATCTATGTTGATCTATAAATAGAAAAAAAAATTATTTTGTTACTGTCTAAGAATGAAGACATCTTAATAAAATGACTAACCAGTTCTGAGGCCAGAGATGTTCTTAAAACTCCAAATGTTTCTAAGATGTTTTCCACACTTTTTTTTGAGTACTCGACCTGGTGTCTCTGTTTAACCCATTAAGTCCGAGGATTTTTTGAATTTTTGGTTGTGTTTGAGCTGGGAAATCTTAGGGAAAACTGTGAAAAATGTATACCTGAATACCCTATCCCCCTATTTTCAAGTATGCCCTACACGATGGTATAGTTCAAAAAAGTCAAAAATTCGATTTTCATTTGTTTATAAACAAATTAAAAAAAAAAACAAGATTTTTTTTGCACTCTTTTTTTTTTAATCGAAAAATTGAGTGGTTAAAAAATTTTTTACACACTTTAGAATATCATCACGGGTGATCACGCATTTCAAAGTTTCTAAATCTTCTTGAAAATTGTAGCTGCGATTTTTGTAAACAAAATGGCGGCCAAAACACTGCGAAGAAAAAATTCGTAAAGCAGCCGAAGGCGGAACCAACATCGAAAAACTTATTTTGCTCAAAAATATTTATTGAAAAAGCATAAAAAGTCTTTGAAATGTTAATTGTTAATATTTTTATCATTTCAATTGCATATATGCGAGTATTGGGCCCAATAGGGAGGGACCCAAAAATAAACATTGAGAAATCGAAAAATAAAAAATACTAACTTATTCTACGTAAAATTATAAGAACAAAATATACTTGGTGTTTTTTTTATTGGGGCCACTATTTTTTCATAAAAATTCGTTGAAGTTGGGACTATCAACCAATTGAGTCCAAGGATTTTTTGAATTTTTGGTTGTGTTTGAGCTGGGAAATCTTGGGGAAATCTTGGGGAAAATGTATACCTGAATACCCTACCCCCCTATTTTCAAGTATGCCCTGCACGATGGTGTAGTTTAAAAAAGTCAAAAATTCGATTTTCATTTGTTTATAAACAAATTAAAAAAAAAAAACAAGATTTTTTTTGCACTTTTTTTTTCTAATCGAAAAATTGAGTGGTTAAAAAATTTTTTACACACTTTAGAATATCATCACGGGTGATCACGCATTTCAAAGTTTCCAAATCTTCTTGAAAATTGTAGCTGCGATTTTTCTAAACAAAGTGGCGGCCAAAAAACTACGACGTAAAAATTCGTAAAGCAGCCGAAGGCGGAACCAACATCGAAAAACTTATTTCGCTCAAAAACGAGGCCTTCAGATGTATTTATTTATTTATTTATTTATTTATGTTATTTATTTATTAGATTATTTGAATTTTCTGTTAAAAAAATAAATTAATAAATAAATACTTGAATTTTTATTTATTTCCTTTTTTTGTTATGCAGTGTCAAACTGAATACGAAATATATGTTCAATAAAAATAGCCTGCGTATTTTATAATTATTAGAAATACAATTTTGTTATGCAGAAGAAGAGAAAGTAAGAAAGAACAACGGATTCATTGATGCTGTTAAAGCTTTTGCCAGGTGTATACGAGTATAGCTGAAAGGCATAGAGTCTGCTTCATAATCCCCACTTCATGGGTTCGAACCTTGCTTACGAAAATTAAAAACTCAAAATTATTGCCATAAATAAAAAAAAAATACAAGAAATGTAACGTACAATATATTTTATTTTTTTACATTTTATTACATTATGTTTTTGTAAAAATTAATAAAATTTTGAATGTAGTCATTCTAGTTGGGCAAAAACTAATTGAAGAGAAAACTAAATGAACAGAATATTTTTAATGTTTGCAGATATTTCCAATAATTTATATATTTATAAAAAATAATAATTTATTTCGAAAAAAAAAATAAAAATGAAAAAACATTTTTTATAAATGACAATGGTGAAAATTCTTATCATCTGCTAGGGTAAACATGCTTCATAACGAAAAGAGTCCGCTAGGTGGCGTCACGTTTAAACAACATACTAATAAATTAGGTGAAAAAAGAATATAAACAATGGTTGGTTTGATGACATTTTTACCCTGGCAGATGATAAGTTCCACCAGGGGAGCTGCTCAAAGACTGTGGCTGATAATTTTAGCGAATTTCAAGCTAGTCCAGACTACAAATAAATAAATAAATTGAAAAAATTTTGAAATCTGTTCAATTTTTAGTGATTGAATAATTTCAAACTTTTCAATATGCGACCAAAGCGACCTAGACCAGCTAAACCTCCTGATACTGATTCTGAATCAGAATATTTCAGTTCTGATGAAGATGACGAACGATATTGCATACCTGATCCAAATTATTCTGGAGATGAAAGCGAAGGCTCAGGAGCTGAAGAAAGCGACGACTGTACAAACGATTCTCAAAATGATAAAACTTCACAAAAAACTTATTCTCAAGCATCAAAAAATTATGTTAGCAATAACAGTCGTTTGGAGGATAAATACGTTTATGAGTGGGTCGAGGGAGAACAAATTTATCCACAAAACGTTGAAAATAGTTGCCAAATGTCTGATGCTAACAAAAAAAAAATAAAAAGTATGAATTGTGTTGAACTATTTGAAACTTTTTTTTCAGATAGTATAAAAAATCACATAATTATGTGTACTCGAGCAAACGGGTATGAACTAACGATGGGTGAACTTAACGTTTTTATAGGTATTTTAATTGCATCAGCCTACAATTTGCGAAAATCTTACAAACACTACTGGTCAAATGATCCTTTTTTGTCATTTGAGCCAGTAAAAGCGGCTATGGCTCGCGATAAATTTCAGCAAATAAAATCAAACATCAAATATTCTAAACCTGCAGATGAAAATGAAAATGATTTTGGATGGCGTGTACGTACAATTATTGATTTATTCAGGGAAAACATCCAGCAATTCGGATATTTTCAAGCTGCAATGGCCGTTGACGAGATGATGGCCAAGTTTTATGGTAGAACTATTCTGAAACAATTCATAAAAGGGAAGCCCATTAGATTTGGCTTGAAATTTTGGGGTCTTTGCACTCCTGATGGCTATTTACTTGAGTTTGATTTGTACTGTGGTAAAAACTCTGCAATAGCTGACAATAAACTTGAAAAATGTTCTTTAGGTACTCGTGTTGTTATGAGTTTGCTTCAGCACTTTTTTTCAAACGTAACTTTTAGGAAACTGCCTCTTTATCATTTATACATGGACAATTTATTTACTAGTTTTGATCTTGTTTTACATTTAAAAAACTTAGGGGTTCGTTCGACTGGTACTATCCGAGAAAATCGTGTAAAGGAAAAAAATGTTATTCCTAAAAAGTCAGCGAAAGGTACAGTTGCAGTGAAATACGAAAAAAGTAGTGGTATAAATTACATTACATTGCAGGACTCTAAACCAGTGTCGATGGTTTCTACTGCTGCTGGTGTCACACCCACATACACAGCGAAAAGGAGGAGCAAAGAAAAAAAAGAAAAAGAAGAAATTGCTTTCCCTAATGCATTCCAACTTTATAATAAAAATATGGGTGGCGTTGACGTTCATGATGGACGTTGTAACTACGCTATGCCTTGCATAAGGTCTAAAAAGTGGACGTGGATCGTTTTTATTCGTCTTATTCAAGCGTCAATAGCTAATGCAGTTGTTCTTTCGAACTATGTTCACGGCAAGGAAACTAAAAAATCAAGTTCGCTTGACTTTATGATGGCAATTTCCAAGCATTATCTTTCAAAGGAAAAGTCTACTAGAGGCAATCACCAAATTTTGACTAAAGAAAAACTAAGAAAATGTTGCTTCTGTCCCATTAGGACACGTTTGTACTGTGAAAAGTGCAGCTTATCTATTTGTCAAAATTGCGTTCCTAAAAATAATCATTAAATTTATTGTAGTCTAAAAGTTTTCATAATTTCTAAGAAAGTTTCATTGTTGAACTAAAAAATTATTTTTATAAAAAAATTGATAAAAAAAAAAAAAAAAAAAAAAAAATTAGAAAAACACAAAAAAAGTATAAAAGTAATAAAAAAAAAAAAAAAAAAAAAAGACACTTTGTTTCATCAACCTCCGCGTGGTAGGTGTTGGGCAACGTTATGTTTTGTATTTTATAAGTGTAACGGCTAAGAGATGAAATTTACAATTTGACGAGTTATTGTTACTTTTTAAAAATTTTCTATACATTTTTATAATTTTTGATTGAGAGAGATAGGTAAAGACTATTATTGCTACAGAAAATTCATAATTTATTATTTTTACATATAAATGAAGTCTAAATCTGTAAATCTGTACACGGCCGTTGGCTAAAGCAGCAAAGAGCCAGTTTAGCAATGCTTAGATCGTTGTTCGAATCCCGCTCACGGCGAGTATTCAGAAAAAGCGCAGATACAGTTGTAAACTGTAAAAGTCGTAATAAAAATTTCTCAGAGGCGTTGACTTCGTGGTGATTGAAAAAAAAAATTTCATCCTTAGGCTATAAAAAAATTTTTTTTTTTTTCAACTCTCAATCTGCCAATTTTTCTTTATATCTGATGAAATATTTCTTTATAAAAGATTTGATTTATGGATATAATTGAACAAAATTTTCTTGTAATTTTTTCTAGCCTGCATCTATGATAATTTTAGTCTGATCGCTTTTTACTAAAAGTTAATTTTTCTTATAGTTTTTTATTCAGTTCAGACCAATATTTGGTGAAGTATATCCTTTCAAAAAGGTGTATTTGAAAGTAGAAAAAAAAAAAAAGATTTAAAGTCATTGGAAGACGAATTTTTTTTTTTTTTTTGGATTTACAATTTTTTTCTGTATTTGAGATACTTTTTGCTCTAAGCGGGATTTGAACCCATGGACTTGTGATTACGAAGCAGACTCTATGCCTTTCAGCTATAGTCGTATACACCTGGCAAAAGCTTTAACAGCATCAATGAATCCGTTGTTCTTTCTTACTTTCTCTTCTTCTGCATAACAAAATTGTATTTCTAATAATTATAAAATACGCAGGCTATTTTTATTGAACATATATTTCGTATTCAGTTTGACACTGCATAACAAAAAAAGGAAATAAATAAAAATTCAAGTATTTATTTATTAATTTATTTTTTTAACAGAAAAATCAAATAATCTAATAAATAAATAACATAAATAAATAAATAAATAAATAAATACATCTGAAGGCCTCGTTTTTGAGCGAAATAAGTTTTTCGATGTTGGTTCCGCCTTCGGCTGCTTTACGAATTTTTACGTCGTAGTTTTTTGGCCGCCACTTTGTTTAGAAAAATCGCAGCTACAATTTTCAAGAAGATTTGGAAACTTTGAAATGCGTGATCACCCGTGATGATATTCTAAAGTGTGTAAAAAATTTTTTAACCACTCAATTTTTCGATTAGAAAAAAAAAGTGCAAAAAAAATCTTGTTTTTTTTTTTTAATTTGTTTATAAACAAATGAAAATCGAATTTTTGACTTTTTTAAACTACACCATCGTGCAGGACATACTTGAAAATAGGGGGGTAGGGTATTCAGGTATACATTTTCCCCAAGATTTCCCCAAGATTTCCCAGCTCAAACACAACCAAAAATTCAAAAAATCCTTGGACTCAATTGGTTGATAGTCCCAACTTCAACGAATTTTTATGAAAAAATAGTGGCCCCAATAAAAAAAACACCAAGTATATTTTGTTCTTATAATTTTACGTAGAATAAGTAAGTATTTTTTATTTTTCGATTTCTCAATGTTTATTTTTGGGTCCCTCCCTATTGGGCCCAATACTCGCATATATGCAATTGAAATGATAAAAATATTAACAATTAACATTTCAAAGACTTTTTATGCTTTTTCAATAAATATTTTTGAGCAAAATAAGTTTTTCGATGTTGGTTCCGCCTTCGGCTGCTTTACGAATTTTTTCTTCGCAGTGTTTTGGCCGCCATTTTGTTTACAAAAATCGCAGCTACAATTTTCAAGAAGATTTAGAAACTTTGAAATGCGTGATCACCCGTGATGATATTCTAAAGTGTGTAAAAAATTTTTTAACCACTCAATTTTTCGATTAAAAAAAAAAAAGTGCAAAAAAAATCTTGTTTTTTTTTTTAATTTGTTTATAAACAAATGAAAATCGAATTTTTGACTTTTTTGAACTATACCATCGTGTAGGGCATACTTGAAAATAGGGGGATAGGGTATTCAGGTATACATTTTTCACAGTTTTCCCTAAGATTTCCCAGCTCAAACACAACCAAAAATTCAAAAAATCCTCGGACTTAATGGGTTAAAAGAGTGAAACCAAACTTCTAGAATCTCTTTCTCATTCCCTTCAATATTTTCACTATATAAGATAGTAAGGTCAACGACAACTATAAACAAAAATAAAAAAAATAAATACTTTTTAGGTGTGCAAAAATTGAGTATTGGATAAATGACTAATAAGTATAATAATACTTTCAAATTTAGAATTAAAAATCAGTTATACATACTCAGTTTATTTTTTTTCTTGCCAGGGTCCGGTTTTTTTTTGCATTCTGGATTCAAAACACCCAGAGAACCTAATAAACTGCGTAGAGTAGTATACGTAGTGTACAGAGTACCTCTACTGTTGAATCTTTGGACTATAGAGCCAGTAACAGGGTCTGTTATATTAAATGACTTCTTGAATAGTCCTTTCAGAGTGGGGTCTTTATTGAAAAAGAGATTAATTCTTGACAATACGTTTTCAAAGTCACCTGCCGTATAACTGTGGATAAACAAAGTATTCACTTATTTCTTAATTTTAATGAATAATTGGATTTTTTTAAAAGACAAAAATTCATTCTGGAAAATAAAATTGATTAGTAAAAGTAATTATTTACAATTTCAGGTTGGATCCTAACGTTATTTTTAAATCATTTATAATTTACAGTTTTCATCATATTTTTGATTTACAATCAGTGAATAAAATAAAAACAGAATTTATGAATGAATTAATTTTATGATTGACAAAATTATACACATGTTCTTACGAAAAGGGTTCAACAAATCCAGTATCTTCAAGCATTTGTAAGAATTTATAGTTCATAATTATTTCACAGAGTTCCTGTTTCATAGATACTATTCCTTTCTTAGCATACTCAAATAATATTAATTTTCCCTTAAACAAGCTGTGTAATATTTTAAAAAGTGGGTCACTTTTTTCATCTAAAATAAGAAGCTATATTTACTTATGATTCACATTTATGATGTATATGTGGTAAGTAATAACATTATGAAAAAATGGTTTAAAAAAAAAAAATAATAATAATAATTCTATTATTGTATTTGTTGAGTATGAATTAGTTATTAGTACTAATATAAGGTCATCAGGAAAATTTTCATCTCTCAAAATTTTTTAAAGCATTAAAGAAAAGTATTTTTCAAGAAACAAGAATAAAGAAAAAGTTCTAATCACCCTCTGTATAAAGCAAATGTAGATTTTTAAGTTCTTGTAACATTGTCAAATTAATAGGAGCTATTTTAGAGTCACTACTATTTTTGTCAATAGTAGATTTTTCACAAATCTGTTCTTGTAAAGGTACCGAAACCGAACTACTCTCTGTTTCATCAATTTGATTATCAATATAAATCAGAGAATTTTTAACTTTATCGCATAACGATTTCTTAAACTCTTCTTTTTAAAACAATCCTTCAATTCTAATTCGTTTGGGATTATTTCATCAATATCTACTTGGCTAAGCCTAAAAAAATCTTCTATTGAGTGGGTGCCATTAACTGAAATCAACGCGAAAGAAAAACAAATCATTTTTATTAAGAAGTTTGAATTTAGATATCATTACTTTTTTTTAGGTTATATCGGTTTTACAGTTATGTTTATTTATATTGTGAAGTATTAATTATATTTTGTATACTTACAATCAAATAAAGGAATTAAATTATCTTATTTACGTTCGGTAAGCCATTGGTGAACAAAACAATCCATGCTCATATTTATCCACTACAACCATTAAATTGAAAAAATATTAGGCATGTCCACACACACACACACGCAATTAACTTAGGTACCGTTGCAGTATAGGTTATATGCAGGCGCAAATATATCCGCGGACCGCGCGCGAAAAAACTGCAGTGTGATCGTCACGCCAAATAACAGTGATGAACGTTCAACTTGGAAAGCCGTAATCGATCACTCCAAATTAAGGTGATCGTTCATCTTAATTTTGAGTGAATGCTCATCACGCACATGGTCGTGAACACGGGTTTCCGTGTACTGAATATTTTTTAATGAAATTTTAGCAGCATACTTTTGAACTCTTTCCACTGCTAATAGAATGGTCCAGATATTTTTAAAGTTCTTTTAAGCCGAGTAATCATCAATTAAAAATAAAAAGTTCACAGTTTGTAACCTAAAACTTTGAATTAAAAAACGAGGCATAAAATTTAAAATTTTTAAAAACTTCCCGCAAGAAAGTTTTGTATTGGGCTTTGAAGAAGCTTTTCCTTAAAGTTTCAAAGCGATTTATCAAATAGGTAAGCAATGACAGCATATTTGAAAATAGCGGATGGGCCTGCTGCAGAGATGGTGCCGGTAATACAGGTAATCCACCGCTCGGTGGCCTTGCTGCTTTCCACCGCTACTCCAACCGTGGATGCATCGTCAACTCTGCGGTGGAACCACCGTGACTTGCCGCGGGGCCCATATCGCTGAATTCAGCGGTGTGTGCACAAAATCTATTTTTTCCGTGCACTCTTTCTCAAAAAGGTGCTTAGATATGGTGTTTGCTGAGAGTGTTTCCATTTCTTGTTTCTGACTATGGACCTTGTATGTACCTGAAGGCGATCCATACTTGGAATTAATACTTTCATTGAACAAGATAAATGAAATTCTGTTTGCTCCAAAACTGAGATCTTCTAGTCTAGGAGAATTACAAGAACTTATATCAATGCACAATAACCTGTTTTATGAACTTTTTTTTCATGTAGTTAACCCAATTAATAAGCATCACCACCTCACTCACTATCCGGAAGACTATTAGACAATCAGGTCCTCTTCGACATTTAACATGCTTTCTATATGAAATGAAGCACGTTATTTAAAAAAAAAAAAAAAAAAGAGGAGCAAACTGTTGTTATTTTCAAAATATTACAAAAACCCTAATAAATACTGTGCAGATGTACCAAACAGCTACTTGGGGCATGGGTATTAGTCCTCGAAAAAAGTTCACATGCATCAAAGGCCAACAATTTTCTGTCTCTACAGCTGAAAGAAAAAGTTATTTACTTGAGAAATGATACCAGCTTGAAGAGTCAGTTTTTATTGTCAATAAAGTTGAGGTATATGGGAAAAAATATCAGAAAAATGTGATACTGGATGTTGATAGCGGTATTTCACATGTGGAAGGCTACCCTGTGTTTGGTGTTGTTGAAGAAATGCTTCTTTTTTGTGTAAGGAGTGGCATGGCAGATGGATTGAAGAATCATTGAATGCTTGGAAAGTTGAAGAAAGAACTGAATATAGGTTCATTAATTTTGAAGACTTGTGTGATCCAAAACCATTCAATATTTGGAATGATTATAGATCTAATGACTCTTATATATAACTGAATAAAGGAAGACTGTACTGATGTTAAAGCTTCAAATGCTGACATTTTATGAAAATTTTAATATATTTTATACACTGCTTCTCGAGCATTCCACTTTTGGGTATGATTTTTCAATCCTCATTTGATTTACACGTTCCACTTCTGGTATACTCCATTTTACTTTTAGGTGTATTTTTTTGAAAAACATTCCACTTTTGGGCTATTAAAATTTTTTTTTAATATTGTTTAATAAATAATATAAGCATTTAATGGATAAAATTTTGATTGGAATATACTCTTTAATAGACTAAGTAAACAATAACATTTCAGTTTTGCTAAAAATACAAGAAGTTTTTTTTTTAAAGTGGAAAATTTCACGATTCGGCCGGAGGCGTTCTACTATTGGGTGTCTTACCTGAGAAGTACAAATGATTGTATCGCCTGAGCCTTTTTTTTTTTTTTTTTAATACAGGCAATTTTGAAGATGAAGCACGCAAAGTCACTAGGTGCAGATAATTTTTATTGCTTCAATAAACTTAACAAATGCGAGATCTGTGAAACGAGACGTTACCGACTTTTTAATGGTACCCTTATGTTGAAGAGCCCCGACTCGAGAGGTCGGATTGACTTAGACGTTTCCGAGGTTGGCCTGTGCAAAAAAATGCTTGTACTACTGTCTTTGAATTTTTCAGGCCGCTTTTTTGAGTACTGCTTCAAATGCGCGGAAAAGTTGAAAAAGATTACTACACAAGTTTAGAAACTAGGAAACTAGTACAGTTTTCGAAAGAAAAGAACAATATAACTTTCATAAACTAAAATATTAGTTTTTTATTTTCATATTAAAAGTTATAAATCTGCTCTTAGTTGTTGAGTCTAATCATCTGAAGTGGGACAGTAAAAATCCATTTTTCGAAATTCAAATATATTTTCACAGATTCTCGAAAACTTACATTCCAAAATTAGCATCTTAAAATATTTTTGAAACATTTTGATTTTTTTAATAGTTATAAATATATGAATTTAGTCAAATTGTGATGAAAATAAATAAAAATTCAATGGTTGCATAAGTGATAATCAAGAAATCGAATAAAATATTATACAAAAAAAAAATCTTTCTTATCAATAAAGAATTAATTTTGCAATAAAAAACGGGTCTTCTTGTTTTGAAATTTTTTTTTACGATATTATTCCTTAAACTCTTCCTTGGACGAATGCGTGATAAAATTATTGAGCTCTTGTTTATGAAAAAAGTTATAAATGTGTAAACATTGCCACGCGAGTGCTTGACGGCTGACGCGTCGTACGGGCTGCGCCTTATTAGTTCCGGAACAGAGGCTAACTTTGTAGGATTATGAGAGCTATCTAATTTTTTCTAGTGATTCCTTTGTACTCTGAACAACTAAACGCTAGTTTCGAGTCCACTCCTGAACAGGAAAAAATTGCAAATCTTATCTAAAAATTAGATAAACCGTTTCATCAACTGCGGTGCTTAACTCACGGACGGGATTTTACGTGTAAAAGTGTTCCATAAACTGGGGCCAAAGCTGAACTTTTGACACTCCTAAACTGGAAATGACTGTTTAGCTGTCAAAGTACAAAGAAATCACTAGAAAAAATAAATTGCTCTTAAAATCCTACAAAATCAAATCCTGTTCCCGGACTAGTAAAGCGTAGCAAACATAGAAGCTTAAAACATCATTTTTTTATTGCAAAATTAATTCTTTATTGATAAGAATGATTTCGTTTTGTAAAATATTTTATTCGATTCCTTCATCGTCTTTTCTGCAACCATTAAAGTTTTATTAAGTTTCATCAAAATTTGACCAAGATACGTGGATTAAAAAAAAAAGTTGTTAATTCATACACGGAGAGAAAAAAAACAGAAATTTACTGTGTAAGCTAACACGAAAAAATCGTGTGTTAACCTTACGCAGAAAAAATTCTAAGCGCTACTGTAGCCGAACCAATCAGGCAATCAGGTGTGACCAGAGTGATTTTGATTGGCTCTCTTACAGTAGCGATTAGGATAAGGTTCACACACGATTTTTTCGTGTTAGCTTACCGCAATAAATTTCTGTTTTTTTTTCTGTCCGTGTATGTTTATAATTTTTAGAAAAACTAAAAAAATTTCCGCGCGCACGGATCCTTATTTATTGCTTTTGCAAAAGAAATTTTTGTTAAATAAAATAAAAAATTCTAATTTCATCAGTTTTTAAATTGTTTTACTTTACATAACCCCTCTAAGCACGCTGCAAGCGCGCATAGGGAAAAAAAAACAAAAATAGTAACCACAAATGCACTTTTCGAATATTTTAAAAACTTCTTCACCAATCAGCTCACGAATAAAAAGTTTACGCAAGATGGCGATAGCTCTCTTTTGCAAAGGGATAAAAATTTTTCTAAAATATTTTAGGACGTTAATTTTGAAAAGTATAAGTTTTTTGAGAATCTATAAAAAAATATATGAACTTCTAAAAGAATAGTTTTTTTAGTAGCTCACCTCGGATGATTTAACCCAGCATTGGTAAATCCCTTCATAAGAGAGCTACCGCCATCTTGCGTAAACTTTTTATTCGTGAGCTGATTTGTGGAGTTTTTAAAATATTCGAAAAGTGAATTTTGAGGTTACTATTGTTGTTGTTTTTCTATGCGCGCTCAGTGGGGCTAGTTCATTAAAAAATTAATAAAGAAACCATTTTTTTAGAAGGCATAAACTTTGAATAAGTTTTTAAAAAGAACAGAAAATTCGGGATCGAAAAAAAAGTGCTGCAGAAAAAAGTAACAGGGCCCCAGCATCAGCAGAACGATTTCTTCCTTTTTTTTTTGGCTGTGATTATTATTTTTATTCATTTTTTTTTTTTTTTTTTTTTTCATTTTCCCCTGCTTTTCTTTGCCAGAGTAAAAGGTTTTTTTCCTTCTGTGTATGTATAAGTCTTTGTCTGTGTGAATTTATATTATACGTTGTTATTCTTGAGTTAAATAAAACCCTGGAAGAAAAAGTGCGCGGTTAAAGCCAGTAGTTTGCTAACCCGAGTGTATGAGGGGGAGAAAAGAGCTTTCTACTCGGCCTTCCACTGGATTCAACTCTCAACCCCTTCACTCTCTCTCTCTCTCTCGCTCTCTCTCTGTATAATTAATTCGAGCAATGTTTACCTTTTTTTTTCTTTGCTTTTTTCCTAAAGTATAAATTTACGCATAAATTTTTCTTTTATTCTAGCTAGCCTGCCCTCTACAAAATTTGAATAACCTCTTGAAAGAAAATCAGCTGTTTAATTTACAAATCTACGATTGTTTTAAGTAGCGCGTTTCTTTTTGTTCGTAATTGGTATATTTTTTTCATGGATTCGTTTTATACGAAAAAGCCGACAACCAGACAAATAATGAAAAAAAAATTAGACTAATAAATTAATTTGGTGAGAATTTATGGGCCTAGGCATTTTAATTTCAAGCTTTGTGATTTCTTGTTGATAAATTTCTTCAGCTCGAAGCGGTTACGGCAGTGACGTATGTCTCTCGTAGGGTGAGTTTAGGGACACATAGTCGCGCACGCGAGAACAGCTTCGCGTACGCGAAATTTTCTAAATTCCATGGAAATTCACCATATGAAGTTATTTTTTCTTTTAAAATCCAAAATAACCCTACTCAACTAAAGCAATAATACTACTTTTTACTTAAAAATAGCACACGATAATAAAATTTAAGATAATTAATTTACTGTATTGTAAAGCTTCGCATGCATGACTATGTGCCCCTGGAAACTGACTTTTTTGGGTAATAGGACAAAAGACCCGAGGAAAAATCCACGACGACAAAATTCCCGAAAGAAAAAATCCCCGAAAAAATAAAAATTGAACTTAGTCGTAAATAAAACGAAAAAACACCTATTTTTTTTTTTTTTAAACACTAACGGGTTATTTTTTAAAATAATGCGCGCCGTGGGGCCCGAAAGGCCCCCGCAGAGGCGCGCCATAAAATTTAGTTCCAACCAAATTAGTTTCAATTTAGTTTCCCCGAAAATCCCCGAAAAAATATAAAATTGGACTTAGTCGTAAATAAAACGAAAAAATACCTATTTTTTTTTTTTTTTTAAACTAACGGGTTATTTTTTGTTTCGGGGATTTTGTCCCGGGGATTTTGTCTTTGGGTCTTTTATCATGGAATCCTTTTTTGCAACTAATTGCTATGCGATTTTTTAAACAGTTCGGTTAAGAAACAAAAGTACATTTTAATAAAAAACAACTATACACAATAATTAACACCAACTGCAGTAATATGAAACTTCATTTTCTTTTTCTGTTTCGTCAACTTATATAAAAATATTTTTTGATTTTTGTGGTAATAATTCATTTTCAGTATCAGCAGTTGTTGCAAAATTTTATCTAAAATTTTATCTAACGATTGCTTAAAATTTTATTCTGTAATTTGCTCATTTGAATCACTATCATCAGTATCAAACTCGTGAAATAAGTTAACATTACCGTCTAAACTATCATCACTAATACACGGACAGAAAAAATACGAGAATTTATCGCGGAAAGAACTCCAGAAACTCTGGAGTTTGTTACGTAGTTTTATCGTGATACTCAACTCCGAATTTTACCGTGCGAGTAACGAAAAAACTCTTTTTTCAATTGGACCATGTATTAGGATACTTTTCGATTGAGAAAACGATGGGACAAGTTGTACAATGCCGTTGAGTATTTCAGCTCGACGGCCTTGTATGCTTTTCTCGACGGGCTTGTATGCTTTTCTCCACGGAAAAAAAGGCCGTCGATCTAGCTCAGCCACATGTACGCCAAGTGTGTGTTAGAATCAAATTTTCGAAGCCATTAAAAAAACCCATAAAAATTTAACGACCTGCAACCAAAGTTTTTCTTAGTCTTAACACTTGCTTTACAGTAGGCGTCATTATGACGTCATGAACGAGTCCCCTATTTTTGAAATTTGAAGCGTTTTCGCAGATGGACCTGCTCGACGATCGTAAAAATACGTCACCAGTTTTTCCTATTAACGAAGTTGAAATATTCGAAATTAAAATGAAAATAAAATTTTATAATTTTTATATTTTTTATGTGTGTAATTCTAAAAAAAAAAACAATTTATTAATAAATGTATTCATCGTATGTAAAAAAAACCAAAATATTTTTAAATTTATTTGTTATAACTATTTTTATGGATTCTCAAAGTACCCAAATACATGGTCCTATTGAAAAAAATATGGTACCTAACGTGAGTGAGAAGTTCTATTGGCCCTCTCGAATTTTATGTGATGCACTCGGCTACGCTACGCTCCGCCTCGTGCATCACATAAAATTCTCGACGGCCATGTAGAACTTCTCACTCATGTTTGGTAATATACCAAAGCGCTACGGTACGGCCAGCCAATCAAATGGACTCTCCCCCCACTTTTTGACGCCGTGAATCTTGATCAACTGACTTCGATATATATAGTAGTATAGATGGGCAATATTTAAGGCGTCGATTAGTGGGGGGAGAGTCCATTTGATTGGCTGGCCGTACCGTAGCGCTTAGAGTTTTTTCGTTACTCGCACGGTAAAATTCGGAGTTGAGTAGCACGATAAATTCTCGTTTTTTTTCTGTCCGTGAAGTAACAGACTTCATTATTAATATCTATGGGGACCTTTAGAAATAAGCAGCACTGGAGGGCGCTACTGCCAATAGCCTCCTCTCTCAGCAGTTCAGCATGGAGCAAATTTTTGAGTGTGTGTGTAGTCTCACGCATGTGCACACAAACAAACGTCTGCTTTACTGTAAGGCTTTACACCAAACTGTTGGGAGAGGAGGCTATTGCAGTAGCGCCCTCCAGTGCCGCTCATTTCTAAAGGTCCCAATTGATAAAAAACTTGAAAGAAATAGTGTTATTAAAAAAAGTGCTCTCGTCATGGGACGGCCGATAGAAGCGTAGGGGAGGGTGGGGTAAATAGAAATTTTTATGATGATGCATTTTTTTTAATATAATAAAAAACGTAGTTAAATATTTTTTGTAATAAAAATAATTTTATTCGATAAATAAAATTGTCTGGAACAAGTCAAAAAATTTATAGTTATAAAAAAACATGAAAAATCATATAAAATTAAAGAAAACGTGGGGTAAATAGAAATGCTTTCGTGGGGTAAATAGAAAGTCCTAAGAATGAAAATAAAAAAAGTTCTCATTAATAAACATATGCTTTTATTTTTTTTTTTTTAAACACGTTTAATTACACATAAACACAAATCAAGTAGAATTTTAAACTGAATATTGATCACAAGCTCTCACTTTAAAATCTTGCTAAACATTATAATATTATTATAACTAAAAAACTGGTAACACATTTTTAATTTTTAATTTGTCGAACAAAGGACCTCTTGCATAATCGCCAAAATCTGATCCTCACCAAATTGGCTGAAATTTCGGATTTAGGTGCCTTTTGGGACCTACAAAAACACCTCACAGTTAGTTTTTCGGTTGGCGGATTTACGGCGTTTGCGCAGGGACTTTTGCGTCTCATTTAAAATACATGGGAAACCACAATTTAAGGTGTTTTTCGTTTATTTCTCGAATATCCGACTTGGTCCAGGTCTGAAATTTTAGTATATTTTTGAGTCATTCAAAACTCAACTTTTAAGGGTGTTTTGGTAAAGGGGGTCGATGTCCCAACCAGATTTAAAAAGCATTTAATCTTCCGAGTTGAAAATTTTTTTTTTTTTTCAAAAAATCATAACTTTGTCTCTAATCATCCGATCAGAACCAGATTTAGTGCAAAATTGTTGTCTTTAATTGTACTTTTTAGAAAAATTTTTGTCTATAATTTTAAGAAGTTTTACTGCACGTAAATCGTCCATAACCTCAAAATTTTGAAAAAAACGTGGTTTTTTGGACTTTTCAATGCCGTTTTAACTTAAAAGTATAACAAAATATATATTTTCTGAAAGAACTCAAAAAAATGCATCTTTTATTTTCTTATGGTCTATATTCGATTTATGCGTTTAAAGTCGATTTAATTCACTTTAAAGGTAAAAAATTGAGACAGTTCGTTAAAAAACCGTTCAAAACTTGAAAATTTGGCGCTTAAACCCCCATTTTTTTTTTATAAAAAGATGCCTTTTTTGCTCTAGTTTACGTTGATATATATTTTTATATACTTTTATTCAATATTTATTGTAAAAAAATTCATAAAACATAGAAAAAATACAAAAAAATGCCCCCTTTTTACTCAAAGAATATAGCCGGGTAAGATAGTCGAATTGGCCCCCATGGAAAACCCATACAATATATATATATCATTCGAAAGGGCAAAAAAAAAAGAAAATTTTTGGCGCAAACCGCAGCTTCCTATTCTCTCTCTACGGACCCTAGGGTTTAAAATGTTGATTTTTCAACTTAAATTCATATCTCAGAACCTATTAGAGCCGGAGACATGCGGTTACGGCAAAATTTTCTTTAAAAAAAAATTAATCAACAATTAAGTAAAAATTGTTGATTAATTGGTCAGAAAAATGCCTTCCACTCTTTTTAAAATTCTTAAAAAAAAAATAGAGCAGCTAATTTTTGTTAAAATACGTCCTATATTTATTTTTTCCAGGGTTGAATACGATATTCCTTCGTGGGGACGGTGAGCTGTGTTCAGGGCGTACAATCGTACCAAGAAACAAACGGTCTATATATATTGAGCGGTTTATAGGCTATGAGTTTCGAACGTTATCGACATTGCAGATTCGTAAAGTTATAAAAAAAAAAAAAAAAAAATTGTTTATTCATTTTTATAAACTAAATAACTCTTTAAGATTGGAAAAAAAATTAAAAAATAACCTCCGAGAAATAATAATTGATGATTAAGGGAATTATCCACCAAACATTTAAAATAAAATACCCTGAGCATCGAACTAAAAAAAAAAAAAAAAAAATTAGTAATCGTTTATCCCCAAGCCTTTAAACCCGAATACCCTGGGCGTCGAGTTGAATAAAAAAAAACGAATTGTTTTTTTCAGAGGCTTTATACTAAAAAACCCAGGGCATAAGTAAAATTAAAAAAGTAATTCTTTATTTTTAAACAAAAAAATTATGTGCGTAAGTTGATTAAAAAAAGTAACTGTTTATCCCCCAAGCTTTAAAACTTAAATACCCTGGGCGTCGATTTGAAAAAAGAAAGTAATTGTTTAACCCCGAAGCCTTTGAACCCAAATACCCTTGGCGTATAGTAGCGTATATTTTAACGGGTACCTCTAACCAAAAGGATAGTTTTTAATGAAATATGGGTACTTCTAAAAGTCGAATTGGGTAGTTGATGTATATAAATAAATAAGTACGACAGCGGGATGGATATATACATATTTTTTAATGTTATGCTCTATACCTCCAAAACCCTGAGCGCCCGAGTTCAACAAAAAAACTGATTAACTAATCCCCAAGCTTTAAACCCCCAAAACCCTGGGCGCCCGAGTTCAACAAAAAAACTGATTAGCTATCCCCAAGCTGTAAACCTCCAAATACCCTGGGCGTTGAGTTAAATAAATAAACTGATCAGCTATCCCTCAAGCTCTAGACCCCAAAACTCTTGGCACCCGAGTTCAACAAAAAAACTGATCAGCTATCCCCCAAGCTCCAAACCCCCAAAACCCTGGGCACCCGAGTTCAACAAAAAAACTTAACGGCTATCCCCCAAGCTGTAAACCCCCAAATACCCTGGGCGTCGAGTTAAATAAATAAACTGATCAGCTATCCCTCAAGCTCTAGACCCCAAAACTCTTGGCGCCCGAGTTCAACAAAAAAACTTATTGGCTATCCCCCAAGCTCCAAACCCCCATAAACCTTAGGAGCCCGAGTTCAATAAATAAACTGATCAGCTATCCCTCAAGCTCTAAGCCACCAAAACCCTGGGCTTCGAGTTCAATAAATAAACTGATTAGCTATCCCCAAACTGTAAACCTCCAAATACCCTGGGCGTTGAGTTAAATAAATAAACTGATCAGCTATCCCTCAAGCTCTAGACCCCAAAACTCTTGGCACCCGAGTTCAACAAAAAAACTGATCAGCTATCCCCCAAGCTCCAAACCCCCAAAACCCTGGGCACCCGAGTTCAACAAAAAAACTTAACGGCTATCCCCCAAGCTGTAAACCCCCAAATACCCTGGGCGTCGAGTTAAATAAATAAACTGATCAGCTATCCCTCAAGCTCTAGACCCCAAAACTCTTGGCGCCCGAGTTCAACAAAAAAACTTATTGGCTATCCCCCAAGCTCCAAACCCCCATAAACCTTAGGAGCCTGAGTTCAATAAATAAACTGATCAGCTATCCCTCAAGCTCTAAGCCACCAAAACCCTGGGCTTCAAGTTCAATAAATAAACTGATCAGCTATCCCTCAAGCTCTATTGCACCAGTGCAGCATGATTAGGTACCATGCTTAGGTTAACTAAAATGTACTCATATTTTTGGAATAATTCAACTCGGGCTCACAAGGATTTTGGGGGTTTAGAGCTTGGGGGACAGCTGATCAGTTTTTTTGTTGAGCTCGGGGCCGAGGGTATTTGGAGAATTACAGCTTGGGAGATAGCCGATAAGTTTTTTTGTTGAACTCAGTCGCCCAGTGTACTTAGGAGTTTACAGCTTGAGCGATAGCTGGTCAGTTAATTTATTGAAGTTTTGGGGGTTTGGAGCTTGGGGGATAGCTGATCAGTTTTTTTGTTGAACTCGGGCACTCAAGGTTTTGGGGGTTTAGAGCTTGGGGGATAGCTGATCAGTTTATTTATTGAACCTGGGCGCCCAGGGTATTTGGGGGTTTGGAGCTTGGGGGATAGCCGATAAGTTTTTTTGTTGAACTCAGGCGCCCAGTGTACTTAGGAGTTTACAGCTTGAGTGATAGCTGGTCAGTTTATTTATTGAACCTGGGCGCCCAGGGTATTTGGGGGTTTGGAGCTTAGGGGATAGCTGATCAGTTTTTTTGTTGAACTCGGGCGCCCAGGGTTTGTACCCTGGGCTTCCGAGTTCAATTTTTAAATAAATAAATGATCCCCCAAGCTTCAAACCCACAATACCCTGAGCATCCGAGTTCAATTTTTAAATAAATAAATGTTCCCCCAAGTTTTAAATCCACAATACCCGGGGCACCCGAATTCAATTTTCAAATAAATAAATGATCCCCTAAGTTTCAAACCCACAATACCTTGGGCGTCTGAAATCAATTTTTAAATAAATAAATGATCCTCTAAACTTCAAACCCACAGTACCCTGAACGTCCGAGTTTAATTTTTAAATAAATAAATGATCCCCCAAGCTTCAAACCAACAATACCTTGGGCATCTGAAATCAATTTTTAAATAAATAAATTATCCCCCAAACTTCAAACCCACAATACCCTGAGCATCCGAGTTCAATTTTTAAATAAATAAATGTTCCCCCAAGTTTTAAATCCACAATACCCGGGGCACCCGAATTCAATTTTCAAATAAATAAATGATCCCCTAAGTTTCAAACCCACAATACCTTGGGCGTCTGAAATCAATTTTTAAATAAATAAATGATCCTCTAAACTTCAAACCCACAGTACCCTGAACGTCCGAGTTTAATTTTTAAATAAATAAATGATCCCCCAAGCTTCAAACCAACAATACCTTGGGCATCTGAAATCAATTTTTAAATAAATAAATTATCCCCCAAACTTCAAACCCAGAGTACCCTGAACGTCCGAGTTCAATTTTTAAATAAATAAATGATCGCCCAAGCTTCAAACCCACAATACCCTGAGCATCCGAGTTCAATTTTTAAATAAATAAATGTTCCCCCAAGTTTCAAATCCACAATACCCTGGGAACCTGAATTCAATTTTCAAATAAATAAATGATCCCCCAAGTTTCAAACCCACAATACCTTGGGCGTCTGAAATCAATTTTTAAATAAATAAATGATCGTCTAAACTTCAAACCCACAGTACCCTGAACGTCCGAGTTTAATTTTTAAATAAATAAATGATCCCCCAAGCTTCAAACCAACAATACCTTGGGCATCTGAAATCAATTTTTAAATAAATAAATTATCCCCCAAACTTCAAACCCAGAGTACCCTGAACGTCCGAGTTCAATTTTTAAATAAATAAATGATCCCCCAAGCTTCAAACCCACAATACCCTGAGCATCCGAGTTCAATTTTTAAATAAATAAATGTTCCCCCAAGTTTCAAATCCACAATACCCTGGGCACCCGAATTCAATTTTCAAATAAATAAATGATCCCCCAAGTTTCAAACCCACAATACCTTGGGCGTCTGAAATCAATTTTTAAATAAATAAATGATCCTCTAAAGTTCAAACCCACAGTACCCTGAACGTCCGAGTTCAATTTTTAAATAAATAAATGTTCCCCCAAGCTTGAAACCCACAATACGAAAAATTGAAAAAAAAAAAATTGAAAAAATTGAACGCGGACGCCCAGGGTACTGTGGGTTCGAAGCTTGGGGGATCATTTATTTCTTTAAAAACTGAACTTTGACGCCCAGGGTACTATGGGTTTGAATCTTAAGGAATCATTTATTTATTTAAAAATCTAGCTTGGACGCCCAAGGTCCTATGGGTTTGAAGCTTAGGGGATCATTTATTTATTTAAAAATTGAGCTTGGACGCCAAGGGTACTATGGGTTTGAAACTTTGGGGATCATTTATTTATTTAAAAATTGAACTCAGGTGCCCAGGGTATTGTGGGTTTGAAGCTTGGGGGATCATTTATTTATTTAAAAATTGAACTCGGGTGCCCAGGGTACTGTGGGTTTGAAGCTTGGGGGATCATTTATTTCTTTAAAAATTGAACTCGGACGCCCAGGGTACTGTGGGTTTGAAGCTTGGGGGATCATTTATTTATTTAAAAACTGAACTCGGGTGCCCAGGGTACTGTGGGTTTGAAGCTTGGGGGATCATTTATTTATTTAAAAATTGAACTCGGGTGCCCAGGGTATTGTGGGTTTGAAGCTTGGGGGATCATTTATTTATTTAAAAATTTAACTCGGACGCCCAGGGTACTGTGGATTTGAAGCTTGGGGGATCATTTATTTATTTAAAAATTTAACTTAGACGCTCAGGGTATTGTGGGTTTGAAGCTTGGGGGATCATTTATTTCTTTATAAATTGAACTCGGACGCCCAGGGTACTGTGGGTTTGAAGCTTGGGGGATCATTTATTTATTTAAAAACTGAACTCGGGTGCCCAGGGTACTGTGGGTTTGAAGCTTGGGGGATCATTTATTTATTTAAAAATTGAACTCGGGTGCCCAGGGTATTGTGGGTTTGAAGCTTGGGGGATCATTTATTTATTAAAAAATTTAACTCGGACGCCCAGGGTACTGTGGATTTGAAGCTTGGGGGATCATTTATTTATTTAAAAATTTAACTTAGACGCTCAGGGTATTGTGGGTTTGAAGCTTGGAGGATTGTTCATTTATTTAAAATTTGAACTCGGGTGCCCAGGGTATTGTGGGTTTGAAGCTTGGAGGATTGTTCGTTTATTTAAAAATTGAAGTTGGGTGCCCAGGGTATTGTGGGCTTGAAGCTTGGGGGATCATTTATTCATTTAAAGATTGAACTCGGACGTCCAGGGTATTGTGGGCTTGAAGCTTGGGGGATTGTTCGTTTATTTAAAAATTGAACTTGGGCGCCCAGGGTATTGTGGGCTTGAAGCTTGGGGGGTAGTACTTTTTAGTCATGTCTAAGTCGGAGGCGATGCCTGCTATACTGTGTGTCTTCACTAACCTCTTCATTTTTATTTTAGCTTTGAGTTGTCACCTTTTAAAAATGAAATGTTGAGTTGCAACCTTTTTTATTTGAAACTTTGAGTTGCCACCTTTTCAATTTGAAACTTTGAGTTGCCACCTTTTCAATCGAACGTGCCGAGTTGTAACCTTCTAAAACTACACCGACGAAAATTTGTCGATATATAATTGTATTTTTTTTTTTTTTTTTTCAAGATCTCCGTAAATTTAAGATACCCACGGTGAAATTCAATCGAAGGATTAAATATTCGTATGAGGTTGAAAATTGCGGAGTATATTCATGAAATAATAGCATTTTATGAAGTCAAAAAATTATTTTTTTTTCAAGCTTGTATGTACAGCTGAAAAATCAAGAAAAATATCGAATTTTTGAAATCTCATCATGCCCGAGTTCAACAAAAAAACTGATCAGCTATCCCCCAAGCTCCAAACCCCCAAAACCCTGGGTGCCCGGGTTTAATAAATAAACTGACCAGCTATCACTCAAGCTGTAAACTCCTAAGTACACTGGGCGCCTGAGTTCAACAAAAAAACTTATCGGCTATCCCACAAATATCAATATTGGAGATAAACAGTTGGTTATTTTAATCAACTCGACGCCCATGGTTTTTAATGGAAATCTTTGAGGAAAAACAATCTTTCTTTTTTTTTTTTTACGACACCTAAGGTGTTTTGTTTTGAAGGCGTGAAGGATAAACAATTAATTTTTAATTCAAACCGTCGCCGAGGGTTTTTTAGTCGAATGTTTTGGGGATAAATAATCTTTTTTTTTTCATCTTAACCCCCATGGTTATAGCTTTATGGGCTTGGGGGATAATCAATTAGTTCATTTATTCAACTTATGCACAGAATTTTCTAGTTTAAAGTTTTTAAAATATACTATTAGTTTTTTCATTTTTCTCATGCCCTGGGTATTTTAGTATAAAGCCTCTGAGATAAACAATTTGTTTTTCATTCAACTCTACGCCCAGGATAGGTTTAAAGCTTTGGGGTATAAACAATAACTTACTTTTTTCAAATCTACGCCCAGGGTATTTAAGTTCAAAAGCTTGGGAGATAAACAATTACTTTTTTTAATCAACTTACGCACAGGTTTTTTTAGTATAAAGCTTTAAAAAAACAACAATTACTTTTTTAATTTTTCTCATGCCCTGGGTATTTTAGTATACAGCCTCTGAGATGAACACTTCGTTTTTTTATTCAACTCTACGCCCAAGGCATTTAGGTTTAAATACTTGGGGTGTAAACAATAAATTCTTTTATTCAACTCATGCCCAGGTTTTTTAGTATAAAACTTCTGAGATGAACAATTCGCTTTTTTATTCAAGTCTACTCCCAGGGTATTCAGGTTCAAAGGCTTCGGGGTTAAACAATTACTTTCTTTTTTCAAATCGACGCCCAGGGTATTTAAGTTTTAAAGCTTGGGGGATAAACAGTTACTTTTTTTAATCAACTTACGCACATAATTTTTTTGTTTAAAAATAAAGAATTACTTTTTTAATTTTACTTATGCCCTGGGTTTTTTAGTATAAAGCCTCTGAAAAAAACAATTCGTTTTTTTTATTCAACTCGACGCCCAGGGTATTCGGGTTTAAAGGCTTGGGGATAAACGATTACTAATTTTTTTTTTTTTTTTTTTAGTTCGATGCTCAGGGTCTTATTTCTAATGTTTGGTGGATAATTCCCTTAATCATCAATTATTATTTCTCGGAGGTTATTTTTTAATTTTTTTTCCAATCTTAAAGAGTTATTTAGTTTATAAAAATGAATAAATAATTTTTTTTTTTTTTTTAATCACTTTACGATCTGCAATGTCGATAACGTTCGAAACTCATAGCCTATAAACCGCTCAATATATATAGACCGTTTGTTTCTTGGTACGATTGTACGCCCTGAACACAGCTCACCGTCCCCACGAAGGAATATCGTATTCAACCCTGATTTTTTCGGCGAGCCTCACGAGGGTTTAGAACTTGTCGTTTTATTAAATTGTTTATAAAAAATCATTAATTTATCGCTCTCTCCAGCGGTTTGGGGGTTTAGAACTCGTCGGTTTATATAATTGTTTTAAAAAATTATTTATTTATCGCCTCCCCCAGCGTTATGGGGGTTTCAGTTCTTTCAGAAAATATATATTTTGTTATACTTTTAAGCTAAAACGGCATTGAAAAGTCCAAAAAACCACGTTTTTTTCAAAATTTTGAGGTTATGGACGATTTACGTGCAGTAAAACTTCTTAAAATTATAGACAAAAATTTTTCTAAAAAGTACAATTAAAGACAACAATTTTGCACTAAACCTGGTTCTGATCGGATGATTAGAGACAAAGTTATGATTTTTTGAAAAAAAAAAAATTTTCAACTAGGAAGATTAAATGCTTTTTAAATCTGGTTGGGACATCGACCCCCTTTACCAAAACACCCTTAAAAGTTGAGTTTTGAATGACTCAAAAACATACTAAAATTTCAGACCTGGACCAAGTCGGATAATCGAGAAATAAACGAAAAACTACCTGAAATTGTGGTTTCCCATGTATTTTAAATGAGACACAAAAGTCTCTGCGCATGCGCCGTAAATCCGCCAACCGAAAAACTAAATGTGAGGTGTTTTTGTAGGTCCCAAAAGGCACCTAAATCCGAAATTTCAGCCAATTTGGTGAGGATCAGATTTTGGTGATTATGCAAGAGGTCCTTTTTTAAATTTTCAGGTACATATGAGATCAGGAACACACGCATAAACATAAATTATTGAACATAAACTTATTAGAGATACAAGTAAATATTTCAATAGCTCTCACTTTTAATTTTTATTAAAAATGTTAATATTATTATTACTTAAATACTGGTAACACATTTTTAATTTTTAATTTGTCAAACAAATTTTTTAAATTTTCAGGAACAAATCGACGCTTGAGTTCAAGAAGGTGTCAACTCAAATTTTTTTTTATTAACATGACAACTCAGAATTTTTTTTATTAACATGGCAACTCAAATTTTTTTTTATTAACATGTCAACTGGAAGGGAAATTTTATTTTCGAAAATTTTTTTCTAAAAGCAAGGGCGCAACAACTCCTTCCAGCTCGGGGGTGCCCTGAGGTCTGATATCCCCCAAGTCTTGAACCCCCAAAACCCTGGGCGCCCGAGTTCAACAAAAAAACTGATCAGCTATCCTCCAAGCTCTAAACCCCCCCCCCCCCCCCCCCAATACTCTTGACGCCCGAGTTCAACAAAAAAACTGATCAGCTATCCCCGAGTTCAACAAAAAAACTGATCAGCTAACCCCAAGCTCTAAAACCCCAAAACCCTGGGCGCCCGATTTCTACAAAAAAACTAATCGGCTATCCCCCAAGCTCTAAACCCCCAAATACCCAGAGCGCCCGAAATCAATAAAATATCCATGACGACTCACTTAAACCAGAGAAAGGAGATTTTTCGAAGGAAAAAATAACGTTAAAACTTTTTTCCGGGTAAACTGTAATGTTGAAGTTATCGACGATTTAATTTATATATTTTTAAGTCAAAACTAACAATAGCAATTCCAACTTATTTAGACCAGACCAGAGAGCTTTTCCCGAGGAAATCGTAACGTTGACAACTTTTTTCCGGGTAAACTGTAATGTTGAAGTTATCGACGATTAAGGTTTTATTTTTGAAGTTAGAATTTACAATATCTATGTCAATTTATTTGAAGCAGGTTAAAGAGCTTTTTCCGAGGTAATCGTAACGTTGACAACTTTTTTCCGGGTGAAATGTAACGTTTAAGAAATCATCGAATGTAAAGATATTTTTTCAAAGAAAATTTACAATATCTATGCCAACTTAGTTAAACCAGAGAAAGGAGATTTTTCCGAGGAAAACGTAACGTTAAAACTTTTTTCCGGGTAAACTGTAATGTTGAAGTTATCAACGATCAAGGGGTTTTTTTTCCAAGTTAGAATTTACAATATCTATGCCAACTTATTCAAACCAGATTTGGGAGGTTTTTCTGAAGTGATCGTAACGTTGAGACTTTTTTCCAGGTAAAATGTCACGTTGGGGCAATTTTCGAGTATGGTAATATTTTTTTTGTCAAAACTTACAGTAGCAATCTCAAATTAATTAAAATATACAAGGAAGCTTTCCCCAAGTAAATCGTAATGTTGATGTTTTTGCCGAGTAAATTGTAACATTGAGTCAATAAAAAATTAAAATAAAATTTTTCTAAATAAAAATTTTCAATCTCCATGTCAACTTGTTAAAG
This sequence comes from Encarsia formosa, assembly GCA_038277355.1. Classification (NCBI taxonomy): domain Eukaryota; kingdom Metazoa; phylum Arthropoda; class Insecta; order Hymenoptera; family Aphelinidae; genus Encarsia; species Encarsia formosa. The sequence goes on along the minus strand of CM076185.1, from coordinate 19,260,123 downwards.
GCGGACCTGAGAGTTTTTCTCATGGAAATCGTAACGATGAGATATTTTTCTGGGCTAACTCTAACTATAATCAAACGCTTCTTGCAGGGTTTGAGTAAATTATTTGTGGTCATAGCTTTAAAATAAGCCCGAGAAAATTCGACCTATGAAAATTGTAAGAATTTCGCTATTCATAAAATAAGTTTCTCTACGTTAGGAAATTTTGAAATATAATAGAGATTGATAAATTTTATGAAGGAAAAAATTGATTATGGTAGAAACAAAACATGATCGATAAAAAAATAAAAATAAGAATAAACAAATTAGTATATCATTTAACTAGGCAGCTAATTACATGTTTGTCAACCTCGGCTTCGCCTCGGACGACAACTTCTTGTAATTTTAGGCCTTCCCATTCAGCTGCCTAGTTGATACTATTTTTCGACGGTGCCGGGAAGTGCTACTGACGACTGTAGCGGAAGCGGCTGGGAAGTAGCGCTTCCCGGCCGAAGTACGGAAAAAACTATTTTTTAACTTTGAGATTTAGTTTATTGGATCAAGACCAAATAGTTTTCTCAATGTATGTCTAGAAAATAAATGGTTGATATTTTTGGAAAGTTTTGTTGATTTTAGTATCATCAAGCCTGTGAATAGACTGAGAAAAAATAGTTACCTGCGTTTTTTGTCGTCAACTAAAATTGTTAATTCTTATTTGCAGAAAATTTTTAAACTGTATCATAGGTTTATTTATAACTTTCAGTCTTTAGTCCATTTTTTTTAAGCTTATAAAAATATTTATCCTTTTTTCCTTTTTAGATTAATTAATCTGATAAAATCATTAATTCATTACACTGTGATTTTTAAACTATTTAAAAATATAATCTTCAGGGAAAAAAATAATTTAGTAGAAGACATTTTGATTATGAATAGAACTCTGACTTGAAAAGATATAACTTTATTATTGATCAACTCAACGTTACATTTTACCCGGAAAAAAGTCTCAACGTGACGATTTCCTCGGGAAAAGCTCTCTGGTCTGGTCTAAATAAGTTGGAATTGCTATTGTAAGTTTTGACTTAAAAATATATAAATTTAATCGTTTATCACTTCAATCTTACACTTTACCCGGAAAAAAGTCTCAACGTTACGATTTCCTCGGGAAAAGCTCTCTGGTCTGGTTGAAGTAAGTTGGAATTACTATTGCCACTTTTGGCTTGGAAAAATATTACTTTTTATCATTGATAATCTCAACGTTACACTTTACCTGGAAAAAAATCCTCACGTTACGATTACCTCGGGAAAAGCTCCCTGGCCTGCTTTAAACAAGTTAGCATTGATATTGTAGATTTTCACATAGAAAAATATTATTTTAATCGTTAATCACCTAAACGTTACATTTCACCCGGAAAAAGTTTTAACGTTACGTTTTCCTCGGGAAAAGCTCCCAAGTCTGGTTTGAATAAGTTGGCATACATATTGTAAATTCTAACTTGGAAAAAAAATACCTTAATCGTTGATAACTTCAACATTACAGTTTACCCGGAAAAAAGTTTTAACGTTACGTTTTCCTCGGGAAAATCTCCCAAATCTGGTTTAAGTAAGTTGGCATAGATATTGTAAATTCAAACTTGGAAAAAAATACCTTAAGCGTTGATAACTTCAACATTACAGTTTACCCGGAAAAAAGTTTTAACGTTACGTTTGCCTCGGAAAAAGCTCCCAAATCTGGTTTAAGTAAGTTGGCATGGATATTGTAAGTTTTAACTTGGAAAAATAATACCTTAATCGTTGATAACTTTAACATTACAGTTTAGCCGGAAAAAAGTTTTAACGTTACGTTTTTCTCGGGAAAAGCTCCTAAATCTGGTTTAAGTAAGTTGGCATAGATATTGTAAATTCTAACTTGGAAAAAAATACCTTAATCGTTGATAACTTCAACATTACAGTTTACCCGGAAAAAAGTTTCAACGTTACGTTTTCCTCGGGAAAAGCTCCCTTAGTCTGTTTCAAATAAGTTGGCAATGGTCTTGTTACTTTTTACCTGGAAAAACAATATCTTAATCGTCAATTACCCCAACGTTACACTTTAACCGTAAAAAGTGCACCCGTTACTTTGCTCTCGGAAATTTCCCCTTTTTATTGATCGTTATTATTATCACGGAAAAAATATACTAATTACTCTTTTCTCGGAAAAATGTGGCTCATATATTGGCCGATTTTGTTGTTGTTACAGTTATCTCGGAAAATTGTTAATAGTCTAGCCGCCATATAGAAGGTTTTACGTGCAAGTTCGTGCCACGACGGCAACCCTGGTTTAAAAGACGTATTTCGATGTCCTCTTTCGAATTAACCAAGGTTGCCGTGCTCAAAATTACAATAACAACAATTAAACAACAATTTGTATATTTTCATCATACTTTATATACACGCAAGACCCCTTCATATTTCGTATGCGTCTTGGTGGAATGGTTAGGGGTCTTACCTCTGACCCGGGAGACTGGGGTTCCGGTCCCACTACGATTGATTTTTTTTTTTTTTTTTTTTTTTTTTATTTAGGTTCGTTAAATAACAAAAAATTTTAATTTTTATTTGATAATTTTCTTTTTTATTTTATACCGTTGAACATATATACAATAATTATAATTCTTGAAAATCAGTATTTAAAAGCAAATAACTCTTAATTTAACTTAAATTACTTAAACAATGAAAAACTCTGTATCCGACAAAAATAAACAATAATTTTTAATCCGACATTGATTCTTCTAGGATGGATTCAGAATCGCAATCGTTAAATCCGCAGTCGTTGTATTTGTTTTTGCACGTATCAGTCTTTTTGCAATAACAAAATGAACAGCACGGTATACTAGCTGCAACTCAAAAGCTTTTTATAAAAAATTGATTAATTTTGTGAATATTCTATGGGGTTATTCACAAAGTACATCACCAATTTTTTAGACACTTCTGACGCCCCCCCCCCCCCCCTGTAACAGATAGTCACATCTTCGCAAACCCCTCCCCCTAAAAGTACGTCACCATTTTATCATTAACCCCCCCTTTTTCTGGGAAATGAGCTGTTATAACTTTTCATAAGTGTTTAAAAAATTAACAGTAATAATAAATGAAAACAAAAACTTTTAGATGGTATGCTTAGTTTTATTCATAATTATAATGTTACTTATTTTATTATTACTTTCATTTTTATTTTAATACTTGGTGCATTAGAGTTGAATCAATAGTTAATTAAGGATGTTTGGTACTTACAAAAAATTGCAACCGTTTTGTCAATTTTAATCGAATCTTCCAATAATTTATATCAAAATAATCGTTGGAGTTTTTCCCTATTTTTGTCCATCTTAGTTTTTAGAAAAATCGAATTATTTGTTTAAACAATTGAAGAGGTGGTCTAAAAAAATCAAGCATTTTGTATTCTTAATCACTTGTAACTCTCTCAAAAATGCAGAGATCGTTGAAAAAAACATGAGGTAGTTTCGGTGATACTTCAAAGAAAATTTTAATAAGATTACGTGTTCAATTATTTAAACAACTATTACAATTTTCGAAAAACCAAAACGGAGAAAAATAGGAGAAAAATCCAACGTTTATTTAAATATAAATTATTAGAAAATTCAATTAAAATTGACAAAACAGCTGCATTTTTTTGTAAGCACCAAACATCCTTAAAGTAAATTAAAACTATAATACTTTTTAGCAGGGGCGCAACAACTCCTTCCAGCTAGGGGGTATCGTGAGGTCCAACCCCCCCCCCCCCCCCCCCCATGAAACTGACGTCTAAAAAAAAAAAAAAAATGTGAGTTTAATAAATCGACTGGTTAATAATCCCCCAAGCTCTAAACCTCCAAAAGCCCTGGGCGCCCGAGGTCAACGAAAAAACTGATCAGCTATCCCCCAAGCTTTAGACCTCCCAAAACTCTGGGCGCCCGAGTTCAACAAAAAAAACTGGTGGGCTTTCCCCCAAGCATTAAACCCCCAAATACCCTGGGCGCCCGAGTTCAACAAAAAAACTGGTCAACTATCTCCCAAGGGGGAACTCGGGCGCCCATGGTATTTGGGGGTTTAGAGCTTGGAGGATAGCCCACCAGTCTTTTTGTTGAACTCGGGCGCCCAGAGTGTTTGGGGGTTTGAAGCTTGGGGGATAGCCGACCAGTTTTTTCGTTGACCTCGGGCGCCCAGGGTAGTTGGGGGTTTAGAGCTTGGGGAATAGCCGACCAGTTTTTTTGTTGAACTCGGGCGCCCAGGGTATTTGGGGGTTTAAAGCTTGGGAAATAGCCGACCAGTTTTTTCGTTGACCTCGGGCGCCCAGAGTCTTGGACACCCCTAAGTAGTTGTAAAGGGTGTCTACTAGTAAGAGTAAGGCACGGTGTTCTGGTCGCAAGATCGGGGCTCGGGTATGACGCACCCGCCTAACCGAGTTGGTCCACCGTAAGTCCGCAGTCCGGACATACGCCTGCTCTCTCCTGCAATTTGCCTGCGGTGGACCGGTCCTATGGGAGCGAACTTTGGTTTGCTCTTTGGATCGAGTGAGAGGCTTGACCCTTAGGGTCACAGGGCCGTCGGGTTGCCACCCCGTCGGTCTTGATTTCGCAGGCACGAATCAGGGAAGCAATAATGAAGACATTCAACGCCGGCTGCGCCCACGGGCGTCTCGGACAGTCGGCCCTGCGAGCCTCCCTGCCTTGGGTCGGGCATCCGCCCAGCCTAGTTCTCAACAACATCAAGAACCCCCCCGCCCTTCCCGCCCTATCACCCGTTCCAGAGCGGCAGCAACAACAGCCGCGCAACAACCCACTGCGTCATCCTCCCGGTGTATCCAGCGCAGCATATCTCGTATCAATTTTATAGAAAGATAGTATCTTTCTATAAAAATTTCTGAGATAGTACCTTTTTATTCCAAGGCGAGGATATGTTCTTTTAGTAGAGAAAATTATTTTTAAATAATAAGAAATTCGGCCGAAATGATGAATTTTTTGATTTCACTTCTTTTATTAGTTCATTATCAAAAAAAAAATCATCATATTTAGCGTATAGTTTTTTATATAGATTCCTTTTAAAAAAACCAATCGCCATAAATATTACTTTTTTAAAAGTATTTTTTAAAGATTTTATTGCGTAAATTCGGTAAATATTTAAATGTATTTTCTTTTTGTCAACAAGTTCAAAAAAACCAACCTCCATAAATTTATATAAGAGTAATTTGCAAGTTCAACCTGAGACAAACACACACACTCATTCAGAAAAAAATTTCATTTATAATATTGGCTACTGCCAATTATCCACCTCCAGCGCTCAGATCCCCAGCACAACCATTATTATCCACTCACAGGGCACACCATAATAATTGGAAAATCTTTGATGATGATGATCATAGAAAGACTATTACTATCTATTATACTATCTATACTATTCTATTACTATCAATTATTTACAAAAAATTTATGGCTCATAACACATTGCCTCAATATGCCTGCAGTCATATGTCTGCTTTGCTGAGCAGTCAGCTGTGAGCTGTAGTCAGCTGCTTGATACAGCGCCACCAGTCACCTCATGGCTACATGCCCATCTGCACCCGTCAAACTAAGCAGTAAGAGTGAGACAGCAAAAATAGACACGCCCACCGCAGACGTCACGTCCGGTTAGTCTACAGAGAGCGCAGGCAGAGAGACCGGATGCTCAAAACTGAAATCGAATTCCCCTGACTACCGTGAACCAAAGGAAATCAGCGTTTCGAAAAATGAAACGTTCATAACTTTTCAATGCGGGCTTTGTTCGGGTTTTTTTTTATTTTTGTTTTAATTACTCAGGGGATCATCAGCTACACACGGCATGTATAATATATATGAAATAATCATCCTAAAATAGTTTTTCTTTGAAGCGTCTTAACCTAAAACCGAAAATCAAAGTATATAAAGCCCTGCAGGCTTTCACGGCTGTCGGTTTGAAAAAAAAAAAAAAAAAAACCAAATCGCCGTTAAAGCCCGATTGAGCTTTAGGATTTTTCTTAAAAAAATAATAAATTAGATTAGATAGCATAAAAAATAAATGAAAAAATTAATATTTTAAAGCTAAAATATCTGTTTTTATTTTTATAATTTTTAAAGTTAAATGTCTTCACAGCTTGAATTAAAGGAGTTTTAATTGTTAATAAATCTTATTTTTTAACTCTAAATTCATCATTTATTGTTTGCAACCTGCAACTAAGTTCAGTTCGATATTTTTGTGGTTATAGCTTAAAAAAGTTGTTTTTAAAAAAATAAAGATTCTCATTTTATTTTATAGAATTCTACAAAGAAATTTAGTCCATTTACAGAAACAAACTATTTAATTATTCAAAAAATGATTGCAAAAAATTCTCAGTAACAATGTATTTAATGTTTCAATTTAAACGCAATTCAAATTTTGAATTTAACGTTCTCAACCAATCAAATCAATTATAAAACGAAGAAATTCGAACATGCTTCATAATTATAAAGAGGGATATTGCAAATCAATTTTCGATTATTCTCAAAAAAATACGACTCTATTCGTAATAATATTGGACTTAATTATTGCACCACTACTTATCATTATTTTTATTTTATTATTTTTCTTCTTTTTATTTAAAAAAATTTTTAAACATATTTTGTTCATTTGCACCTCGACTTTGACTAAAGAAAGCATCTCGAGGTTTTTAAGCTTAAATTTTCATGTATATGGATCAAGCTTTTGCGCTAAGCGGAAAAATCTCGAGCGCCCGGGTAGTTTGCTATTAAATTCTTGATTGAACCTATCGCATCGAATCGTATTAAAAGTGATCAAAGCTTTGAATTTAAATTTACAAATTAAATTAAATTGCAGTCGTATTTTTTCAATATCTTACTCATCTCTCAGAGTAATCAAATGGAATTCTATAAAAGTGAGTTGAAAATATATTAACTAGTCGTTCAAGCATAAGAATGCAAGTAAGCAGAAAAGTTGAGCTTTGATCAAGGCTTTAATAATTGAGATGGATCGATTCTTCGATCAAAAAGCATTAGCATCTTTTTTTGCGAATCTCAGTAAAATTTCGTTGTATGATTCAGTTTGAATATAGTAGAATCCAATACATAATAATGAGATGAGACTTAAATGTCTTTCACGGCTTGGGAGTGCCCATGAACTTGTTCCAAATTTTTAGGTATACTTATATAAATATTTTTTCATACCTCTCTCCCGTGTTTTTCAACAAAGCTTTTTTCTCGATTACCCCCCTCTAGGTGGCTTTGAGTTATAATCACAAACGATATTTTCAAATGTTTGGATTGGGTGAGGTCGCCTTGCGTCGCACATCGTCCATATCACCACAGATTTTTTTTTTTTTCTTCATAACTATTTTAAAATGGTTTTTATGTTTGTTTCATTTGTTTCTTATTCATTGTAATTAAATTATAATTATTTTTATTGAAGCGAAGCTTTTTATATGAGGAGTGAATCCGTAAAAAACGACACAAAAAACCGACCCATAAAAGCGACACCACGATATATAGATATGTTTATGTATGTGTATATGTATATATAGTATCTAATATCACCTAGAATATAGCAACCCTTCTAATATAGTGAGATATATCTTACTGTATTATATAGTAGTTCTCCTTCTATCCTGCCCCCCCCCATGCCCTCCCAATGCCCTTTTTTCCATTAAAAAAATCCTTAAGTAACCCTAAAACTGTCCCAAAATATGCTTATTTTCTTGTTTTTTTTATTTTTCTTACACGGAGAGAAAAAATATGGCTTTTTACCATGGAAGCAATTTTTTAGAAATTGTAACTGAAACACGCAAAGAACTCGGCGGAAGCCGGTAAGGCATACCGAGAAAAAAGTCGGGTGAAGTTACGCCCGAAAAATCGGCGGAAGGTTTCTGATTTTTTCCAAAGCCTATATAGGTATATGCCGCGGCCGAGTACTGCCAGCTGGGCTGTAGCGCTGGAGCTTGATGCAGGCAGATGACAGATCCATCCGCTTTTTCAAAAACGCTGTCAATTTTTATTTGTTTGAACAACTTCTTTCAAACTTTTCAGAAATGTTCTTTAGGACCTAATGGAAAACTTCTTCGCTGGAAGTTTTTTCAAATATGAACTTTTATGCTTATTTTTTTAATCTAAAGTTTTTGGTTATAAACTGTTTACTTTTATTTTTAAATGTTAATTACTCGGTTCTGAAAATTTTTAAAAATATTTGAACAACTCCGTTGGCAGCGGTAAGGGTTCAAGAATATAAAGCTAAAATTTCGTCAAAAAATATTAAGTGGTTTTCGAGTTATCGCGATTTGAACTTAAAATGCGAAAAAATGCGTGAATCGAGAAAAATTCAAGTTTTGGCTCAACAATCGATAACTCGAAAACCACTTAATATTTTTTGACGAGATTTTAGCTTTATATTCTTGAACCCTTACGGCTGCCAACGGAATTGTTTAAATATTTTTAAAAATTTTCAGAACCGAGTAATTAACATTTAAAAATAAAAGTAAGCAGTTTATAACCAAAAACTTCAGATTAAAAAAGTAAGCATAAAAGTTCATATTTGAAAAAACTTCCAGCGAAGAAGTTTTCCATTACACTGAGAAAACGATCCTCTTGAGACAAAAGGAATCCTTTTGTCGCAAAAGGAAAATAATCTCAAAATAGACCCTTAAATGAAATCCTTTTGTTTCAAAAGGAAAATCCTTTTCTAAAGAAATCCTTTAGCGAGAAAAGGAATTCCTTTTGAGGTAATTTCGTTCAGCGAATAATTAAAAATGCTTAAAATAAAAAAAAAAAATTATTTTTTCATCCTAATATTAGCAAAGCATGCTCACAATAATTTTTGAATGCTGAAAAAATACTAGTGCACACTTAAAAAGTCCTAGTCATATTCTACATGACCTGGAATCGAACCCGGGACCTTTAAGATAGAAATCTCGTATACTCTGCCGCTGAGCCATCGCACCTTCGTAGTAATTTAATAATAAATGGTCTATATAAATAAAAAGCGGCTTACAAATAAATAAATGAAGTGTTAAAGGGATGCAAAGTCACCGATTCAGAAAATCAACTATTTTTTTTATATTACTTCTGTTTTTTTTTTTTTTTTTTTTTTTTACTTATTATTAAAATAAAATTTAAGAAAGATTTTGTCAGTTGCCGAGTAAGGAAATATATTTTTACATTTTAAATCTCAAAAGTTATAGACTGTTTTTAAATTCAAATTTTTTTTTTTTTTTTTTTTTTGAAATAAGAAAATGTTTAATCCTTGCGAATAAATACTTTTAACTTAAATATTATTAAAATTAAGTTTAAAATTATAATGAAATGTACTTCTATTATTTATTATAATTTTTCTATTTCGTACGAAATAAAAAAATTTATTTCATTTTTTTAAAATCAGTCAAAAGGAAATCCTTTTTTCAGCAAAAGGAAATCGTTTAGAAAAAAAAAAAATTTTGGAAAATTTTCACGAAATTATATCAAAAAGAAATCTTTTAACGGTAAATGCAAATATGCATTACTGCAAAAGGATCCTACTAAAAGGATTTTAATTTTACGTCAAATACAATGGATTTTACGGCGAAATTATTTTACTTTTGCAATAGAAGGAATTCAACTTCCCGCAAAAGATTGATAGTCAAAAGGATAGTAATTTTGTCGTAAATAGACCATTTTTCTCAGTGTAGGTCCTAAAGAACATTTCTGAAAAGTTTGAAAGAAATTGTTCAAACAAATAAAAATTGACAGCGTTTTTGAAAAAGCGGATGGATCTGTCATCTGCCTGCATCAAGCTCCAGCGCTACAGCCCAGCTGGCAGCACTCGGCCGCGGCATATACCTATATAGGCTTTGGAAAAAATCAGAAACCTTCCGCCGATTTTTCGGGTGTAACTTCACCCGACTTTTTTCTCGGTATGCCTTACCGGCCGCTTCTTTCCGCCGAGTTCTTTGCGTGAAGGTCTGTGAAAAAAATCATTCAGCGGTGGCAAAAAACCATGGAACACTACTGTGGTGAAATCGCAAAGCGCTATGGTTTTTAAGCCAATCAAAATCTGTCATAGAAGAAGCCACGCCTTCGCGCACGTGTAAAATTTTTCCGCAGTTTTTGGTTTCTCAACAAGGGTTACTTCCTTACCGACAGTGTCTAACCTTAAAATTTTTTGATCTCGCACTTAAAAATCGGTGCAAAGCACCGGAATTTCAGTGCATGACATCCAGAAAGTAGTGACCGTAACTCATTTTTATGTCTCTAAAGCCATCACTTTTGAAGTGCGCCCTTCTTTCCGTGATACCTATTAAGGAGACCACATGAATAATCCGTTGCCGTAAGAAAGTTGCTTACCGCCGCTTACGGCTCCTTACGGCTCTTTACGGCTGCTTACGGACACCCAACGGCTCGGCGCGTTCTCGAAGGTTATGTTTACTCTTCAATCGAATCGTTTGCTCCGAAATATTCTCGAGTGTTATTGTTGTTTATGCACCGGTAAAATAAAAGTTAATAAAATAGATAAAAATGAAGAATCAACAACAACTGCGCAAGTGTTTAGTGCAACTCGAAGCTGACATAAAAAAATTTCATGAAGCATTAATATTTGAAAAAAGAAAAAGATGGATTAAGGGGGGGGGGTAGGGTCTGAGCGGTCAAAAAATGATGATTTTTCGATGATTTATAGTGAAGCTCCTGTTTATTATAATTTAATAAGAATTTATATACATATCATACAACATTCAAAGAACATTCTGTCAAAATTTCAGATCAAAATATTAAAAATTGAGGCAATGGGAGCCAACCAAACAAGGCGCTTCGAAAAAAAGATGAGTTGCGGTGAAGGCTGTAACTCGCGAACGGTTCATCTGAAATCAAAAAATAAAGTAGATTTAGTTAATATATTAGTTTTTCTCGCCCCCTAGTAGGATCAATTTCATTTTTTTTCAATTTTGAAGTTTTGGCGACGTTTTGAAGCCAAAACACTGTTTTTTGGTCACCAAAACCGGCCATTTTATGGCTAAAACTCGGCCAAAAAAAAAAAAAAAAAAAAAAAAAGTAACTCACTAGGGGGCGGGTTTTTTTATGCATTAAAGACGTATGTTTAATTCTAGAAAGATCGGTGCAGTAGTTTTCAAATGAGAACTTTCACCGACTTTGAAAAATAGTGTTTCGAGAAAAACGCGTTTGAAGTTTTCGGTACGAAAAAAGTGAAGAAAAACTATTTGATTTACAACTTACACTGAATCATCTATTCCAGCTCCATAAAGTAAGTCACCAGCAGCTTCAGCAATGTCCAGGGCATCTTTTTGTCCTTGTCTTCGCCGAATTCTACCTTCTTTGGTTTGAGCGGCGCTTTCGGAGTCGGCTTTCATTATGCGAGTTTCGTCCGCCAGCCTCGCGTACTCATGGGCGCTGCATCCAGTACCAACTCCTGCTGATTGAAGAATCATTAATAAAGCTGTATTTCCTTCATTAAAAATACATGCAGCTATATTTGCTGCAATCTCTACAATGTTGCAGCCAGCAGACGATGTTTTGGGAGCAATTTTCCAAATAAGTTGATTTAAACTCTAGTTGTTATTTTGCGTAAATCCACCAACGCATCTTTCTAAAAGCTCGTCTTTGCTCAGATCTTCGTATATTGGTTTCATTGCATCCAAAACATCAACTGGTAAGGCCTCGTTAGAGTGAGAAAAGTTTTCTAAGGTGTTCAATGCCACAGCTTTCTGGTATTCGCACCAAGAGTCCGCGCCGCTCGGACAATCGTAGTGCTGCGGATCTTCGTCTGTGGATGAGTTATGGGCGTACGTTGCCCAGATAGCCTTTTTCATTTTATAGCCTAAACCCAGAATCCTCATCACGAGGGCAAACCGAGAATTTATTTCAAATCTGCTTCCGTTTTTTTTGCTTGACGGAATGTATCGATTTTCGCAGCGTTCATACTTGACTTGAAGATCGAAAGCTAAACCTACTGGCTTACACGACTTGAACTCAACATTACCGTTGCACACTTTGCAATTTACCAACGTTGAAAGTGTTGTAAACACTTGCAGAAAGTCAATTATACGATAATGTATTTCGGTATCCACTGGCACAGACGGTTGAGAACTTAGCCGAATTTTTTTAGCTGACGCACTTTTTGTCTGCACGTCATTATTTTTAAACGGATTGGGTCTTTTTTTTGGTTTTCCAAGTATTTTTCCTTCAGTTTTACGCGTTTCTCTCGACACTTTACTTGTTCTAACCATTTTAAAACCAAAAAAACCGAATCGGAAATATAAGAAGAAAAATAATCGGACCGCTCTGGTGAACGAACACCGTCAAACTGACACGTCTTTTTTTCCACACAGACCTTTAGAACCGCCTTATACTCTACCTGGGTTCACTGCCCCTCCCTTTTTACGAAAGGGTCTTAGGGGATTACAAAGACCGACTTAGCAGGGGCCTTCAGCGTAGAGCATGCGGGGAGGGGCAGCTGCCTCGACCTGCTCCGCTCGAAGGCCCCAGACTTAAAACTCTGTAACTTTGTGAGTTTTGCTCCAAACCCTTAGAAATTTTAACACAGCATTCTTGAAATGTTTTACTATAAGAAAAAAAAAAAAAAAAAAAAATTCGATTTTTCAAAAATTGCTAGACGCTACCCCCCCTTAATAGAGTATGTTACAAGCGAGCTTTGTATAAAAGAAGAGTATTATTTGGCCATTATTTCACCGTCTTTCAAGAGATGAAATCTGATCCGAAATGTTTTTTCAAGTACACACGAATGTCCTTAGAAACCTTTAATCAATTGTTGTATTTGGTGGAGCCCAAAATCATAATTTTAAAACCTCGCTATGATGTCCCAAAAGCTGAAGAGAGACTAGCCGTAACCATAAGGTAATTTTTTCTCAGAAAAATAAACTATTCTTTTTGATCATCATTTTATTTTATTTAATTATATTTCAGGTATCTTGCCTCAGGGGACAATATTTTTTCATTGGCAGTAGAATTCAGACTCAGTGAAACCACAATTTATAAAATTATAAAAAGTACATGTAATGCTATTTTTAAAGCACTGGCTCCACTGTATTTGCGAACTCCAACTATACGCCCGTTTGGAGAAACATTGCAAAAGGGTTTGCAAAAGATTGGAACCTCCCTCACTGCTGCGGTGCTATAGATGGTACCCAAATAGAATTAATTGAACCTATAAAGTCTGGCTCTCTTTTTTATAACTATAAGAAATATTACAGCATTAACGTTCTTGCGCTCTGCAATCATCGCTACGAATTTACAATGGTTGATGTTGGTGCATATCGAGGCATATGGTGGTCAAAGCGACGGCGGCATTCTTGGAAAAAGTCCAATGAGGAGATACCTGTACGATGGAGAAACCCTACCCCCCGAAGAAAATTTACCTGGTACTAATGTCAGTGTTCCCTACTTTTTGGTTGGGGACGAGGCTTTCCGAATGACCAACAGCTTAATGAGGCCGTTTCCTGGTACAAACCTGACTAAACAACAAAGACTATTCAATTATAGACTTTCCAGGGCAAGAAGATGCATAGAAAATGCCTTCGGTATTTTATTTAAAAGATGGCAAGTTTTTCTCAAACCTATTAGATTCCAACCAGCTGTAGCCAATCTAATAATATTTACTTGCATATGTTTGCATAACTTTTTAATGTCCAAGACACAGAAATTAAAGCGATGTAGAAATGAAGAGGAAGTACAAAATGAAGTTTATGAAGATGATTTGAATGATGATTATTTGTGTAGTGTGAGGGAAAAGCTTACAAATTACATTAGTTCAAGTGCAGGTAGAGTTGACTGGCAAGATGAATTTATTAATATAGGTAGACACCGTGAAGCAGATGAATAAGTGTGATAAAATATATAACAGATTAAATGTACCTATTAAGCATTTTGTTATCTAAAATGTAAATAACAGTGTAAAAAAAATTATTTTCATAAACTAATTATATAACAAAAAAAAGTTGTTTTTCTGGAAAAAAAAAAATTTATAAACAATTTTGTAACCACATTGTATAATGACATCTTGGATTAATAAATAAAATTCAAGTTTTAATATAATTTACTTATTCCTTTTTTATTATGAAACATATACATTACAATCAGCTGATTGCAAAGGGTTTCTTGGTGAACAGTGACAAACATTTTTTAAACAGCTATAAGTTTACGCACTTAATTTAAAATAAGTTTTATACATACATGTATTTAAAAATAAACATAAAAAAAATATTAAAGTATACTTTATATCAGTCTTCTGTTAATCACATTTTATTTTACAAATTGTACTTTCCTAGTACAATAATACATTAAATTCAGATTAAATTAAAAATTGTAATCATCAATAGTTAAAAAAAATTCCACTTATTCCAAATATTTTAATAAAATGTAATTATTAAACAATAACAGTTATTGACACAGTAGGTGTTAACACTCAACATTAAAACTTCAATATCTCTTAATAAGATTGACTTTAATCACTACTTGATTCTGAATCTGAATCTGCATCGGAACAATTGTCCTCTTTTAGCCAATCCATCAGTATACCTTTGATTTTCTTCATTGCTTTTTTCTCGGTTAGATTGAATTGAGCTCAAATTTGTCTTCCAAAAAGTTCGATGGGATCATCTAAATTGTCATCGGACTGAGTTTGTTGTATGTGAGGAATTAATGCTATAGCTTCGTTCAGAGTTTTTTGGATACTATTCATAGCTTCTGATGGAGCATCCATTTTGTTATTTTTTTTTTTTTTCTTTTTCTTCTGTGTGTCAGTTTCATTGTCAAAACAGAAACCCATAACAGCAAAGTTTATACTTGAAATTGGCCTGCAACAAAAATTAACACATTAAACAAGTTTAATATTAATTTATTGAAAATTTTGCAAGTCACTATAACATAAAAATAAAACACTTACACATTTGGCTCATTATTCTTTGACAAATTTGATACTTGTGCATAAAATGGCCATTCCTCTCTGTCAGGGGCTCCTGAGCCACTTCGTGTTTCTATATCTTGCAGTTTCTTCTCTTTGGCATGCAGAGTTTTCAAAGAAACATACTTCTTTTTGACATTTTCCACTATAAAATATGATAAAAATTATTCTTTGGATTACTTTTTTAAAACTTATTTCCATGTATTTATATGATTAAATATTCTATCAACGCTTTCCATATTAAAAGAAAAATTTGGATTCTGCACATGAGAATTTTTTAATAAAAAGACAAAAATAAAAAATAATAATGTATAAGCATGTCTACATTATAATTGAGTGTTTAGTTCCACATATTTTTAGAAAAGTTGTTGACACAATGTGATTAAAGATACATGATTTAATGCTTCATTGCAACATATTGACATAAAATAATCTGAATTTGAAAGTTTGGTCAAGAAATACCTGAATCACTCATTGCAAATGCAACTTGTTCCCATGCCAGCATCTTTGCATTTTTATCTCTGTATATTTTACTGGACATGTCATAAATAGCGGGAAACTCTCTAATGGGTGGTCTGGTGTTACAGGTGGAAAGCTTGCCGTTCGTTTTTCATGCGTATCTCAAAAAAAAATCAAATTAAAGAAAAAAGACAAAAAGGAGATTTGTTTATCGGCGTTCACGGCCTGCTGCACGGCAACCCATACATCCTAATGTGCTGAAAAAAAATAATTGGGATAGGCCAAAGACTTTGGTCTATAAAAAAAAAAACAGATTTGGTTATACAATAATTAAATGAACGCTTTATTTAATCCTGTATTTCATTCCGCAAACGGTTACAAAGTTTTCCGAAAGAAAACAAAAAAAGGATCGACTTGGTTATCGGTTATCAACGAATGTTTAAACTATTAATATAATTAAATTTATCCTATCCGAGTTTACGGTGGCGTCCGAGGAGCTGTGAGCCGCTGCTAAATGTGGTAATCACCAGGTATAATCGCGGGCCTCATCCGACGTGGTTTGGGTTTTAACGCGATGAGACAAACGGACCGTGACTGCCGCGACAGATAGTCAATAGGATATTAGCCAATACGAGGGCACTTACATCTTTCTCACTGGTGAAGGCTGGGGTGGCTGCTCTCACAGGTCGGCGTCGGTGATGGTCCTCGATTCGGCAATTTTGATGCGTCGGTCCGACGCGGCCAAGACTCGGTCGGAGTGGGCTGTCAGTTTTACTCCGCCCTGGTACGGCAAAGTTCCCGGCGCGGTTGTTCACTAACCGAGGATTGTGGTGAGGCACAATAAATCGATTCGTAGGCCTCAATGGGCCCGGCGATGATGATACTCGCGCACACGAATAATTATATAGTTACTGGGTAGAATGAGCTGTCTAATGCACCGATCTGATATTTAAAGTTCAGTGTGCACTAGACAAAGGTAGATTCTTAAGTGCCGCTCCCGTCACGGCCAGCCTGCCTCGCACCTTGCGTCGCGCCCTCGGGACCCAAATTTCAGTGGTGGGGCGCGTGAGCGACTTCTCGCTCTTTGACCTATGACTCGGCGTGGTAGGGGGTCTTGTCGCTGTGAACCGAAAAGGACATCACGCGATTCGTTCGAACCTACCTTACCGACTCACTGCTCCTCCGAATTTTTTATCAATAACACAAAAAAAAATAGAGAATATAAATAAATAAGAAATAAATAACATAATTTACATTGATCAAAGCCCATGCAAGGCGAGGCCCTTGCACTAATTGTGTCAATAAATGTTTGTGTTTCGTCTGTGTGCATCGGAACAATATTATTTTCTTCATCTTCACTCATTTTTACGATAAATTAAAAAAAATTTAGAAATGCAAAAGTGTCGAGCTGAGTTTGAACTTCTTTGTTTACATTCGCGAAATCTCAGTTATCCAAAGATGTACATTTTATATTTATATATATGCGGTGTTGCCAAATGTTAGTATACCTACAGATTACAGACTACAGAGTACAGTTTGATATTAGAATTTCACTGGGCTTACTTATGTATTTATTTTTATCAGAACTTCAAAACTTCAAAACAAATGGTTCATAATTACGCAATAATATTATTAGCTAGCTTAACTGAGTTATCGGAATATTTATAGGACACACTCACTTATACTTGTTTTAATCAGACAAACAATCATTGAAAAAGCAGATCCATTATCTGTACAAACTTAGGTATGCATTTTTACAAGTTTTCAATAATTTAATATTTTGTCAATTTGTCAAGAGAGGTTTTAATTTCAAAAATTACAATGAAATAAAATTAGTGTTGAATTTTGATAAATCTTTTCACATTTAAATTTTTGTCAATTGAAGTTTCTTTATGCTAACCTCAAAATCTAAAATTTTCAATTAATGTTGTTTTCCAATTTTATATTGTATATAGAAGCTGAGATATTTAAAAAAAAAGTTGTTTAAATATATTAATATGTAAACATAGCTTGTTTTCATTTTTAATTATACTGTAAATTTGATGGAAAGTAGTGTCAACTTTAATTGTACTTTAAATTAGATAAAAAGTAGTTACATTACTTTGAAATTTTTTCATGATTGAATATTTTATTAACCTTTTTAGCAGAGATGAATCTCAGTAGGGCAAACATGCACGATTTATATTGCAGCAACGCAAGCGATGATGTTGATATAATTGAAGATGATAATGATGATTCTGGAGAAGATGTGGGTGGCAACCGACACCAAGATATAATGTTGATTAGGACAGTAAAAAATCATCCCATTATATTTAATAAAAAAAAATTTAAATCAAAGCAGGAAAAATCAGAAAAATTAAAAGAGGCATATGAGAATGTTGGAAAAAATTTAAATTTATCAGGTATTCTTCAAAATCTTTTAATCTATCATTTAACTTAAGTAAAAAAATTTCATTAAATATTTCATAGGAAATTATTATATGCTTACTTAATTACATTTGCAGCCGAGCATGTAGAACAACGATTCAAAAAGTTCAGAGAATCTTATAATAGGAATAAAAAAAAATGTCAATTGGCGTACCTTGAACCATTCATTGTACGAAGAAAGTAATGAAAAATTTTTTTGAAATTAATTTACATTGTATATTTTTAATTTTGTTGCAACTAAAACTAGTACTGCAACAACAACATTATTATTACACAATATGGATTATATAACGAAGTTTTTTACATTTTTCAAATTTTAGATCTGCCAACAGTAAACTTCAAAAAATAAGTGGACAAGCACATTCAAGTAGTCCAGTAATGAATCAAAAAACTCTACAGCCAAATGTGCCAGAATCAAGTAGTAATAATTCAGAGCCTGTCAGTAGTGTCTTAGTTCTAGAGGTAAAATATTTATTAATGTTTCAAATAATGGTCAATATTACATGTCTTTATTTGATATTTTCTTAGGGATTTGATCCTACATATGACATCACATCACTCGGGCAGATTAATAATGAAATTGATTGGCTTTGTAATAATTTATGCAAGATAAACTTTTACTTCAACTTGCTATTGGCAATATTCTCCAGCAATAATAATTCATATTATTTTAAACAGGAAGTAGAAAATACTCCTCCTATAACATCACCAGATGTATCAGGTATTACTTCTTTTAGATTATCGAGAAATCAAGGGTTAATAAATACACAGAGTTTATCCCCAAATCAACCCAGGATATCTCAACAGGTAAACTGCTAGCCTTAAATCTTGCTTTATATTCACATATCTTTTGTAATAAAAATTGTTATAATCAAAAAATTTTATTTTATTTTTTTATTAAATATATGGGCTATTGCCCATTACAAATTTCTCTCATTTTTAGATTACCCCAGAAGACACCTTGGTCGAAAGTGTAACTGACCTCTCGGGCAGTACTGCTACATGTTTAAGAGCGCAAACAAGGCTTACCCAGACACCACAGGTACACTAAAATTATATATTTTTTTTATTGAAGTAGTATTTAACCAAAGGACAACATCTTATTAGTAAATTAAATTATCATTTTTAGATTACTTCAGAAGACCCTGTGATTGAAATTGTACCTGACCTGTCGGGCAGTACTCCTACATCATTAAGAGGGCAAACAAGACTTACACAGATTGGACAGGTACAATAAATTTTATTTTATTTTTTCATATAATTGGTTTAACCAAAGAACAACATGTCAATAGTAAATTATTTGTATTTACAGTCTGCTTAAAAAAATGGGGCACCAAGCCAAAACGTTAGTGGAACTATCAGTGGTGGTACGCCAAGAAAGGTACAAAAACTGTTTTAATCAAAATATTATGGATAAAATACATTTTACATAAAAATTGTTAAATAATAGTTTCAAGCTTAATGTTCTTACTAGGATTAAAATGATTAAAAAAAAACCAACTTAGTTACAACTTTAACAAAACTACATTACTACCAAATTCAAATAATTTCTTTTACAGCGCCTACCATCTGTAATCAACAAAAAAAATGATAAAAAAGAAAAAAAAAAAAAAGAGGCAGCTTGAAGATAACAAGGCTCTTGCAATATTAATTATCAATAAAATAAGATCGATACCGGACGACATTAATAGAAAAAAATCTATCATTCATGTTACAAATACGGTTTATGCCCACTATCCGGATAATCATGAGAATCGATATGACAATAATGATTTTTAAAATAAAATAACTTATTCTATATATACATGACTGCGCAATGCTGTAATGTATTCTTTACATTTTAATAAACCAAACTTTTAAAAAAAGAACATTATTTATTAACATATTATTTCACAAACACCTGTTTCCTGTTGATATCAAAATACATTTTTTAAGAACTTCTAGATTAAGTTTACTTTTTAAAACATTTTCAAAGCTTTTTGAATATTTTTATGCTGCACTCTGCTGTCTGCAGCGAACATAACCTTCAAGAACGCGCCGAGCCGATGGGTGTCCCTAAGCAGCCTTAAGGAGCCGTAAGGAGCCGTAAGCGGCCGTAAGCAACTTTCTTACGGCAACGGATTATTCATGTGGTCTCCTTTAATCTTTTAACGATTCTCCGTGAATTGAATCAGTAAGAAAGTGGGCGGGGCATAAATGCGAAAAACCACAGCTCCACGGCTTTTTGTCATGTGCTCATGGTTTTTTGCCACTGAGTCAAGCTGTGACATTTTGCCACAGCGCCGTGACAATTTTACATGCTAGCTTTTAGTTACATTTTCTCATAAGCCTTCCATGGTAAAAAACCATATTTTTTCTCTCCGTGTACAGTTATCTTCCCATGCCCCCCCCCCCCCCCCATATATTTTTTAACTGCATATATTTTTTAACTAAAAGTTACTAATCTCCAAGTAGTTCGATTTTAAAAAGAAAGAAAGCGCCAAACCTTATGTAAAAAAACCAGAAGTTTTTAACAAGAAAATTGGTTTCAAAGATTATTATTTTTCGACAATTAACAAAAAAGCAATGGGCATCTGGTGTTCTGAGATAAATAAGTGTTTGGAAGATGATCTTGTTGATAAAGATTTTTCTAACAAGTTTTGCTGCAAAAAATTTTTTTTTCAAACATGTCTCGACTAGACTATATATACAGTCTCGTCTCGTCTCGGTCACGCTGATACTTGGTCTCTTCTCGAGTCTCGTCTCTCCGACCTCAAGACGAGAAAAGTCTCGACTCGGCGGCACTCTACTTGGCGTTTTAAAAAGTTTAATGGTGATTTTTGTGATTTTTTTCACTGCGTTATTGTTGTAATAAATTTTGGGACGGGTTTTAATTAAGTTTGATCGATTATATTGACATAATTATTAAAAAACTTTTTACTTAAATATTGACTATAATTCTTAAAAACTTTTTACTCAAACTCTAGCTTTAAAGTAAGTCCTACAGAGTTTTTAAGATTGCACAGTCGCTGCAGGAGAGAACTATAGAACGCTATACTTTTGCGAGTATGTCACAGGAATCTCCATCTCTTTCGCACTTGTGTAAAACATGGCGCACGGAGAGAAAAATAGTACATATCGACACTAGTGCCTAAAACAAGGCAAAGTTTTTTCACACGGCGCGAAGTTATCGCACGAGCGAAGCGAGTGTGATAGCGCATGCGCCGCGTGAAAAAACCTTTGTCTTGTTTAGGCTCCAGTGTCGATATGTGCTTTATCGAATCGAGTGGCTAAAACATGACAACTTCAGGTCGTGCGTAGAAAAATGTTTTAGCCACGAATGCGATAAATATGGTTTTTTACCATAGAAGGCTCATGAGAAAATGTAACTAAAAGCTAGCATGTAAAATTGTCACGGCACTGTGGCAGAATACCACAGCTTGACTCAGTGGCAAAAAACCATGAGCACATGACAAAAAGCTGTGGAGCTGTGGTTTTTCGCATTTATGCCCCGCTTACTTTTACACTGATTCAATTCACGGAGAATCGTTAAAAGATTAACATCACGGAAAGAAGGTCGCACTTCAGAAGTGATGGCTTTAGAGAACTTCGAAAAATGAGTTACCGCCACTACTTTCTGGATGTCATGCACTGAATTCCGGTGCTTTGCACCGATTTTTAGGTGCGAGATCAAAAAATTTTAAGGTTAGGCACTGTCGGTAAAGAAGTTACCCTTGTTGAGAAACCAAAAACTGCAGAAAAATTTTACACGTGCGATTGGTTTAAAAACCATAGCTCTTTGCGATTTTACCACAGTAGTGTTCCATGGTTTTTTGCCACGGCTGAATGATTTTTTTTCACAGACCTTTCAGTTACAATTTCTAAAAAATCGCTTCCATGGTAAAAAGCCATATTTTTTCTCTCCGTGCGACTAACCAAAGATTTAAACGTTTGATGAATTTTTTAACTAATTTTAACATGTCCCCAAAAATTCATTTAGGCTGGAAAGCGTGTATATCAAATATTTTTCCATCTCTTGGATTTTTTTCATTAAAATCTTTTCCGTCGACTTAATGAATTTCTATGAAAACCGTGAAAAACGGTAATTTCTCATTTGATTACGTGTTTAACTTCATTTTTTCATATCTTTTTTTTTAACCAATACTTTTGGATGCTCTAAAAATTTATGTGAGCTACTAACTTATTATTAACAACGTTTTAGTCAAGTTTCATGCAAATCGTTAAGGACATTCGAGTACCGACCCTGCAACCTTAATTCAAGATTAATTTTATTTAATTCAAATTTACTTGATATAAATTTTTTATAATTATATGAAATTTTAGTTATTTATAAGATTCAAACTAATCAATTCGTTTTATATTTGTTTCAGGTAAGATCATTCAGAATCACAGAACCACTTTATTTTTATTTTGTGATATACTTAGGTAAGTTTACTCAAATAATTGCGTTTTGAAAATTTTGAAGTTTTAAATAAAAACAAAATTTAATTGATTTGCTAAGGAATACTTGAAATTATTTGTGAAATTATGAAAGACACGAAACATTTTTACGTTACTGCTCTCTAAAGTAAAATTAGTTTACCATACTCATTAAAATTTATCAGATCGACCAACTAATTTCCCATTTGAGTGCTTAGTTAAGTTAAAGTTTCTTGTGTAATCAATAATTAATTTAAAGGTCTATATATCTGTGTAACTTTAAGGTACAAATAATTTATATCGGCCTTCAGTTTAAAGTTGGTTTGCGCATTTAAATTTTAATACATTTAAAGTAGTAGGTACGGTGCGAGAGAGATCGCTGTACTTGTTCACTAAGAAAATGATTCATTTGAGACAAAAGGATTCCATTCATTACAAAACAAAATTATTCTCAAAATAGCCATCAAGTGGAAATCTTTTTCCAGCAAACGGAAAATCCTTTTCAGGAGAGATCCTTTATTGAAAAAAGGTTGAAGAAAGGAATTTCTTTTGAAGTAAAGTTGAAGTGATTTCGTTCAGCAAATAAATAAAAATCATTGAAAAAAATAAAAATAAAAAAAATAAAAAAAAATAAAAAAATAAACCCTTTATTTTATCTAAAAATCAGTCGAGAGCGCTCACATATTTTCTTTTAAGTAGGATCACCTGACTTTTTTCCACGATTCCTAAAATTTTGAGAAAACATAGTTTTTATACCATAGATTCTAGTCCATCTATAAAAAAGAGAAGGCCATTTTCGATCTTAGAGTTAGAGATCGATTGTCAAAACTGAAGTGCTATTGGTTAAAAAAGTTTCAAACTTTTATTCGTGATGTCATTGGTCGATTCCATTTGGTATAGAAATTCAAAACTTCGTCTGCGAGCAGAAGGCTAACCTTTCTGCGTAGAGCCAAGAGGCTTCTTTCGTACTTAAAAAAAAACTATAAACAATCTATAAAAGAGGAAGCAGTATTTCAAGTTAGTAATCTGAGTGAAGTGCAAACAAATATCGAATTAAGAGTTAACCAATCATTCAAAAATAGAGGTTATGCGGAGTGCTGTTCAATCTATCATAAGAAAGTCAGTTACAAAAAAGTAAGTATTCTTATTTTTTCTATAAGAAAAAAAAGTTAAGTCATCAATCATATAAGTTAACTTTAAAAAGCAGTGCAAGGAGTCTCTTAGTGTCTCTAATAAGGCAGATAAAAACAATATTCTGCAAGTAGTATGTTTTTCTATTTTAGATATAGTTGATCAAAACATAATCAAAACTTTTTTTTTTTTTGTATTGAAAATTTTCTGAAAAGCCATTATCATCTCTATTGTGTTTCTGATTAATTTAATATTTTATGCGTATAATCTCTACTGTTTTGTGTTCTTATTTCGTTATTAATATTTTACCACTCTTTTTAGCGCAACGATACAAAAATTTCGTACACCACCAAAAAGACATCGAATCGTTTCTCCCTTGAAAATTAACGGATTCTCAGGATTCATTTATCCATCCACACAAATAAATTATAATAGTGCTATTTTAAGATCATCGACGATCAAAACAGTTTTTTTTAAAGTTGATGTAAATAAATAAAATTTTAATTTTATGCAAATTTGAAAAAATAATTTTTCTATTTTTCGTCTACTTTCTAGGGATGGGCGATTATGGCCGATTAATCGGTGAACCGATTAATTTTAATCGATTAATTTTAATCGATTAATCGATTAATTTTAATCGATTAATCGATTATTTTTGAGACCGATTAATCGATGCTGATTTTTTTTTAATTGTAATTTACAGTACTTATATTTACAATTTAATCTTATATTAATTTTTCAAAATTATTTTATAATAATCGATTTTTTTTATTACGATTAATATTTTACAATTAATCGATTTAACAAAAATCGATTAAATTTTTTAATCGATGTTGAATAATCGTCGATTTTTTTAATAATCGACCATCTCTACTACTTTCAAATAATCAATGCTGCTTTTTTTCAGTGTAAAGATAAAAAATGATCTTCAATCTATTTTTTTCTATACTATACCGACGCAAAACCACGGTGCAGAAAGAAATCCCACGGCTAACCTGATACAGCAGCGCGTGCCACGTGGGCTTCAGAGCAAAGCAGCTGTGCTGTAGCGTTTAACTTTTTGTAGATATTTCAAGATGAAATTGATAATTTTATAGAAAGGATATATTTAGCGACCATCTAACCTCGGCTTCGCCTCGGGCATATATCGCGCAGTACAGCAATGTTCAACTTTCTGCCCTTGTATTGCAATATACTATTACATGTTCTTTCAATGTTCAAGTGTAACGAGTAAAAATTTCTAGTATACGCTATCCGTACGAAGTTATTTAAACCGCAGAGAAAAAACGTAAATTTTTAGTCAATTATAAGTAACTTGTTTTTCGTGATTTTATTTAATCTTATGCCAAAACCGGCTATTTTTTTTAGTATCATGGAAAATAAATTAAATAATAACATATTTATTGCAATTTTGATTAATTTATTTCAAATTACATGAAAAACATACAGGATTTTATGAAAAATTACATATTTCAATGTGTTTTGTGATACTTGATGTAGATCCATAATAATAACTTATTAATAAAAAACAAAACAAACGTTTAGTTTTTGTGAACTACACAAACTTTATTCATATGACAGCTGTTTCGACGTCTTAGCGTCTTCATCAGATTAAATACAAACTGTAACTTAAATGTAGGTTTACAAACGTTTATATAGTATAATTTTGTGGGTGTGGTAAGATCATTCTTCCAATAATACTTCTAACAATGTAAACATAAGAACTTGTAATCAAAACAGATTAAGCAAAGGTGAGTTATTTAGATCTAGCTGATTATTTAATAAACATCCTGAGTTTTTTAATCTATTAATTTCAAGAGACTCTAAAGCATTAAGTAAGCTTCCTTTCTGGCAAATATGCAATACTTCATATTCACCATCAAAAACATGGCTTTCCTCATTAAGGTGTTTCGCGTAATTCGAATTGTCTCCCCTAATATTAAATTCATACAAATGTTCTCTAATTCTCTTTTCAAATTTACGCCCCGTTTGTCCTACGTAAACTTTAGAAAAAGAGATTGAAAACTCTTTAAATTTTCTTGATCTTAGTATAACAAAAAGAAAAATTAATTCTTTTGAGAGTGACCTGATATTAGGAATATTTCATAAACCTACTCAGACTGATACAGTTATACATTATAATTCTTGTCATCCTCATACACAAAAAATGGCATCTTTTAATTGTTATATACATAGATTATTGTCAATCCCAATGCCCTGTGAGAATTATACGAAAGAACTGAATATAATTAAACAATTAGCAATCAATAACGGTTACTCATTAGAATTAATTGATAGATTATTAAAAAATAAGAATGAAAGGATGGCGATTAAAATTATTTATCCTTATTCTGATCAAGAAAAAAGATTTTATTTTTCATTTACTTTTATGGGTCAATACTCATCTGTAATTTATGATATTATTAAAAAATTAAATCCGAATATCTTTTTGTCTTTTAGAACAGATAAAAAACTGAGTTCATTTGTTAAAAACAATAAAAACCTTAATAGAATAAATAAATTTGATTCAAAATCTGGTGTTTATAAATTAAATTGTGGTAGTTGTAATAAAGTTTACGTAGGACAAACGGGGCGTAAATTTGAAAAGAGAATTAGAGAACATTTGTATGAATTTAATATTAGGGGAGACAATTCGAATTACGCGAAACACCTTAATGAGGAAAGCCATGTTTTTGATGGTGAATATGAAGTATTGCATATTTGCCAGAAAGGAAGCTTACTTAATGCTTTAGAGTCTCTTGAAATTAATAGATTAAAAAACTCAGGATGTTTATTAAATAATCAGCTAGATCTAAATAACTCACCTTTGCTTAATCTGTTTTGATTACAAGTTCTTATGTTTACATTGTTAGAAGTATTATTGGAAGAATGATCTTACCACACCCACAAAATTATACTATATAAACGTTTGTAAACCTACATTTAAGTTACAGTTTGTATTTAATCTGATGAAGACGCTAAGACGTCGAAACAGCTGTCATATGAATAAAGTTTGTGTAGTTCACAAAAACTAAACGTTTGTTTTGTTTTTTATTAATAAGTTATGAAAAATTACAATTAAAAAAAAAAAAAAATTGATTAAATTTAACTTATAATGCACATGATTCAATTTTCATAAGTGATTATATTATTAAATATAAGGGTTGTTTGCATCGTCGAGCTTAATACTACTCCGGGCGCTGAGGCCGATTTCGTTACAGGATTTTTAGGTCCCCGGAATTTTGCAGCTGATATCTTCTCTGGATTTTAAATTATTATAACATCAATATTATATGTAAACAACGTTAAACCAACATTTTGAATTTACATAAACAAAACAAATTAAATTTCTTGAAGTTTGAGAACTTCGTTTTAACTCAATAACAAAGCTGTCGTGGTCAGATTGCCTTATCGCACCGAGCACCAGCCGAGAAAGAACGACTGGCACGTCTGCAGTAATGACAATTTTAAATGAATAAAAAAGTGATGTTTAAATAAACAATGACTCATTTTTTTGTTCACGATCAAAGTTCGATGTATTAAGATGACTTTTAGCACTTTGGAATAAAAAAAAAATTGCTTACGTTTTTAGTAACAAATAGCCAAAAATGGTCGAAAAAGGGTTTTTTTTTTTTTTAATTTTCAACGATTTTTCACGCAAAAACTAACGAGTTTACGGAAAAATGAAAGGGACATTTTCTCCATATTTTGGCCTAAAGATTAGGATATTTTTTTTTTTTTTTTGAAATAGCACATTTTTTAAATTGTTTATGAAGATTGTTAATAACAAATTTTTGGACTACTTTTGGGATTTCTAACCGAAATATTCGTGTTCAGGAGGCCAAAAAACGAAGATATCAGCTGCAAAATTCCGGGGACTTATAAAAATCCTACGAAATCGGCCTCAGCGCCCGGAGTAACATAATTTTAGCGATTCCGTTCCATCATCTGGGATACGTAAGTCACAGACAGGATTTACGTGTAAAAGTGTTCCATAAACTGGGGCCAAAGCCGAAGTTGTCTAATAAATTGGGACCAAAAGGTCTTGAGTTTAAACATTAATTATTCGATAAAAAAATAAAATTTTCATATAAAAGAAATTTATTTAAGTTCCTAAGAACCTAAAATTTAAGTATGTAAAAAAAGATTTACTCTAACATGCTTTGTTTTTTTAGTAAAATTCAAAACGCTGAAAAGTAGGGATTTTTGTTTCATAACAGGGATCTTTACCTTATTTTATAGAATTTTACAAAGAAATTTTTTCAGTCGTAATACCCTGAGTGTTTTAAAATTATTGTCGATATTTTTTCGACTGCTTTGTTGCACAGCAACGAGGAAGTCAGGTTTGGTAGGTTAAAAATTACAAGCGCGAAGTGCGAGTGATTTTTTGTCAATTTTGCTCCACTAGTTGCTGTGTAAAAAAACTTGAATACTTTTTACAGTTTTGAAGAACGAGGGGTATTCGGTTGGATTATTTTCCCCAGCTGAATTTCAGCCCATAAAAACGCAGTTCCAGCGCTTTGCGAGGGATTTCAAAATCATTTGTTGCTGTTTATTTAGCAAAACTGAGCCAACTATTTTTTAATACGACGAATCGAATTATTCCTTCACTAATAGTGGATAATAATCATTAAAGGACTCGAGTATATATCTCGCTGTGTTAATTACGCTCTCCCGATTGAAGTAAATATTATTTTGAAAAACAGTTTTTTCATATTAATTATTAATCTTATCAAAAATTTCTTTTGCTATACGCAAATGACGAAGCCAAACTTCTTAATATTATAAAGGGTTATTAAAATGTGACTCATGTGATGTTTTTGGGATCAAAGTAGTGTGTTAATAATAAAGCGGCTTTTCGCCGTCATCAGCGTTGACCTGCCGCAGGTATACTCCTGAATATTCCATAATATTATCATCGATTTCTCATCGCGTTAGCCCATAGCGCGTGTCACGTCGCCCAAGAGAAATACAGAATTACTCGATAGTCTAGCTCGAGCGTGTTGCTTCTACCTACTGCTTAAAATTTCAGACATTTCTAGGTGCAGGCTTAAGTGGCTATCTATAAGCCCCCTCCTCTTCTTACCCAATTTTCATTGACCGCCAGCTAGCGTTCGATAGCTGGACCTCTGGGACGAGTTTGAATTAGCTTTTCCATATAATCGCTTAGTCTTTGCAAAAACATTTTACGCTTCTCGCGCGCGTGGTCTCATATGGTTCATTTTGCTTTTAATTTGACTTTTCAAACGGCACAAAGTATATAGCCTTTGTTTTCAATAGAATGAGTAAGTGTATTAAAATTTCATTATAATTTTAGCATGTTTATCTAAATTTGTTCCACTGATTAATTTTGGTATAGGTACAAAACAATTTATAATGATTAAAATTATTCCGATCTGCTGATTCAGAAAACACTTGCATGAATTTAAACCATGTCATAAATTAATCGATAAGAATCGATTTTGAAGTTCATTTATTATTCAATTCAATTTCACTGTTGAATTTGGGTATTGTATGTATTTAATATTAAGAATAAAATATTGCACAATCAAAATTTGTTGCGTCAGATTTTTTTCAATGTATATCAAATTTAGTCTGACTAAAAAAAAAAATTTTTTAAATCATTGTTAATCATAGTGACACGCGATAGCTGCGTACTGGGACAGAATCATCTGTTGAAAAGTCATTGAGCTTACAAAGAAATGTTATGACGTGTAAAATGCTGATCTTGAAACTTTAGGGATTGTTTTCTTATGCCAAATGATGAAATAAGTCACTCATATCTCCTGCCAATAGGCCTTATACCTCACCTTATACAACGGCTTACTCTCTAGCTAAAAGATTAATTCTAGCCCATTTTTCGAAAAAAAATGATATGTTACTCAACTTGTGGGTGAAGTTGTACATTTACATCGAGAGTCCCCAAAGTTTTGTCAAGATCGGCGTTCCACATGTCATAACATCTTCTTATTAACTTGATCATCATGAAAAAATATCCCTTGGAGTTTTTGAATTTTTTGTAATAAAATTTATAAACGTAATTTGAGTGTGTATAAAGGCTTTCATAAAAAAAGTTCTCAAACAAATTGGTTTACTTAATATTAAAAGTTTTCATTCGCCAAAGAGAAATCAAGCATTTGTAAAAAAATTATCCTCTGCTGAGAGAGACAGAGAAAAAAAAGAGAAAAAATAACTGAACTAAAGAAAAGATAGTCTGAAACGAAAATGTCTTCCAAAATCTAAAGCGAAGCAATTTTTGTGTTTCACACCGCTCACCGAAACAAGATACAAACTTCTCTTCTTACTTTTCCCCGCTCATTGTTTATTGATCATACTAGAAGAAGCGCCTAGGAATAGCTATTCTAGTTGTGGGTTGCTCAAATTCTACCCGCATTTTTTTGCAATTCCTATCGAAATTTTTTGGGAGTCGACAATCACCACTTGAGTTTTTTTTTTCTCGACTTCTTTCTCATTGATCATACGATTCGCTCTTACTGCCGCCTTAATAAAAACTCTTCTTTTTCGACTCGTTAACTTTAATGCGGCTTTTTTGTAGCTGATTGGTTAATTTGGTAATCACTTTTTTTAATTCAATCAAGAGCAAAGTCAATATTGTTAACAATTTAACGTTTGCATTTTTGATTAGTCAACGCTGTTTTGTTTATGATTATGAAATGTTTCTAAGACTTTTATAGATCATTTATTTTTATTTTCCCTTTATAAAAGAGAGCTATCGCCATCTTGCGTAAACAATTTATTCGTGAGCTGATTGGTGAAGAAGTTTTTAAAATATTCGAAAAGTGCCTTTTGAGGTTACAATCATTGTTTTTTTTCCTATGCGCGCTTGCGCTCTTAAAAACTGTTAGAATTTTTTATTTTATTTATCAAAAATTTCTTTTGAAAAAGCAATAAATAAGGGTCCGTGCGCGCTTGCGCGCTGAGTAATTTCTAGTTTGTTTAAAAGCCGTGGAGTTATAAGAAGATTTTGGTAAAATTAATTATCAGGCACAAACGAACCTTCTCATTTCCATCGCATCGATCTTGAGATTAGAGCAGAGAAAAATATCGCGAAATAAACTTATTACAGTGATAGTTATCTAAAAATTATTTATCGAATTTCAATACTACTATTGAAATGAATACAATATTTCATAGAGATTACAATTTTCGCTGACTGGTTTTAATCCAGAGGATAGATTTGATTTTTTTGATTTGATAAGTTTATTAAGGTGGTACTTTAACCTTTGAGATTAGAAAAAACCATATTTTTCTTTTACATCGAAAGGATTTGATTTTATTCAGTTATTTTTATTGCATATTAAAAAATAAGTTTTACAGAACATTCAGTTAAATTTTTGTAGCAAAGGATTCAAAATCAACCGATTTATTATCAAACTCTCTTTCAAAGAGAGTTTTTTTACGGTACTCATCGCAATTCCTCGCAGAACCTTTTCAAAAATAGTAGCTCAGCGCGCTGCAGCGAATGTAAATGTAGCAACTTTGGAAGAACGAAATGGCGTCTTGAAATCAAGACGAGACCAAGACGAGATTTGAATTTTCACAGTTTTTCAAGACCAAGACGAGACCAAGACAAAGGTCAATCTCGTCTTGATCTTGAAAAATCTCGAAAATTTTTTTTTCAAGAATCAGGTTACCTGATTCAGTTGCAACACCATAATTAAAATTTTCAACCTCAAAAACAACCCAGTCTCATTAGTTGAATATACCGAACCTACAGAGAAGTAGGCAGACTAAATTTACATTACCGCCTTTAAGCACTTTAAGTCCTGACAAGTTTAAATAGCCATGCTTACTTGATTATTCATTAGTCTTGGCTAAAAGTTGTAGCTGTCAAAATGAATAAACGAAAACGCACAGAATTAGAAAGTTCAGATGAAGATGTTGAAGGCTCGTCGGAAGTTCAAAACCAAGGATGTGAAGAGGTTGAAGCTCCATCGAAAATAAATTATAAAAATTTTTTTCATTATATCAAAAAACAGCAAAAAAAGATGTTGATATTCTTCAATGGTGGAAGTTAAATTCATGTGTTTATCCTCATCTTTCAAAAATGGCAATAGATATTTTGAGTATTCAAGCCACATCTGTTTCCGTGGAGCGTCTTTTTTCTCAGTGTGCTTTAATAATGACCAAAAAAAGGAATTCATTGAATGACGACACTTTCCAAGCTTTAGTCTGTTTACATTCTTGAGTTCAATGCGACTTAAGAAATGATATATTCGGTACTGATTTTTTTAATATGTAAGCATTGTTTACAATTAAATTGTTGTTGTAAATTATATTTAAATAATAATAAATTTAAATTTTTATAAATTATTCTTAACTTTATTTCAATTCAAATTGTACATAATTCCCCGCTCAGCATGAAAATCGAGATTTTCGAGATTTTTTCTTGGTCTTGTCTCGAAACCAAGACAAGACTAAGGTAAAACCAAGACAAGACCAAGACAAGATTCTAAACTTCGCTTTTTTTCAAGACCAAGACGAGATTAAGCCGAATCTTGGTCTCGTCTTGGTCTCGGCAAGCACTACAAGTGATGGATAGTCAGTGACTATCCATCACTGACGAGATTGACCTTTGTCTTGGTCTCGTCTTGGTCTTGAAAAACTGTGAAAATTCAAATCTCGTCTTGGTATCGTCTTGATTTCAAGACGAGATCAAGACGAGACCAAGAAATGATCTCGAGTCTCGGCAAGCACTAATAGTCACCTTAATTTCAGGTGATCGAGTTTAGAAGTTAAACTTCGGGTGCACATAACCTCACACTTGACTAATTTACTTACCCTTGTAAAAAAAGTTTCACTCAAAAAACCTTTATTCCGTTCATCTAAACTTTGAAAAAAATAAATTTGACTTAATAAAAAAATGTAAATTCAAGATTAAATCTACAAAATTTCTTTGTTTCACTGCGGCATTCAATAGGTACTTTTCGATGCGCCCTCTCTGGGAGCAAAGTGTTACTTTGACACCCGCTCTCCCGAATCATTATATTGACTCCCGCTACAGCGGGAGTCAAAATTACTTTGACTCCCGTGGGAGTCAAAGTAGAGATTGACATCCACTAAGAGCGGGCTACCATGTCTCTACAACGGGCATCTCGTAAGGTTGTGCTATGCGCGCGCAATAAATCATACCACGCGCACTATTAAAAACACATCGTGAAATAAAATAGCACAGCTATAGCATTGTATAATCTAAATAAATAATATGATTTCTTTGTATAAAAAAAAAAAAAAAAATTGGTAATTTTAGTCCATGTAAAATTTTCTATTTTACCGACCCTAGTAAAAATCCTTCGTAAAAACTACTACCCAAGTAAAATTTTCGTATTTTTGCTCTCCCAATCTTTGCCACTCAAGTTTCTGGTACAGAAAGTTTCAAACCATTAAAAATGATGCAGCTGCATTTATACAACCCTACGTCCTTAATGGCACCTCGTAATGAGTTCCACTGGAGGTCCTGAAGCCGAGGTGTCTACTATTGAGTATTCCAATAATTTAATTTTCTGCCTTATCGACGCCAGAAATTAAAATCATCATTTTACGTAAAATTTTCAAACTATGGCTACAAATTTTATGACAACAATTACAATTCTTTTTTTATCGTTTTCTTGGTTTCTCAAAGTACCTATTGAATGCCACTAGCGAAACAAAATATGATGTTACACATGAGAGTTAAGCGCCACAGACCTCTCGAGAGGAATTTTCAGGTAGTAGCACTCGGCTACGGTTGCGCTGCGCGCAACCTTCGCCTCGTGCCACTACCTGAAAATTTTTCTCTCGACGTCAATGTGGCGCTTGCCTCCCATATATAACAATATATCATTGGTTCACTGCGGCATTCAATAGGTACTTTTCGATGCGCCCTCTCTGGGAGCAAAGTGTTACTTTGACACCGGCTCTCCCGAAGCGGGAGTCAAAGTAATTTTGACTCCCGCTCTCCGTGAAGCGAGAGTCAAAGTAGTTTTGACTCCCGCTGTAGCGGGAGTCA
Source organism: Encarsia formosa (assembly GCA_038277355.1). Lineage (NCBI taxonomy): Eukaryota > Metazoa > Arthropoda > Insecta > Hymenoptera > Aphelinidae > Encarsia > Encarsia formosa. Next base: position 19,226,771 of record CM076185.1, on the reverse strand, counting down.
ATGTAATTTTGACTCCCGTGGGAGTCAAAGTAGAGATTGACGTCCACTAAGAGCGGGCTACCGTGTCTCTACAACGGGCATCTCGTAAGGTTGTGCTATGCGCGCGCAATAAACCGTACCACGCGCGCTATTAAAAACACATCGTGAAATAAAATAGCACAGCTAGAATTGTATAATCTAAATAAATGATATGATTTCTTTGTATAAATAAAAAAAAAAAAATAGTAATTTTAGTCCATGTAAAATTTTCTATTTTACCGACCCTAGTAAAAATCCTTCGTAAAAATTACTACCCAAGTAAAATTTTCGTATTTTTGCTCTCCCAATCTTTGCTACTCAAGTTTCTGGTACAGGAAGTTTCAAACCATTAAAAATGATGCAGCTGCAGTTATACAACCCAACGTCCTTAATGACACCTCCTAATGAGTTCGCCCACTGGAGGTCCTGAAGCCGAGGTGTCTATTATTGAGTATTCCAATAATTTAATTTTCTACCTTGTTATGATGTTACACATGGGAGTTAAGCGCCACAGACCTCTCGAGAGGAATGCCTCCCATGTATAACAATATATCATATATTTGTGAGTTATAGGATGCGGGTGTGTAGAACATAGTAGCAGACTAAAATTGACTTTCTTGCTTTGCTTGTTTTTTGTGATCGATCACCCTAAATTAGAGTGATTCACTATTTTTCGCAGTGAATCGCTTGTATTTTCAGCGATCATCACCTTAAAATAATACGAATCACGTCCGTCCTGGTGATTACGGGTTTCCGTGCTGGGAGTTAATGAGTTGAATTTAACTAATCGATCTTAAAGTAGTACACCAAGTTTTGTAAAAAAAACGCATTAAGGATGTTCTATGGTTTCAGAAAAAATGCGGGAATTCCCTGGTCGGATATTCTTATAATTTATATAAAACCAATCGTTGGATTTTTCTCCTATTTATCACCGAAACATTTTTTTCAAAAAATTTTAAGTAAACGCCTATAATATCTAACTTAAAATCTTTCGAAAATTCAATATTGCACAGACTTTTTTTGTAGTAACTGAAAAAAAAAAAAAAAATTTCTTGAAAATTTTTGAGAAATAACAAAAATAATTCAGTATTTCACCAATTTATTTATTTTTTTATTTTTTTTTTCATTTTATTTTATTTTTTATTTATTATTTTTTTTTTTTTACAAAACTGTGCGTTTAAAAAACAAAAACCGACCTAATCCAATATGGTAAGTTATAAGTGATTAAATGATCATTATGTATTAAAAATTTTTCGAGAAAAATGTTTCGGTGATAAATAGAAGAAAAATCTGACGATTATTTTTACATAAATTATAAGATCTGGTCAAAAATGAAGGAATGTTTGCATTTTTTCTGAAACCATAAAGAGAAGTACCTTTTTTGGGGTTTTAAAGATATCAGCTTACCGATTTGTAATGCTTTTCAGTCGTTTTTATTTTCATTACTACATTTCCTCATTTCTCTCTCTTGTGAACAAAGTGGGATCGAAATTTCCATTTTCAATCAGTATTCCGAAACTAAGATCTTCGAATCTTGATTATGGAGTGCTAAAAGAAAAAAATCTATAGTTGTTATCTATGTAATTGTACTCCAAAATTAAATGAAAACCGTGTTTTGTCTTTGCAAGCTTCAACATGTTCATTCATAATGATACAGTGTTCATAAATGTCTTGGTTGTTTGTTGATTTTTTTTTTGTTGGGATTTGAAACGTGGTATTAAGTAAATTGTCATTGATTTATATCTCAATTTTTTTCTCTGGAGTAATTGCTTTTGATGTAATGGTTAGGGTGAAAAATGACCAAGATTACTGGACTAATGCAGAAAACACCCTTTTAATTTACCGGATTATGCAAATTCAGGTTGACAATAATATACTGTACGTTCCGAGCGTTTTATTCATTTATTTTTTTTCGAAGCACACAAGCTTAACTTTGGTAATTTAACCCCTCTTTTGTGACTAAGATCACTTAAGCTCTCTTGGGTTATGTACTTAAAAATATTTATAAGTTTTATCTTTACTCTGTTTATGATTTATTTATTTTTTTTAAATTAAGTGATAAATTTTGAGATGACTGAGTGTGAGTGATCCTTCAATATGACGGCCAGACTATACATTCGTGACTTAGTTCGTGGTGTGATGATCAGCTGCATTATCGAGTATTACAGGTCCTATCGGCAACAAAAAATTTATCTGTTTCACGTAAACTCGTGCTAAATTTGACATGACCTTTCTGATTTGACCCAAAATTTAGGATAAGTTAGCACTTGATATATGGTTAACTGAACGCTTTCAACTATTCAGCCAGCATATTATTTTTTGCCCATTTTTCGAAAAAAAACGCCTTTTTAACTTATTTTAAAAAAATTCATGCTCGAAGCCTGTGACACTTAGACAGTTCTGCAACCTTGAATTTTCTTTGTTTTTTAATGAATTTTCAGAGAAAATATAATTATATCAAATTTTTATTTTGATCATGCACAATAAAGATTTCTATAACTCGAAAAACGTTAAATAGCGCTATTGAAAATTCCAATTGAACATGGTCAAAATCACCAAATTTTGATCTAAATACATTTTTTTCTAAAAATTCCTGAAAAAACAAAAAAATGCGAGGTTGCAAAACTCTCTAAGTGCCATAAGTTTCGAGTACTGGTGCACTATCTTCACCAAAGCGATTTTGAGACCCCAAGGATGGAGCGAAGCTAAGTGGAGCCGGAGGTTCTCGAAAAAGCCCTGGTGAAGTGATGCACCAGGGTAGTCATATTTTTTCACGCATGATAACCGAAAATAAGAAACAAAGTTTCGATTTACAAGTTGAAATGCGGAAAAAATAGAATTATGTAGTCTAAAGGCTCGAGAATTAATTTTAAGGTGAAGACGTAACCGCGTTTTCATAAAATTTTTCGATTGCAATTTAAAAAAAAATAAAAGAGAAAATGTAAAAAAACGCTCTGTAGCGCGCTAGATAATATTTTTAGCTATTTTTTGAGCCTTATTTGATAAAAATTGGTTAACAAATAACTTCAGGAAACTTGGAAAATCGGTTTTCTTCTTATTCAGCAAAATTGTAGTAGTGTATGTCGTCTGCTAGTTGCTGCTAGTGAGCGAAGGATGCAGTACTGCCAAATATAACCAATAATTTTATATGCATCAAGCAACAATTATTAGTGAAAACTAAAAACAAAAAGTACTTTTTAATATAAAGTGTTAATTCATGACAATAGGATAAATAAAAATAGTAAAAAAATCAATCATTTTCTTGTGAGCTATCTAGTGTTCATAACAATAGTAGATGTAAATAAACTAATGCTTTTAAATAAATTTATCTTAAATATGTTTTTGTTGACTCCTCCATCCAATTTGACTGTTGCTGCGTTTTCTTTAATACTTGGGGTGCAATAAGAGAAATCAAACTAAATTTTAACAACTATTACAGTTTATCAAAACTAAAATTGTTCACTCACTTTTATTTAGTAAAAGATTTTTAATCAAACATTACTTTTAAATAAAAAGTGGAAATTCATAACTACCAGATATCTAAAAAAGAAAAAAACTCTCTTGTGTTCATGAATCATAGGTGAAAATGTATAACGGCTGTTTTTAAATAAATTTTGCTAATATAAATTTTTGTTGTTTTCTCAAATTTGAGTGTGGCTTTTTGAATTTGATGAAGATTTGTGGAAACCAACGCTTAGATAAAATAATTGTGTACTTAAGGGCACAATAAGTATAATAAAATTAAATTTTAGTTGCCCACAACTTATAAACACTACAATTTTTTACTCTCTTTTCTCTAGTCAAAGGATTTTCTATTAATTAGGGTCCAGAGTTTCAAGTCAATAAGTCCATTGGTTTTTTCATAAAAATTATACCCTCAAAAAAAGAATGATACTTGGTTTTATCAGATTTTAAGTTTTGACCTTATCTGCTTTAGTAATTAAGTTTATTAAACATCTTTAGTAATTGATTAGAAGTGTAAAAGAAAATTTCTAAATTTATTTAAAATAACAAGAAAGCAGGGTCCAGAGTTTCAAGTCAATAGATCCATGAGTTTTTTCATAAAAATTATACCCTCAAAAAAACAATGATACTTGGTTTTATCAGATTTTAAGTTTTGACCTTATCTGCTTTAGTAATTAAGTTTATTAAACATCTTTAGTAATTGATTAGAAGTGTAAAAGAAAATTTCTAAATTTATTTAAAATAACAAGAAAGCAGGGTCCAGAGTTTCAAGTTAATAGATCCATGAGTTTTTTCATAAAAATTATACCCTCAAAAAAACAACGATACTTGGTTTTATCAGATTTTAAGTTTTTACCTTATCTGCTTTAGTAATTGATTAGAAGTGTAAAAAAAAATTTCTAAATTTATTTAAAATAACAAGAAAGCAGGGTCCAGAGTTTCAAGTCAATAGGTCCATTGGTTTTTTCATAAAAATTATACCCTCAAAAAAACAACGATACTTGGTTTTATCAGATTTTAAGTTTTGACCTTATCTGCTTTAGTAATTGATTAGAAGTGTAAAAAAAAATTTCTAAATTTATTTAAAATAACTAGAAAGCAGGGTCCAGAGTTTCAAGTCAATAGGTCCATTGGTTTTTTCATAAAAATTATACCCTCAAAAAAACAACGATACTTGGTTTTATCAGATTTTAAGTTTTGACCTTATCTGCTTTAGTAATTGATGAGAAGTGTAAAAAATATTTCTAAATTTATTTAAAATAACTAGAAAGCAGGGTCCAGAGTTTCAAGTCAATAGGTCTATTGGTTTTTTCATAAAAATTATACCCTCAAAAAAACAACGATACTTGGTTTTATCAGATTTTAAGTTTCGACCTTATCTGGGCATCCTGGTTTTTTTATCAATAAAAAAACCAATGAAAAAATTATCTCCCAAACTATACAACCCAATAACGCTAGGCATGCGAGTTTTTTATAAGCAAAAAAATTTATAAACAAGTTATCCCCCAAGCTTTACAACCCAATAACGCTGGGCGTCCTGGTTTTTCTATCAATAAAAAAACTAATAAACAAATTATCCCCTAAACTATACAACCCAATAACGCTGGGCGTCCGAGTTTTTTATAATTAAAAAAATTAATAAACAAATTATTCCCCAAGCTTTACAACCTAATAACGCTGGGCATCCGAGTTTTTTATAAGCAAAAAAATTAATAAACAATAAACCCCTTCGCAGTAAAACTAAATAACGCTGGGCATCCTAATTTTTTATAAATAAAAAAATTAGTAAACAAATTATCTTCCAAGCTGACAACCCAAAAGTGCTAGGCGTCCGAGTTTTTTGTAAATAAAAAATTATTAAACAAGTTACTCCTTATCTGTAAAACTCAATAACGCTGGGCATCCTAACTTTTTTTATATAGGTAACAAAACTAATAAACAAATCATCCCCTAAACTATACAACCCAATAACGCTAGGCGTCCTAGTTATTTTATGAATAAAAATACTAAATAACAAATTATCCCTCAAGCTTTACAAGCCAATAACGTTGGGAGTACGGGACTTTTTAAAATTAATTTAACAATTCAATAAATGAACAGGCTTAATCGTTAAACCTAGTAAAAAATTTGGGGCTCTTAATAAACAAATAAATGATTTAATAGACTATCACGAGACACTTATCTTTGATATTCAGAAAAACTGCAGTTGATATGTCCAGGATTAAATTACCGTTGACAACAACAAAAAAACAGACGCCCAGCGTTATGGTTGTATAGCTTGGATATAATTTGTTTTTTAGATTTTTTTATTGTTTAAATAACTAAGATGCCCAGCGTTATTGGATTGTTTAACTTATGGGTCAATAGTTAGTTAATTTTTTTTTTCATAAAAAATTCGGACGCCCAGCGTTATTGGGTTGTATAGCTTGGGGGATAATCTTATAATTAGTTTTTTTATCGATAAAAAAACGAGGATGCCCAGCATTATTGGGTTGTATAGTTTGGGGGATAATTTGTTTATTAATTTTCTTATTCATAAAAAACCAGGACGCCCAGCGTTATTGGGTTGTATAGCTTGGGGGTTAATTTGTTTATTATTTTTTTTACTTATTAAAAACTTGTACCCCCAGCGTTATTGGGTTGTAAAATTAGGGGGTATTTTATTTATTGAATTATTAGTTCATAAAAAAAGCTGGGCGCCCAGCGTTATTGAGTTTTTTGTTTGCCTGATCTGTGCCGGAAGATTTTCAAATTTCGCGGTACTACTTGGGCCGGGATCGGTCACTCTGGTGCAGACGGGTGCACTGCACACTGCACACAGGTGTAAACCAAGTGTAAACTGTAAGTTCTGTGATTACTTTGGTTCATTTAGTTTTGATATATTCTTCTGCTTTTTATTAATACTTGACTAAAATGCATGAAAACTATATTTTTTAAAATATATTCATCAGTCTAAGCATGTAATTTTTCTTTTATTGATAATTAATTATCTTACTGGGTGACGGCAAGAGAGAAGCTTTCAGTGTTAGTAAAAAAAGGAAGATGATTATAAGAAGAAAAGTAATCGACACGGTTGCTACAAGAACAGGATCTAATAAAGTACCCATATCAAGATAATTATTCAAGAAATTTCAGACAGTTGGGGAAATAATTTATTAATATTGAAGAAAGAAGAATTATTTATCACTGCCTGCTGCTTATATGATTGCTTACTAAAATTTTTTTTTTCTTTGCATGTGCTGCATGAAATAAATAATTTAAAAAATTTAGAATTTCATTGAGGGAAATAAATTTTAAAGGTTATGAGAACGGGTGCATGTTCGGTTCGTGCATTTACTACACGTGCGGTAGCAGACGACGCAAGGATCTGCTACACATGGTTAACGGGAGGAAAACGATTTTCCAAGTTTCCTGAAGTTATTTTTTAACCGATTTTCATCAAACAAGGCTTAAAAAATAGCTAAATTTATTATCTAGCGCGCTACAGAGCGTTTTTTTACATTTTCCCTTTTATTTTTTTTTTATAGCCACTTTTTACTTCCAGCGCTGGTTACGTCTTCACCTTAACCGTCAGTTTCAGTTAAAACGTTTTTTTTTTTTTTATATAAAAGCAAGCAAGTATGATATTATTTGAGGGGCACCAGAAGCTTTGTGGGGAGCTTGCATGTGTGGCACTAGTGGCTTCGTATTTTGCGTAAAATTCAAAATTCAAAGTTCATCGCGATCGGTAAAGCAGGATTATTTTGAGGTTAGAATTTCAATCGGCTGTTAAAAAAATCGACCGATTCGCGTGCTTTCTGAGGCCAATGTGGCACCTTAAAGCGAAGTCAGGCTCGTATCATGAGTGAAAAAGTTTTAGATAAATTCTGAAGCGAATTTTCATCGGATTTTAATTTTTTTGGACTCAATATAAAGCTTGTAATTGAATTTTGGAGAGGATTTCTCATATTCTGACGTTAATTTTGATCCGATTTTGATGGAATTGGGATTAAAAAATAGCTTAAGGCAGTAGATTGGGTGCTACAGAGCCCTTTTTTACATTTTCGTTTTAGTTCAATTTTAACTGATTTCTTACGCAAATTCTGAAACTCACCTATGACTTCGCCTTAAGTTGGCTGTACCATAGCACGTACGTAGTTTTTCGGTAAGCTCACGTAAAATCTGCACTGACGTAGATGCACGGTATTTTGACGTTATATTATACACTCACTATAAGTTTACGCTATCCCTTAACTCCAAGCTTTCTGTCGTTCCTTATCCGGTAAATTCTCGAATATGTTCCCTCCGTGTAGTTTTCTTTATCACAAATAGAAAACGGAGATAAATTTATATTTTTCAAACTCAAAAGAAAAAAAATCAAAAAATAACAAAATATACATACATATTTTTTTTAAATACAGGTAAGAGTCATAAAATATAATAAATTGACTTATAATTCCCCAACAGGAAATTCAAGCCGGGCTGCCAGCCTATGTGCTTGGCCCTGTGCGGGGAGCCAGCTACGTGAAAACTTAAAGCGCTATCTGCGTCGGAACTAAATGAAGAAATGTAAACAGAGGAGTGAACAAGAGATGAAAATCGAAAATTCCATCAGCTATAAAAAAAATTGTTCTGTCGACGTTTTTTTTTAGTTTTTATATAAAAATAATAAAAAATAAAAATATTTTATGAATAATTTCATATGAAATAATTAGAGGTAAATAAAAAAGTTTGAATAAAATAATAAGCTTTAGGAAGTTGAGAGGTTATATTACTTGTGTACCATTAACGATGTTAACTATCATAAATTCTCAATTTCAATTATGTATAAAATGATTCATAGGATGAATAATTATTCTATTTACTGTTGAAAAAATTTTATTTATTGACTTAGGTTCTTCACTTACAAGGAGATGGTTTGTCCTTTAGGACCTAGATTTTCATGAAACTTTGCACACAGTTTTGAAGTGAAACTTCTTTAACGAAGGTACGCAAAAAAAGCGTTCGACGCTTGAGGAGTAAAACCATCAAACCGCCAGCACTTCCCCTCTCGTTTCCCCGCGCGCCGCGTTATAGAGAAATAAATGAGTAGAAGGAGAAGAAGAAGAGGCAGAGGAAGAAAAAGATAAGACCGCGGGCGTCTCACGTGTAAACTGATATCAGCTTCGCAGCCGTTGCGACTTAAAATTGGTGTGTTCATGCGTACAGATATGATTATAGGTAACAAATAAGTAAACTACAGCGACTGCGTGCTGCAAGTTGGCGGGCTCAAAGCTCCCAAGACTCGGAACCGCGCGGGGTGCGTTGCTTCTGCTAATTTGTACAGCGCCATGTGACGACTATCAAATAAGTGTTTCATAAACTCTAAGCGTTTAACAAAATCAAGAGATAAAAAACGAACAAATAAAACCTTTACATTGATTCAATTGTGATTCTTTAAAAATAATATAAATTAATAAAAATAAACTCATTTCATTGAATTTTTTCTTTAACTTATTTAGTACGTTAAAAATATTTCTATAATACCATAGTTAGAAGTTTCACTTCTTCCGAGGGTCCCGAGACCCACACGATTTTTTTATTCATCATAAAAACAAGCCCTTCACTGTTCTTTTTCCAGAATGGGCCTTTTTTCACCTACTTCCCATACAACCCCTGTGTTAAAAAGTAGGCTGTTTCCTATAAAAAGCCGTTTTTGGCCTCATTTTCAAAAAATTCCCCCTTGGACCGTATTGCACTTAAAAATATCTGCAACCTCGCATTTTTTTTCGTTTTTCCAAGAACTTTTGAAAAAAAAAATATTAAAAAATTTTTTTGAATGATCTTGTCCGTATATATTGTAACCCAAATAAACTAAATATTGACTTTAAAAACCTTAATTTTTCATAGTTAAAACTCTTCAAAAAATTTTTTAAATAATTTTTTTTCATTCAAAAGTATACTTGGAAAAACGAAAAAAATGCGAGGTTCCAGATATTTCTAAGTGCAATACGGTCCAAGGAGGAATTTTTTGAAAATGAGGCCAAAAGCGGCTTTTTATAGGAAACAGCCTACTTTTTAACACAGGGGTTATATGGAAAGTAGGTGAAAAAAGGCCCATTCTGGAAAAAAAACACTAAAGGGCTTGTTTTTATGATGAATAAAAACTGTGTGCAAAGTTTCATGAAACTCCAGGTCTCAAAGGACAAACCATCTCCTTGTTAGTTCACTTTTTCGCCACCATGAGTTTCACGGTCGAATGCACTATCCCCTGCAGCCTTGCATAACTTTTGCGAATGCGTCACGGCACTCTCCGTTTCTCTAGCACTCGTGTAAAACATGGCGGCTAACTTAAATTTTAGCGTTTGATGAATTCTTTAAGTAACTTTAAAATGTCCCCGACAGTTTATTTATGCTGGAAAACGTGTATTTAATGTTTTTCTATCACTCAGATTTTTTTTCATTAAAATCTCTGTTGTAGATTTCTTGAATTTCTTTGAAAATCGCGAAAAACAGTGATTTCTAATATGATTACGTATTAAACTTAATTTTTTTTATATTTTTTTTCTAATATGCCTGGGTGTTCTAAAAATTTTTGTGAGCCAATAACTTATTATTAACAACGTTTTTAGTTGAAAGCCTCCAAGGTACGTAATCTACTTTTTTATTGAAATCGACGCCCAGGGTACTTGGGTGCAAAGACTTGGGAAATAAATAATCTTTTTTTTTTTTTTTTTTATTCAACTCGACGCCCAGGGTATTTGGGTTCAAAGACTTGGAGGATAAATAATCTTTTTTTTTTTTTTTTTTTTTTTATTCAACTCTACGCCCAGGGTATTTGGGTTCAAAGACTTGGAGGATAAATAATCTTGTTTTTTTATTCAACTCCACGCCTAGAGTACTTGGGTTCAAAGACTTGAGGGATAAATAATCTTTTTTTTTTAATCAACTCAACCCCAAGGGTATTTGGGTTCAAAGACTTAGAGAAAAAACCACTGCGTGTTTTCATTCAGCTCGATGCCCAGATTTTTTTAGTTGAAAGTTTCCAAGCTAAGCAATGTGCTTTTTTATTGAATTCGAAGCCCAGGGTACTTGGGTTCAAAGACTTCGGGGATAAACAATTAATTTTCTTATTCTACTCGATGCCCAGATTTTTTTAGTTGAAAGCCTCGAAGCTAACAATCTGCTCTTTCATTGAAATTGACGCCCAGGGTACTAGGGGTTCAAAGACTTGGGGGATAAACAACTAGTTATTTTTATTTAACCCAACGCCCAGGGTACTTGGGGGTTCAAAGACTTGGAGAATTAACGATCAATTTTTTTATTTAATTCGACGCCCAGAGTACTTGGGTTCAAAGACTTGGGGAATTAAAGATCAATTTTTTTATTTAATTCGACGCCCAGAGTACTTGGGTTCAAAGACTTTGGGGATAAACAAATAGTTTTTTTTTTTTTTTTTTTTATTCAGCTCGATGCCCAGATTTTTTTAGTTATATGCTTCGAAGCTAAACAATCTGCTTTTTTATTGAAATCGACGCCCAGGGTACTTAGTTCAAAGACTTGGAGGATAAACGATTAATTTTTTTATTCAACTCGACGCCCAGGGTATTTAGGTTTAAAGATTTGTCGGCTATATTAAAAAAAAAATAAAGACTTGTCGGTTAATTCATCAATAACAGTCATTAGATTTTGTAGGTTATTTTTTAATATTTTTTTTAATCTCGAACAATTAATAAAAAAAAAATTAAATAAACTATTTTTCTTATTAATATCTTAGGAATCTACAGTGTCGGTAACGTTCGAGTTCTCATAGCCTATAAACCGCTCGATTCGATCTAGCCACTCGGGGCTAATTTCAGCTCGCTAGGGAAACGAAAACGCGTTTTCCCCGGCATGAAATAAGCATGAGCTTTAGACTACCAACTGATGCTCGGATTCTTGATATGGACTTTGGCACCGCTGCGCGTCGCCTGTCTGCTCTGAATATATAAATATACAAACCGCCACAAAAACGACCTACGATGTGCGATTCTGCAACGACGCAAAGTTTCTGTGAAAGCCTAAAGCTGGCTTGGGGTGCGGTGATGCTTTCGGGCTGGACTCGCACAGCTTACCTTGCATAACGATGGTGACTTGGAGATAATGTCTCTTGGCAGTTTCGACTCCAGGTGTCATTGTAAATAGACTCGTCAAGATGCGTAAACTCACTAGAGTGTATAGGTACACGCTCAGCACTGCTGTGCATACACGCTGGCGGACGGTGGGATACACGTTGCGAAAACTCCGGAAAATCGTGGCACCATCGAAAAATTTTCAAAAATTACCCGAGTATGGCCCACAGGCGTACCTGTCATCGGCGCCCTGGTTGACCTTGAGTACTCTTCTGCAGGTCCTTGTTACCCATGTGATCTGCGAACCCTAGATATACTTACTTTATCACGAGAATCATCTCTGATGTCTTAACGTAAAATACAATTTAGAAATTATTTTCTATCATTAAAAAACATTAACAATCACATCAAAAAAAATTTTATACTTTTCACACCTCCTCTTTGAACACCGCAGTATTGGAGATTATACACGTGAAAATTATTTTTGTAAAATGATTGTAAAGTTTTTAGAGCGTCAGTTTTTTGCAGTTTCTAGAAATAAATTCTTCGATAGTAAAACCACACATATGTGGTTTTTCTATTAAGGATCTCTACTGTAGGAAGACAAGTATCAATAATTCATTGCACTTTTTCAGCGTAGTGGCCATACGCGTAATATAAATAATCAATCTTTAACTTCTTATAACTTTTAAACTATAAAGACAATATTGATCAGACTTAGATGTAGAAATGTTTAATAATATCTAATAAACATCTCCAAAAATTTTAAACTGATTCTCTATTGTCATGCATTTGGTAGAAAACCACCTTTGAAATTATTGTTTTTAAGTTCTCCAATAAAGTTATTGCAAAATGAAACTATCATGCACATTCTGGTTCTGCGATCAATTCTTTTTTAAATTTCAATGATCACATAAACTAAGGCTTTAAATAAAAAATATCTATGAACACTTTTAATTTATTTTTTCTTGAACAAACTTTTTTTTATTGCCAAATCGTAAAGTTTTTGAAATTGTTTAAACAATTTTTCCCCATATTTGTCTCACCATTTTGATAAAAAATGAGAATGGAATGTTTCTATCATCTTTTTTCTCTCTAAAACCTATTGATGTAATTTTTTTTTTTTATTGTTTTATCAATTTTTTTGATAGTTTCATTTTACAATTACTCGAGTTTTCAACGAACTTTCCTCGCTGACAAGCGTTAGAAATAACGTTAAGAAAAAGTGGTAAAAATTTCAAAAGTGTGCTTCAATTAGAAGTATTTTTTTTTACTAGTTGCATAGTTTAAAAGTTTTAGGAAATTTTCCATACACTGCTTTCAGGAATATTAGTAAATTCCAAAGCACACTACTTGATTTCATACTTTGAAGTTGTACGATCCTTGACTTGAGCTTCAAATATATTGTAAATAATCCCCACTGCGTATCCTACCTATGAGCTGTTTTTTTTTTGCCCCTTTAATCTTCAAAATGTATTCTCTTTACACCTGCATCAATAGATATTTCGCATCAATCTTGTTCACGATTACCTCATTTTTTTTAAATTAATTTTCGTCGATCTTGATCTAATTTTTCATGATTTGAATTTAAGGTAGTTCCGAAGCGTATATATAGCTAACCTAAAATATAGTTATAGACGCTCGTTGCCCCCACTCTGACGCCACGCGCCGCCGTCGCCACCGCTGCTCGAAATCATGCTAAAATCATGCATTTTTCATTCTTTTTGATTGTATATCTCATAAGTTAATATCGCTTGCTATGTTTATCTTTGTACGATAATTTCTAAGATCTTGCCCTACAAGAAAACCTGTTTTTAAAAAATATTTTAAGAAAATTGAGTTTGCAATGAGAGAAATAACCTTCAAAATAAATATGCATTCACGCGCTCAGCATAGGAATCCCATGTAAAAAATTGAAACTTCTGAGCCCAATATCTCAAAATTAAGTATGGCTTGGGGGTTTAAGAAAAATACCAGCGTGTACAGGACTCAAAAATCTACCTCTGTGCAAAATTCTAGAGATTTTTTAAGAAACTCAATTTTTTTGGGAACTACCTTAATTATGACAATAAAATTTTAATAATATCGTTTCGGTCGACTCTAAATTCTATGAAGGCCTAATTACAATTTTATAAACTGAAAATCATTATTACTATTAGTATACTATGAGTACATCAAACTCAAGAAAAATTCCAATAAGAACAATTTCTTTTAGAAAAATTTCGTTCAATAATTAAATTTTTTTTTTTTCTGGAAAACAAACTTATTTCAGGTGCATTGAAGCTCTTGTATTTCAGAATTTCAAGGTATGTAACAGGCTTTGAATATAAATCAGTCGCGTCGTACATTTTTTACGCTTCTTGTCTCTTTCTCGCTCCATCTCTGTGTCTCTAGAATTCATTTAACATGTTTAGCCTAGGTGAGGAAAACAGGAGAATAGTAGAGTACACGATATAAAAAAAGGAAAATGATACACAACTAGTGTGTGAACGTAGCTTCATTAGCTGTGGACATCATAGCTGTGTAACATATTTTATTCAATAGCGTCATGTAATAATATAGTGCATTGAAATAATTTTGATAGCTTTTGTTTAAAGCCACAGTAGCAAATGTAAATGTACCCTATTAAATAACGACGTGATGAAAAGAAATCAAGATGTAAAAGTATTACTTCTACAGAGAAACTTTCGACGAACTTTTTTTCGAAAAAGTTCATAGAAATAATCAGAATTGAATGCTTTGGATTGAATGAGAAGAATTTTCTTTTCAGTGATGGCTTGCTTGACTTCGTTCGAGTACCAATCAGGAAATTTACTGGGTTTAATTTTAATTTTAGGAACATGTGTATCGATTAAATTTTGCAGGGAAATACCGGGAAAAATGCGCCCCAAAGCAGTCAGGGTTAACGCTGGGTACTTTTACCGTCGAAAAAAATTCAGAAAAACTCCGAATTCATTTCGCCGAGAATCGAACCCACGACCCCTTGAGCGGAGTTTTTTCCGAAGCTAGCATGCTAACCGCTGAGCCAACAACGTACTTCTGTACCTTACATGTAAGTATACTAATTACTCATCACGTCGGCGGCAGCAGTAAAATGAAAAAAGTGACCGTCATATAAGAGCGTCACTTGTCACGGTCTTTTGAAATCTTCATCTGGCGCTACCGTCTTACCGAAACCACAGCAGAGCATGCGGGTGTTATGTGTCACCCTTTCTCTCCCGGTAAGTTTATGTTTTGCGAATAAAACACACGTATCCGAGAAGATCAAGAGGAGATGTTGACGTCGTCCCGGTAGATCTGGGAAGCACCTGGTCGAAAAACCTTATTGTCGGCGACTCCCCCAGGAAGTTTGGTTTTTTAATCGATGTTTTGTAATCAAACACATTTACCCGAGAGGGTGTCGTAGATGACCTGGTTCCCCCAGGTGCACCGGGGGGAACCAAAGAAAAAACCCGTTAGCAACGGCTTTCTCATGAAGTTTGGTTTGAAATCGATGTTTTACAATTAAACACACTTACCCGAGGGGTTGTCGACCTGATAGAATAGGTTGTCGGTCAGGGTGCAACAGAACGATAAACTTAGACGATGACTCCCCCAGAAACTTATGTTTATATTTTTTTAATAATTATAATTGTATCAATATATATTATTAAATAGTTGTAAAAAAAATTCAGAATAATGTTTATAATTTTAATTTTGAACTATCTCTCCACGTCTAATCATGGGTGCGCTTTTTTTTAAGTTTTCTTTTGATGTCTTTTGGAGATTTTATTTTTAACTTAATCAACTTTGTTATGCAAAGTCATGGAAATAAAATTGATAAGTCATCTATACAATCTAATCACATCATACAAATAGGTATTTTTAAACTTCAGGCTTGTCTGATGGATGGGGTTAACCGCGTAATTATCGATCTTCTATGGTCCTGCGCTAATATAGTTGAGTGAATTTTGGTTTACCTTCATTGCGGCCCTGCAATGTTGATGAAAAGACTGTAATTAAATTTTATAATTGTCATTGCGTGACAAATTTATTTTCTGGATTGAACGATTGACTAGAAGTAATAATAACTTTATTCAGATGTATAAGTGATATGTATACATAAAACCGTAAATACATAATTTTGCATGAATGCAAAAATCGCCACTATGACTTTAATAAGTCAGCGCGTGGCCTGAATATAATAACTTATAATTAATTAATAAAATTTTAAATTTAAATTTACACTTAAAATTACTTACAATAGATATAAGAATTACAAATTTTCAGATCATCTAAAAAAGCTTTAACGAAAGTATTTGTTGTGTGATTATCATCCTCTTTTATAATTCAAAAATATTTAACAATTATCAATAATCCATCTTTTTAAATTTAATTTTATAGACTTCTTGTTAGAAGTAATATTTTTCAAATCATTAGGTAACATGTTGAAAGTTTTTATCGCATTATAATGACTACTTTTTTTTAATATAGATTTTTTTATAGTAGGCAATGTTATTAATTTATTCTTAGTAATACTATTTGAGTTATTATAAATATAACAGAGTTTGTCATAATGAAAAACAAGTGAATTTAAATAATACATCTGATTAATTCTCAATATATTTTTACTATATTTAAGTGAAATTCTTTTTAAGATTTTTTTCTGTAGATTAGAAAGTAAGTTTTTGGCATTTTTATAGCACCCTCCCCAAGCTAAAATACCGTATGAACAAAAACAATTAAATAGTGCATAGTAAATCATCATTAATGAATCAAAGTTCATAATTTTTCTGAGTTTGGAGAATACATAAAGCAAATATTTAGTTTTGTTAACTACATTTTTCAAATGTTTTTCCCAAGTTAATCTATAATCAATTGTGATTCCTAAATATTTAGTTTCTAATACTCTTTCTATGCTTACATTATTAATATTTATGTTTATATCTATATCACTGGGAACACTATTTTTATAAGCACCAAATGTCATAAAAACTGTCTTTTTAATATTTAGTGATAGTCTTTTTGCACATAACCAATTATTAACTATATCCAACTTAGAGTTCATATTATCACTTGATGACGACCAAGAATCTCCTTCACTTAAGATAACAGTATCATCAGCATAAGATATAATTGTACCATCTGTATATTGGGTTAATAAATCATCCATATAGACAATAAAAAATAGGGGACCAAGAATAGTTCCCTGAGGAACACCCATATTTAAATATCTCATTTCACTATTGATTCCATCAATTTTGACGCATTGTTCTCTATCACTTAGGTAACTGCGAATAAGTTGTAGTGGATGATCTCTAATACCATATTTTTCTAGTTTATCTAGTAAAATATCATGATCCACAGTATCAAATGCCTTACTAAGATCAATGAAAGTGGCAATTGCATGTCTATTTAAATTCGTAGTATTATATATGTAATTTGATATGTATTCAAGGGCATCTTGAGTGCTTCTTTTTTTCATAAAACCGAATTGCATTTCTGATATTATCTTATTTTTTTTGAAAAAATTTTCCAGCCTAATATATATGATCTTTTCAAACACTTTTGCCAGATTGGAGATTAGAGAGATTGGTCGGTAATTGTTCATATCACATTTATCACCAGATTTAAAAATTGGAATAACCTCAGCAATTTTCAATGCGCGTGGCCATGTCTTTGTTTCTATACATTTGTTGAAAATATTTACTAGAGGATTAGCAATAAAACAATTTAATTTTTTTAGAATTTTTACGCTTATTTCATCAACACCTCCACTTTTATTTTTTAGATTATTGATAGTTCCAATGATCTCCATAAAGTCAGTTGGATTGAGAAAGAGAGAGTTTTTATTAGGTTCAGTCATTTTGATTTTATCATTATTGTATGACTTTTGAATTTTTGTTGCTAACTTCTCACCAATTGTGCAAAAATGTTTATTTAGTTCATTAGTAATAATATTTATATCGTTAATTTTCTCACCATTTAGATTAATTTCATTTATAACTTTCTTTTGTTTAGTTTTATTTTTATTTATTTTATTATTGATAAAAGACCACAATTTTTTACTATCATGAGAAATTTCTTTAACTTCTTCAGTATCTTGTTTTTGTTTTGCTTTTTTTATTAAAATTTTTAATATACTAATATATTTTTTATAATGCATTTTTGCATTTATATCTTTAGGATTATTTAAGCAAAATTTATGTAATTTTTCTTTATTGACACATGAAACTATTATACCTGAAGTTATCCAATTCTTTCTAGGAATGTACTTTCTCTTTTTCTTTTTACAACGTTTTTTAGAAGCAGTAATAATATTTTTAATGTCAGTTATCAAATTGTCAATTGCTGTATTTACATTTAAGACTGTGTTATATTTGTTCCAGTTATGTTCTGAAGCTTTTTCTTGTAATTTATTAAAATCTATGTATTCAAAAGTTGTTTTTAAAGAATTTGTTTTATTAAGTACTTGATCTTCAAATTGAAGCAATAGAGGATAGTGGTCAGTAAAACCTTCTATTATTTTGAAAGATTTTATAGCAAAATGGTTAGTTTTTATAAATGCATTATCAATGCAAGATCCTTGTCCAATTTGATTATTACTTGGTCTGGTTATTCCATTAAAATAAGGAAGGTATTCTGCATTGGTAAAATTGTTTAATAAATCTAAAGCGTGTTTTGAAGTCTTTAGCATATCTATATTGTAATCACCTAGGAGACAATGATTAATACAATTTTTATTTCTAGATAGATAATCATTTAACAGTTTAAAAAATTTTTCATTTTTTGTTTGGTGAGATTTATATAAAGCTGATATTTTTAATTTAACTTTAGATTTCATATCAAAATTTGTACTAATAATTTTAAGATCTTCTATTACTTCTATTTCAGTAGAATGTGATAAATCTTCTTTTATGTAAACTATAACACCATCAGCTTTGTTTATAGTGCTATTATTTGAAAGTATCTTATAATTAGGAATTTTATAAAAATTAATTTGTTCAGGAGTCCAAGTTTCAGTACATATGATAATATCTGGCTTTTTTTTCATTCTTTCAATAAAAATATGTAAGTATTCAAAATTTGCATTTAAACTTCTAATATTAAACATTAATACTGTGAAATGATCACAATTGAGTATATCGTTTAGAGCAAGTATATCAGGAACACTCTGTTCTTCAATTTTGAAATCATCTTCTAGAATAGAATCAAGATCTAAAATTTTACTTACTTTTTTGACTGTGGTTTGAGGCAGAGTTTAGATCAATACTGTTCTTGACGTCATATGATGTACTCATTATATTTATTTTATTTTTTGGCCAAATAGGTTGGATAGGATAATCTATGCTATTTATGGTTTTCTTCAGTCTGTATTTATAAGTTGTACATTTATCAAAATCAATCATTGTGTGATTAATATCTCTTTTTTCTGTTAGAAATTTGTTTGCAAAATCACAGTTTGCACATTTCTTTATATTCTGTTGATCACATTTATTAGTTTCATGTTTACCAGAGCATAAGAGACATGTTATCTCATACTCACATTTTCTACTATTATGTCCAAATTTACCACATTTTAGACAGGGTCTAACTCCAAATTCATCATAGAATTTACAATTTTGATGTCCTAAAAAAATTTTGTTATTATTATTTCTCAAATTTAAATATAAATTAGGACTAACTTGAACTAAGGCACCAAATTTTTCTTTTTTAGTTTTATAAATATTCAAAACAGAACACTTATCAGGTAAACTATTAAAATTTCTATTATTTAAGTCATCTTCAAGTTCCTGCAATTCATACTTAGATTCTATGCCCACAATTTTAATAATTGGGTATTTTAAAGATTGTATTTTAACCTCAAAATCATCATTTTTGAGTTTGCTTTCCAATGAATCTTTTACAATTTCAATATCACTTTTATTGTTACATTTAATAATAACAGAGTTGTCTTTTTTCTCAAAAGTGTTTGATATAGGTGCATTTATTGAAGTATGAATTGTTTTGACAACTTTTTCAAAACATTTTGTCTTGGATTTATCATTTTTGGGTACAATAATTAGATTAGGAACCTGGTTTATTTTTTTATTATTTGTAACTCCATTCTTCACTACACTAGAAAAGCTATTGAGATTTGAAGACTCTTTATTTTTTAATAGATCATTTAGTAGTTTATTTTCATTTTTTAAACTCTGATTAACTTCCCTGAGTAATTTATTCTCCATGTTGACTACACTATAAAATTCACTTTTGTTAAAATCATAATCAATCTGAGAATGAAAACTATCATCATTATTACTATCATTTTCACTTTTTATCGTTTCTTCTTCACAGTTGTATTTGATTAATGCAATCAATTGTTTAGCTTGAATTGTTAAATCATCGTAGTTTAATTTCGAGGTTATGTTTTCCATCATACAATTTTTACAAATTACAAAAGATTCACTAACGATTTTGGCATTTTTTTGGTTTAAAATATCACTAGGATAATAAACATCCTCACAAATTAAACATATCACAAAACTAATTTTTTGCTCTGTATGACCTTTAATAATTTTCTTTTTACGAATATCAGGTGGCACATGCTTGGTAGGCAGCATGGCGCCGAAAAAAAAAAAAAAAAAAAAAAAAAAGTCATTCCATAAAACACCGACCTGACCGTCCAGGTCGACCACTAAAATCACTATGAAACTTTTTTTTGTTTTCCTTAATTTACGGCTAATTTTGGGTAGAAAAACTTTATTTTTTAATTTTTTTTCATCATTTTTAGGCCAGCTAAGGAATTGTGGTTTTCTTTTCATTTTATATAGGCTATTGATATGGTATGAAAAAAGCGCTAAAAAAAATAAAAACCAGAGTTAATCAAAGATCCGAAGTCGGATATTTAATTTTTTCAAAAAAAAAAAATAATATAATATAATAGCCGTCATTGGCTCAGTCGGCTAAGGCTTGCGTTAGTTGGCTGAAACTTCGGCGCGCCGAGGGACGCTGCGCCGGTTCGAATTTCCGCTGGGTCGATTTTTCGAGCTAGTGGCGAGACGATCCGCGCATCCCGCATGAGACGCGACAAGTATTCTTGGGGAATACTGGTACATTCAGAGGACTAAAGGAGATAGCCACCGATGATTGGATCAATGCTCACTAAGAATTATAAACGAATCACACCAGATAAGGCTCAAGACCCTTCGACCATTCAGTTGCTACCCATCAATAGCTGATGGAATATCGGACGGCATCTTCACCTTACCTAATGAAGCATTCAGGACAGAAGGACCCGACGAACGTAATTGTAATCCTACTGAAAACCCCTACCGTAAAAACTTAAATGTAACACCCAATTAACCATAAATGATATAAAGTGGTATAATAAAAAAAATAATAATAAAAATATATATATATATATATAATAATAATAAGACAAAAATTGAAAAATTTCAAACGATGCACTTTTTAATTTTACTAGTACCACTCAGCGCGCTGCAAGCGCGCATAGGAAAAAAACAATAATTGTAACCTCAAAAGGCACTTTTCGAATGTTTTAAAAACTTATCCACCAATCAGCTCACGAATAAAATCTTACATTGAAAATCTCACCAAAATGGCGATAGCTCTCTTTTATAAAGGGATTTGTTTAAGGTGGTTTTCTACCAGAGCTAGTCAAGTTCAAGACTAAAAAAAAAATTATTACACCAAATTACTGACAATTGGTTAATAAAATTTATTTTTTTACTTTTTATGGCTTCTGAAATTATTTTCTATCAAAAAAACATTGACAATCACAACAAAAAATTTTTTTAATCTTTTAACCTCACCTTTGAATACCGCAGTTTTGGAGGTTATTCAAGTGAAAATTATTTTTGTAAAATTACTGTAAAATTTGTAAAAGGTCAATTTTTTTCAATTTCAAGAAATGAATTCTTCGATAGTGAAACTATATGTATGTGGTTGTTCTAAAGGATCTCTATTGTAAGAAGACGAATATCAATAATTTAGTACACTTTTTCAGCGTACCGGCCATAGGCGTAATGAAAAAAATTCAATCTTTAACTTGCTATAACTTTTGAACTAATTTTGATCAGACTTCGTTGAAACGTTTATTAATATCTAATAAATACCTCCAGGAAATTTGAGCTCATTCTCTATTTTCGTGCATTTGATAGAAAACCACCTTAATAAAGTAGAAATGGAAACTAGTAAATACTAAACTTTAAAAAAAACTTCTTGGTCAATTTTAATAGTCTCTTTGTTTTCCAGTTTTTTATGAAAACGAAAAAGGTTCTTTTTGGTTTCGTTCTTTAACCCTTAAGCGCCTGAAATGACAAATTTTTTTTTTCATTTTCAAGCTGAAGAATTTTACTGAAAAAATAAAAAAATCAATAAACAAATACCCTTGTCCACTATTTTCAAGTATGCTCTATACGATGGTGTAGTTCAAATTAATGAAAAAGATGATTTTCAATTGTTTATTAACAATTTAAAAAAAAAAATGCCGAAAAATTAGTCGTTTTTTTTTTTTTAATCGCAAATAAAACAGGGAAAAATTTTTTTTTCGTCATTGCAAATTGTAGCAAACGTGTTTTTAGACTTCAAATTTTAATTCTTTTTTTTATTCGTCTCTCTACGATTTTTTCCGTCAAAATGGCGGCCGTTCAAAGTTCAACAAAATTTTTAGTTTTCACTAAAGATACTGTTTTGACGATTTTTGCGGTTCAGATGTGACTATTGATTTTCAATATTTTTTTCTTTCATAATTTCATTTAAAAGCATACACAATTACTCAAATACATATTTTTTCATAAATAAAGTACTACAAATGACGAATCAATAAAATGTATATATATATATATATATATGAGTCCATTTTTTTTCTTATAAATGATCTGTTCATTGATACTCGTTTTTTTGAATATATAATTATTTAATTAAGTAAAAAAAGTTAACTAAAAGCATAATTTATCACCAGAATATGTTTAAAATTACAATAAACCGCAAAAATCGTCAAAACAGTATCTTTAGTGAAAACTAAAAATTTTGTTGAACTTTGAAAGGCCGCCATTTTGACGGAAAAAATCGTAGAGAGACGAATAAAAAAAAGAATTAAAATTTGAAGTCTAAAAACACGTTTGCTACAATTTGCAATGACGAAAAAAAAATTTTTCCCTGTTTTATTTGCGATTAAAAAAAAAAAACGACTAATTTTTCGACATTTTTTTTTTTAAATTGTTAATAAACAATTGAAAATCATCTTTTTCATTAATTTAAACTACACCATCGTATAGAGCATACTTGAAAATAGTGGACAAGGGTATTTGTTTATTGATTTTTTTATTTTTTCAGTAAAATTCTTCAGCTTGAAAATGAAAAAAAAAATTTGTCATTTCAGACGCTTAAGGGTTAATTACCGCACAGTATCTCAACTAACCATTTTTATTTTTTCATTTTAAGGTTTTGAATAGTCTTTCCAACTATTAAAATCATATAGAAAGTTGGAAATTTATTGTAACTATTGATCTTGTAAAAAAGTCTTATGGCGTCTAGTTAATTTCTGCCAAAATCGATTTTGAACAATTTGTTTTTAAAAATCTTATAAAAAATTTTTTTTTTTAATTTTTCAATTTAATTTTTTGACAAATTCAGCTGAAAAAAACGCGAATCATATATTTCCATAGGAAATTTTATGCTCTTCTTAATCATTCTTGATAATTTTCAAAATTTTGCGTTTTTTGTGATATTTTTAAAAAATTCTAAACGATCCTTTTTACTTTCGTCTTTGAATTGTGCAGCAGTATTTAAAAAATAACATAGCAATGTTTTTGATATTACCGATTATCTCATTAATATATTTTTTACTTTATGATCGAAAAAAAAAATTAGAAACATTTTTTGAAAAACCTAATATATTTCTAGGGTTCTACTCCTTATTGTTTAAGCTTTAAAATTCATTAAGGGGGATCCAGCTATTTGGTTAAAACTGCATGATTCACCCGAAAAAAATCACAGAGATTCCTTGAACCCTGACAATAAATTATCTATAAAAAAAAAGTGGGGTCGCCGATGAAAATTTTAAGAAAAAATTTTCTCACAACACGGTTTCTTATGGGAAAAAACAGGAAAAAAATTCGTAGTCGGATAGTCGGATTAATTCTTGAGAAAAATAATAAAAGAACAGTTAAGGGCTTGTTTTTATGATGAATAAAAACTTTGTGCAAAGTTTCCTGAAAATCTAGGTCCCAAAGGACAAACCATCTCCTTGTCAGTTTAATAATTTCATGAAAAAGGTAGAAAAATTTAATTTATATTGTTAAATTTATCAAGATATTTTAAAGCATCAATATGTTACAAAAACGGATCTATTGAATATTGAGAGAATTTACGATAGATGTGTGGTAAAAAAAAGTAGATTAAAAATTTCTACAAAAAGCGCTTTCAATATCTATTATTTGATCTTTTATATATTATTTAAGATGAGAGCGCTTTAGTGGAAAGTGATTTCGATTAAACTACTGGCGTTATCACTTCTAAAACACAGTCGTAAAATGGTTTACAAGCCAGACTGTTAAACCAGAGCGCACTCACGATACGCAGTAGCTACTACCCGAAGAACAGAAAAGAACTAAGAGGTAAGATACAAAAATGATCTTTTTCCGAGCGGATATCCAGCGACCATTAATTTCTTTTCTTTCCGGATCGTTCTTTTCGTTTTTTTCCACTTCTCCGCCCGACCGCCAAGATGGGGCTGTAAAAACGAGCTTCATTTTCACTCTAGAATTTGACCCACAAGATACTTTATGGATATATTTCGTGAGCGGGTTACTTTTTTTACGATAGGTTTTAAACAGAAAGATTACGATGGTGGCAAGGTTTTGTAAGCGGAATAATGTGTAAATTACATAAAACGGCAATTTTCATGAAATGATGTGGAATCAATTCAGTTAGAGTATTTTTATGAGCACTTTCGGCTACATGTGTGTATTGAAAAGTGCAAAGCTCTCTCTAGCTCTTCACACAGTTAGCCGATCAATACTGTATAGAATTTTTTAAAGCAGGACAATGAATCAAATATTTCTTTTGAAGAATTGACAATCAGTGGCACAAATAAATAATAAAAGCATGTACTTCTTACATAGCCTTTCCACAACTATGTTTTGGGTGCTTTTTCTGCTTTTTTGACTGCCGAGCAGTAGACGAGATAATCGAGGTTAGGGCGTTAATTTTATGGTAGTTAGATTTTGGTTAGCGCGCGTAAGCATGGAAAGCACCTGCTATTGAGAAAATAAAAATGAAATTTAAAAAAAGCCAAATTATCAAATAATACTTAAAGCTCAGTAAGAAAAAAAATTTTTGATTTCGATTATAAATAAAATTAATAATAACTCGAGTTACAATTCTACTTGATAAAAGTTTTAAAAAAATCATAATTATTGATTCTACACGGTGAAATACCGTTTATTTAATTAAACCAACCAAGATTTTTTGTAATTTAACTTAATAGTTTAAATATTAATATTTTATTTAACCTCGCGCGTTGTCAAAAACTCACAAATTTTCCCTATTGGCGTCTTGCATGACTGTAGCACCCTCATTTTGCAGGCTCTCTACGCGCTAAATCATATGGAAAATTTTAGTTCGAGCCCACACCACCGATGGAGAGGAAGACTCTTCCATGGGTGTGCATACCTCCCTCCCCTCATGCAAGACGCCAATATAAAAACCTTGGAAATTTTTTAATAATCAAAGGAGCCACCAAAGACTTTTCGCGAGGTTCTCGGTCCCGATGTGTGGACAATGCGCGAGGCCCTACTATAGTTTAAAAAAAAATAGGTTTCACAATTTTTAATAATTTAGTAGCGTAACATTAAAATTATACTTTCAAAATTAATACTACTGTTACTTAAAATTGAAAAGAATAAAATATTTCACTTTATAGTTTTTTTCATCAAATAAAATTATTCACGTTAAATAAAATATTAATTTTTAAATTATTGACTAATTTAGTCTGTCTTAGCTTTTCCGAAACTGAATCATTCTTCTTTTCTGACTGAGCGTCACTTAATTTCCTATTTTCCATCTCACCATTTTCATCATTTCCCAAAAAATTCCCCCTCCCTAATTCACTACTTTTAATCCAATTCTTCTTTTTAACGCGGTGAACAGAATTTTTCTCCTGTGCCCCACCCTGACCGTTTTTCTGAAATTTTATTAAGGGGCAGAAAACTACTGCACAATTTATACATGTACTAGCATAAACACCTATCTTGCCACACATAATACAATATTCTTTTGACTGATTAAAATATTGATGTAGTTTAGGAGCTATCCCCAATCTGGCTGACTGACCCTGTACAACTACCCTCTTATCAATTAAATTAAAGTTCTCGAAATTATAATTACTGCAAGGAGCATGGACCTCAACCGCAGCTTCGCGCTGAGAAGAAAAATTTCCGATCAATCCTGAATCACTCTTTGTAGTCTAGCTGCTCAAAATTACAATAACAACAATTAAACAACAGTTTGTATATTTTCATCATACTTTATAAACACGCAAGACCCCATCAAATGTCATATGCGTCTTGGTGGAATGGTTAGAGGTCTACCTCTGACCCGGGAGACCGGGGTTCCATTCCCACCACGATTGATTTTTTATTTTTTTTTTTTTTTAGGTTCGTTAAATAAAAAAAAAATTTAATTTTTATTTAATAATTTTCTTTTTTATTTTATACCGTTGAACATATATAAATACATAAAAAAATTTCTTGAGAATCTGTATTAAAAATTTAAATAAAATATTCACAAAATTAATCAATTTTTTATAAAAAGCTTTTGAGTTGCAGCTAGTATACCTTGCTGTTCATTTTGTTATTGCAAAAAGACTGATACGTGCAAAAACAAATACAACGACTGCGGATTTAACGATTGCGATTCTGAATCCATCCTAGAAGAATCAATGTCGGATTAAAAATTATTGTTTATTTTTGTCAGATACAGAGTTTTTCATTGTTTACGTAATTTAAGTTAAATTAAGAGTTATTTGCTTTTAAATACTGATTTTCAAGAATTATAATGATTGTATATATGTTCAACGGTATAAAATAAAAAAGAAAATTATTAAATAAAAATTAAAAATTTTTTTTATTTAACGAACCTAAATAAAAAAAAATAAAAAAAAATAAAAAAAATCAATCGTAGTGGGTATGGAACCCCGGTCTCCCGGGTCAGAGGTAAGACCTCTAACCATTCCACCAAGACGCGTACGACATATGAAGGGGTCTTGCGTGTATATAAAGTATGATGAAAATATACAAATTGTTGTTTAATTGTTGTTATTGTAATTTTGAGCAAGGCAACCTTGGTTAATTCGAAAGAGGACATCGAAATACGTCTTTTAAAACAGGGTTTCCGTCGTGGCGCGAACTTGCACGTAAAACCTTCTATATGGCGGCTAGAATATTGAGGAAAAACTCCTTTGACGTTAACGCCAAGCAACTAACCGGGCCTGAGGATTTCCTCTTTCAGATTTTCCTCGAGATTTTCCAGGTTGAACGTTTTCCTTCTCCACAGCAGGAATCGCGTCACGGTCATCTTCAGTATCCTTCGTCGAACTCGCCGTTGATCCCGAACAAACATCACCAGGATACCATGGAATAAAATCTGTATGTATTAGTTTCATCCTGGCTTAAAATAACCCTTAATAACCTATTCCTTAAAATTCCTGAATTCTCTTTCTTACTACACCCATGTTTCCCTAAATTCTCGAATATTTCTCGATCTGTTGATTCGGCAATTTTATTTCTAAAACCTCCTGCCCTTCTATTTTTATGAACTATTTTCTTCATGATTGCCTCATGCGAATCCATTTTTATTACAAATTTCCAAAATTCCAAGTATTAATTAATTTATTTTTCGATGAAAAATTTTGTAATTTTATATTTTTTTATTTATTTTTTTTCTTTTTAAAACTTCGCCAATTTACCTGAAAAATTAATTTAGATTTAAATTCCTAGCGACACTATACGAACTTAACTCTCCGGCTGACCCTAGTGACCCTAGTGATATTCCCAACTCGTCTCCCAAAAAAAAAAAAAAAAAAAAATTCTTTTTTTCCTCTTATTTTATATTTATGCGGCTCAATTCCCGGAACTCCCAAATTAAAACAGTTATACACAACTGATCCAAACAAAAATCTCCACCAATAAAATAATACAACTTTTATTCACTTGTTTCACTTTTTATTGACCTCCAGATAAAATAAATAAATTAATAAGGTGTTTTACCTTGGCAAGAATTAATAAACAATCTAGTTTCAATTGTAACAATTCGCCACAAAGATTCAAACCAATTTAATTTCTCTTCCCGTACAACCACAAAATCGTCCAAATAATAAGGCTTATTAATAATACCTTGGCCGATAGCAGCAACTTTGCTCCCTGCGCGGTGTTGGAAATTACTACTTTCTGCCTAAGGTATGACGAAAAGCATAATACACACCAAGGAAGCGACAAAGAACCCCTCAGAGTAGATTTATATCACCCTCGCCTGTGGCTTTGGTGATAATTAAACGTGCTCTGGGACATTCTTTACTTTCGCTCCATAGATGTGTAATATACTATTTCATAGCAGAAAATAATACGTAACCTAATTTTTGACGATTAAAAAAATTCCTGATTCTGTCGGCTTTTCAGCGTTAATGGTGAAAAAATGGTTTCCAAATTAATCTAAAAATCATAGAAACCTAAATAATATTGGTAAAAATGAATATGGAAAGTTTAAAACTTATAACCCGTACGTATCTTTTTTCGCTTAGGGTATTATTCGTGGTGAACACCAAGTACTTTTTTATCAGTTCTGAAGTAAAAACAACGTAAAGATCCTAAGTAGTCTGCTATGAAAAAGCCTGATAAAATAATTCAATTGAATTTTCCATAACAATCGTGCCCTGAATAAATTTATTAACCTTCCCTCCCTGATCAACTGGTTTGAATACTTCTAATCCTTTTTTTTTTTTTTTTTCTTTAACCTAAAATTTTTGGCTTACCTTAAAATTAATTTTATGTGTAAATATAAAAATTTGATTTATAAGTATCCTCATTGGGTCCTGTTACACGGTCGCCTTGTGTGACAAGATTCATTTGTAGTAATAAATAAGAACACGATTATTAAAATGAAATTAATATTTATTAAAAAAGTTTCCAAATCTCGTACACTAATTTATTCTCACAAAGACTCCGTTCCGATAATTTTCCACAGCTAATAAGGCTGCAAATTGAGGTAGATTGCAAAGGGAAAATGCAATTTTTAGATTGAATAATATTTGACACACGCGAACTTTTGGCTGACAAATAACAGTTAACAATTACATTACTCACAAAATTACAATAAAACCTAAAACGAAACCTCTTCAATCTTCTTTTCTTAACGTACTCTTTCAACCTTCTAACACACGAATTCTTACCTCTCATTTTTTAAACTAAGCTGCGAACAAAAAAATAAAAACGACGATCGGCTTGACTCCTCGCTTGATTCGAATGTGGCTGAATGTTGTTCCATAAAACTCCCGGTAAATATGAAATTAGAAAAACAGGAAGAATTACTCTCTTTTAATTTATGTAATAATTTATTTGAAAATAAACAAGAAATTTTCTTTCTATTTTTCCAATTCTAAATTAACGTGATTTACAACGTTAGTGATTTACAAGTTAATGATTTCTATAAAAACTATCTTTCGCTGACAAAGAAGTATAAATTAACTTTGTGTATTTGTGTGATGTCTGAGTACGGTAAACCGAACCGGAAAATATTTATCAATAATCCGAAGAAGTTAATGTGCTACATTATACCCATACGAAAATCTTTGGCCTGGAGGCGAGAATAGTACAGCATTGGAGAGTTCTTATGAGAATATATAGTTTGGCTCGACTGACGACCTTTTACCCTTTGTCCCTCCCTGTTATAAATAGTGAGTGTTATTGGAGTTTACGAGCCCGTTGTAAAGTATACGTTCCGTCGATAATTTTGCAAGCTGTACATTTCGAGTTTACGGGTTTTGTTTTTTCAAAAATCTTTTTTATCACTACGTCCATTGTCGGAAAAAAACTTTTTTAACATTCATTTGAAATTTCTACAGCTTCCTTTTCTCTTCATGTTCGTGAAAAAACTATTATTGTGTTCTGATTCCAAGAAAAGTTATTTTTTCTTAGTGTTAAAATTTAAAAATTTCAAGAATTATTTTAAACCTGGTTTTTAATTAAAGAGTGAAAAACTCTTTTTCTTCGCTCTCAACTCTGAAAAAATCTCGGAATTCAAATTTTTTTTTCATAAAATGCTTCGGTGACCCATATTTTTTTGCACGCATAGATTCAGGGAAATTTTATTTGCCTAAGCTACAATGAGAAATATTAAAATTTGAAATGAACTTTATCATTGGAGCCTTTCATCCCCCTTGAGTATTTATTTGATCTCATGGCATTGCGGACCACCTTGAATAAAATATTTACAAAAAAATTTTTAATGGGCCGTTGCAAACAAGCTTTTTTCAAAAAGATCTTTCGGTATAGCATCAAAGCGGAAAATAAAGATGATGCGTGGAGAAGATCTATGAAATGTTAAATCCTTTTTGATGTTTTTTTTTCCGAAATCATAGCTCTTCTCTTGAAATCTAGATCCTTGTATCTTGGTAGGGCCATTCCTTCCTCTCCCTTTTATCCTAGCTTTACAGCTCAATACTCATGAGCAGACTTCTAACCTCTAGAGACCTCAAGGATAGTAGACTCTGGTATTGGATTATAAAAACCCATCTATTTTCTTTTTTCAGAGATTCAAAAAGTTCAGCAAAATGGGAAACCCACCAAAGACTTCAAGTATGTTGACATCTATCGTGAAAAGCCGATCAAAGTTTCCATCAAGGTTCTCGTTCCTGTCCGGGAGCACCCAAAAGTGAGTCAAAAACATTTTTAATTATAAATTTTTTCATTAACTTTTCTCCAACAACAAATCTGAAAGAAAAAAAAATTTTGTGAATATCGAAATTTTCAAATTTTATAAATAAAAATAACGTCTGCATAAAATCCGCTAAACCACACTTTTTTATCTCTTATTACTACTAAGTCGCCCGCGTCGTAGAACTTTAATTACCGCCAGCGCTGCGACAGAACCCGGCCTTCTAATAGACTGTTCGCGCTTTGCACCCTTCGCTCTTACCTTGAGTCAATTGAAAGTTGGTTTAGTCAATTACAACGTTACTAACCCTAAAGTAAACAAACTTGAAATATCCTATTCCAAAATTGCGTATACCACCTCTTATAGCTTCTGCTTATCGTTTTAAATAAATTAGTGACTTCATTTTTTTTTTTTTTTTTTTTTTTTAGTGTTTCTCGACAATAAAAACCGATTTTAAATCATACTTGCAAATGAAGTATGTAAGAATTACTGTGTAGCCAATAATTATTTAAGTTGAAACATAATTGAAATCTATTTACGTAGATTCAGTGTAAGTAAGATTGTTTGGTTACAAAGTAAATGGAAAAAAAAAACTTTAACTTCTTTTTGTACTGAAACGCATTTAAATTGTCCGTGTATAGTTAAGGTTGTGTTGGTTAATTTAATTTCGTGCTAAAGTAATTTTTATCGCAAGTTATATTTTAAATAAAAGTCACTTTCACATAAAATACATCGAAGAAAGTATATATAATTAGGAGATGTAAAATCCAATAAGGAGAAGTAATCACTGATGCATTATAAATGTAGCTTGCAGCAACACTGCTGAAAAATACAAAAATTATAAAAGCTGTTTATTTGCACGACCTAGTTCTTGGTAAGACTTCCTTTTTCCTTACCGTAGCGTAGTAGAGACTCCACATCAAGCTGCGACGTTGGAAAAAGTAAAAAGGGGAAAAAGAGCACGGCTGCTAATTTTAATTTTTTTCACGGCTGCAGCTTCGAGGACGGCACCTAAGAGTCTCAGTTATGTATGGCACCCCCGAGAATTCCCAAGCATGAAAGAAGGGACTCGCATATTATGAATCGGCGCAATTTCGTTTATCATCTTCATCTCAAAACTAGCTGGCTACTGCTTTAGTCCGCTGACATACATTTAATCGTAGTAGATTCAACCAAAAAAAGTTATTTGGATTGGTTTCGTATGATTTTTCAGTATCTCTATACATTCAAAAGGAACTACCACTAAATTGGTTAGTGTATTCTTAATTGATTAATAGTCATCTTTAGCTAGGGATGCGTAGGTGGGAAGTTAAGATTGATCAACAATCAACAATCAGCTAGTCCTCGAGCTCATCATTACTGTTGCTGTTGTAGCTTTTTCTATTTTCAGATGTATAAACCTCGTCTAGCTATCTACTACGCGTTACAATTCCGTTGAGTCCTATCTGTGATACTCCATTAGTAGCATAGTAATGTATAGTAAGGTATGTTCAATAAAAACATTTAGTAAATTTGTTTGTTATTATTATTTTTTGTAATTATTAAACACTTATATTTTTGAGGTATCTTGTTTTTTTTTTTTCAACATGTGTTTTTTGTCTGACTCATCGTGGATACCGAATTCGGTTACTTATGAAAAGGGATGACGTGGCTTTCGTGACCCGACTGAGCGAACGCAATGAAAATCCTTTTTTATCAATGGCAGGCTAAGGCGTTTGGACTTAGCTTCACGTATAAAAAAGCGGTGATACAACCCGATCTCAAAAGGCGGCACGGCAAAGATCCGTTTCAGGCTCGGTTGCCGTGTTGCCGGGCCACGGATCGGATGTGGCATGTAACGCTAATCCGGACCAGGCACGGATGATTTGCCGTGCGAGTTGCCGTTTGATCAGATATATATACACATTCTATATAGACGCCATATATGTTGTCTGCTGTATCATTCATAAAAAACAATTGTAATTGCTTAAATTACATTCATAAATTCATGAATGTAATAATTAAAAATAAATTAAATTTGAAACAGCCAATACAGTATGAGTTATATACCACCAGTATAAATATATGTATACCATACAGCATACATCCTGAAAAATTTTTAATTACAAACAGTTATTTTTCAAAGTAAGAGTGGCAGGTTTATAAAAAATAAATTAATACAAAATTAATTTTCATTTTTCTACATTATTAAACTGAGAGTACTTTTGATTTTGAAGAAGTTTTATAGTCAAAACTTTTAAATATAATACACACAGAATAAGAATAAACTTTATATAAATATTAGCTCAGTATATCTGGTTTTACAAGTAAAATATTCGTTGAAAACCTGAATTGCAATTGAGACATTGATTTTAGATGTTGTTACCTAGGCTTTGATACTGATTAATATAAATGAGTCGAATGTAGAGGTTATGTTACTCGTCATACAACAATCATACACCAATGAATAAATATTTTTCAAGATTCAAGAATTATTATTAAAACAAATTATTTTGGTCAATACCTTTAACTTTATTAACTTATACTTAATATAATAGTATTATTTTAGAAATAACGACACTGCAACGAATATCACCGTGTAATTATGACTGTTTACACACTGGTATATTCACACACTGACACAAAGATTTACAATATACATATTATATCACACGGCAACTCGCACGACTGTATTGGCTGTTTCAAATTTAATTTATTTTTAATTATTACATTCATAAATTTATAAATGTAATTTTAGCAATTTACAATTGTTTTTTATGAATAATACAGCAGATAACATATATGGCGTATATATAGAATGTGTATACATATCTGATCAAACGGCAACTCGCACGGCAAATCATCCGTGCCGGGTCCGGATTAGCGTTACAAGCCGTGCACGGGCCACGCACGGCAAACGGGCCCGGAACGGATGATCTGACACGGTTGCCGTGCCACCATTTGAAATCGGGAAGATGGCTTACTTGTGTAGTTGCAGGTATACATCAACTAAACTTTACTTTATTATTATTATTATCATTATTATTATTATATTTTTTTATTTATTTTTATTTTTATTTTTATTTACACACTCAGTGAAGCCCGCTATGACAGTAAAGGCAGCGTGCATTAACTGTTAAGTCGTAGATGCAAACTTTAACAGTTAATGCATGCGTCTTAACAGTTAATGCGGGACGCATTAACTGTTAAGTATCAAGTCGACTTGATTTTCACAGATATGTTCGGGGTTATGTTCAGCATATTAACTAAACAAAATTTAAAAAATTACTGATGACTATTATACTTGCATACAAAATTTTGAGTATTAATGCTATTATTAAATTTAAAATGTTTGAAAATATTGTAGCGTTTACTTACAAATAATATTATTTTTCATAAAAATTTGATGAATAGATTTAACGTAAAATTAATTTAGTAATTCATTTTTGAAAACTTCGATAATGAACTCTAAATAATTTGGAATAAAATTAGTTATTTTCAAAGTTATTAATTATTATTTAAATTTTGTAAGTACGGTAGTTTTTAAAATAGTATATTATAGTACGGGTGCAGCATCGTCACCAGGGCGGTTTTAAGGACCCGAGTGCGTAGCGAAGCGGAGCACGAGGTCCTTAAAGAGCCCTGGTGACGTGCTGCACCAGTGCTATATACTATTTTATAGTACGAGTAACCGAAAACACGCATCAAAGATTTGATTTTGAGGTTAGAGTGACCAGGAGTACTATAAAATAACTTAAAGAAGGAAAAAATAAAAACAGGATAATTGGTAGTTAAATAATTTTATTCTTGCATGTCTCTTAAAGAAATTATTTTATGATTGAGAATATTTGTATGAATACTCATTGGTTTTACG
This sequence comes from Encarsia formosa, assembly GCA_038277355.1. Taxonomy (NCBI): domain Eukaryota; kingdom Metazoa; phylum Arthropoda; class Insecta; order Hymenoptera; family Aphelinidae; genus Encarsia; species Encarsia formosa. Next base: position 19,192,451 of record CM076185.1, on the reverse strand, counting down.
TATCTTGAAACTGATAGTAAAATCAATTGCTCTTTTTTGTTATTACCAGGTAACAATACTCGATAGCCTTTAAAATGATCATTGAGTCCCAGAGTAACACATTTTTTTACAACTAAAAAGCAACGATTAAGTTTTGTCTTAGTTATATGTGATATAATTCCAAAAGTAGGATCATCATTTTGGTTATTTTGAAGTATAATTACAAAACCAGATTTATACAGTACGCCATTAAAACAACAATAAGAAACTTCTTGATCAGAAGTGCGCAAGGTTTTTAAGATTTTAGATTTATTTTTGACAGCAGGTCCAAAAGACACGTTATTACAGAACCCACGCGAAGAATAAAACCTTTCAGCTAAATTGAACTGCATTTTGTTAGACAACGTTAGTAAAATATTTATTCTAGATTTTACTACTTTCGCATTATCTTTAGCAATACGGTGATTTGCTTCGAATTTCTCACAGGACATCTGGTTAAGTGGACCCATTTCACGAATTAATCGCGGATAATGTAAAATCATATGATGCTTTGGCTTCAGTGTTTCATTGAATAATAAAATAAAATTTTTATTATGCTCGGTAAGTAAATCTTCTAGTAAAAGTATTTCTTCTTCTGGAAGAAAATACAATATTAACGATGTCATATAAAGTTTTATAAAAATCCCAAACAGGATCGTCTGGGGGTATTAAGTCACCAACTATTATACTGAAATATGAAATAAGATAAGACATGTGAGCACTTGAAATAACTAAATGATTATTGTCTAATTGCGATTGTTTTATAGAATTTAATTTGCATCCTCGATCAATACTTGAATGGCTAAACGCTTTAAGTCGATTATTCAATTCACTTAAAGTAAAAAACTTATTTTTAATAAAATAGTTAATAATTAAAGCTAGATCATACCGACACACCCCTAAATATATGTCATGCATTGGGTCACAAGTATTATTTTTAATATTGCAAAAATTTTGCAAGTTGTTGAAAACACAACTAGATTTTACGCCCGTAGATTTTGAATTTAAATCATGTTGGTAGTTTTCAACAGTGCGCATAAATTGCGGTACTTCCTTAGTGATCTTATACGCTAAATATTTTGAAACCCTGCAAAATCGACACCAATAATCAGCACTGAAGCTCTCGGAGAAACCTAACAAAGCATTGGTTCCTAAATTATCGCCCAACACTCCAAAAAGAATAAAATAAATTGTAACTGTTTTGTTGCCGACTGTTATTGTTATTCCATTCTCAAATAACAATTTTAACTGCTGCACAATGTTGGCAAAACATTTATCATTTTTGAATATTTTGTAGTCTTGGGTTAGAATAAATTGTGCAAAAAGCACATTTTCTAGCATCGAGTTAAATTTAGCTGGGATGGCTGGTATGGAAAAATACATTCCACCTATTTTGTATTTTCCTGTGGTTGTTAATAAAGGATTATTGACCTCGAAATCGTCGTGGTAAAGAAAAAGAGGCAGAACGAATTTATCTCCAAACGTTTTTGATAATTCTTGCCATCGTTTTCCACTAAAAATACTCGTATAAATTTTAGAGTTTTGTTGTGAATTTTCTTTTTTAACAAATTCAAAAATCTCTTCGTATACGTTAGGAAGCTCGAAAAAAATTTTTAATACTTTATTAATATTAACATGATAGCCGTAGTGTGGTATCATCCGCCCGACTCTCGTGCGACCCACTTTTTTGTACCCAAATTTGTTTCCGATTAAAAAGGGTTCGGGTGGTACGAAAAATTTCGAATCTTTAAAAAATTGTTTCCTTTTATACTCGGTATCTGAATTAACAAATAATTTTTTTTTAAATACCTCGTCTATTTTGTTATGATACTCAACTGGTATTGATTTTTTTAATTGTTTTAAATGATGATGTGACACTTTTGAACTAATATCAAAAATATTTTGTGCTACTTGATCTACAGTTGAATTTGTCATAGACGGATTAGCATATAACTTAGCAATTATTTTATAAAGTTGAGCTTCAGGTTCGCTATACATTATACTTGAAGTCGATTTATTTTTGACACATTTTTGTAATTTACATTTTGTGTCTGGATCAGCTTTAGTGCACTTCAAGACGTGATTTTGAAGTACTGGTACAGATTGAAAAGTTTCACAACAAGAGTCAAAAATACACGAGTAAGTTTTAGATGGATGGTACACTTTTATATGGCGAAATAACACAGGGATATTTTGGAAAGTTTGTTCGCATGACTTGCAAGTAAATAAACTAAGCATAAAAATGCTTAAAAAAGTAAAAGCAAACATTTTGTAAAAATAGAAAGAAAATAATACTTATGAAACAATATGTACATAAAATGGAGCTAATCTACTTGCATTTCTATTTTATCTGGTTTTTCTAAAGCATCTAACCGAATTATAACAGTGTCTACGTGAGCTAAATCTTTTTCACCTGACCTTCGTTTAACTTCTAATATTTTACGCTGGTAAAAAAAACATAAATTTTCAGATTCAACTGGGTACGGCAAATTAAAAGTTAGATAAAATTTAAAATAAAAAGTTATCGCTTGGAATAGTGAAGAAAATTCGCACTTTGAATCTGATCCTAAATAAAAAATAAACTTTTGCAGATTTCTTCTACTCTCTCCAATAGCTATAATAAAAGGAAGAAAAGGCTGCCTGCGTAACGACAACCTTTCGACTCTGTCAATAACAGCCTGCTGTATTTCTTGTTCGGTCTGCAATAAAATTAAATTTATTTTTCATTCATTCATTATATATTTTTTCAGAAAAAAATTTTCTCCACGAATCTAATTTATTAAATTACCTTTAAATGAATAAATATGGCAGCCTCGGCTTCCTCAGAACATGGCCTCCAAAAATCTTTACTGTTTGGATTTTCAGGAGATAAATTAATACGAATGTTTTTAGGAGCTAAAATTAAAGTTAACACTTGAATCTGAATAGTAACTTTATAATCTGAAATTTTAAAAATTTGTTTATTGTTTTTTCATTTAAAAAAATAAAAAGACATTTTACTAAAATATTTTTTTACCAATGTTTTCATTTAATAAATCAACTGTTAGTTTTTTATTGATTTTTTTTAAGATGGACTTATACATAGGTTGTAATGTAGCTAAAGTTGTATTCAACTTTTGTTGAAGCTGTAGCTCATCAACTTTGAACTCTCTCTTAAAATCCAAGTCAACCTACACATAAAATTTATTTTTAAGTTTTAATTCATTTCTTTTTATCTAAACAAATATTAACAAAATAAGGTACCAAATGTATCATGTGAGATTTAATTGACGGCCACTGAATTAAAATACTATCTGCATCGCCAAAAGCGTCATTTTTTTTATCAATTTCTCTTAAACAGTAAGTGAAATTCCAGTGCTTTACAACTTGTTCCAAAGGGCTATTGTTATGGGTTAACCAATCTTTACTCTCTAGTTCCTTGGAATATGTTGTTTCATCTAAATTAATTTTATTTTATTTAATAAATAGTAATAAAAACTAAAAAAAATTTTATAAGAATTAATCAAGCACAAATTTACCTAGTTTATGATCGAAAGATTCTGGCTGCTCCTGCTGTAGGGTGTTTTTTCTTAAATCTCTTAAAAGAGTCCTATGGTTAGCTACTTTGTTCCACAGCTTCCCTGATGGATGTGCATTTTTTTTTTTTTTTAAAGGCGGTTGCACATAGTAAGTCAAAATATTTTCTCTAGGAAATTTATTACAAATATTCTGAGCTACTAATTCTACTTCAGTATGTAAAATATCTCTGCAAGTAAAAATTAAAATGTATTTTGAAGATTTTTTATTTTTAATATGATTTATTTATTTTAAAGCAATAACTTACTCTCCATATATTTTCAATAAGCTGCAAGCTAAAATATCAACAATATAGTGGTGATGACAAGAATCAAAAACTCCTCCAGAATTATAATAATTTATTAAAGATTTTTCAATGACATGATCATCTAGAGCTTTTAAAATATCAAAATTCTCTGTTCTCAAAATTTTAGATTTTTTTTTATGTGTGTGGATTCAATAACAGGAACTAATTGGAGACTTATTGGATCTACCATAAATTCAAGTTGTCCAGAAGAATCTTGAACCGATTCATCATTTACAGTGGTAAAAAGGTCACAATTGATTTTGCCATCGAGAGGTGATAAACTTTGTATAGACTGATCTATCTCAAAACTTTTTTCTTCTATTGAATGACTATTGCTCAAAAACTGTAAACATATATTTAAATTTAGTTTTTTAGATTTAAATTTAGGTTTTTGGAAAACATTTGATAAAAACAATGTTAAATAATACTATAAACCAAATTACAACAATTCATCATACATAAGCACTAGCACTCTCTTCTAATTTCCACTTCAATTCAACATTAGGTATTATTCTGTTAAGGTCATTTTGTTTGGTAAGCAATTTTTTCAACAGATCTATGCTTGAAATACCGTTAGCTGTTAGGATAAAGGAAAAAGGAACTAAAATTATAAGTAGCTTTGGAAAATATAAAAAATGAAATGTATTATCAAACTGAAAAAAAATTTGAAAACATAACCTCTTTCATCACTACACTCAACATGCTGATTAGTTAACATTATTCAAAAGAAATTAACTCTAATATAGTACTTACAGCTTGGACATGAAATTAAACTTTCGAATCCCCATTCAGTCAACAACTTCTCCATTCTGTATTTTATTGTCACGATTATGAGTATTAACTCCGAGAGGCGTGGATACACTTTGATTTCTATTTTACACCATATTACAACTGTAAGTATTTTTGGGACTTAATTAACGTTTGCCTTACAAATGATAAACTAGATCTCGCATGCAGTGCAATCCCGCGCAAATGCACCGATCGTAATCGCACTCACGCGCCGAAAATATTTTGATTTTAACTGTTAAGACGCATGCATTAACTGTTAAAGTTTGCATCTACGACTTAACAGTTGATGCACGCTGCCTTTACTGTCATAGCGGGCTTCTCTGAGTGCACACAAAGGCACTTTTAAAAAATAGAGTTCAAGAGTTAGCATTCTATATTTTAATTTAAATAGAGTGAATTTTTTTAAAATACTATTTGTTACGATTTGAAAGAGAAAAAGTTATCTTGTTACATCTTTTACTAATTTTATAAACAATTTAAATCTTTGTGAGCATATTATCAGTCTTTTTTGATTGGGGCTTTAAAAGATTTGCAACAATATCAAACTCTGTCATACATACAAATTGTTACAAAATATCAATAATATCAAATTGGAGGTAGACGTATTAATGTTTCGCGATCAATTTTAAAGAAACTTCCAAATTTTTGAATATGGTCAATAATTATACATTAATACCATAGTATTTTAGTTTTTATTAAAATTTATTTCAGTTCCAATTAAAGTTTAAAAATGAAAACGAAAATTAATTTTAGTTTCTATTTTGGTATTGAAATGAGACTCAAAATGAATGTTCCTATTTCGAGAACTAAAATTAATTTTGATTCTTGTTACGGTTTTTTACGGTCAGCTGATTTTATTTATTACGAATTTTTTAATATTTAAAATTGGATACTTTAGTTACTTCAATTATGACATTTTAGGATTGTAATCAAAATAAAAATTTTATTAATCTCAATTACGATGTGAAATTTTAAAATAAATAAAATTTGGTATTAATTCTGCCCTACAGATTTAAAACTACAATATCTGCATTTTTATGAAAAATGAGATTTTTATATGGTTGCATTTAGAAAAAAAAATGCAATTTAATGGTACAAAAATTTTTGTTTATTGTTAATAACATTGCAAAATAGTTAAGTCGATCCAACAATTCTTCTGTAAAAGAAGCTGTGATTTTGAACAAATACAGGAAAAAATACAATATCTACGAAATAATGTAGATATTGTATTTTTCCTCGGTGGTTCTATTCAAAATTAAAAAGTCGTACCGGGAAATGTAGTCTTTGTACATATTGTATTTTTTTATCTGTAAAGTCTCCAAAAATATGGTGAGAAAGTACACTATTTACAAAATGCTAAAAGGTTTGAATTTAGAAAAAAATAATAATTTAGCAGTTTTCTGTCTGAGAGCCTCGGTATTGCCAAGACAAGACGATATTGATACAAATATTGTCTTGACTGACCAATATCTTGAGAGCATTCGATCTTGTCGTGATCTTGGTACCAAAATCAATTGAAAATATTGTCTTGTGTTGGGTTTCTTGGTTTTTATTGAACAATTTTGAGCATTCATTCTTTAATTCTGGATAAATAATAAAATAATTTGTTTATCCCCCAAGCTTTAAACCTACAAAAACCTGGGCGCTGAGATTTATAATTAAATAATTTATTCATCCCCCAAGCTTTAAACCTAAAAAACCCTGGGCGCCGAGATTGATAATAAAATAATTTATTCATCCCCCAAGCTTTAAACCTAAAAAACCCTGGGCGCCTAGATTGATAATAAAATAATTTGTTTATCCCCCAAGCTTTAAACCTACAAAACACTGGGCTTGAGGGATAAACAAATAATTTAATTATCAATCTCGGTGCCCAGGATTTTGTGGGTTTAAAGCTTAGGTGATAAACAAACTCCTAATTTCTTAACCTAGGAGCCCACTGCAATAAAACAAATTTTTTTTTATTTTTTGCAATATTCTGTAGAAAAAAAAGGATTCCCCACTTTTGAGAAATCAGATTGTGATATCGGCATAGCTGAATTAAAAAAGAATAAAATCATTAAAAACTTGATGCCATTAATGCCTTCCAGTAGAAAGAATTTCTGGAATAATTTACCAGTCATTAGTTCTTAAGAAATCATATATAATTTAATTTAATTATTTAAATTTCTATACTTTGTACCATTACGATTCGTTTCTTGTAATTTTAACTCTAATTTTAAAAAAATAAATAATTTTGCTGATTGCAATGTGTATCATATTAATTTAGTTTCATGAAAATTAATGTGTGGATTTTTTTTTACTATATTGTTCTTAAAAAATAAAGAAATAAAAATTTTTTTTCAACTTAACTCAAACATCGCTAATTTATTTATTTGTACCATTTGAAAATGATTTAAGATATGTATGAAGAAATAAATCGATCGACCCCGAAAAATTGAAAATTCATTCAATTAGATAATTAATTAAATATTTTAATAATTATAGGATTTTTAAAAAGTTTTTAAAGAGAAATTGTAAAAAGTTTTTATTCAAATTATTTTAGTTCATGTAGATAATGTATTTTTTCTCCTGTAAGTCTGATTCAAATTAAAAATTCGTGCCGAGAAATTCAGTCCATGTACATATTGTACTTTTTCATCTGTAAAATCTCACGAAACTAGGTGAAAAAATACAATATCTGCCAAAAAGGGTTGAAGGGCTTGGAATTTTGAAATTTTAATTACTCCATTAAAAAGAGCAACCCCGATTTCCCCTAATAGTAACTCCAAAATTCAAAAAAAAGTTCGATGTGTTAAAATTAGAGTTAAAAACACGTTTTGCTTAATATTTCAAATTACAGTTTTTGCAGATATTGTAGTTTTAAATCTGTAGGGCAGAATTATTGTACCAAAATTTCAACCTAAGTGAAGAATGAAATTAAATATAATATCAATAATGGTACTTAAATACGAAACTAAAAATAATTCTGTGATTGTATATCGCTGCCTCGTCCTCGATATCAATTGAGTAGTTTACGTTGTTCTGATTATCAGCCACAGAGTTTAAAGCTAGTAAATAAAAAATGCCGTAGGTGTCGCCTCTCTCATCCCGCCAGGTCTCTCGCTCGCGGGAACGCCATTACGTTTTTCTGTGCGTTAGACGCCGCAGGGTAATTTTTACTACTGACCGTAAAAATTCAGGAAAACTTATTTTTCCTTTCTTCAGTTCTTTACTGGTCTTCTTATTTAGATAACATGTCTTCAAAAAGTCGTCGACGAGATCGGGAGATCCGAAGAATTGTGAAAAAACAACTTCGCAAAGAGAGAAAAGGAAAGAGACGAAGATCCCGCTCTCGATCGTCCACATATTCATCAAGCGACGAGTCTAAATCCTCAAGGTCTTCGAGATCATCGTACAGGTCGAGAGAGGAAATACGCCTGGGGAGGCGTTACAATTACCCAAGCCGTAGTGTGACCCCGGCAAGACGAAGCGAATCAAGATCACGAAGTAGATCGAGGAGTGAGGTTAGGTCACCCGGCTCGCAAGCGAATAGACACAAAGGCTCACCGCAAAAACGTGCTCGGCAGTCAAAAAGCCGTAGCTCCGAAAATACGAGACATGGCGTGCGTAGCCCTCGTGGTGCGACCCGCAAAGGTTCAAGAAGCGGTGAACGTAGCCCGAGAGGAGCGTCCCGTGAAAACTCAACCGTGCGACACGGGCACGAGCGTGGTCCACGAGACGCGTCAACCCGGCACCTTGTCGGCGGCATTGAAAAAGACTACGAAGTACGTAAAACTCCTGCAAAAGATATCGAAAAGCAGGACGAGCGCAAAAAGACTCAAAACAACGAATTTATTCAATTGCTGGACGACGACCTCCTCGACCTAGAGGACGGAGAGCCCATAAATGAAAACCTTGCCGACAAGTGGATTAAAATCGTACAAGCGGGTTTGCCGAAAGACACAAAGGCAGAACTTATTAAAAAATACCCAATCCCGAAAAATTGTCAAACTCTGAAAGCACCCGAGTTGAATGACGAGTTTCACATAACTCTGGGAAAAACGGGTCGCAACAAAGATGCGTACCAAGTGGTACCTCAAAATCAGCTAGGTATAGCGATTGGAATCCTTGGCAAGGCGCTGACTGAAATAATAGAAACTAAAGAGGCTCCAACAATGTACGGAATATTTGAGCCTAAGGGAACGTTCATAAACCACGTGGTCATTTTTTCGAAGATTTTGAAGGGCCCTCCCTCCCATGAAGATCAGCGTAGTATTTTTATCAATTTTTCGACCCCCCCCCCTAAAGTCACGTGGTTTTTTTTACGATTTCAAATTGTAAATATGAATACTATTAGTTTTTTAAAAACATTATTTTTTAAGCTATAATTTAATGATTTAATACCAGGGGCACAGCAACTCCTTTCAGCTAGGGGTTGTCCTGAGGTCTACTCCCCCCCCCCTCCAATAAAACTGACGTCGAGAAAAAAAAAAAAAAACGATGAGTTCAATAAATAGACTGGTTAATTATCCCCCAAAACACTGGGCGTAGAGTTTAATGAATAATCTGATCAGCTATCCCCCTAAGCCTTGAACCCCCAAAACCCTGGGCATCGAGTTCAATAAATAAACTGATAAGCTATCTCCCAAGCTCTAAGCCCCTGAAACCCTGGGTACCTGAGTTCAACAAAAAAACTTATCAGTTATCCCCCAAGTCTTGAACCCCCAAAACCCTGGAGGCCCGAGGTCAACGAAAAGACTGATCAGTTGGTAACCAGAGTTTTGGGAGGTTCAGAGTTTGGGGGATAACTGATCAGTCTTTTCTTTGACCTCGGGCGCCCAGGGTTTGGGGGATTCAAGACGTGGGGGATAGCTGATCAGTTTATTTATTGAACTCAAGTTCAAAGAAAAAACTGATCAGTTATCTCTTAAGCTCTGAATCCCCCAAAACCCTGGAAACCGAGGGGCTATGCACTTCAGAATCACAAAAAGAATCACACATGAAAATCAATATTTAATCAATAAAATATCAATGTCATTTCATGTAAAAATCTTAGAAAAATATTATTTTTAACAAAATATCAATTGAAATTGGGTCCAAGGCTTAAAATATGTTAAATTTTCCAAAAGAATCAAGAAAGAATCACAAAAGAATCAAAAGAATCATCAATGATTCTGGAGTGCTTAGCCCCTCGCTGGAAACCCAAGTTCAATAAAAAAACTGATCAGCTATCTCCTAAGCTCTAAACCTCACAAAACTCTGGTTACCGAGTGAAATAATTTTATAATTAAAGCGTACTTTATATTTGAATATCAAGTCCATAAAAAAAGTGTTTTTTTTTGTTCCACAAAAAGGTTGTGGTGTACTTTAATATACATCACTTGGAAATATTACAAAATAATAAAAAAATTTGAAAAAAATAAATAACGAATAAACAAACAAAAATTTTTACACTTTTCTCGAAATGTGTCTGCTTCTTAGAATCATTTAATTTATAGTTAAAAAAAAAATTTGTTGATAATGTTGCAAACGAAGAGTTCACCAATAAGTAAAAATTTATAGCGTTTCCCTAATTAACCACGCCATTTTGGAGTTGAAAATTTCAGACTTACAACTTCATGATATAATTGCACCAGTTCAGCGTGGTTAGGTATCGTTACAAAATTATTTATTTCGTTAATTAAAATCACTCATATTTTTGGAATAATTTTACTCGGGTGCCCAGGGTCTTGGGGGTTTAGAGCTTGGGAGATATCCGACCAGTTTTTTTGTTGAATTCGGGCGCCCAGGATCTTGGGGGCTTAGAGCTTGGAGGATAGCCAACTTTAACGTTCGACAGTAAAATATTATGAATCGAAACATCGATTCATGCACTTTAAAAACCACGTGCCTTTTTGAATCAACAGCCCTACCCCCCACGTAACCTTTCGTAGCCTTTTAATCGTCCCCCCTCCCCTCCTATTTGGGCCACATGGTTTGTGGACGTTCCCTAACCTATATGCATAATGGCATCTCCAGAAACAGAAGATACTTTGCTGCCTCGTCTCTGGACCCGCTTCGCAGGCCAATTGCGTTAGAGCAGCCTATTGGAAGAAAGCTCTTCGGTGACAATTTTTCGTCAAAGTTGAAAGCAGCCGAAAATGCTTAGAAAGCCGCAAAATCCATGTCCAAGACAAAAAGAGACGCTTACGGCTATCGAGACTCGCGTCAAGATAAATATGGGTCTACCTCCAATAAAAACCGCAAGAGCAGTGCTTTAAACTTGAGAGGCCCTCCCCGGAAGAGTTACGTGGGCGCGCGCCCGGAGGGGGGCTCGAAAACATACAACCAGCCCAACAACTCGTTCAAGAAGACGACACCACGCAAATAAGCGACTTTACAGAGGTAAGAGAAATTGTTGGTAGACTGAGAAAATTTCGAAATGAGTAGGAAAAAATTACCAAAGACCCCTACATCTTATCATGTATTAATGGGTATAAAATCCCTTTTAATCAACAACCCCGTCAAACAGCACCTCCGCCCGAAGCAGTTTCCTCAGAACGAGAAAAACTTGAGTACACCAAAGCAATTTCGGACTTGCTCGTGAAAGGAGCCATAACCGAGTGTGGCAGAGAACCGGGTGATTTTCTATCGACTCATTTTCTTCGTAAAAAACCGTCGGGAGAAAACAGATTCATATTAAACTTAAAAAATCTCAATAAATTCATCACCGCACCGCATTTCAAAATGGAAAATATCAAAACTGCGATTGGATTATTATCGAAAAATGATTTCATGGCATCGGTAGACATCAAAGATGCTTATTTCTTAATACCAGTCGCTGAGACATCAAAGAAATTTTTGCCTCTCACTAGCGCCGTACATATTTACAAAAATAATCAAAGCCGTCATTGAGTTCTTAAGATCGAGAGGCTTGAAGTCTGTTATTTATCTAGACGATATTCTATTAATTGCTAAAAGTATACGCGATTGCGAAAAATTTCTAGAACTCACTTTGAATTTATTAAAATCTCTCGAGTTTGTGATAAATATTGCAAAGTGCCAACTGAAGCCGGGAAGGACATGCACTTTTCTGGGGTTTGTGATAGATAGCAGAGATTATTCGTTGAAACTGATGGGAAAGAAGATAAGCCAAATTTCGAAGCTTACTCAAAAATTTTTCAAACAAAAAACCTGTAAAATCAGGGACATAGCTCAGCTAATAGGCACCCTCATCGCTGCATGCCCAGGTGCTAGATACGGTTGGGTACACACAAAACATCTTGAGCGAGGCAAATTCTTAGCATTATCTGAAAATAACAATAACTTTGACAGACTTATGTCCATTACTGATTGCATGCAGGACGATTTGCTTTGGTGGATAAACAATATACATACGTGCAAAAATGAAATTAGAGATAACCTGTACGAATGTGAAATATTTACAGACGCTTCATTGTCGGGCTGGGGTGCTGCCTGTAGAGATGAAAAAGCCAACGGTTGGTGGAATGTCAATGAACGCGCTGACCATATAAACTTGCTTGAAGTTAAGGCTGCATTTTATGGAATTAAATGCTTTGCAAATCAATAAAAAAATTGTGAGATTTTACTGCGTGTCGACAACACCACGGCTTTGGCTAACATCAATAAAATGGGTAGCATACAAAACGAAAAACTCTTGAAATCAGCAAAGGAAATCTGGGGTTGGTGCGAGGAGCGCAACATCTATTTATTTGCATCGTATATAAATACGAAGGAAAATATCGTAGCAGATGAACAATCCAGATTATCTTTTCGTGAAACGGAATGGGAACTGTCGTCAAAAGTATTTGAAGAGATATTAAAGAAGTTCGGTCCGTTCGATATCGACCTATTTGCTTCGAGAGCGAATGCGAAATGTTTTCGGTACATATCTTGGAGAAAAGACCCTGATTCGGCTGCTGTAGACGCTTTCACCGTCTCGTGGACAAAAGACCACTTTTATGCATTCCCTCCTTTTGCTATGGTTTCAAGAGTTTTACGTAAAATATATTTCGAAAAATCTGAAGGAGTAGTGGTCGTACCTTGGTGGCCTACACAACCATGGTTCCCATTGTTTTTAGAATTAGCCAATTCGAAAATATTAAAATTTGGCCCTGATAAAGATCTACTATTTTCTGGTTTCAGAGACACCCACCCATTAGCGAAGAACCTTATCCTGGCAGTCGCCAGATTATCAAACAAGCATTCAGGCAGAAAGGTCACAACGACGTTGTAGCTGAAATCATGCTGTCATCAATTCAGGAAAGTACTCTGAAACACTATGACAAACCAATTCATCTGTGGTGGCAGTATTGTAAGATGATGAAGGTCTCGGTTCTGGACATAAAACCGGAAAACATCACGCAGTTCTTAACGCAACCTAGCCTTCACACAAAGTCCTACAGTACACTGAACTGTTATCGCGCAGCTTTATCTATACTAAGCTTAAACAATCTGGGGAAAGACCCAGGATTATCTAGATTCTTCAAAGGTATCTCTAATCAAAGACCGCTGAGAACTAAATACGACGAAACTTGGGATCCGGATAAAGTCATAAAATTCTTAGCCAGACAGTACCCTAATGAGAATATCCCTATGGACATGTTAACAAAAAAGTTGGCCACATTTTTAGCTCTCATAACTGCTCACAGGGTGCAGACACTAACTTCCAATAAACGACATCGTATTTTTAGAAAATTTGGCACAAATCAAAATACCGTAAAGAATGAAAACGTCGAGTCATAATAAGGCACAGCCAATACTTGACGCCCCATACTTCACCAACTCACCTAAGTATTGTGTGGCAAATACTTTGAAAGTTTATTTACAACGAACAAAAGCGGTCCGAGGAGAGCTTAAGAAGTTATTTATTACTCATTAAAAACCGTTCCGAGAAGCAAAATCGTCGACAATAAGTCATTGGATTCGTGACATTTTGAAAGAAAGTGGTATCAATACGGATATATACTCTGCCCACAGCACTAGACATGCCTCCACCTCAGCCGCTGCGCGGCGTGGAGTTAGCATAGAAATTATGAGAAAAGTGGCAACTTGGAGCAAAAATTCTGATGTTTTCGGGCGGTTTAACAACAGGCCATTAGAAGAAAAGAAAACAGACTTCGCATCAGCAGTCTTCAACTTAAATTAATCAAACATAGACGAATTTTCTTTCTTTATTTTCAATTACATTTTTTCTTACTAATATCCAGTTATTTTGTACGTGTTAAGTTATCTCAATAAACGTACTATTGAACCAAAAATCGCAACTTGGCTTTAAACAACTACTCAATTGATATCGAGGACGAGGCAGCAATATACAATTGAAAAATTGAACGAACTTACCTGTAAGTGAAGTTCGATTGTAATTGTATGAGCTGCCTCGTCCGAAGAGATCAATCTCCCAACAAAAAAAAAAAAAATAAATAAAAAAAAAAAAAAATAAACAAACAAACAAACAAACAAACAAACAAAGGCATGAGGGAAGTTGAAGCCTGACCCTCTTTTTTCGCATTGATCTCCAGACTCAAGTTGGCGATTTGTGGAGAGCTTTGAAATATAATGGCGTTCCCGCGGGCGAGAGACCTGGTGGGATGAGAGAGGCGACACCTACGGCATTTTTTATTTACTAGCTTTAAACTCTGTGGCGGATAATCAGAACAACGTAAACTACTCAATTGATCTCTTCGGACGAGGCAGCTCATACAATTACAATCGAACTTCACTTACAGGTAAGTTCGTTCAATTTTTCAATTCTGGTACTTATAATTACAGAAGCATAATAATTGCAGTTTTTGAAATTTAACTAAAATAAAATTTAATTTTGATCTCGGTAGCTTTGCCATTCCTGAAATTTAGCTTAACCAGCGCTGTACAAAAAGTAATTTAACAAAATTTGACAATGTAAATTTATAATTTCTCGAAATAAATATTTATTTAAAACACTCATTCATTCTGTAATGCTTAAATTTTTTTAATTTGAAAAATGTTAATTTACAGTTCATTATATTGTACAAAACTTTTATACTTACGATATTAGTAGTAAACTCTGATGACGTACATTACTTGAAACATTCTAATTAAAAAATAGTATTTTTCTCCCGCGCGCAAGAGGGTATGATTCGGCCTTCGAGAGGTTACAACGAGGTGGCCAAAGAACCACTGTCGCCAAAAATAAGAATGTTATATTTTTGCCTACAAACCTAAAACAAAGGAGTGGAGGTCCGACTTTGAGGTTAGGAGGAATCTTGTAAACAGTATTTATGAGACGATTTTAATCGTATTATATAAACCAATGAGATTGCTATTATCCAATTCATCATTTCATTATTAGAAAGCAACACATTACATCAATTTCTGGAGTAACTTTTTTCTCATTAAAATTTTGCGTGACTTTTGTCGAGGCTTTTGTAAGTAGCCAAAAAAGACAAAATTTCTTTATAAATTATATAAATAATAGTACGAAGCATGGATGATTTAGAAAAAAATTGTAATAACCTCGAATACTTTATAGCTGACTTCTCTGTATACTGTGAGTACGCCTATTTAATATTAAAAATGTAGAAAGAGAGAAAAATGTAAACTATGGTTAGTCGAATAAAGGGTAGTATAAAAAAGTTATCAGTTTAATTTTTGGCTCATATATTCCATATGATCGTTTCGACAAACCTATCCTACCCTATCCTATTTATACAAAGCAAGAGCATAATTAACGCCGAAACCCGCGTGCATCTCATTCAATCCAGCTGATTTTTCGTTATCGTATCTAAACCAAATTCGTGAATTAACGACTTGTTCATAAAACATTTCTAACAAAAACTACTTACCAATAGTGTTTTTGTTTAAATTTTTCAAAAAATTTCTAAAATAATTTAAGCGAGCGTAGCCCGCTAGGTACTCTACTATCGTTATTTATTTAGCAAGGCGAACTCCTAAATCAAACACGTTACACCTGACCACGATTTATAATCGGGTAGCACAGGGGCCTTATTCTGGGATTTGTAACGCTTTCGTAAGGAACTTTAAGATGACATTACGCGCGCGTAGTTCAATTATTTATTAGTTTTTAACGAAAATTTAGAGCGTTAGTACTTAAGGTGGTCTTCTACCAGAGCTAGTCAAGTTCAAGACTAAAAAAAAATTATTTCACCAAATTATTAACAATTGGTTATTAAAATTTATTTTTTAACTTTTTATGGCTTCTGAAATTATTTTCTACCAAAAAAACATTGACAATCACAACAAAACATTTTTTTAAACTTTCAACCTTACCTTTGAACATCGCAGTTTTGGAGGTTATTCACGTGAAAATTATTTTTGAAAAATTACTGTAAAATTTGTAGAAGGTTAATTTTTTGCAGTTTGAAGAAACGAATTCTTTGATAGTGAAACTATATGTATGCGGTTTTTCTAAAGGATCTCTGTTGTAAGAAGATAAATATTAATAATTTAGTACACTTTTTCAGCGTAGCGGCCGTACACGTAATGAAAAAAATTCAATCTTTAACTTGCTGTAACTTTCAAACTATATGGTCAATTTTGATCAGACTTCGTAGAAATGTTTATTAATATCTAAGAAACACTTCCATAAAATTTGAGCTGATTCTCTATTTTCGTGCATTTGATAGAAAACCACCTTAATAAAGTAGAAATGGAAACTAGTAAATACTAAACTTTAAAAAAAACTTCTTGGTCAATTTTAATAGTCTCTTTGTTTTCCAGTTTTTTATGAAAACGAAAAAGGTTCTTTTTGGTTTCGTTCTTTAATTACCGCACAGTATTGTCATGCATTTGGTAGAAAACCACCTTAACGACCAAAGAATATTAAGATAACGCTAAAAAAAATCGATTTAACGCGTAATACAAACAGTTTAACGCTAACTTTATCAGTCGTAGTGTAACGCATGATAAAGTAAACGTTAAATATTAAAAGTTAAGAAAAAGGCAATATAAACACATAAATGAACCTACCATGAAATAAAGAATAAATTACCGGAAAATAAAGGAGGGGTTGTGATTTGGCCGAAATTTGCCCTACGCTAAATCAGCTGAAACTGCAGGATAAGGTGTCTTTTTGGATCTGAAAAAACATCCCGTAATTGTTTTTTCGATAAATTCATTAGCCGCGCATGCGCAGAAACATTTGTGTCCCATTTAAAATACATGGGAAACCACAATTTTAGGTAGTTTTTCGTTTATTTCTCGAAAACCAGACTAGATCCATCTCTGTAATTTAGTATGTTATGAAGACATGAAAAACTCAACTTTTCAGGGTGATTCCGTGAAGGGGCAAGGTGGGCCACCCACTTTTTAAAGCCTCTGAAAGACCCGAAAAATTTTTTTTACGATCGGAACCAAATTTGGCGCAAATTTTTTGTCTTTAGTTGTATTTTTTAGAAAAAATTTTGTCTCTATAGTTTTAAGAAGTCTTACTGCACGTAAATCGTCCATAACCTCAAAATTTTGTAAAAAAACGTGTTTTTTTAGACTTTTCAATGCCGTTTTAGCTTAAAAGTATAACAAAATATAGATTTTCTGAAATAACTCAAAAAAATGCATCTTTTCTTTTCTAAGGTTTTTATACAATTTATGCGTTTAAAGTCGGTTTAATTCACTTTAAAGGTAAAAAATCGAGACAGTTCGTTAAAAAACCGTTCAAAACTTGAAAATTTGGCGCGTAAACCCCCATTTTTTTCATTATAAGGTGCTTTTTTTGCTCTAGTTTACGTTGATATATATTTTTATATACTTTTATTCAATATTTATTGTAAAAAATTCATAAAACATAGAAAAAATACCAAAAATGCCTCTTTTTTCATGCCTCAAAGAATATAGTCGGGTAAGATAGTCGAATCGGCCCCTACGATTGCAAACTCTTACAATATATATATCATTCGAAAGGGCATAAAAAATGGTATTTTGTTTCACTAGTGAGGCTCTGTGGTACTTTGCCCGAGCGAGCCGCATAATAGTTTGTAGGTCGAGGCGTAGGGGTCGTGCGCGCACCTACAAACTATTATGCGGCTCGCTCGGGCAAAGTACCACAGAGCCGAAAGAGTGAAACACAATATTTTATTTCACGATTGACGTGCAATCTACACTTTCGCCCTCTATACAAAATCAACTTCGATTCAATTTTAATGATTTATAAAATCCACTTTACTTTTTACTATAAATTTAAGGCTTGTAAGTGCAAATATTGAAGACTCTCAAATAAAACTGATCGGTCTAAGTTCAGTTTTCTTATTGCTCAGGTAGCAGAAAAACGCATTACGTGAATTTTCGAATTTTTAAAACAAAATGCCATTAGTTAAAGATGGGTTCAACCGACGATGTAGGTATACAACCGCACTGCAGGACCCATTATAAGACATTGTGAGTAGCGTCGAGAGGTATACCTATAGATACCGATAGTTCAGGTATAAGCGTTTAAGTTTATTGGGGGCGGCCGCTGTAACTGCACTGATGGCTGCGTTTTCAAAATGTGAAACGAGCGAGCAATCTGCACTTTGCTCGACTGTTTTGAAAACAGACGAGCAAAGTGCGGATTGCTCGCGCGTTTCAACAGTCGGGCAAAGCAGTACTTTATTTGACTGAAAACGGATAGGCAAAGTGAGGATTGCACGTCGGAGTGAAATAAAGAAAATTTTTGGCGCAAACCGCAGCTCCCTATTCCTTCCCTAGGGACCCTAGGAGCTAAAATAGTGATTTTTCCACTTTAATTAATATCTCAGAACCTATGTATAAGCGTTAGAGACATGCGGTTTGCGGCAAAATTTTCTTTAAAAAAATGTTGTTTGCCTATATTTTTAAATATTATTTTTGGCTCCAAATTTAAAACGTTTGTGCCATTTTTTAACCTTAAATTTGCGATTTAAAAAAATCCAAGACAAACACCTCGCCACAAAAATAAATATTAGAAAAAAATTAGAGCAGCTAATTTTTGTTAAAATACGTCATATATTTATGTTTCTTGCGAGGTGTTTGTCTTAGACTTTTTTAAATCACAAATTTAAGGTTCAAAAATGGCACAAACTGTTTAAATTTGGAGCCAAAAATAATATTTAAAAATATAGGCGAACTACATTTTTTTTAAAGAAAATTTTGCCGCAAACCACATGTCTCTAGCGCTTATGGGTTCTGAGATATTAATTAAAGTTGAAAAATCACTATTTTAGCTCCTAGGGTCCCTAGAGAAGGAATAGGGAGCTGCGGTTTGCGCCAAAAATTTTCTTTTTTTATGCCCTTTCGAATGATATAAATATTGTAAGGTGCACCAGGGGTCTGTCCTGACTCCATAGGTGTTAAAATATTTAGCAAAAGAAAAAAAATTTGTTTTTTGGAAAGTCCATTTTATGTGTGGCTATACAGTAGGGTAGTTTGTTAAAAAGGTTAATACAATTTTAATAATTTTCAGGCTTCTATTTTTTTATTAATTCAAATTTAGCGTGAAATTTAATAAAAAAAATTTTTAACTAGGATGCTAGACGATCTGATACCAAACATTGAAGAACAAGCCATAAACGATGTTCTTGTCCACGACTTAGATTATACTGCAGGGTTGAGGGAGATAATATTATTAATAGTTTGTATTAGTTGTTTTGATAACGAATTACTGTTTGTTATGAAATATGAACAAATAAAAAAGTGTTTATTAGCAAAACGTAATAAGTTTTATTGTAATAAAATTTGGTTTATTCAAAGCTTTTTACCCTCTTAAATTTGTTTTCTTTTTTAATAAAATTTTGAAAAAACAACTTGCATGTCGTCACCTATACAGTTCTTTATTACTCTCTATAGATCAACATTCTAAAGGTAAAATTCTGCAGAGTTAATTTGTTAATTTCAAAATTTTAACTTTAAAATTTTAACGAATAATACAATCGTTCGTTAAACTGTTCGTTCGTAATTCGTTAAAACTCAGAATAAGGCCCCAGGCGTTTTAGTTTATTCTTCCAGTAGATAAAAGCAGCAACTTAAGTTAAGGTTCACGATCGTTCTACTCTGACTATTACTGCGAGGCAGAAAGATTTATCAAGATCGAGTCAGTAAAAGAAACGCGTAGTTCTCCCTACTCTTATTCTTGGCAAGCAAGCCAGTAGTAATTTTGAACCTCCGCTAATGGACAGTGGTATTAAACCTTAATTCATCTCTTCACGCGAGACTGTTCGTTGATGGAGCTCACTTATGGCTTTGCTACGTACCTGCTACAAAAGTTAATCATTCTCCTTTCAATCCGATCTGTCAAAGCCCTAATTCAACATAATTTATGACCTTTTTTTGTATTTTCTTTAATCTCACAACATGCACATTGCATGTTTTTTCGCTAAAAAAAATGGAGCAATTAAAATAAACATCCATGCATAATTTTAATGAGCTGTAACTCTAAAGCCTTCAAAATTAAACTAAAATTTTTTTTAATAAATGAAAAGTCAGTTTAAAATAAGTATATGTTTAAACACTACATGTTTAAATGTTTATTCTATATTTTATTTTAAACCACGAATTAATAAAATTAATGTCAGAGAGTGAGATGGTAGAAATGTGAAGATTAAGTAAGATTTTTCACCAATTAAATATTTCCAACCCAGTTAAGAAGGGATCATTAGGGGTTCTGGAGCAAAGTTTATCGTTAGAAATTGCTCTTTACGTGCAGCCAGCAGTCTATTTTCTTTCACGGTTAACCCTCCTCCTACAAATCACTATATGCTCTGCTGCAGCGACAGGTCGAGTCATACTGGTAGTCGATAAGAAGTAAACCAAAATTCCCCTGCCTGACTCACCTGTCTAAACTCCAAAGCTATTTGTGACTAGTGATTTAGCGAGTCCCGCGCATGTGTAAGTATAAAATATGATATACGTGTTTAACTCTACTACAGGGTAAAACGACTAATTTTATTCGCTGCTCGTCGCCCAACAAATTCATAATCTTAAATCGTTTGCACGCTCTACCTCACGGGTTAATTGTTCATTATTCGCTCTCTTTCTCGCTATATTTTTCTTTAATAATTTAATTAAGTCGAACATTATGAGTTTTTAAACTCTGAACTACAAAATACTAAAAGCTATAGATAGAAGTTACGCACTCTTTTATTTGTATTATTTGGCAGTAATAAATTTATCTTAGCAATAATATTTGTATAAATTAATTGTGTATTAAAGGACATTAATGTTCGTTGATGATGAAAATAAATAAATAAATAAAGTAAAATTATTAAATTTTTTTTCAGCTTATAAAAATATTAATAATTGAGCAATTCCACGTTAATGAGGAACTATCGTAAAATCAGTTTTTTGGATGCGATTTTGTCAAAAAAGAAGTTTTATTAAAAATATGCTTGAATTATAAAGTCAAAACGTATGTATGAAATAAACCTGTTAAGTACCGACTAAAAAAACAACTAGTTTTCGTAAAAACTTTGACAGATCATGGCTCTTTGAAAGTGTGTTCCGATTTTTGAAACGTACTTCACAACTACTTTTTTCAATTCTTATTTTTTCCAAACCAGTTCAATTGATATATAATTTTAGATGGTGAATTAATGCAGCATGAATTTTATTTAAATTTTATGAGGATACCTGGCTCTCACCCAAGAGGCTCGGGTTCGATTCCCGGTATCGGAACCAATTTGTTAAATAATTAACCACTATTTATTTGATAGATTGTATTTTATTGCATACGATATGGTTTAACACACTTAGTTTTACAGTTTACAACATGAGTTTTAATTTTTATTTACGTGAGATTTACTCTTTTTAATTATTAGTATCGATTTGAGATTTACTCATTTTATTTATTAGTATTAGTTCCAGATTTACTCTTTTTATGTATCAGTATCAATTTGAGATTTACTCATTTTATTTATTAGTATTAATTTGAGATTTACTCTTTTTATTTATTAGTATTAATTTGATATTTACTTTTTGTTACTCAAGGATGGCCGACTCCGGAGCTGCAAAACACAGACAGATTAATTGTGTCAGTCAAGCACTTTTATAAGCACTTGACTTCCACAAAAGAGCTTACTAAGACAATTATGAAATTAGCTTAGGAGTCGTTTACAAACGTATTGTAATTTGTTCGTGACGCAACGTAAAAAAATAATAAATTTTTACTTTTATTCTCTGAGAAATAACATTTTGAAAGTGTCAAAATAAAACGTACGTCATGAATGAAATTGCTCGATAACTGAAATAAGGGCTGAATTAATTCTAAATTTATGACTCAACTTTTATTTACGCGCATATTCACTCGCTTGGTTAAAGTTGAGATAATTATAAAGTTATCCTTTATATCGTAGGTTTAGAGTAAAAATGTAATATTTTAGATGGCCAGCGTAAGAAGGTACTATCTCACGGGTCCGATTGAACAAGACAATACCCTTTTACTCTGTCCCGCTGAGATGGTACCTTTTTCCTATACAAACCGACGATATATATATGTGGCTAGGCATAAGTCACTTTTCAGTAATTTTTTTTTAACACTTTAACACAAAGTTGTTTTGACCCTAGAGCACATCAAAAATTTAGGAAACTTCATCTTTTAATACACTGTGAGAAATTTTCAGCAGATTCTTGGTTGAAACCGGACAGACTTAACAATTTTGGCCAGAAAATTAGTGGGGCTTCTCGGCAGAGTCTCGCCAGAAAGTCAATGCTTTTGTTACAGGGGATATGGTTCAAGATTGTGTGAACTTTTGTGCCCTACTTTTACGTCCAAATTCGAATGTATAAAGCAATCGTATCCCGCGTAAAAAAAATCAAGATCTTAAAAAGATATTTTAAAGATATGTCTCAATTTTGGCCGTTTTTGAGACGTGGTAAGATGAAAAAAAGATATTTTATTTTCGATACCCCATCATCTTGAAAATGTCTGTAAAAGATCTTTTAAAGATGAATTTTTTTTTTTTTTTTCGTTAATTTGAAGATGTTTTTGAGTGCTTTGTCGGACGTTTTCGAGATGAATTTTATATATTTTTTTACGTAGCCATTTCTCTTAAAGATACTATAAATACTTTTCGGAGATGAATATAATACCCTTTCAAGACAAATTTTGTATAAACAAGATGTTTTAAAGATCATTTTAAGATAAATTTCTGATATTTTTTACGTATTGTATTTGCTTGGTTGAAGGATTGTAGGACAGTTTCCCCAATCCAGTTTTCCCAAACCCGTTTTCCCCAAAATTCATTTTCCCCAATTTCAGTTTCCCCAAAATCCATTTTTCCCAATTTTTTTCCCCCAATGCCCTTTTTCTCCAAAATCCATTTTTCCAACTTCAATTGTTTACTAGGAGGTTAAACAATCTTGGTTAAAAATTAAAAATAAAAAAATTCTTGGTTAAAAATTTTCTAGTTACTTTTTTTTCGACCAAAGGTACAATACTTTTTAGAAAAATGTCCATTTTAGAGATATATTAAGATGAAATTGAGATTTTTTAAAGATGTTCTAACTTATAATTTTTATCAATTTTTGTTATTCAGAAGCTTCTGATTCGCTTTAAAGATAAAATAAAGATCAATTTGAGATTTTTTAACTTATAAGTTTTACCAATTTTTATATCATTCACCGTGCAGAAGCTTCTGCGACGTTTTAAAGAAGAAATTGAGATTGTTTTGAGACCATACTGGGATATATCAATACTGGCACTTTAATATTTTTCGAGTTTTTTATTGATTGAACATTTGGATAAAAATTTCGACCTATTATCATTTTTTAGGTTCGTCTTACAATTTATTAGAGATACAACAAAAACGCTTTTTTATGCATTTTTATTAAGAGGATTTAACAAACCCAACGTCAAAAAGAATGAAAAATTGTAGAAATAAAAACCTTGCATACAAAATCTAGTTTTTTTGTTATCATCAATGACGTTAAAAGCTATTTCAAAGGTCACGTGAAAATAAAAATTTTTATTTAGTAATAATTTTAGTTCAAACAGAACTTATAAAACCAAAAAAATAATTGTTTTTTAATCATCGTCAATTAAAAAAAAAAAAAAAAAAACATTTTAGACACTTAGATACTTAATTTATTAAATTTAACATTCGTTGACGAGGAATCGATTTATTAAATGTTATCATCGTTTTTTAAAAAACGTTTACAATTTTTAATAAATCTGATGTCAGGATTGAATTTCAAGTATGCTTTCAGAATGGACCATTGGATCACCATAACCTCATGTCAGGAATGAAGATTGAGCGTGGACCACACTTTTTTTTTTTTGATAATAGGTTGAGTTTTCTGAAACATAAAATTCATCAAAAGAATCAATTCTACAATAAATTTACTTTATTTTAAAGATTATTTTTATATGATCATAGAATGACTTATCTGATAACCGTTACGTTGTTTTGACAGCTTCAAAGTTGACTCGAACCTTTTAAATCGAAGCAGCTCTTGACCACCACACCTGAGCAGTGCCAACATTGTCAACTCGGCGTTCGATATCATATTCATAATTAAAATACACTAAAAAAAATTTTTTTAAACTCAATACTTTCAATTGAATTCACAATCGATCTGTAGCTGTTTTGGTTAGAATTGGTGAGAATGAAAAAATGACAGTAAACAAAATCGAGAACAAAATGACATTCGTTCGAATCGAACTGCTAGTTTTTTCATTTTTTTTTTTTTTTTTTATTTACTGAGTAATAATCTAATGAGAAATTTAGAAATAAAACTATTTTGTGATAATTTATTTCATACTCTAGTTTGGAATTGTGATATTTGGAAAAAAAATTCCAGTTCGATCCGAACGAATGTCATTTTGTTTACTGTAATTTTTTTTATTATTCTAACCAACTCTAACCAAACAGCTAGTGATCGATGCCCGATGGTGAATTCCATAAATTAGAAATATTGAGTTTAAAAAAAATTTTTCAGTGTTTTTAATTATAAATAATATATCGAACGCCGAGTTGACAACGTTGAGAATGCTACAGGGTCAGTGGTCAAGAGCCTGCTTCAATTAAAAGGGTTCGAGTCACCTTTTAAGCTTTCAAAACAGCTCGTAAAGGTTATCAGATAAGTCATTTCATTATCATGTAAAAATAATCTTTAAAATAAAGTAAATTTATTTTGGAATTGATTCTTTTGGTGAATTTTATGTTTCAGAAAAATCAACCTGAGAATACTGTTATCTACAAGAATAAATCGCGGTCCACGCTAAATCTTGAATGCTGGCAATAGTGGGAATGGTGGCATAAGGTGGTCCAGTGGTCCATTCTTGAAGTTTAATCAAAAGTTCATTACACCAGCAGATTTGTACAAAATTGTAGACATTTATTAAAACTGATAATGTTTTTCAAATCAATTCTTCCTTGGATTCTTTGTCAGCGAATGATTAATTCAATAAATTAATTATCTAATTATCTCTTTTTTTTTTTAATTGACTAAGATTTAGAAAAAATGAACAAACAAATAAATTAATTAATAATCTATATGATTGTATTGAAAGCCTTATACTTACTAAAAATTTTTTGGTTTTACAAGTACTGTTTAGGCTAAAATCACATTAATTAAAATAAAAATTTTTCTTATTGTGTGACCTTTGAAATACCTAGCATTTGAAATGACTAATGGTAATACTATAATTCTATTTTGAGTGTAAGTTTTTTATTTCAATTATTTTATATTATATTTTTATTATTTTTTAATTATTTTTTATTATATTATTGTCTTCAAAGATAAAAAACAAAAAAAATAATTTTTATTAAATCTAAAAATCATCTCAATTTCGTCTCGACAACATCTGAAAGAGTTCTCAAAAATATAAAAAATGATAACTTTTAAAAGATCTTTTAGAGATCTTTTTGAGCTTAGTAATTGGATCGATGAAAGCGTGTATTTTTTTCATCTTAACATATCTCTAAAACGGACATTTTTGAGATGTATCTCAAGATCTAAAAAGTATTATGAATATCTTCAACCGAGCAAATACAATACGTAAAAAATATCAGAAATTTATCTTAAAATGATCTTTAAAACATCTTATTTATACAAAATTTGTCTTGAAAGGGTATTATATTCATCTCCGAAAAGTATTTATAGTATCTTTAAGAGAAATGGCTACGAAAAAAAATATATAAAATTCATCTCGAAAACGTCCAACAAAGCACTCAAAAACATCTTCCAATTGACGAAAAAAAAAAAAAAAAATTCATCTTTAAAAGATCTTTTACAGACATTTTCAAGATGATGGGGTATCGAAAATAAAATATCTTTTTTTCATCTTACCTCATCTCAAAAACGGCCATAATTGAGACATATCTTTAAAATATCTTTTTAAGATATATTTTAAATATATTTTTAAAATATCTTTTATTTACACTATTATTGTAATTTAACGTTTGGAATCAATGTCGCGTCGTTGGCTCAGTCGGCTAATGCTTACACCTTAGCCGGCTGATACAACGCGCGGCGCTGAGTGTCGCCGGATCGATTCCCCGCGCGCTCGAATTTTATTTAGTTTTCTGTCGGGGCGCTTGGTCTGCTTGGATCCTGCGGTCTGCAAGTATGGTATAAGACGAAACTGGATCTTTGTCAGGTTAGGCAAGAAAGCGTGCTTGTTGTATCCTATGAGTCTATATCGAGGGCGTGGTGAAGAGATCCGAGACTAGTACCAATTACTGAACCAATTATTGAACCAAATACTGCACCAACAATCTTGATTCTTTGTTTGAATACTGGCTCATTCGGAAGATAAAAGGGGACGGCCACTGACTGATGGTCCACTATTCATCAAAAATTGGTTTGATCACAGCTGATAAGGTAAACAGACATTCACCCATTATCGAACGCCGTCAAAAGCTTATGGTATTCGGACGGCCTCTTCACCTTAGCAGATGAAGCATCAAATACTTAAGTCTCTTTAAAGAACCAATTTACGTAATAATAAACCCATAGATGTTTTAATTAATAAAAAAAAAAAAAGTTTGGAATTTTATAAAATTACAAGAAATGATGAATATGCTATTAAAATGATCATAGTATATCATTTCATAACTGTATAAAAAAAATGAAAAAATAATGGTAAAAAAAAGTACATCAAGCGGACAACAAAACATTTCTCGATTTGAATTGTCCGCTGAAAGAAAATGGCCTCCAACTTCAAAATTCTTATAAGGTGCCAACCGAATGCGTGAGTCAAAAATTTCGAGTAGAAGTCTTAAAAAAGGTTGATGGGTTATGTCTTCAATCAATTAAATGTGGGAAACATTATAAATAAATAAATAAATAAATAGAAAGCTATCAATAGCAAGTAACCAGAAAAATCAGCTCTAATTTGAGTAAAATTGTTTTTTACAAACAGAAAAATCGCTCCATCTTTAAAGTTGATATTGAAATTGCTCATTAAACAAATTTTGTTAGTTAGAATGGAACAATTTAAAAAAATTGATAACACAAAATTTTAACACAATTTGGATGCAACTAGCTCTTAACATCTTTTTACGTATCCAATTAAGGGGGTACATATACCTAAAAAAAAAAAACTCAGAAAAAATTTTGTAAGTTTTTAAAAAATGATTTATTTAAAAAGATATTTTTTTTCCATAATATGCACACATTTTTACATAATTTTTTACATTTAGAAAATTAAAATAAGTGTTTTTATAAGTGTTATAAAATTCAGCTTATTTAGGCTATGAAAGTTCATTGCTCGTAAAGTCAAAATTTTTCCTTATAGCGGATGGACCCAGGACTTGGCATAGTTGTTGTAAATGTGAACCCTCATGAGCGGAACCTCAGGCAACCAAATCCAAGCACTATTAAGCTACTTGCATACTCTAAAATTGCTTAGTGTGGTTAAAATTTTGATAGTTTTTATCATTTTAGTCAATTTATGGTGTGCCATCAGCTTAATAATGCTTAGATTTGGTTGCCTGAGGTTGCGCTCATGAGGGTTCACATGTACAACAAGTGTGCAAAGTCCTGGGTCCATCCGCTGTCTGGAAAAATTTTGGCTTTACGAGCAATGCCCTCATTTTCTCAAAAATCACATATTTGAGAAAATGGCTTTTAAAGTTCTGAACAGATTTTGATGAATAAAATGTAACACACCAACACATAAACATTTATATCTTGAAAATATCTTGTCACAGGACTCTTGCTTGATGTAAATACTCTTTTGCACATAGCCGGATACTTTATTTTTTTTCTCCTGCTCCTAAAGTGACCCAATTAGCTTTTTTATCAAAAACACAGATCACACACTATTAGGCACCACGAGCAAGTTAAGACTTTGAGTCAGCGGAGTCTTCACATGCAATTATCTAAAAATTATCTTTAATTTTAAATCACAGAATTATTTTTTCACTTCACATTTGCACATAAACACCTTTTTTTTAACAACTAAAAAACTTCATTAGTTTACCTCGTAAGAATTGGTCATTTATTCTTAAATTTTTTTTTTTGAATAAAACTAACTTATTTACTTCAGATTGAAATAATAACAAAAACAAAACCAAGTAAAGTAGAACTTGACTAGAAAGATGACTCAAAGAACAAAAAAGTCATCATGAACTTGCAACGCTGTAGAAATACCTAATTTGATATCGATAGATCGATATTGGTGTAATATACTAAAGTAGACTCGTAGAGGTAATATATGTCATAAAGGTTATAAATTTTTTTATGCGATCGTTTCTAACTTAATAAATTGTTTTTAGCATTAGACTTGAAATGAAAGTTAATCTGTCATTCTTAATTTTCATTTTTAAGATATTATGTCACGGAAAAAATCTAATCACAGATAAAAAAATTTTCTGTTTTTTCATCGCTTTTATTAGACGAAAACGATACAAATACTTACAGTTCTGTTCGTGGATGAAAAAAAAAATTATACCTACATTGCGAAAATTAAAAAAGGAAAAAATACATCGAAAAAGCATTTGTACCTATAGTATCGTAGAAAGTATTTCTGCTACTAGAACTGACTTGAAATTCTTGAATTTCAAAAACAGCCATTTCAACGTTAATTTAATAAATTGAATGTCTTTATTAAATTAACTGTAACTTTTTTCCCTTAACGAATTAAGAAACGCGGTTTGCGGCATTTGAAAGCTGATGTAAAAGTACATCAAAAAATACAAAAACCTGAAAATTGATTTTTTGAAAAATTTTAGGTATATATACCCGAACAGAAAGTTTAGCCGGGCGCTAGCAGGGGCCTCGCCAGTTGCCCCGATATTCTAGGTTGGCCCCGGCAGGGCTGAACGGTAAATGTAATGCAGCGCTGGCGGGGGCCCGGCATGGCGGATTTATTTTGCCAAGAAAAGGAAATTACGCAATAAAATCTTTAAAAAATACTTTTAAAAAAGTAATGTTTACGGCGATTGGTTTTTTAAAAAGGAATCTAAATAAAAAATTATACTCTAAGTATGATCTTTTAAAAATACTTTTAAAAAAGTAATATTTACGGCGATTGGTTTTTTTAAAAGGAGTCTAAATAAAAAGTTTTACGCTAAATATAATAATCTTTTTTTGAAAATGAATTAATGAAAGAAGTGAAATCAAAAAATTTATTACGGACGACTTGAGGCCGAATTACTTATTATTTAAAAATAATTTTCTCTTCTAAAAGATGATTATATTATGTTGAATCACCTTCAATATACGTAAAGTTAACATTTTTCAATTATAGCACATACATGGGAAAACACATGCAAATTGCACACAACTCAAACACTTTTTAAAATTAAAACATGTTGTAATTGAGTTAGAAATCAACTAAATCACAATGTATGGCTATACTTGACCTGTAAAAATTTAATATTCTCTGAACTAAATTATCTCGAAAAAAAGCATTGATACCTGTGTTTTTTAAATTATATTTTGAATGCTCAGTGTGCTTCTTAACAACATATTTTAATTTTTAATTTTAAAAAGTGTTTGAGTTGTGTGCAATTTGCATGTGTTTTCCCATGTATGTGCTATAATTGAAAAATGTTAACTTTACGTATATTGAAGGTGATTCAACATAATATAATCATCTTTTAGAAGAGAAAATTATTTTTAAATAATAAGTAATTCGGCCTCAAGTCGTCCGTAATAAATTTTTTGATTTCACTTCTTTCATTAATTCATTTTCAAAAAAAGATTATTATATTTAGCGTAAAACTTTTTATTTAGACTCCTTTTAAAAAAACCAATCGCCGTAAATATTACTTTTTTAAAAGTATTTTTTAAAGATCATACTTAGCGTATAATTTTTTATTTAGATTCCTTTTTAAAAAACCAATCGCCGTAAACATTACTTTTTTAAAAGTATTTTTTAAAGATTTTATTGCGTAAATTCGGTAAATATTTAAATGTATTTCCTTTTTGTCCACAAGTTCAAAAAAACCAAACTCCATAAATACATCATTAATATTGTTGAAATATGTCTTAATAAATGATTTCATGATCTTAACAAATTCTAAATAATTTAACAATAACTAAGATATATTCAATTATTCTGATGTAAAACCACGACATAAACCAGAACCCATAAAAGTCCTAGGTAAATCAATTTCATATGTAAAAAAAAAAAATTCAATTTAGTATTTACCTATTTTTTAAATGTACATTGCATAACTTTATTTTAATGTAAATTTACATTGAAATGTAGCAAATACTCATTTGTAACCATAAAATGATTAAAAAAAAGATTAAAATTTTCAATGATTGGTTCATGTTAACTTAGATAAATCTAGTTCTTCTGTTTAAAATTTCTTTCATATAATTTTATCATTAGCCAGAACACATAAAAATCATAGACATAATTTATTGTTATGAACTACTTTTGAATTCGTTTTGCATACATAATAGATGGACAAACTAAATCCACTCTAAAAATAATGGAGCAAATGCTCATCCGTACTTTAAAAATCCATGCCAAATAGAATTCATAATTTTTGGTCCACTGGATACCTAGACCCAAAACTATCTATTTCTTTTGTACTTTTTAATTCTTGTAAAAAAAAAATTAACCAATTTTAAAATTTAAAATCACTTTGGCCTCATAACTTAAGCTTGCTTACAGAAAACAAAAAAGATAAAAATTTTTAATAATTGATTCATGTTGACTTGGATATATCTAGTTCTATAGGTTTAAATTTCTTTCATATAATTTTATCATTAGCCAGAACACATAAAAATCATAGACATAATTTACTGTTATGAAGTACTTTTGAATTCATTTTGCATACATAATTGATGAACAAACTAAATCCACTTTGAAAATAATGGAGCAAATGCTCATCCGTACTTTAAAAATCCATGCCAAATAGAATTCATAATTTCTGGTCCACTGGATACCTAGACCCAAAACTATCTATTTCTTTTGTACTTTTTAATTCTTGTAAAAAAAAGTAACCAATTTTAAAATTTAAAATCACTTTGGCCGCATAACTTAAGCTTGCTTACAGAAAACAAAAAAGATAAAAATTTTTAATAATTGATTCATGTTAACTTGGATACATCTAGTTCTTTAGGTTTAAATTTCTTTTATATAAATTTTATCATTAGTCAGAACACATAAAAATCATAGACATAATTTACTGTTATGAAGTACTATTGAATTCATTTTGCATACATAATTGATGGACAAACTAAATCCACTTAGAAAATAATGGAGCAAATGCTCATCCGTACTTTAAAAATCCATGCCAAATAGAATTCATAATTTCTGGTCTACTGGATACCTAGACCCAAAACTATCTATTAAGCTTGCATACAGACAACAAAAAAGATAAAAAATTTTAATAATTGATTCATGTTGACTTAAATATATTTATCATTAACACCCTGAGTGAATGTAACAGTTACAATCAAAATTAAAATTCATTGTCAGACATCAAGTTTATTTTAGAAAAAAAGTGGGATTACAAAACTTTCAGACATCAAGTTTATTTTTGAAAAAGGGTAGGATTACAAAACTTTAACAGTTCAAGTGTATTGGCTCAGAGCATATACATTTCTATGATGATTCTATGAAATTAAGCGATAATGTGTATGACAATGACATTATGTGCTGCAATTGCACCTTTTGCAATTTGCAAGTTGGGTGGATTATAAAAAAGTAATTTGCAAGTTCAACCTGACACACACACACACACACACACACACACACACACTCATTCAGAAAAAACTTTATTTTTAATATTGCCAATATGCACCTCCAGCCATCAGGTTCCCAACACAACCACAGCACAATTATTATCAACTCACAGGGCACACCACAATAATTGAAAAATCTTTGATGATGATGATCATAGAAAGACTGTAGAGATTATTTATTTCATACTCTTTTATTGAAATTAAACAAATTAATAATTGTAAATTCTACCACTTATTTAATATATAATGAAAATAAGGGTCTTCAGTACTGTTTTTTCTATGACAATCAATTATTTATAAAAAAGTTATTGCTCATAACACATTACAAGCTGCTCGGCTCAGCGGCTCCGCAGTCAGCTGTAGTCAGCTCACGAGTCAGCTGTAGGGAGCTGCTAATTGATACAGCGCCACCAGTCGCCTCATGGCTACAGGCTCGGGCCTACATGCCCCCGTCTGCCGCTGTAGGTAAGCAGTAAGAGTGAGACAGCAAAAATAGACAGGCCCACCGCATAAGGTAAAGGACCCAATTATGGACCCCAAAAATAACAACTTTCGGGGTTTTTGAATTTTATAGAAAAAACCAAGCAAGTGAGGTTAATTTTTTTGTACATACATAATTTTAGTGGTCTTAAGAATCAAAATCAATTTTTTTCATTAAAAAATTTTATTTATTTACAGAGTAATTAATGTTTAAAGTAGAGACCTTTTGGACCGTATTTTTGAAACTGTGTGTCAAAGTACCCCGATTAATGGACCTTTTTTACATGCGATATCCCCTTAACATTTTTCTTACCCCAATTAATGGACCCTGTGATTTTATTTCAAACTATTGACTTTTGAGGTTACGATTTTTGTTGACATTGAAGTTAAAAGTAGTTACAGTTTTCATTGACAAAAGTAATTTAACCACATTAGAAGATTTATAAAGCTGATATTTTAGTGTATAAAACTCGGTATGAAAGCCAAAACTAACGTCTCATTAATTGGGGTACTCGGAGTTTCATTTAAAGGTTCGTATTAATGGACCGCTGCTCTTCAGGACCATTAACTGGGGTACCTCGAAACTAGGGCCCAATTATGAGAACTGCATTATTTATTTAAAATTTTATATTTCTAACTTACAAAATTGATACTATACTAATTTTTGAAGTCCAAGCTTTTCATTGATGAGTGATACATTGCGTAAATAAATAAAGTATGCCTAGAAATTCAAGTTTGAAAGTTGCTTGATTCGCTGCAACGAGAACACCAACCTAACCCTCGAGTCAACCAACATTGTGACTTTCAAAATAAAACGGAATTATTAACGTAAACTTGAAAAAAAAAATTCGAAATATTCTTTGATAACATAAGTTTATTTTAAAATAGTTTTATGCCGATATTTGCATTAAAAAAATATTTAAAAATGATTTTTGCTGAAGGGGACCATTAATTGGGGTAAGGGGTCCACAATTGGGTCCTTTACCTTACGTCACGTCCGGTTAAGTCTACAGAGAGCGCAGGCAGAGAGACCGGATGCTCGAAACTGAAATCGAATTCCCCTGACCAAAGGGAATCAGCGTTTCGAAAAATGAAACGTTCATAACTTTTCAATGCGGGCTTTGTTCGGGTTAATTTTTTTTTTTTAATTACTCAGGGGATCATCAGCTACGCGCGGGATGTATAATATAAATGAAATAATCATCCTAAAATAGTTTTTCTTTGAAGCGTCCTAACCTAAAACCAAAAATCAAAGTATATAAAGCCCTGCAGGCTTTCACGGCAGTCGGTTTAAAAAAAACCAAATCGCCGTTAAAGCCCGATTGGGCTTTAGGATTTAGGGATGTTAGGTTAGATTCGGGAAAAGTAATTTTTTTTACTTTCATATTAGTAATTTTTGATTTATAATAATTAAAAAACTGACAATAAACAAAAAAAAAAAAACATTATATAGTCATATTTATTAAAATTTTTATAAATACATAATTATATTATTATTTAACTATATTAATATCATTATAAGTATTTAGTTAGTATGTATTCTCTTTTTTAGCCCTTTTTGACCTGAAACCATCCCAATCCTTAGCTCCGGTCAAAACAACTCCTACAGCTTGTAAAATTATTTTTTCATCAATATTTTTTTCGTTAGAAACATACACTGAAGTAACAGCATAAATACTTTATTAAGTTTTTCTTAATATTTCCTACGTCCATGTCGATTTCAGAATTAAATTTTTGGAATTCGTTGACAGTTTTTAAAGGGAACTGAAAGTGTGGGAAGGAATCTTGAAAACTCCTAAAAGAATAAAAATTTTCAGTTTCCTTCAAAGGTTTTTTCCCTATTATTAAATTTTTTGTTTCCATTTGGTCGATGTCTAGCCTGTCAATTTTTTTCGATATTTTATTATTTATTAAATTTATTATCTCGTTTTTGGAATCACTTATGAGAGCAGATAATGATATTTTTAAATCTTCAATCTCTTTACTTAGGGGACGTCTTGACTCATCTAAGTTCTCCAAAAAACATTTTTTCATATTTGCTAAATCTTCTTTTGTAACTATGTCTGTCGTTATGTCTACTAAATTTTCATTATTTTTATGGTTTGGATTTGAGTTTTGTTGATCATTCTGATTGAATTTAGTCTTATCTTCACTTAGTACATTACAGTCTGAAAAAAAAAAATTTATAACTGAACTGTTTTTTCAAGAAATATTGAATTTTTAAAAAATTAATAGCTAAAAATTAAATAAATTTAAATTTTAGATGCATAAAAGCAGTATAGATATATATTAATTTTTTTTTTTTAATTTGTAATTTTTTTTTTTTTAATATAAAAAAATTGTTTTTTTAGTAGAATCAAAAACTTTTTATTTTTATTGAAAGAATTCATTTATCACATCTAATAATAGTTGTAAAAAATGTGAAAAAGTTTGGAAAAATTCAAAAAATAACTCATATTATCACTACCATCCAGCTTATTTGCATACAAAAATTCTGAAACATCTGGGAAGTTAGAATCAGCACTACCAGGGGTATCCTCAGCTAAATATAAATTATGATCATTACTTTCTGTTAAATTAACTTCACTTTTATCTGAAAAAATTGAACCGTATAAGAATAAGGTATAAAGAAATGTTTTTGAAAAGATTTTTATTTTTTATTAAAAACTTTATTACAATACTTACAGACAATACTTTTTTCTGTACGAGAGCTTTCATGAAGAGGTGGGACCGTCAATAGATTTTCAATCGAAGAGTCAATGTTGCTGTCTTCCCAGTCTTTCATTGAACTTAAATTATCCTCTGTGTCTGTCTTGGTAGACTTTGCAGGTCGACCTCTTTTTTTTTTAGCTGTTGTTGTTTTAGAAGCTTCTATTTTTCTTTTCGAATTTTTAGTCTTGGTTTCTTTTGATATGCTTTGAATTTTTTTATTTAATTCAATTTCTAACAAAGTGCAAGCTTGTTCATAATGAACTAAAAAAAGTATTTTTTATCACTGAATTTTTAAATATTAGCTATTAATTATAAAAACAATTATTTACCTGCAGAAGAAACCATTTTGCAAGGAAGACTTGGCCAGGCTTTTGGCGGTTGTGCTTTACTTTTGACAAAACTTTCGTTAGATTCTTTGTCTTCTTCGGAGTAAGGGGGTTTGGAGTAACGAACACTTGATTCAGAATTAGAAATTTTAGTAATCCAATTGGATGCAACAATAACATGAATGATTTCATCAGGTGTGTTGTTTATTGAAATAATTTTAAAGTGTACGTCCATCTGCAAAGTGAAAAAAGTTTTAAAAATTTTCAAAATTTGGATTCAAAATATTAGAGCAAATTATTTCATGAACTGTTTTGATTAAGTTGAATTACATTAGCTACAATGTTGAATCAAAATTGAAAAAAAAGTTCTGAATATTTAATATTTAACCTATTATTTTTTTAAATAATTAATTTAAATCTTTCATACCTTCACAATTGTGTTGAATCTTTTAACCTTGATATTATTTGGTGTATTAATCACACAATATTATAAATACGATAGAGTATTTATTTAACAGATAACTTTAACAATGGTTGTTGATAATGTTTATCACATATAGCAATATATGGGTCAAAATAATACTTTTTTAAAAAACCGTCCGCACGAGGTTCACCGATTTTATTGCAATTTTTTTTGGCAAAAGTACTATTTAATAGAAGACTTTTGCCACAAACTAGAGGTCTCTATCTTATTTCTGCTTGGTGCTAGATTTTTTCAAAGATTGAAAAATGGCCTATTTTTAAGCTGTTTTAAGCAATTTCAAGGTATTTTTCGAAAAATTCTAACTTTTGATCAAAATGAGATAGAGACCTCTAGTTTGCGGCAAAATTTTGTTCAAAATAAGTTCTTTTTTGTAAGAATATTTTGACAACATAGTTTTGTTATTTTTATAATAATACAGTCCTACACAGATATTGCTATTTTTGCTCATTTGCAGGTATCTTCAAACGACCGTAGCTTTTTCTAGGCTAAATTTTTGCGCGTAGTAAAAGATTGTTAAATTTTTTTTATGAAAAAACAAAAATTTTGCGACCAACCGGAACCCTGTACGTTCTTCCACTTCCAAGATACAGCTGTTTAAAGTTGTGAAAAAACACAAAAAACGCGTTTTTTACGATTTTCACACGCATTTTCGAACGGTTTCGACCTTTTTTTTTCTCTCAAAAATATGTGGAATCTTCTCTTCATATGTTTCCAAACAAGCTCCCATAGTAATTGTAGTGCGGATTTGGGGTTTTAGTTGATTCCAAAGCATACACTTTTGACACATTTTATGTGCTAAACTAGTGTTTTTTTAACAATATACACGCTACATTTAACTTTTTCGTTCATTATAGATGTTTTTAAATTATTTTTTGACTAAAAACTATTCAAATACCAGCCAAAATCACCTGCTTTGAAAAAATTGATACTCAACGAAATATTGATCTCAATATCAAAATGATATACTACTTTTATTCATTTTTTTAGTTTTTTGATTCGTTAAAAATCTATGTTCAAATATTGTAAATAATATACCACTTGTTTATTTATTTTTTCTATTTTTGAAATTACAAATAATTGATCATAGTTTATCAATTATTCTGATAAAACAATCATGGATTACTATTGCTTACTCTGAAAAAAATGAGTCCAAATTAAAAATGTTATTTTTTGAATTCTATGAAGCATGCAACAATCTACCAATCTACATTCTACTTATAATTATGTCCACTTATGAAAAAGAGAATGAGAGATTTGATTAGAAAGTCGAGTCGATATATCGAATCGAAACTTGATCTTTGATTCTTGGAGCAAGAGCGCCGCCTTAAAGGCCTCTCAAAAGTGTGAACCAGCCAGACACGCCAAATTTAAAATCTTCAGGCATGCTTGATTTGAATTTTTTGCTTTTTTTTTTAAGGGGGTACATATACCTAAAATTTTTCAAAAAATCAATTTTCGGGTTTTTGTGTTTTTTGATGTACTTTTACATCAGCTTTCAAATGCCGCAAGCCGCGTTTCTTAATTCGTTAAGGAAAAAAAGTTACAGTTAATTTAATAAAGACATTCAATTTATTAAATTAACGTTGAAATGGCTTTTTTTGAAATTCAAGAATTTCAAGTCAGTTCTAGTAGCAGAAATACTTTCTACGATACTATAGGTACAAATGCTTTTTCGATGTATTTTTTCCTTTTTTAATTTTCGCTAGGTAGGTATAATTTTTTTTTTTATCCACGAACAGAACTGTAAGTGTTTATATCGTTTTCGTCTAATAAAAGCGATGAAAAAACAGAAAATTTTTTTATCTGTGATTAGATTTTTTCCGTGACATAATATCTTAATAATGAAAATTAAGAATGACAGATTAACTTTCATTTCAAGTCTAATGCTAAAAACAATTTATTAAGTTAGAAACGATCGCATAAAAAAATTTATAACCTTTATGACATATATTACCTCTACGAGTCTACTTTAGTATATTACACCAATATCGATCTATCGATATCAAATTAGGTATTTCTACAGCGTTGCAAGTTCATGACGACTTTTTTGTTCTTTGAGTCATCTTTCTAGTGAAATTCTACTTTACTTGGTTTTGTTTTTGTTAATATTTCAATCTGAAGTAAATAAATTAGTTTTATTTAAAAAAAAAAAATTTAAGAATAAATGACCAATTCTTACCAGGTAAACTAATGAAGTTTTTTAGTTGTTAAAAAAAAGGTGTTTATGTACAAATGTGAAGTGAAAAAATAATTCTGTGATTTAAAATTAAAGATAATTTTTAGATAATTGCATTTGAAGACTCCGCTGACTCAAAGTCTTAACTTGGTCTTGGTGTCTAATAGTGTGTGATCTGTGTTTTTGATAAAAAAGCTAATTGGGTCACTTTAGGAGCAGGAGAAAAAAAATAAAGTATCCGGCTATGTGCAAAAGAGTATTTACATCAAGCAAGAGTCCTGTGACAAGATATTTTCAAGATATAAATTTTTATGTGTTGGTGTGTTACATTTTATTCATCAAAATCTGTTCAGAACTTTAAAAGCCATTTTCTCAAATATGTGATTTTTGAGAAAATGAGGGCATTGCTCGTAAAGCCAAAATTTTTCCAGACAGCGGATGGACCCAGGACTTTGCACACTTGTTGTACATGTGAACCCTCATGAGCGCAACCTCAGGCAACCAAATCTAAGCATTATTAAGCTGATGGCACACCATAAATTGACTAAAATGATAAAAACTATCAAAATTTTAACCACACTAAGCAATTTTAGAGTATGCAAGTAGCTTAATAGTGCTTGGATTTGGTTGCCTGAGGTTCCGCTCATGAGGGTTCACATGTACAACAACTATGCCAAGTCCTGGGTCCATCCGCTATAAGGAAAAATTTTGACTTTACGAGCAATGAACTTTCATAGCCTAAATAAGCTGAATTTTATAACACTTATAAAAACACTTTTTTTTATTTTCTAAATGTAAAAAATTATGTAAAAATGTGTGTATATTATGGAAAAAAAATATCTTTTTAAATAAATCATTTTTAAAAAACTTACAAAATTTTTTCTGAGTTTTTTTTTTTAGGTATATGTACCCCCTTAATTAATAAAGTGAGTAACGAAATTTAAATTTTTAATAGACAAATAAGCGGACAAGCTTACAACCCCATAACCCTAGGCGTAGTGAATAACAAATAATTAACTTTTGTAATAAACAAATAAGCCGATAAGCTACAACACCATAACCTAGCGCATGGCTGAAAAAAATGTTAATATTTTTAATAAACAAATAAGGTGATAAGTTACAACCTCATAGCCTTGGGCATGTCTAAAAAAAATGTTAATATTTTTAATAAACAAATAACGCGATGAGCTACAACCTCATAACCTTGGGCACGGCTAAAAAAAATGTTAATATTTTTAATAAACAAATAAGGCGATGAGCTACAACCCCATAACACTGGGCGGAGTGAATGAGAAATAATTAAATTTTTTAATAAACAAATAAGCCGATTAGCTGCAACCCCATAACATTGGGCATGGCTCAAAAATTTTTTTTATCCATGTCCAAGGTTATGGGGTGGTAAACTTGTTTGCTTAGTTGTTTATTTAAATATTCACATATTTTATATTCGCTGCGCACAATGTTATGGGGTTGTAGCTCATCGGCTCATTTGTTTATTAAAAAAATTAATTATTTTTCATTCACTACGCCCAATGTTATGGGGTTGTGGCTCATCGGCTTATTTGTTTATTAAAAAAATTAATTATTTTTCATTCGCTACGCCAACCGTCATGGGGTTGTAGCTTATCGCCTTGTTGGTTTATTTTAAAAATATTAACATTTTTTTCAGCCATTCCCAAGGTTATGGGGTTGTAGCTCATCGGCTTATTTGTTTATTAGAAAATTTAATTATTTTTCATTCACTCTGCTCAGTGTTATGGGATTGTAGCTCATCGCCTTACTTGTTTATTAAAAATATTAACATTTTTTTAGCCATGTCCAAGGTTATGAGGTTGTTGCTCATCGCCTTATCTGTTTATTAAAAATATTAACATTTTTTTTAGCCATGCCCAAGGTTATGAGGTTGTAGCTCATTGCCTTATTTGATTATTAAAAATATTAACATTTTTTTTAGCCATGCCCAAAGTTATGGGGTTGTAGCTTGTCGCCTTATTGGTTTATTAAAAATATTAACATTTTTTTCAGCCATGCCCAAAATTATGGGGTTGTAGCTTATTGGCTTATTTGTTTATTAAAAAAAATTAATTATTTTTACTAAAGTTAATTATTTGTTATTCACTACGACTAAAGTTATGGGGTCGTAAGCTTGTCCGCATATATGGGTATTAAAAATTTAAATTTCGTTACTCACTTTATTAATTAAAAAAAAAAAAAAAAAAAAAAAAAATCAAATCAGGCATGCCTGAAGATTTCAAATTTGGCACGTCCAGCTGGTTCACACTTTTGAGAGGCCTTTAAGGCGGCGCTCTTGCTCCAAGAATCAAAGATCAAGTTTCGATTCGATATATCGACTCGACGTTCTAATCGAATCTCTCATTTTCTTTTTCATAAGTGGACATAATTATAAGTAGAATGTAGATTGGTAGATTGTTGTATGCTTCATAGAATTCAAAAAATAACATTTTTAATTTGGACTCATTTTTTTCAGAGTAAGCAATAGTAATCCATGATTGTTTTATCAGAATAATTGATAAACTATGATTAATTATTTGTAATTTCAAAAATAGAAAAAAATAACAAGTGGTATATTATTTACAATATTTGAACATAGATTTTTAACGAATCAAAAAACTAAAAAAATGAATAAAAGTAGTATATCATTTTGATATTGAGATCAATATTTCGTTGAGTATCAAAGCAGGTGACCTAATTTTGGCTGGAATTTGAATAGTTTTTAGTCAAAAAATAATTTAAAAACATCTATAATGAACGAAAAAGTTAAATGTAGCGTGTATATTGTTAAAAAAACACTAGTTTAGCACATAAAATGTGTCAAAAGTGTATGCTTTGGAATCAACTAAAACCCCAAATCCGCACTACAATTACTATGGGAGCTTGTTTGGAAACATATGAAGAGAAGATTCCACATATTTTTGAGAGAAAAAAAAAGGTCGAAACCGTTCGAAAATGCGTGTGAAAATCGTAAAAAATGCGTTTTTTGTGTTTTTTCACAACTTTAAACAGCTGTATCTTGGAAGTGGAAGATCGTACAGGGTTCCGGTTGGTCGCAAAATTTTTGTTTTTTCATAAAAAAAATTTAACAATCTTTTACTACGCGCAAAAATTTAGCCTAGAAAAAGCTACGGTCGTTTGAAGATACCTGCAAATGAGCAAAAATAGCAATATCTGTGTAGGACTGTATTATTATAAAAATAACAAAACTATGTTGTCAAAATATTCTTACAAAAAAGAACTTATTTTGAACAAAATTTTGCCGCAAACTAGAGGTCTCTATCTCATTTTGATCAAAAGTTAGAATTTTTCGAAAAATACCTTGAAATTGCTTAAAACAGCTTAAAAATAGGCCATTTTTCAATCTTTGAAAAAATCTAGCACCAAGCAGAAATAAGATGGAGACCTCTAGTTTGTGGCAAAAGTCTTCTATTCAATAGTACTTTTGCCAAAAAAAATTGCAATAAAATCGGTGAACCTCGTGCGGACGGTTTTTTAAAAAAGTATTATTTTGACCCATATACATACACTGAAGAGTCTATGTATTCTGATGCAAAATCAGATGTCTGTGTAAGTCAACAATTAAAAATTAATCTGAAAATAAATAGATAATTTAATGTTTTACACCAGTAATAAAAGGATTAATTTAAAATTTAAACATTGAAGATATGTATTAATAAATAAATAAATAAATAAATTTTTTAAATTCAAAAAATTAAAGGATTTTAAATTATATTTACCTTAAATAATTTTAAATTTCCATTGTGATGATTTCTTTGAAAAGATAAAATTTTAAAATAACTATTAATTTTTAGTTGTCATGTAGAAAAGGGATGACAAATGGCTGTTTTTCTTCTTCCAAGCCTAATTCATATACATCAAACTTAATCATTTTATACTTAATTTGATTGACACTCACTATAATATCCTCATTACGAGAGTCTTTTTTTGGATTTTTATTATTTTTTAATTGAAAAATATTTAGAATTTTAAAAGTCAACTCAGATGGATAATTTAGAAACTCCTTTTCTACTGCAAGCCTTTTCCCAACAATAACTATGCCATCAAGATTATCACCTTCAAGTGTAAACATCTTCATAATTTGTACAATAACATTGTCACTGGTCAATATAACATTGTTTGGCTCTTGTAATGTCAACACACAACCTTTGCACTGAAGTCTTGATATGAAAATTTTATTTTCCTTGGCAAATGATTTTAAAATTTTAACACTAGAATTATCAATAATATCTTCTGTTTCTCCAAACACAAGTTCTTGCTCCATCCTTCGACAAACTTGAACTAGAGGTTTGAAGCCACTTTTAACATATTTTTTCAATGTACCAAGAGCACTCTCAAAGGGAAATGCTGTTAAATCACTGAGCGTGCAATTCATACTTTTAATGTCCTCACACAAATGCACTAGACTATGAATATTAGAATTTTGGGACTCCAAGCCATATAGTGACTGAGATAACAGAACAAATCTTTTTAAGTATGTTTCTGCTTCATTGATATATTGAAAGCTTAATTCTTTACTTGATAGAATTCTACAAGCAACACACAGCAATACAAAATGTTTATATGCAGTTTCTGATAGAATATCTTTTAATACAAAAATACCACTGTACAATAGGAAGAATCTATACTCAGTGGCTTTCCACTTGCCAAGGTCTCCCAGAGATCTGGTTGTTCGTTGAAATTCTATGGGGATTTGATTGGATAAATTCAATAATCTATTGGAAATTTGCAAAAAATTTTCTCTTGTTAGTTTGTATTTTCCACTGATGATTGTTTCAAGCCACTTTTTCATTGTACCCAAGCAGGCCATGTGCATGGAATCCAAAATGAACTGAAAAACCATGTCGATGGGAGGTTGGATATGGATTAATGGAGATGTACCAACATGATGCTCTGGATTACTTTTTTCTCTGAAAGCTTTATCTGTCCTTTGTGGGTTATCAATAGAAGGATATAGAACACGGTTCTCAAAGTAATAACCTTTCACATAACACCGCTTGCAAGCCCAATAACCACCATGTCCTTTAATACATTTTAGAAATGATCTGGCCGGACGGTCACAAATAAAACACATAATTTGAACTTCATACATCAATTCTTTGATGCAGATCCCATTTTGGAGCAAACTGTTTACTTCCATGATAAAATCAAACAAAAATTGATCAACAGATTTTGGCTTTCCAATACCAGAATGAATTGCCACAGGAAATGGTTTGTATTTGTAATTACCTGAAGTAAAAACCCGGCACAGCAAAACCCAAAACTCCAGTAGGCTTGATTTAAATAAAGATAGTCCATCGGCCCCTATTTGTAGTTTGATAATATTGTCTTTATGAAGATTATAAACAATAATTTTTTTTAATTTTTCTGCAATACCAAAATACACATATTCAGATTTATCACTTGCACAATCAGGATTCACTTTTTGTATAAGATTAACCAGCTTTCCATCAGTTCTCATTAACGATTTTGCTGTAGCTGGAACATCATGACCGTTTTTTTAAAATAATTTTAGTAAAGAATCTAAGTGAGAGTCTTTTTGCTTTGTATCATAAGCCCATTTTTTTAGTTCTAGTACAAAAGTTGTGTTTTTTGAATTTTCATCAGTTATGTTATCACTTTTTTTCTTTCTATTAATGTCACATTGACTAACACTTTCTTTACAAATAAAATCTTGAGAATCATTAGGCAAACTTGATGAAAAGTTTGACACGTCCACATCATCACTGGTTTTTCTGCAAAACTCTTGCTCCAAATTGTCTTGAATTTTTGTAGGAACAGAATCACTTTCAACACTGGCACTAAATCTATAATTTTTTACACTTTTCTGTTTAAAAGTATTTTTTTTTTCAATAACTTTACTCATTTTTTTGTTTAAATAAAAATTAACCTCAAAAAGTTGGTCCAATTGACTTTGTAAAATTTAATTTATAAGCTAATTTACTAATAACACGCAATTATATTAATGTACTTTAGCTACTTTCTTTTATAAAAATATTTAATTGTTACTATAAATAATCATAATAAATCTAAAAAAAATGTCGCGAATAGTGTTCCGAAATAAAATGACTAAGTGGGGGGAAACAGGCTTGCCCTGCCAGGCCCCCGCCAGCGCCGCATTACATTTTAAGCTGAGCCCTGCGAGGTCCCCGTCGGGCGTGACGTTTTTGTCTAGCGAGGGCCCTCAAGTCAATCGGGGCTCCGGTGGGGCGACGCCTGTTCGGGATGTACCCCC
This sequence comes from Encarsia formosa, assembly GCA_038277355.1. Classification (NCBI taxonomy): domain Eukaryota; kingdom Metazoa; phylum Arthropoda; class Insecta; order Hymenoptera; family Aphelinidae; genus Encarsia; species Encarsia formosa. The sequence goes on along the minus strand of CM076185.1, from coordinate 19,148,258 downwards.
TTAAAGGGCACTTACTCACTTAATAATAAAAGCTCCTTATTTTTGGTTACTGTTGTTATGACAAAACTCAGGAATTTGTTGAACGAGCTATTTGTAACAATTCGTTGGAAAAGATCATCAAGCACAATAAGAATTCAGTGCAAGTTGTAGAAAAGCGGTTACAACTCGCCTAATGTGCATCTTAATGATATTCCGTATATGGTCAAAAGTCAAAAAGTCGGCCACGTTTGTAAAGTCATGTCATTAGAATGTGTACTTAGAAATGAGATATCATTACAAAAATTTGATAGCTTTCTGATCCCATTAAAAAATAGATGCTGTCAAATTTTTGTAATGATATCTCATTTCGAAGTACCTTTTTTGTGCGGAATTACATGACATGACTTTACAAACGTGGCCGACTTTTTGACTTTTGACTATATATGGTTTGAAAAGCCCGTGTTTCTTTATTAAGGCCTACTTTAAACTTTCTCCTTGCCATGTTGAGATGTATAAATATTCCAAGTTTCCGCTCTTAATCAAGCTCACTTTTGTTCGCCACTCTGGAAAATAGAGCTGATCCCGCCTCAAGGTATCGTGCGCTCTTTAAAAACGAGCAATGGTCCTTAGTCAGTTTGTCCCTAACAGTCTAGTATGCCTGTTCTCATGCATTCTCTTTGTCTTGACGAGGACCATCCCAATTTACCTGTTATGTCTTATTTAAAAACCTCGTAAAAGTTCAACTAAAAGTTCAGAAGGTCAGGCTAGTTATTAATCGCTTTATTTGATTCATCTTGCACTTTTAGCAACTAATTTAGCACTTATTTAGTAAACACATAAAAAACAAGTTTTTGAGAACGTTTGATTCTGCTTATCAAAATAATAAATTAATCAATCGGTCTGGCAGTGTGCGCGTGGTTAACTGGTTTAGTGGATTATTTGCTATCCACAGCACGTGAGGATTGACTGGCTGGTTCTGCGGAAAAGAAGGAGAGTGAGGAAGTTTAAAGTGATACTTAGCTCAGTGAATTAATAAAAACATTAACAAGCTTTACTTAAAAGAAAAGATGAGGGCTTTACAAATATAATTTTACTTCGAATTCTACATTTCTTTTCGCTTTGTGACGCCTTGATCTCAGAGTTGCTTGTGACACGGAAACCCAATGCTCACGACCATGCAGATGAATCACAAACTTTTAATATGATAGCGATCACTCTAAGGGTATAGCCGGTTAAGGGGGGGTAAAGTGCCGCCGGTACAAACCCCTACGAAACCTATACCATTCGAAAGAACATAAAAAAAGAAAATTTTTGGTGCCAACCAGAAATTTTTTCCCCCTATAGTGCGCATGCGCGGTCCAAAATAGTGATTTTTCAACTTTTATTTATTACTCAGAATCTAAGAGGACTAGCGAGATGCGGTTTACGGGAAAATTTTAATTGAAAAAAATGTAGTTCAGAAAAGAATTTTTCAAAAATTTTTGGCGCCAAATTCATATTGTTAAAGTGGTTTTAAACTTTTTAAATTGCGATTTAAAAATATCTTGGATAGGTGGTGGTCCAAAAATTTTTTTTTTATTTGTATTTTAACGTAAATTTTTTGTGGAAATTTTTTCAAATTTTTTAAAGGGGTGGAAAGTATGAAAACACTCAAAAAACCACTTTTTTCCAACTTTTTTGGCCTTTTTACTACTGATAATTGGTTTGAAAATTAATAAAACAATGACATTTCATAGTTTCTACAACTTTACATGAAAATATATAAAATACGATGTTAAAGTACTGTTTTAGGCTTTTTAAAGACCATAAAATCGATTTTTAAGATTTTTTTTGCATATAATAAAGGTACAAATGCCTCATTCAAACATCAAAATCGTTGAAATACTTGCTAGTGGCTGCATACTGCGTTAAAATATAACAACATTTATATCGCTGAACTACATTTTTTGTAAACAAAATTTTGCCGCAAACCGCGTTTTTCTAGTCCTCTTAGATTTCGAGTTAAAAATTATAGTTGAAAAATCACTCTTTCGCCCCACGCATGCGCAGTTCAGGGAATAAAAAATTGCGGTTTGCGCCAAAAGCTTCCTTTTTTCAAGACCTTTCAAATGATATATATATATTGTAGGGGTTTCTGCAAAAAAAAATTTTTAATACCTCCAACGAGATTAGTTCAACCATGTTCATCACTAAAAAATTGTATAAATTAGTTATTTTCCATCTAGGTCAGTAGGCCAAATTTTTTTATGCAGAAACCCCTACAATATATTCACAAATTCTACCTTATAAAATCTATTAAATGATATCACTATTTTTTGTTAAATCAATTTATCTAAATTATTTTTCATTAAAAAAATCTCCCCACGTTTGTTTACCTTTGTAAGGTTTTTTGTGGGATATCACTTTTTTTTGTTTGATAATTTTTTGATAATTATCTATTTTTTATTTTTCTTATTCTTATTTTTTTTTTGTTCTAATATAAAGATATAAACACCTTTGGCATTAGTTGGCCAAGGTTTTTTTATAATATTTTTGTCACTTACTTCTATGTAACCCTTTTTTTGTCGTAAAATGCTCACGTTGTGCCCATTATTTAAATTATTTCCTACGTGTGCTATTGAACATGTTACTTTGTAAGAATGTCCCGCAAACTTTAAAAAGTTTTGGTATGCGTCATTTGTACCCATGTGGTCCGATCATACTCAAAATGAAACTGGAACTATGGGACACCAAAACAAACATTTTCCCGTTCACCCGGTTCAATTTGGTTCATTACGTTGCGAGAAATCCTGCGCACAATTATGTAATAGCGCTAAAATCGAGTAAAATGTGATTGTAAAAAGTTTTGGTATGAGCTATTTGTACCCATGTGATCCGTTCATGTTCGAAATGAAACTGCAATTTTGGGACACCAAAACAAACTTTTTCCCGTTCACCCGGTTCAATTTGGTTCATTACGTCGCGAGAAATCCTGCGCACTATATTATTTTATTTTTGTTTTGTTCAGCTCGAAAGAATAGTTGAGCATTAAAAAAACCTCGAAAAAAACTGACATTTTTAATATTGCTCGGATCGACCTCGGAACATGTTCAAAAGGTGTTTTGTGATCTGAATATTCGATTTTCGGTAGGATGCATTTTTTGTTCTGGCGAATTTATAAGGCACTCCCGTTATCGTAGGTCGGTCGTGCCTAAAAATTAATCGTAAATTATTCAATGACTACCTTTTTTAAAATACATATTTTCTTTTGCTCTCTGATTTTACTGCGACTGATGATTGTTCTATCTTTTTTATTCTCCAACCAAACCAGTTACCAGTGTCTTTTATTGTTCAAAGGTTAATTCTAATTTTTATGAATTATTATTTAATTTTTTTTTTTTCTTCATTTTCGTTTATTTATGAAAACAAATTTTCATAAACGTTAATTAAATTTATTTTTTTTAAAAATTAAAAAAAATCATAATAGCGCCATCTGTTGAAAATGTTGGGAGGTGCCGATCCTCGATCGAACGATCATTCGAATGTTTTTTGTGGAAAGTCCAAAAAAAAGGCCGATTTTAAAAACACGAATTAAAAAATAAGAAAATTAAAAAAATATAAGCTTCGAAAACAATCCTCATCTCTTCGGTAGTGAAAAGTAGGCGTACTCTAGAGGTTTAATGATGCAGGTAACGTGTTTTAATTTTTAAATAATTAATTAATGGTGGTTAGTAGGGTTAAGGTAGCTCCAGTAGCTGTAAATAAAGCACGGCAACTGGCTACTATTTTGGCGGGAAAAAAATCTCCCCAAGCCAGCTACCGCTGGCTTTGATTTCAACTTTGATTGAGAAAGGATGGTTGCCACATCAAGATTAAAGAATTTTAGTGATATGCTCAACACCATTTTAAGTACACAGCAACATCGTACGTACAAAATGTGTAAAGATTTAATTATCCTAAACCGTGGTAGCGGTTGAACGGCGAGTACAAAACACTTAGCTTTCGCTATAGAGAGAAGAAAATTTTACACTACTTGTAAACTCTTTATATTTATCTTAAATTGCGTGAAAGGACATGTTACCTTAAGAAGAGGGATCTTCCCTCGAAACGTTGTTTCGAGTTTGTAAATAAGCAAGTAAAAAAAACTACTTCTTTTTCTTTTTTTTTTTTTACCTGGATAATCAATCTTATATAAAGTTTAAAAATAAAAATTAATGAATTTGGTGGTGAACCTTTACCATTATCACTACTTTTTCTCTTAATTTTGAAATTTTTTTTCATAAACTAAAGTATGTGTGCTTAATCTTAATGATATACAACTCATGTCCAAAGCTATGCATTCAAATCAAGAGTTGTTAATGCTCTCGGTGTACTCCGCGCGCTTATGTTACGCCTTGAATATTAACAACTCTCAATTTCAATGTATAACTTCACACATTAGCTGTGTAACATTGGATTTCACAGATAAATATACAAAGTCGGGAAAATAAACCTCTTCCATACCGAGGTCAACCCAGCGTCCCATAACATTTTTAAAGACTGCCACCATGGGCCTCAATAATAATTTTAGGGCTACTGGTCAGGCCCTGGTCTGCACTCAGCTTGATTTTCTACGAGGAATGTCTATACTGATCATTATAAATAATAATTTTTTTTAATAGCACATTTTTTCGTCATTTTAAAGTCTTCTATTAACATAAGCAGTTACTGCTCAACTAAAACAATCATCAAAAAATAAAATAAAATGATGAAAATAGATATGGAAAATTCGAGGTAACAACTCAGCTGAAAATACAACAAGCCTTGAAGCATCGATTGTTTTTTGCTGTAACTTTTTTTTATCAAGCAACGATGTACAAAAGCACTCGCAGCAAGTTTACGAGACTAATCGTTCTTAAAAGCTTTACACGAACAAAGCCAAGCAACAGTAAGACTTAACGAGAAGAGTTCGTTAAACTAAATACCTGATAGCCGGTGGCTCCCCTCCCCCCTTTTTCACCCCCTTTAGCGTACTAGCAAAAAATGTCTGGAAACGAAAAGAGAACAAACTAGTTATTTCTTGATTTTTAACTAAACCTTAGTGGTTTGAACCTATTTATAATCCACCAAATTTTTTTTAATGTCTTGTCTTACTCTTTCAGCTGTATTGATTATTTCCTTAGTCTAATTTCTTAACGTTTTTTTCTTTTTTTTTACAGCTTGAACTGGCATAGATGGCCCTTTAAATTTTTAAATCACTATAAGTATGTAAATGTAAAGCGTCTCTTTGAGATATATTCTCTTAGATGTATGTTGAGTCCCATTAAAACTGAAAAAAGTACTTGTGAAAACTCTGGAAAGTAAAATCTGCATGCACTTACCATGATATTTTTACCAGATACCATAAATCATTTGAAATAACAACTGTCAAAAATATCCCGGTATCAAAATTATTTCGCTCTTTTATGCAAATATATATATAAAAAAAAAACTTCGTTGTTGAGCAGAATTGTACTTTGTAAAATCTGAAGGGTTGCCACCCACTCGCAAAACATTTTATGAGTTGCATTGACACGACTCAAATCCTCAAAGTTCTCACAGCGGAGCAGTGCGCGTAAATAGAGCACGCCAGACTGGCTGAAATGGTTGGTAGGTGAAATGCGTTATAACATAACTTTCCTAAATCTGCTTTGCTTAAGACGATAAGACGACGCGTGTGCAATAAGTTATTATACGCATGCAGTACATTAGCCGAAAATACAATTGCGCGCACAGAGAGCCGCGTTGTGAATGAATGTCCTTTTCTGCCTAACTAGTCAACTGCCATGCTCCAGCCTGTTTTGTTATGCTTTTGTCGTCTTTACAGCGTTGTTGTTACTGCAGTTGCCTCAATCTACTTTCGTGCAGAATTTATGTATGAATTAAACTCATTGTTTTTGTTCCGCTTGATAATTAAAGCTCTGTTACACGTTAATTAAATTTCCGTGATTTGACTTAGTTCTTTTATAAAAATCATAAACGCTCTATCTTCAAATGGTCGGAATTATAAAAATGAAAAAAACTCCGCTGTATTCTCTATTCGTTACTTTTTCACTCTGGAGTAGCTCATTAGCTTGGTAGATTAATACAATTTTCTTTTTTCAATTTCATTAAGAGTAATACTCAGCCACATTTACATGAAAATTAAGTTATTTTATTTATAATCACTATAAAATATTACAATTAATAATGAATTTTTAAATAAAAATAAAGAAATATTAATAAATACACAAAAAAACTCTCACAGAAACGCTTGTCTGTTACAGTTTAACTTTGTCGGTAAGCTGTTGGGTCCTAAAGGTAATTCCATGAAGCGTTTACAAGAAGAAACAATGTGCAAGATGGCTGTGCTGGGTAGAGGATCTATGAAGGATAGGCAAAAGGTAAGTGTTACATTCTAGCAGCTTCTCTGCGTTTATGCATAAACAACGTTCCCTTTTTTCAGAACCCCCTTCGTTCCAGAGTGAATAATTTTTGTCAAAAACCCCCCTCCCTTTGAGCTGGAATGTAGTCTTTTTCAGAATTTTTCTTTCAAAAATTCAAGAATTCTGAAAAAATATTTGATTGTAAATTTAACGGACAAGAATTGACTTTAATATATAAGTGTTGCAATTGTCAGTTACATATAATAAGTGTTGCCATTGTCAGTGACATATGAATAAAATCATTATACATTTTATTTAAAATTAACGAATAATTATCAGAGTTGCGATACTAATAGAAGTTAAATTTTATCAATAAGAACAGTAGTAAGTTTTAACATACGAATCTAATAAAATTTTTATAATAATCTGCATGCAAATAAGTTTTATCAGTGATCGAATTCATTGGAGGATTTCAGTAAAAAATAAATGATGAATCTTTTTTTCTGATACAAATATATGAAGAAATCCACGAAACTTACAAACCCACTTTTAGAAAACTTAAAAATAAATTTTATGGCACATGGTCGCGCTTTAGTATACTCTTTAACCAAGTAAATAATGTAAGAATCTTCTCTAATGCATGGCTTGTAGCCCACGGCACCGTGCTAAAATGAGTTAGAATTAAAAATATTTTCAAATAAGACATCAGAAACGTATATAAAAAATAATTCATGTTTTTGAATTACTTGGATTACACATCTTCATGTAATTTGGTTTTCTAAATACGAATTTAGAGTCTGAATTACTCGTTCCGTTCGCCCCAAAAAATGATCTCATCACCACGCATGACTTTTTTTTTTAAGTTACATATTTTTAATGAAAAACATAAAAACATGTTTAAAACTTTATATAGAATTAAAGCCAAAAAGCTAAAGTTTCTGTTAAGCATGATTGTTTTTAAATTTTGGAACTGTATCATTCAGTGATCCAAATTTTTTTTTTCTCATTTTTTATTTCTTGGAGAAGGCAGAGGGGTAATATTTAATTTACTTATTTTTAATTAGAGTTTAAAATTTGCAAACAAAAAATTTCTCTTCTCGCGTTTAAGGAAGCCATTGTTTCAAAGTGGGAGCGAAGAAAATATTGTTGGACATTGATACCCGTTAAAGTCATAAAATTAATTTAATATTTATCTTATAGTTTTTACGACGTAAAAAAAAAAAAAAAAAAACTGAAAACCTATTTTTGAATGCAAACGTGATGGTACGAAATATCCATTTTTTATTCAAGCTTTATAATTTTTTTATACAATTTAATAATTCAAAAAAATGCCTTAGAGTTAAAGCTTTCTCGCTGTATTTTTTATTTTCTGATTCAAAATTATTTTACAAAGTTGTTAATAAAAGTTTATATATACTAGAAATTACTCAGCGCGCAAGCGCGCACGGACCCTTATTTATTGCTTTTGCAAAAGAAATTTTTGTTAAATAAAATAAAAAATTCTAACTCCATCAGTTTTTAAGCACGCGAGCGCGCATAGGAAAAAAACAAAAATAGTAACCTCAACTGCACTTTTCGAATATTCTAAAAACTTCTTCACCAATCAGCTCACGAATAAATTGTTTGCGCAAGATGGCGATAGCTCTCTTTTATAAAGGGATATTCGCTCCACCCTCCCCTATTACATTGCAAAGTAATCTTCGCTTACCCTGCTCCAGTTCATCAACGCGTACTTGGGGCTCTTTACGTATATATCTGACTGTGATCATCGACATATTTTCCTCACAGGAATCGATTCATGAACGTGTAAAATAACACCACCACTGCGTTTTCAAGAAGCGATCTGCACGGAAAAGTTTGAGCCCTGGAATGTCTACTGTTTATAAAGAGATGCCAGGTGACAAGTAGGCCTCACTGATGGCCAGAACGTAAATTCTTGGGATTGAGATTAAGTAGCTTTTCCCGATTTCAGATAGCGCTGGCATCTTTTTAAAATTTTTGAGGGATAGAAAGTGGTGGAGTTATTCAGAGGGGGTATGGATGTAAAGATTGGAGTCGATGGCCCAAAGTGAGTAAAGGATACAAAATCTGAGGTCATTGATAAAAAGGATAAAAAGAAGGAGACCAAGGACGCTGCCTCGAAGTACGCCAGTGGTTGTTGGGAGACTTGACTTGTGCTGTCCGTCATCGAGACGGACAGCCTGGCTTCTGCTAGAGAGATACGAATAAAATCAGCGAACGATGGTGTCCGAACAACCTAGCTGGCGTAACTTGGACAGGAGGAGACGGTGTGGGATAGTGTCAAAGGCTTTTGAAAAATCCAAGGAGATAAGGATGGTGACTATTGTCAATTGCGCGACGGGTATCTTTAAGAATGCCGAGAATAGCTGACTGAGCAGAGTGATTTTGCATAAAGGCGTATTGACGGGGTTCATGATATATATATATATATGGGTGATTCTCTGTCAAGACGACCGACCAAACAATAAATTTCAAAAATAATTTTTCTACATGATCTAGACTATTATTTGGACTCCCTGGTAAATTTTTAGATTTTTTGAATGCATATTATTTGAATGGCAATGGTCTAAAGTTAACAATAACTGGAATTTTTTCATTTTTAGGCTATTTTTAGGCTATTTTAGAGCTCAAATAACTAAAAAGGGAAGCATTTTTTCTATATACACCTAAATGTAAAATTTTTTGGAAATTTTATAAATTTTCAGAAAAAAATTTTTTTAGGGTCATTTGATAACTTTTTATTTTCATCCTCACTGATTAAGAGCTTGAAAAACCTTAAAATTGAGTTATCTTGATGTTCGCCATCTGGGAAAAAATTTTAAAAATCCCTAAAAGTTGTATTTTTTATCCACAAAAATAGTCTTGGTATTTTTAGAGTAAGCCTGATAGATAGTAAACCACTACAAATCATTTTATCATTAAAAATAAGCCAAAAATACTCTTTTTTGACTATTTATGAGCATTGTACGCTCTAACGTTGTTAAAAGAAAAACCATTTGTTTGTATGAATTTATGTTAAGGTAAAATTTTAAAAATCTGATGTGTTTGAAAAGACAAACAATTATATCCATAAATACTTACAGATTTTAAGGTTTTAAAAAAACTGGGCTTTATCGCTTTAAGTCAGCTTTTTTTTACACACATACTATTATCATGTACCACAACACAACACAAAACAATACAAAACAACACCTTGATAATAAAAATTATTTTATTTTTCACAATTTTGTTTAATGAATAACTAATAAGATTTGTTATCAATCTTTATTATTAGAAAATTACTTAATTTTGCTTGTCTAAAGAATTCAAACAGCTTGTGAATAAAAACCAAATTACTAAAAAAATTATTACCAATCACTATGAAAAAAATCTGCTTGTTTGTTTTGATCGTGGCTTCTAGTGTAGCAGACAGCAGCACCCGAAATTTCAAGTCATTGACTAAAGCGCTCTCTTTAGCATAAAAATGAGTATGAAAAAAATCTGCTTGCTTGTTTTGATTTTTAATTCACTGATTTTAGTCTTAAATTTTAGACTTAAATTTTAGCATAAAAAACACTACCGTCAGACGGGGATACTTTGAACAATGTTACGACACCATAAGTTTCTTTTTCATTTAAAATTATATTAAGAACTAAGGGGGGGGGGGGGGGTACCCCCCTGCTCGCTCCGCTCGCCGACCCCCTAATTATAATTGATAACTATAAAAATTAATCTAAACAATACGTAAGCTCTATGTTTGGTAAAATAATAAAAAGACTTAAGTGCTTAAAACCAATAAAAATTAGACACGAGAGTTCAGTTTGAACTTTACTTACTCATCATAATTTTACCAAATTATGTTACCAAAAGATTCATAACCTTACCAACCCTACTTGATTTTTCATCTTTAACCACCTAACATATTTTAATCTTAGCCACATTACAGACCTTACTAATTTCACTTACTTCAAATACCGCACTTAATCCCCAACTCATCTCTCACTCACTCTACCAACAAACCCTACTCACCTTATTCATTTTGGACCTGACTCATCTTAGATCTCTAGCTTAAACTGCCCACCCTGAAAACTACTCTAGTAATTAGCGAAATAATAAAAAAATCACGATTATTTTCAAATTTTGCAATCTCGTATAAGCAAGCCTCGATTTTCAGTCGTAATACCCCTAGTGCTTCAAAATTGTCGATAATTTTCCGACTGTGTTTTGCAGGGCAAGTTTGACAAAAAATCACTCGCGCTTCGCGCTCGTGATTTTTAACCTGTCAAACTTGCCCCTCTCGTTGCTGTGCAAAAAAACTGGAGGAAAATTATCTAAAATTTTGAAGCACGAAGGGTTATTCGGCTGGATCATACAAAATTTTTTTACAGATTCTTCTTGAGATGAACTTACTTCCTGCATAGTACCAGCTCGCAAAATTGCGTTTAAGCCGATTTATGATTTTGTGGGGGAAGGGTTGGATTTAAAACGATAAACGGCTTTGTTCAGCACCCTCTCATGACAACAAAAAGGATTTAATAAAAATTTCAATGACATAAAATGACATAATTAGAAAGCTGCTGAGCTCAAGACCTTTTTAATGATATATGATTTTATATGAAAATTCTAATTAGAGCCAAAGTTATAATTTTAATATCTGATCTACCAGCCCACAACCACCTTACCTACCCTCCGCACAGACTCGCCTTATCTAACCCGATTTACTATTCTCACCCATATTCAGAACCCTTCTAACTATACTTACTTTTTTATCTTCAACTACCTGACCTAATTCAATTTTAGCTACATTACTGACCTCACTAATTTGATTTACTTCAAATACCGTATTTTATCCCCCAAACTTATCTCACCTAATCTACGAACAAATCTTATTCACTTTATTCATCAACTCAGTCACTAACTTTAAAGTTTTGTTGAAGTACTTTAAATTTTGAAAAAGCTCTATTAACATTTTTAAGTGCAATAACAAACCCTTCCCACCTCACCTTCCCTTCCACGCTCCTCCTCATAACTTCCGCCTAACCAACCTCATCTACCTTACCAACCTGTACTATTTTTCCTGTTTTTTCACATGTAGCTTCAATATTATGTTTATATAAATTTGTTATTTTCAATCTAGTTCCATTGCATACACCATCTTTTTTACTTAGATTTCTAATTAACATTACCACTGCATTTTTTTTTTAATTTTAGTTCATGGGGAGAAAGCCCGTCATTTACTGAATTTAAGTATTCAATTGGATAATCTAAACATATATTTGAATCAGTTTGATCTACTCCCTTATGAATGGCTTTGTCTATACTGTAATATGTTTTACTTGGTCCATTAAATATGTTTAATACTTTTCTGTTTAACATTGCAACATTTTCATTTTTTGAAGCTAAAATAACTTTGTTTAAATTATTATTTTCATTTATATCTCCAAAAATTGAATAACAAACATCTTTATTTTTCCATTTCATAGGTATTTTAAAATTTTCAATTTCTCCTATTTTTAGTAATAATTTAGAAAAAATTTTATCTTTACATCTCATATTTTCAGTGAGTTTAAGAATTTTGAAATTTTTCCACAATTTACTGTATTTAATCGTATCTTCTACAATAATTTTTTCATTGCCTCTTTTGACTACAGGAAGGATTTGTCTAAAATCGTCACCTAAAATTATTAATTTTTTGATAATTATTAAATTTTTCAAATATTTTTTCATACTCTTCTTTTCAGTTTATTTTGCAGTCATAATTTTCAGAAATATTAGAAATATTTTCTAAGCATGGTTCTGGTAAACCAAAACATTTATAACTTAAGGACGTTTCAGGGATTTTCGGTCAACGTTATCAAATTTTGTAACTCGACATACAAGAAGATTTTTATGTGTTCTTTCCAATGCCACAAAAAAAAATAGGGCAAGCGGGACTCGTTTTTGAGTTATGAATGCTCAAAGTTCGGTCGTTTTGCATGGGATGGCACGTAGAGCACTACAATTTTTTAATGTTATCGACGACTGTAAATTAACTAGTAGTTAACTTTTTCTAAAAAAAAGAGTATATTCTAGCTATTGAAATAAGAATCAATCTAACATTTTTCAAAATACGGCAACCGGGCCTACTTTCAGAGTAATTTAACAGTAAAGTTGATTTTTTAGTCTTTGCGGTTATGCTGCGCCACGAGAGCGAGAGAGACAGAACGACCGGCGCGTCAGCTGTTTCTCGTGCGGAGAGCCCCAAAACTGAATGAGAGTCACTGGAGGTCTGAAACGTCCTTAAATTAGAATCTTCGCTAGATAGAAATTTGATTATTTCATTCAAACCTCTATCTTCTGCATTATCTTTGAAATCTTTTATAAAATGTAATTTATATTTATTCCAAATTAAATTACCAGGAATTTTTTCAGACAATAAAAATAATCCGAAAAATTCTTGTAATTTTTTCGGTTCTAAATAGTTTATAGATTCTTCAAAAATGGCATATACATTTTTATCATTTACTATTAGACCCACTTAAATAGCTCCTTCTCTATATGTTTATAAATAATTTTATTATGAGTTCTCAAGTATTCGTGAGAAGTACCACCTTTTACTTTATCTGATATTAATTTTAAGTGAAAACTCTGAATTTTTAGAAGAAACAACGTTTATTCTACCTATAGTTTGAAATTTTTTTTAATTTTTCTATCTAACAAAAGTTTTATCATCTAGAAATCTATAGTAATTTGGTATATTGGCATTTTTAATATTTCTAACAGATCAATTTTATTTAATTCAAACCAAGTTGCTAAAGTTGTTTTCCAATTTTTTAACTATTTAATTTTTTAACTATATTATGTTTTGTTGATTTTCTGTATGAATTTCTAAACGTTGTACTGAATGACTACATTTACACAATTCAAATCTTTCTATACACCAAGCTGCTTCTATAGAAAATATTACATGAGAATCTAAAAAACATCGTTTTGAGAAAAGGAGGACTCAACTTTGAGGACTCATAAGTATCGTTTTTACTTGTCTTTTGACCGTGTTTTTATGAATTTTCAATTTTGAGGACTCAACTTTGAGGATGATAAAAAAAAACCGGATTATAATATAGGGAGATACTCGATCAAGTTTTGAGGTTAACAAATCGAAAGTTTAGACTCTAAGCTTTCGATTGGTATACTTTTGAGTGTGAAATTCATTAATTTTGTAGGTATTACACTGCTTTGAAGTTTGCGGGGCTACTTTGGACACCATGGGGCTACTTTGAACAAAATAAAATTTAAGTACTAAAACCTCATTAAATCGTATAAAAATGGTATAATTGCAATTAATTATTGTAAATATAATTTAAAAAAACCTTTTTTTACAAAAATAGATTATTTTGATTATTTCTATTTAAATAATTTTGAATTATGAATCTTAAGTCATCCTTGGTAATAGGAAAATTGTAGTCACATAGAGCCATGCAGTGATTAGCAAATGAAGTTTCTTCTTCAGGACTGAAAACGGTGGGGTGACCAAAACTATTTCTATGTAGACCATTGAGCTTATTTGATATTGTATGCTTAGGTATATTGAAATACCCGGAAGCATCTGCTATTTTCATTTGTCCTCTTTCAATCAATGTTAGGCACTCAGAAAGATCGTTTTTTGAATAGTTTGCATAAGATCTTGTTTTTTTATCGATCTTCTTCTTGTGTTTTTGATAATTTCTTACCATCTAAAATTAAAATCACTAAAAATGACGTTTTACTTAAAAAAATAGTGATATTAAACTTTAAATTATGTAAAATGACCACAGTTTATTTTTTTTTTCAATTTCAGTATATTTTGAAGTGGGCAAAGTAGCCCCGTGACTGTGTTCAAAGTAGCCCCGTTTTTGCTAAGAAATAAGTTTTTTATTTCAAAAAAATCTTGCACAAAGAAACGTAGAAATTTAACAAAACTAATGTTCACTCACTTAGTTTTGACCTTAAAGAAGTTATAAAAAATACAGTTGTATTGAATTATTCAGTTTTAAATACTGAATCATAAGACTTAAATACGAAATACTTTTTGCATGTTAAAAACACGAAATTACTTTTCTGCCGTCAAAACGAAAAATAAACAAGCAGACCAAAAAAACCGGTGAAATCACGTTTTATAGATGTCCCTCTAGTGGGAAAAATTTTTACCCTAAGCATAAATCATAAAATTATTAAAAAGGGCGGTTATTAAATTTTTTTTTTTAGTGTTCAAAGTAGCCCCGCGATGTGAAAGTAGTCCCGTCTGACGGTATGAAAAAAATTTGCTTGCTTGTTTAGATTTTTTTCATTAGTATATTATTCCCGCAGGCGAGATGGTTCGATTTGGCCTCCGAGAGGTTTGCGACCCGAGCCGAAGGCGAGGGTTGCAACGAGGAGGCTAAATCGAACCCTCGAGCCTGAGGGAAATATACTATTTTTCGTCCTTCTAACCGAAAACAAGGGGCGAAGTTCCGATTTTGAGGTTAGAGGGACGAAAACTCATTTTTATCCTAAAGAGAGCGCTTTAGTCAATGACTTGAAATTTCGGGTGCTGCAGTCTGCTACACTAGAAGCCACGATCAAAACAAACAAGCAGATTTTTTTCATAGTGATTGGTAATAATTTTTTTAGTAATTTGTTTTTTATTCACAAGCTGTTTGAATTCTTTAGACAAGCAAAATTAAGTAATTTTCAAATAATAAAGATTGATAACAAATCTTATTAAGGTAAACGTCCCTTGATAACGAACACTTTTTTACAAATCGATAAAAAAAAACTTTTTTAGTTAGTCTTGACATGAAATAAAAATTTATTAGCAAAGCTGGATATCTAGAGATTCCAAAACTACCAAAGCTCATTGTAATTATAATTTTTTTATGCAAAAAATAAGATAAAATTGAACGTGTTCGTTGAGTTGACATAAGCCGCTCAGATTCATGAGTCGAAAAAGCAAAAACACTCTCATTTAACTTATGCTGTAACATAGTCTTTTATTGAAAAATAGTATGCAGCTGGCATTGACACTAAGTTTAGGACTCACAGAATTAATATTTACCGTAAAATTACACTGAATATCAATCTTTTCTCGTTTAATAAGAGTTTTTGTAGATGTTCGTTACAAGGGACATGCTGTACCGATTTTACGAACACGTTATTTTTTCTGTTCGTTAATAGTGTACACATGACCCATCATAAGGAACACTTTTTAAAGTCAGTTTTCAATTAAAATGTTAATTATTTGAGGAAAAATTATCAGTGATCTCAAAATTTGATCGATTTTTAAGTTGTTGGAAAGTTTGTTATTCGCAAACTTTGTAATTTAATTAGTTTTCTTATATGATTGATACACATAACCTTAAAAGTTTGTCTGTTGTGATTGTTGTGATTAGAAGTGGATGATGAAGATGGTACTGGTGAATTTATCCTAAAATATTTAAAAAAAACAAAGGAATAAGCAAAAATCTTTATTATTCTAAAATTTATTTAAACAAAAAAACTTTAATCTTTATTTTGATACCTGGATTGAAATGAAATTTTAACTGTGAAGTGTTATAGTTTTTTAACAATGTTTATCAAGCAATTTTTAAAAATATGAACTAATTATTTTTTGAAAAAATAAAATAAATAATAGTTGCTTACTTAATATTGTTGTTCTTGACCATTTGCATCATATCTGACTAGTTTTTACATAAAATTGAACACATGAAATAAAAGTTTGTACTTCAAGAAAATTTAATAAATTTGTTGAAAAGATGAATAAAAAGTTGCTTAGTTTGGTGGTTGTTCGTATTAGTATAAATAATTAAAGAAACTTGTGTTTGGTCTCACGAACAAATTTTATTTTTTGACAATTAATAATTACATTAATGCCGACGTTTCGTCATCGTTTTTAGAATGATATCTTCAGGGCTAAAAATATTCAAGATCACAAATTTTTAACAAATGACTTAAGACTATTAATTTATAAATTATAATTTAAAAAGTAGTTTAGTTTACCTATAAAATACAGATGGAACAGCCAATGTAGGTATTGACTAAATCAAATGATCAAAGACCAACTAGTTGTCAGCTTTGTGGACAAGACACTACTGATTGATAGAATTAGATTTTAGAAACAAAGATGAAAAGGCAGTTAAGAGCTCAATGGTCAACAGTAGAAGGAGAGGGGGGAATAAGAGACCGGACCATGTCCTTATAATCCATTCGAAGGAATTGAGTATCCTGCTGCCTATTAATGTTTTTATCATAAAATTGAATATAAAGCATCTCTAGAAATTTACGTTTCCTCTTAACACCCTCAGCATCCAAAACTGAAGCTCCATCAAAATCAAAAGAGTGATTATTAAGTAGACAATGTGTCGCAATAACTGACTTTTCATCTTTATTTTTAACATAACGTTTATGTTCATTAATGCGTTCGTACAAATGTCGTTTTGTCTCACCTACGTAATATTTTTCGCAATTATTACAATTAATTTTATAAATAATACCAGTTTTTTCAAACTTGTCAATTTTATCCTTGCCTAGAGTATGGAAGTGATTCAGTTTATAAAAACTTCTGTAAACAGTTTTTATGCCAAATCTTTCGAAAGTATAAAGCATTTTATGTGTGAAATATTTATGAAAGGGTAAAAGGATAAAGGGAGCGTGCACAAACTTCATAGCCTAATTTTAGGAGTATTTCGACCCCCCCCCCCTACCCCCATGTGACTGGGCGTCGAGTTCAATAAATAAACTGATCAGCCAACCCCCAAACTGTAAACCCCTAAATACCCTGGGCGCCCGAGTTCAACAAAAAAACTGATCAGCTATCCCCCAAGCTCTAAGCCCCCAAAACCCTAAGCGTCGAGTTCAACAAAAAAACTGATCAGCTATTCCTCAAGCTCTATACCCCCAAATACCCTGGGCGCCCGAGATCAACAAAAAAACTGATTAGCCATCCTCCAAGCTCTAGACCTCTGAAACCCTGGGCGCCCGAGTTCAACAAAAGAGCTGATGAGCTATCCCCCAAGCTCCAAACCCCCAAAAACCTTGGGAGCCCGAGTTGAATTATTCCAAAAATATGACTGCATTTTAGTCAACTTAAGCATGAAATGAATAATTTATAACAATACCTAATTACGACGCACTGGTGCTATTATATCATAAAGTTTTAAATCTGAAATTTTTAACTCCAAAATGGCGTGGTTCACTAGAAAACGCTATAAGTTTTTACTTATTGTTTAACTCTTTGTTTGCAACATTATTAACAAATTTTTTTTTTTTTTTTAACTATAAATTGAATGTTTTTACGAATGAGACACTTTTCGAGAAAAGCGCAAAATTTTTTGTTTGTTTAATGGTCATTTATTTTTTTTATTTTATACTGATTTTGTATCATTTTGTAATATTTTCACTCGGTAACCAGAGTTTTGGGAGGTTTAGAGCTTCAAGGGGAACTGATCAGTTTTTTTATTGAACTCTAGCTTCCATCGTTTTGGAAATTCAAGGCTTGGGGGATAATTAACCAGTCTATTTATTGACTTAACGCCCAGGGTTTTGAAGGCTTAGAGCTTGGGGGATAGCTGATAAGTTTTTTAGTTGAACTCTGGCGCCCAGGGTTTTGGAGGTTTAGAGCTTGGGGGATTATTGACCAGTCTATTTATTGAACTCGGCGCCCAGGGTTTTGGGGACTTAGAGCTTGGGGGATAGCTAATCAGATTATTTATTGAACTCGACGCCCAGGGTTTTGGGGGCTTAGAGCTTGGGGGATAGCTGATAAGTTTTTTAGTTGAACTCTGGCGCCCAGGGTTTTGGAGGTTTAGAGCTTGGGGGATAATTGACCAGTCTATTTATTGAACTTGGCGCCCAGGGTTTTGGGGGCTTAGAGCTTGGGGGATAGGTGATACGTTTTTTAGTTGAGCTCTGGCGCCCAGGGTTTTGGAGGTTTAGAGCTTGGGGGATAATTGACCAGTCTATTTATTGAACTCGGCGCCCAGGGTTTTGGGGGCTTAGAGCTTGGGGGATAGCTAATCAGATTATTTATTGAACTCGATGCCCAGGGTTTTGGAGGCTTAGAGCTTGAGGGATAGCTGATTAGATTATTTATTGAACTCGTGGCGCGTCATTGAAATTTTATAGTAAAAATTTTTTTTTTCCAACAGTAGCTCCCTAAAAAAAAGGCACGTGATATAAGCTCTGCCCCCCCCCCCACGTGGCCCAGCGTAGACATTCATGAAACCCCCCCCCCTCCCCTAAATAAGGCAACGTAGTTTGTGTACGCTCCCAAAGTTAAAGTCAAATTTTCCAGCATTTTTCGATGAATAACTATTATTGAGGATCTTATCCAAACGAATTTTAATATGGCGTTTAATAAAATCAGAAGGATAGCAGTTATTGAGTAATAAATTTTCAACAGTTTTTAAATTATTTTCATGGAATTTTTTATCTGAAAGTAGAATGGCCTTATTAACGTCGGCATTAATGTAATTATTAATTGTCAAAAAATAAAATTTGTTCGTGAGACCAAACACAAGTTTCTTTAATTATAAATAAAAAGTATTTTTGTTTTCTTTTTTTTTTTTTTTGTATCTTTTAAAAAGTTTCAAAGAAATGAATAAATTAAAAAAAAAAAGTCAAAGAATAGTATATTACACACCGGGCGCTGGAAAGTATTAGCAAGCCCTAGCAAACCCAAATTGACGCCCGAGCCGAAGGCGAGGGTGTTAAGGGTTTGCTAGGGATTTGCTAATACTTTTCCAGTGTTATGTGTAATGTTTTTTTCATAACGACGGGAGGAAAACCCAAAGTCCCGCTCCGAGCCGGGGAGGGAATTTGGTGTTTTCGTCCCGGAGGTATGAAAAATAAAATATAATTTCTAATTAGATTGTGTTAGTTCAGTGTCAGTGTGAATATCAATAAAAAAATTGTATAATTATCTATACACAATTCATAAGGATCCATGATATTTGAAATGTATTAAATAAAACTTTAAAACATCAGTTCACACAATAAATACTCACTCGCTTTAGATGGTAATGTTTCAAAATTTAGAATTATATGTGCCTTAATTTTCATTTGAATCATGTTATTTGACATGACTTTACAGAGGTATTAAAAGTATAAAATTTTACTTGAATAAAAATTTATTTATTGAAACCATGAACTATTTTGACACAATTCATAAAGATCATCAGATTAAAAATAAATTAAATGTCAAAAGACTAGTAATTTACATTAAAAATACTTTCTCGCTTTAGATTTTAATGCTTTGAAGTTAACAATATGATAATAATTTTAATTAATGTATTTTGATATTATTTTACTGAGAAATTTCGGAAAAAAAAGTTGGATCTCATTCGAGCCCGAAATACCTAATCTGAGACAGGTTAAAGTCGGGGCGAGCATTTCAATTTCAACTCTGAGGGGTGCTAATCAAATGACAAATGATTTTTTTGATTTAAATGCTTTCTAAATGAGCAAGAATTTCGGAAAAAAAAGTTGGATCTCATTCGAGCCCGGAATACCTAACCTGAGACAGGTTTAGGTCGGGGCGAGCATTTCAATTTCACTCTGAGGGGTGCTAATCAAATGACAAATAATTTTTTTGATTTAAATGCTTTCTAAATGAGCAAGAATTTCGGAAAAAAAAGTTGGATCTCATTCGAGCCCGAAATACCTAATCTGAGACAGGTTAAAGTCGGGGCGAGCATTTCAATTTCAACTCTGAGGGGTGCTAATCAAATGACAAATGATTTTTTTGATTTAAATGCTTTCTAAATGAGCAAGAATTTCGGAAAAAAAAGTTGGATCTCATTCGAGCCCGGAAAACCTAATCTGAGACAGGTTAAGGCCGTGGTGAGCTGTTCAATTTCAACTCTGAGAGGTGCTTATCAAATGACAAATGATTTTTTTGATTTAAATGCTTTCTAAATGAGCAAGAATTTCGGAAAAAAAAGCTGGATCTCATTCGAGCCTGGAATACCTAATCTGAGACAGGTTAAGGCCGTGGTGAGCTGTTCAATTTCAACTCTGAGGGGTGCTAAACAAATTACAAATGATTTTTTTGATTCATATGCCTTTTAATCAACCAAGATCTCAAAAAAAAAAGTTAGATCTTATTGAGCCCGGAATACCTAACCTGAGACAGGTTGAGTGTTGCTATTTTATTGACAGATGATTGTTTTGACTCGGAGGCCTCTCACTGGATTTAAAATTATGAAAAAATCGAGCTATATTTTTTTTGGTATCGCATCACCCATATCAAGTCGGGCCGAGCAGTTGAATTTGAACTCTGAGAGATGCTAAGCAATTGACAAATGATTTTTTCGATTCAAATGACATTCAATCAAGCAAGTATTCTTGAAATAAAAGTTAGATCTCATTTGAGCCCGGAACACTGAACCTGAGACAAGTGGACTTTTGGATATAAACTTACATATTTTATTTTTTATTCACAAATGATTTTTTCGACTCAGAGGCCTCCATTTGGATTCAAAATTATTAAAAAATCAAGCTAAATTCTTTTCGGTATCGGATGACCTATTTCTGGTCGGGCCTAGCAGTGGAATCTTGACTCTGAGAGATGATTTTTTTCTGGCTGTGGCTCCATAATTTAGGGACATTGTATTGAAAATTATAATCAACTGTTTTGAACACGGAACCTCTTACCTAGGCAGAGTATGAATAAAAAAGAATTAGTCAAGCTATGCCTAGTCAAATGATAGTCGATTTTTCCATAAAAGTGAAAAACAAAATTCGAATCTAAAAAATTGTTGCATTGTTAGTTTATTATTTTGATATTATTTAATTTTGGTACAGCTTTTTACATAATTTTTAAGTTTTTACAAATTTATCAAGTATTTTTCAATTTTTAAACTTGAAATTAAAGCATAAATGAAAAAAAAATTGTATTGTTAAAAAACAGCTACTGGTAATTGTTCCTTAACTCGACCAACGTCAATAACTCTTAATTTTTCGCTGCTTGCTGAAAAATCATTTGAAGAAAAGTCTGTCGTTGAAGGTCATCAGTGGAGGCTGATCCAGTTGGATTTAATGTGTCTGACTGAAATAAAAAAAAAATTAATTAGTAAAGATGCAGCATATTCTGTGTTAACAACAAGCACTACAGTTGCCAAGTAAGCAATCTAAGAAAATTTAATTTAAATATTAAAAAAAAAAAAAATTATTAAAATTAAAATAACTTGACTTAAGTTTGTAAATAAGAAAATTGCAGTGAAACAAATTAAATTTATAATGCACCACATTCTTTCAAAATTTCACCTTCATAAATTAATTAATTCTCGCCAAGAACAACTTTGTATGGCCTAGTAGATGTATAAAACTTATTAATTAATTCTAGATAACTATTTGAAGGTAAAGTAGTCTTTAAGAATCCTAAGTTTAAAGATGACAAGATTAATTAAAGTAATTTTAATAAATAACGTTTGGTTTGTTAAATTTCCACTTTATAAAGTGGTAATTTTGAACCAAAATAAATCAATTGCGTTTATTGAAATTATTTTTATTTGAACATAAAAATTCATCAAGTAGATAAAAACTCAATTTATTTGTTAAGAGAGTAATGATTAGTGTACTCAGTGGGGTACTGCCCTCCTACTTACCCTAGGCTCTTTGATTGAGCCGTGGTCTAGCCCGGTGTTCAGCTTTGGTTAAGTTCGTTGACTGAGCCGCAATCCGGTCAAGCGCGTAGCTTCCGTCGAGCTCGTTGAGGGATCTGTAGTCCGGCCAACCTGCCAACTTTGGTCGGTCTTTTTTCTCAACCCGTAGTCCGGCGAGTTTAACAGATTCGGTCGGAATAATTAAATAATTTTAAATTTAATCATTTTGAAAAATAAAAATTTCAGAGTACTTACTTAATTTTTTTTAACAAAAACAGAGATTAAAAAATAAATTTCACGGTCCACTGCAGTACGATGACCAAACTTTACTTGAGTTTTTGCACACTTTAATTATAATTATCTTTCTTTTTTCACTTTTATTATTATTTCATACGTATTGTGGATAAACAAACACACAATTTCGAACACGTGTACCGGTATGACTTTTGCTTATGTTTATGTTCACGATTCATAATAATATATGCATTGAAATTTTCCATTCTATTTTCCGTTCCTTTATTTATGAACATTTTTATTATTTTCAATCGTCGATCACATAAAATATAAATATTTTAGAACCATAGTGTTATAATAATTAGGAATCCGCGAAAAATAATTAATCTGAAACTTCTCTGCTGTCAAATAGGGATGAATCACCGTGTATATAAACTTTTAACATTTTTTTCAAATATTTTTTTTTTTCAAAAGGCTATTTTTTTTTTTTTTTAAATTGCTAATAAAAACATTTTATGTTGTTCCCGGCAATTTAAAAAAAATTTATTTGTACCTAACTGCTTGGTTCTTATTTTTACTTATTTTTAATTAACAAGATTAATTGATAAATAATATATAAATAAAAAAAATTTCAACTCAATAAATAAAGTAGGTGTACCTACTATGCCCCCCCCCCCTGTTATTTTGAATATGCTCGATATGCGGCATCTCTACAAGGTAGGAAAAATTAAAAAACACTGAATTATGAAGTTTTGAGTTGTTTAGAACATTTGAAAATTATTTTTGCGCACGCATTATAGCTCAAACTCATTTCGAATACCTTCGTTATTATTTTACGTTGTGATTAAATGGTCTGCCAAAAGATTTAGACACACCTGACCTTTTCATAAATAGCTTCGATTCGTTATTGTTTCAGCTTTAAAACGCGATTTTAGTTTTTGTTTAACTCGTTTTCTAACGGGTTTTATTCTTAAATAACTTTTTATTCTGCAGTGTACCTAATATAACACCACGCGATTTAGTAGAAATACCGATATTTCATAGATTTGCTTTCATTTTGCGAGAAAAGACTAGCCAACTCGACTGATTCAAAAATACCAGCTGAAAAGTTAAAAACAAACAATCTCTAAAGAGATGAAACCTGGTTTTGCAAAATATGCTTAGAAGATTGGGTAAAAGATATGCGTATGTGCAGTTCTTGCCAGGCATTTGTTCAAGAAGTTTGTGCAGGACTCACATTAACAAAATACTGATGATTTTATCTGTCCAAAGTGTATTTCCTAAGAGTGCTTAGTTTCATATTTACTTTTTAGCCACTAAACTTGACTCACTCACACAGTCAACAGCTGTATGTGTGTATCGGTGAGAGTGTCGGTGTAATGTATATATGTCATACTGTTTGTTGCCAAATGCCAAGTAAAAGATAGAAGTGTAAGACTGAAATATTTGTTCTTTTAATTATTATTATGAAGTGTGTCGTCGACGGTTGTTCGAATCCTCGCACATTTTTATTCCCTGCTGATGTAAAAGTTAGAAAAAAATGTCTTGAAGCCATAAATAAACCGGATTTAAAACAAAAAAAAATAGTGGTTTATGTTGTAAACATTTCAGGACTGAAGATATTACTACAAAAAACAAAGATTATGGTAAAATATTGTTTTAGTATATAATTATGATTATTAATGTACTGGAAATTTTTCTTAGGTCGAATAAATAAAAAATTTTTACAGGTTATACTCTTGAAAGGAAACATTTAACAAAAGGTGCAATCCCAGTATTTTTTCCATGGATAGACAGCGTCGATGCCAGAGATGAAAATTTATCTAATTCCAATGAGTTTCCCGATTGTTGTTTATAAAATTTGTTTGATCAAAATAGTAATTTATCATATAATGTTTCACTTTGCAATAAAGTAAACAAAGTATCAACTTGTAATTCAGCAGAAAGCTACTTAAACATAAAAGAATATAATCATCCTAGTATTCCTGTAGTTGAACTGATGAATACTCCAGCAAGTTTTGTGCAGGATCTTCCATGTGATCAATCGTCTAGCTATAATTCTAATGCTACCACTCTTGGAAATGAAATTGCTATAAAAAACTTTGATCATGAAAATATAAGTTTGTTGGATTTTAGTGTTGATGTTCAAGAAGAAGTTTGTGAAGTTACTAATGTTGTAGAAAATAAAAAGAGTGGAGTTTTTTTATTATGATTGTGTGAAAAAAAAATACAAGATTAATGATGAAAAAGAATGTGATTCAAAGATGAAAATTGTTAGAAGAACCCGGTATGACATTGATGAATTTGAAAAAAATCCTGATATTGTAAAGGAATTTACTGGATTAGAAAGTCATGAAAAATTCATGACAGTTTATTACAGTCTAGGAAAGAAAATAAATGAAATAAAATACATAAAAAACAATGGTGCTAATGCCAAGCATTTATCTGATAAAAATGAACTTTTTCTTACTTTGTGGAAACTAAAAAAAAATTGCACAGATAAAGAGCTATCTATTCATTTTAATACTCATGTAAGTACCGTTAGCAACATTTTCCAAACTTGGATCTTATTTATGTCAGCACTATGGTCTAAAATAGATATATGGCCAAATAGGCAGCTTATTCAATATTTTATGCCAGAAAAATTTAAAGCTGACTTTCCTAGAACTCGAGCAATCATAGATGGTACAGAACTTCATGTACAAAGAAGCAAGAACCCTTTGGTGCAGCAGTCGACTTTTAGTCATTACAAAAATAAGGTTGTGTCTAGGTACCATCGCCGTGTACCGTTGCACGGTGCACGGTGCACGGGCGCTATACCAAATGAGCTTTTATGTACACGGTACACGGTGCACCGTGTACGGAGGAGCTTTTTGGTGCACGGTGCACGGCGGAAAGCAGGGAAAAGTTTTTGTTTTGCTATTGTTTCGTACACGGTACACCGTACACCACGTACGGTTCAAAAAATGTTTTTTTTATATCATCGCGTACACCGTACACCAGACACCGCACACCGTTCGGTGCACGGTACACGATGCACCGTGCACGGGTGAAAATATTTTTTATAACTTTGCGTACACCGTACACCAGACAACCCGCACTGCTCGGTACACGGTGCACCACGTACGGTGCAAGGTTGAAAAAATGTTTTAATGTACACCAGACACCGCACAGTGTTCGGTACACGGTACACGATGCACCGTGCACGAGTAAAAAAAATTTTTATATCTTTTCTTACACCGTACACCAGACAACGCACACTGCTTGGTACACGGTACACGGTTGAAAAAAACGTTTTGTGTACACCAGACACCGTGCACTGTTCGGTACACACTACATGGTTCACCACGTACGGGACACGGTAGAAAAAATGTTTTGGCGTACACCAGACACCGCACATTGTTCGGTACTTAGTTTCACCCACATTACGATGTCAGGTTACTCAGTAGCAGTCTCATGCTTTAAGAAGTCATAGGGATTTACTGCAGTTAATTCAAAAAAATTATAGGGATTCAAGCACGTCGAATACTCTACGTGGAGTATGCGTCTCAATTGCAAGAAAGCAGCTGCCCCATGCACGTGGGTTTTAAGAGAACAACTGCAAGTCTACTAGCAGCCGATTTTTTTACCGCATAGTCATTGGGCTCTCGAGTCTGAAATTCCGAGATCGAGGAATCCAGAAATCCAAGTTCTTCGAGCTGTATAAGTTTGTATTCTTATTTTTAAGCTCCGAGTCAAGGTTCGGACTCTTTATTCTTCGTTGCATACTCGAGAGTCCAGAAATCAGAGTCTAAAGACTATAACAGCTTCAATTTCGCTCGGAATTTCGGATTTGACTTTGTATACTCTGGACTCCGAGTTTTTGCCCAGCAATTGATCTCACAAAGTCATAGGAATTAAATGCAGCAATTCTTGGAAGTCAAAGTTGGACGTTGTTAAAGCAAGTTTCGAATACAGGGCTACCGGATTACAAGTCACGCGCTCTATTCAGTGAACCCTACCGGACCTCTTATAATCTTTAAATTAATCTTACAGGCCTAATCTTTATAATCTTTTACCTCTTTCAAGAAGTCGTCTCCGATCAGTTTTTTTGACCTGGTGTACTTCGACCACGGATGCTTGTGTGTATGATACAGGTAGGGTATAGTAGACATGTAGTATCAGGGGCGCAACGACTCCTTCCAGCTAGGGGTTGATTTAAGGTCCGACCCCCCCAAAATTGACGTATAAAAAAAAAAACTAATAAAAAAAAAAAAAAAAAGTTGAGTAAATAGACTGGTTGATTATCCCCCAAGCTCTAAACCCCCCAATGCCCTGGGCGGCTGAGTTCAATAAATAAACTGATGAGCTATCCCCCAAGCTCTAAGCCCCCAAATACCCTTGGCGCCCGAGTTCGACAAAAAAACTTATCGGCTGTCCCCCAAGCTGTAAACCCCCAAATACCCTGGGCGTCGAGTTCAATAAATAAACTGATCAGCTATCCCCCAAATACCCTGGGCTTCGAGTTCAATATATAAACTGATCAGCTATCTCCCTAGCTCTAAACCCTCAAAACTCTGGGCGTGGAGTTCAATAAATAAACCGATCAGCTATCCCTCAAGCTCTAAACCCCCCAACCCTGGGCGCCCCAGGTCAACGAAAAAACTGATCAGCTATCCCCCAAGTTCTAAGCCCCCAAAACCCTGGACGTTGAGTTCAATAAATAAACTGATCAGCTATCTCCCAAGCTCTAAACCTTAAGCGTACTTTATATTTGAATATCAAGTCCATAAAAAAGTGTTGAAACAAACGAAAATTTTTACACTTTTCTCGAAATATGTCTCATTCTCAGAAGCATTTAATTTACCACCCAAAATGAGCAACCCGAGAAACATTTACATACCCAAAATGAGCAACCCGAGACATACCAGTACAATTTTTCAAACAAAATTTGTTCGAAAATTTCTATTCTTTGGCTTTCGAGGGTCCAGATTATGAATCTGACCTTCAATTTGAATCTAATGACTCTAATAAGGTCTATACTCAAATAAAGTTAATTTGAAATTTTTGCTCCATAAATCGAACCGTAATAGGTTTTTTGTACTGGTATGTCTATAAAGGTTGCTCATTTTGGGAATGTATTTATCTATATTCGAATAAGCCCAGACGGGCTGATCGGTTTATATATTGAACTCGACGCCCAGGGTATTTGGGGGATAGCTGATCAGTTTATTTATTGAACTCGACGCCCAGGGTATTTGGGGGTTTACAGCTTGGGGGACAGCCGATAAGTTTTTTTGTCGAACTCGGGCGCCCAGGGTATTTGGGGGTTTAGAGCTTGGGGGATAGCTCATCAATTTATATATTGAACTCAGCCGCCCAGGGCATTGGGAGGTTTAGAGCTTGGGGGATAATCAACCAGTCTATTTACTCAACTTTTTTTTTTTTTTTTTTTATACGTCAATTTTGGGGGGGTCGGACCTCAAATCAACCCCTAGCTGGAAGGAGTCGTTGCGCCCCTGATACTATATGTCTACTATACCCTACCTGTATCATACACACAAGCATCCGTGGTCGAAGTGCACCAGGTCGAAAAAACTGATCGGAGACGACTTCTTGAAAGGGGTAAAAGATTATAAAGATTAGGCCTATAAGATTAATTTAAAGATTATAAGAGGTCCGGTAGGGTTCATTGAATAGAGCGCGTGACTTGTAATCCGGTAGCCCTGTATTCGAAACTTGCTTTAACAACGTCCAACTTTGACTTCCAAGAATTGCTGCATTTAATTCCTATGACTTTGTGAGGTCAATTGCTGGGCAAAAACTCGGAGTCCAGAGTATACAAAGTCAAATATGAAATTCCGAGCGAAATTCAAGCTGTTATACTCTTGAGTCCAAGTACTCGAGTCTTTAGACTCTGATTTCTGGACTCTCGAGTATGCAACGAAGAATAAAGAGTCCGAACCTTGACTCGGAGCTTAAAAATAAGAATACAAACTTATACAGCTCGAAGAACTTGGATTTCTGGATTCCTCGATCTCGGAATTTCAGACTCGAGAGCCCAACGACTATACGGTAAAAAAATCGGCTGCTGGTAGACTTGCAGTTGTTCTCTTAAAACCCACGTGCATGGGGCAGCTGCTGTCTTGCAATTGAGACGCATACTCCACGTAGGGTATTCAACGTGCTTGAATCCCTATAATTTTTTTGAATCAACTGCAGTAAATCCCTATGACTTCTTAAAGCATTAGACTGCTACTGACTAACCTGACATCGTAATGTGGGTGAAACTAAGTACCGAACAATGTGCGGTGTCTGGTGTACGCCAAAACATTTTTTCTACCGTGTCCCGTACGTGGTGAACCATGTAGTGTGTACCGAACAGTGCACGGTGTCTGGTGTACACAAAACGTTTTTTTCAACCGTGTACCGTGTACCAAGCAGTGCGCGTTGTTGGCGTACGGTGCAAGCAAAGATATAAAAATTATTTTCACCCATGCACGATGCATCGTGTACCGTGTACCGAACAGTGTGTGGTGTCTGGTGTACGCCAAAACATTTTTTCAACCTTGCACCGTACGTGGTGCACCGTGTACCGTGTACCGAGCAGTGCGGGTTGTCTGGTGTACGGTGTACGCAAAGTTATAAAAAATATTTTCATCCGTGCACGGTGCATCGTGTACCGTGTACCGAACACTGTGCGGTGTCTGGTGTACGCCAAAACATTTTTTCAACCTTGCACCGTACGTGGTGCACCGTGTACCGTGTACCGAGCAGTGCGGGTTGTCTGGTGTACGGTGTACGCAAAGTTATAAAAAATATTTTCACCCGTGCATGGTGCATCGTGTACCGTGTACCGAACGGTGTGCGGTGTACGGTGTACACAAAGTTATAAAAAATATTTTCAACCGTGCACGGTGCATCGTGTACCGTGTACCGAACAGTGTGCGTTGTCTGGTGTACGGTGTACGTAAAGTTATAAAAAATATTTTCATCCGTGCACGGTGCATCGTGTACCGTGTACCGAACGGTGTGCGGTGTCTGGTGTACGGTGTACACAAAGTTATAAAAAATATTTTCAACCGTGCACGGTGCATCGTGTACCGTGTACCGAAGAGTGTGCGTTGTCTGGTGTACGGTGTACGTAAAGTTATAAAAAATATTTTCATCCGTGCACGGTGCATCGTGTACCATGTACCGAACGGTGTGTGGTGTCTGGTGTACGCCAAAACATTTTTTCAACCTTGCACCGTGCGTGGTGTACCGTGTACCGTGTACCGAGCATGGCGCGTTGTCTGGTGTACGGTGTACGCAAAGATATAAAAAATATTTTCACCCGTGCACGGTGGATCGTGTACCGTGTACCGAACAGTATACGGTGTCTGGTGTACGGTGTACGCAATGATATAAAAAAAACATTTTTTGAACCGTACGTGGTGTACGGTGCACCGTATACGAAACAATAACAAAACCAAAACTTTTCCCTGCTTTCCGCCGTGCACCGTTTACCAAAAAGCTCCTCCGTACACGGTGCACCGTGTACCGTGTACATAAAAGCTCATTTGGTATAGCGCCCGTGCACCGTGCACCGTGCAACGGTACACGGCGATGGTACCTAGACACAACCCAAAAATAACTACATTAAAAGTAGTAGTAGGAAATACTCTTGGAGGACTTTTTTCTTTTTATAGTGAACTATATGGTGGTTCAACTAGTGACCGTCAAGTTGTAGAACACAGTGGACTTCCAAAAAAATGTGAATCTGGAGACATTATCATGGCCGATAGAGGATTCACAGTACAGGATATATTTGCTCCATACAATATTACAGTTGCCACCCCTCACTTTACTAAAGGAAGAGGATACTTACCTCTTAAAGAACTTCTCAGTGATCGAAAACTTGCCAAGTATAGAGTCCATGTAGAAAGAATTATTGGGTTATTGAAAACTTTTAAAATTCTATCTTCGAAGCTCAATCATAACTATGTACATCTAGCCAATGAAATAACAGGAGTGTGTTTTATGCTTTGTAATTTTAAAGAATGTATTATGACTCAACAATGAGAATTTTTTTAAATAATAATCATACAAATCTAATGCCATAAATGTTTTTATTTAATATAACTTACATAAAAAGTTTAACATGCAATTAATACAACACACTACAATACATAAATTTTTTCAATCTGTTTTTAACAGTGATAAAAAGTAATTCAATTTTATTTTTTGGAAAATATACACATGTAAATAAAGAGCACATAAACAAAAAATTCAATAAAGTCAAAATTTTTTTTAGATTACTTACATGATAATTTATTTTTGTTAACTTTGATTTAAAAAAATATAAATATTATTAGTAAATAAGTGCAATCTTTTATTTACTTTAATAGGACTCATTATTTATAAATATAGGCTCATAATCTTTATATAAAAATTTATTAAGAATCGCTGACTTCAAAAAGTTTTCATAAAAATCAATTAGTTTTTTTAACATTTCAGTTATGAAATTATCATCTTGGTGGACAGTAATTCTTACTAGACTTTTGAACGTGTAAACTAATAAGTCGCAGAATAATCTGCCTGTGACCATTAATTTGACTATAATATGGGTGATCTTTTTTTAAAGACAATCCATTCCATTCATTTTTGTAAAGAAATTTAACAGTACCTTCGTGAACAAAATCGTTTCGATTAATGTAAAGACACTTTACCTCGATTATTGTAAGCTCTGCTAGAATTCCATCAGGGCTAGCGCCAACAAATGGATACTCTTTCATTATTAATAATCCACATGGTTCCACAGACATCTTACCTTGCATTAAAATTTTTTCAAAGTCTCGTAGAGCTTTTTTTTCGTAAATAATACCGTGTGATGTTTCTCTAGATGTGAATTGTCTTGGATTTAAAATAGAAGACGCTAATTTTTTGCCTTGATTTTCGTTTAAATCTCTTGAGCATGCATACATATTGCTAGCTGTGATTCTAATTCTCCTATGAAAGTGACAGGCTTTACTTTTTGATTGAAGAAGAGTTTCTTGTTCAATTTTTTCTATCTCTTTTAGTGAAATATCGATTAAAAACAGACTTTTTAATAAAAAATATTTCGGATGTATTTTTAAATAATGATGATCATTCAAAATCGCAAATGGATTGGCGGGTTCGATAAGTTGTTTCAAAGGCATATTATTTCCAAAACCTCGTGCAACAATTAAATTTCTAAAATGATTTTTGTACCAACTATCATCATCTGAACTTTCGCGAGTCAAATTGTTTCGATCGTTCTCAGCATAATTTTTTATTTTTATTTTTTTAACATCTCGGGCTTTAATCGGGGATCCGCGGTATCGCTTTTTGGGTTGGTGAAAGCTTTGGAGTTGATCTGTCGTTGTAAGTCTGGTAATAGGTGGTTCTTTTAAATAAACATCTTTAAGGTGGTTTTCTACCAGAGCTAGTCAAATTAAGGACTAAAAAAAAATTATTTAAGATGATGACTTTGTATTGATAATTCGGGCATTTAAATAATTAAAAATCTAGTGAAAATATCATTTCACCTAGAGTATTCCCTTAGTTTTTAAATAAATGAAAAAATTGAGAAGAAAAAAATTGTCCCAGGTGAGATTCGAACACACGACCTCCTGCATTCCGGGCAGTCGCTCTACCACTGAGCTACCGGGCGATTGTGTGTTCATACTCTTCTAGTCAAATTTATTTTCTTCTCAATTAAAAACCCGATTCCCCGTACCCACCCATTTTTCCCATTGCGACCTACCTCTCAATCAGGGTCGATATTACTCATGTAAGTATATTCATACTCAACTTTGTATTGCCCAACGAAATTTCAAATTAGTTAAGATGATGACTTTGTATTGATAATTCGGGCATTTAAATAATTAAAAATCTAGTGAAAATATCATTTCACCTAGAGTATTCCCTTAGTTTTTAAATAAATGAAAAAATTGAGAAGAAAAAAATTGTCCCCGGAATGCAGGAGGTCGTGTGTTCGAATCTCACCTGGGACAATTTTTTTCTTCTCAATTTTTTCATTTATTTAAAAACTAAGGGAATACTCTAGGTGAAATGATATTTTCACTAGATTTTTAATTATTTAAATGCCCGAATTATCAATACGAAGTCATCATCTTAACTAATTTGAAATTTCGTTGGGCAATACAAAGTTGAGTATGAATATACTTACATGAGTAATATCGACCCTGATTGAGAGGTAGGTCGCAATGGGAAAAATGGGTGGGTACGGGGAATCGGGTTTTTAATTGAGAAGAAAATAAATTTGACTAGAAGAGTATGAACACACAATCGCCCGGTAGCTCAGTGGTAGAGCGACTGCCCGGAATGCAGGAGGTCGTGTGTTCGAATCTCACCTGGGACAATTTTTTTCTTCTCAATTTTTTCATTTATTTAAAAACTAAGGGAATACTCTAGGTGAAATGATATTTTCACTAGATTTTTAATTATTTAAATGCCCGAATTATCAATACAAAGTCATCATCTTAACTAATTTGAAATTTCGTTGGGCAATACAAAGTTGAGTATGAATATACTTACATGAGAAAAAAAAAATTATTATACCAAATTACTAACAATTGGTTATTAAAATTTATTTTTTAACTTTTTAAGGTATCTGAAATTATTTTCTACCAAAAAAATATTGACAATCACAACAAAACATTTTTTTAAACTTTTAACCTCACCTTTGAATACCGCAGTTTTGGAGGTTATTCACGTGAAAATTATTTTTGTAAAATTATTGTAAAATTTGCAAAAGGTCAATTTTTTGCAGTTTCAAGAAATGAATTCTTTGATAGTGAAACTATATGTATGTGGTTTTTCTAAAGGATCTGTATTGTAAGAAAACAAATATCAATAATTTAGTACACTTTTTCAGCGTAGCGGCCACACGCGTAATGAAAAAAATTCAATCTTTAACTTGCTGTAACTTTTAAATTATATGGTCAATTTTGATCAGACTTCGTAGAAATGTTTATTAATATCTAATAAACACCTCCAGAAAATTCGAGCTCATTCTCTATTGTCATGCAAAGTATAATTGTTGTTAACTTTTAAACGCTTTTTTTAAGGGGGTACATATACCTAAAAAAAAAAAACTCAGAAAAAATTTTGTAAATCTTTTAAAAATTATTTATTCAAAAAGATATTTTTTTCCCATAATATACACACATTTTTACATAGTTTTTTAAATTTAGAAAATTAAAATAACTGTTTTTATAAGTGTTATAAAATTCAGCTTATTTAGGCTATAAAAGTTCATTGCTCGTAAAGTCAAAATTTTTCCTTAAAGCGGATGGACCCAGGACTTGGCATAGTTGTTGTACATGTGAACCCTCATGAGCGGAACCTCAGGCAACCAAATCCAAGCACTATTAAGCTACTTGCATACTCTAAAATTGCTTAGTGTGGTTAAAATTTTGATAGTTTTTATCATTTTAGTCAATTTCTGGTGTGCCATCAGCTTAATAATGCTTAGATTTGGTTGCCTGAGGTTGCGCTCATGAGGGTTCACATGTACAACAAGTGTGCAAAGTCCTGGGTCCATCCGATGTCTGGAAAAATTTTGGCTTTACGAGCAATGCCCTCATTTTCTCAAAAATCACATATTTGAGAAAATGGCTTTTAAAGTTCTGAACAGATTTTGATGAATAAAATGTAACACACCAACACATAAACATTTATATCTTGAAAATATCTTGTCACAGGACTCTTGCTTGATGTAAATACTCTTTTGCACATAGCCGGATACTTTATTTTTTTTCTCCTGCTCCTAAAGTGACCCAATTAGCTTTTTTATCAAAAACACAGATCACACACTATTAGGCACCACGAGCAAGTTAAGACTTTGAGTCAGCGGAGTCTTCACATGCAATTATCTAAAAATTATCTTTAATTTTAAATCACAGAATTATTTTTTCACTTCACATTTGCACATAAACACCTTTTTTTTAACAACTAAAAAACTTCATTAGTTTACCTGGTAAGAATTGGTCATTTATTCTTAAATTTTTTTTTTTTTAATAAAACTAACTTATTTACTTTAGATTGAAATAATAACAAAAACAAAACCAAGTGAAGTAGAGTTTCACTAGAAAGATGACTCAAAGAACAAAAAAGTAGTCGTGAACTTTTAACGCTGCAGAAATACCTAATTTGATATCGATAGATCGATATTCGATACTAATTGGTCAATATACTAAAGTAGTCTCGTAGAGGTAATATATGTCATGTATTATGTCATAAAGGTTATAAACTTTTTTATGCGATCGATTCTAACTTAATAAATTGTTTTTAGCATTAGACTTGAAATGAAAGTTAATCTGTCATTCTTAACTTTCATTATTAAGATATTGTGTCGCGGAAAAAATCTAATCACAGATAAAAACATTTTCTGTTTTTTCATCGCTTTTATTAGATGAAAACGATATAAATACTTACAGTTCTGTTCGTGGATAAAAAAAAATTATACCTACATTGCGAAAATTAAAAAAGGAAAAAATACATCGAAAAAGCATTTGTACCTATAGTATCGTAGAAAGTATTTTTGCTACTAGAACGGACTTAAAATTCTTGAATTTCAAAAAAAGCCATTTCAACGTTAATTTAATAAATTGAATGTTTTTATTAAATTAACTGTAACTTTTTTTCCTTAACGAATCAAGAAACGCGGTTTGCGGCATTTGAAAGCTGATGTAAAAGTACATCAACAAACACAAAAAACTGAAAATTGATTTTTTGAAAATTTTTAGGTATATGTACCCCCTTAATGCTTTTTAACTTAGATTTTCGTGATCAGCACATCAATATTAGTTAAAAAAACCTTTATTTATCCGTGGTGGAAAAAATCTCACGAAAACCTTACCAGCGACCAGACTATTACTATTTTAGCACCATGACGAAACTTGCATAAAAAGATAATCAACTGTTAACTTAAACTATCTTGAATTAATCACTATGCTTGATTACTTTTCTATACTTATTCCATACATTTTACAATATGTAAAACAGTAATCTCAGCCTTGAAATTTTCACATATACCAATTGCACTTTGTTTAGTCCACTCTCAATAAAAAAAAAAATTTCTTATTCATAAAAAGCCTTAATTATTATTGATTAAATAATTTAAAAGTTTGAGTACAATTAAAGTTTTTTGTTTAAAAACTGTAATTTTTGTTTAACCTAGTCTCTTCACTTGAAAAAATGCAATTCATGTCAGTTCTCGGCAAGTCAATTTCAATAATCTAATAAGACACTGATAGTAAATACACCACTAAAAAATAACTGCTTAACTAATTAATTATTTTTATTTTCAGCTTTATTTCTTGTTTGATATAAACTTAACCCTTTCTTCAAAACTGTAACCTATGCATGACTTCAAAATTTATACTACGAATTGCTTTATTTTTCTAAAAATAAAATGAAAAAGAGAAATTTTTGAAGATTACGCTGTAATTTATTCTTCTTTAAGTATATAAATAATTATATCTTCCGAAAGGATAATTTTCTTTTTCAAATCTGTTTTTATGGCTTATTGCCACTTTTTTTCTAACTTTTATACTAGCAGGAAATAAAAACGCACGAGGACTCAAACAATCGTTGAAGGAACACTTCATTATTATAATATAATCAAAAGAATAAATATTTGAGTCTTACACTTCTATCTTTTACTTGGCATTTGGCAACAAACAGTATGACATATATACATTACACCGACACGCTCACCGATACACACATGCAGCTGTTGACTGTGTGAGTGAGTCAAGTTTATAGTGGCGACGCCTATCGGATGACTTTTCATTAATACTTAATTAATTGCGATTTATTCCTATTTTTTAAATCAATTAGGATATGAGATCAAAAAAAAACTTCAAAATTTTCATTATTTTAAAATTTATTTATTTGAAAATTAAGCCTTTTTTACAATATTTTTGAAAGCTTTGCAACCAGTAGAAAAATCACAACTTAAAATTTTTATCAAAGTCTGTTTTTTGAGCTAGAATGTTTTTTTAATTAGAAAATGAAAAAAAGCTTGAAACAATTAAATTTATTTTTCTTAAATAACATTAGGATATGATTTTCTAAAAAGTAAATATGAAACTAAGGACTCTTAGGAAATACACTTTGGTCTGATAAAATCATCAGCATTTTGTTTTGTGAGTCCTGCACAATCTTCATGAACAAATGCCTGGCAAGAACTGCACATACACATATCTTTTACCCAATCTTCTAAGCATATTTTGCAAAACCAGGTTTCATCTCTTTAGAGATTGTTTGTTTTTAACTTTTCAGCTGGTATTTTTGAATCAGTTGAGTTGGCTAGTCTTTTCTCGCAAAATGAAAGCAAATTTATGAAATATCGGTATTTCTACTAATTCGCGTGGTGTCATATTAGGTACACTGGCCGGACACCATATCGTTCCGAGGTTTGAACTGGCGCTCGAAATCTGACCGTCAGTCTAAAATTTTTCTAGTGCCAACCTTCGCGTCACGAACGAACTATAAATATTATCTTTCCTGAAGTGAGGTTAGAGAGCCGATGTAAATGATAGAAATTAATCTCTACTTTTGACTTTTCACTATCAACGAATCAAAAACTCAATCAATGAATGATTATTAATTTTTTTAATAAAAAAGCTTGAAAAGTGAAAAGTAGAGATTAATTTCGATCATTTACATCGACTCTCTAACCTCACTTTAGGAAAGATAATATTTTTTAGTGCATTTGTGACGCGAAGGTTGGCAATAGAAAAATCGAGTAAAAAAATCAGTTTTAAGGCGTAGTCATACGTGAATTTCAGAATTTGCGTAAAAAATCAGTTAAAATTAAACTAAAACGAAAATGAAAAAAAAGGCTCTGTAGCGCCCAAGCTACTACCTCAAGCTATCATTTAAGCCCAATCCCATCAAAATCTGATCAAAATTAACGTCAGAATATGGGAAACAGTTTTGTACATTTTTGTATCTTAATAACATTTGCTATATATCTATAGATATTGAATTTTTAGGAAGGATTTCTCAGATTCTGCCGTTAATTTTGATCCGATTTTTATCGGGTTGGGCTTAAAAGATAGATTAAGGTAGTAGCTTGGGCGCTACAGAGCCCTTTTCTCCATTTTCATTTTTAATTTTACTGAATCTTCAATTTGTTGTAAAAATGACCCCTTATGACTTCGCCTTAAGTTTGCATCGGAAGGTTTTCCGTTCATCCTGCGGTAAAATTTTAAGAACTGAACGTGCAAAACACGATAGTAATGGAAAAAGCTCTCAAATTTTTACCACTTCCGTAATGCTGTCTGTATTAACTCATAAGATTGACTATAATACAGAATCCACACAGATACCCCCTTGTTACAAGCAATACACCTTTGTTTATCCGCTAATCGAAGAGACTACGTTCCTAACGACGCGAGAAGAGATTAAACTAAAAAATCCAAATTAAAGAATTCAAATAGAGAGATTAAATTCGAAAATTTAAATATTTTTAACCTCGTGCATCGCAAGATTTAACTTGATTTCCTCCGATCAAAGCCAAAAGAACGGCGGGGGCTCCCTGCGCAATCGACCAGCGCGCATAGCAGATCAGCTGTCTCCCCTCGCTTGCGGCTTGGGCAGACACACACTGATCTGCTGTGAGATGCGCGCTGGTCGCTATGCGCAGGTAACAACCTCACCGTTTTTTTGGCTTTGATCGGAGGGGATCATGTTAAATCTTGCGATACTAGATTAAAAAAGTGTATATATCACTCGGAACTAACCACCAACCGCAGCGGGCCTCCCCGGTACACTTTAGTCCCTCAGTGAATAATATACTATTTTTATTTCCACTTGGTGATAAAAATAGAAAATATTTTTATAAATAAAAAATAATTCATAGAAATTTTGATTTAATATTTTTTGAACTTTTAGGAAGAAGAACTGCGTCAGTCAATGGATCCTAAGTATACTCACCTATCGGATGATTTGCATGTGGAAATAACTGCTCTTGCTCCTCCAGCGGAAGCACACGCACGCATTGCTTTTGCCCTTGCTGAGGTACGTAAGTACCTGATACCTGATAACAACGATAACATTCGACAAGAGCAAATGCGTGAGATGGAGCTTAATATTGATGACCCGATTGATGACAGGAGACCGAGCGCTCGTGGTGGCATTCTCAGACCTGGAGGTGTCAGACCTGGGCCGCCCGGTCCACCTGGACCCCGTGGCATCGCTAGACGTAAGTTTCTTAGTTTTTTTTAACTTTACCTTAATATGCTAATTGAAATTTTTGTTTATTTATGGGTAAAAGTCAAAAAGTCGATACATTTGATAGACTAGAAAATTGAAAAAAAAGTACTTGATAAACGATTGAAAATATTGAATAATAAAAATTTAATAATTATTATTTAATCAAATTTTTACAAATTCACCTTTTTTTTATTTACTTAACGCCTACACGGAAAAAAAAAGGAGGGCAACCTTTACTTTTTCGAGCGAAGCGCTAACCGCTTTCCTAAAAAAAAGGAGTAACTGCATTTTTTGAAATGTAAATGAAGCTTTTTTTCAACTGTAGAGGGCGCAGTTATTTAGAAGCGGATTATTTAATTCAAAATATTTTTATCGATCGTTTCACTGTTCGCCGTGTCTTTACATCCCAATAAAAAAATTAAAAAATAAGTGAATCGTATTAAAAATTACGATAATTATTTTTTTTTTTTTCATAAATTTAAGAGATGAAAAAAATTTTAAAACAAGCAACCAAAACAAACTTGAAGATTATAAACTTACCGATAAATCGGTCTAAGAATTTTTCCAACTTCCACTTCTCCAATAACATCGATACGAGCTTAAAATCTTCACTCATGTTTACTCTCATTGAAAATAAATAAATAGTTCTTGATGATATTTTCGTTGATTTAATTACATTGTTTAGTCGTTTAGACGCACAGTGAAACGATCGATAAAAATATTTTGAATTGAATAAACCGCTTGTAAATAACTGCGCCCTCTACAGTTGAAAAAAAAGCTTTACATTTCAAAAAATGCAGTTACTCCATTTTTTTGGCAAAGCGGTTAGCGCTTCGCTCGAAAAAGTAAAGGTTGCTTTCCTTTTTTTCCGTGTAAGGCCTTCCGGCCCATACAGCAAATTATAAAAACATAAAAATAAATCATTGTTAAAAAAAAGTTTACATCACAAAAATTATTTAGTACTAAAGTAACATAACAGTTTAGTATGTATTCTTCAGCTGTTTGTTCTGAATTTTTGCACGTAATAATTGTTTAAATTCCGCTCTTAAAAAAGAGACCCCAAATAAGTGAAGCCTCAGCGCATGCGCAGTATGATCGCGATATCAGATGTTGGATTGGTTGATTCAACATTCAACTCTGGATATCGCATGCGCATTATGATCGCGATATCACGCAGTTATCACGCGGTAACTTTTAAATTTATATTTTGATTTCTATAAATGTAAATGAAAGTAAAAATATTTGTTTTTAACCTGTGGCGCGAGAAGAGCGTTAATTTTTTTTTTTTTTTTAAGATTACATACATGATAATTAATTTTATTTGAAAAGTGAATCAATGAGGAGGATAAATAACTTTAAAAGTGTATCAATAGGGAGGATGAATAAAAAAAAACAGGTGGTTTTCTACTAAATGCAAGGCAATAGAGAATCAATCTAAATTTTTGGAAGATGTTTATTAGATATGAAAATTATTGTGAACTATCTTAAATTTTGTGATATTAAAGTATAGACTGTGACGTGATGTGGCCTTCAAGTGAAGGCTAAAAATAACTTTTGATTTAATTAATATTTAATTTGTTTTTCCTTTTTTTTATTATTCTGTAAATTTCATTTTTTTCTATGCTGTATAATCATAAATTGGTTAATAAAGCTTATATAAGAAAAAAAAAAAAAATTATTGAACATTTTTGCCAAGCCTGATCAAAATTGAAGTACAAAAGATAAAATAAGTTAAAGATTGCATTATTTCCATTACGTGCATGGCCGGAAAAGGTTTAATAAATTATTGATATTTAATTTCATAGAATTAAGAGATACTTTAGAAAAATTCTAAGAAAACATTTTCACGGGTATAACCTCTAAAACTGCGGTATTCAACGGAGACTTAAGTTTAAAAAAATGTTTTGAGATGATAATCACTGTTTTTTTAGTGATTAGGGATTACAATTTTTTTTAGTCTTGAACTGGTAAAAACCACCTGAAAAATGAAAATTTTAAAAATTCGTTCTATAATTTTTTATGTTAAGATTTAAATACTCTTTGACTTTCACAAATATAAGCTACTCAGTATAATTGTTTAAAATAATTAATAGCCAATACGCATTGTTATAAAATTTGATGTACTCTGATAAATTTTTGTACTCATCCATAAAAATAATTTTGATGTTTCAAAAATAATTGATGAATTGTTTTTTATAAATACATAGAAGTCAATTGAAATTTAATACTTGAATAATTTTGATTAAAGTTCATTTCAAATATTTCAAGGTAATCTGTTCACTCTCATGAAGTGAAAGTAGATATAGTTTGTCTTACTTTAAAATCATATTCAAAGAATTTATAATTGATTATTTTTATAAAAAAAAAAAAGGTCATTTTTTCCCGTTGATCTTTTTTCTTAGAAGAAAAAACAGAAATTATAAACTTAACTACAAAACAATGACTTCAATTAGACAATAATTTCATTCAAATGAAACATCATTTTAGACTTTAAGGTGAAGACGTAACCGCGTTTTCATAAAATTTGTCGATTGCAATTTAAAAAAAAATAAAAGAGAAAATGTAAAAAAACGCTCTGTAGCGCGCTAGATAATATTTTTAGCTATTTTTTGAGCCTTATTTGATAAAAATCGGTTAACAAATAACTTCAGGAAACTTGGAAAATCGGTTTTCTTCTTATTCAGCAAAATTGTAGTAGTGTATGTCGTCTGCTCGTTGCTGCTAGTGAGCGAAGGATGCAGTACTGCCAAATATAACCAATAATTTCATATGCATCAAGCAACAATAATTAGTGGAAACTAAAAACAAAAACTACTTTTTAATATAAAGTGTTAATTCATGACAATACGATAGATAAAAATAGTAAAAAAATCAATCATTTTCTTGTGAGCTATCTAGTGTTGATAACTATAGTAGATGTAAATAAACTAATGCTTTTAAATAAATTTATCTTAAATATGTTTTTGTTGACTCCTCCATCCAATTTGACTGTTGCTGCGTTCTCTTTAATACTTCGGGTGAATTAGAGAAATCAAACTAAATTTTAACAACTATTACAGTTTATAAAAACTAAAATTGTTCACTCACTTTTATTTAGTAAAAGATTTTTAATCAAACATTACTTTTAAATAAAAAGTGGAAATTCATAACTACCAGATATCTAAAAAAGAAAATAACTCTCTTGTGTTCATGAATCATAGGTGTAAATGTATAACGGCTGTTTTTCAATAAATTTTGATAATATAAATTTTTGTTGTTTTCTCAAATTTGAGTGTGGCTTTTTGAATTTGATGAAGATTTGTGGAAACCAACGCTTAGATAAAATAATTGTGTACTTAAGGGCACAATAAGTATAATAAAATTAAATTTTAGTTGCCCACAACTTATAAACACTACAATTTTTTACTCTCTTTTCTCCAGTCAAAGGATTTTCTATTAATTAGGGTCCAGAGTTTCAAATCAATAGGTCCATTGGTTTTTTCATAAAAATTATACCCTCAACAAAAGAACGATACTTGGTTTTATCAGATTTTAAGTTTTGACCTTATCTGCTTTAGTAATTAAGTTTATTAAACAACTTTAGTAATTGATTAGAAGTGTAAAAAAAAATTTCTAAATTTATTTAAAATAACAAGAAAGCAGGGTCCAGAGTTTCAAGTCAATAGGTCCATTGGTTTTTTCATAAAAATTATACCCTCAAAAAAACAACGATACTTGGTTTTATCAGATTTTAAGTTTTGACCTTATCTGCTTTAGTAATTGATTAGAAGTGTAAAAAAAAATTTCTAAATTTATTTAAAATAACAAGAAAGCAAGGTCCAGAGTTTCAAGTCAATAGGTCCATTGGTTTTTTCATAAAAATTATACACTCAAAAAAACAACGATACTTGGTTTTATCAGATTTTAAGTTTCGACCTTATCTGGGCGTCCTGGTTATTTTATCATTAAAAAAACCAATGAAAAAATTATCTCCCAAACTATACAACCCAATAACGCTAGGCATCCGAGTTTTTTATAAGCAAAAAAATTTATAAACAAATTATCCCCCAAGCTTTACAACCCAATAACGCTGGGCGTCCTGGTTTTTCTATCAATAAAAAAACTAATAAACAAATTATCCCCTAAACTATACAACCCAATAACGCTGGGCGTCCGAGTTTTTTATAATTAAAAAAATTAATAAACAAATTATTCCCCAAGCTATACAACCTAATAACACTGGGCATCCGAGTTTTTTATAAGCAAAAAAATTAATAAACAATAAACCCCTTCGCAGTAAAACTAAATAACGCTGGGCATCCTAATTTTTTATAAATAAAAAAATTAGTAAACAAATTATCTTCCAAGCTGTACAACCCAAAAATGCTAGGCGTCCGAGTTTTTTGTAAATAAAAAATTATTAAACAAGTTACTCCTTATCTGTAAAACTCAATAACGCTGGGCATCCTAACTTTTTTATCTAGATAACAAAAGTAATAAACAAATCATCCCCTAAACTATACAACCCAATAACGCTAGGTGTCCTAGTTATTTTATGAATAAAAATACTAATTAACAAATTATCCCTCAAGCTTTACAAGCCAATAACGTTGGGAGTACGGGACTTTTTAAAATTAATTTAACAATTCAATAAATGAACAGGCTTAATCGTTAAACCTAGTGAAAAATTTGGGGCTCTTAATAAACAAATAAATGATTTAATAGACTATCACGAGGCACTTATCTTTGATATTCAGAAAAACTGCAGTTGATATGTCCAGGATTAAATTACCGTTGACAACAACAAAAAAACAGACGCCCAGCGTTATGGTTGTATAGCTTGGATATAATTTGTTTATTAGATTTTTTTATTGTTTAAATAACTAAGATGCCCAGCGTTATCTTATAATTAGTTTTTTTATCGATAAAAAAACGAAGATGCCCAGCGTTATTGGGTTGTATAGTTTGGGGGATAATTTGTTTATTAATTTTTTTGTTTATAAAAAACTCAGACGCCCACCGATATTGGGTTGTTTAACTTGGGGGATAATTTGTTTATTAGTTTTTTATTCATAAAAAACCAGGACGCCCAGGGTTATTGGGTTGTATTACTGGGGGAATAATTTGTTTATTAATTTTTTTAATTATAAAAAACTCGGACGCCCAGCGTTATTGGGTTGTATAGCTTGGGGGTTAATTTGTTTATTATTTTTTTTACTTATTAAAAACTCGTACCCCCAGCGTTATTGGGTTGTAAAATTAGGGGGTATTTTATTTATTGAATTATTAGTTCATAAAAAAAGCTGGGCGCCCAGCGTTATTGAGTTTTTTGTTTGCCTGATCTGTGCCGGAAGATTTTCAAATTTCGCGGTACCACCTGGGCCAGGATCGGTCACTCTGGTGCAGACGGGTGCACTGCACACAAGTGTAAACCAAATGTAAACTGTAAGTTCTGTGATTACTTTGGTTCATTTAGTTTTGATATATTCTTCTGCTTTTTATTAATACTTGACTAAAATGCATGAAAACTACTATTTTTTAAAATATATTCATCAGTCTAAGCATGTAATTTTTCTTTTATTGATAATTAATTATCTTACTGGGTGACGGCAAGAGAGAAGCTTTCAGTGTTAGTAAAAAAAGGAAGATGATTATAAGAAGAAAAGTAATCGACACGGTTGCTACAAGAACAGGATCTAATAAAGTACCCATATCAAGATAATTATT
Organism: Encarsia formosa; assembly: GCA_038277355.1. Lineage (NCBI taxonomy): Eukaryota > Metazoa > Arthropoda > Insecta > Hymenoptera > Aphelinidae > Encarsia > Encarsia formosa. The sequence goes on along the minus strand of CM076185.1, from coordinate 19,104,148 downwards.
CAAGAAATTTCAGACAGTTGGAGAAATAATTTATTAATATTGAAGAAAGAAGAATTATTTATCACTGCCTGCTGCTTGTATGATTGCTTACTAAAATTTTTTTTTTCTTTGCATGTGCTGCATGAAATAAATAATTTAAAAAATTTAGAATTTCATTGTGGGAAATAAATTTTAAAGGTTATGAGAACGGGTGCATGTGCGGTTCGTGCATTTACTACGCGTGCGGTAGCAGACGACGCAAGGATCTGCTACACATGGTTAACGGGAGGAAAACGATTTTCCAAGTTTCCTGAAGTTATTTTTTAACCGATTTTCATCAAACAAGGCTTAAAAAATAGCTAAAATTATTATCTAGCGCGCTACAGAGCGTTTTTTTACATTTTCCCTTTTATTATTTTTTTATAGCCACTTTTTACTTCCAGCGCTGGTTACGTCTTCACCTTAAGTAACAAAAAAAATTTTAAATATCAATAATAAGATAAGATCTGGATTTGGACGCGCGAAGCGCGTTAGTTGGCCCTAGTAATTTAAAAAAACAAAACGATAAGTTACCCGTGGTAATATTTGATTCAACTTGTAGACTGAGCGCGTGCGAATTGCATGATTCTGCTATGCACAATGCATTCGTGTGACCGATTTTGCAAAAAAACTTGCCGAAATTTTTATATAAATCTATTTATTTCTTTTTACTTAGATCAAATAACATTCTTGAAAATGTACTAGCTTTAAGGTTGTTGGGTCGGTACTCAAATAAAAAAGACGATTTGCTCGAGACTTGGCCAAAACGAAGGTAATCATTAGTTATTAACTCAGTTAAATTTCTAGACCATCGGGACATATAGAAAAAAAGATACAAACAAATTAGGTTTAACACGCGATCAAATGAAAAATCACTGAATTTCACGGTTTTTATCAAAATTCATGAAAACGAAAAGAACGATTGTAATAAAAAAAATGTAAGTGATAGAACAAAAAAAAATACACGTTTCCCTTCGTTAATTATTCTTGATAGACATACCTAATTTAGCCTGGAGCGAACTTTTCTAGAAGGTTTAAAAAAAAAGTTAGGGGTCCAGAAAATTTTTTAAAAATCCAAAAATTGAAGCCGTCATCAAATTTTGAGGTTAGGTGACGATTTTGGTAGAGCACGGATGATTTTAAGTCAAAAAATGCAATTTTTCAATAGAAGGAAGTGTTAAATCTAATATTGAACATCTCAGAAGTGATGAATGTAAGTTTTAGGTTGAAATCACATAGTTGAAATTTTGTGAAAACAAAATGGCGGATCAACATGGCGGAAAGTATCCAAAAAAGTCAGAATTTGATGTTGAAAAAAATACCATCGTATCATACGTAAAATTTCAAATCGAAAAGTATACATGGTAATTTTTCGAAAAATGCATAGGTTTTGAGTAAAAAATCAATAATCATCCAATTTATGAGTTTCAAGCACTTTGAGCTTGGATTTATAAAAAAAAAAAAAAGTTTTGGAGATAACAACACTTACGCAAGATTAAAATATAACCGTAATTATTCAGAGAAAGTACAAATGGTACAACCGTAGGAGTGCAGCCCGATCTTGATAGTCAGAAATACAGAATTCAAATGCCAGTGAGGTATAAATTCTTGAAAAATTGGCTAATATTTAATATAAAATTTCAGACTGCTTTCTCAGTTAGTAAGATGGATGTTTGCACTTATAAAGTCTGAAAAGAAAATACGAGCAATGGCTAGGTCGATGAAATTTAAAAAATCATGTGTTACCACAGCAGTACTTGCTGAATTTTTGGTTGGCTTTCATGAAAACTTGAGAGAGACCGCTTCGGTTAACACCTACTACCCCATAACGCCGAGATATCGAGATTTATTAGAAATAAATGAATAAATAATCCCCCAAGCTACTACAACCCCATAACGCCGAGCTCGACAGTTTTTTATTGATAAAAATATGAAAAAAAGTCTTCCTAGCTCCTACAATACCATAACGCCGAGTTCGCAAGGTTTTTTTATAAATAAATAAATAAAAGAATAATTCACCAAGCTCTTACGACCCCATAACGTCGAGCTCGAGAGTTTTTTATCTACCAAAAAATAAATAATCCCCCAAACTCCTACTACCCCATAACATCGAGCTTGCGAAAGTTTTTTTCAATAAATAAATAAATTCTCCAAACTACTATGACCCAATAACGTTGAGGTCACGAGAGTTTTTTTCAATAAATAAATGCAAAAAAATCCCCCAAGCTCCTACATCTCCATTTCGCCGAGCTCGAGAGTTTTTTTTCAATAAATAAATGCAAAAAAATTCTCCAAACTCCTACAACCCAATAACGTCAAGGTCACGAGTTTTTGTTCAATAAAAAAATTAAAAAAAAAGCTTCGAGCTCCTACAACCCCATAACGCCGAGCTTGACAGTTTTTTATCAATAAAAAAATGAAAAAAAAAAGCTTCGTGCTCCTACAACCCCATAACGCCGAGCTCGACAGTTTTTTATCGATAAAAATATAAAAAAAAGTCTTCCGATCTCCTACAACCCCATAACGTCGAGGTCGCGAGAGTTTTTTTCAATAAATAAATGCAAAATAATCCCCCAAGCTCCTACGACCCCATAACGCCGAGCCCGAGAGTTTTTTATCAATAAAAAAATTAAAAAATAATCTTCCGAGATCCTACAACTCCATAACGCCGAGATTGCGAGAGTTTTTTTCAATAAATAAACGCAAAAAAATTCTCCAAACTCCTACAACCCAATAACGTCGAGGTCACGAGTTTTATATCAATAAAAAAATTTAAAAAAGCTTCGAGCTCCTACAACCCTATAACGCCGAGCTTGACAGTTTTTCATCAATAAAAAAATGAAAAAAAAGCTTCGAGCTCCTACAATCCCATAACGCCGAGCTCGCGAGGTTTTTTTTCAATAAATAAATGCAAAATAATCCCCCAAGCTCCTACAACTCCATAACGCCGAGCCCGAGAGTTTTTTATCTATAAAAAAATTAAAAAATAATCTTCCGAGCTCCTACAACACCATAACGCCGAGCTTGCGAGATTTTTTTTCAATAAATAAATGCAAAAAAATTCTCCAAACTCCTACAACCCCATAACGCTGAGCCCGAGAGTTTTTTATCAATAAATAAATGAAAAAAAATCTTCCAAGCGCTTACAACCCCAATTGTTTTTCTTACTTTTGGTAAAATATAGAATATAGAAGCTCGGAAGATTTTTTTTTCATTTTTTTATTGATAAAAAACTCGCGACCTCGACGTGATGGGGTTGTAGGAGCTTGGGGGATTATTTTGCATTTATTTATAGAAAAAAACCTCACGAGCTCAGCATTATGGTGTTGTAGGAGCTAAATAGATTATTTTTTAATTTTTTTATTGATAAAAAACTGTCAAGCTCGGCGTTATGGGGTTGTAGGAGCTCGAAGCTTTTTTTAAATTTTTTTATTGAACAAAAACTCGTGACCTTGACGTTATTGGGTTGTAGGAGTTTGGAGAATTTTTTTGCATTCATTTATTGAAAAAAACTCTCGCAAACTCGGCGTTGTGGAGTTGTAGGAGCTCGGAAGATTATTTTTTAATTTTTTTATTGATAAAAAACTCTCGAGCTCGGCGAAATGGAGATGTAGGAGCTTGGGGGATTTTTTTGCATTTATTTATTGAAAAAAACTCTCGTGACCTCAACGTTATTGGGTCATAGTAGTTTGGAGAATTTATTTATTTATTGAAAAAAACTTTCGCAAGCTCGATGTTATGGGGTAGTAGGAGTTTGGGGGATTATTTATTTTTTGGTAGATAAAAAACTCTCGAGCTCGACGTTATGGGGTCGTAAGAGCTTGGTGAATTATTCTTTTATTTATTTATTTATAAAAAAACCTTGCGAACTCGGCGTTATGGTATTGTAGGAGCTAGGAAGACTTTTTTTCATATTTTTATCAATAAAAAACTGTCGAGCTCGGCGTTATGGGGTTGTAGTAGCTTGGGGGATTATTTATTCATTTATTTCTAATAAATCTCGATATCTCGGCGTTATGGGGTAGTAGGTGTTAACCGAAGCGGTCTCTCTCAAGTTTTCATGAAAGCCAACCAAAAATTCAGCAAGTACTGCTGTGGTAACACATGATTTTTTAAATTTCATCGACCTAGCCATTGCTCGTATTTTCTTTTCAGACTTTATAAGTGCAAACATCCATCTTACTAACTGAGAAAGCAGTCTGAAATTTTATATTAAATATTAGCCAATTTTTCAAGAATTTATACCTCACTGGCATTTGAATTCTGTATTTCTGACTATCAAGATCGGGCTGCACTCCTACGGTTGTACCATTTGTACTTTCTCTGAATAATTACGGTTATATTTTAATCTTGCGTAAGTGTTGTTATCTCCAAAACTTTTTTTTTTTTTTTATAAATCCAAGCTCAAAGTGCTTGAAACTCATAAATTGGATGATTATTGATTTTTTACTCAAAACCTATGCATTTTTCGAAAAATTACCATGTATACTTTTCGATTTGAAATTTTACGTATGATACGATGGTATTTTTTTCAACATCAAATTCTGACTTTTTTGGATACTTTCCGCCATGTTGATCCGCCATTTTGTTTTCACAAAATTTCAACTATGTGATTTCAACCTAAAACTTACATTCATCACTTCTGAGATGTTCAATATTAGATTTAACACTTCCTTCTATTGAAAAATTGCATTTTTTGACTTAAAATCATCCGTGCTCTACCAAAATCGTCACCTAACCTCAAAATTTGATGACGGCTTCAATTTTTGGATTTTTAAAAAATTTTCTGGACCCCTAACTTTTTTTTTAAACCTTCTAGAACAGTTCGCTCCAGGCTAATACATATGTAAGTTATAATAAAAAATCAGTGAACGCTAAAATCTTAGGTTAGTCGCCATGTTTTACACGAGTGCGAGAGAGACAGAGAGTACCGTTACTACTCGCAAATGTATATTGTTCTCTCTAGTACCGACCCAACATTCTTAACCTTTAGCTGGCACCGTGGGGTACTATAGTACCCCACTGTCTTCTTTACCTATCTTCGGTACCTAAAATTTCGTAAACCGGGTTTATAGCGACATCTACCTACACTTGAGGGATGAGGCTTTCCTTTCCCGCCATAATTAGTGCTCGATGACCGTTAGTCTGCACGTAGCAGTTGTCGAAAGCGGTTTGGGGTACTGCAGGACCCCACGGTGCCATCAACGTTGATACAAGTAAAATTGGAGCATTTTTTTTTTCTTTTATTAATACGTTAAAACACGTTTGAAAGGTAAGTAATTATTAAATCAGTCACTAAAACTTTTTTTTTCTCGATGCCATGAGTCCTACGACGTTTTATGTATATTCTCAGCATGGCGTATAATTTGCGGCCACGACTTTTGCGAGAGCACTTACTAGAAGTTGACAACAATGATGAAGAAGTTGAAAGCGATGGTCAGGATGAACCGTCTTTCTCTGAATATTCTTCAGAAGAATCTTCTGAAGAAGAAGGAGAAATGGACGTCGATATGGAAGTCCCGAGTGAGAATCAACGGCTTTTGCAGAGTCGAGAAAATCCACAGCGTGGTCGCTCGTCATCGAAACTTTATGGAAAAAATGGTTTCCAGTGGAATGTAAAATGTCCTTCTCGTAGATCAGGTAAGCAGCACACCAGGGGTTTTTTTCATATGCGCGCTGGGATTGAGCGCTTCTCTCTGTCTCTTTTTCTCTCTCTGTTTTTCTCTTTTGCTTGCACGCGTATTTTTGTAAAATGTTCACAAACTAACTTCAAGTTTTTTTTCTCGTTATAAAATTTATTCAGCCGAAATAATTTAAATATTATGAATTTTTATTTACAACAATTTTATTACTATAAAATTTTTATTATTTTTTTCGCCTTTTACAGACAGGCAGTCAGATATTTTACCAGAAATAAGACCTGGTCCGGCCGGTAACGCTGCCGATGCAAAAACAAGTATTGATTTTTGGAATTGTTTATTTACCGATGAAATGATAAATTTAATAGTTGATAATACCAATTTAAAAATAGAAGAGGAAAGCTTACATTATGTGGTTGAGGAACGACAACAATCGTGGCATTATCACACTGATCCAGTTGAAGTAAAAGCTTTCATTGGAATTTTATATTACTCTGGTTTATGGAAATCGGCTGATATTGATGTGAACAGATTATGGGACAAAACTAATGGGTTATCTATGTATCGTAGTGCTTTTTCTAGGCACAGATTTACGTTTTTATCAACGTGTTTGCGCTTTGACAATGCAGATGAAAGAGAACAAGATGATAGATTTGCTCCTATCCGAAATTTATGGAACATGTTCATCGGAAACTGCGAAAAGAATTACACTCCAAGTCGTCAATGCACCGTGGACGAGCAGTTGTTAAGTTTCAGAGGACGTTGTAAATTTAGAGTTTACATGAAAGATAAGCCCGATAAATATGGCCTCAAAATTATAAGTTTGAATGACTCTCAAACAGCTTATATGGTAAATATGAATAAGTTTTTATTTTTTAATTTATGAAACCAATACTTGAAAAAAAAAAAAAAAAAAAAAAAAACTAAATTTTATTTTTATTACAGATTAATGCTATTCCCTACTTAGGAAAGAATACTGAAATCTTGGAAGATAATGAAAGTGTTCCTGAATACTATTTTAGACTGGTAACTGTGCCAATTTACAACACTAACCGTGAAGTGACTTGCGATAATTGGTACACCTCGATTTCCTTACTTCACAGAATGCTGAAGGATCCGTATAATTTAAAAATTACGGGTACTATCCGAAAAAATAAACGAGAAATACCAGTTGATTTCGTGGTCAAAGTTCCCAAAAAAGATCGTCCCATGACTAAATTTTGTCATACTGAAAACATTACGCTTTTAACTTATGCGCCAAAGAAAAAAAAATCTGATAAGATAGTTCTAATTGCTTCGTCACTTTTGAAAACTGAAGAAATGACAGGTGACAAATCGAATATTGTCCTTCATTATAACAAAAATAAAGGAGGACCGGATACTTTCGACAAGTTATGCGATTCCTACAGTGTGCGTAAAAGATCTAATAGGTGGCCTGTTCGATATTTTTATGGGATCTTGTATCAAGCGATCGTTAGTGCGAGAATTTTATTAGCTTGCAAAGAAGAACAGAGTGAAAATATTGAAAAAATCACTGCTATTTCTTGCTTGGAAACCCTTTCTTTTTATTTAATAAAGCCGCTTTTGGAGCAGCGACTTTCAATTTTAAAACTTTCAAAAGAGCTAAAGTTTGGAATCCGATCTATTCTAAAAATATCTGAAACATCGGTACGCTCTATAACTCAAGTTAATCTTGTAATTAAAAAAGATGTAGTTCTTGCACTAGGGGAAAAGACAAAAAAACTGATAAAGCCTGTGGCGTTTGTTCGCGTCCGATTTGCCCGGACCATAGATTTTTAATTTGCCAAGACTGCGCTGGCACTTGAATAAAATGTTTTTTTTACAGTTTTTAACTTCTTCATGTAATATTTTATTAAAATGTACAGTTTTTTTGTATGAATTAGATAAAAAAATTGAATAACATTAAATTTTCTAAAAATACCTAATGGTTTTTTTTTTCGTAAACCTCAGATGGTAATTTCTGAGAATAAATACCTTTTTTAAATAACCCATATAAACTATTATTTTTCCTTTATAGTCCACTACTTGGAGATAACCCAGCTAAAATTTTAGACCTTTTTATGAAAAAACAAAAAAGTTATGATTTTTTGAATAAAAACGGTTTTTTTTCTATTTTTTTCGACTTGTTGGATTTTTTTTTAGGACCGACTTTAGGTTATCGTTATTTAAACTATTACACTCTTTGATAGAACCTCTAAAGATCATGTCTGAATTTTTTTTAGTTCAAATAATGCATGTAACCTCTATTTTTTTCAACTTTTGTCCGTGGGGTACTATAGCACCCCACGGTGCCAGCTATGTTACACCACAGAAGCATGCCAGCTAAAGGTTAAGTTAAATCGTCACAGAATTCAATTTTGATATTAGTTATATATATATATATATATATATATTTTTATTTATTTATTACGATTTATTACGTATATTTTTATACACACCGCGTGACCTAGTTTGAATGAATTGAGGTATGCAGGTATAAACTCACATATTATTTAATGTAAAATCGAAATAAGTTAAAAAAAATACTCGTTTAATCCAATTAGATTATGTGTGATAGTTGAATAAAAAAATCTAAATAGTTTATAAGCTTCATTTTTTATTTTTTCATTAAAAATTTCTCAAATTTCCGACCAAGTTTGAACCAAAATTAAGGTCTCAAAGAAACTGTTGTAAAAATCGACAGTTAAAAAAAAAAGCTTTTGATAAGATATTTTCTACACTAATCTTTAAGTAATCGACAGTGGTATGCTTTTTTCTGTAATTTTTAACGTTATAATATAAAATTTTGAGTTTTCAGACAAAAAGTATATTGGGAAGACGTGACCGAATTTGAAACTTGCATGGTTTTTATTATAGCATTAGTGAATAGGTACTCGATTTTACGCAAGCCTCGAAATTTAAAAACTCGTCCTATGCACCAATGCTATAAAATATGGTATCGACAACGAGTGCAGCTCGTCACCAGATTTCTTAAAAACTCGTGCTACGCTTCGCTTCGCGTTCGGTGTCTTTAAAACCGCCCTGGCGACGATACTGCACCCGTTGCATAATATACTATTATTGAGAACTTTGAAACTACTCAAACTATCACTTTAAAATTTTAAGTAATTTAGATCAACTCGTAAGAAATACGAAAAAAAAAAATTTATGTTGAAACCTCATTCTACGTTTTTTAGGGAGCCACGGGACACTTGTTGCACGCCATTTTGACTTTTACCCTTATATAAGATAAATTTAAAAAAAAAATTCCAATCGTTAATTTGGCAAAATTAATTTGTTCATGCAAATTAATACTGTACATGATAAAGTACTTTCATGCGGATTTGATGGTATTTTTATTGTACCAAATCACTTTCAAATCCAATTTCTCATAATCAATTTATTAACTTAGTCAATTTTTCCAGCAGCAATTTTGCCTCCACCACCGCCAGCTCGCGCACCAATTACTCGGCCCGTGCCTGCAAAAACTAAAGTATTCTCTATCTTAGATAGGGCAAGAGTTGCCATGGATCAGAGCTACGGGTAGGATGTCTGATTTTTTTTTTCTATTTTTAAACTCTACAACAGTAATGAAAATAATCAATACTCAATTCAAAATTTATTGTTTAAAGAAAAAGTGTCTTAGAATAACATTTGTTTCCTGAAAATAGTATGATTTTTTTTTAATAGGACGTACTTGCTTACTTTTGAATACTTGAATTTAATTGGTGTACCCTTTGCTTGATAATGAAGCCCTTAATAGATAAAAACATTAATGTTCCTAAATATTTTCAGAGTAAGTATGTTAATATTCCCACCATGTTGAAATTAATTTTTTTTTTTCTTTCACAGTAGTATCACTAAATTATTAAATTTTCCCAATTTTTTGAGATGTTTTAAAACAATTTTTTTTTAAATTCGCGTAGCTATACAAAATTCAAATGAAATATCTATTTTTTATACTAATTGTATGTACAATATATTCAAAGTCTAAAAAAAATTACTTGTGTGGTACAACTATGATTATCTATAAGAAATTGAAATCGATTAAACAGATACATTCAAGTCAATAATAATAATTTTTAAAAATAAATAAAAACTAACTTTTAGAAAAACTTTTTACTAAAAACCGATTTCAATTAAAATTTATACTACAATGAATTTTTGTCGACAATCTGGTAGGTATGAATCAGGACCGCCGGCACCTTCAGGCCGCACGTCTCATCACGATTACGACTACCATGGTTCTTCAAGCAGCAGCCGGTATCCATCTGGCGATCGCCACTATTCATCATCTGCCAAGTGAGTAGCTAGATAAAAAAAAACAGCAAGCACTATCTAAAAAAATATCATAATAAAATTTTAGTTTTATGTTTTTTTAATTTATTATTTGAAATAACATTTACATAAAATATAGAATTTAAATTTCATCCAATTGATTATTTAATAATTAACAAAAACAAGAATGAATACAGTGCATAGGAAAAAAGAACAGGTTTCAATTTAAACCATTAGATTTTTAGATTTAGACATTAATTATAAATAGCTTAGTTAATTTTTCAACATTGAATATAAAGATGATGATTTTAGATGTTCTGATTTTATATCTGATTTGTTCTACGCGAAATCGATCATGATATGCTATTCTCTAATTAGGCTGAAAATTGGGGAAAAGTTAGAATTTGGCGTTTATATATGAACAAGGTAAAATCGATTTTCCGAAACTCGGAAAATCTTCAAAATGGCGGCCACTTGAAATTGTAACTTCCGAAAAAACACATTTTTTTTTAATTCTGCAACTTTTAGAAGTTTTGACGGATTTTGGATGAAATTTTAAATAGGTGATCGTAAAAAAAACCGAAACTTAAAACAAAAACAAAAAATTGAAATGAACTACAATAATTTGAGTACAAAAAAAAACTTTATTTTTTACTTTTCTAAATTAATACTGTAGCTCCTTTTTTATTATTTTTTAATTATTTTTCCTTAAAAGAAAATTTTATAACGAATTTTTTGAGACCTAAAAAGTGTTAGAGACTTGTTTGTTTGGGGGTTATGATTTTTTGAAGTTGGCGTCATCAACTCCGCAGCTGCCGCGCTCTATCAGCGAACCGCATACTTTCGACTCCGCATGCTGCGGTCGCGTCCAAACACCATTTTTTTTAAATAAAGGAAGTTCAATTTATTACAGGTATATTTAAAAAAAATTAAAATATAACTATTTAAAACAATTTTATGTACCGAAATTGTTGAGTTTGTAACCAAAAATCAAAAAATCGATTGAAAAAAAATGATTATTTTGGTTTTTTTTCAGATGCAGATATGATTTTGCATTTTAACAATACTTATTTATGTTTTGATCTCAAAGTACACTTTTCAACCACTGATCTTTTTCAAATATCGAAAATTTTACGCTACTAGAAATTACTCTGCGCACGGACCCTTATTTATCGCTTTTGCAAAAGAAATTTTTGTTAAATAAAATAAAAAATTCCAAGTTCATCAGTTCAGTTTTTAAATTGTTTTACTTTACGTAGCCTCTCTAAGAGCGCACAGGAAAAAACAAAAATAGTAACCTCAAATGCACTTTTCGAATATTTTAAAAACTTCTTCACCAATCAGTTCACGAATAAAAAGTTTACGCAAAGATGGCGATAGCTCTCTTTTATAAAGGGATAACTTTTTACTTGAACACATAACCTTAAAAATAAAAAAATGAAATATTTCATAAACCGCTTGAAATTTGGAGGGGAAAAAATTACGGGCATATTTGGCGTAAAAAATAATACATCTCATCAAAATTTCATAATAATCTATTGATTTTTCTAAGAAAGAAGAATGAAAAACTGAAAAAACGGTTTTTAGCATTTATTTCGTTAATTTTGAGGTTATGGTAAAAAATGCATAGAAGAAAAGTTTTAGATTTTATTATACACGGAGAGCAGACTTTGGTTACAGCAGCTAGAGTCTGTAGTAGACACAGCTAAAAAATTATGGTAGCCACACTCAGAGAAAGGTTTGATTGGGTCAACAATATATTGTAACATCTAAGATGCTATAGAGACAATGATGCACATTGTAGCAGTAACAATATCATGGTAGCGCTGACTATATGCGTATTAAGGGTTAACATGTTTCTAGTTACACTGGTATAGCACAACTAAATTTTAAAAAATTTCTTTTTTGTGATTTTGGTATAATTAATGTATTTAATGAATAGTTTTAATCTTAAAAAATATACAAATGATTGTAAAAATCACAATATTTAAGAAATAATGACTTCAATTGAGATTTTACAAAATAGCTAGGTTAGGTTATATTTTTGAATATTTGCTTTGCTAGTCGCAACGATATGTATTATTATCCTTACCATTCGTATTGTAACTGCTACAATGTTTAGATTATTGAGGGAACAATGATATATTGTTATACATGGGAGGCAAGCGCCACATTGACGTCGAGAGAGGAATTTTCGGCTAGCGGCACGAGGTACACGCAAGTGCGCACCGTAACCGAGTGCTGCTAGCCGAAAATTCCTCTCGAGAGGTCTGTGGCGCTTAACTCCCATGTATAACATCATATTTTGTTTTACTGCGGCATTCAATAGGTACTTTGAGAAACAGAAGAAAATACTAAACGATTTTTTAATTTACTTGGATATTTTAATAATAGCATTAATTTTTGGAACATCACTGCATCTAGTATGCATTTGGGTAGACACGCTATACTATATACGTTTTTCAAAAACTGTACACTTTTTTTAACGACCGGAGGTCTACTTCTGACCCCTTATCGAAGTCCTGAAAATTTTGTTACTTGAAACTGCCCTTGAAATCGCCAGCGTTGCTGCGCTGTGTTTACGGCTTTTCCTTGAAAAACGCACATGTGTTAGGAAGGTTAACGTTTTTCTCTAGCGCATTTTTCTAACTTACTTTAAATCTATTTTAATTTACAGTTTTTGTTACGAAACAAAAAAAAAAAAAAAAAATTTAAAAACAAACAAATTATTTTTGTTTAGTTATTAACAACTACAGTTCGGGATTATTATCCAGCGTGTGTGTTTTTTTTTCGCGCGCGAAGCGCGCGGGTGTCTTTTTATTTTGACTCCCTCCGCTGTTGGTAGGATATCTCCCGCAAAAGCGGGAGTCAAACTACGGAGAGTAGTATCTCGAAGGGGGCGTCAATGTTGCACTTTGCTCCCAGAGAGGGCGCCTCGAAAAGTACCTATTGAATGCCGCTGTGAAACAAAGAATATTTAATTGGTCCAATCAAATCTTTCTCTGAGTGCACTACTAGAATTTTTTACATTTTTTAAATGCCTTTTTTTAGCCTTTAAAAATGTAAAAAGCTCAAATAAGTGAGATCACAAGATTCTTTGATGTCAAATTTCATTTATAAGAATTTTTTCGATGATTTTTAAATTCATTTAAGTGTTAAGTAAAGTGTCGAAAAGTTAAGACTAAACAAACCCTCAAAAAGCGGACGCGCGCAAAATCAGAATCTACATTATCGACACTGCCGATTGCTACGGCAGTTTAAAAAATTTTGGTTGTGGCTACCATAATTTTCTAGTGGTCGTTACTAAAAATGGTCTACTAGAATCACTTCGCTGTGGCTACTACAGACTCTCGTTGCTGTAACCAAAGTCTGCTCTCCGTGTACCTATAACTTTTGTGAAGAACTTTTTTACCCAAAACGTATAGTTTCGTTGAAAAATGCAAAAAAACCGTTTTCAAACTTACAACTCACCCCTCAACCTTTTCTGGGAATTTGTCGATTTGGGATTTTACTCCTTCTCATTATGCGCAATTTTAACTAAATTTTCTCGTGGTCGGTTTCCTGTAAACAATTATGGCATCAAAAATTTTTTTTCTTTTTCGAAGCGTAGCAGAGTTATAACGTAAATATAGAAGCTACGCTTCAAAAAAGAAAAAAAATTTGATGTTATTGTTTGAATGGGCCCGTGAGATAGTAGCTTTTAACTCCGACTCCTGAGATAGCAGGTTCTTGCTCTGGCCCGCTGAGATAGCAGGCTCTTACTATAAACCGACGATATATGGTTGAAAAGCTCTTAAGTCCAGCTTTTTGATGGTGTTGTTTAAAATACAATTCGACACTTTTCCAGGTCATCAAAGGGTGCTGAAGAAAGTGATAAACTGCTTAAAAACTTAAAATGTTTTTTGCTGTCAAAACATTGAAAATAAACGAAATTTAAAAAATCAGTAGTGTTTCGGATAGGTTTTGCCTTAGCTTTTGAATGCCGAAGACCGAATATCTCTGTCTATCTTCCTTTTCGAGTAAATGTTATTTTAGTAAATTTAATTTGCGTTTTTATCGTAAATTCATAGAAAAACGGTTTAAAAAACGATGATACTATGCGTTAGGAAATTTTGTAAAGATCTGCGCTTGACACTTTCGGTCCTCCTCTTGTTAGTCAATTATGCTAAGGGTCCCTACCGCTCTTCTCAAACCGATGCAAGATAGATCTTGTGATCAACGGATAATAAAAACTTATTTTGAAATTAATTTTATAAAAATTAGTGTTTTCACTTTATATAATAATAATTTTTTTTTTTTAAGGTTCCATAAAAACAGGTATAAGTAGAGTTCAGCAGCAGACGGTTATTGCGGCGAGCGAGCGCGCCACAAAGCAGGCAGTGTTGGGTAAATGACAATTCTGGAAGTTTTCGACATGTCGTAAAGTCGAAAATGTCGTAAATGTATCAAATGTATAAAAGTTTGTCGTTAATGTATGAATTGTAAAAAATTCAAAAACGATTTATTTCAGCTCATAACCTAGATTTTTTTCTCAATCAATTTTGTTTGTTTACATTACTCTTATTTTAATTTTAAGGGTTTAGAGCTTGAAGGATAGCTGATCAGTTTATTTATTGAACTTGGGTGCCCAGGGTATTTGGGGGTTTATAAATTGAGGTATAATTGATAAGTCGTTTATTAAATTCGAAGTATGAATTAAAAAAACCTAATCTTTTTGCTCTCAGGTAGTCTTTAAAGCCTCTCAAATTTAAATTGTCATAACGTTTTATTTTATAATTTTTAATTTATAAAAAAGTTTTTTATACAGTTAATTCTTTTCTTTCTTTTTTATTTTATTCATTTATTTTTCCGAAAACAGCAACTTGATGATGCTTTATGCAAATTTTTTTTTTCATTTTTTAATAATTTTTTTTTCATAATATAGAGTCTCTGCACGCATGTATATAATAGTTTTAATAAATTAAAATAAAAAAAAAAAAAAAAAATCGCGTCGGAGTTTTTGACAAATATTTTTGTCAAAAAAATTTACGACTGTCTTAAACTACATTTTCGACATGTCAAAAATGTCATTTAATACAACCTATTTTCGACATGCCCAACACTGAAAGCAGGTGAGCGAGTCTCAATAGTCTGCTGCTAAGCTCTGCTTCGGATTCCATGAAAAAATCTACGACGAAGAAATCTACGCGAAAAAATCTACGAAACATTTATCTACGAACGAAAAAATCTACGACTAATAAATAAACAATTAATATTCGAGAAAATAGAAAGTTTAATATTAAAATGAAAAACAAATTTTTTTAAAATTCAATTAATTGAAAACAAAAACAAAGCTCCGAAGAATCCAAACAAAATCATTAAGTTTGATTGTCTACTAATAATAAACAAACTGTTTCTCACATCCCTTATAACAGAGAAAAAAAAAAAAAAAAAAAATTTATTCGAACTAGATTTTGGTTGGAACTAAATATGGCGCGGCTCTGCGGAAGCCCTTCGAGCCCCCCGGCGCGGATTGTTTTAAAAAATAACCCGTTAGTGTTTTATTAAAAATCAATTTTTTTCTCACGTTTGTATTAATTCACTGTTCAAAATCAAAAGAAACTTCATAATAACTATTAAATGGAAATATCCCCTCAACTATTTACATACAAATGTAAACAAATCAATCATAATAGTAAAATTGATTGAGTAATATTACATACAAATATAAACAAATCAATCATAATAGTAATAATCGTAGATTTTTTCATCGTAGATTTTTTCGTAGTAGATTTTTATTCGTGGATTTTTTCGCGTAGATTTTTATTCGTGGATTTTTTCGCGTAGATTTTTACATCGTAGATTTTTTCGAGCTACCCTGCTTCGACCTATTTTTAAATGGAACCTTCATAAACAATATTTTTTTTGCAACTAACTTCCCAAAGGATCTTTTTACAGTTACGTTAGCAATCACTAATAATTTTATAAAACATCTACTGTGATACATAACCTTACATGTTTTACGTGCGCATGCTCATATTTAAGTATGCTCTACAATTTAGAGCTATTACGATTACACTCTGCCGCTAATTGGGGGAGCTCAATCCGATTTGGACAAATACGATTCGTTTTGGACAAATACATTTAAAATTCAAGAAAATATATCTATATATATTTATATGTATACATTTGTATACAGATCTGTAATTTTCTAAAATTGAGAGTTGTCACATATCGCTTTTATATTGGAAGTTCCGATATAATTTACAGCGGAACTTGCAGAAAAAGAGACTCATAGGTACACTGCAACTAAACGAGCTGTGAAAAGAGCCATTGAGAAGTCAGTTGCATAGAAAAATATTTTTCATTACACATCTAGGGAGCGAAAGTAAAGAATGTCCGAGCCTGCAGATCCGGTGATAATTAAACGTGCTCAGACTTCAGAGACATTCTTTACTTTTGCTCCCTAGATGTGTAATATACTATTACTTAATTTTTAGAACATAATTATTTTTTCTCATTTCAGCGAGGACATGTACCCGCCACCAACATCCAGATATGGTACTTCCTACGATTATGAAGATGATTCTGGTCCTCACTCATCTCATGACTACTATGAAACTCCCGAATACCCTGGTAATTAAATTTTATGTTTCTTTAAAAATTCAGAATATTGAAACCAAAAGAGAGAGAGAGAAAGAGTATGGACTTTAAAAAATGTAAGCTTTCGTTAAATGGCTTGAAAAAAAGAAACAAGCAAAATACAGATCATTATAAAACTTCGAAAGAACACTACTCTTTAAACTTCACAATTCTATCGTAAAAAACTGAAGGATTCGATCAAATAAATGAATAGAACATTTTTTACTTGCATTTTGGCAAAAAATCTGAAAATGCTATTGTTATTTAAAAAATTTTAAATTTTTATCAACAAAACTTTTAAAAAATCAACAATTTTTACATTTTTTCGAATGAAAAGAAACTATTTTTAAGGAGGCTTGGCAGCGTAGGGGTCGTACCTAGCGGCGGCCCTTGCGAGTGCATGAAATTGAAAATAAGAAAAAAAGTATTTTTTTTATTTATTTTTATTAGTAAGTGATTATTTATCATTTTTAAACATATTAAAAGGAAAATTTAAGATAAAATTTTTTTAAAAACTTTGAAAAATTGCATCCCGATCTCAAATGGTGGCACGGCAACCGTGTCAGATCATCCGTTCCGGGCCCGTTTGCCGTGCGTGGCCCGTGCACGGCTTGTAACGCTAATTCGGACTCGGCACGGATGATTTGCCGTGAAAGTTATCGTTTGATCAGATATGTATACACATTCTATATATACGCCATATATGTTGTCTGCTGTATCATTCATAAAAAACAATTGTAAATTGCTAAAATTACATTTATAAATTTATGAATGTAATAATTAAAAATAAATTAAATTTGAAACAGCCAATACAGTCGTGCGAGTTGCCGTGTGATATAATATGTATATTGTAAATATTTGTGTCAGTGTGTGAATATACCAGTGTGTAAACAGTCATAATTACACGGTGATATTCGTTGCAGTGTCGTTATTTCTAAAATAATACTATTATATTAAGTACTAGGGGGGTACCCCCCTGCTCGCTTCGCTTGCCAACCCCCCAGAATTTTATGCTTGAATCTACACTTGTACCTACGCTTATACACATACTCTTGTGTCTACCTCTGTACCTACTCTGATACTGTGACTACACCTGCACCTTATTTCGTGCCTACCTTTGTTCTCACCTTTCATCTTACTCCAAACCCTTGTAACTACCCTTGTTCTTACCGTTGCACTTACTGCTTTTTATAACTAAGCTCTTACTCAGGAATATGCTCATGTTTATATATATATTTCTATCATGGTGATAACTGTAGTTTGAATTTTTTTCATGCTTTTATTTCTAATTCTAAGACTACTTTGTTCTAATCTTTGATCATACTTTCATTTCAATCCTTTGTTAAACATCTGTTTCTATGCTTTTACCGACTTATTTTCGTCTTTTTATTTATTAACCTTCCCTGCTTTATAACCTTGCTACTATCCACGTCTGTTGAGTATTTTTTTCCGACTCTCTTTACTACGTCTGTTGATTTTTTTTACTTCCTACATATGTTAATAATCTTGTGCTTACTACCTATTTTTTACTCAAGCTTCTAACGCCGAACCTTCTACACATGCATTTGTTTCTACATCTGTTTCTACTCCCATGCTAGCTCTAGTTCTTTATTTTTTTTTTTTTTAATTTTCTACACTGAATCAAGCCTTGTGCATAATCTTTTTTATCCTCTTGTACTTACTATTCTAAATAACCCTATAACAAACCTTGTTCATAACATTGTTTCAAACATGATAACTACTGTGGTAACTTCATTGTACCTACTGCCGTACCCGGACTTGTCATTACGTTTGTAACTTTGAACCTACGCTTATATGTACATTTTTGCTTAATATTGTTTCTATCTCTTTCATATGAATCTACTTGCTTAAATTTTGGTGTTTGCTGTTGTTTTTTCTTTTTTTCATGCTTTGGTCTCTAACTTTGAATCTTTGTTCTCATCTTTGTGAAAACTATATTTTCTATTGTTCTTCTCAAATTTTTTTGTAATTGCAATCGTGAAACTAATCATCTTCATACAATTTTGCCCACAAAGCTCTTTAACTTTTTTGGCAAATATTTCCTACATCCTTTTACATTTGTTATCAACGCTTTTTCTACGTAGGTCTGTCCCAATCAACCTATCTTGATTAATATCGAAGTTTATCTTACGACACCAGTTTCCAGCCATGTGTAGCCTCTTTCACTTTGTTATTATTTTCATACTTCAATTTGTAACTTGGAACGTAAGTTGTACTTTTTTTTTTTTTTTTTCTCAACATCTAACCCTGAAACTAACATCTTTTATACTATTGTTTTCGATCCTGTACAAACCTTTGTAGGTAAACACTTACCCACTTTTGAATCTACCGATGTACCTACCCTCTTGCCAAACCTTGAAGCTCTCTAAGCAAAGCGCACGCACAATTGTATTATATTATCTAAAACAAGTTTTTTCGAAGCTTCATCTAAATTAATCGACAATAAGTTATATATACCCTTTACCTTTGCGCTACGTTCAGAGTTCATATTCATTTAAACTTTTGTGGTTATAGATTCATTGGTTTTGTTTCAGTTTGTATACTAATAATTATTATTTTCATGATTATAATCGGATAATTTTGAACACTTGATTACATAATTATTTTTTCATCAAATCTATTCTCTAGATGTTTTAATTGAATTGTAATATAAAAATTAAAAATAAAAATTCAAATTTTAAATTTTGTTCTTCAACCAATCACATCACGAATAAAATGCTAACATTCTTTTTGGGTTCTCTCTTTTATCTTTGGATATAAGTTAATTTTTTTAATGCTTCGTTGTTACTTTTTTAATTTCTTCTATAGATACATAGCTGATAACTTGTACTTAACGTTATATGCCTAGAAAAAAGTGCGGAGGGAGCGGACTGCGGAGGCAATCGAGTGCGCGCATGATATAAGATGAATGCGTGTACTTGCATACCTTAAAATAACTCAATTTTATTATTATTATTATTATTATTTAAATAAACCAAATAACCCATTTCTATTTTACTTTTAAACTTTCTTTTTATTGCTTAACCCATTAAGTCCCAGGGTTTTTTAAATTTTTCTTGTACTTTGAGCTCTGGAATTTTGATGAAAACGATAAAAAATATTTTCAAAAAGACCATATACAACTATTTTCGGGTATGCTCTACACGATGGTGTAGTTTAAAAAAATCAAAAATGTCATTTTCAATTGTTAATTAACAAATTAAAAAAAAAAACTCAATTTTTTGCTACATTTTTTTTTTATGAATTCTTTCAGTTGGATTTTTTTTTTTTTTCAAAAATGTGATCAGAGGTGATCACGATACTTGAAATTTACAGTAGGATTTTTTTTTTTTTTATGAAAATCTTTTTTAACAAAATGGCGGCCATAAAACGAAGTCGAAAATCTCGAATTTTTCGTTTTATTCACTTGATTCAAAAAATGGTTTTTTATAGTCAAAATTTTTTCAATTGTTTAAATAAATAATGTTTAAACAATTAAAATCAACAATGAATACATCCACATTAATTCTTTTTTTTGATACATTTCGTTTTTCAGTTGGAAGTTTCCGAATAACTCTGTTTGGGTCACCGCGGACCCTACTAAAATCGTGTAAAAATCACCTCTCATAACCTAACAATGAATATTTTATAAGTATTACAATTTTTATGCTTCTTTGTACAATTATTTTGACTTTTCCAACAAAAAATAGCAGTAAACGTTAAATACTTGTGCGATTTCAAGGAATAAACATGAAAAAAGTGAATAAAACGAAAAATTCGAGATTTTCGACTTCGTTTTATGGCCGTCATTTTGTTAAAAAAGATTTTTATAAAAAAAAAAAATCCTACCATAAATTTCAAGTATCGTGATCACCTCTGATCACATTTTTGAAAAAAATAAAAAAAAATCCAACTGAAAAAATTCCTAAAAAAAAAAAAATTCAGCAAAAAATTGAGTTTTTTTTTTAATTTGTTAATTAACAATTGAAAATGACATTTTTGACATTTTTAACTACACCATCTTGTGGAGCATACCCGAAAATAGTGGTATATGGTCTTTTTGAAAATATTTTTTATCGTTTTCATAAAAATTCCAGAGCTCAAAGTACAAGAAAAATTTAAAAAATCCTGGGACTTGATGGGTTAAAAAAACCGAATAACCCATGTCTGTTTTTTTTATTCAAATAAACCAAATAACTATATTTTTATTTGTAACTCTCTTATTATAATTAAAAAACCAAATAACCCATTTCTATTTCACTTTTAAACTTTCTTTTTATTGCTTGAAAAACCAAATAACCCATTTCTCTTTTTATTATTTAAATAAACCAAATAACCCAATTCCATTTTTAATTTTAACTCACTTTATATTATTTAAAATAAAAAAAAGGCTGAATAATTATGAGATACTTTTTTAAAAATCTATCTAATATACATGTAAAATAACAAAAAAAAAAAAAAAAAAAATTTGAGTCCGAGGATCGAACCACAACCCTTGGTATGAGATTCCTATACGTTGACCACTAAGCCATTAAGCTTGTTGTTTTCTTGAAACTATAGAGCACAAAGATTTAAATTAAAGAGTTGACACATACGCCATCTATATACAATCGTCATCACTGCATTCATTCTGCTCCCTTGGCACTTTTTTCTAGGCATATAGCGTTTAGTATAACTTGTATCAAAAATTGGCGATGTGGGTAGAAACTGATAACATATATCAAAAATGGGGGGTGTAAGTAAAAAAAAGGGCGTGGGGGGGTGATTAGAAAAGGGTCTAATTTATTAGCACGGGAAAAAAAGGAAACGCACGGGAAATTTTAGGTCAAATTCACGGGAAAAAAGACATTTGCACGGAAAAATAAGTGATTAAACGGGAAAGAAAATAAATGCACCGGAAAAAAATACTTGAGTGGAAGTAAAATGTATTAAACGGGAAAAAAATATATTGAATGGGAGTAGAATTAACATTGCGCGGGAAAAAAATGTATTAAACGGCAATAGAATTGATCTCGCACGGGAAAACGTCATATATTTTCTAGTGAATGGATTATCCCACGATTCGATTCGATTTACTATTGCACCTGGCACACTTACCCAGTTAATAAATTTTGTTTCCTGCCCTATAAGTCACTTTGTTGTAAGTTAATTCATAGTACCCCTGGTCACTTTAACCACAAAATCAAATCTTTGATGCGTGTTTTCGGTGACTCGTACTATAAAATAGTATATAGTACGAGTGCAGTACGTCAACAGGGCTTATTAAGAACCTCGTGCTGTGCTTCGCTACGTACTTGGGTCCTTAAAACCGCCCCGGTGACGATGCTGCACCTGTACTATAATATACTATTTTAAGTGCATTTATTATTCTACCTACGAGAACATGCTATTATATATTATATCTTTGTTATTTACTTCGTTGTAATCTAATTTTAAGTGCATTTAATTATCTATTTATGCGAACGTGTTACCATATATTTGTATCACTCGATGTACCTGTCAAGCTACCAAATAGGGTTATACCCCAAGGCCGAAATAAAAACCTTATACAGTCAGTCAGTCAGGGTTGGATAAGTTTTTTTGGATCATCGATTGCATAAACTTTGGAAATTGCTTTCTGGCACCGAATGATGAGCAAAATCATCAATAATTTTTCTAAATGGTCCTTTTTTCGATTATCCACACAAAATGTTTGAATTATTTTTGTTTTTTAAATAATTTTCAAACAATTTGTGTTCAAAGCCCATTGCACTCCTAGACATGTGTATCCTCGCATGTTTTTGTCTCTTTATGAACTTAAAGAGAAAAATATTTTCAAATCTTAACTCAAAAAGTATAAATCTGAACAATTTATATTTCAAACCTCAGAAAATGCTAAAAAGTAGTTCTAGTAACAAATTATTCCTGTTCAAATTTTTCGAGTTAAGACTTGAAAATTATTGATGATTTGGCTCATCATTCAGTACCAGAAAGCGATTTCCAAAGTTTCTGCAATCGATGATCCAAAAAAACTTATCCAACCCTGAGAGGAAGACCCGCTAGGACTAGTCATTTGGGTCACTTCTTTGGGTTTTTAGCTAATTTTCAAACAATTTGTGTTCAAAACCTGAGCCAAAGGCGAGAGTATCAAGGGTTTGCTAAGGCTTAGCTCATACTTTTCCAGCGTCGAGTGTAATGTTTTTTTCAACTCAAAGCAAGGAGTTCAAACTTCCTGTTTGGGAAAAATCAGAAAGTTTGAACTTTCTGCACCGTGTGAGAAAAATAAATTTTATAGAGTTAGGAAGTCTTTTTAATCACAATTTTAATGTTTAAAAGGACAATAATTGATGCATTTATCGCAACGTAATCAAAGTTTTTGCGCGCACGCGGAGATCTAAAGTTTTTGCGCACACGCGGAGTACCTAAGTTTGCGCGCACGCGGGATAATTTAGTTTGCGCGTACGCGGAACACCTAAGTTGCGCGTACGTGCAAATTTTTGTTTGAAAGGGTAAGTTTGCGCCTACGCGGAGACTCCTCCGCGTACGCGCACGCGTACATACATGAATACATACATGAATATTTTTGGATGATAATTACAGAATAAAAAAAATAAAAAATAAATAAATAAAGATTTAAAGTTTTACAAGAATTTTTTTAATAAAATTTTACAATTTATTAAAAAGAAAAATTACTCCATTATAAATTTAATTTTTCTGAAAATAAAATCTTTTTTTCATTTTTTTTAAATTAAAAACTTGCATTTTTCTAATTAATCTTATAATGAAATTTTTTAAAATTAATGAATTCAAATTTAAAAATTTTATATAGTTTAATTATACCATTAAGGTGGTTTTCTACCAGAGCTAGTCAAGTTCAAGACTAAAAAAAAGTTATTACTCCAAATTACTAACATTTGGTTATTAAAATTTGTTTTTTAACTTTTTATGGCTTCTGAAATTATTTTCTACCAAAAAAACATTGACAATCACAACAAAACATTTTTTTTAAACTTTTAACCTCACCTTTGAATACCGCAGTTTTGGAGGTTATCACGTGAAAATTATTTTTGTAAAATTATTGTAAAATTTGCAAAAGGTCAATTTTTTGCAGTTTCAAGAAATGAATTCTTTGATAGTGAAACTATATGTATGTGGTTTTTCTAAAGGATCTCTATTGTCAGAAAACAAATATCAATAATTTAGTACACTTTTTCCGCGTTGCGGCCATACGCGTAATGAAAAAAATTCAATCTTTAACTTGCTGTAACTTTTAAACTATAACTATATAGTCTCTAACTTTTAAACTATATAGTCAATTTTGATCAGACTTCGTAGAAATGTTTATTAATATCTAATAAACATCTCCAGAAAGTTTGAGCTGATTCTCTATTGTCATGCATTTGGTAGAAAACCACCTTAAAAAAGAATTATTAAATTAAGAAAATATACAAAACTTGTAACAAAACATTAAAAATGGGGGGCGGGGGGGGCGTGATTGGAAAATCATAGGATAATTCAAAACTCATAGAAATAAGCATATTTCGGTACACTTTTACGGTTAGTTAAGCATTTTTTTGAGAGGCCTGTTGGGGGCGTGGGGGGGGGGGGGCGTGAAAGAGAAAAAACAACTATATTATATATCAAGTATAAGTTAATAAAGTTAAAGGTATTAACCAAAATAATTTGTTTTAATAATAATTCTTAAATCTTGAAAAATATTTATTCATTGGTGTATGATTGTTGTATGACGAGTAACATAACCTCTACATTCGACTCATTTGTATTAATCAGTATCAAAGCCTAGGTAACAACATCTAAAATCAATGTCTCAATTGCAATTCAGGTTTTCAACGAATATTTTACTTGTAAAACCAGATATACTGAGCTAATATTTATATAAAGCTTATTCTTATTCTGTGTGTTTTATATTTAAAAGTTTTGACTATAAAACTTCTTCAAAATCAAAAGTACTCTCAGTTTAATAATGTAGAAAAATGAAAATTAATTCTGTATTAATTTATTTTTTATTAACTACCTGCCACTCTTACTTTGAAAAATAACTGTTTGTAATTAAAAATTTTTCAGGATGTATGCTGTATTGTATACATATATTTATACTGGTGGTATGTAACTCATACTGTATTGGCTGTTTCAAATTTAATTTATTTTTAATTATTACATTCATGAATTTATGAATGTAATTTAAGCAATTTACAATTGTTTTTTATGAATGATACAGCAGACAACATATATGGCGTCTATATAGAACGTGTATATATATCTGATCAAACGGCAACTCGCACGGCAAATCATCCGTGCCGGGTCCGGATTAGCGTTACATGCCACATCCGATCCGTGGCCCGGCAACACGGCAACCGGGCCCGGAACGGATCTTTGCCGTGCCGCCTTTTGAGATCGGGATTTTTTGAAGGTTATGTACCGCAATTTTCTATTTTTCTTGTAAATTAGACCGATAATCTTAAATTTTTATAATTTTAAAATAATCTTCAAATTTTTATCTTTAAAATGACACCTGACTCGTAGTAAACTTGTGGATTTTGATGATTTGCCAAATTTTTAAATGTTTTTCCCGTAAGAGCCCATGTTAAGGTGGTTTTCTACCAAATGCATGACAATAGAGAAACAGCTCAAATTTTCTGGAGGTGTTTATTGGATATTAATAAACATTTCTACGAAGTTTGATAAAAATTGACCATATAGTTTAAAAGTTATAGCAAATTAAAGGTTGAATTTTTTTCATTACGCATATGGACGCTACGCTGAAAAAGTGTACTAAATTATTGATATTTGTCTTATTACAATAGAGATCCTTTGGAAAAACTACATACATATAGTTTCACTACCGAAGAATTCATTCCTTGAAACTGCAAAAAATTGACCTTTTACAATTTTACAATCATTTTACAAAAATAATTTTCACGTGAATAACCTCCAAAACTGCGGTATTCAAAGGTGAGGTAAAAGTTTAAAAAAATGTTTTGTTGTGATTGTCAATGTTTTTTTGGTAGAAAATAATTTCAGAAGCCATAAAAAGGTAAAAATTAAATTTTAATAAACAATTTTTACTAATTTGGTGAAATAATTTTTTATTAGTCTTGAACTTGACTAGCTCTGGTAGAAAACCACCTTAAAAAAAAAAATTCTAAACTGATTTTTTTCTCGAAAACGAGTCCGACAACCATTGTTGTGTTAAATAGGAAAGTTGTTTGTCTTACTTCAAGGAATCTACAGGAATTTTTTGGGTTCTTACTTTTGGATTTTGAAAAAACTGCCAAGCCTCCTTAAATAAAAAGATAAGTAAGCTCTAATTTCTTGTCTAGAGGTTTTACTTGAGAACCTTTTTAATTACTACTCTTCTCAATACTGTACTGCGCCGTTGGCTAAAAATCATATACAATAGCAGATTTTTACTTATTGTATTCTGCATACCAAAGCACAACCATGTTCAATCAAAGGACCCTGGTAAACTCCTTATGGAAATTGGCGGTCGAATTTTTTGAAACTTTGGAAAATAGTGATTCTAGAAAAATAGAACGACACTTTCTATGACGGCTAATCTAAAAAATTCACATATTTCGAGTTATTTCATCTCTTAACAAAAGATTTAGCTTTGAAATAAAAAAAAAAAATATGTGAAATCTTAAAGTACTTTACAAAAAAATCTCAGTAGGTTTTTGTGGTTACTGATCTCGAAGTCAATGGCCAAACTGTTCACCACTGTAGGTTAAAAATAATTAGAGTAAAATGCATGGAAATTGTATCTCGCTACTCGTTATATAAGTTTTTGAGATTGCTTTTTACACATTCAATAACTATTTTATCGAAAATTTTCGCTCAAGGGTTAAAAATTATAAAGGTGGTTTGAAGGAGGGGTTAGGGAGAATTACCAAAAATACATGAAAAAGATTGTCCGTCTCCTAGATATGTCCGTCTTTGGAGTCGCTTTTCACTAATTCGACGATAATTTAACATAAATGGTTTGAAAAATTATTTCAGTGAAAACTCCACGGAGATGAAGTCGATTTTTTAAAATGAAAATCAGTACGACTTCGTTCCCATGGAAAACATTATTTACCCTAGAGTGGTCATTAACTTCGTGATAAGTTTTCTCAAAAACCTACTGATAAGATTTCTTTGCAAAATATTTTAAAGTTTAACATATTTTTTAGCTTATGTTTCAAAGCTGAACTCCTTTGTTGAGGGATGAAATTATAAATTTTTGAGATTAGCCGCTAGAGAGACTTTTGTTTTATAGAGAACCTATTTACATTTTCCCAAAGTTTCAAAAAATTTGACCGAGAGCTAGTTCTCATAAGGAGTTCATCGAGGTCCTATATTTTTAATTTTTAAAAACTAAATTTTTTAAGATTTTTCAGATACAAAAGAAACAGAGCAATTTTTGCACATAATTTTTTTTTTTTTTTTTTTTTTTTTTTTTTAATGATTATTTTACGTAATACGATTTAATAGATCAACGTTTAGAACTTAATTTAAAAAATCTCAATACTGCTTTTTCTACGGAAGAAACTGTAAAAAAAAATTTAAAAAGTTTTAATGTGGGGCACTTTTGAAAAAAAAGTCTCAAAAATATGGTCCGATAGATCACATTCAGATACTTTACCTTACTTTGAAATATTAATATATTATGGTACGAGTGCAGAATCGTCACCGAGGTTTATTTAGAAGACCGAGTGAGTCGCGAAGCGACATTTTAGCCCTGGTGTCGAGCTGTACTCGCACTATCATTTAAAAATAAACTTACTCAACCTATTTACTTTCATTTTAATTGCGTTCTCATAAATAAACTTACCTATTTTTATCCCTCTCTCTTTTATCTCTCTCTCTTTTGACAAGACACTGCACGGTGAATAACCATTATCAATTAATCATTCTCTCTCTTTTTTATTTTCAATCTTCATTTATTTTTCATATCGTAACTCATTATTATATTGTTAAAGTTTTTTTATTGTTCTAAAATTTCTCCAATGGTTTTATTACAATTAAAAATTATAAATAATGGAAGATAAAAAATTAAAACATTGCAACATGTTATAATTATTAAGTAAGCTAATTAAAGTTATAAATGCTTAAAAATATTCAAGCTTTAAGACTCTGAAAATTTTATAAAACTTCATAATTTATACTATTATTAATTTTATTATTAAAATAATATTATTTTTACTGTTATCATCATTTATTTAAAAATTATTATATTTAATCCATACTTTAAAAAAATAAAAATAAATAAATAAAATAATAATAATAATAATAATAATAATAATAATAATAATAATAATAATAATAACAATTAAAAACATCATAATATTTACATACTTTATAATTTTACAATCGAAAAATTTTCAACCTTTTAAAATTATTCTTAAAAGCAATTAATACACAATTATTGTGAATGAATAAAATATTAATTTATGAATAAAATTTTTTTTATTTTTATGAATAATTTAATTTCAAAAAATATTTTTTACATGTTAAAATAAATTTACAAATATTTAAAATGTATTAATTATTAACTTTGAAACTCTTAAAAATTCAAGTGCAACGATCAATGAAATTCGAGGATTCATCCAGCCGTGCATGGAAATCATACAAGACAACAACAACCGGCACGGGGGGCTCGGGTGCAAGCTCGCGCTACCGCTCTGCTCCCTATTCACGTCCTTCTAAGTAAATTACACCGATGGCTCTTGCGGGTTGCCCTTCAAAATATTCGAAACTATTATAAGTTATAAATCGTAAAACACAATATTTTTTACTGTCATAATTATCTTCATAACGTTAGTTTCACTTTTATAATTTTTATTAGTAATGACATTTTTTCATTAAAATGTATTCATATTGCTTTGATTCAATGTATTGAAAAAAAGCAAATAAGAGTGTGATTTTTTTAGAAATCGTAGAATGAACAAATACATAATAATTCCATTAGATATACGTCGTAAATGAAGTTTTTATATACTTTTGAATGTTTAAAAACATCATGACTTAGATTTATATTATCGGGAAATGACGACGATAAAAAATAATTTTTGTATGAGAATAAAAAATAAAAAATTTTAATTTGAAAAATTATTAATTTCCATTGCATTGACTTAATAAAAGTAATATTATCGTTAAACATAGGGAGGGAAATAGTCGATCGATTAAAATCAAAGTCGATTAATAAATCAATCGTAGCTCGATTTATCGTAATTGGTTATTTTTTTCCAATAGTCGATCATTTAATTTTAGCTGAATAAGACTAACTAATCCCACATTATTATCATAAATTAACAGTAATAAATGTTGAAAATTTTCAGAAAAACAATGTTGATAAAAAACTCTTTGATTAACTAAAATTTTAGGTAAACATTTTCTATAATTAATATGAAAAAATAAGTCTGATAATCAGACTCGGATTCAGTATACACGTATTATGCTGTATTTCTTTATTTAGAAATATTTCCTGAGTATAAGTTCAATTATTACTATTTTTATTACAGAAGAGAAATAAACATATCTCGACAGTGAAAGAATATAGATTTTCAAGTAAACTTTAATGTACAAAATAATCGATCGATTATTAACCGAACATCGATTTTTTATCATAATTAATCGTTTAAAAAAAATTGATTATTTTTGTAATCGATTCGATGTTTTTGTTGAGTCTCCTCCCTAATTAAAATTATGTACGTTTATAATTTATGACTCATTTTATCTTAAATTACTCTATTGTGATAAAAAAGTATGATATAATTAAACTTTAAAAATAAATAATTAGAAGAGCCTAAACAAAAGTTTTTAAAAATTAAGTTGTGTACTAGGTGTAAACTCGAAAAGAAAAAAAATTGCATAATTTCTCAACTTTTACTGTCATTTTATATTTAATTCAATAGAGAAATGACCATATTTATTAGCTTTTAAACTCGTAACGCACTTAACAAAAAACTAAAAATTAAATAAAAAAAATTATGATACAACGATTAATTAATTAGAAAATTAAAAATAATTATTTCTTACTAAAATTAGAATGCCTGAACACAGTACTTAACATTTGAAAGCGTTATTTTCAAAAATATTATAATTTGTATAATTATTAGTACATGTGCAAATAAATAATACCAGTATGGTTTAATCCAATTCATTTTATTTAATGAACTGAAAAAAATGTTCTTTGCTTTACACTTCTAAGTATACGGCAATATATGTCTAATGCTTACAGGATTAAAATTATGATAAAAGTTTCGAAAAGCTTGTTCACACAAAAGTTAATGTACGATCACATGAAATAAATGAAATAAAAATAAACTACAATTACTTATATAACAATTTAAAACCCTTTCCGTAAATATGATTACATTTCCTAGAATTTACGACAGATTCGTTTTGAAATATAATTTTATCTTACAATTTTTGTCTCCGTATGCATGAAATACCACGAGTGAATAATGACTACATGTAATTAAGACCTTGCTTAATTTTACCTTATTAATCACTTATCGCAATACCGTACAAACCTTTTTTTTTTTTTTTTTTAGTGTAAGTTATTTGGACAATACCAAATTAAAAAAGTTTTAATTGTAAAATAAATAAAAAAGTATCGTTAAAATAAAATTTGTTTGAACTAACATCTAAAATTAATTTCATAAAACTGCACTGACTTCATAATTTTAAAATTTATTTACCTGAATTGTCACTGCATCAAAAATTCTCAAAAAAATTATAATTCCTGAATCGGTTATAGTTTTTGTTAAAAATATTTCAATACCAATTTTTCTAGTTTTACTCAATTCACTTTCTTACTTTCTCAGAATTAAAAACTCATAAAAAAATTACAAAATATTGAACAAAAAATTGTTTATGAACTTTTAACGTAATTTGGTTATTAGTTGAGCATAAAAATTTTTGACCTTAATATAAAATTATAAATTTTTAATTTTTTATAAGCTTTATAATTATCTCCGTAATTGAGAAGCCATGTACTAACAAGGAGAGGACCAGGCCTTTGAGTCATGAATTTGGCTCAAACTTGGTATATGGGCTCCAAATATGCCAAAAAGAAACCTCTAAGTGTCAGTTTCTCTGAATGGGCCTTTTAGAGTCATGTTCCCTCTACACCCCATACTAAAAAATCAGCATTTTATCAGCATTTTTCAATAAAAAGCTGTTTTTGACCTGATTTTCAAAAAAATATTGTTCAGACCCTATTACACTTACAGAAATCCGGGACCTCGTATTTTTTTCGTCTTTCCAAGTACTTTCTGGAAAAAATTATTTGAGATTTTTTTTTTATGTATTAGACCATGTAAAATTAAGATGTTTTTCATCATTTTTTCATTTTAAATATCCTAATTTTACATGGTCTAATACATAAAAAAAAAATCTCAAATAATTTTTTCCAGAAAGTACTTAGAAAGACGAAAAAAATGCGAGGTTCCGGATTTCTGTAAGTGTAATAGGGTCTGAGCAATATTTTTTTGAAAATCAGGTCAAAAACAGCTTTTTATTGAAAAATGCTGATAAAATGATGATTTTTTAGTATGGGGTGTAGAGGGAACATGACTCTAAAAGGCCCATTCAGAGAAACTGACACTTGGAGGTTTCTTTTTGGCATATTTGGAGCCCATATACCAAGTTTGAGCCAAATCCATGACCCAAAGGCCTGGTCCTCTCCTTGTAAGTTACAAGCCAGTTTTGAAAAAATAAAAATAAGCAATTAAAAAACACTTAATAACTTCCAATCATTTTTATAAAAATTTTATTTTTCGTAAACAGCTAATTTAATTTTTATGTTAAAAAAACATGTTTCTAAATAATTAATTACTTGTAACAGGTTTACTCTTTTTTAATTATAACTATACATTAAAATAAAGTAACGCAAAATAAAAAAAAATTTAATTTTTCTGTTTTAAAATTATTACTCTTACTGTTTTATATTTATCTTTGTGATTGGGATGACGCATCATTTTGCCTTAAAAATTTGTTTTTGCATAACAAATTAAAGTTTTTTAGAAAATTGAGGTATTTTTCTGTCTACCTACCAAATTTCCCACCAAATCTCGAAATTTCATCAATCAATCTTGCTATTGATGGCTCCACCCTAGCTTATACTCTGCTTTAGCGGAATTCCAGAAGGAGCAAGCAAGTACCGAAAATATGATTGCTGAACTCAGCGTCGGAAAAAGAGTAAAAATGAACAAATTTTTAAATATTTTCCATTCAGTAATTAAAATTGTAATCCTAAGTGAAAGCAGCACCGAAAAAAAGGCTGAAGACTCAAACATGGATGCGTCGTGTTGTAGAAAGATACCATGAGCACGCTTATGAAAAAATTGAGCTCTAATATTATTCCAATCTTGCTCAAAACATATATCGATGATAAACCTTTTTCAGTATTGGTTTACTTTTTTTTTTGTTTTTTTTGTTTTTTTTTTATTAAAATAAATATGTGTTAAATTCTATGTATGTTGGTATCCCTGCTTGGTAAGCGCAATACGTTTGTTTTTTTGCTCTGTGTTTCTCTTTGTTTTTTAACAAGTTCTTCTACTCCGATCACGGAGATTTATATTTCAGATTTTTCCTGGGACTCAGCTCTATCGTATTAAGTGAGTTTTTTGAGCAGCTCACGACTTTCTCTGAGCTGAAAGTCCAGGAAAGATCTGTGGACATCATTTTTAATTTAATTGATCCTTGCCGGCAATCCAGCCATTTCATCAGCCTCCGCAGTCTGCTACATCAACAACAGATCCATCCACCGACCACTACCTGAAGCTCATCTTTTCTGCCGATAATGGGGACACCTTATACCATGTAAGCATGTCGCGTCGCTCTTGCCTGGTGTGCCTCGAAATTCTACAACGTAGTGGTGAGTCTGTGCAAAACCTTGCCGACAAAAACTGTGTCGACTAGAGATTCCAACAGGTGCCTTTATTCGTAAATTGTGCGCGGACAATCCTCAATCATCTCGACACCAGCTCAAATCCACCACTTAGTCGTTCTAAAAATCAGACGTGCATAATCAGACATTTTTCTCGATCACCTACGTCCTTAACGAACGCAAACGTCTTGCTAACCCGCATACGGAGATTGAGCCTATCACACAAAAAGCCGCCATTCAGGGGTCGCGTACCCTCCCAGCTCGACTTAATTCTAACTCGCCTGCGATGGCTAGCAATGACGAGAAGGTTGCAGACTTTATGGCGAATGATAAGATAAGTGGTGAGGCTAAAGCGCTTTTTGAGCTTATCAGAGTCGACATGGGCTCTATGAAAGCTGATTTGAAATCTGACCTTACTCAGATTAATGTGAAAATTGAAAACAACTCGGTCAAAATGGACGGTCGCGTGTCTAGTCTTGAACGAGAAGTCTCCGTGTTGAAACGTCAGCTGACTGAGACTGATTCATGCAAGGTTCGTTTTCGTGGAATTCCGGTAATTGCTGCTGAGAAGAGACTCGAGGTCGTTAAGAAAATTCCCACTTTTATATTGTGCCCTCTTGTGATCCCACCACCGCGAATGGAAATATAAGCCCATCAAGGGTAAGCCTACCCTCCACCCGCTTTACTTGTAAAATTTTCCGGACCCACCTTCCGTAACTTTGTCATTTCACATAAGGGAGCTCTTCGAGAAAAAACCTTTTATGAAATTTTCAGTGAAGGACCAAAGAGTTCTGTCTATATGGACTCGATCACGTCTGTAACAAACCACAACATTCGCATGAAGGCTTTCAAACTTGCTCGGGAGCTAGGGATAAATGGTCCAGTTTTTCGCCCTCATCATGTTATTATAAGAAAGTCAAATGACTCATCTCCCTGTGAAATTTTCTCCGAAGATGACTTGCTGGACTTTGAAAATGCTGTCAGTGAATAGCGAGCGGTTTCAGCTTTACAGTCTCGAGATCAGCATACTGATACCAACCGCCTCAGGAATAGCAGGACATCATACCCACTTTTTCTGTTGCACCGGTCCAACGTTATCAATAAATCCATCCTTTAAAACCACACCAATTACCGTTTTATGAGCTACTTCACCGGAGATTTCACTTCATTCATCATCCATCAATCAATCGTCATTACAACCTCGTTTTTCGATAGAGACAGCCCATGTCAATACCGTTCTACCAACTATTTCACCAGCGATATCACTTCATTCACCATCCACCAATGATTCATCATCACAACCTGGTTCTTCAATCAAAATAGCACACGTTAATATTTATCATATGTCAATAAATTTTCCATCACTTCTTTATGAAATAAATACCCGACATCATGGCAGTTTCTGAAAGTTTTCTTACTTCACTTATACCGACTCATGCTTATAATTTACCTAATTACACGTTTTTTCGCCACGATAGAATTGGCAAATAAGAGGGAGGCATTGGTTTTTACTGCCGTGAATCTTTTTAGAGTTGAAATTCTCCATGTGTCAAAAATTTCCTATCATGCTGCTCCAGAGTCTATTATTGCACCGATCCATATTAATCAGCCGCGTTTGCTCTTTGTGACAGTTTATCGTCCACCTGATACTGAATTTCCAGATGCCTTTTTCCAAGAACTTTCACCACTGTTGCCGACTTGTGAACATGTGGTGCTAACTGAAGGAGACTCGGAGAAGTTTGGTGATCTGATCACAGCTCACTGCCTCTCCCTTGTTAGTCGAGAATCTACTCATCATACTCTGAGACATGGTGCTGTTGCACGACATCCCTGCCTTGTACTTATCATACTATGAGACATGGTGCTGTTGCACGACATACCTGCCTTGTACTCATCATACTATGAGACATGGTGCTGTTGCACAACATACCTGCCTTGATCTATTCATAACAAGAAACCCAGTTCCCACTTTCAGAAAATCAGTATCACCTTTCACACCTGATCATATTTCACCTCATATTTCACCAAAATATATGCATACAGGCAAACTTAGATTTATTAATAACTCCACACTTACTGATCTTATACATTCTAATTAAACTAGTTTTTCTACTGAACTCAGCCCTACAAATCCACCTACGTATCTACCTGACCTAAGTCTTCCCCAATATCAACACCTAACCCAGCAACAGATAGACTCTGATATCCACATTCTCACTACTGCTGTCTTAAATGCTTTTGATATCCTAGTACCGTACAAACTCAGAAAATTAACGCAAGATAATCTTTCTTGGATAACTGAGGATGTGAAAATTAAAATGAAAAAACTCGACGCTGTTCACCAACGTGATTCACTTTGCGAACCAGACTCCAGACAAGCCAAAAAACTATTTTCTGAGTACAAAACTCTTCGAAATTTCGTCACGAACGAACTAAAACGTGCCAGAAATAAATATCTATACTTGAATCAAAATCTATACTTGAAAAGCTTGAGGCTCAGAAAGATCCAGAAGGGGTCACACTTGGTTAAAATTGCAGTTGCTTATAAAATATTTATTGAAAAAGGACATGTATGATTTTTTTCATGAAATTTATAATTTTTTTATGAAGTTCGTTCAATTTAAGTCCTGCCAGCATAGTTCAAAAAAAAATTTTATCCTAATATTAAGCGTAGTAATTTTTTTTTGAAAATATTACATTGAAAAATCAAACAATAGGTTATAACTGAGGTTCAAATTATTAATTCGAATCTCGTTACGAATGCATTACATATGCGGGGTAATTAGCTAGATTACCAACCGA
Organism: Encarsia formosa; assembly: GCA_038277355.1. NCBI lineage: Eukaryota > Metazoa > Arthropoda > Insecta > Hymenoptera > Aphelinidae > Encarsia > Encarsia formosa. Next base: position 19,068,916 of record CM076185.1, on the reverse strand, counting down.
GCGGCTTTCTCGGCTAACAAGCTGTGAGGAAGACTTCTGCTTGCTGCTGGCTAAGCAGCAGCGTCTCGATAATAATTTGCAGTGAGTTTATCCCGAGATCTCGGCGGCATCAATTCAGGATTGTTGTTCCATAACGAACAACAGATTGTACTTCGTGCGAACAGCGATATGCAAGTCGATTTATTATTGTTAAACGTGGAGTGTAGTTTGGTTAAATTACACTCGACATGACCTGTCTTTTCCCCATTAATTTTTAAGTTCGAAAACTTATTTCTTTTGTTGTCGGTTGTCAGTAGTAAGCGTACTCTGACTCATGAACTGTTGTTATTTGTTTATTTAACTGTAGTAAATTTTAGTTGTTAAATTACTGCTTTTATTTAAACAACCCTTTTGTTCCTACGTTCTCCCTACTCACGATTTACAGATTTGTACTGGCTAGGCCAGGCGCTATTGATAAATTAATTATTGCATGATTAATTCTTAATTTACGTGTCCGCGATCTTCCTAAATCGACAAGGCACGAGAATAGTATATTCCTGTGCAAGTAAGGGAACCGCGTCGATTCCACGAGAGTAGGATGTATCAACACGAGACCGTAATTTTTAAGCAAGCTAAATATTAAGCCAGGTTTGGATACGCTATTATTTTTCATTTATTTTTAACTATTTTTTCAATTTTCATCTATTTTTTCGCTTTTCAATTTTTTTTTTGCAATTGCACTTTTGGCGCTTAAATAATACGTTCATTCGTTTGGATCCAAGCGTCTGCAGTCATTTTTTAACTTTTTAAACGCATTTTAAATAAAATGAATTAGAGCCTTCATTTTTATTTTTTTCCCCATTAACATCGTACTTGCAGGTTTTGTAATCGTAAAAACACATCGTTTATTATAATGAGTAGAATAAAATTGACATCATAAATCCAAGACTAAAATACTTTTTTAATGTTGTAAAACCATTTTTTTAATTAGAAACTTTTGATTTATGGATTATATTTCAAATTTTTCTAATACGCGAATTAGTCACAGGGTTAGCATCTATCAGAACAACAATCACTCGTGCCCTGCCGCTCAGCGTCACGCGGCCCGGGTGACACTCGCTCAATTAAATTTTTAGTTCGCTAAAAAGGAAAAAATAAATAAGTAAATAAAAAACAAACAAACATGTTATTGCTTCTGCTACAACTGAAAAGTTAATTTTTTGTTTAGTAATCTACAGTTCTTTCAGTTTTTAAAGTTCTTATATCCTATGGAATTTAGTTACGAACTCATTTCATTCAAATTCTTGATCAATAAGAAAACTTTGAGGTTAGAATAATGTAACGTACATGCTGACATTCTGACATCCACATTGAGTGGAATACTACGTAGTTAATAAACACGTAATAGTATATTATAGTATGGGTGCAGCATCGTCACCATGGCGATTTTAAGGACCCGAGTGCGTAGCGAAGCGGAGCACGAGGTCCTTAATAAGCCCTGGTGACGTGCTGCACTCGTACTATATACTATTTTATAGTACGAGTCACCGAAAACACGCATCAAAGATTTGATTTTGTGGTTAGAGTGACCGGGAGTACTATAAATGATATGTTTTTACGATTACAAAACCTGCAAGTACGATGTTAAGATTGGGAAAAAAAATTAAAATGAAGCCTCTTATTCTATTTTATTTTAAAAAAGTTAAAAAATGATTGCAAGCGCTTGGATCGAAACGAACAAACGTATTATTTAAGTGCCAAAAGTGCAAGAAAAGCGAAACAAAAAGGATGAAAATTGAAAAAATAGTTAAAAATAATTGAAAAATAATAGCAAATTAAGATTTAGCTTAAAATTTAGCTTGTTTTAAATAGAAAAACATACTACAATTTTTTTTAAATCGAAGATGAATTTTTTGAGTAAACGTGGTTTGAAAAAAATTTGTACTTTTTGGTTTTTCAATAATACCGCGAAAATAAGGACTTGGATTTTAAAACTAAAAATTTGATTTAAAAATCAAGCAAAGGACGAGCAATTAAAAAAAAAAAACGCCCAAAAAGGATGAAAGTAGTCTATAAGTTATGGTCATTTAAAGATTTCAAAATTCTCGAAAAAAAGCCGTTTTTGATGAAAAATTTCTATAGTTCGGAAAACCGAAAATAAGGGTAAAACAAAAATTCCCAAGACACGTGCCCCCTAAAATATTATACAGAACCTGCAAAAAATTTTTGCAGTCGATCCGGAGAAAAAGTTATGAGAGCGTCATTCGATTTGAAATGAAATGGGACAAGGACAAAGTTTGATAAAGAGAGAGAGAGAGAGAGAGATTGATTGATTGTATAATGTTTTTTATTTCGACCAAGGGTAGAACCCTATGTGGCCGCGTTTGAGGTACAAAATCGTAATAAATATAATATAAATAATAACAGAAAATATAAAGTATAACAGCAAAAGTATAAGTATAACATAAGTAGTATATGTATAAGTAGAGCTTAAGTATAAGTATAACATTTGTAAGTATAACAGCATATATAAAAATAAAAGATAAAAATTTCTTCTTAGTAGTAAGGTGAGATCAGCTGGTGCAGCGCATGGAGATCATTATAGTTTAGTAGGTTTGTGAGCAGATCCGGGCTCGCGCAGTCGTCTCACTATCATTGCGTCAAGTGTCGCGTCAGGGGGGCAAGTGGACCAAGTGAGGTGGTCTCAGAGGCGGGCCAGGGGTGGAGGGTATAACCTCAGCGAGTCCGTGAGCTGAGGAGGCACAGGCGTTAGGCCTTCACGTTGAGCCCGCGTGATCCAGTCGTGCTTGTCAAGGAGAAGCAGCTGGTCCCAGAGCTGAGTACGGAAAGCGTCAAAGGTGAGCAAGCTGAGGTCCCTGATGCCCATGGAATTAATGAGGCGAATGGCATTATGGGTGAAGGATTTTGCCAAGGCTACACCTCGCGCATGGGGGAGCAGGAAGTACTCGCTGAAAGCGCGGGTAGATCGCCGGATGTCAGGGCGTGTGTGGGCAGGGATAAGTCTCTCGGAGAGAAAGGGTGGGGTCCCATCGGTCGATACCTTGAAGGCAGTGTTGCCCACGAAGAAGTCGCGACGTCGAGCGACCGACAACCATCCGAGGGCAAGACGGTAGGGAGTGACATGTGCCATCCAGGGTATGTTCCCGTAGACATAACGCACGCACGCGTTAAGCAGGCGGTGAAGTCTGAGGTCCTGCTTCACGGTCAGGTTACCATAGACAGTGCAGGCGTAATCAAAGTGGGGCAAAATAAGGGCCTCGACCAGGTGCTTCCTAAGTGTACGTGAGAGGGCATGTCTATAGTAACGGAGACTGTGAAGTGAGGAGAACACGCGCGAGCATATGCCATTAATGTGGCACTCAAAGTTGAGGGACGGGGTGAGGGTGACACCGAGGATCTTGAGAGAGGGGGAGAACGCAACGACTGCGTCTCCGATGTGGATCGGGGGTGGCGAGGCAAGCTCAGGTTTGGCGAGGTACTGCGCGCTACCGAATAGTAGGGCCATCGTCTTGCCTGAGTTTAATCTCAGGCCGTTCTCGGTCGCCCACTCAAGTATGGCGGCAGCATCAAGTGAGAGTTCACGCGAGAGGGTGGCGAGACCGGCCTCGGTAGGCGGGGCCGAGCGGTAGATCTGCAGGTCGTCGGCGTAGAGCATGTGATAGCAGAAGGCAAGTACCCGGGGCAGGTCTAACACAAAAATCAGGAAAAGCAGGGGCCCGAGACCACTGCCCTGGGGAACACCGGTTGAAAGGCCGAGCCAGCTAGAGAGAGCGAGAGAGAGAGAGAGAGATTCTTTTTTGTTCATGTGTAGGAGTATTTGTCGATGTTGAAATATTAGAGATGAAGATAGAGAGAGAATTTGTTGTAATTGTTGATATATCTCAGTGTACAATGTATATAGTAATATTATAAAATAGTATTACAGTAACTCGCCGTTCAACCACTACCGCGGTTTAGGATATTTTAAAACTTTTGTAATTTTAAATAATTTTATTATTTTTAAGTTATCAAAATATATTAAAATATTAATAACATGAATTCTTGTTTCCTCTCTTAAAAAAGAGACCCCAAATAAGTGAAGCCTTATCGCATGCGCAGTATGATCGCGATATCAGATGTCTGATGTTGGATTGATTGATTCAACATTCAAATTCATTCAACTTTAGCTATCGCATGCGCATTAGGGCGTTTCATCGAAAAATTTTTTTTCGAATTTCAAAACGCCCATGGTGGCATAACCTTTATGAAGGTAAAAAAATGAGCCATGAATTTTTTCAAATTTTTTCAAGGTCATTTAGAGGTCGCTAAACTTGTTTCAAGGTCAAGTTTTTACGTAAAGTTATTAAAATAAATGATTATGAGGTTTTATCGTTACTTTCAAGTGATATAAGCTACGAAAATGACTAGAAAATTTTTTTTAAATAACACAAAAGTTAGAAAAAAAATTTTTGAAAATTTTTAAAGGTCATTTAGAGGTCATGCAGGTTAAAATAATTGATTTTTTTACAAAAAAAATGCGATTTTCGTTACATTTTTGCCATGAAAAAGCTATTAAGAACGATTTAAACTCTTTTAATTGATAGAAATGATAGTTCTTGATTAGAAAATATTAGAAAAAATTTTTTGAAAATTTTTTAAGGTCATTTAAAGGCCATGTGAGCTTAAAATAATTGATTTTTTTACAAAAAAATGCGATTTTTATTACTTTTTTGCCATGAAAAAGCTATTAAGAACAGTTCAAACTATTTAAATTGATAGAAATGATAGTTCTCAGTTCGAAAATATCAGAAAAAATTTTTTGAAAATTTTTAAAGCTCATTTAAAGGTCAAGCAAGCTTAAAATAATTGATTTAAAAAAAAAAATGCGATTTTTATTACTTTTTTGCCATGAAAAAGCTATTAAGAACAATTTAAACTCTTTTAAATGATACAAATAATAGTTCTCAATTCAAAAATATCAGAAAAAATTTTTTGAAAATTTTTTAAGGTCATTTAAAGGTCATGCAGGCTTAAAATAATTGATTTTTTTACAAAAAATGCGATTTTCGTTACATTTATGCCATGAAAAAGCTATTAAGAACGATTTAAACTCTTTTAATTGATGGAAATGATAGTTCTTGATTAGAAAATATCAGAAAAAATTTTTTGAAAATTTTTAAAACTCATTTAAAGGTCAAGTGAGCTTAAAATAATTGATTTTTTTACAAAAAAATGCGATTTTTATTATTTTTTTGTCATAAAAAAGCTAATAAGAACAATTTAAACTCTTGTAATTAATGGAAATATTAGTTCTTAATTAGAAAATATCGTAAAAAATTTTTGGGAGTTTATAATGTTGTGTAAAATAATTAAATTTTTAATATAGAATGTCTGTTTTTAATTTTAATTCATTGACAAATTTATTACTCAAACTTAGCACTGTTTAAGTTATTTATAATTGTACTTTTACGATAGTCTGAAAATTTTTTTCTATGATACTCAACATTTTGATACAAATTTTGTTGATCATCTTCTGTGGTGGTTAATTTTTCACACTGGGTTCCAGAGTAATTTAAGAATTTTTCAAATTGGCGTAATTTTAATCGTTATACTTTATATTTTTTCATCCCTAGACTCGTAAAAAAAATTAGTAACGTGGTTTTCCACGTAAAATTTGATACTCTACACAATGAAATTAGTCATATTTACTTTTTTTTTTTTTCATTTTACACCTAAAGAATCGAAAATAAGCTAAAAAACTTCGAAAAACGCGCCAGTAAACCTTTTCTTCACTTTAAAATATTTTAAAGCTCTGACTTAAGGCTTTAAAATAAGCTGAATCGCATTAAAAAATAATAATTCAAAGAGCAGCAGCAACTAATTTGTTATTCAAAGAGCAGCAGCAAAAAAACATGTTATTTTTTAAAAGCACAAACAAAGAAAATAAATAAATACACATAATTATTGCTGAGCTGCAAAAATATTGGCATTTGAGTTGAAAAACTAAAAAAGTTATCAAGATGATAATTTAAACTCACCTTTATTAGAAAGTACTTCAGAACTTGACTTCCCGAGCAGCCAAAACTTTTCATCCTTACTTGTAAACATTTTAAATAAAAAAAAGGAAAAAAAAAATCACTTATTTAACTTAATCCATAAATCTATGATATTATGATTACAGCCAGACACTTTCTGCAAGCACCGTAATCTCACTGTTTAAAATAAACTCAATTAAACTACGGTTTAAAACGCACCGAAATATAAGCTTACTGCAAGCACCGACTTAGTGTTAAGAACTGCACGTGATAAGCTCTGACCAGGTAAAGGAGGGGGGAGGAGGCGGGTTCACCAAACCTCACAATGGAAAAACATAAACAATCAGTTCACTAACAAATTTCTCGGAAAAATAAACAAGAATATGGAAGCACGATTTCCTACTTCGGAACTGAGTAAAGAAAAAATCAAAATATTGCTTTTGGATTTATACGCACTCCTGGGGTGACATGCTGTAAAATATTCCTTATTTTACAGCATGTTACTGCTGTAGATGAATTTTTTGGATCATGAAGTAATTAAATATATAATATAATCAACTTACTACGTCATACATGCTGACAAAAAGTAAATTTTCAATTGGATTTAAATGTTATTTACAGTTACCAATTAATGGTAAGTTGTTAAAAAAGTTTTTTTTTATATTAAATCGATAATTTCTGATTTGTAATTAGTAAAAAACTTTATCTCATACTGTTTTTATTGAAAACTATTATTTCCATCAGTTACGAGAAATTAAAATGTCAAAAATGTAATAAAAAACGCATTGTTATGTAAAAAAAATCAATTATTTTAAGCTCGCTTGACCATTAAATGGCCCTTAAAAATTTTCAAAAAATTTTTTCTGATATTTTTGAATTGAGAACTATCATTTCTATCAATTAAAAGAGTTTAAATTGTTCTTAATAGCTTTTTCATGGCAAAAAAGTAATAAAAATCGCATTTTTATGTAAAAAAATCAATTATTTTAAGCTCACATGACCTTTAAATGATCTTAAAAAATTTTCAAAAAATTTTTTCTGATATTTTCTGATCAAGAACTATCATTTCCATCAATTAAAAGAGTTTAAATCGTTCTTAATAGCTTTTTCATGGCAAAAAAGTAATAAAAATCGCATTTTTTTGTAAAAAAATCAATTATTTTAAGCTCACTTGACCTTTAAATGAGTTTTAAAAATTTTCAAAAAATTTTTTCTGATATTTTCTAATCAAGAACTATCATTTCCATCAATTAAAAGAGTTTAAATCGTTCTTAATAGCTTTTTCATGGCAAAAAAGTAATAAAAATCGCTTTTTATTGTAAAAAATCAATTATTTTAAGCCTGCATGACCTTTATATGACCTTTAAAAATTTTCAAAAAATTTTTTTCTAACTTTTGTGTCAATAAACAAAATTTTCTAGTCATTTTCGTAGCTTATATCACTCGAAAGTAACGATAAAACCTCATAATCATTTATTTTAATAACTTTACGTAAAAACTTGACCTTAAAACAAGTTTAGCGACCTCTAAATGACCTTGAAAAAATTTGAAAAAATTCATGGCTCATTTTTTTACCTTCATAAAGGTTATCCCACCATGGGCGTTTTGAAATTCGAAAAAAAATTTTTCGATGAAACGCCCTAATGCGCATTATGATCGCGATATCACGCAGTTATCACGCGGTAACTTTTAAATTTATACTTTGATTTCTATAAATGTAAATAAAAGTAAAAATATTAGTTTTTAATCTGTGGCGCGAGAAGAGCGTTAATTTTTTTTTTATTTAAAAAAATATAACATACATGATAATTAATTTTATTTGAAAAGTGAATCAATGGGGAGGATAAATAAATTTAAAAGTGTATCAATAGGGAGGATAAATAAATAAAAAAGATGGTTTTTTACTAAATGCAAGGCAGTTGAGAATCAATCTAAATTTTTTGAAGATGTTTATTAGATATTATTGAACATTTTTGCTAAGCCTGATCAAAATTGAAGTACAAAAGATAAAATAAGTTAAAGATTGCATTATTTCCATTACGCGCATGTCCGAAAAAGGTTTAATAAATTATTGATATTTAATTTCATAGAATTAAGAGATACTTTAGAAAAATTCTAAGAAAAAATTTTCACGGGTATAACCTCTAAAACTGCGGTATTCAACGGAGAGTTCAGTTTAAAAAAATGTTTTGAGATGATACTCATTGTTTTTTTAGTGATTAGGGATTACAATTTTTCTTAGTCTTAAACTGGTAAAAACCACCTGAAAAATGAAAATTTTAAAAATTCGTTCTATTATTTTTTATGTTAAGATTTAAATACTCTTTGACTTTCACAAATATAAGCTACTCAGTATAATTGTTTAAAATAATTAATAGCCAATACGCATTGTTATAAAATTTGATGTACTCTGATAAATTTTTGTACTCATCTATAAAAATAATTTTGATGTTTCAAAAATAATTGATGAATAGTTTTTTATAAATACATACATAGAAGTCAATTAAAATTTAATACTTGAATAATTTTGATTAAAGTTCATTTCAAATATTTCAAGGTAATCTGTTCACTCTTATGAAGTGAAAGTAGATATAGTTTGTCTTACTTTAAAATCATATTCAAAGAATTTATAATTGATTATTTTTATTAAAAAAAAAAAGGCATTTTTTCCCGTTGATCTTAGAAGAAAAAACAGAAATTATAAACTCAACCACAACCCTGTAAGAAATGCTAATTATGAAATAGACATTTAATGGCTATTTAAAATGTCTTCAGACTAGAAACAAGGTAACATTAATCGCTAATTTTTAGCTTGTATGAAACGATTTTTTTCCTTGTAAATGGCTATTTACTAGATTCAAAATTAATGAATATTTTTGAATACTCATACTTTGATTTTAATAGCGAAATTTATTAAAAAAAATATTAATAATAACCTCATAAAAAATCGGCATTTCATAGAATTATGACATTTCAAAAATTACCATCAAATTGTATGCAATGAAAATCACCACGTGCAATACACTGTTTTAAAGGTTATAAAAAATTTTTTACCCATTATTTCATTTTACGGTCTACTTCAATCTATGAATCACCCATTTGGGTGATTCATAGATTGAAGTAGACCGTAAAATGAAATAATTTTTGATAGCTATTTTTTGGGTATTTTTAATGGAATAAACAAAACCCATCGCTTTACTACATTAAAAATAGGAGAAAATTGGCAATTATTACCTTTTTTCTTGGACTCGGTTATTGCATATTTTAACTACCCTTTTTCTAGTTTCAGAGCCATTTTTAATATTCGCAATTCTAACTAAAACATCAAATGAAACATCATTTTAGACTTTAAGTAAGAAAAAAAATTTCAAATATCAATAGTATGATAAGATCTGGATTTGGAAGCGCGTTAGTTGGCCCTAGTAATTTAAAAATTGTATGTTTCAAAATTATATAGTTTTATATAAAATTAATAAATTCAAACATTTGTTATTCATTTTTTTTTAATACAAAAATTTTTATTTAAATTAAATTATGTGGTTTTATGGTTACTGTCAATAATTCCACATTCCAAAATTTTTCGTTTTTTTTTTTTTTTTTTTTTTTTAATAGATATTTTGAATAAATGAAAAATTTAAAATTTTGCGGTAAAAAATTTTGGGAACCGACGCGCTGGAACAGCACCTCTGTGGTGGTGTGGAAGCCTGTTTAATATGTATGTATATTAATTTAGGGGGTTGGCGAACAGAGCGAACCCCCCCCCCCCCTCCCAGCGGGCATACTTTTAATTTCCTTATTTATTAGCTCGCGTTTTTTTATTTCGATCTGTTTTTTAAATTTTCAACTATATTCAAAAAGCATTCAAACGCCGATCAGCACTCCACAGAATTTGCGTCAGATGGCTGTTGTCATTTTTTATTAAAAAATAAATTTTAATTTGTTTTCTTAATTTCTTTTTAGAAATAAATTAAAAAATTTATTCGATTTGATTTGAGCACTTCTTTCTAATATTTTACGGATTGAAAAATGATTAAATAATAAAGCAAAATTGTATATAACCTTGTAACAGGGGAAGGAATTAAACAAATAATTAGCTAGATAGCCTATATAGCAAGTCCTCTCCAATACTTACTACACCTTTCTATCCGTGTGTGTGTACGAATACCTCTCGTACACTTTCTCAAATCCGCAAGTGGAAGACGTCCTTTTCCATGCGTGTGAACAACCAGGTAACCGACCCTTTTCTCCTATAGTTTAGTAGTCTTCAAAACACGAGTGGAAAAAGGCCGTTTCCACGTCTGTAGCGAAACACGCGTGGAAAAAGGCCTCTTCCACGTCTGCTGTCGTTTCTCTGAACTCTGAAGCTGCCCAGATAGCACAAAAAGTTTTCAGAACGTTCTGGCAACGTTGCACAGAAACCATTGCAACCTTTCGTTGAAAGGTTGCTGAACGGTTTTAGAAACGTTGTGACAATCGTGTAGATCTCCGTTATTAGTTTCAAAGAAAACCTTCAATCAACGTTATGGCAACGAAGTTTGTCACCCATATTTTTTCAAAAGGTGACCACAAATTGTTCTGGCAACGTTTCTAGAACCTTATGGTAAAACGTTCCTTCAAAGTTGCTACAGAGTGTTGACAAGGTTCCAAATTACCGATTTGAATTTAAAACGTTTAAGCGAGAACCTCAAGTTTGAGTCATTTTATTAAAAATACCTATGAATTTGAGGTAGAAAAATTTTATGTTTTTAATTTTTTTTGTAAATAATTTGACCAAAATTGGTAAGAACAGCTCTCAGACTAGTCAAATCATTCAAAAATTATTGAAACGACTTTCAGTCGCTCGGCCGGAGTAATTTTTTTTTTTTTTTTTTTTTTTTTGTTTTAATGTAAACCAGGAGGGGAAATCTTCAGAAAGACACCCAAGGAGGAGTTGCTTGGGTAGTGTCGGATTCTTACCGACTAAAACCACCTCCTGGTTGTGGGTTACCAGCCTAAGGAAGCTATGAACCACTGTTGTTGAAAAGATGGTACACGGAAAAAATAAAATCCTTGCAGCGTAGCTGAATTCAGCGATATGACGATGCGAACAGTTAACGACGCTCCAACGCAGACTTTTCATCGTGGCGAGGCAAAGTCTGCGTTGGAGCGACGTAAAGTTAGCTATAGCGTGCCTTGCTTACCAACAGCTGTAGCAGAGCTCGACTCACGCTTGACGCTTGTTTACTTGTGTACTTACTCTCTGCTATCGCGGGTTTACGGCAGCATAACTATAAAAAAATGTGTTTATTGATAGTTGTAATTAATTTAAGTATTTTTTATATCAGTATTTTTATCACCCGCGATAGCAGAGAGTAAGTACACAAGTAAACAAGCGTCAAGCGTGAGTCGAGCTCTGCTACAGCTGTTGGTAAGTAAGGCACGTTATAGCTAACTTTACGTCGCTCCAACGCAGACTTTGCCTCGCCACGATGAAAAGTCTGCGTTGGAGCGTCGTTAACTGTTCGCATCGTCATATCGCTGAATTCAGCTACGCTGTAAGGATTTTATTTTTTCCGTGTAGAATGGCCTCAGTCCAAGGGTGGGAGGGACTGGGCGCTGAACACTCAGAGTGGATAGTGTGGAATAAACGACGAAGTCTTTGGAGAAACGAGGCTCAGTGAGCGAAGAAATGTACCCTCCTCTAAGGGTAGTAGAAAGAGGTGCTTGCCCGGTATGGGAGCGATTGGTGATCTTTAAAAATTACCAAGTGAAAGGATCACCACTCTCAAATGGTTTTTATGTCGAGATCGGGCTTCATCCCACCACCCAAGAAAGAAAATCCGAAAAAATTTTTCCCAGAGTAAGAATCGAACCCGCGATCCCTTGGTCGAAGTTGTATCGACCGACTAGGTGCAAGCACTTAGTCGACTGAGCCAACGTTCGACTCGGCCGGAGTAATTTTTTTTTTTTTTTTTTTTTTTTTTTATGTAAAACAGGAGGAGAAATCTTCAGAAAGACACCCAAAGAGGAGTTGCTTGGGTAGTGTCGGATTCTTACCGACTAAAACCACCTCCTGGTTGTGGGTTACCAGCCTAAGGAAGCTATGAACCACTGTTGTTGAAAAGATGGTAGAATGGCCTCAGTCCAAGGGTGGGAGGGACTGGGCGCTGAACACTCAGAGTGGATAGAGTGGAATAAACGACGAAGTCGTTTGAGAAACGAGGCTCGGTGAGCGAAGAAATGTACCCTCCTTTAAGGGTAGTAGAAAGAGGTGCTGCCCGGTATGGGAGCGATTGGTGATCTTTAAAAATTACCAAGTGAGAGGATCACCACTCTCAAATGGTTTTTATGTCGAGATCGGGCTTCATCCCACCACCCAAGAAAAAAATCCGAAAAAATTTTTCCCAGAGTGGGAATCGAACCCGCGATCCCTTGGTCGAAGTTGTATCGGCCGACTAGGTGCAAGCACTTAGCCGACTGAGCCAACGTTCGACATGACCGGAGTAACAAAATTTGGTGGGTTATATATCCACAGCTTGTTACTTTGCTGAGAGCTCAGTTCTAACGGTAAGCCACCTAGCGGATGGGACCCAAAACTACTCATTTCGCGTTAGCAGTCGTTAGATCTTAAAAAGCATTTAAAGTTTTTAAATATGGGTCAAAATAATACTTTTTTAAAAAACCGTCCGCACGAGGTTCACCGATTTTATTGCAATTTTTTTTGGCAAAAGTACTATTTAATAGAAGACTTTTGCCACAAACTAGAGGTCTCTATCTTATTTCTGCTTGGTGCTAGATTTTTTCAAAGATTGAAAAATGGCCTATTTTTAAGCTGTTTTGAGCAATTTTAAGGTATTTTTCGAAAAATTCTAACTTTTGATCAAAATGAGATAGAGACCTCTAGTTTGCGGCAAAATTTTGTTCAAAATAAGTTCTCGTTTGTAAAAATATTTTGACAACATAGTTTGGTTATTTTTATAATAATACAGTCCTACACAGATATTGCTATTTTTGCTCATTTGCAGGTATCTTCAAACGACCGTAGCTTTTTCTAGGCTAAATTTTTGTGCATATTAAAAAATTATTTAATTTTTTTTATGAAACAACAAAAATTTTGCAACCAACCGGAACCCTGTACGATCTTCCGCTTCCAAGATACAGCTGTTTAAAGTTGTCAAAAAACACAAAAAACGCATTTTTTACGATTTTCACACGCATTTTCGAACGGTTTCGACCTTTTTTTTTCTCTCAAAAATATGTGGAATCTTCTCTTCATATGTTTCCAAACAAGCTCCCATAGTAATTGTAGTGCGGATTTGGGGCTTTAGTTCATTCCAAAGCATACACTTTTGACACATTTTATGTGCTAAACTAGTGTTTTTTTAACAATATACACGCTACATTTAACTTTTTCGTTCATTATAGATGTTTTGAAATTATTTTTTGACTAAAAACTATTCAAATTCCAGACAAAATTAGGTCACCTGCTTTGAAAAAATTGATACTCAACGAAATATTGATCTCAATGTCAAAATGATATACTACTTTTATTCATTTTTTGAGTTTTTTGATTCGTTAAAAATCTATGTTCAAATATTGCAAATAATATACCACTTGTTTATTTTTTTTTTTTTATTTTTGAAATTACAAATAATTGATCATAGTTTATCAATTGTTCTGATAAAACAATCATGGATTACTATTGCTTACTCTGAAAAAAATGAGTCCAAATTAAAAATGTTATTTTTTGAATTCTATGAAGAATGCAACAATCTACCAATCTACATTCTACTTATAATTATGTCCTTTTATGAAAAAGAGAATAAGAGATTTGATTAGATAGTCGAGTCGATATATCGAATCGAAACTTGATCTTTGATTCTTGGAGCAAGAGCGCCGCCTTAAAGGCCTCTCAAAAGTGTGAACCAGCTGGACGTGCCAAATTTGAAATCTTCAGGCATGCCTGATTTGATTTTTTTTTTTTTTTTTTTTTATTTTTTAATTAATAAAGTGAGTAACGAAATTTAAATTTTTCATAGCCAAATATGCGGACAAGCTTACAACCGCATAACTCTAGTCGTAGTGAATAACAAATAATTCACTTTAGTAAAAATAATTAATTTTTTTTAATAAACCAATAAGGCAACAAGCTACAACCCCATAACTTTGGGCATGGCTAAAAAAAATGTTAATATTTTTAATAAACAAATAAGGCGATGAGCTACAACCTCATAACCTTGGGCATGGGTAAAAAAAATGTAAATATTTTTAATAAACAAATAAGGCGATGAGCTACAACCTCATAACCTTGGGCATGGCTAAAAAAAATATTAATATTTTTAATAAACAAATAAGGCGATGAGCTACAATCCCATAACACTGGACAGAATGAATGAAAATAATTAAATTTTCTAATAAACAAATAAGCCGATGAGCTACAACCCCATAACCTTGGGCATGGCTGAAAAAAATGTTAATATTTTTAATAAACCAACAAGGCGATAAGCTACAACCCCATGACGGTTGGCGTAGCGAATGAAAAATAATTAATTTTTTTAATAAACAAATAAGCCGATGAGCCACAACCCCATAACATTGGGCGTAGTGAATGAAAAATAATTAATTTTTTTAATAAACAAATGAGCCGATGAGCTACCACTCCATAACATTGGGCGCAGCGAATATAAAATATGTAAATATTTAAATAAACAACTAAGCAAACAAGTTTACCACCCCATAACCTTGTACATGGATAAAAAAAATTTTTGAGCTATGCCCAATGTTATGGGGTTGCAGCTAATCGGCTTATTTGCTTATTAAAAAATTTAATTATTTCTCATTCACTCAGCCCAGTGTTATGGGGTTGTAGCTCATCGCCTTATTTGTTTATTAAAAATATTAATATTTTTTTTAGCCGTGCCCAAGGTTATGAGGTTGTAGCTCATCGCGTTATTTGTTTATTAAAAATATTAACATTTTTTTTAGACATGCTCAAGGCTATGAGGTTGTAACTTATCACCTTATTTGTTTATTAAAAATATTAACATTTTTTTCAGCCATGCGCTAGGTTATGGTGTTGTAGCTTATCGGCTTATTTGTTTATAAAAAAAAATTAATTATTTTTACTAAGTACGCCCAGTGTTTTGGAGTTGTAGCTTATCGGCTTATTTGTTTATTACAAAAGTTAATTATTTGTTATTCACCACGCCTAGGGTTATGGAGTTGTAAGCTTGTCCGCTTATTTGTCTATTAAAAATTTAAATTTCGTTACTCACTTTATTAATTTAAAAAAAAAACACAAAATTCAAATCAAGCATGCCTGAAGATTTTAAATTTGGCGTGTCTGGCTGGTTCAGACTTTTGAGAGGCCTTTAAGGCGGCGCTCTTGCTCTAAGAATCAAAGATCAAGTTTCGATTCGATATATCGACTCGACTATCTAATCAAATCTCTTATTCTCTTTTTCATAAGTGGACATAATTATAAGTAGAATGTAGATTGGTAGATTGTTGCATGCTTCATAGAATTCAAAAAATAACATTTTTAATTTGGACTCATTTTTTTCAGAGTAAGCAATAGTAATCCATGATTGTTTTATCAGAATAATTGATAAACTATGATCAATTATTTGTAATTTCAAAAATAGAAAAAAATAAATAAACAAGTGGTATATTATTTACAATATTTGAACATGAATTTTTAACGAATCAAAAAACTAAAAAACTGAATAAAAGTAGTATATCATTTTGATATTGAGATCAATATTTCGTTGAGTATCAATTTTTTCAAAGCAGGTGACCTAATTTTGGCTGGAATTTGAATAGTTTTTAGTCAAAAAATAATTTCAAAACATCTATAATGAACGAAAAAGTTAAATGTAGCGTGTATATTGATAAAAAAACACTAGTTTAGCACATAAAATGTGTCAAAAGTGTATGCTTTGGAATCAACTAAAACCCCAAATCCGCACTACAATTACTATGGGAGCTTGTTTGGAAATATATGAAGAGAAGACTCCACATATTTTTGAGAGAAAAAAAAAGGTCGAAACCGTTCGAAAATGCGTGTGAAAATCGTAAAAAATGCGTTTTTTGTGTTTTTTGACAACTTTAAACAGCTGTATCTTGGAAGCGGAAGATCGTACAGGGTTCCGGTTGGTTGCAAAATTTTTGTTTTTTCATAAAAAAAATTAAATAATTTTTTAATATGCACAAAAATTTAGCCTAGAAAAAGCTACGGTCGTTTGAAGATACCTGCAAATGAGCAAAAATAGCAATATCTGTGTAGGACTGTATTATTATAAAAATAACCAAACTATGTTGTCAAAATATTTTTACAAAAAAGAACTTATTTTGAACAAAATTTTGCCGCAAACTAGAGGTCTCTATCTCATTTTGATCAAAAGTTAGAATTTTTCGAAAAATACCTTAAAATTGCTCAAAACAGCTTAAAAATAGGCCATTTTTCAATCTTTGAAAAAATCTAGCACCAAGCAGAAATAAGATAGAGACCTCTAGTTTGTGGCAAAAGTCTTCTATTAAATAGTACTTTTGCCAAAAAAAATTGCAATAAAATCGGTGAACCTCGTGCGGACGGTTTTTTAAAAAAGTATTATTTTGACCCATATACATGTTAAAAACATATTTAGTTTTTAGCTCTTAATTTTAATTTTAATTTTTAGCTATTAATAAATTGACGATATTAAAAAGAAAAAATTAAAAAAAAAAAGGGAGGTTTAATTTTTTTTTTTTCATGAAAATGTAAACTAAAAAATTTTTAAATATTCATAAATAAATAAATAAACAAATAAATATGTGAAAATATTTGTTTAAGTTTATGATAGTTAAATAAATGAAATTTTATAATCAAGCCCCGAAGGGGCACAACTTAAATATTAGTTCTAATCCATCGTCTCTAACGTTAACTGTGGTTTGGTGGCTAAAGTCACCGCTCTCTATTTTGCCGTCTCAGGTTCGATTCTATGTGCTTTTTTTTTTTTTTTTTAATAAATTATACGCTCTTTAGGTGTTTTCAAGGACATTTTCTAACTTTTAAAAATTTTTATTAATAAATGCATTAGTACACTTATTTTTAAAATTTTTAATTTTTTAATAACTTAATCGAGGATAAATGAATGAAAAAAATAATTTTTTCAGGGGAATATTTTTATTTTGGTAATAAATTTTAATAAATATAAGAAAATATTTGATCAAGTTTATTATAGTTAAATAAATGAAATTTCATAAACAAGCCCCGAAGGGGCACAACTTAAATATTAGTTCTAATCCATGAACCCTAACGATAATGTGTAGTTTGGTGGCTAGAGTCACCGCTCTCTATTTTGCCGTCACAGGTTCGAATCTTTGTGTTTTTTTTTGGCTGGCTCGTAAAAGTGTATCTTCGGTGCGGCGCCTCGAAGCTCACCAGTATAAAACCATATTTTTACATGTTTGAGCGCTCGTAGCAAAAGATCTAAGCGTCTGATCAAAAAATTACTCAGATGACTTTCGCCTTATTTTTGGTCAAATAATTGAATGCCGTTATTAGTTTATAAAAATGTAAATTTTTTTACGAATTTGTTTAAATAAATAATGTTTAAACAACGAAAATTGAAAAAAGAAAAAACACGTATCTACTATTTTTTCATGAGACAGGTTTTCCAACATTTAGTTTTTTTATATCACGTTTGATTTTTCCATGGGCGGTAATGGGTTAATGGACCGCCAAGCGCTTCAACCCCATTACGCTCGGCGTCCGAGTTTTTATTATTACATAATTTAATAAATAAATTAATAAACCACCAAGCTCTACAACCACATAATGCTAGGCATCCGAGTTTTTTTAATAAATGAACTAATAAATAAATTAACAGAACGCCAAGCACTACAACCCAATAACGCTGGGCGTTGGAGTTTTTCTAGTAAATAAATTAAAAAAAAAATTAACAAACTGCCAAGCTCTACAACCACATAACGCTAGGCATCCAAGTTTTTTAAATAAATGAACTCATAAATAAATTAACAAAACGCCAAACACTACAACTCCATAACGCTGGTCGTCTAATTTTTTTTTAATAAATAAACAAATATATCAATAAACCATCGAACAATACAACCCCCTACACTGGGCTTCCAAATTTTTCTAATAAATAAATTAATAAATCGCCAAGCGCTGCAACCCCATAACGCTGGGCGTCCGTGCTTTTTTTTAAAATAAATTAACTATCCGCAAGGCAATAAAACCCCATAACGCTGGAAGTACGAGTTTTTTTTTTTTTTTTTTTTTTATAAATTAACTAACCACCAAGCAATAAAACCCCATAACGCGGGACGTCTGAGTTTTCCTAATGAATAAATTAATAAATAAACTAACGAACCGTAGGGCATATCACCCCATAACACTGGACATCCGAGTTTTTCTAATAAATAAATTAATAAAAAAACTAACGAACCGCAGGGCATATCAACCCCATAACACTGGGCGTCCGAGTTTTTCTAATAAATAAATTAATATATAAATTATCAAACTGCCAAGCTCTACAATCACATAACGCTAGGCATCCAAGTTTTTTAAATAAATGAACTAATAAATAAATTAACAAAATGCCAAGCACTACAACCCCACAACGCTGGGCGACCGAGTTTTTTTAATAAATAAATAAATGTATAAACGAACCACCAAACAATACAACCCCATAACACTGGGCATCCAAGTTTTACTAATAAATAAATTAATAAACTGCCATGCGCTACAACCCCATAACACTGGGCGTCCGAGCTTTTCAAACAAATAAATTGATAAACCGCCAACCGCTACAGCCCCATAACGTTGGACGTCCGAGTTTGCTAAAAAAAAAATTAATAAATAAATTAACAAACATCCATGCCCTACAATCCCATTACGCTCAGTGTCCGAGTTTTTTTTATTACATAATTTAATAAATAAATTAATAAGCTGCCAACCGCTACAACCTCATAACGCTGGACGACTGAGTTTTTTTTTTAAATAAATTAACTAACCACCAAGCACTAAAACCCCATGAAGCTGGGCGTCCGAGTTTTTTTAAATAAATAAATAAATGTATAAATGAACCACCAAACAATACAACCCCATAACACTGGGCATCCAAGTTTTACTAATAAATAAATTAATAAACTGCCATGCGCTACAACCCCATAACACTGGGCGTCCGAGTTTTTCAATTAAATAAATTGATAAACCGCCAAGCGCTTCAGCCCCATAACGTTGGATATCCGAGTTATTTTTTTTAATTAATTAACTAACTGCCAAGGACTAAAACCATATAACGCTGGACGTCTGAGTTTTCTAAAAAAAAAAATTAATAAATAAATTATCAAACTGCCGTGCCCTACAATCCCATTACGCTCGGCGTCCGAGTATTTTTTTTATTACATAATTCAATAAATAAATTAACTAACTGCCAAGCACTAAAACTCCATAACGCTGTGCGTCCGAGTTTTTCAAATAAATAAATTGATAAACCGCCAAGCGCTAACCCCATAACGTTGGACGTCCGAGTTTTTTTTTTTTTAAATAAATTAACTAACCGCCAAGCACTAAAACCCCATATTATTGTGCGTCCGAGGTTTTCTAATAAATAAATATTAATTGATTCATTAAAAAAAACTCGGACGTCCAGCGTTATGGGGTTGCAGTGCCTGGCAGTTTGTTAGTTTATTTATTATTTAAAATATTTAAAAAAATCTGACGTCCAGCGTTTTGGAGTTGTAGCGCTTGGCGGTTTATTAATTTATTTATAAGAAGAATTTGGAAGCACAGCGTTATGGGGTTTAAGTGCTTGGCGGATAAGTAATTAATTTAAAAAAAAAAAAAAAAAAAAAAAAAAACTCGAACGTCCTGCGTTCGAAAGCTCGGACGCCCAGCTTCATGGGGTTTTAGTGCTTGGTGGTTAGCTAATTTATTTTAAAAAAAACTCGGACACCCAGCGTTATGGGGTTGTGGCGCTTGGCAGTTTATTAATTTATTTATTAATTTATTCATTAAAAAAACACTTGAACGCCCTGCGTTATGGAGTCGTACTGCTGGACAGTTTATTAATTTATTTATTGATATATTTATCAAAAAAAATCTCGGACGTCCAGCGTTATGGAGTTTCAGTGCTTGACGGTTAGATAATTTATTTAAAAAAAAGAAACCGGACGTCCATTGTTATGGGGTTACAACGCTTGACGGCTTATTAATTTATTTATTAGTAAAACTCAGATGCCCAGTGTTATGGGGTTGTAATGTTAGGTAGTTCATTTATATATGATTTTATTTATTAAAAAAAACTTCGACGCACAGCTATATGGAGTTTTAGTGCTTTGTGATTAGTTAATTTATTTAAAAAAAAAAAAAAAAAAAAAACCAGAACGCCCAGCGTTATGGGGTTGTACTGTATGGTGGCTCATTTAGTTATTTATTTATTAAAAAAAAAAAACTTAGACGTCTAGCGTCATGGAGTTTTTGGTCTTGACGGTTAGTTAATTTATTTTAAACAAAACTACTCGGACGTCCAGAGTTATGGGGTTGTAGCGCTTGGCAGTTTGTTAATTTATTTATTAATTTATTTAATAGAAAAACTCGGACGCCCAGTGTTATGGGGTTGATATACCCTGCGGTTCATGAGTTTATTTATTAATTACTTTATTAGAAAAACTCGGATGTCCTGCGTTATGGGGTATTATTGCTTGGCGGTTAGTTAATTTATAAAAAAAAAAAAAAAAAAAAAAAAAAAAAAAAAAAAAAAAAAAACCTCGGACTTCCAGCGTTATGGGGTTTTATTGCTTGATGGATAGTTAATTTATTTAAAAAAAAAAGCTCGGACATCCAGCTTTATGGGGTTGTAGCGCTTGGCTGTTTATCAATTTATTTATTTAAAAAACTCAGATGCTCAGCGTTATGGGGTTTTATTGCTTGGCGGTTAGTTACTTTATTAAAAAAAAAAAAAAACTCGGACGTCCAGCGTTATGGGGTTTCAGTGCTTGGCGATTGATTAATTTATTTATTAGAAAAATTCGGATGTCCAGTGTAGGGGGTTGTATTGTTCAGTGGTTCATTGTAATATTTGTTCATTTATTTAAAAAAAATCGGACGCCCAGCGTTATGGAGTTGTAGTGCTTGGCGTTTTGTTAATTTATTTATGAGTTCATTTATTTAAAAAACTTGGATGCCTAGCGTTATGTGGTTGTAGAGCTTGGCAGTTTGTTAATTTTTTTTTAAATTTATTTACTAGAAAAACTCCAACGCCCAGCGTTATTGGGTTGTAGTGCTTGGCGTTCTGTTAATTTATTTATTAGTTCATTTATTAAAAAAACTCGGATGCCTAGCATTATGTGGTTGTAGAGCTTGGTGGTTTATTAATTTATTTAATAAATTATGTAATAATAAAAACTCGGACGCCGAGCGTAATGGGGTTGAAGCGCTTGGCGGTCCATTAACCCATTACCGCCCATGGAAAAATCAAACGTGATATAAAAAAACTAACTGTTGGAAAACCTGTCTCATAAAAAAATAGTAGATACGTGTTTTTTCTTTTTTCAATTTTCGTTGTTTAAACATTATTTATTTAAACAAATTCGTAAAAAAATTTACATTTTTATAAACTAATAACGGCATTCAATTATTTGACCAAAAATAAGGCGAAAGTCATCTGAGTAATTTTTTGATCAGACGCTTAGATCTTTTGCTACGAGCGCTCAAACATGTAAAAATATGGTTTTATACTGGTGAGCTTCGAGGCGCCGCACCGAAGATACACTTTTACGAGCCAGAGCTCACCACTATAAAACCATATTTTTACATGTTTGAGCGCTCGTAGCAAAAGATCTAAGCGTCTGATCAAAAAATTACTTAGATGACTTTCACCTTATTTTTGGTCAAAGAATCGAATGCCGTTATTAGTTTATAAAAATTTAAAATTTTTTCCGAATTTGTTTAAATAAAAAATGTTTAAACAATGAAAATTGAAAAAAGAAAAAATACGTATCTACTATTTTTTCATGAGACAGGTTTTCCAACAGTTAGATTTTTTATATCACTTTTGATTTTTCCATGGGCGGTAATGGGTTAATTTATTTATTTTAAAAAACCCGGATGCCCAGCGTTATTAGGTCGTCTAGCTTTGTTTGTTTGTTTATTTAATTTTTGATTGTTCATAAAAAACTTTTACGCCCTGCGTTATTGATTTGTTTTTTTTTAATCTATTTATTTATTTATTTAAAAAAAAAAATAAATAAATTAAAAATAATAAAAACGAAAACACGAATGACCAGCGTTGTTGGGTTGTCTTGCTTGGGGTTTATTTATTAATTTAATTATTGATTATTTTAATCTCAATGCCCAGGGTTTTTGGGTTGTTAAGTTTGGGGGATTATTTATTCACTTATTTATTCATTTATTTATTTATTGAACCCAGCCGCCCAAGGTTTTGTGTGTTATTTGTTTGCCTGATCTTCGCCGGAAGATTTTTAAATTTCTCGGTACCCCCTGGGCCGGGATTGGACACACTGGTCATAGAGTCTATATATTCAAGATACCAAGAAGAGGGGGGCATTTTAAGTACAGTCACTTTATTTTTGATTGTTCATAAAAAACTTTTACGCCCTGCGTTATTGATTTGGTTTTTTTTGGTTTATTTATTTATTTATTTAAAAATAAAAAAATAAATAAAAAAAAACGAAAACACGAATGACCAGCGTTGTTGGGTTGTCTTGCTTGGGGTTCATTTATTCATTTAATTATTGATTATTTTAATCTCAATGCCCAGGGTTTTTGGGTTGTTAAGTTTGGGGGATTATTTATTTACTTATTTATTCATTTATTTATTTATTGAACCCAGCCGCCCAAGGTTTTGTGTGTTATTTGTTTGCCTGATCTTCGCCGGAAGATTTTTAAATTTCTCGGTACCCCCTGGGCCGGGATCGGACACACTGGTCACAGAGTCTATTCATTCAACATACCAAGGAGAGGGGGGGCATTTTAAGTACAGTTACTTTATTTTTGAATAAATATTTTCTTTTATTTCAATGAAAATGGATTACTAATTGCTTGATTAGAAACGTTATTTGTTGATCTTTATGAAGAATAATAATGAATCTGTTCATTTATTGTTAGGAAAATTTATTATCAAAATAAAAAAATGCCCCTGAAAAAAGTATTTTTTTTCATTCATTTATCCTCCACAAGGTTATTAAAAAATTAAAATTTTTAAAAATAAGTGTACCGATGCATTTATTTATAACAATTTTAATAGTTAGAAAATGTCCTTAAAAACACCTAAAGAGCGTATAATTTATTAAAAAAAAAAAAAAAGCACAAAGAATCGAACCTGAGACGGCGGTGACTTTAGCCACCAAACCACAGTTAACATTAGAGATGATGGATTAGAACTAATATTTAAGTTGTGCCCCTTCGGGGCTTGATTATAAAATTTCATTTATTTAACTATAATAAACTTAAACAAATATTTTCACATATTTATTTGTTTATTTGTTTATTTATGAATATTTAAAAATTTTTTAGTTTGCATTTTCATGAATAAAAAAAAATTAAACCTCCCTTTTTTTTTAGTTTTTTTTCTTTTTAATATCGTCAATTTATTACTAGCTAAAAATTAAAATTATAATTAAGAGCTAAAAACTAAGTATGTTTTTAACATGTATATTTAAAAACTTTAAATGCTTTTTAAGATCTAACGACTGCTAACGCGAAATGAGTAGTTTTGGGTCCCATCCGCTAGGTGGCTTACCGTTAGAACTGAGCTCTCAGCAAAGTAACAAGCTGTGGATATATAACCCACCAAATTTTGTTGCACCAGCCGAGCGACTGAAAGTCGTTTCAATAATTTTTGAATGATTAGACTAGCCTGAGAGCTGTTCTTACTAATTTTGATCGAATTATTTACAAAAAAAATTAAAAACATAAAATTTTTCTACCTCAAATTCATAGGTATTTTTAATTAAATGACTCAAACTTGAGGTTCTCGCTTAAACGTTTTAAATTCAAATCGGTAATTTGGAACCTTGTCAACACTCTGTAGCAACTTTGAAGGAACGTTTTACCATAAGGTTCTAGAAACGTTGCCAGAACAATTTGTGGTCACCTTTTGAAAAAATATGGTTGACAAACTTCGTTGCCATAACGTTGATTGAAGGTTTTATTTGAAACTAATAACGGAGATCTACACAATTGTCACAACGTTTCTAAAACCGTTCAGCAACCTTTCAACGAAAGGTTGCAATGGTTTCTGTGCAAGGTTGCCAGAACGTTCTGAAAACTTTTTGTGCTATCTGGGTGTTTACGAAAGAACAGCAGAAAGAAGAACCGAAGTAATATATATAGGTATATTTCATGGGAAATGCATAGTGTACAGTGTCGTAAGCAACACAATTAGGCATTTTCTTTGTTAATTTTTACGACTTTAAAACCAATGAGAGGTCAAGTGTCAAATTTCACCCTCACTATGCCCGACTTATCGCCGTCCGGCCGCCGGCGGGAGGACACATGGATGCCGCTCCGCTCTGTCACCTCTCGTCAATGAATTATAGAAAAATGCATTGAAATTCAGCGAATTTGAGAAAGCACAGTCCTGTGCATGTAAGTGAACCGCGTCGGCCCCACTCGAGTAGGACATAGTTGAAAATTTAAAAAATAGATCGAAATAAAAAAACGCGAGCTAATAAATAAGGAAATTCAAAGTATGCACGCTGGGGGGGGGGGGGGGTTCGCTCTGTTCGCCAACCCCCTAAATTAATATACATACATACAGTAGTGATCAAAATTATAAGGCACCCCCTAAAATTCGCCTGTTTCAAGTTAATATTTTGACTTTGTGCATGCCTGCACGTGTTTAAATATTTCAGTAATCATCTCTAAAATTTTTTTTGTTCAAAACAAGTTCAGTACTTGAAAAAAAACGTTTACTTTATATTAATTCGTCTTTCCAATCAATTTTTATCCTCTTTGAAGCTTAAAATGACTTTTTTTAAAAAACAGCTAAATTTAGTTCTTTTATGATCTAGATAGTGTTCTGTAAAATTTCTATAAACACCTAAGTGAAATAATATATTTTTTTTCGCGTTTCTCCGATTTTCAAGTTTATCGAAAAAAATTTTCAAGCTGATTAATAGAAAAATGTTCAAGCCACAAAGAAAAAATACATTTTTTTAAACTTGAAAAAACATTGATTTTTTGTACTTTTACATTGTTTTTCGCTTAAATTTGCTTTTTTTTATTAATGCTACTAAAAAATTAATACTATTACTTTTATTAGATTAGTGGTTGACTAATGACTTTGATGAAGCAGTATCATTTTGAACATTATGATTAACTATTGGTAAAATTGTTGGACAAGTTTCAACAGAAGTAGTAATAGATGCCAAATTCTACATTGTAATAGCAGTTGCGCATGGATTAGAATTTGAACAATCAGGAGCTAGGATGGCATTCATTATTTGATTACCAACTTTTTTCTTATTAAGTAATGATTGATCATGATAACCTCTGGCCACTGCAGCTGATTTCCATTTTCCAAAATTCATAAGCTCTGATTCACTAGCTCCACTTTCAACATAA
The DNA here is from genome assembly GCA_038277355.1 of Encarsia formosa. Classification (NCBI taxonomy): domain Eukaryota; kingdom Metazoa; phylum Arthropoda; class Insecta; order Hymenoptera; family Aphelinidae; genus Encarsia; species Encarsia formosa. The sequence continues at coordinate 19,043,329 of CM076185.1, read as the reverse complement.
ATTGTGGCAGAAGTACGCCTTATACTATGACTTGTATATTTCTCCAAATCCGGTAACTTGAGAAATGTTGCCACAATTTTTGGAACAACTCCAACAGAATTGATATCAACAGGCTGCTGGATAAATTTATTAGTTTTTCCTTTACGGTAGTTCAAAAAAAAGCGATCAGTCTTTAAAGTTGCAGGTCTAACTGACAAATATTGTTTGGATTTGATAAAGGCAATCAGTCGATTATAATTTCCAATATCAAGCTTATCATATGCTTGAATGCAAGCCTTAAGCATAGAAAAATAAGCCCATAGTGTCGACGAACAATATTTTTTGGATAACTGATTAAAATACACAAGTAATACGTCTTCACTAAAAGAATTACGAATATTATTTTCTTTTCGCCAATCTTTGAAGTCATTATATCGTTTTGTATATAATTGCTTAGATTTTTGAGGCAACAAATTTAACGAAATAATGTTTGCAGCTTCCATCACTTCGAGAGGAATAAATTCTTCTCCATCATCATCTTCCTCGTTGTCCGTATTACCAGGATTAATAAATAAATCCATGATTTATTGAGTTAAAAACAATAAAACTGCGTTGCACATGCAATTGCGTCGTAATTGCCTTCAATTGCGTATAAGCACACTCTCTCTTCAGCGAGGCAACAACAATGAACAAAGGCTAGCGCTAGCCACGCTAACTAGGTCGCGCCACCTATCACACCAAAAATCCCTAAATGTATTGTACAGTAATATTTAGCAGCTAAAACCAAAGTACCCATGCTAGTAGAAGTAACTAACATGATCTAAACCTGTACTCTAACCTCACTATCTAAAAATTAGAAAGTTTAGTCAAATTTAATCAAAAAATTTGCAATTTGAACGCATTTTCGGGTACTCGTAATATAAAATAGTATACATAATACGTGCGTAAACTGCATTGTTCACACACTTGTGCTATTGGCGTCGGCAAAGCCGACGCCAGCACGCGTGCGTGAATGATGCATTTTACGCACTTATTATATAATATACTATAAAAACCGAAGATTCGTTTTTTGAGTAAACGTGGTTTGAAAAAAATTCGTACTTTTTAGTTTTTCCAGAATACCTCGAAAATAAGGGCTTGGATTTTAAATCTAAAAATTTAATTTAAAAATAGAGCAAAAAACGAGCAATTAAAAAAAAATAAAAGCGCCCAAAAAGAATGATGTTATGGTCATTTAAAGATTTCAGTCTCCTTTTTACTAACAAAAAACCTTTTTTGATAAAAAAACTTCTATAGTTCGGAAAATCGAAAAAGAACATTATACAAATAATATGTCAGATTTAAAAATGAGCTATAAAATTTTTAAATACAAATTTTATGTATAAAAATAGATTTTATTACAGGAAAAATTTATTAAACGGTTTTTTTTAGACTAACTGCGGATCGTCAATGAAAAATAGCAAATGCCATCTGCGAATTATTCAATACTGGAAAAGTTCAACTTTGGTTCGGAAAGGGTTTCATCATAGAAGGAACACTGGCTCTAAAATCGAGTAAAAATAATTAAAAAAAAAAGTTCTGACAGAGTCAACACGACAGGCGTACAAGGCTCACTTGAAAAAAAAAAGAAAAACTTCGAAAATTTGCGAATCTCTTCACCGCCCCAGCTGTATTGAATCGTAAAGAAGGTATTAACTGAACAAGATTATAACTAACTTGACAAATCTTTTTTGAATATTTAAGTTTTAGAAAAATACATTATGTAACTCATATTTTAAAAATTTATTATATAAAATGTTTTAATATTTTTAGTTGAACCTGCTATGGAACCAATTCATTTCAATACCGAGATTTTGGAGAATGAACTTGATAAACATGCAGATAAAATCAGAATTAGTATTATAAAACAAACTTGGTAAGACTCTTACACGTACAGATTATTGAAGCACACACAAAAAGGAGTAGCTTTTCTCAATAAATTAAAAATTCTAAAAATTCTTCAGAGTGGATTGTGCACATATTTTGGAATATATTTTTATTTACTGTATTTATATTATTATAAAATAACTAAATAACTGAATTCTTTCAGGTTGCGTTTGATTTTAATAAAAAATATCATGAAGTATAAAAAGGTTTTGATCTAAAAAAAATTCTAACTGAAATATCGGTGCATATGTTATTTGTATTTAAAAAAAAAAAACATTGTCTTGAAAACGCTTTTATCGAAAACCCCTCTGATTGGTCAAACCTTAATTTAGATTTTACTAAACCAAAAGAAATTTTTACCAAAGTAAATCCAGCACCTTTGAACTCTCGTTAGTAACTTATTGGAAGATATCTATGATAAAATTATTTATTCAAATAATCCTAAGATAAAAGAGAGAACCCAAAAAGAATGTCAGCATTTTATTCGTGATGTGATTGGTTGAAGGACAAAATTTAAAATTTAAATTTTTATTTTTAATTTTTATATTACATCAATTAAAACACTTGGAGAATATATTTGATAAAAAATAATTATGTAATCAAGAGTTCAAAATTATCCGATTAAAATCATGGAAATAATAATAATTAGTGAATAAACAAAACCGATGAATCTTTAAATAAAGTAAAATAAATCTTTAAATAAATCTTTGTATGAAAGTTAAAATAAACTCTGAACGTAGCGCAAAGGTAAAGAGTATATATAACTTATTGTAGGTTAATTTAGATGAAGCTTCGACAAAATTTGTTTTAGATAATGTAATACAATTGCGCATGCTTGCGCGCTGAGAGAGACTAGTTAATTTTATTTCCAGAAAGTCAATGTAATATTTCCTTGATTTGCCTATTAACTTATTAGCTTATAAAGTACACATTCTGGACCTCCAATGTAAGTGGTGAATACAATCCCAAACTTGCGTGTTTTTATAAATGTAGAAAAAAATGTACAGTTATTATGTAAGCTTTGATTGGGATTTTTTTAAATATTAATGAACTGGTTTTTGTCGGAACATGCAGGACTGCAGGATCAGAAAAGAATGTAAAAGATAATTATGAGACTTAAAAAGTGAAAATAGTACAGTCGTTTATAGTTTGTTTTGGGGCCATAAATAGCCTTAGTTGCAATCACGTCGTGATTGACACGTATCATTCCGACTTTACAGATATTTTTAGTGCCTTACACTTTTTATTGAAAGCATTTTTTGATTTATCGATCGCTTATCTTCTTGGATGTCCGCAATTACAGATTTTTTTTTCAAAGATAAATTTATGCTATGAATAAAGAAAGAAACTGTACTTCGAAACGAGGAAGAGACGAGTTATACGACGAAATAGATAAACTTAATAACGTAAAGAAGCGTAGATCGTTTTTGTTGCGATTTTAAAAATATCGAATATTATGTGAAAAATATTGTTTTTTCATGATTTTCTGTAAATTTTTTTTGTACTTTTAAATAAACTAAATGAAACTAAGGTAGTTGTACCTATTATGGCCCCCCTAAGCGAGAATCGACGTTGTGGCGAATCAAATCAATATTTTTGGACGTGTAAGGTCTCATTTTAAAGGTTAATTTAAGAGATTTAAAATGAGACCTTAGGCGTTTGGTTTTGATCCATGAGCTTGAAATGCCAGAGGATTTGCCAAAACACGTTTTTTTAAGACACCAAAAACTTGTGTACCTAATATGGCCCCCTGGAAGTAATTTATTAAGGATGATACTGCATGACTACGTGAGTCAAAACACTTCACCAATGTATTTTAAATGGTAAGAATTCAAATCAAATCAAAATCCAACTTTGAGACTTGAAACAATTTTAGTTATATTAAGAATTACTGACTGAATCTTTTCCGGCAAAAAAAAAATACCTTCCTGAACTTATTACAGAAAAAACAAAGTTGAAAGTTCGATGATCTTATGCACGGCCAGCATATATACCTCTGTGTTTAACCTCAAAAACTTTGAACTCAATTTTCTCAATAATAAGTTTGGAAAGGTAAATTTTTTGTTTCAGGAAAAAATTTGTCAACTCTTTCTGTACATAACTGTATGATCTGGAGTCTTAAGGTAGTTCAAGCGCGACAGTCGGAGGTAAAAGTTTAGCATGTTTGTCTTCTTGTTCGCAGATACAGTATTGTAGGTAGTAGAAATTAATTTTTGAGGTAGACGGTCCCTTTAAGTCCCTCCCCTCACAAACACATAGACCAAATTTTCTATTAGTGCAGACGCATACAACTCAGCTATAATGAGAGAGCCACACGGTCAGCAGCGGCCCCCACTCCGCTGCTCTCTCTCCTTCCATAAGTCCCCGAGACGTTGGCGGATATAATTTTAAAAACTTTACACTTAATTGACTAACATACGGCGTGGGCAGTTTTTGATTTTTTTTCACGGATCTATTTCCTAGATATTCATTAACAATATACTAAATTTTTAGAAAAATTGTAAGAAAACTATGGCTGTTATTGACCAAAGTTTGATCCAAAAATATCTTTTTTCTTCGTCGATCCGTGCGCTCAAAACAAAAAGTGTCAACTTTAGGGTTCAATATCTCCCATATGGCGTGGGCAATCTGTCTGAATTTTTGCAGAGACATTACTTAGTGACTTCAGAATGCGTGTTTCAAATTTCAAAAAAATCGTAAGAAAATCAAAATCACGCTTGAACTACCTTAACGTTGGAATTCAATTTTTCATCTATAGAAATGCAGTATCATCCTTAATTGTGATTGGTTCCTATTTTTTAAATCAATTAGGATATGAGATCAAAAAAACTTCAAAATTTTTATTATTTTAAAAATGATTTATTTAAAAATTGAGCCTTTTTTTCAATGTTTTTGAAAGCTTTGCAACCACACGGAGAGAAAAAATACAGAAATTTACTGTGTAAGTCGCGCACGAAATTTGTGCTTCAGGTAGCGCGTGAATTTTGTGTTAGCGCACAGAAAAAATCTTAAGCCGTACAGTACGCGAGCCAATCAGAACCACGCGCTCCCGATTGTTCATTCAAATGGTCTGCCAAAAGATTTAGACACACCTGACCAAAATTTTTATAAGTAGCTATAAGGCGTGCGCAAAAATAATTTTGAAATGTTCTTAACAACTCAAAACTTCATAATTCAGTGTTTTTAATTCTTCCTACCTTGTAGAGATGCCGCATATTGAGCATATTCAAAATACCGGGGGGGGGGGGGGGGGGGGGAGGAGGCATATTAGGTACAGGGCCATTTTAGGTACACCTACCTTACATCAAATATGTATTTTTTTTCTCAATTGTACTCTTCATTAGTTATTCACGTACTGAAGGGGACTATGTCGTGTTTCTTTGGGTCGGATGATGTTTTCGGAACGGAGCGCCGGCTCGTGCGCGCGCAGCGAAGGCGGAGCCCCCCCGACTGAAAAAAAAAACTTAAAAAACTTTTTTTTTTACTATTAATAATAACTAAATAATTAAATTAATAATAATAACTCTAATTACATTAATACCACAGATGTACCTTCTATTTTGCCTGTAGCTGAATCAAGACATGAAGTTTCTAGTTCGGATAATGTCACTTCTTTCGTTGTGTTGTCAGATTCAGAAATTCAATTCGATCATAACATGGATGAATCTGATGCTTTTACATCTGTATTGGATGAGGATGATTCACAGGAATCATTTGGCTTAAATTTGAAAGCAACATCACCCATAAAGCAAAAATTATCTGACTGGAGAAAGGAAAAAGATTCAAGTTTTTATAAAAAAAAAGTGTATGTAAATCAAGCCAAAGAAGGTGGAATACCAGACAAACAGTCAAGTAGTTCACCTCAAGTCCGCTTTGATTTAGAAAGATCATCTTCGAATAGCAATTTTCAAGAGCATTCTGCTTCAGACAGATCTCCAGAAAGATCATCTTCGAACAGTATTCCTCAAGGCCATTCTGCTTCAGACAGATCTTCTCTAGGTAGATCATATTCGGATACTTTACTCCGAAGCAACTTTGCCAATGATAGATCATCTCCGATCCTTTATAATCAAAACAATGTCCAATCAATACCTGGATCTTCAGAAGCCCAATTACATGAGCAATCTTCAGAATTTAAAGTGGGAAATTCTTGCTTTAAGTTTTATGGATGTAGCATTACAATTAATGTTTATCAAGATAAATTACCATAATGTACTTTTTTGATTTTAAATTTTTTATCATAAATGAAGAAAATAATTTCTTAAAATTTTTAATAACCTAAAATTAAAATCATTTTAGATAAAAATATCAACTAACATTTTTTAAAGTTCCTATTACTCTTTTTTACTGTTAAATTTGAACAATTTCTGAGTTAGAAAGAAAAAAAATTTTTTATTTTTAAGAATTACTGATGTAATTTAGATTTAAGAAAATAAAGTTTTAGTGTTGTAGAAATAAAAAAGGTCTTATTTTTGAATTATTTGTTTATTTAGTTTTTGTCTAACATAATATTTATAAAATATTATGTTAGATACACATGCATGCTTACATAGGTTATAAGCTAAAATGAATTGTGCATGGTTAGAAATTTTTATCTTAAACCAATAGATGGCAGCTCTATCGACCTCTAGTTACTTTTGAGCACAACTATAAAACGCGATTTTACAAATGTCAAACAGCTCTTCTGAGTGTGTAAAATCAGCATTTTAGGGTACGGGTAATATAAAAATTTTTTAGTATGTTCTTCTACTTAAAACAAGCTAAATATTAAGCCAGGTCTGGACACGCTATTATTTTTTATTTATTTTTAACTATTTTTTCAATTTTCATCATTTTTTTCGCTTTTCAATTTTTTTTTGCAATTGCACTTTTGGCGCTTAAATAATACGTTCATTCGTTTGGATCCAAGCGTCTGCAGTCATTTTTTAACTTTTTAAACGCATTTTAAATAAAATGAATTAGAGCCTTCATTTTAATTTTTTTCCCCATTACCATCGTACTTGCAGGTTTTGTAATCGTAAAAACACATCGTTTATTATAATGAGTAGAATAAAATTGACATCATAAATCAAAGACTAAAATACTTTTTTAATGTTGCAAAACCATTTTTTTAATTAGAAACTTTTGATTTATGGATTATATTTCAAATTTTTCTAATACGCGAATTAGTCACAGGGTTAGCATCTATCAGAACAACAATCACTCGTGCCCTGCCGCTCAGCGTCACCCGGCCTGGGTGACACTCGCTCGATTAAATTTTTAGTTCGCTAAAAAGGAAAAAAAAAATAAATCAATAAAAAACAAACAAACATGTTATTGCTTCTGCTACAACTGAAAAGTTAATCCCACAAAAAACCTTACAAAGGTAAACAAACGTGGGGAGATTTTTTTAATGAATTGATTTAACAAAAAATAGTGATATCATTAGATAGATTTTATAAGGTAGAATTTTTGATAACATGTCACATTAATAACAGAATTTAAAAATTAATTGCTGTAACAAATTTAAGAAAAAAAAATAATTATTTCAAAAAGTAATAAAAAAATTATTTTAATGAGTTGTGTATTTAAATTTAAAAAATAAATTGAAATCAATATTCATAAAATCTGCCCACGAAGATAAAGTTAATAAATTTTCTTCTGAATAAGAACTTATTTAAATTATTAAATTATTTAAATTATTTCCTACGTGTGCTATTGAACAAGTTACTTTGTAAGAATGTTTACAACTACCTCTTTTAAAATACATATTTTCTTTTGCTCTCTGATTTTACTGCGACACTGATGATTGTTCTCTAACCAAGCCAGTTACCAGTGTCTTTTATCGTTCAAAGGTTAATTCTAATTTTTATTAATTATCATTTAATATTTTTTTTTTTTTCATTTTTTTATTTATGAAAACAAGTTTTTATAAACGTTAATTAATTTTATTTTTTAAAAAAATAAAAAAAATAATGATAGCGCCATCTGTTGAAAATGTTGGGAGGTGCCGATCCCCGATCGAACGTTGATGGATGGAAAGTCCAAAAAAAAGGCCGATTTCAAAAATGCGAATTAAAAAATAAGAAAATTAAAAAAATATAAGCTTCGAAAACAATCCTCATCTCTTCGGTAGTGAAAAGTAGGCGTAGTCTAGAGGTTTAATGATGCAGGTAACGTGTTTTAATTTTTAAATAATTGATTAATTGCGGTTAGTAGGGTTAAGGTAGCTCCAGTAGCTGTAAATAAAGCACGGCAGCCGGCTACAATTTTGGCGGGAAAAAAATCTGCCCAAGCCAGCTACCGCTGGCTTTGATTTTTTGTTTAGTAATCTACAGTTCTTTCAGTTTTTAAAATTCTTATATTAAAAGTTAAACAAAACAATGTATTTTTTAGTGATTGAAAGAAATTTTTTTTCTAAAAAAAACTTAATTTTATTGTAATAAGAAAAGTATAAAAATTTTTGATATCAAATTATACATTTATAGTTAAATGAAATAAGTAGTCAGGTTAATCCGACTAATATTGTATTTTAAAGCTGCGTGTAAATAATTGACTTTGCTAAAATGTCAATATTCTTGGGAAAAAAAATTATCAGCATGACTCTGTTATATGTTGTTTAGTAAAACTGATTCAATAGAATGGTAATTTTTTAGTTAAAAAAAAAGACAATATTAAATTTATAGCAACACCTTTTTAATAATTTGATAATCAAATTTCTATTTATTATAACTACAATTTAACTGTATTTAATAAGCATTGGTAAAAACCGCTTTGATTAAGTTAAATTGTTTTGGAATCAATTCTTAATCAATATAACCTATATCACCCAAAGTAGACACAATTCACTCAAAGATACACAATAACACAACACAGATGATTTATTAAAAATTGTAATGAAAAACTTTTTGATTGTAAAATAATTGATTTAAAAAATAATTTATAAAAATCACTTGATCATCTTGTTCATTAAGAGTGCTCAGGACCCCGGAGAGACAAGCGATTCGACTATTGCGCCACGAGTTTTGCAGACTGCGAAAATAGTAACTAAGAGCTCTGTAATGTCGATAACCAGGGCCGTCGCTACTTTCTGAAAATAAAGGGCCCGCAAAAAATATCGGGATTTGCGATTATCAATAAAAAATTGTACCTAATAGGTAATTTTTTAAAAATTAAAAAATAAATTGTCAGTCACACTCGTGCGCGCACAAAAAAAGTACGACAAAACCCACATTTTTATCATGACAAAAAAAAATTCATTCAACATTTCATAACTTTCAGTAAATAACAAAAATAAAAAAGTGAATCAATAAATCTAACAAATATATATAACAACAATCAATGTGGCCTGCATCGACTAAGATTGTTGTATTATTTATTATAAGGTGTAGGTGCGAGTCGCGGCCCGCGGCCCGCGGCCGGCGAGTTAGGCGTCAGCTGAGAGCGAACCACGTGGTTCGCTCGGGCCTCAGATGTCGTCGGTCGATTGCAGCACGGCAGGCCAACTTCCCTAATCAGCCTGCAGCTTGACTCGCCGACGGCTGCACTTCAAAGGTGTTTTGGCTTGGTCGCACGACTCTCCGTCAGATTCCTAATCAGGATACGGTCTAATAATTATTAGATTCAAATTTAGGTTTTGTTGCGTTAGTTTATTTATTTATTTTGTATACTACAGATCTTTTTTTTTTTTTTAATAAAAATAAACAATCGATCCCCCAAGCTCTACAACCCAAAAGCGCTGTGCGTCTCGGGTTTTTTGATAAATAAATCATAAAATAAATAAACGAATAATCCCCAAACTTTACATCTCAATAACGCTGAGCCTCCAGGCTTTTATTTATTTTTTTTCTGAAATGATAAATAAATAAACAACCGCCCCCAAGCTCTACAACTCAATAACGTCGAGCGTCCAGGGCTTTTTTTCTCTCAAATAATGAATAAATAAACAACCTACCCTTCAAGCTCTACAACCCAATAACGCCGAGTGTACGCGGGTATTTTTTTTCTCTAAAATGAAAAATAAATAAACAATCTACCTCACAAGCTCTACAACCCAATAATGCTGGGCATCCGGGAATTTTTTTTGAAATGATAAATAAATAAACAACCTGCCCTCAAGCTCTAAAACTCGAATAACGTCGAGCGTCCGGGCTTTTTTGCTCTCAAATAACAAATAAATAAACAATCTACCCCCCAAGCTCTGCAACCCAATGACTCTGTGCGTCCTGGGCTTTTCTTTTTCCTCAAACGTTGAATAAATTGACCATCGATTCCTCAAGCTTTATACCCCAAAAGCGCTTTGCGTCTCGGTTTTTTCGATAAATAAATCATACAATAAACAAACAATTCATCCCCAAACTCTAGAACCCAATAACGCTGGGCATCTGGGTATTTTTTTTTTTTTCCTTGGATGATGAACAAATAAAAAATTGATTCCTAAGCTCTACAACTCAATAACGCTGGGCGACCAGGCTTTTTTTCTGAAATGATAAATAAATAAACAACCTACCCCTCAAGCTCTACAACCCAATGACGCCGATCGTTCGTGGTTTTTTTTTTCTCTAAAATGAAAAATAAATAAGCAATCCACCCCCCAAGATCTACAACGCAATAATGCTGGGCATCCAGGTATTTTTTTTTTTTTTCTTGAATGATATATAAATACAAGATTGATTCCCAAGCTCTACAACCCAGTAACGCTGGGCGACCAGGTTTTTTTTCTAAAATGATAAATAAATAAACAATTTACCTCCCGAGCTCTACAACCCAATAACACTGGGCAACAAGGCTTTTTTCTGAAATGATAAATAAATAAACAATCAACCCCCCAAGCTCTACAACCCAATAACGCTGGGCGTCCGGGTGTTTTTTTGTTGTTGAAATGATCAATAAATAAACCACCTACCACTGAAGCTCTACAACCCAATAACGTCGAGCTTCTAAGGCTTTTTTTTCTTTCAAATAATAAAAAAATAAACAGTCTACCCTCCAAGCTCTACAACTCAATAACTCTTTGCGTCCTGGGTTTTTCTTTTTCCTCAAACGTTGAATAAATTAACATTCGATTCCTCAAACTTTACACCCCAAAAGCGCTTTGCGTCTCGATTTTTTTGATAAATAAATCATACAATAAACAAACAATTCATCCCCAAACTCTAGAACCTAATAACGCTGGGCATCTGGGTATTTTTTTTTTTCCTTGAATGATAAACAAATAAAAAATCGATCCCTAAGCTCTACAACCCAGTAACGCTGGGCGACCAGGTTTTTTTTCTGAAATGATAAATAAATAAACAATTTACCTCCCGAGCTCTACAACCCAATAACACTGGGCAACAAGGTTTTTTTTCTGAAATGATAAATAAATAAACAATCAACCCCCCAAACTCTACAACCCAATAACGCTGGGCGTCCGGATGTTTTTTTTTTATTTCGTGAATGATAATTAATAAATAAATGAAAAATCGATCCCCAAACTCTATAAACCAATAACGCTGGGCGTTCCGGCTTTTTTTTTTTGAAATGATCAATAAATAAACCACCTACCACTGAAGCTCTACAACCCAATAACGTCGAGCTCCTAAGGCTTTTTTTTCTTTCAAATAATAAAAAAATAAACAATCTACCCTCCAAGCTCTACAACCCAACAACGCTAGGCACCATGGTTTTTTTTCCATCAAAAAATCATAAAATAAATAAACGAATAATCCCCCAAACTTTACATCTAAATAACGCTGGGCCTCCAGGCTTTACAAGGGGGTTTAGTTGTTTATTTATTTTATAGCTGTTTTATCAAAGAAACCAAGATACACAACGCTTTCAGGTTTGAGATTTTTAGGGATCGTTTGTATATTTATTAATCATTTAAGAAAAAAATAATAATAGCCCTGACTCCCAGAGTTATTGGGTTGTGGGGCTTGGGGGGTTAATTCATTTATTTATCATTTCAGAAAAAAAGCCTAAACGCCCAGCGTTTTTTGGTTCTAGAGTTTGGAGGATGAATTGTTTGCTTATTTTATGATTTATTTATCAAAAAAAGCGAGACGCAAAGCGCTTTTGGGGTGTAAAGCTTAAGGAATCAATTGTTAATTTATTCAACTTTTGAGGAAAAAAAACCTGGACGCCCAGCGTTATTGGGTTGTACAGCTTGAAAAACTGGTCAGCTATCCCCCAAGCTCTAAGCCCCCAAATAGCTTAGGTGCCGGAGTTCAACAAAAAAACTGGTCGGCTATCCCCCAAGCTCTAAACTCTCAAGACCCTGGGCACCGAGTTTAACAAAAAAACTGGTTGGCTATCCCCCAAGCTTTAGACCTCTGAATACACTGGACGCTCGAGCTCAACAAAAAAACTGATCAGTTATCACCCAAGCTCTAAACCCCCAAGACCCTGTGCGCCCAAGTTCAACAAAAAAACTGGTCGGCTATCCCCCAAGCTCTAAACCCTCAAGACCCTGGGCACCGAGTTTAACAAAAAAACTGGTTGGCTATCCCCCAAGCTTTAGACCTCTGAATACACTGGGCGCTCGAGCTCAACAAAAAAACTGATCAGTTATCACCCAAGCTCTAAACCCCCAAGACCCTGTGCGCCCAAGTTCAACAAAAAAACTGGTCGGCTATCCCCCAAGCTCTAAATCCTCAAGACCCTGGGCACCGAGTTTAACAAAAAAACTGGTTGGCTATCACCCAAGCTCTAAACCCCCAAGACCCTGTGCGCCCAAGTTCAATAAAAAAATTGGTCAGCTATCCCTTAAGCTCTAAACGCCCAAATACCCTGGGTGCTGGAGTTCAACAAAAAAACTGATCAGCTATCCCCCAAGCTCTAAACCCCCAAATAGCTTAGGTGCCGGAGTTCAACAAAAAAACTGGTCGGCTATCCCCCAAGCTCTAAACTTCCAAATCCCTGGGCGCCTGAGTTCAACAAAAAAACTGATCAGCTATATCCCAAGCTCTAAACCTCCAAATACCCTGGGCACCCGAGTTCAATAAAAAAACTGGTCAGCGGGGGTTTACAGTTCGGAGGATAGCTGATCAATTTATCCATTGAATTCTACACCCAGGGTTTAGAAGTTTAGAGCTTGGGGGATAGCTGATCAGTTTTCTCGTTGACCTCGGATATCTGGTCAGTTTTTTTGTTGAACTTGGGCGCCCAAAATATTTAGGGGCTTACAGCTCGGGGGATTATCAACCAGTCTATTTATTATACTGATCTTTTTTTTTTTTTTTTTTTTTTTTAGACGTCAGTTTCATTGGGGGCGGGGGGTGGGTTGACCTCAGCTACCCCCTAGATGCAAGGAGTTGTTGCGCCCCTGTTCAAGAAAAAAAAAACCTGTACGCTTAGCGTTATTGGGTTGCAGAGCTTGGGGATCGATTTTTTATTTATTTAACATTCAAGAAAAAAAAGAAAACCCAGGATGCCTAGCATTATTGGGTTGTAGAGCTTGGAGGGTGATTCTTCATTTATTTTTCATTTTAGAGAAAAAAAAACCCCGTACGCTCGGTGTTATTGAGTTGTCGAACTTGGGGATCGATTTTTCATTTATTTATTATTCACGAAATAAAAAAAAACACCCGGTCATCCAGCGTTATTGGGTAGTAGAGCTTGGGGGGTGAATTGTTTGTTTACTATATGATTTATTCATCAAAAAAACCGAGACGCGAAGCACTTTTGGGTTGTAGAGCTTGAAGAATCGTTTGTTACTATATTCATCGTTTGAGGAAAAAAAAAACCTAGACGCCCAGCGTTACTGGGGTGTAGAGCTTGGGGATCGATTTTGTATTTATTTATCATTCAAGAAAAAATAAATAAATACCTGAACGCCCAGCGTTATTGGGTTGTAGAGCTTGGGAGGTAGATTGTTTGTTTACTTTATGATTTATTTATCAAAAAAACCGAGACTCGACGCTCTTTTGGGTTGTAGAGCTTGGGAGGTAGATTGTTTATTTATCTTTTATTTTAGAGAAAAAAAAACCCCGTACGCTCGGCGTTATTGGGTTGTAGAACTTGGGGATCGATTTTTCATTTATTTATTATTCACGAAATAAAAAAAAACACCCGCTCGTCCAGAGTTATTGGGTTGTAGAGCTTGGAGGGTGAATTGTTTGTTTACTTTATGATTTATTTATCAATAAAACCAAGACGTGACGCACTTTTGGGTTGTAGAGCTTGAAGAATCGTTTGAGGAAAAAAAAACCTAGACGCCCAGCGTTATTGGGGTGTAGAGCTTGGGTATCGATTTTGTATTTATTTATCATTCAAGAAAAAATAAATAAATACCTGGACGCCCAGCGTTATTGGGTTGTAGAGATTGGGGGGTAGATATTGTTTATTTATTTTTTATTTTAGAGAAAAAAAAAACCCTCGTGCGCTCGGCGTTATTGGGTTGTAGAGCTTGGGGATCGATTTTTCATTTATTTATTATTCACAAAATAAAAAAAAAACTCCCGGATGCCCAGCGTTATTGAGTTGTAGAGCTTGGGGGATTAATTATTTATTTATTTGATTATTAAAAAAATAAAAAAGATACAATCTGGTACAATATTGATGCGTTTATTGACCTAAACTATCACCGGTATTTGTAACGTAATTTGATTTATTAATTTTATCTATACAATAATTAGTCATTTTTAAAATTTAATTTAATTCCAGTTCCCACTCGCAGTTGTAAACTTTTTATTCTTTCAAGTTCCTCTCGATTATTACAGTTTCACATCAATGATTTATATTTTAATTTTGACTCAATTTTAGTCCCTAGCGTTACGGAGCTTATGAGCATTTAATATTTATGAATATTTTCGCTTTTTATAAAGATTCAAGTCAACCGAGGTATTTCACCGTTTTTAATTTAATTTTTTTTTTTTCTTGAGTGCCTTAAAACGAAAAACTTTATTCATAAAGTTCTTGTTTCTTTAAAAAAAAAAATACTTTTTCGTTTAAAAAATATTACTATTTTAACAAAACAGTGATACTATTGCTACTTTTTTGAACTAAAATATTAGCTGGCATCCCTGTGAGATTATTATTTTACTTATCGTTCCCTTATAGTTATTAAAAAAATTTAATCAACAATTTTTTAATTAAACTTTACCAATTAATTATTCAAGCACTGTTTTATAATTGAAGCTGTCAGTAAAAATTATGACTATTTAAGTCTCAAGTGATTTAAAAATTTGAATAAAAAGAACAAATTAAAAAATAAACTTATGTTAATTGTTAAATTGTGTTTTGTTAATGTGTTCTTTTTTTAAGAATTTTCCAAATTTTTTTCATTTCCGTGCCTATTAAAAATACTTCCTTTCGCAATAAATTAATATGTAGATATGTACCTATAATTAAAATCTCCAGTATCTACAATTTTATCACGGACGATTTTGCCCGAACACCGAAAAGTCCAAACCGACGGCGAGCGTGAGGAAAGACCGTGGGCCCGTGCCGCAGTCAGAGCTGCCGAAACCACGTGACCTTGGGCGCTCAGTTGACAGTCGCCGCTCTCGTGGATGAACGAAAATCACGGCCAGCTGCGCTCGCCCGTCTATCGATGAGCAACTATGGGGCAGGCCCCTCTTTTTTGTGAAAAATATCTACGTCCCTGCAATTCGACATCAGCGCCACTATTTGACCCGCTAGACTAAATTTTTGCTCTGCATTACCACGCTTGTAGAGCCAACCGATTGAAATCGTATATTCCAAACTACGGCTGCTAGAAACCACGGATGATTGTGAAAAAAATACCAAAAAATTTGTGAAAGTGGCGTACAAGTGTGTTACTATCTCGATTTTTGATCAAGTCACGCAATAATTTGCAGTGAATAAGAAACTGTGATCAGCATCAACACGTACTGCAGACGACGATTTTAGTGATATTTTTGATCAACTTTTTTTACTATTTAGAAACACTTTTTGCAAAAACCAGATAGTGACACACTTGTAGAGTGATTTCAACTATTTTTTAAGATTTTTTTCAGAGTGATTATTTTTATTTTGTGGCCGTAGTTTGGTAGAAACTTTTTTTACGCGCCCATAATACAACGTTAGGTGGCGCTCTCCGCGGGGTCCTGAGCACTCTTAATTGATACATGTGTCAGCTATCAAGATCAACACTTTATGATTTTATAAAACTTTTAAATAAAAAATAATAATAATAATAATAAATAATGATGATTATTTTTCAAAAGTAGTTTTTGAATTGCCGTGTATATTAATTCAATGTAGTTGATTCTTCAAGTCTATCAATACGCGCGCAGCAGACTGCAGAAGTATGTACTAACCTAACTAGCATAACATAACCCTCAAGATGGCGTCGGCTCGAGCCATCTTTACCGGCTGAATCACACGTGTTGTACGTTGTCCAGTGCATAATTGGGTAGCGTTTCTGTGCGAGCAGTAAAGAAACAGGCGTTTCTCTACTGCTTGCCGGTACAACAGTCGTGAGCTATGAAAACGACCTAGTTATCGACTGGGTTTGGGCTATGAAAACGCACCGATTATATGCCTGAAGGGTATAAAAGTAAAAAAAATTGTCAATTCAAGTGTAAAATAAAATAAAATAACACGAAACCAATGATTTTTAAAGGCTCAGAAATAATCGTTATTTGAGTTTGGTTCGAACAATTTTGTTTGCGGTCACTACCGCATGAAGCGTGTAGTCGGTGATGCTTTGCTCACGTTCGAGGAGCTGTCAACATTGGCCGCCCAGATCGAAGCCTGCCTAAACTCACGACCAATTAGCTTGCTAACCTCAAACGACGAGGACGTAGTGGCTTTGACGCCTGGTCATTTCCTGATCGGCGCTGCTCTGGTCTCTCCCCCCGAGTCTTTTGATGAGTACAACGACGGTCAAACACCAACCATTGGCACCTGATCACTCAAATGCGTAATCATTTTTGGGCAAGATGGAGCCAGGAGTGCCTGACCCAGCTGCAGCAAAGAATAAAGTGGCTGCGGCCACAACGAAACCTCGATCTCGGCGAGGTTGTTCTTATAAAAAACGAGCTCACGCCTCCTACCAAATGGCTGATGGGACGTGTGGTTGAGCTTATCCCCAGTAAAGATGGTCTCTGCAGGTCGGTGATTGTGCAATGTGCTAATGAGCAGTACGAGCGCCCTGTTAGCAAGCTGGTGCCACTACCTGTTGAACCTGAAGGTAAGAAACCAACTACTTTGGAAGGAGGATGTCACGGCGGCCGGCTGGAGCCCCGACGTTCCGGAAGAAGAAGATAAGATTTTGTAAAATGTATTTATAAAATATTATTATTCATGTATTACTGAAAGCTTAGGTTTGTCGTGTTTATAACTCAGAAATTGCTTTTGATTATATAATTTGCGTTGCAAGCCTGAGTTTAATTTCAAATTTGCATACTTTTTCAGACAGTTCAAGTCATTCTTAATATCATTTTTACACGACTATAGCGAATTTTGGTATTATAGTTTGTAAAATCACTAGATTTTGGGGGGCGATATTCAGGCCATTCGGCCATATTCGGCGAAGTTTCACGAAATTGACTCCGAGCACGCGCGCGCGCGCCATCATTGTCCCGCCAAAGCCGAAGCCAAGACGCCGCGTCGTTTCGGCTTCCGGCAGAACGCCTCGCCATGCAGATCAGACCCGTCTTATCCTGCCACGCGCGACTTCGAACATTTTCGTAATTTCAGTTTTTATATATCTTGTTAACGACATAGTTTAGGAAAGAGTGCAATAAATGAGGTTCATCTCAATATTTACTTAATTAAACTGTGTTGTGTTATTGAGCGCGTGCGCTCTGCTTTACGCTGCCCGTTCCTTCTTTTACCTCAAAACCCAGCTAATTATTTACAGTCCCTTCCTCTTTTTTCTCCCGCCTATCGTCAAAGTGTAAATTAGAAATTTAATTATGGCATCAGCGCCCACAAAGATCAATAAACTCCATAATGCCTGCGTACGCAGTGCTTACGGTCATATCCCTCGTCGTGAGCATGTTACCCCCTACCACATCTCATTGGGGTGGGTCTCAGCCATGTCATGGAGACAGTTCCTTGCTGTCTTCTTGGCTTACTCAGTGGTCAAGTCTGAACAGTTTATTCGACGTTCCTCACGTCGACGCCAACCAGTGGTTGTCCCTACTGGCTCCATGCCCTCAAAATCATTCACGCTCCACTTCACAACCGCTTTGAACCAATATGTTTCAATTTTTAACTCTGCGACTACCGCGGGTCACTTCAAAGCGTTGTTAAAGAGGGCTCTTTTTACCGAGGACTGCATAAACTGGCTTACCAGGGCTATTTCTTTAGGAGTAAATCCTGTTCCACCTCAACTAGCAACAACCCTTCAACCGATCCTAACTCCCCACATGTAGTACCTACGAGAAAATTAACAGGCTCACTGGACACATCAAATTCATCCAGTATACAATCCACCTAAACTGTGTACCAAAGAGAACAAAACTAGCTGTATTTAAATTGTATTTGAATTATTAAAGCTAAACTTATGCTATGTAAATACTCATGTTACTACTTTTCTAAGTTACCATTTGTAAATATTGTACGTATCTACTACTTATTATAATTGTAATTTCTCAGGTCTACTATTTATATTATATTTTTATATACAAATGTATTTACATTGCCGATCATGACAGGGTGAATGCCCTATGTTCGATTAATAAATAATAATAAAATTATTGCAAAAAAATTTCTTCATAACAAAGTATTCAATATTTCAACGTTCTCAATCAATCAAATTAATTATAAAACGAAGACATTCGAACATGCTTCTACATCATGAAGAGGGATTTGGCCTCGAATGACCTGTCGGACACATGACACCTAAGTCGCGTGCGATGCTCTCGGTGTCACTGCTTCCGCAGCTAATGCTTTTTTATTCCCTTTTCAAACGTAGGATTTTCAATTCGTAGTAATTCTTTCTTTATCGCTCTACTTTTAAGACCAGTTACCAATTGATCTAAAACTTGTTCTTATCAGTTTGAAAACTTGCAATCTTTAGTCATGTTCTTCAATCAAGACTGCCACGTAGTCACTGTTGGATTCATCACCATGTTGAATTTGATGACGAAAACTAGCACGGCTTTAAATATTTTTCAATTAACTCAATTATATCTTCGTATATTTTGTCACCTGGTTTCTGTGGTTGACAAATTTTATCGATGACATCATATTTTTCTGCGTTTACTTTTCTTAATAAAATAGCTTTCTTCTTGTTCTTGTGAGCTACCGCGTCGCTTGCTATGAAATATTGTTCGATACGGTCTACGAATTTTTTCCAATCATTTTATCTTATGTTGAAATTCAAATTTGCTGAATCTTCCATTTTTCGTTCTTCTATCTTTAGAGCTAGCTTCTCAGATCCATTCTTTATTAACTCTTGAAAATTTTCTTTCATGGTCCCTTTTCTTAATTTATCCAAAGTAATTCGCTCATATACTTCCTCTTTACTATACTAGTACCACTCAGCGCGCTGCAAGCGCGCATAGGAAAAAAACAATGATTGTAACCTCAAAAGGCACTTTTCGAATATTTTAAAAACTGCTCCACCAATCAGCTCACGAATAAAATCTTACATTGAAAATCTCACCAAAATGGCGATAGCTCTCTTTTATAAAGGGATTTAGACATTACTTCGATTAATTTTTGCTTTAATACTTGATCTAAGTGTACTTTTTCCTTAGAGTACATTGTCCAATAGCATTCAATTCTTCTTCTGGCAATACATTTAATCCCCTTCCTTCCGGTTCAGACTTCTACAAAAATTCAATTAAATTTTTCTTAATTGCGCATGCACCCATGTTGCGTTTTTACTATCAAAAAATGCCATTTTCTCTGCTTTATTCATTAAACTGATTTTCAGCAATAGTTTAATAGTCACTACCACTTTTCATAACTTTTCCCGATTACAATTTGACTATTTTTTCGGTTACTTTCGATTTCCGACCACGCTCGAAAAATTCCTCAGAGCACCGCCACTCTTCTCTTTTACCGAATACTGTCTTTAATGCGTACTTAATAACGATTACGTTTACTTTTTTTCTCAAATTTCTTTTATCCTCGTCGACACTTTACTATGTGGGACAGGAGAGGATCAGGATCAAAGACATGCTTCGTGGTTTAATTACGACTAATTCTTTATTCGTTTTTACACACCCGCTATACAGTATTCTGCATACTCATTACTCAGCGCTATGCGCTCAAACACATACATTACACACTGCACCATATAATCGTGGCCTCGACTTTTTGTGTTAATCATAACAATATTTAGAGTATTGTTACGTCCAATTGTAACATAATCAATTTTCATTTACGACCTTATCGGAACAAATTTAGAATAGGGTGAAAATAAAACTCCGCCAATAAACAAGTCACTTTTAAAATGAATAGACGTTTCGACGCTTTATAATTTTTTACTCAATCTTGAGTACATAAAAAAATATTTATTTATTTTGAATCTCCAATAAATTTTGCAATTGAGTTCCTACAAAGCTTTCAAAAGTCGAAATTATGAAAAAATCATGATTCCAAAATGTTTTCAAAGATTTAAATTCTTCGATCACCGCAACTTCCCGAGCAAACACTTTAATGCGGCTGCCGTAGCCGCGAAGTCGGGCAGAATTCGGCTTCCGAACTCGGTACGAATTCGGTCGGGGGCGCGGCTAGGGTTTCGGCCTGAGCGCGGACTGGTGCATCTGGCCGAACTTGCGGTATAAAGATGATTCCTACAAGAGGTTAGAAATCCAGTGTAGTCAGGGTAGACACATAGTGCTCCAGGAAATAGCTTCCCCAGGACGTTTTGACTTCAAGAGGGTGAACATCTTGAGTACCTGGTGGTAAGTTTCGACTCCAGAAGGGCCAGGGTGGATTCCTCGAGCACCTGATGATAGTTACGCCTTGGGGATTATTTCCTCGGGAAGTTTTGACTCCGGAAGGGTCAAGGTGGACACCTGATGCACTCGGTGATAGTTACGCCTTGGAGACGATTTCCTCGGGAAGTTTTGACTCCGGAAGGATCAAGGTGGACATCTGATAGTTACGCCTTGGAGACGATTTCTCCAGGAAGTTTTGACTCCGCAATGGTCAGGGTGTACATCTGGTGCACTTGGTGATAGTTACGCCTTGGAGATGATTTCCTCAGGAAGTTTTGACTCCGGAAGAGTCAGGGTGGACACCTGGTGCACTCAGTGATAGTTACGCCTTGGAGATGATTTCCCCAGGAAGTTTTGACTCCGGAAGAGTCAGGGTGTACATCTGGTGCATTCGGTGATAGTTACGCCGTGGAGATGATTACCCCAGGAAGTTTTGACTCCAGAAGAGTCAGGGTGAACCTCCAAGGCGTAATTATCACCAAGTGCACCAGGTGTCCACCCTGACCCTTCCGGAGTCAAAACTTCCCGAGGAAATCGTCTCCAAGGCGTAACTATCGCCAAGTGCACCAGGTGTCCACCCTGACCCTACCGGAGTCAAAACTTCCCGAGGAAATCGTCTCCAAGGCGTAACTATCACCAAGTGCACCAGGTGTCCACCCTGATTCTTCCGGAGTCAAAACTTCCCGAGGAAATCATCTCCAAGGCGTAAATATCACCAGGTACTCGAGGTGTCCACCCTGACCCTTCTGGAGTCGAAACTTACTGGAGAAATCATCTTAGGGGATACTTACCACCAGCTGCTCCAGATGTTCATCCTCTTGAAGTCAAAACGTCTTGAGGAAGCTATTTCCTGGAGCACTATATGTCCACCCTGACTACACTGGATTTCTAACCTCTTGTAGGAATCATCTTTATACCGCAACTTCGGCTAGATGCACCAGTCCGCGCTCGGGCCGAAACCCTAGCCGCGCACCCGACCGAGCTACAGCCGAATTCGGCACCGCTTCGGATAGTTCGGATACGAATTCGGGCCGAAGTCACGCCGCATTAAAATGTTTGCTCGGGTTGCATATGCCTCTTCTACACTGGCGGATCATCCGAGGTTCGGATTAACTTTATAATTGTTATATCGCACTTCCATATTTGTAAATCATACTAATTTTTGTGATTATGGGTAGAGAATATTGATTTTTAATGAAATTTCGAAAAACAGTGCTGTATATTTACTCAGAAGCGAGATATAACAATTTAAAAGTTAAGCCGATCCTCGGATGATCCGCCAGTGTAGAAGAGGCAATACCGAGGCTTGAATTTGCCCAATAAATATAATTAACCGGTGTAATCAAGAAGCGCTTGCATTAATCACACTGATGAAAATAGCGAAGGTACGGAATATTGTATAAATGTAGAAGATACAGAATCGTCAATCATCAATTAATTTTAAACTACAACTATTGAACATAATGAAGATGATGAAGATAGCACAGCAAAAATCAATGAAATTACAAGTCAAAATAAACCCTTCCTAATTATCAAAAATTTTTTGGATTGTATAACTCGCCCGTGGGAAGAGGAATAAAATAATTTTCCCATTTAAATATATACTTTAAAAATAAATAACGAATATCAGTTAAAAAAAAAAAAAAAAAATTTAATAAAAATTTTTAAAAAACTAACAGGCTCATTAAAAAAAAAAATGAGCTTCGCACCCCAGCCAATTGTGTCTCTCTTCTTAAGAGGAGAATTGTGACGTATAAGTTATTTAAATTTAAAAAAAAAAAAAGAGAGAGACATATTAGCTGGGTTGTTAGGATCTTCCCCAGAAAAATTTTAACGCGTGCAAATTTATTCAAGATAACGCTAAGCTGCATAAAAAAAATTCTCAAGAATAAAGTAATTTTCATTAGTTTTCCGGGTAAACGGTAACAGAGAAGACTCGTATTTTTACAAAAAAAACTACAGAATTTTTTTCTCTAAATAAATCATAACAGGAATTTTTCTCCAATTAAACTGGAGTATGCGTTAGTATCATTTACATGAGTTTTATTTCACTTGAGAAAAGTTGCAATTATTAGTTTTTACGAATTATTTTCGTTGCAATTAACCGTTATTCTTATTTCGGAAAAAAATTCACTTAATACATCCTCTTCGGAAAAAAGTGACTTTTAGAGGCTAAATAATTTATCGTTACACTTATCTTGGAAAATAATTATCCTGTTACTTTTTTGTTTTGTTTTTTTTTTTTTAAATAATCCTAATTACAATTTTCTTAAAGTTTTTTTTCGAATTTTTTTCCCAGATTTAAGGCAGTTGTTTTTTTTCGTACTTACCAACAATTTTGTGTAAAGTAAAAAAAAAAAAAAAAAATTATTTGCTTAGAAACAATATTTATATTTATTTATCACACACCAATATACAAAAATGAACTGTATTATAATCAGAATATAATAGGTTACTAACTTGAAATATATTCCATATAGTTATATTTGAGTAATTTACAAGATAAGAATAATGTTTCAACAAAAAAAAAAAATCGTTTACAACATTCTTCACAGTTGGCACAAAAATTCTGGTAGAAAAATTTTTCTACAGTGTCTGTAGAGACATTTTAAATAAATAAGTACTTTAATTTTGCCTTTTCATACGTATGAAATAAGAGCTTAAATTTAACGAGTTTTACTATGTGCAGAGTTTTTAATTAGTGAACGTATTTTGAAAACGGTTTATTGACTTCAACTACAATCCTACATTTTTTAATAAAAAATATTTTGATACTGAAATAAAAAATACTAGGATAACTGTAATTCTTTGTTTTTATTACAGCTTTAAAGTAGGTTCAATTTTTCGGCCTGTTTCGCAATTTCTCTAACTTTCCGAAGTATTTCAATCAAATTATTTATATGGAATTGAAAATAAATTTTTGTAAACTTACAATTTAAACAAGGAAAATTACGCAAAATTAATTGTAACTCGTGCACACCACAATTTTTACATGCATTTATTTGTTTTTAACTCTATTAAACAATAAAATTGCCGTCCAATACATAAAAAATGGTACCTTCGTTATAATTAGAAATACTCTCTTTTTAGATTCATCCTTAATTAGTACTGAATATTACCGGACTGTCGTTTACTACAATATATTAGAAAATGATTTTAATAAAATTTGAATAGAAACTTTACCGAATGACTTTACCAGTAATAAATGTAGAATGGAACCATAAAAGTACCATGCCCAAATTTTGTTTACGTTTATTTAAATAAAAAATTAATCGTCCCTGCGAGGTAGTAAATTTCAAACCATACTTATACGGTTCAGTAACTTACCACTGCACAGAATGCATTTTCTTTTTACTCAACCTATTTATGCCTCTATAATAAATTGTATATGATTATATCACAAGAAAGATTCAAATGCTCTGTACAGGTTTTTCTTGAAGCATTAAATGCTTTAAAGTATTATTTATTCACTTACTTATTTAAACTTGAAACAAAATTCAAACATTTTTATTTTCTTTAAATTTTTTAAATTTTAAAATTTTTAATTTAAGATGTCTCAGGGCAACACCTGATATTGTACTTCGTGAGATTTTTTTCAAAAGGGAGAAATAAAAGTCTCATTCATTCATTACTGCTTTCCTTCTCCCCTGAAAAACACAAGTATATACTAAATTAATTAATTCATTCATTAATATGTACATATACATACATGTTATGCAGTATGTTTTCTCGATAACAAGATTCATGCTCAGTATAACATTCAAAAATAATTTGTACGTCTTTCATAATTGAGATGTTCAGTTTTACTAAATTTCTAAAATTATTACATACATATTTAAAATATTCAAAAAGTATCATTACCAATAGTTTTAACTACAAATTCATATCAAAACGTTCTATTCTGTACAGAATTTTGAACTAAAAAAATTTTTTTGATGCTAAATACTTTTGAAATTTATAAATTTTTGATACAGTTGAGTTTGACTAATAATTTTACGAAATTAACTTATTTGAAAATATTATTTTGAATGTGTATACTGCTTGATTCTTGCAAGAAAATTCAGCTTTCCCTCTTCTCTTAAATCTTATT
The DNA here is from genome assembly GCA_038277355.1 of Encarsia formosa. Lineage (NCBI taxonomy): Eukaryota > Metazoa > Arthropoda > Insecta > Hymenoptera > Aphelinidae > Encarsia > Encarsia formosa. Next base: position 19,018,507 of record CM076185.1, on the reverse strand, counting down.
GACCTACATGGGTTTTCACATTTCTCTCCTTATTCTTACTGGCACACTATGCTTTTTCCTAATGTTGAAATTTTTGCATTGGCACAATAATTGTTAATTTTTATTTTTTTAATTACAAATCTTTTTTTAGCAATCAATTAAGCAGGCATCCCTAGAAAATAAAATAAAATACATTTTTTTCTATTAATTTCACAGTTTCATTATTAAAATTTAAGCTAACATAAATATATATTTTTTTTAATTAGCAAAAGTTAGATAAAAACTAAAAATTTAATTTATTTTATATTCGATTTAATTACAAAAGCAGTCGAATTGAACTGAATTTAAAGTCAACAATTTTTCGATCACAGAACGACTTGAAAACTTTTGGTAATGCAAAATATTTTTAATCGATTGCAAACAAAAACTAAATAATTTAATTTAAAACTAAAAAATTTCTTTCTAAACAGCTCAAACTCTTTAATTTATTCACACTAAAAGTTTTAAATTGTCTTTCTTCTATTTGGTAGTATCACTCATCCTCGGACGGGTTAGCACTTGAAAATAACGTGCAACTTCTGTCCTAGGAATAGCAACAAATTACTACATGGAGAAGAGGGGGGGGGGGGGCTTAAGTACTTTAATTATATTAAAATTATCAATACGTATGAGTATTACGTGCTTCACCTCGTCTGGTGAAGCTACATGGCGTGTCTCGGTAAAAAAGAGTTGAACTGAGAGCGATAAAGCGCAGAACTCAAAGAAGAGATTTGAACGCTCATCCCAAAGATAGACCAGCCGGCTCGTTCGTCGTCTTTTGAAGAATTTTGGATCTTTGGCCATACTTGGTGGCTAATACGCTTCAGTTGTGATACGGCCAGGAGTGCCTGATTGATGTCACGACGTTCAAAGTCGGCGGGTCGTCTGGACGTCACTTTTTCATATCGTTCATTAGACTGTCCTTATTTTTCACATCAAGCGATGATTGCTGACTGCTGGTCACTCCACTACCATTGCCTGGATATATTTTTTCAAGGTGATTCAGGGACTCACTTAGGAACTTCTGTAATTTTAAATGCAAGCTTTTATTAAAAAAAAAAAAGTAAACTGGTTTTAGTATCAGTTATATTTAAAAAAATAAAATTAAAAAATCTGCAATCAAAATAATAGATAGTTTGATGACAAACCTGTATTGCTGAAAGAGCAGCGACAATGGCAGGACTTCCAAAACCATGCGATATTAGAGAAAATTGAGTCAGAGGTCTTTGTATAGTAGGATCCAAAATGTGTTGCGGCCGTGTATTGCACAAAGGTGATCTGTCTTGAAGTAAAAGGTCCATAAGTTCTTTGGTGATCTGCCTGTAAAGATAATTTTTATTGTTAGGATTTATATAGTTTGTCAACATTCAATGTATACATTTTCTGTATTTTATAATTAAATTAACGAGTATAGCTCTTGTTTTTTTCTTTGTCACTATCATACTACTGTGTGTATGCAATGATTATAATAGTTACAATAATTTTCCCTGAGTAAATTTTTTTTTTATTAAAATAAACAAACAAGAATCTGTCATGAAAAAATTCAATAAAGCTCTTCAAAATTCTAAATCAAGTTGAATTCGGATTATAAAGTTTATATTTAAAGAAAGTATTTAGATTCTCTATAGCTATCAAATTAGACTTAAAATTTATAATAGTATATAATTAATAAATCATTTACTTAGTAGCATGCAGAAGTTCTTTCCTTCTGTAGGATTCTTGAGGCTCGCAGTGCTGTCGACTTAGGTATTCCGCAACCTGTTTTGCCGGAAACTCTGATTCGCAGACGTAGCTGAAGTCTCTGGCAAGATGTATGGCTTCTCCTATAAAAATTATTACAAAAATATAATCAACACCTTTTTTGACGAAATTTCTCGAAAATTATGATAAAAAATTTTTCTATTCTTCGCTTTTAAAAGTATTGATATGCTTAAGGGAGATTCCCTGTCAACTCGACCGATCAAAAAATAAATTTCAAAATTATTTTTCTACATGTTCTAGATCATTGTTTGAACTCTTTAATAAATTTTTAGACTTTTTGGATGTATATTACCCGAATCGTAGCGGTCTAAAGTAGACCGATATTTTTGCACTTTTAGGCTATTTTACTTTTACGAAATGGTTTACTTTTATCTTTTTGCATATTATTGAGCATCTTTTCATTTTGAGTATGATCGGACCACATGGATACAAATGGCGCATACCAAAATTTTTTACAATCACATTTTACTCGATTTTAGCGCTATTACAGAATTTTGTAAAAGATTTCTCTTGACCTAATTGACAAAATTGAACGGGATGAACAGGAAAATGTTTGTATTAGTATTCTATGATTCTAGTCCGAGAATTAAAAAAAAAAAAAAAAAAAAAAACAAGATTGAGGAGCGCGAGTGTCGGTTGGTTGTGCCTTTTATGCATCGCGGGCAGCGTAGCAATGCAAGGGCGGAGGCAAAATTTTAAATGACCTTAAAATTGCATTTTTATTTACAAAAGCCGTGGTTGTTTTTGGAGTAGGATTGAGTAGGTCTATTAAGCAATTATTACCGAAATAATTTGCGCTTGCGCGCGCACCTCCACCTCGTGCCGCTAGCCGAAAATTCCTCTCTCGACGTCAATGTGGCGCTTGCCTCCCATGTATAACAATATATCATTAACTTTGTAATCTTTGAAGCTCTGTTAGATATGCATATGTTGTAAATTTTATCTTATTTGCTTCAGCCGAATAGTCTACACTAGCTGGCATCTTGTAACTAAAACTTTTGAAAGTACTTTACTAGTTTTTATCAAAGATTTGGGTAAACTATAAGAAAATATTTAAAAAATTTGATCATACATATTATACAATGAAACTTTATTGGTTCTGATTTTAGTTGTTTTAGTAACTGCAATTCAACTTTAAAATAAATAACTTTAAACTGTTTAGCTGTTATTTTTAAAGCATATTATTTTAGAATTACCAAATCTTTGATCAAAATCAGCAAAATACTTTCATATTTTTTAGTTACATGATGTCAACTAGCGCAGACTACCCAATTGAGGCAAATATAAAGCATCAATTGATATGCATTTCCGAGTAATAGAATAATTAATAGAGTTTAAACCTAACTTTTACAAAAAGTTAAAAAATTCATAGAAAATTAAATAAAACTACAAAATATCGTTTTGGGTTTACTACGATAAATGTAAGTCGTCTGCTATGAAAAAGCCTTATAGAAACGTCGTATTTGAAATTTGGCGGAGAAGCGTGGGTTATTAAAATTATTTCGATAATTTTTCGGTTATTTCCAATTAGTCGCATAGCAACTCGAATTAGACTCATTCGATTCAACTTTTGGTTTAGCCCCGGGGTAATTGAATATTAGTAAATATAAATAGTAACCTCTGTAATTCAAAGAATATTAAATAAAAAGTCTGTTGTTCCGCAAAAGGTGAAATACTGCATTTCTATGGGTTTAAATTCAGCTGAGGAAAATAATCCAGCCCTCAGTCCTTCAAAATTGTAGAAAATTTTCCTCTACTTTTTTTGTACAGCAACTCACGGGAAAAGTTTGGCAGGTTAAAAATCACTATCGCGAAGCGCGAGTGATTTTTTGTCCCCCTCGTTGCTTTGCAACAAAGCAGTCGGAAAATTATCGACAATTTTGAAGTACGAGGGATATTACGATTGAAAATCTTTAAATCTTTTTCAAGCTAAAACCTATAATTATTCTGTATAATTCTTTTAACGATCTCTGCATTTTCGAAAGAGTGGCATACGATCAAAGAAAAAAATTGCTCGATTTCCATAAGACTCTGGATTAAATTATTTGAAAAAACTTCGATTTGTAAAAAACTAAATCGAACAAAAAATGGCCAAAAGTTCAACGATTACTTTGATATTAATTATAAATGAATCTGATTAATACTGACAAAACGGCTGTATTTTTTCGTAATTACCAAACATCCTTAACTGGGACTTGTGTATTATTCTATTCAAGCGCACTTTTTTTTTATCTGTATGGTAATTATTTATCGTTTTTTCTATTATTTTTTTATCAATTTAAAAACAAAAGAAATAATTTTACCTTCTACCAAGGATGTTAATAATGTGACATTGGCTGCCTTTCTTCTTCCAGCAGGAAGATTCAGTCCAATTTTTTCGAGTTTTTCCCTCAGTAATCTGCCGCCATTTTTAGATTTTGCCCTAAAAAGTAAAAAAAAAAATTTATTTTTGACTGATTTAAAAATTGTTCAAAATCATAAAAAAATTACCCGAAGCAAAATCTACTTGGAAAAGTATTTTTAAACTAAAAATTGGGAATTTCGAAACAAATTTTGAACGAAACTATTTTTACTTTTATTTATTGTTGCCTTTCAAAATCTGTTAAATAAATTTTTAAATGTCAATTCATAAATGAGTAGGATAGAAAAAAAGGCGGGGGTGGTAGTGGAGTTAATTGTACGTTTTTTTACCTATTTTACGGTGTAAAATGATGAATTAAAGGAGACAGCGGGATGGGAGCGAAGGAGAAATTACAACTATGTACTATAGTTACAACTATGTACTGTAAAAGATATATTGTTGGAGTTTGCCGTGGGGACATTTTACCACCTCCTCCCCTAACTTGCTATACCTTTTAAAGAATTTCACAAAAAGAGAAAATTTAAAATAAGTTTACACTTTTTTATAAAAATCGCAGTCGAAAGGTACCTGCTAGTTATAAGGTAAGGTCTTGTGGATTAAATGCGATTTATATTTAAAGTAAATAACGTTTAATTAATTTTATTGACAAGATGTTAAGAAAAGAAGTTACGAATCCTACCTTCGTAAAACGCCACCAAGTAAGCTTGCGTTGAGACATTCTGGAGTCGATAGTCGCCTTTGTACTTCCGCTACTGTGACTTTGTATTTGCTGGTGCTGCTTAATAACGATAATCGTCCAGGTACAGAGCAGAACACGTCTGAGGGCTGCGCATTACCCGTTAACATCGCTTTCTCTCCCCGTTCTGATGGTTTCATGTCTGAAATTAAAATAAAAAAAGTTTAATTTAAATTTAATTTAAGAATCGATTGCAATAAACAGACAGCAAGTAACAAATAAAATTTTCACAATTCACACTTTGATTTAATAATTTTTAATAACGCAAGTGAGAAAAAAGGCGTATTATAAATTTTGTATTGGCATCTAGCATGAGGGCAGGTAAATTGGGGGCGCTGTTGCACGTAAACACGAGGTCGTAAAAACAGCCTACAAAAATTTGGTGGCGACTTCTTGAACTAAAATTTTTACATGGGATTTTGTATGCAAGAGCCTACAACAATTTCCCCTCCTGCAAGATGCCAATAGCTGCAACTCGATCTTTTATTGATCCTGCTCATCAATATGCTGCTCTCAACATGAATTATTTCTTCATCGTGAGTGTGGCTCTACTAATTAGGCTTGGCTCTATTTCATTAGGCGGGCGCAGTTAATCAATCGACTTAAGGGTTATAAGGGTGGAGACGGTACAAATTCTAATCGAATAGAGACAGTTGGTATCTCTAATCTCACCTTTCTTCGCTAAAGTTGAGCGTAAAGCGACCATTTAAAATGTTTACATTTCAAAAAAGATTTTATTGATTTTTCAAAGGGATGAATTTCGGAAAAGAAAGTTTCAATATTTATCAGGACTTAATTTTTTATCAGCGACTCAACTTAGGACTTAATTTCGAAGATTCATTAAACTAAATTTTATTTTCGTTTTTTTGACGTATTATTGTAAAATTTTTAAACTGACGACTTAAGTATTTTAATAAAATCAACTGTGCTCAATACAAATAGCAACTATATAGTTGATACCGACAAAATAACAAGAGAAATATGTGTACTTTATTAAAAATTATTAAAACTATAAGAATTGAATAAATTTTTTTTTCTTCGATGTTTGTTGTATTTTAATAGAGTAGAAATGAAAAAAAATAAAAATAAAATAAAGTCCTCCGTAAAATGTTTGCATTAAACAAAATACTATTTAACGTTTAAAGTAATGATTTCGAAGAAGGAATACTTAATTTTGAGGATTAAAAAGTTAACCCTTTCGTTCGTTTTTTTGAACATATTTTCATTAATTTTTTATATTGAGGATTTATGTTAAAGGATAAAATAACTCGATATAGGTAGATAAACTATAATCCATAAGATAATCATGCAAAAATTCTTTTTTTAAAATAAATAATTAAGACTCAACATTAAAAAAATAATGATGAAAAAAAAATTAAAAAATGAAACAATTTACAATTTGAAATTACAAATTTAGGAAAGGGGGACTCGATTTTAGGGACTCAAAAGTAACGTTTTTATAGTTTTTTTGCCGTGTTTTTGTAAACTTTTTGAATTAGGGACTCCATTTTAAGGGCTTATAAGAAACCAGATTATAACAATAAACATCGCCGAATTTTCTTCCCTAAAAGGCATCTATAACTTGCATTATTGAATTTCTCGAACATTGGAATGCTTAATATTGAAGATAAGGCAGCACAAAAGGACGCGGCGTTTATTGGCCCTTGACTTGTATATAAATATATACATCACCGATGGACGCTCAAATTTTGAACGTTTCCCTCTTCTTCTTCTAGAAAGGATGGAGAGGAATAAGAAAACTTGATACACGATACGTTGTAGGATGGTATGTAAGCGAAGATTATTAACTCGAAGGATATCGAAGGGATCAACGAGCTTGGAAAACAATTTTAAGAGCATCGAGAAATTCTTGTCTGCGCGTCTGAAAGCGACTTTACAACAGAAATAAATGGTTAATTAATTTTTTTAAAGCGATTAAATTTTTTGAAAGAAGACGCGTTTTGATTTGAGTGTAAAAGATGAATGATAGAAACAGAGATTATCCTCAGAGAGGTTTTGTGACCACCCAAACATATCGATGAGCTAAAAAAAAGCTCATCAACATTCATAAGCTTACAAAGAATGAAGAATCCGTTTAAAAAAAAAAAAAAAAAAAAAAAGCTAAGCGAATTTCTCGAGTGAAGATTGCATATGGTATCGGGGACTCAGTCGACTCAACTAGCCGCAAACGCATAGAGATACTCAAGTCAAAATCGGTAAAATAAGAGAGGCTGGGGTAATTTGGGTACTTCGAACAAAATATACATAATAATTACTCTAGTTTTTCCTAGTCAATCTTACACACGTTTTCCTGTTAGGCATCAGTCAACTTTATTCTTCTGATTCGGACTCGCAGCTGGTCAATGTTTTTGGAGAGAGTTTAGTCGGCCTATAGGATGTCCAATTTGGAATAGTACATTTCGATACTGGTGCGACGTCATCAACGAGGCGATTTGAAGGCACCGAGGGCGAAGCGAAGGTTACGATGCACACCAGTTTTGAAATATATTTTTTGACCTGAGTGCGTAAAATTATTTCAAAGTTCATTTTTTACGCACTAGTGTCGAAAAAAGGGATATGACATTCTGCCTCACCTAAGCCTTGGTTCATTCAGCCTCAACAACTTTAGTGCGTGAAAAAATACTCGCTAAAATTGCTGAGACTCCTGCTCAAACCTACGACCGCAAGGTTGGGAGTCAAGCACTCTAAGCCCTGAAAAAAGGCCTTGATTTGATTTAATACTTCAACCTCATCTAGAGTCGAAATTTGGAGACTCTTTCTTTACTTAAAAAAGTAGTTTTCTGAAATCTAAGGATGAAATTTTGTCGAACTTGCGAAAGGTCCTTTAAATGTTAGCCTACAATGATTGCTTTTCACATTATTAGATGTTTTCGAAAGTCAACCGAGAGCAGAGAGACTGGCATGAAGCCATAAAAAAAATTAGTGAAAAAAATTAGGTACCGTTCGAAAAAGAATCATATTAATAAGTGGCCAAGAAACTTGCTTATTAAAATTCAAAGCTAATCAAGCTTCTTAAATCAAATTCCATTAATAAACCTTGATACCATCTCGAATTCAAAACAAATTCGATAATCATCGCTCTCCGTCTATAAATCATTAGCATACACTCGTAACTCTTACCAACTCGTAAAACAGATAAACAGGCAATTCGTTACGGTTACCATGGGATAAATGATTAAAACCAACGTGTCTTTTTAATCGATTAAAAATTTTTAAAATTTAGTTGTCATGCGAAATTTTGTCAAAGAAAAACGAACTGAGCATTGACATCAAAGGTAAGAGGTTTATCTTTTATCAGGCTGGGTTTTGATTTCTAGAAAATAAAAATTGTTGTTTTTAATATATGAAAATGATTGACCTTAATATTATCAATACACAGGCTTATGACATACAATAAAAGTGTAATGAATTTAATATTAAAGTTATAGAAGTAAAGACAGTTTGTGCCTAAATTAGACAAAAATTTTATAAAACAAACAAAACTTTTTTTAATTTCACATTAGGGTTACTACTGATTTTTTAATAATCTATAGACATATTTTTTAGTTGGTATTAATGCAACTTTGAAATTATTCGACAGTTTTTTTAAAAAGTATTGCATGTCAAAGAGAAATGATAATGACTTTTATTAAATCTTTAAGACTTGAAAAATTGTATAATTCACTATAACTTTTTGTTCCTTTCATGTAATTTATCCGTACGAGCTAATAAAAAAACTAAATTTTGAGCTCAATACCTAAAGTTCAAAGGAAACAGACACATAATAAAATTTAAAACAGTAAGCTTCGAGTATTGGTCTCGCAACTAGTTGAGTTGTAAAAATAATTTAAAAAAATCAAGAAAACTGAAAAAAATTTCCTTACGGTCCGATCACTTATTTACAAAATCGTCCTCGCTAAGAGGAAGGGGGTGAAAAAAATAGAGAAAAAATGCATGATAAAAGAGAACCGAACAAGAGAGAAAAAGCAGCGTCTGGCGCGCCCCGCTACCAGTGTCTTAATAGCGATCGTGCCTTGGCTGTAATTTTCATTCCAACGTACCACTGGAAAAGGGAGTATAAGGAGAAGAGAAATGAAGACCAGAAGCTGAAGCAGCGGAACGACCCCCCGTTCACTGTAACGATGAATCGATTGCTCGATTTTTCTTACGGGATTATTGCTTCACTAGCTTTGCCTCCACGAGTTTGTATTTCAAACTTTTAATTAAATGTTCCCAAGTCATTCTTAAAATTCTGCTTGTTTTTGATATTTTTCTTTATTGCGAGCAAACTGCAGTCCTTTTATTTTTATCAATTTTGGGAAATGTAAAAAAATTTTTCGCAATTCAAATAGCCCTTATGACGATTCTAAACGAATCTAATAGTTTACTTTAACCTAAATTTCGAAACAAGTACGAAATTCGCTTATTTTTATAGAGTTGATCCACTCAATTTTGCGTCATTGCAATTGCATAAGTTATATGTAGGTTATCTGTCACTGGTCGTGTAAGCTTCAAACACAAGTTAATAATTATTGAAAGTGCAATGACTAACAAAAATATTAAATTATGTGATTAGTAACATATAATTTTTTTTTAAATCTTTACGTTTTAATAATGTAGCTCAAACGAGGGTCCAATTATTGTAGTATGCATCTGTTTAAATGAATCTAAAAGTTTTTTTAAAGTATGAAAAAATTTTAAACTTGAGATTCTAGATTTTGAGATTTTCTAATTATAAATTTTTTAAAAAATCCCTTTATAAAAGAGAGCTATCGACATCTTGCATAAGCGTGAGATTTTTATTCTTGAGCTAATTGATGGAGAAGTTTTTAAAATTCTCGAAAAGTGCATTTTAAAGTTACTATTATTGTTATTTCCTAGGAGCGCTTAGAGTGCGCTCAGAAGGCTAGTATTTTAGTTAAAAATTTTAAAAGTTAAATGTATAAGTTACTTAATATGGTAAGATTATATTTTATCTTCAAGTATAATTTTTGAATTTCCGCAAGTAAAAGGTGCAATACAAAGTTCAAAAAAATAATCGATTTATTGCTTAAGGTGCAGAAGAAGCATGTTTATATCTTAAAAACTTTATTGAAAAAGCACATTCAGTTCAATAATCACACTGAACAAGTTCGTCTAAAAAATTTTTCGCGGTTACAAGATTCAATGTAGGAGAATTATACGTTTCCAATTTCCATAGATTATGTGTCGAATCAAGAGTTTAATGTTTATAATAAATCTATTGTATTTTATAAATTTAAATTTATTTTGAAATTAAAAATAAATTTGTGGGTGTATTCACTACATGTAATGAATGTTAGCAGCTTTAAAAGCTCTTTTATTTATAAAAATTTTTACAAATTGAAACTGGTACTTTGTTTTTTGTTTTTTTTTTTTTTTTATCTACTCAAAAATACGTATAAATAATCAAGTAAAAGAAAATGACTTGGACAGCAAACTTTCAAAGTCATATTTTCTACTGAAATTGTCTGTTTACAATCAAATTTACTAATGTAATAACTTTTAGTCATTGATGTAGCAAAATTTTTTGATGTATTACTTATACCAGAGTGCAGTGGTTCACCTATAAATCTTTGGATAAACAAATCTTTAACTCTTGTTGAAAACAAAATTCTTCATTTTTTGAATGTATTTTTTTCATAGCGAATAGATGAGCACAAAACTAGTAAACATTTTTAAATCAATATTAAAATGAATTTTCGTGTGGACGACGCTCAAATTTTTTATTGAATTAATTAAATTAAATTTTTTGATAATAGTAAAAACTAATGATAAAAAATTTAATCTGCATGTCTCACAGACTTAACATTATTTGTTTTTGAAAAAATAAATAAACTGAGGAAAAATTTCAACTTTATTTTAAGCAATTGATTAAAAAATCCAAAATTAACTTGAGAGTAAAAAAATTACAAGAGCCCTTTGCTGTCACATCACCACGCAAGAAATCCCGTTAATTTCTCTTACAAGTGCCGCTCTCCAGTTTCGTTTTTTGGGATAAAAATCGTCTTATCGATCTATAGATATACAAACGATATAGGCTGACCTGCTATTACGGTTATAACCAATCATTCTATTCCTTCGGCTCCAATATTATTTTAACGAATCATCTTTTTTTTTTCTTTTTTTTTTATTATTATTTTTTTTATCATATGAGTAAAAGCCGAAAAACTAGCCGCTTAGAGCTCCAAGTCTCTCGAACGAAAATAAGGCAAAATTTCGTTACGGCTAAAATTTTTTCTAACCTTGTGCAAAAAAAAACTAAATTGCTTTATGATTTGAAAGAGATGAACTAATTAGTTTCCAAAACATATATAAAAAACCACGTAAAATGTTATGTCGGTCCCGAAAACATCTAAAGATCACTAAGAAACGTTGATATTCACAAAAAATAAAATAGAAACACATGTTTTTTTTTTCCTCAGACTTAAAAGTAACTTAAAATGCAGCCCAAAATTTTTTTGTTTTTTTTTTTAAATTAAATTCTACAGATAGTTTTAGTCGCGTCCGGAATTTTGGCATTATGTCTGTCCCAATTTATATTTTCAGAGAAAATTCATAGGTAATACCTAAATTTATTAATGTAGGCTTCTTTTTTAAACTTTTATATTTTAGGTTAGATTTTTTAGCTAATATTTTATTCTAGATTGATTTTTACGAGCGTTTTTAGATGCGTACTCTTGGAGAAAGCATCTAAAATTTATTGTAAATTTCATAAATTATTAGTGCAGTTTGGAATTTTTTGACAAAGATTCACAAAAATTTACAAAGATTATTTAATATAGAAAATATTAAGAAAAGTAGATAATTATCATTAAAATTATTATACTTAATTTAACTGTTAAAAAGCTTTTTATGACAAATTAAGAAGACCCGAGAGACAGAGGTTTTCAGGGAAAAAGCTACTAACACGTTATTACCATAGTCTTGCTGTAAAAATGTTATATTGAATATTTATCTTTCGAGTATACTCATAATTAATCATAGAATTTTTTTATCAACGATCAATCGGGAATATCATATATGTGCATGCTATTGATCGCGCGTTCTCATTTACTGTATTGTAATTTAAGAGCCCAAATAGTTTTATACCGTATTTTATAAGCCTCCGGTGAATTATTAGTAAACCGTACAACTGCTACCCCACATGAAAAAATTGATTCAGCCGATTCACACGAGCACACTGATTGAAACGATTTTTTTTCGTAGTCCAGTTAATTACTTTTTGTATTTCTTAACTCTATTCTACGAACGAATGAACGAAGTTGGGCAAAACAATTTTAATTTAAAAAGCAATTACCGAACAAAGAGACCTTCTTACCTTACCCTAACCGTTTGTAGTAACCAACATCATCATCATCATATGCTCGTTCTCATCATAATCATAATCATCGTTTTTATTTTTTATTTCTTCTAAGGTGTATTCGAGGTTACATGTTGTAAAGCTGGAGAACGGCACATTATCGATCGTCGACAGATTAATTTCGTTCTATGATCATTTAGCACTTTCTTATGAATAAATTTACACCACAAGCATCTGTGAGAAATCATCATAATAAATTTGCGCCTCACTTTGTAACTTTTAAACGATAGCTACTTGGAAGGTAAGAAAGACGTTAACTCGTATTCGGTTGCTGTTAAAATACCTTTGAAAAATATTGAATTTTTTGTAAAAATTGATGTAAATTTTGCATTTGACAATAACAATAGTATAAAAAGAATGAAAAGACATGAAAAAAAAAAAATAGTATAAGAAGCGTGGACGCCATTTTGCAAAGCTTTGGAAAAATCATTAAGAAAGTAGTGTGTCACCGCCCCTGACGACCCTTACGCCCCCAGAAATTTCGTCCATTAGTACGCTTGGTTTTTCGGTTGTTCTCGGGGGGTCCCCCGCCCGTTCCTCCCTCTTCTCTCACCCATTTGTCGTAATAGAATTAACGAGAGCGACGAGAATCATGGTACTGTAGGCTGTCGAAACCCGGAGGGTTATTTCTTGACTCTCGTACGCGACGAAGCCGATTGGTCCGTTTCCGGTATAGACTGGGACAGAGAGGAACCTGTAAAATTAATATGCGTGAGGATATTGGAGCTGGATAATCGAATGGCTGTTTCTTTCGTTTGGCTGATCAAGATTATTTGACAGTCCTTGAGAGTTTTGACTCTATTATTCAATTATCAATTTTATGATTGAGTGCGAGGGGCTTAACAACAGTTGTTTCAAAATTTTAATGAAATTCGTTTCAAGCTTTATATACATACAAAATCGAGTTCAACCGATTTACAGTCTTTTAAAATTACCATTTTCAACTACTCACAAAATAAAATTCGAATTTTGTTTTTTTTGTTTATTTTTTCATTATTATTTTTTTTTAATTATTATGATAATTATTTATTAAATGTGAATCGAATTAATCCCAATATATTAAATAATAAATGCTTTTACTTATAAGTCAATCTAAAATTACAGTTTGTGTCGACTTTTAATAAAATGAATGATATTTAATATAAGTTTGCCATTTTTTGATGTTTAATTTTTTTGCCTTCTCAATCGACTCCATGAACCGCCGTGGCGTCGGCCAGATCTTCTTATTCTTTTTTGAATGTGACTAATTACGTCTAATTCCGGGCTCGGCATCACATAAACTTCTATCCCGAGCAACGCCCGTGCGGCTAAACTTCCTGTTTCAAGCTCTACCACGACTCATTTTTCAATATATTTCGTCTTTGTGTTAGAAGATTCAAGCAAAATTGCTTAGTAAGCTTTTTGGACCGAATTATTATTTGAGAAATCATTTATCTACACACTCACCACGTATGTACGCTGCGAAGCAAAAATTTTTTTATACTAATTCAACTTGTATGCGTATAAACTGTTGAAATCTATCTTTACTGGAACTCAAGTGTTTGTTTTGTAAATACCACGTTCTTCTGACCAAGATCTTGTTAATCAAGCGGAGAAATAAAAAAAAGGAACCCCTGTTTTGGGTGGACATCTAGCCAATATAGTTTGTTTCTCAAATGATGATTTATGTGTTCTACGGAATTTGTTGCAGTAAGTGACTTTACTACATATATTCATCAATCTGATTTGAATTACCATTAAGATTAACGCGCAATAGAAACATCATTTAAAAGGTATACTGCCACAACCGCAATATTTTATCCCAGATAATTCAGCTAATCATCAATATTTGTTTCATCTTATAATGACTGATTTAAGACATTAACCAGAGGCTGTAATATGATATCCATGAGGAAAACATATGTTAATCACATAAGTGTAAGTAAGAGCCAAGACTCGTTCTGAGAAAAGTGAAAAATTGAATAGAGAGGTTAAAAAAAGTCTTACAATATACTTACCAAAGTGGACACCTTGAAATTTTATGGTTCGTATTCAATAAATTATTTAGCATAATTGATTATTAATACAATATCAAACAAATTTTTCACAAATTTATGATTAAAATCTATGGTCATTTTCTCTAAACGGAAAAATTAAACTGCAAAAAGTTAAGATGTCCAGCGAGGTACGTATAGATGTTATTTATTTTGACAAGAGAAAGCGCGGGAAAATTTGACGTCTTGTCAAGGATTGTGTCTTGATAAATGTTTGCGTCAGGCTCGTTGGGCCGAAAATTTTAAATCACACAGAGAAGCTCACATAACAGATGACTTTATTGATTTGACAACCGACATGTATGTATAAAAAAGGATCGAGTTTTTTTATATAAATAATTTTTTTACTATAAAGCGAATAATAGATCTAGCACAAAGCCTTGATTTAAAAAATTATAAACAATAAAAAAAATTATTAAAACTTTTGTGTGAAATTCCTAACTGATCAATTTTTAGTTGAAAAAAAGTAGATTAAAATATGTAACTGTTTAATTTACGGCGTTTAGATGATGAAAAGACATTGAAAAGGTTAATATTTAACAGCGATAGTTCGTAATTAGTGCTTGCCGAGACTCAAGATTTTTTCTTGGCCTTGTCTTGAAATCAAGACAAGACAAGACTAACTTCTTATTATTTTTCAAGACCAAGACAATACCAAGACTTAAGTTAGTCTTGTCTTGATGTCTTGATATAGAAATAAATGAGAACTTTTTAACAAAAAAAGCTCGAAAAAATGTGAATATTTTAGAGTGGTGGAAGATACATTCCGGAAGATACATACAATTTATCCCAATCTTTCAAAAATGACCAAAGACGATACTTTCCAAGCCCTAGTTTGTTTACACTCTTGGGCAAAATGTAATTTAAATAATATTATTTAATTGAGTTTACTTTATTTAAATCATTTATTTTTTTTTTTTGAATGATTTTCATAAGTTGATTAAATTTAAGATTTTTTTTAGTCTTGTCTTGGTTTCAAGACAAGACAAGACAAGACAAGACCAAGACAATACCAAGACAAGACTTGAATTTTTACCTTTTTTCAAGACCAAGACAAGACTTTGCCAAATCTTGGTCTTGTCTTGGTCCCGGCAAGCACTAATCGTAATGAAAACGTGTTTTTAATTTTCAATTTTCAAACAAATTAATTTGATTTATGAACACAACTAAAGACAAAAACTAAAATGAAAAAAGATCTTTTAACCTCGTGCATCGCAAGTAATAACTTGAGTCCCTCCGATGAGAGCCAAAAGAACGGCGGGGGCTCCCTGCGCAATCGACCAGCGCGCATAGCAGATCAGCTGTCTGCCCTCGCCTGCGGCTCGGGGAGACACACACTGATCTGGTGTGAGATGCGCGCTGGTCGCTATGCGCAGGGAGCAACCTCGCCGTTTTTTTGGCTTTGATCGGAGGAAATCAAGTTAAATCTTGCGATACGAGATTAAAAAAGTGTATATATCACTCGGAACTAATAATGTGCCGGAGAGGCCGGCTAATTGCAGCCCTCGCCTTCGGCTCGGGCTGCAACCGCAGCGGGCCTCTTCGGCACACTTTAGTCCCTCGGTGAATAATATACTATTAAATTTTCAAAATTTAAGTAAAAATGAAAGTTTTTCTCAAACTCTGGTTCAAGGGGACTCAATAAAAAAAAACTAATAAAAAAAACATTACACAATATATAATTGCAGAAAGTTACGAGGAGATGGGCGAGAAAACGAGAGACAAATCAGTAGCAGTAGAAAGACTACCAAAATAGAAATAAAGAGCTCTAAAAAGTAAAAAAAAAGGCTTCGAGTTTACGAGTAGTATATATTCTCATTCAATAATTTATTTTGACCATTCAATAAATTCTATTCATTTCACGACAAGTTGTTGCAATGAACTGCCAAACAGAAACTCCAAAAAAAAGTTTAAGTAAAACAACCCTATTTATTATTATTTTTTTTTTTCAACGCTTCATATCCTCGAGTATTATTTCGAAGTAAAATAAAATCCAATTTTTTCATTCTAATTATTCCGGATCGTCATGTGTAAGAGAGAGAAAAAGAAAAAAAAAAAAAAAAAAAAAAAACTGACTTTCGCCCGCGAAATAAAAACTGTATGGCTTCACAAGTATGACGCAACTGCGATATGGAATAGACTTTCTCTCTTGAAAAAAAAAGAATGAAGTTATATAGAACAAAGATGCCCGAAAATTGCACTAAGAAAGTTTAGAAAGAAAATTTCGTGCGCGATCTCAAAAAGATAAACCCTTTCTCCTTCTCTATAGGAATGGCTCTATCACGCAGCCTTCGTATAACTCGGCGAAATGGTACACGTGTCACTGGTCGCCGTTACGATAACTCATCGCGCTACTACAGGCACGCGTAATTACATTTTAATTTGTGTTTTTTTTTTTTTTTTTTTATAGCTTTGAGATTTATACTTGCGATGGCTGGTACGTCATCATAGCTATGACATCAAAATAAGAATTATTTTGGTTAATTAAATTTATGTCCGAACAATTTGTAATTGGGATTATCATCAGAAAGCATTTACTTCAACATAATCCTAATTGTGATGATAACAATAATAAATCATTAAATGAATAACAATAACGACTTAAAATAAATGGTAGCATTGAGATAAGAGTGAAAAAAAGCAGAAAAAAATAATAAATAAAAGAAAAATGAATCCATCAAGAATGACCCACATTAAACAAGATATCTCAGCGCAAATTTATAAGCGTAATAATGTGACGTCAGGAGAAAAAAAAAATCCGATAAGGATTGTTTACGGGAGAGAAATCCTGCACGACGCGTCGGCAGGTTGATTCACTTGATTCGCCGCGGGATTATGTATACTGGGGATTCTGAATCATCGCCATCGCTTTTCTTTTCGTGGAAAGATTTCCGCAGACGTGCGGAACGCCTCGTCAAGAATCGTGATGCGAATTTGGCGCTGAAATATACACCGATTCGCGGAATCCTGTGCCCATGCTCTTCTTTTTTTATAACTATAAAATTTACTTTCTGGAATTTCCTCGTTAATTTGACGGTTAAACTGAGATTTTCGAAACAAAAGGACCTTTTTTTGGCGTCTCTGTGCGAGTCGCTGGGCTGTACAGCACCACAGAAAAATAACTTAATTCCATTTATTTATTTAAATAGTTAAGTTGGGACGAAAAAGTATGGGTAAGTTGAGTGAATGAAGATCTATCCATCTACGTGTTTATATAACTGTCAGCTTGTCTCTGTCGCGCTGATCAAAAAGCCGACGAAGTGCAGGTCAACCGATTCGAATTTTTCAACTTGCAGGCTCCCCTTTTTCTCTTTCCTTCACTGTCAGGAGATCTCAAGCGGCGAATTAAGTTTTTTCCGGCCGACTCAAAGATCGACGACCACAATACCGGTTATTCGATACACGCCCGGCAATCCTTTCATCCACTCGGGTTTTCCATTGGAATACTGTCGCGCGCCGTTTTGTTTTTACCCTTTGATTGACGCAAACGCGAATCTGAGGATTTCAATTGTGGCTATTGGTTTGACAACAACAACAACAACAAAAAGTATTAATAATAGTAAATAGTAATAATAATTTAGATCTCCATTTGGAACATAGCAAGGTCAAAGTAGTGCACAAAGTAGGGATGGAAATACGTGTGAGTGGTAATAACAGATATTTGAAAAGAGTATGAAGTATCGAAATAGGAGAAAGTAGAATTCTTTGAGAGGAGTTACGAGGCGTATAATAAGCCCGGTTGACGTGCAACCAGCAGTGGAGGCATAAACGAACAAACAGACCATCTGTAATACGGCGCGCGCCCTGCTGCGGCGGCCGCGTGAGACCGTCCCAAAAAACACTCGGCTCCCGATTACAATGACAATACTCCCTGTAATATAACACGCCTAAGGGCACACATCGTTATTATTTTCGCTCCGCGCACCACTAAAACTCCAGACCTATTTCTCTCTCCCTTTTTTTTTTTTTTTTTCTCTCTCTCCGACATGCTTATTATGTCTTCACACCTTTGTCCCGAGAGTGACGTATTACCGTACTCGCGTCTCTCTCTCTCTTGCGGTTTTACCATTGTTCCTCGCCTAAATCTATTTTTCATCAACAATCATTCAGACTTTTAAATAATCATTTAAGGACGTGTAGAAAAACACAAATTTCAATTCGATATCATATTTTAAACATAGTTATTTGTTTAACTAAGAAAAAATTGTTTATTTAATGGAAAATATATATTTTTAAAACAAAAAAGCTGCTTTTTTGATTTTATATACTTGTATAATATAAAACTGATTTTTTTACATTACAAACAAACTTTGGTAAGAACTTAGTAAAAACTTTGATCCACCCCAAATAACGACTTACAGATGACTCGCGATGACTTTTAATAGTGATCAGTAGCAACTGAAAAATACGCATAATAGCCTAGATGAAAGTTAAAAAAAAAAAAAAAAAAAAAAAGGTGTAACGAAGCGAGCATGGGTATCACAGAGAGCTGGGAGGAGCGAAGCCACAGGAGCAGTCACCTTTCAATAGCTTGCTTGGACTCACTGCTTCAAATCTCTTCAAAATTGTAACCGAAAGCTTAAATCTTTTATTCCTAACACTGTAATTCGCTCAAATTTTCACAGTCATTGTCAGACTAATAAGCTGGTAATAGTGCTCACGCGCGTGTGTAACTACCGGGTTATATGCTACACCTTCCTTTTTTCACTTCGTTAAAAGAAAAAAAAAAAAAAAAAAAAACTCCTTTACTTTTACTTATGCAGTACGTTGTATATGTATAACATGGGGGGTCTGATACTCACTTTTCAGGTGCGGCAGGTCATTCATGAAACTTCCATCGTCCACATTTGTGTTCTGTTAAAAAATTAAAGTGTAATTATTACGTTGCTGAAGAGTTCAATCAGTTAGCATGATTTTTATTGTGTTTTTTTCTAATTGAAAAATCGTACAGCCATCAAGTATAAACATTGAAAAAAATAAAGCACCGAGATGACAACAACTCTCGGGATAACTCTCATTTTAAAAGGTATAATTATTTTCTGCTCAGTAGAATAATAAGAACGATTTAAGTAAAAGCGAAACTAAACTTTTTGTTTAGTTTTTGATGGCAGTAGATGACAAAATGAGTTTTTTAGGGTGTGAAAGAAAGTAAGATGTTTATGAAAATTTCGATTACGTACATCGTCGCTCACCTGAGGGTCGTCAACAAGGCTGGTGTGCAGCACGAGGTCCGTTTGATCGAGGCCGGGTGGCGGCAGCAAAGCGTCAGGACGCCTAACTCCCGTCCCATAATCGACGCCGCCCCTTCCGGCACTGCTGCCTCCGCCTCCACCGCCTCCACTGTTCCGGCCGCTGTCGTACGGAAACGACGCGTGCATGTTTGTCTAGAGTAACATGGAATAACAAATCAATATTAATCTTATTATTTTTATAACAAACATTTTTTATATTAATTTTTTATTTTACATGGAGAGCTGCTTTTACAAAACTTGGTTCAGAGTATTTTTAAAATATAGGTCATTATTAAATCATTATGCGTAAGAGCCGCAGTGGCTCAGGGCATAGAGCGCGCGTCTCCCAACTCTGGGGTCGTGTATCCAAGCCCAGGTCTCGGCGATTTTTTCACGCGTTAAAAATTGTCGGAATTGAATTCACTGTTGCTTAGGTAAGGTAAGATGTCCTATATCTCGCCCTATATCAATTATTCCATCTTGGACATTCTAAAGGCCGACTAAATTCTTTCCGAAAACATTGACCAGCTGCGAGTCCGAATCGAAGGAATAAAGTTGACCGATGCCAGACTAATGCTTGAGTATCCCGATGCGCTTGCGGCTAGTAGGGTCGACGAGTCCCCGAAAACCAAAATGCAAGCATCGCTCGAGAAATTTGATCGATTTGGGACTCTTTTAAGGGGAGTCTTAAAGTAGAGACACTAAAAACGAGAATTGGGCAGAAACCACGTTAAAAAGCACGAGAGACGCAAACAAAGAAAAATGTATAAAACAACTTAGTGTATGTGGCATGGGCACACATGTGATTGGAAATCCTCCTTGTAATGGATCTTTACCCACAATCAAGGTTGCCAATAAAAAAAATAATATTAATGTTATACACAAATTGTTTGATAAAACAAATCTGTCAACTTATCAGATGTACGTGTGATCTCTTTGATTATAATCTGTTCAAGATATTGCCGAAGAAGCTGCATGATAGGAGGCGCGTGCCACGGGTGAATACGTGCCGCAAGAGAGAAAAACAAAATGCTTTCGTGTTGAAAATACGAACGTACCAACCGTCAATTTGCGTACACTGACAATGAGTGATAAAACGCGCTTTGCGTTTTTGAATATCAAGAAGATGACCGAGTGCGAGAGCTTACCCAAATGCATGCATAATGAGTTCATCTCGGGTCCTCTCTCTTCATTTCGGAATTATTTATTTCCAAGGTAGCAGCAGACTTGCACTTGATTAAATCTGCATCTGAATATTCCTAGCCTTGCGGCTAGGGCAACTCTAAGTATTGCTGAGATTTTTTAAAATTTATTATCCCATTAAAATGAAAAATTTTTGGTCTGTCAATTTTTAGCGAGACAAAATTCAGAAATAAAAATTATTTTTCGTGAGGCCAAATTTATTTCTTAGGACCGTCAAAAATTTTTTTACTAATGTCCTATTAATTAAGGAAAAAAGATTCCACGATAAGATTGTCACGAGAAGCCCCTGCGAGAAATTTCCGCCAGAATATTGCCAGGCAGTGGGCAGATTTAGCGAAATTGGGCAGAAATTTAGTAGGGTTAATCGCCAGATTCTTGACAGAAGGCCAATGCTTTACGCATAGGGATTCTGGCGAGCTATAGCCTAAACCTGTTTATTTTAAATTGTAACATTGATTACTAACAAAAATATGTTCAGTTTCATAACTTGACTCTGAAATTTTTCTTTTTTTTTTTTTTCCTTATGTTGAACATTTTTCTCATCCATTTTGATGTAATTTTAAAATATTATTCACACAATACCAGCCCTGCTGTATAGCCACACGTGTGGCATACGTGTGCCACACGTACAATGGACTTGAACAAATTTTTTTTTTTTCTCTATATATTTTAACACCTATGGAGTCAGGGCGGAGACCTAGTGCATAGGATAGCGATTACAACCTGGACATGATTTCCCCAGGAAGTTTTGACTCCGGAGGGGTGATACTGACGCCTTGGAGATGATTTCCCCAGGAAGTTTGGACTCCGGAGGGGTCAGGCTGAACACCTGGTGCACCTGGTGATACTTACGCCTTGGAGATGATTTCCTCAGGAAGTTTGGACTCCGGAGGGGCCAGGGCGAATACCTGGTGCACCTGGTTATACTGAGGCCTTGGAGATGATTTCCCCAGGAAGTTTGCACTCCGGAGGGGTCAGGCTGAACACCTGGTGCACCTGGTATTAATTACGCCTTGGAGATGATTTCCCCAGGAAGTTAGGACTCCGGGGGGGTCAGGGCGGACACCTGGTGCACCTGATGATACTTACGCCTTGGAGATGATTTCCTCAGGAAGTTTGGACTCCGGAGGGGCCAGGGCGGATACCTGGTGCACCTGGTAATACTTACGCCTTGGAGATGATTTCCCCAGGAAGTTTGGACTCCGGAGGGGTCAGGCTGAACACCTGGTGCACCTGGTGATACTTACGCCTTGGAGATGATTTCCTCAGGAAGTTTGGACTCCGGAGGGGCCAGGGCGAATACCTGGTGCACCTGGTTATACTGAGGCCTTGGAGATGATTTCCCCAGGAAGTTTGCGCTCCGGAGGGGTCAGGCTGAACACCTGGTGCACCTGGTATTAATTACGCCTTGGAGATGATTTCCCCAGGAAGTTAGGACTCCGGGGGGGTCAGGGCGGACACCTGGTGCACCTGATGATACTTACGCCTTGGAGATGATTTCCTCAGGAAGTTTGGACTCCGGAGGGGCCAGGGCGGATACCTGGTGCACCTGGTAATACTTACGCCTTGGAGATAATTTCCTCAGGAAGTTTGGACTCCGCAGGGGTTAGGGCGTACACCCGGTGCACCTGGTGATACTTACGCCTTGGAGATGATTTTCTCAGAAAGTTTTGATCCCAGTGGGTTCACATCATCAAGTTTACTATTAGGATAGCATCTTCAGAGTTGGGTTATTACCGGGTACACCAAGTATTTTCCCTGGCCCATCCGGGGTCAAAATTTCTTGATAAAATTATCTCCAAGGCGTAAGTATCATCAGGTGCACCAGGTGTCCGCCCTGACCCCCCCGGAGTCCTAACTTCCTGGGGAAATCATCTCCAAGGCGTAATTGATACCAGGTGCACCAGGTATCCGCCCTGGCCCCTCCGGAGTCAAAACTTCTAAGGGAAATCATCTCCAAGGCGTAAGTATCACCAGGTGCACCAGGTGTCCGCCCTGACCCCTCCGGAGTCGAAACTTCCTGGGAAAATCATCTCCAAGGCGTAAATATCACCAGGTGCACCAGGTGTTCAGCCTGACCCCTACGGAGTCCAAACTTCCTGGGGAAATCATCTCCAAGGTTTCAGTATAACCAGGTGCACCAGGTATCTGCCCTGGCCCCTCCGAGGTCCAAACTTCCTGAGGAAATCATCTCCCTGGCGTAAGTATCACCAGGTGCACCAGGTATACGCCCTGGCCTCTCCGGAGTCAAAACTTCCTGGGGAAATCATCTCCAGGTTGTAATCGCTATCCTATGCGCTAGGTCACTGCCCTGACTCCATAGGTGTTAAAATATTTAGCAAAAGAAAAAAAATTTGTTCAAGTCCATTGTACGTGTGGCTATACAGCAGGGAGAGGTTAGGATTTTCAAACAGCAAGCATAATTCATCGATTAAAAATTAAAATTATATTTCTATAAAATTATTTGATTATTTTTTATCAATTTTGTAACATCGGAGCTGCATGCTGCTGCTCCGATTTGTAAACTTACCTCTCATCAACGCATCTAGGTACATATACATATATGTATATATATAGACATATACATAAAATAATAAGCTTGACAGAATTTTCTGCCCACTATCTGGCGAGCACCCCAGACGTTCTGTTGAAACTTCTAGCAGGGGCGTTCCAGCAGAATTTCCTCTAACGTATTCTGTAAATAGTACTCAGCGAGTTAGAGTCCAAGCAAAAGCAACACCTCTATGAGAAAGGAGTAAAAACAATAACACAAATCAACTTGGAGAGGATCCTATCTTTGGGCCTTCTTTCTATTGCTAAGATAAGCACATCGGTATTTGGATGGTGTAGCGGTATATACTCGGTTTCTCACGTGGGGTCACAATATTATATTTGTATTTTACTATAGTTATCGAGGCACTTTATAATAAACTCAATAAACCATTTTAACATTTATTTTACTTAAAACTCTCAGTCAAAAATAATTTTAGTGAATAAGTGTTAATTTCTTTCACTTTTGAAAATTTTGATTGGAAGCCCCTTTCCACGACTTTCCCCGGCTTTTCGGTCGGTTCTAGGTTTAGGTTGGCACTAAAACCACCCAGCAAATTAAAGTAAAATTTGGCTGGCACATTCCTGAGAGATCACAGGCTCCATTTATATAGTGAGTCAATCGATTTTTGCTTTAAATAAAAAGTTATAGTAGTTCAGACTGTATTACATTTTTTTCTCAAAAGTCAGTCCGACTACCAGTAATTTATTTAATACTATTTTGATCCTTAAAAAATGGACCAGCTATAGGATTTTATAGGAATTTTCGAAAATTGTATCCTAAAGTGACCATGACTAAGGTAGCGTCCCATACGAACTTGTGTTAAATAACGTAATTTTTGGTTTGTCATAACTATTTAAAATAATCGATGTCATTTACCCTGGTAGCAATAAGAATCAAAGTTGGCTATTTCATGGCTATTTCCTGGTCATTTCATAGATTAAATCTAATAAATTGTCCTTAAAAAGCTTTGAAATGGTCAAATTTGACTCTCATGCTACCAGGAATGAATGAGCCTTTATACCCGGTTTGCCAAACAAATATAAGCAAATTTTACCATTGTTTTCATTTTTTAGTTAATTTTTAAAAATTATAATTGAGCATCAATCATAATTTTTTAGAGCTTTCACATTTAAAAATATTTGAGCATGACTTACAAGGAGAGGTCACACCCTCCGGGTCACCGATCTTGACGAAACTTTGGGGATCGTTTTCTTATACCAAAAGATGAAGAAATCTACCAATCATCCCGTCTAATGGGCCTTTTATACCTAGTTCCTACATAGCTTATATCGTATTTTTAGCTCTTTTTGGGTTTTTTTGCGAATTTTCAAAAAATTCCTGTTCGAAGCCTATTACACTTACAAAATTCTGCAACCCCGCATTCTCTTTATTTTTTCATCTTCTTTTGAGAAAAAATATTTTTAAATCTAATTTTGAAGAAATAGTCCATGTAAAATTAAAGTAATCAAAAGCATTTTTTACTGTTTTTTTGGTTTTATGAACTTAAACTGTATGTCGTCAGCCTTATCAAAATTATCTCTAAAAATATTTTTTCTAAAAAATTCATATAAAAACAAAGAAAATGCGGGGTTGCAGAATTCTGTAAGTGCAATAGGCTTTGAGCAGGAATTTTTTGAAAATCAGCTTGTTTTGACACTTTTAACACTTTTGTGCGACTTTTGTGTTTATTTGTAACAATTTTCAAAAAATTCCTGCTCAAAGCCTATTGCACTTACAGAATTCTGCAACCCCGCATTTTCTTTGTTTTTATATGAATTTTTTAGAAAAAATATTTTTAGAGATAATTTTGATAAGGCTGACGACATACAGTTTAAGTTCATAAAACCAAAAAAACAGTAAAAAATGCTTTTGATTACTTTAATTTTACATGGACTATTTCTTCAAAATTAGATTTAAAAATATTTTTTCTCAAAAGAAGATGAAAAAAGAAAGAGAATGCGGGGTTGCAGAATTTTGTAAGTGTAATAGGCTTCGAACAGGAATTTTTTGAAAATTCGCAAAAAAACCCAAAAAGAGCTAAAAATACGATATAAGCTATGTAGGAACTAGGTATAAAAGGCCCATTAGACGGGATGATTGGTAGATTTCTTCATCTTTTGGTATAAGAAAACGATCCCCAAAGTTTCGTCAAGATCGGTGACCCGGAGGGTGTGACCTCTCCTTGTTAGTAAACAAAAATAATCGCAAGCAACTCCAGGCTAATAGAAATAGAAAAATGTCATCGTTATAAGCTAGCTTAATTTCTCAAATCTTTTTTCAAACAACGATCATAAAGGTATCATACTTGGAACGAGGTTAAGCGACGTGCAAGAAAAAGAAGACATACAGGGAGACCCCCAAGGCCGACGATAATGTCAACGAGCAAAAGACTACTATTCTGAAGTTAAAA
Organism: Encarsia formosa; assembly: GCA_038277355.1. Classification (NCBI taxonomy): domain Eukaryota; kingdom Metazoa; phylum Arthropoda; class Insecta; order Hymenoptera; family Aphelinidae; genus Encarsia; species Encarsia formosa. The sequence continues at coordinate 18,992,818 of CM076185.1, read as the reverse complement.
CGTTAATGAGTAATACCTTACAATGACGCTCCACCATAATTAATAGGCTAAATCAATCTTCGTCTTAAATCGCATAAAAAATAGTTATCGACCATTTCATGAGCATTGTAAGAAAAAAAATGAATATAAAGAAAAATTATCATTTCTCAACAAATATTGTGCGAGAAGCTATTTTCTAACTGTCACTCTCTATGTCGATTGAATTTTTTTTTATGGTAAAAAAACGTTATAAAATTAACTTATGGAATGAATTTTGCTAAGTACGGCCCAAAATGTCCTCCCAAAATTTATTTTTTAAAGTATTCGAGCCACTCCAATTATTCCGTCTTCGAGTATCAACATCTCGGGTCGCTATGTGAAACCATCTACGTAGGAATTAAGTGAAGAACCGCTGAGAATGGTACCGCGACTGTTCGTCAAACGACAACTCGTCAAACGACATTTCGTCAAAGACAATTCGTCAACGCGACAACTCGTCAAACGACAATTCGTCAACGCGACAACTCGTCAAACGACAGTTCGTCAACGCGACAACTCGTCAAAATATATTATTTTATGCGTTCCTATGATTACGGAAAAGACCAGGGTTAATAAAATAAAAAGCACTAAGGGTTATTTTAAAAAAAAAATGCGCGCCGTGGGGCCCGAAGGGTCCCCGAAGAGGCGCGCCATAAAATTTAGTTCCAAGCAAAAGCTAGTTCTATTTAGTCAAAATTTATTATTTTATGCGTTCCTATGATTACGGAAAAGACCAGGGTTAATAAAATAAAAAGCACTAAGGGTTATTTTTTAAAAAAATGCGCGCCGTGGGGCCCGAAGGGTCCCCGAAGAGGCGCGCCATAAAATTTAGTTCCAATTTGACGAGTCGTCGCGTTGACGAATTGTCGTTTGACGAGTTGTCGCGTTGACGAATTGTCGTTGACGAATCGTCGTTTTGACGAGTTGTCGGGGAATCGATGAGAATCGCTCGTATGCAAATACAAGGACTTTACAGACCAAACTGTCGAAATTAATATAATTGAAAAAAAAATTTCTACTTTTATTATGTTTACACAAAGCTACATTTTCATGTTAGCTATTTTTTTAAGTCTCTATAAAAACCTCGATAAAAGCCTTTGCGTATGAAAAAAAAAAAAATCATTTTTAATTAGTTTTTTCAATAAGTATGAGTTTGTTAATGTTAATCATCATAATGTACATCAGCTGAAGAAAAAATAACTTTATCGCGAGCTTTATCGGGTAAAATTTTACGTAAAATAAGTTTTTCTAATATATTTTGCTGATTTATCAGATTTTGAATTCTATTGAAAAACAAAGCATGTCATGTCACAACATGTTACATACTTAATTTTAAGATTTTTAGGAACTAAAATAAATTTTTTTATATAAAAATTGTATTTATTTATTGAATAATTACAATTTCTTGTATCAAAGGATAAACTATTCCAATTTCTTCTCAATCTGTTTTTAACAGAATAATATAACAAATTTTTTGTAATTAATTTTTTTGAATGTTTTAAATTTATTGGCAAGGTGTACAAATATGGTACCAGTTACAGCAGAATGATCCTAAAGACTTGTAAAATTTTTGTAAACTTAGAAAAAAAAAAATAAATAAAAACCATAAGGCTTTCTTTCCTAACCGAAGATGTAATGTGCAATGATTGAAAGATAAACCACCGCTCATTAATAAATATTAGAGCGTATGCGCTTGGCAGATTTGACGCTTCTGAAATGGTGAGCCTGCCCTACTTTACCAGATACTATCGAATATCATGATTTGATCATTCTGGGAATTTTCAGACATATTACTGCGTGGATTAAAGTTTCTCTATTGCGAACCTTTTAAGATACATATTTAATTTTATAACGTGGATTTTTAACTAATAAGCCTAGTCAAAATAAAATTTTAAAAACAAATTGACGCAAAAATTAAACCGAAAAGAGTTTTAATGATAATAAATATTAAAGCCGTATGATAATTTATGCGTCTAATTTCTACAAATCTCCTTAGTAATATCGTGGGTCAGCGAGAAATAAGAAAGAAAAAAAACAGTTGGTAAGGTAAAAAAATTGATCATTTTTTAATAAATCAAATTAAAAGGAGCAGTGGTAAAAAGCAAAGATTCCAGTTTCAAAATAAGTTAGAAGTCATGAGTCCAATTAGACGTCGGTAATGCAGCCCAACCAAAAGGATGCAGCTACAGCTATAGTACTTAGCTACAAAGAAGGTGAAGTAAAGAAGAAATGACATCGGTGCTAATTAACGATATATAGTCTTTTATATATCTATAACTCGGGGCTACTTTGATAGATCGTCGATTGCGACTTCTTAAACAGCCTTTCCCTCGTTAGGTGCAAGAGTTGGCCATGAACGCAACCACGGAAAAGCCGCATTTTTATCTTCTTTTACAGCTTCTTGTACCTTTTTGTTATTTGTCGTTCTTTTACTTTTTAGATTAAAGCCGCTTGCAATGGAAGGATAGCAGGATATTTCGAATATGTATGCAGGCGAGCTTCGTTAATTGGGTGATTTGGTGACCGGATGCTCTCTCCCTTACCTTTTTTTCTTTTCTGAGTTGTATTTTTATCAAGCGCAGCCTTTACATGCTCAATCAAACCTTATTTAAAATTATGATAAGACCAAGTAATGGCTCAATAAACATAGATTTGGTTGCTCGTGGATACTATCGATTTCAATTGATAACATCCTTTTTTATATCTAACCATACGCTTTAATTAGATTTTTTTCAAGTCAACTAATTAAAATAAATAAAAATTCGTATTGTAGTTTTGAATATTTTTCATGAACGGCCAAGTTACTGGATAAACCTTTTTGACCGATGTCATCTCAAATTTTCTAAAATTTACAGTTAGGGTCTTAGAGAGCTAGTGCTATCGTTTTATTCGTAAGCTGATTGGCGCAGAAGTCTTTAAAATATTTTAAAAGTTCATTTGAGGTTACTATTGTTATTTTTTTCCAATGCGCGCTTGCAGTGCACTCAAAGGGTCTAGTTGTATAGGGTCAAAAGACAAAAAGTCAGCCACTTTTTCGTTGTGTCATGTAATGTAATTCTGCGGAAAAAAAGTTATTTAAAAATGAGATATGATTCTAAAAATCTAACAGCTACTGAGGTTTGATGAACAGTAGAAGTTGTTAAATTTTTATCTGAATCGTATCTCATTTATAACTACCTTTTTTCTGCGGAATTACATGACATGACACAACGAAAAAGTGGCCGACTTTTTGACTGTTGCCCATTTTCAAAAATTCTAACGAGGTTTTGAAAAGCAACAAATTCAATGTCAAATTCACAAAGCAGCTAAAAATAATAATTTCCACAAAATCGCGGCGGTATGAAAAAAAAAAATCCATTTTTCTAAAAATTCATCATCTAATCCCAAAACTTCAATGACGCATAACTCGAAAAAAAAATTTTTTTGAATAAACTTCAGTGTAGGTCTCTTTTTAAACAACATAAGTAGGAATATATTTTATTTTGAGAAAAATCTAAGACCCCAACGGCATTTTTAGAAAATTTGAGATGAGATCGGCCTTTTACTTTTATGAGCAGTAATTAAAAATATGATTACTGGTTAGAAAACTTTAAAAATTGAATTTATTATTCATTTACTGTAGCTGTAAATTTAAAGAAAAAATTTGGCAATAGCTATTCAAAGGAACGCTTTCAAGTTTCTTTAACACATATTCCCTCATAAGTATTCTACTATTTACTTTTAAACTCAAGAACTGTAATTTTCACTAAAAAATTAGATAATTTTCGATTTTTGTATGATTGTAGACCGTTATACATATATGTGCAGTTTCATTAGCGTATATTCTAGTGTCACGAGAAAAAAAAAGATAGATAGAGAAAAAAAATGATCAGAGCTCTCTATAATGATGAAAATATATTCTAAGAAAGGCCATAACGGAATTCGGAAGTACTATGAATACAGCACGCTTGGAATCTTCATCCGTCCAGAGGAGACTGCGAAAAACAAACGACTTTGATCATTCGGGTGATCGGTTGAGGGTTCTGTAGCCAGCGCGGTGCTGAGCCCGTTGCAAGAATACTTTATGTACTCAATATATCGACGGTCGATACGAAAAAGGGCACTTTGAAAAAATCAGCGAAGTAAAAAGTAACAACAAGGGGGTGCCGTGAGTAAAATAAGCTGAAAAGGCTGTTTTTAGCGATTTTGACAAAAATTATCATGCCGCGTTAACAATAACAACAAAATAACAGGACGAGCTCCTCAAATGATAAGTTTACTCGTTAGCGGCGTAAAAAAAAATCCAAAAACTATTTAAAAAATTCGTAATCCATCAGCGGAGTAAAAGATAACACGCTATTTTCTAGCGGCGTAAAGAATAACACGAAATTTATACTGGCCACGTAAACTGTAACACGGAGCATGACCAACTGTGTGGTGCTTACTATTTATCGCTTCAGCCGCGTAAAAAAAATTCTGACAACGACGAGGTTAGTGACGATAAAAATAACACCAACTGTGTAAAACTAACAAAAATTGGACCAGCCACGTAAAAAATAACACGAGTGATGTTATCATTATTTTGATAAGTTGCGAGCTCTTGGGACAACTGAATCAGTAATTTCAAGGCTAGCGACGATAAAAGTAACACCAGAGGTGTGAAACCACCAAAAAACGGACCAGCTGCGTAAAAAATAACACGAATAATTGTATCATTATTTCGATAAGTTGCAAGCTCTTGAGACAACTAAATAAATCTAAACCCCCAACTGATCAGTTTGTTTTATTGAACTCAGGCTCCCAGGGTTTTGGGGGTTTAGAGCTTGGGGGGTAGCCAATCAGCTTTTTTGTTGAACTCAGGCTCCCAGGGTTTTGGGGCTTTAGAGCTTGGGAGGTAGCCAATCAGCTTTTTTGTTGAACTCAGGCTCCCAGGGTTTTGGGGGTTTAGAGCTTGGGGGGTAGCCAATCAGCTTTTTTGTTGAACTCAGGCTCCCAGGGTTTTGGGGGTTTAGAGCTTGGGGGGTAGCCAATCAGCTTTTTTGTTGAACTCAGGCTCCCAGGGTTTTGGGGGTTTAGAGCTTGGGGGGTAGCCAATCAGCTTTTTTGTTGAACTCAGGCTCCCAGGGTTTTGGGGGTTTAGAGCTTGGGGGGTAGCCAATCAGCTTTTTTGTTGAACTCAGGCTCCCAGGGTTTTGGGGGCTTAGAGCTTGGGGGATAGCCAATCAGCTTTTTTGTTGCACTCGGGCTCCCAGGGTTTTGGAGGCTTAGAGCTTGACGGTTTATTTAATTGTTTATAAAAAATAATTTATTTATCGCTCTCCCCAGCGTTATGGGGGGTTAAGAGCTTGGCGGTTTAATTAATTGTTTATAATAAATTACTTATTTATCGCTCTCCCCAGCGTTATGTGGGCTTAGAGCTTGTCGGTTTATTTAATTATTTATAAAAAATAATTTATTTATCGCTCTTCCCAGCGTTATGGGGGTTTAGAGCTAGGTGGTTTATTTAATTGTTTATAAAAAATAATTTATTTATCGCTCTCCCCAGCGTTATGGGGGGTTAAGAGCTTGGCGGTTTAATTAATTGTTTATAATAAATTACTTATTTATCGCTCTCCCCAGCGTTATGTGGGTTTAGAGCTTGTCGATTTATTTAATTGTTTATAAGAAGTTATTTATTTATCGCTCTCCCAGCGTTATTGGGGCTTAAAGCTTGGCGGCTTATTTATTTATTTATTTATTTATTGTTATTCAGCTTTCAAACTTGCGCGGTAACTGTGACAGCCAATCTTCCCAAATAAAGCGGGGGGCACCATGTCTATGAGCCATAAATTCAAATAAAAATTCAATTTTAAAAAAGTTATCACAAATATTCATTTTTGAGCCGAAGTATATTTGTTTATTAATTTATCAAACGGCAAGCAACACGAAGCGGCGAGAACACCGAGCAGAAGAAATTTTTTTTCCGAATAATATTAGTTACACTCAGAGAAAGATTTGATTGGACCAATTAAATATTCTTTGTTCCCTCAATAGTCTAAATATTGTAGCAGTTACAATACGTATGGTAAGGATAATAATACATATCGTTGCGACTAGCAAAGCAAATATTCAAAAATCTAACCTAACCTAGCTATTTGTTAAAATCTTAATTGAAGTCATTATTTCTTAAATATTGTGATTTCTATAATCATTTGTATATTTTTTAAGATTAAAACTATTCATTGAATACATTAATTATACCAAAATCACAAAAAATAAATTTTTTTAAACTAAGTTGTGCTATACCATTGCAACTAGAAACATGTTAACCCTTAATACGCATTTAGTCAGCGCTACCATGATATTATTATTATTACATCATTGTCTCTATATCAACTATGGCATCTTAGATGTTACAATATATTGTTGACCCAATCAAACCTTTCTCTGAGTATAGGCGTTAGCCTGAGTTAGGTACCTAACCTAACTTCTAACCTACTTTAACAAGGCTAGTGACTTACTAGCCTTGAAATTACTGATTTAGTTGTCCCAAGAGCTCGCAACTTATCGAAATAATGATACAATTATTGTGTTATTTTTTACGCGGCTGGTCCAATTTTTGTTAGTTTTACACAGTTGGTGTTATTTTTATCGTCACTAACCTCGTCGTTGTCAGAATTTTTTTTACGCGGCTGAAGCGATAAATAGTAAGCACCACACAGTTGGTCATGCTCCGTGTTACAGTTTACGTGGCCAGTATAAATTTCGTGTTATTCTTTACGCCGCTAGAAAATAGCGTGTTATCTTTTACTCCGCTGCTGGATTACAAATTTTTTAAATAGTTTTTAGATTTTTTTTACGCCGCTAACGAGTAAACTCATCATTTGAGGAGCTCGTCCTGTTATTTTATTGTTATTGTTAACGGCGCATGATAATTTTTGTCAAAGTCGCTAAAAACAGCCATTTCAGCTTATTTTACTCGCGGCACCCCCTTGTTGTTACTTTTTACTTCGCTAATTTTTTCAAAGTGCCCTTTTTCGTATCGACCGTCGATATGTATGCGTGCGCTGAACTGGATTTTTTCTTTTTTTTTTTTTTCTCTGGTTTAGTTAATATCAATATTCATATATTTTCGTACTCTCAACAGATTTATTTTAAAGGCAAAAAATTTATAATTATCATTATTTTTGTGGAATTAATGAAATGATTATTTTCAAATTATGGATAAAAATAAAATTTCATGACATGAAAGTTATGGTGAAATAAAAATAAAATAACTTTTTAATAACTCTTTTTAAAATCACGTAAAAAGGTAAAGAGATCACTCGGTAAGGAGTAGCAGTAACATGGCTGAAAGCTCTTATCAACAGTTATAATTTTGGAGTTGAGTATTTTTAATTGCATGGTAGATGGACATCGAAGGGATTAATTTACCAAGAAAACGAAGCCACGAGATCTCAAATTTCCCGCGCGCATAATCATTAACGCAGTGGTGAAGAATAAAAACTTATCCTGTCTCTCTGCATAGGTGCCAAGATTCGCAACTTGCAGGATACGTGATTTTAACGAGATAAACTCACTCCCAATCTTATGAAACGTCTTCGTCCACAACGATGGCAGCTGCTTCACCATTATTTTTTTGGAGATTTCGGGTAATCTTAGATAACTTTTAACGATGAAGAATGAAAAACCTTGGAGAATAATTTTACATTATTCACACACCACGATAAAAAAAAAGGGCCAGGTATTATATTAGGAAGAAGTTTTGCGCGCTCGAATAAGGAACTGTGGATGACACTCGAACTCACTGATTATCGGGTATTGTCGGGCCGCGTCTCGAGCACATTCATTTCCCTGATGCGGGCGGACATCCGTCGTCGTCGTCGTCGTTTGCATCGTCAGCCGATCGAGCCCATTCAAACACCCCCGTCCCTGACCCTCCTTATCGTTTGACGATGAAGCGGCTTGCTGCACGGGGTGCTCAAATATTGGTAAAATATTTACCCTTATACCCTGAAGTTTGCTTGAGTTTAATCTTGGCCTGCTGTTTTTTATAGCCATTTATAGCATGGCACGAGTTGCAACCATTGCCACGCTTACGAAGCGTTGAGTGTGTCAGTATGCTCGCATGCCGATGCAGTATGAGGGGGCTCCGTCGGTTTTTTTCGGCGTGTGCCCTACGAGACGTTCAAAGTGAGCGTCCTTGGTATCCTCCCGGGGGATGAAGATAGAGACAGTCTGGCCCCCAATTTTCTTCCTCTGCTTCTTCGCGGCTGGAATGCCTGCCAGAAAGCCCGCCCGAAACTTAATAAGTAAATTACTGTGTGCACACCCAAGAATTCAGGGTAAAGAAGACGAGAGAGGCTAGATTGGGCTCCTTAAACATACTTTCTCTGTTCCTGTAAACTTTTGTTTTAATTTTTCTCAAATTCTTATCGTAGTGTTGGGAAATATGAAAAATAAATGAAAAACCATAAAGTTTATTATTGTAATTAATATTTCTTCGCAAAAAGCGGTCTGTACCGGACTGCCCTTGTTGCTACCTCGGGTAGCTTTCTCCGAAACTTCACCGCGCTGGATGACGAAGAACTTATGGCTTTCGGAAACTATGCGTCGTGGTGGTCTTGTGCAGATAGTTCTACGCGACCACAATCTTCGCGCTCTCGAGCGTCTTAAGTGTAAACGACAAACTTCCCGCGGGTGCAATAACCGCAGTGACAGATGTCGCGCCGATCAATATGCGTGTATACGTTTTGAATCCCTAAGAAATTCGATACTTAACGTTATTTGAGGAAACGTATTATCATTCGAGACTAGTGGACGGAACTACCTTTGACCTCCTTGACTGCACTCAACATTATGACAGTTTGTAGAATAAAAAAGTTTTACAATTTAAATTTTTATCATCAAATTTACACGCAAGTTTTTTAAAATTACTTTAAATTAAGAGTTGGCTAGGTTTAAAAAAATGGTTTCTAGTTTCACACATGAATTTAAAAAAAATCTAAAATACTCTGAGTAGTATTAGAATTGAGATCAGTAGCGACGCATTTACAAATATTGAAAATTGTACGTATTGAGCTCTTTAAAAGTATAAGTGACCGGCAGCTGCAAGACTAACGGCTGGCAAGGCGTCAAATGCCAATAGGATGGGAGTTGTTTAAGGGTGGACATGAAAATGCAAAGCTCAAAGATCGTCGAGTTTTTAACGGTACCCGAATGCCGATTCTTTGAGTGAACACGCAGCAATGGAGCGTGTTTACACCCGAAGAGAACGCGTCGCACAGGTTGCTAATGCTAATAGCAGGCCGATGCGACTTGCCTGTGAATGAAAGGGTGCGGAGAAAGCCTTTAATTGAGCTGATTTATTACTCACGTTGAAGATTTTAAATTTTTCCCATGAATGGCTCTCTTTAATCATCGTGTCTTGCGTTACGGTCGTTTGTCAATCCTACCACAATTAACAAATAATAGTTACCGTCGTCTAGCTTACATATTTGATCAAAGCACTCGTATTTGAGCTACTGAGAATAAAAATAAATAATAATGATGATAATATTGACGGTCGGTGATTGGGTTGCCAAATATGCTGGTAATTCAAAGAATGCCGTAAGGGCGAGGGATAAATCAGATCTGAACCTTCGGTGCTCTCGCATAGTTTGACTTTGTAAAGGATTTTATCGTGATTTGTTTTAATTAAACTTTTCTTACAAGATCTCCAACGTAGCGTTAAAGGAACCTTCTTGTTAATTGAAAAAAAAAAAGTTCAATCTCGCAAAAACAGCTACCACAATGATTATATGGGGAATTCTCAAAAACTTTTAAAATATACAAGTATTCAGAAAAACATAGTTCTAATTGAAGCACTTCTTTGAAATTTTGACCACTTTTTCTTAACAATATTTCCAACTCTGAACCGCAAGGAAATTTTTTTATAAAGTTCTCTAACAAAGTTATTGCAAAATGAAACTATTAATAAACAATTCATAAAAAAATTCAAAAAATGATGACGGCAACCGATCCAGAGGGAAAAAAGAAGATAAAAACATTCCATTATAGTTTTTTATCAAAATAGTAATGTAAAAATGGGGAAAAAATTGTTTAAAAAATTTCAAAAATTTCACAATTTTGCACTGTATAAAATTAAAAGTGTCCTTAGATATTTTTTATTCAAAGCCTTAGGTTATGTGAAAAAATCATTGAAATTGAAAAAAGAGTTATTGATCACGGAGCCAGAACGTTCATGATAGTTTCATTTTGCAATAACTTCGTTGGCGAACTAAAAAATAAATTTTTTATTATTGGATCAAGTCAGAAATTACAATAATAAATAGCTGTCAAAATTTCAAAAGTATGCTCCAATTTTTACTATACTTTTACGAATTTTAACCGAGTTTAAAATTTTTTGAGAATTCCCCATATACTAACAAGGAGATGATCTGTCCTTTGGGAAACAGATTTTAATCAATCTTTAGGGATCGTTTTCTTTTACCAAGTAATGAATCAAACCACTAATATTTTTCGCCAACGCTTCTTTGAATCGATTATCCATGAGCTTTTATGATATTTTCAGCACTTTTAATCCTATTGCACCCTCAGAAACCTGGAACGTCGCATTTTCTTTATTCATTCCTGAATTTTAAGGAAAAAATATTTTTAGATAAAACTTTTTTAATTTTGACTATGTATACGATTTAGATTTCTAGAAGTAATTATCTGCGTTTTGAGGAAAAAATTTTCATTTGAAAAAATTGTTCCTTTAAAACTCACAAAAAATAAAGAAAATGAGATGTTCCAGAATTATGTAACTGCAATAGGCTTAAAGCACAAAGTTATTGTAAATGAGCTAAAAATAAAAAAATGGCCCAAAGGACAGATCATCTCCTTGTAAGTGTATAATACACGTGCATAAAAGAAAGCTCGGACTTACAACATGTAAAGCCTCGGAGTCCCTTCTAAGATCTCCGCTCCTTTGTCCGGCTGTAACGGCGGCGCTGAGGTGGTTATAGTGATGTTGGTGCAGAGTGTTGAGGGTCTGGGTGTACGGGTCGCCGACGAGGTAGTCCAGGTGCTGAGGCTGTCCGAGTCCAGGATGCTGGGGGCTGGCGGGAGCGTGGTGGTGCGAGGGAAACGGCGGCGGAAAGTAAGGGGGCTGAAAGTCAGGCGCCGTGGGCAGTGAGGCACCACCATGGTGGGGTATTCCGCCCCCGTTGCCGTTACCCCTGTGGCCGTGGTGATGAGCGCCCGAGTACGGGGAGCTGTTGCCACCGCCGAGGCTTGATATGCCTCCATGACCCGTCAGTCGGTCCTGTTTCAACAAAAAAACAAAATTTATATTTTTTTTTTTATTCTTCTAAACTTACTATTCGAATATATACGTGCTCTCGAGTTAATAATATTAATTTACATATTCTTCAATCTTGTTTATACCACCGGAGTTGACCCGGTTTTTAATGACATAAATGATCATTTTCATTAGAACTATGACATTCGTTTTAATATGATCTACCGTGTATTAAAACACAGTTATTTTAATTTATTCTTTGATCTTTGAATATCTCTAGCAACCGCAGACTCCAAAATCTTTCTTTGGACTTTAATTTTTTTTTTTTTTTTTTTTAACAGCTACTCTAAATTTTTCTAAAGATCTAAAGCACTATTATTGCAAGTATCACAAAATAAAAAAAAGTAAAACAGGACAAATCAAGTCATTTTCATAAATTACGCAAGAAAATTTGCCCGGAAATACACTAGGTAGATACATTCCGTTTAGTTAAAGTTTACGAGTACTTGTGCTATACCGGAATTAGTTTTTTTGTTACTTTTCCGTCCTTTTTTAACTAACTAAATTTTACTAATTTTATTATTTTGAGTTCCTTTCGAATCTTACAACAATAATAACTAATGGTTTGTAGAGATCTAGATTTTGTTACGATACAATAATCAAAGATCGTTTTCAAAGGATCAATGGACCATCACCAAGACGCAGTCCCTAAACTTCGGAAAAATCTATTTTATCAAAACTCTTTCACATTAAAAAGTTAAAAAAAATAAAAAAAATTTGTTTTCTTTTTTTGAAAACATGATTTTGATGGAATCGAAAAATGCTCTAAAAACTAAAAACAATTTTTTTTTGTAAAAAGACAAAACTAAAGTATTTCTAATACGATTTAGTAAATATTGTTTCGTCATTACGTAAAAAAAAAATTGTTTTTATTTTCAGTGCTTTTTTCAATTGTATAATTTTTAATTATTTTTATTGTTGACGATAGTAAGGTGATCGATTTTTATTTATCTTTAAACACTTTCTTTGTTAAAAATTGTAATTTTTACTTGATAAAGTTTATTTATTAACTTTATCGTTTCATAAATTTTAATAATAATCATCATTTGAACGCATTTTAATTTAATTACCATGGTTTTCATATCAAAGGTTGATTCAACACCGTATACTACCTACCATATATTATAAGACATGTATCAAAAATAAGCCCTAGCATAATTTTGAAGGGTCATAAAAATATAAGCCTTAGTTCGAAGTAAGCCGTAGTCATTATTGGATGGGCAGGGCACTCGTTTTGAAGATGAGCTCTGTAAACACTATTACACACTTTTAGTATACATTTATAGTGATGATTAGTTGTAGTCCTAACGTACGCGTTAGTACAACAACTAATTTTAAATTGTGATTTTGTAAATTGATTCTATGTATAATTTATGAATTATAAATTAAACTTGATTAAAGAAGCTTTAATAAATAAAGAAAATTTAGAGGTCCAAAATTTACATTTTGAAGAAATCGAAAAGGCTATAGATGTTGATGTTATTTATGAGTAGTAATATTTGATCTTATGTAAACAGAATAATAATGGTTGTACGAATGAACGTGAATTTTTTGTGTCTTTTTAAAAAATAAGTTGTGAACTTTAACCTTAACGAAAATAAGCCCCACCAGTATTTTCTAGACAAAAAAAAATATAAGCCATGTCTTATATTTGGTAGTATACGGTAGCTGTAAAATGAACATAAGCTTTTTTAAAACCTAGAGAGCAAAAGTCAAATGATAAATTTAAGGCCAAAAATTAAAAATCAAGAGAAATAAAGTTTTTTCTCTTCATCTGGGCAAGACTGACTGCGACTGCAATTTTTGGGAACCAGAAGTAAAAAAAAAACTGAAAACGCAGAAGCACGTTCTGGTCATAATGTAACTTGCGCTTTAGCTTTTGCGGGGAAAAGAAAAAAGGACATAAACTATGCAAATCGTAAAGAGGAGAAGAAAAAAAAAGATCTGTCAAATAGCCTACGGTCCAAAAACTTGGTAGCAGGTGCATCAATCGCAATAGCAAAGAAGTACAGTAGAGCAAGACTAATTAATTTGCTAAACGAACTTTATAAAAAAATGTTTAATAATCAAAGTACAAAGGCATTAGGCAACAGCGATTAAATGCTGTGATAAATGAAGCTGTAGGCTAGTTTAGAAAAGGTTGATGCGCTAATTCACGAGACAAGCTCGGTTATTAGCGATAATAGAGCAGTACTCCTTGTAAGTAAACGTCGTGTCGCTTCAACTCGATTCAGGGGCCATTCATAAATCCTAGCAACGATGATTTTCTCTCACCTCAGGGCCCATGAGTCATTTGGCACACAAGCTTTTGCCTAGGATGGGAACGTGTGATCATTCTCACGTTTAAAGATCACGCGTTCTCCTTTATTTTTTATTTCCTTCTTTTTCTTTTTTTCACTTTGTCCTCTTCTATCTTTCGTTTTTATTTGCTTGCGCGTGCTAACCGAATTTTCGATTAAAAAATGCTTAAACTGAAGGCGTTTATTCATTAATTTTTATTTTTATTTTTAAAATCTACTTTTTATTCAATAATTATCTTTAATTATTCATAAATTGCAAAAATATATGAAATTTTTGTTCATATTTCATGTTAAATAGTACTCTTATGTTAAATAGAGATTTAAAAATTAAATGACATGACTATTAAAAACAATAGAATACATAAATATTATCAAATGAAAGTATATTTTTTCTTTTGCCAATGCATTTAAGTACTTTGTTTTTTTATAAATACTATTTTATGTAAAATTTATATTATGAATCAAAAATAGTGGCATCATTGCATTAGAAAAAGATCGACAAAAGTTGAAGTACTCGTGTGCTCTTGTTAGATCAACAAAAAAAAATGGACATTTTCAATCTTTCATCTTGAGCTATTGACTATCAGAGGATCTACCATTATTAGTCTGGGTGACCACTCTTGACAAAGTGTGTCAGTCAAGCAAATGCCGTATCGGAAGTATGTATTTTCTCTTTTTTTCAAGCTTTGAGATCAAATTGACAACAAAATTATCATATAATGCAGTAAAAAATCCTCACAATTAATTACTTGATTGAGGAATTCTTTTAATTAAAAATAGTTTTTTTGTTAAATAAACTCTTTGACTTAAAATAAATTAATCAGTAAATGATTTACTCTCAAATAATTTTGTGAATATACTCGGAATTATACAATATATTTTGTAAGGTCTTCATGCGGCCCCGCCGGACTTGCAAAGTCAGAAGGTTATATGTATATCCGACGCAACTATTTATTGTAGTATATATCTCGAACTGTGGACCTTATTTATAAAAACTAACAACACATTCAATGATAATTCTACGTTTTATTATATTATTTAATATTATTATTTATGTATTTAAAAAAAAACCTTGTTTTGGGAATATGTTTTTTTTATATTTATTTATTTATTTTTTAAATAAAAATATAGTTTTTTGTGTTTTGAATATTATTAATATTAATTTTCATATTAATAGATTTATTTAAATTTTATCATTATTTTAAAAAACTTCAAATGTAAATAAAAAATTTAAAATGTAAATAATGTATTGAACTTTTAAAAAATGATTTCATAAATATAATATTAAACATTTTTCTTTCTCAACACAAGAGTGTAAGCCATTTAAAAAAAAAATCCCGAATAAGAATTGTTAAAGTGTATTTAAAGTTTTTTTATCTTCGAAAATGAAATAAGAAAAAAATAATAAAATTTGGCAATGTCTATAATTGTAATCAAAAATTGCTTACAAAAGCAGTATTAATTTTATTTTAAATTATACTACACATACATCTTTGAGTTTCAATAATTAAAGTAATGTAAAAAGCAAATATTGAAAAAGTAAAATCGATACCTCGTACGAAATATACATAATATAATATGTATCTGTACTGGTTCAGCGTTGTCACCAGGACCAGGGCTTAGTTTAAGGGACCAGGCAGCTAGTGCGTCGCGTCGCATCGCGAGTGACGAGCTGCATCATAACATGTTGTGCTATGTATTATATTTTACTTATAAAATAGCCGAAAAATTTGGATTAAACATCTGGTTTTTAAGTTATTATATTTTAAAGTTTTCCCAATGAGATCTTGTAGCTTATTCTTGAGAAAGAAATTTTTGTAGCGTTTTCATCACTTCAAAAAATTATTTCACCGATTAAATTCTTCAATTATAAAAATATCGCTTATGCATTTTTGGAGTAAACCAACACTGGTAATTTTTTTCTGTGCGAAGTATCAGAGTACAACCAAAAACCAGCTTTTGATTTGTAAATAAATTATAGCTGTAGTTTCACTTATTTGAAGGCTAGACAAAACGGATACAATTTATTGAAATAGTATCAAGGACTTTTACAATGTATGCTGTAAGATACTCTATCTTATATTTGTCACAATTATGGGACATAAATATCTAATAAATTCTTTATGTAAACAATTGCTTTTTTTTTGTCAAACTTAAATTCGAATGAAATTATTTTAGAAAATTATTTCATCCAAACGATAGAAGTGAATTTGGCTTTTGCTCTAATCATAACCAGCCGCTTTTTTCCTGACGAAAGTCAGCGCATTTAAAGCTATTGATAGAAGATTATGTGAACAAAAATTGATAAAAGTATTAAAAAAAAAAAAAAAAGAACCTCGACTTCAATGACGGTAGTCATGTCCACGTGGGGTACATAGCTGTGAGCGAGTTTCTCCGCGCTGCAGGGTACCACTTCGTTTCGCGGTGGAAACATCCCGAGTACCTTCAATTTGAAGCCAGTTTAAAACTGCCCTCTCGAAGAGGGAAGCGCCTTTCTCAAAAACAAACAGCACCAAACTCAGAGCACATCTCACTTTACACAAATAGGAAAAAAAAAAAAAAAACAGCAACAACAGCACGATAAAAACCTTTGAAGAGACTCTGAAAACAGCTGATCGGCAGGCTGCCGGTCGCAGCGCTGCTCGGTGACTGAGCCGGGCGATTGCGGCGCTTCCAGCCAGCCAGAACGACGGCGCGGAGTGCTGCGTCCGATGTTCCACGCACTTTTACCCGTCAGACCGACCGCCCATGCACCACACTAGCTACAGCTAGAGCTTACTTAGACCGAGAGGTGGGCACCGATATCCCTCACCTACCTATCGGAGCGACAGACGGACCCCCGCTAAGCTTCAAGGCGTGTCACTTTCTTTCCTTCACCGGCTCTTTCTCTTCAAAGCTTTTTGCTAACTTCTTCTTAAACCAATATCGTTTTCCTAATTCTTTTAATTGACTTTTTTGGGCTTACGGCCCTTACTTGATTCATCAATTTGGGATTTTTTTTACTGCCCAGAATGCGCAAGTACCAATACTGCGCGTGGTATCAACAAATTATCTAAATACTCTTGAAACTTTTCCTTTTCGCGCCATAGCGATAAATGTAGATTTTTTTGAACGATTTATCATACTTAACTTTAAATTTCAACTTTGCAATTCATTTAAGTGATTGAAAGTTCCATTTAAAAAATAAATATTCAGTATTCTCGTTCAGTTTGATTTATTTATTTATCATTATTATTATTATTTTTTTAATCAAATTTTAAGTTAAGTGGTACAGATGTTAATTCAGTCAGACACGAGTAAACTTATTTCTTTCGAAAAATACATTTTAATTATTATTATTTCTATAAGGATTTATCAAATTAAAAATTTTATCAAAAGAGAGTCAAGGGGAAAGAGAGAAAGCGCGAGCACGTGCCGGTTTAGCGTAACACGTGGGTAAGTGTCCCCCACTTCAGGTCCGTCGCCACTCGCCGTAGTCAGCGCGGTGACGCCCCGCTCCGTGGTGAGACATGCGCCGAGCTAAGAAGGGGCAGTCGCTTCCTCCAGCTTACCCATGTTATTAAGAGCAGCTCAAGTTTCCCTGGTCTTTATTGAAACGACCACTCTTAGAGGGCGTATCGGACTAGTGACCACTTTATTTCTCTTTACTTTATACACCTCTTTTTTTAACCGAGTACTGTTTAACAATTTTTTCAATCATAAGATGAGGCTCGTGATCAAATTTGATGAGTAAGTACTTTCTTTTGTAGGTAGTACCATTTTATAACTCCACGAAACGCTAAATAGTCCCAGTACCTACGGTTTTGGATACACTGTTCAATTTTTGAAAAAATTTCATTTACTATAAAAAAAAAAAAAAAAAAGTTGATCCGAGTAAAGAAAAATGAAAAATCCTTTTATAAATCAAATGCTCGAAGCTGTCCGATAAAGTGTCAATTTAAAAAATCGGAAGCTGAATTATTAGACCTTGCTATGCACTGCCTAGAGCAAGTACCAGTAGTACAAGCCACTGGCCGTTTAAAAATGCAATTCTCTAGCTGCTTCGTAATTTTAATGACTCGTTTTTTAGTTGCCTTCCCTTGCGACGATTGCGAAATCTGCACACATGCAGTGATAATAAAAGGGCTCAAACGTCGACATAATCCCCAGCGGCGACACTCTACCAAACTTTCTTTTTCAAAGTCTCTGTTTTTAATTTCTCGTCTGATCGCCAGAGGCTACGTTACGTAAGTACGCGATCGCCATCTCCAAACTGATTTCGAAAAAAGAAAAATAACGCTCTACCTAATTCGTATCCTGTCAAATTTAATTACGCATACAAGATATTTTTTTTTTTAACAACTAATTATCTGTATCAGATTACATTTTGTCGATTCATTATATTTCAGCAGTTACAGATCGATCTACTAGATGTCAAATAAGAATATACTTTTCAAGACTGCTTTACAAGTGTATTATAATCATCAGCTGATGTGGCTACTGAGTTTATGCGTTTAAGAAGTAAGTCTAAAAGTCTCTCTGTAACAGTCCAACAAGCAAAAATGTCGTCTACGTAGTGAACCCAAAATTATATATAATAATTACTTAGTGAGTCTTTGATGAAAAGGGGACCAAACGGATTGCCCATCATCAGACC
Organism: Encarsia formosa; assembly: GCA_038277355.1. Taxonomy (NCBI): domain Eukaryota; kingdom Metazoa; phylum Arthropoda; class Insecta; order Hymenoptera; family Aphelinidae; genus Encarsia; species Encarsia formosa. The sequence goes on along the minus strand of CM076185.1, from coordinate 18,974,562 downwards.
ATTTTTACTGTATGATTTTTCCGTAAAATTCCAAATAATTCTGTTCCAAACAAATTTTAAATGATTGCTTTAATAATTAATTTCATCTTTGAATAGTAAGTTGATATTATTTTTAATAAGCAAATTCTTGTCCTCCAAAAATTTATTATAATTGGATTGATGAAATTTCATCATGAAATTTTAACTAACAAAAATGATCTTTCACACTACGATTTATTTTTGCGGAGTAAATAAATATAATAAATTCAAGTTTTTTAAAATTAATCTATTTTATTTGTTTATTTTCACTCTTGTTTTTTCCAGACCTTATAAAGTTGAAAATAAGACCTCACTTTAGGATATTATTTTCAATTTTATAAAGCTTAATAAATTTAAAAAAAAATCAAGAATATAAAACGAAAAAAAAAAAAAATTATGATGAAATGGTGATAACGTTTAAGAAATCATGAAATCAAAGGCAAATTTGGTGAATGGACGAGACAAATTCGGGGTAAACATCGAAGATGAAACAAGCACGTACGGTTAGCGCCGCTGTAACGCTGCCAATAGAATGAATGGCCCTTCGTTTATTTCTCTCCTTCTCCGCAACAGCAGCAGAAAAAGCATCAGAAGGAAGCCGCTGAGCGGCATTCCAGGTGGTGCAATACTCAACCACCCAAACAACGGTAACCACGCACTTTGACTTACGTCACCGACGAGTTTTTTACTCACCCATAGTCTCTCTCTTTTTCCCTCTCTTATTTATCAGCGCTTCAACCATTAATAAATATAATATCATTATATCGCTGCCATCAACTTTAATTTTAGATCCACCGTTTTATTTTTTTTCTTTGTGAATGAAATAAACATTAAAAAATAATATTGTGGAGTATTGTACAAAACAAGACCTAAATGATATCTTGATTTTTTATTTTCTCTTTTAATTTTTCAACGTGGAATTTATTCAAAAGACAAGAGCCGTAAGTATCGTGAAAGATGTAATTATAAAGAGTAATGGTTTTTCATTGAGATAAGTAAACCTTATGCGTCAAGATTCTGTGAACTTGATTAACTGTCCTCAAAAAGGTATCAATAAGTATAATCAAAAATCAATAACTCATACTCACATTTACTCATAAATTATGATAAAAAAAATTTTTTTTTTTCTTTCTGTTTTACATGTTTTTCTTTTTCAACTCACAATGGGTCCTTTTTCTTTCTCTTATACTCTTAGAAGCTTCAATGCGATAACCAACTTTCATATGACTGTCACAAGGATTTATGTAAAATGATTAATAATTGTAATTCATTCTTATCAAAATATTTAAATTTTTTTTTTTTTTAATTTGATCCTTCCGATATATTAAAGCAAGATAAGTAATGAAGTAGATTTTTTTTCAAGCCTTGACAATCAAATGCTATGAAACAAATTCAAATAATTGAGACACTTTTGCCTTGTATGTACTTTGAACACGAGGGCTATAAAAGTTTAATTATAGTTTTCAAATTAAAAAAATTATGGCATACAGTCATTATTGCAAAAAAAGTAATGTCATCGAAGAAATATAATTTTACTTGAATTAATGTATAGAGTTAAATTATACCAGCCGTAACTGACGTGATGAATGACTAAGAAATTTACATAGCACGTAATAATTTAAGTAACTCGTGTACGTCGATAAATAAGACATATAAAAATTATATTATGACCATTATTCATAAAAAAAAAATAAATAAATAAATAAATCAAGTAAAAAGTAAGAACTGAGTTATTTGAAAGCAATTTATGGTTTATCCAAAAGATGGAACAAGATTTTCGGGAAATGTCGCGGTGTATATTATTCCGGAAGAGCTGTTAAATGCTTAACATTTAACGCGACGTTTACTGCTTCGCGAGTATACTGATAATCTTTTACGACTCCACTCGGTCGGTCAGTCTGAATATTGCTGACCTCCTCCTTCTCCTGCCGCTGCTGAAGTTCGGAGACCAGAATTTTACCGTTTTCGAATTATTATATTACGCGTATTCATGTTTTCAACTTCATGCTTTCAGCGTTACATCTCAAATTGCACACATTTCAAATTTTATATGCTTTTAATTCACAACTTACTCGGAATTGTAAAAAAAAAGTTATCTGCTATAAGCAGCGGATAAGAATAACATTCTCAATAAAAATAAAACGTTACAATTTTCAGAGAATGCAGATAACAGAAATAGTATATTATTCACCGAGGGACCAAAGTTTGCAGTGGAGGCCCGCTGTCATTGCAGGCCGAGACGAAGTCGACGACTTCGGCAAACCCTTGGGTGGCTTGGTTTTAAAAGACAAGCTCGTTCCCCAAGGGCCGCTTTTGAGTTTAAACGCGGCTTAGTCCTGCCAGGTACACAAGTAACTAAATATTTAAATAGGAGTGATTAAGATAATACGATCAAAAATATTGTATTAAGTGGTGTAGAAACGCTGCCTTGAGGGTGTAGATCGAGAAGTGGAGAGTGTATAAATTAAGCTTCTGTCGCCGCTACCGTTAATGCATGGGAGCGAGAGAAAGAAAATCGTGAACGAGACTAGTTATTAGTCGTGGGATACGACAACCCCTTCCGGCAACAAACTCTTGCTGATTTATCATCTTTCCATTAAAATATTGTCCCAACTTCACCGCATGAGCTTAATTTTGTTAAAAATTTATCTAAACTGGGGGTCCATTCTGCCAACAAGTCAACATCTTTTAATTGTTTTTGTAAATTAATTGTTCACTAATTATGAAAATTTATTATTTTTGTTAAGATAATTTTTAATTTGATTGATTTTTTAAATAATCTATTTATTTTCAATATAGAAAAAATTAATTAGTAAATTTAATAACAATAAAAACATGGTTTTAAAACATCGTCAGGTAAAAAAGCGTAAAAATCCAAAATAATTCAAGCCAAATGAGTGAATACAAGGATGAAAAGACATTAACCAGCGTATTTGCACGTCGTAGGCATGCACTTTTTTTATCACACTGTAAAGCTTCCGTAGGAGCAAGCGAAGAAAAAGGGCGATTCTTGGTTCATTCACATCTGGTCACGTACAAATGAACACATATTATACGCGTGAATGTCTCTACGAACTTTCTTATGCCCCGGTGCAGCTTTCAATTATCTGTACCGCTACGAACACGATCACTTATGAAGAAAAGCATGCGGCAAATTCAAAATTTTCAATCCATTCTGATTGGCCACGATCTGGAGCAGTAGCTCTGGCAAACTTTGACAGATACTTGCGTATACTTTTTTTCCGCAACTGTAGGGTCATTATCGAATGAAACGACGATTTTTATTTTCCAAGACAAAATTAGGGATTCCTTGACAAGCAAACATAACAAAATTGCATACTTCACCCTCTTAGTTTGAAAGAATAAATTTAAGTTGGCATTAAACTTCAATTGACTAACAGCCCACATCAGATAACTTCATGCTCATAATTAAAAAATTTCAAAAAATATTTTTTTAACTCACGCTTACATAAAACAAATTGCGAGGTGTAAAAAATTAATGAGTCATGATTAAAAGCGTCAAGCAAAAAAAATACGATCGAAGTTAAATTAAAAACAAAATTGAGGTGTTGGGAAGAATCCTGTAAGTTATATTTCACCAGTCTGAAATTTATAAACTGACCGCAAGGATGTCGCAAAATGACTTTATTGATGATTTGCGTGCAGCCCTATTACGGCTCTTATTATCGGGAAGTAACCGAGCAGCTTTTTTGTGTTATTCCGACTTGTCTCATTCCTCAGCCGTATTTACTATTTATACATTGCGAAAAAAACCCTTTTGTTCTTTAAAAATATTGAGCAAGTTTGATCGCGGTAGAAGTATAGCCGCTTAAATTTTCCAAATGAGAGCAAGTGTAACATTATTTCATACTCAATAAGCCTATATATTAAATGAACACAAAAGTACATAAGACCACTCTGAACAAACTGCACGGGAAGTACAAGTATATAGTTTTAAAAAACTATGGCTGATCTTAAATAGGTACGTGATCCCATATAGAGTCCACCACCTTATCGAGAGTAACATTCTGCTATCAGATGGTGACTCATTATAACTCGAAAATTCTAATTTTTTTAGCCATTCATACTCTCCAAAATCGGAATAGTGAGGTTGGCTTGAAATCACTCTTTATGGGAAAAATTTTACCTGAATGATGCTTCTCTTTATAAGCTTTCCAAACGAGGCAATAAGTTCCAAACGAGAAGCGATTGAACAAGAAAAAGTACATTTATCGATACCTTTAAAAACGCTAAAAGTAAAAATAAAGGTTTGATCAAGATGAGTTTTTTCAAACAATTGATACCTCCAATTAAATCAGATCTTATTAGCGGTCTCGCACTTTCTGACGCGAGGTGCGCGTGACAGAAGAATCAAGATTCTTCCCAAGGCGACTTTCTTACTACTTCCATCCATTACCCCATGCGAGAGCGATGCTCCGAGGTTTTTATCTACTTCCTTCTTTTTTTCGGTGCATGCTCCCACTTTTGGCGTTAAGTCGCACGTGGAATGCATAAATAATTTTAGCTAATATTTGTGCTTCTTTTTGACGCGGTAATGCTTTTTAACTCATCCGCTTTACTACAATGTCCTGTGTGTGTGTATGCGTGACAGCAAAATAAATGATAGTCTTTCCTCTAACGCTAACCTATTAGCAAACTCATAAATTATTATTTTCATTTATTAATCTTGAGGCTATTTCTATTATTCATTTATTTTTATTAATTATTTATTTATAAAGTAAAAAAAATTATTTTTGTAACGAAAATCATCAGAAACTTATAATTTGACCGTCTCAACTATAACTTAAACTACTTCTGAGCAAAATTTTTTTTAAATAAGTAAATTCCGCGCGATCACGTCAAAGGCAAACCATAATTTCTTCAAGTTCCTGTCGTCACTATTAATTAATGGTTCTCGATGAAAAAAGGTACTAAAGTTTTTAATCTGCTGAAAACATAGCTTCAAAAATTTAAATGGTACAGCCTTGATTATTTCCTTACCAGCTTTTGAAAAAAAAAATGTAGACACTGTCAGCGCTAAAAAAAAATACAATTGTAATCAAATCAGTTTTACTTCGTAATACAATAGAACTTTTTTTTAACGCTATTAGAAATTTAAGCGAGGAGTTGTTCACTCCAGAAGAAAATCAGTAATTTATCAAAATTATATGCCGATGAGTTTCGCAATAAAGAGAATGTGGAATCGCTGGTCCATCCTAGCAATATCTGTAGACCCGTTAAGTTGAGCCTAACATAAAAAAAAAAAAAAAAAAAAAAAAAAAAAAAAAAAAAAATGTACAAATATTCGTGCGGCAGTAAGCGGATGGTTTGATCCCTACGCCTAGAACTCTTTCTCTCTGTGATATCGTTCCTTGTCTGTGATTAGAGCACCAAGTTTGTATTTTTTTTCGAGCTTTTCATTTACTTTATCTAAATTTTGAACTATCTCTTTCAGGTTTTGTAAATTTCATTATTTTACTTATACATTTCTTAAATTTTTGTTTATCTTTAACATTTTAACAAATTTTGTTTTGTTTAATTTATTCAATTCAGCACTAAATTTTTTTTTAATTTGATTTAACGAAATTTCATATAAACTTTTAATTGTAAGATATCAATTGAGTTTTATGATTTGACCTACAGGTTACATGCTTTCCTTTAAAAAAGAATCGATTTTTTTTTTTTAATTTTGAACCTGTAATATTTTAAATGCAAGAATCAGGTTTATAAGAGATAAGAATATTTTATTTAAATCATGCAATAATAAATCGAAGATTCATATTTTTGAAAAAAAACAGTTATATTTCTCTTCTTGAATGAATAAAATGAAAAGGTGAATTTTTATTCCATAATGAACTTTCACATAATTTCTGTTTCTAATTTTAGTAGATAAATCTAAAATTAGATGGAAATCTTTAAATAAATTCGAATTTGCATACTTTTAGTTTTATAATAACAGCACGTGTTTGATTTCTTCGAAAGTGATCATTTTTTAGTACGCGCCATTTAATCAAATTTATGGCGATAAATAACGGATTACCAAAGGTCTTAAAAAACGTTCTGACGTCTAACGCACCCGCGAATTTTAATGCCATCCTAATGAAAGTCGTTTCACGAGACAAGATTTTTCGAATAAAATAAATCTTAACGTTCGTACTTTCTCATAGAGATTCATCTCTGATGAACAATCAACCTTGTGTTTGACCGACGCAACACCGTCGTATATATAATTAACGTTATACTATATATATATATATATATATATATATATGGATATATACAACCATATAACAATAGTCATGCTGAGGTGTCGACGATTAGCTTAGCTATTACATTCCTTTCTCCTCCACTAAACGGAATCATTCTTTCACACTAGCTACCACCCTTACTTGAAAAAAAAAAACCGTTTCACATGTACTGAACCTTAAGAAAAAAAAAAAAAAAACGAAGGTGACACAAGTGCAGATATTATTTAAATGAAGTTTCAAGTAGGTATTTATTTTGAGCGAGATTTTGAGTATACTATTAAGTTTCTGGGTTTTTTTTTTTTTTTTTTTTTCAATGTTGACCTCAAACTAGATTTTATAACGTATATCGACTCCTGATGGCGGCGCAATAAAACTTAAGCTAGATTCATCAATTTTTATCACTCCATCTGCATTTAATTTGACTCTCTGTGCCATTTATAATGATAAACTAGGTGGTTAAACGTAAATAAAAATTGCAGAGTTGATAAATTACTGATTGACTTTTATAAAATTTCTACCAAGGGCACTGCTGTTGGTATCGACGCGTATATATGATACTATTATTTGTCTGCGTAAAAAAAAGGAAAGTGGTTGAGATAATATATGTATATACTTGCAATGGTTCGCGAAGCACATATGTCGTATTTTATGAAATAAACGTGCCGTAGTGTATGAACCAAGATTTTTGTTTAAGTATGTGGCGGATTTAATTGGTAATGTGCATGAGATACAGGTGACCCTCTTATATTAGTAATTTCCTAGAAAAACGTATTGAGTATCTTTATCTCTCCCGTATAGACCTATAAGCAGAGCAAAAGATTTGAATGATTTTGATTTAATAGTTTATTTCGAGCATAGGGAAACCCTACCATGCTCGTATTTGAGATTGCAATTAGTTAACATGATAGTAATTAAACCTTGAAAAATAACACAATTTATACAATTTTTGAGTGTTTCAATACAAACTAAATTATTTATAAGCATAGCATATACGTAATCTTAAGAGGAAAAGACTATTTAAGACGAGATTTGGTTTGAGATATTTATGGTGGTAGAAGAAGTGATGAAAAAGGAGTATTTAAGAAGAGGTCGAGGGCGGTGATTTGAGCATAAATTGAGCATCTAGCTGTTTCTTGAATCCTGGCCAGGGTCAAGCTGGTAGGTTATTCAGTGGCTAAAATTGTGTGTGTGTGTGTGTGTGTGTGTGCCAGGCAGGTGATGAGGTATTCACGGCAAGAGGCGGAAGAAAGCCAGTTGATGGACAAGCGGTATAGAGTAACGTGAGCAGTGGGGATTGAGCCATGGCCGAAACGTTGTGCAGGGTGTGAGGCTTAGAAGACTGTTATTTGGTGAGATCAGTAGGAAGAGAGACAGAAGATTTTATGTTTTGTCCGAATAAAAGAGGTTCACCTGTAAATTTAAAGCTTATGAACAATACAAAATGATCAATTTTTTAGGTCATCTATAAGAAAAAAAATACATACACCGGAATGAAGAGAGTAGAAACATATGGAAAGAAAGATTCGCTCGTGATCTCTGAATTTCACGTTAGCGATGTTTGTGTAAGCCTATTTTTAGGGTATTTCAACTGACGCTACTCACTTTGATGGTCAATCCTTTATAACGCAGTATATGAATAAAAAAGGTATGCATATACGTAAATGTACTAATAATATAAGGTATGGAAGTCTGGAGTAATTTTTACTTGAAATAAGTTGTAGCGATTGAATCGTAAAGTTTATTGTAACTCAATTTTCTGTCTCTCACTTTAACCGTATAATCTGTTTAAATGGGTATAGGAAAAAATTTGTTACTAACTATACCTTTGAAAGGAGTATTTTAATTATTTTGAATTTTTATAACGCACAACAGTTACACAACAGTTAATCAAATTCAAACTTTAAATCTTTTGTTAAAAAGTAAAAAATTCAAGAAACTACTTAGTAATCACTCACAGAACCGATTAAATTTAAATAAATGTGCGCTAAACTTTCTAGTCAATTAAAGCTTATGAGAAATGATTAATGTGGTTTTAATCTCATTTTTTGTGCTTATTGAATAAATAGCCGCTGACAACTACCAATCAAATAACATATTTTGCTACTCTGAATATTATTTATATATATTTTTTTTCTTACCATCTCTTACGTAATCATTAAGAATAGAATATTTTAAATCGATAAGCTGATTTAAATATTACTTGTAAAAAATTATAAATATTTTGAGTACAAAGAAAAATTAATTGTAAGTAATTTCAAATCATTTATGATGCTCACCATACGTATTAATTAAATATCAAAATAATTTTCCAACTTTCCAGCAGAAGGAGAGGTTTTGAAAAATTGTTCGCGCAAGCCATGTAAATCATTGGCTTAGCTCACCAAGGATGAGTACCTTCTTTAAGCCCGTCATGATTCCGACGTGAAAGCCGCCTTAATCAATCGAAATGTCCAGAAGAATATTCTCTCAGTTGAAGAAAGCGTATGAAAGGTTTATGCTAATCGGGTGTGAAAACCAACTATCTCATAAATAAATGACACCTAATCGAACTCACGATCACTTTTTTCAGTTTAATTTTTAAGTAACTAAGTTTAAGAAATCAACTTGAAAAAATAAAATTAAAATACAGAGGAGATCGTGTAAAAATGACCACTGGAACTTTAAAAATGTTCAAATAGCGATTACACCCAGGAGATGAATAATTCAGGTATTCGCGACTTACATGAGATTGACATTTCCAAAATAAAAACATAGGGAAAAATGAGTTTTTCGGACATTTTCAACTATTTCTCTTTATATTTTGATTTTGGCTGCTGATTGGCTGCTAACCTTATTCATTTTCATAAGTACCTAAGGAGCAGCCAATAAAGTAATTAAATAAGTATGAAATGAAAAAAAATTATACATATACACATGAAAAGAATACTGTGTATGCAACGACGACGATATAGATCGCGAAAATATATAATTCAACGATCTACATTTCGTAAAGCTTAGTTAAATTTTCATCGGACGGTGGTAGTTTATTAGATCAGATCAGATAAGCGATCAAGCGAATCTTAATCACTGTTTTTCCTAAAACCCGTTCGGTGACCTCGGTTGTCGCGCACTAATCCTGCGGCATCCTACGATCGGAGTCCTTCTTTCTGACAACGACAGCGATGATGATGCAGCGCCAAGTAGTTCATGCAAGAGCAGTGGAGAAAGGATATTTTACAGCACAAATAGAGATTACGAGGCGTGAGGAGCATTGATATTTCAAGGCTAAACCTAAGGTCAATAGACATTGTACTTCCAGTTACTGCTGTTGCAGTTAGCGTTGATAATTATTATGCACGCGTACCGTACGACCAAAGCTTTTTCCTTTAATACTGTTTTTAAAACCTTTGTATTAATTTGTATTGGTTTAAAATTTAGAAATTTTAAGGTTTCTTTATTCTTTAATTAAGATTATCAAGGCTTACTGTGTTGGGTAAATACAATCTTCCAGTTACAAGGATGACTGGTAATATTATACATACCGGCGATTACGGTACGTTTATAGTTGAGCTAGTGGTAGAAGATTAAATACAAACCAACGTACCACTAAGGTTCGACAAATTTCAAACATTTACGACAGCTTAGATGTGATAAAAAAGAAATCAAGGTGATCAAGTTAATCGTAAAATCAAATAACTTTCAGCTTTCCACCTTAACTACGCACGAAAACAAAAATCCTTCGTAAGGACGGATTCGGACGAGTCTACAGCTCATCAGAGAGAACTAAAATAATAATAATAATTTCCATCTCAAAAATTTTATATATCACGAGTATAACTTGTTTGTAGGCTGCCGATCATGAAACTAAGTCAAAGCTTATAATATATCTTCTCAAACAGATCTTTGAACTTTTTAGGAAACTCCATTCGATTATTGATACGTCTAATTAGATAACATATTCGCTGTTTCATATTCATTGATAATCTTAAATTTGTTTTTTCAACTATATTTTTTTTACCAAAACAAGAGAATATCTAAATCGTTTATAATTTTAATAATATTTTTAAATTCGAAGAGATAAAAGAAAAATTATAAATTTTTAAAAATAAAATCAGTAAGGGGATAGTAGGGTCAAGCGATTTACAAAAAATCGATTTTTTTTTACATATTCTATTAGTACCACATCTAAAGAATATTGTGTTTAAATTTCAAGTCGATCGGAGGAAAATTCGAGCAGTGGCAGAGGTTTTAGCCAAACACGTTTTTCTCGAAACTACCTTTTTTGAATACGGTGACGGTTCCAGCTCAAAAACTATTGAACCGATCACATTCAAATTTTGCACACACTTTTAATACATAATTATCTCGGGGTTATCGATTCGTTTTTATAAATTTTTTCATTTTTGACAAAATGGCGACTCAAAAATGACGATTTTTCCGAAAAAATTGTCAAATTTTCGTAAAAGTGCCATAAAAAATTCAAAAATTGTTAAAAAAAAAAACACCTCGATAACCTCGAGATATTCAACTACTCTAACGAAAAATTCTTAAATTTTGTGGTTCAGATAATTCTACGATGAGTTATGACCGTCACCGCGCAACAACTTTTTTTGAAGATGCCTCGGTAAATCACCTGCTACTGCTTCAAATTTGAATATTTTTACTCCAAAATTTGACAAAAGCTTCTTTAAAAGTTACTTGACAATGCACTATTTTTTTAAATAAACGGAATCTACCTGATTTTTTTCTAAAAATCGTCAAAAAAACGCTTTTTTTACCCTTTTGACCGTACTATCCCCTTAAGCAGAGGTGGGCACTATTCGGACGCTAAGAATTTCGAATAAATTTTTTAAAAAATGAATTTTTCGACCGGATTTTTATGGATAAATCCGTTTCAGAACTTTTCTAACTCAACTGTATAAAAAACCGGAAGTATTCGAAATTTTATTCGTCGAATAAATTTTCGAATAAAACGATTATTCGAAATTTTATTCGTCGAATACTTCCGGTTTTTTATACAGTTGAGTTAGAAAAGTTCTAAAACGGATTTATCCATAAAAATCCAGTCGAAAAATTCGTTTTTTAAAAAATTTATTCGAAATTCTTAGCGTTCGAATAGTGCCCACCTCTGCCCTTAAGTGGGAATCATCAATTGCATTTTCGGGGTAAAAAATATTTAGAGTTTAAAAAAAAATAACAATCAATGTTACATCTTTTTTAAACTTACTAGCCCCTCTAAGCGCTCTGTAAGCGTACATAGGAAAAAACAAGAGTAGTAATCTCAAATTGCACTTTTAAAATATTTTAAAAGCTTCTCCACCAATCAGCTCACGAATAAAAAATTTATAATGGTGATAGCTATTTTATAAATTAGGACCTGCAATTGCATCTCAAAATATCGGATACAAAAAAATAGCTTGATTCTGCAAGTACTAAAATATATTAATGTAAACAATGGTAATTCAAATAAACCAATTGATTAACATTTCACTTTTGAACTGCTTTCAAATAACTATAAATAATAATTACAGCAATGCAGATAACTACAAAAAAATCTCTGCTATTCGGTCCTTGAGAGCATTAATACCATAGTCTGACTTTTCCATTTATCGTTAAAAAATTAGATATTATTAAACATTTTTACTAAGTCTGATTAAAATTGACTTCCTACAATAGACATCTTTTAGAAAAACCAAACAGTCATAGTTTAATTATCGAATTTAACATCCCTGGAAATTGTAAAAACTGATCTTCTAGAAACTTTGCAACAATTTTACAAGAATAATATTTACTCGCATAACCTCTAAAACTGCGATATTCAACGGAGAGATGAAAACGGTTGAAAAAATGTTTAATGTGATCGTCAGTAATTTTTTGGTAAAAAAGAATTTTACAAGTCGTCAAAAGTTGAAAAATAAATTTTTAAACCAATTTTTAATAATTTGATAGAATAATCTTTTATTAGTCTTAGACTTGACTAGCTCTGATGAAAAACCATGTTAAAGAAGCAAAAAAGAAAGGAGAAAGTTTGTTTCAATTTTCCTTTTCTATGAAAAACAATGAAATTGTTGGAAATCCAAAGTTCTCTGATAAAAAAAGAGTAAAAATCGTTTCAGCTTGAAGAACCAGTTAATTTCAAATATTTTTGAGGAAAAAGACGCGCCTGTACTCGATTATACTTTAAAATTTTACGAGTGATTTTTCCGATCGACCTACTCTTGCATTATTTCGACCAAAACCTGTTGTGCTCATTCGTTTGGTCCGCTACACGTTTCGGCTTTTTTACCTTGTTTATTCAAACTTCCAAATCCAACCATTACGGTTTTTATTCGTATACATTCGTAAATTATCTTTCACTTGGGAATACAAGTTGTTACAAGTAGTTTTTCAATGGATTTGAAGCAATTAGCAACGGCTTTCAACATGCTTGATTTTAACTCGAAAATATAATTTTTTTGGTTCCTAGTTTTAAATTTTAATTAATTGCGTGGCAACAAAAGCGTATACTACTAACAACTGTTTGCAGATAAAAAAAAAAAAACAATTTAAAAAAAAATTAAACTCTTATACCAGCGAAGGTTTAGGGGGACTTTTTTCAAACGTACAAGTTTACAAAGAAGAAGAAGAATAAGATACAAGAACTCACGTCATCAGGTTCATCTGGCAGGGGATCTTCAGACGTATGGTCTTGAAGCACAAAAGTTGCATCATTATTGTTTCCAGACAAATTCGACAATTTACGAGAATGAAGTTGGTCATCCGACTCTTCGTGCCGATCCCTTTTTCTTTTGCCGTTGTTTCTCGTCACTCCCAGATGATGATGCTCCTCTAGAATGTCAGCTACTATGAACTCGGACTCAATGCTATTTGGTGACTTGACGTTGTTCAGGGGTGACATCTTGGTACGCTCTATATCCGACTCTAGGATTGACGACATAATGTACCTTACGCGGGTACTATCTGGGAATCTTATTTTTTCCTCTCTCCTTGATGCTGCAGTCTCGTCACTTTTTAATCGTCAAAAACTTTCTTTTTTACCGACATTTTACCTCCGTTAAGATTTAAATGGTTGACTTTGACTTAAAGCTTTGATAATTAATGGATTGAAGATAATTACGAGAAACTTAAAAAAAATTGAAATAAACTCATTAAATTAAAGTGACTACACTGGCAACTTTTTATTTTATTATTGTTATTATTATTATTATTATTATTATTATTATTATTATTATTATTTTTAATGATTCCAACTAATAGACCATTTTTTCACAACGATTTTTTTTTTTATTTATACGCAAGAGTTACTCCACAGAATTAGAAAGACACGAGTACTATGAGGAAAAGCCAACACACTCTTAACTAGCGTTAAAGTCTCCGAGAATATGTAACAGTATTCCTAATAAATTCATACTAAATCTGGACACATTTGAAATTTAATTGTCATTAATTATGAAACAATTTCTACTGTTTATTTATTGTTTATAAAAAAATTCAAAATAAACTTGTTAAGTTATAAACTGAACATACCTCTCCAACTAGAAAAGTATAAGAAAAAAGAAATAAAAAGTTAAAATAATTGATGGTATCAATGAAGATACGTAAACGCAAGTGAATAATCTGATCGATTGGTTTTTAAAAAAAAATGTCACTGTGAGACAAGGAACTGGCACCACATCCACATACGTCACTGACAACACATAAACACACTTTAGACTTCAACACAGAATTGGGGTATACATATGTAGAGGAACACGAGACGACCTTGCCTCTGGCTGTCGGCATGGCACCGGTACGCAAGGTAGCGTGCAATAGTATTTTCTTTGGGGGTCCACGTGACTCCCTCCGAAGCAGCTCTACCACGTGGACGTTGTTGTTATTGTTATTAAAACTCCTCATGTACCTGTCGATACCGATGTTGAGCTAAGAGTCCGCCGAGAGGATGCGATTGCTCGAGGCAGCAACGATGTAGTGTGTGCACCGCGACTCTCCGGAATGGCCTAGAGGCGAGAAGAGAGAGGAGATCCCTGCAGGATACCCGCTGCCTCGAGCGGCGATCGAGTGGCGCCGCCTGCGGCGAGGGAAGGGGGGACGCTCTTCTGCGTTTTCTCTTTTCAACCCCCAAATTTAATGCTTTAAATTTCAATCTTTTTTCAAAACTACCCTTGGCTACAAGAATTTTTCCCTCGCTGAGTCAGACAGAATTCTCAGCTTAACCGTCTCTAATCCCAAGTAATTAGTTACACCTGACGCTTTTAAAGGAATTACTATCAATAGTGCAATGGTTTTAAAAACATGTATTTGAGTGTATGCTGTTATGAAGAAATTTGAGAGTGATTTCAGAGCCAGAACTCATACAGAAAATAAATTATGATAGTACGTTACTGATTTAAAAGTGCCCAAGGTCCAGCGGCACTTATTGCCAAAACACCGATCAGCATGATGACTAAGCATCAATCGGTACCTGACAATTTAAAAATGTATTAAGATCGTGTCCATTAAAAAGTTTGATCAAAATTATATATATATATATATATATATATTGATGACGGTTACGCTTACTCTTGACAGTTTCCCATTTCTCTTGTAAGGGAACAAGTGGTAATCATATTATTTGAAGTGTTACGAGCAAGTGCAACACCTGTCTGTAAACTTTTTTTCTTCTCTGTCCTGTTTAAATAAAACGTCCATTTAACTGCCTATATAGATCAATCTCTGATTTTCGACCGCTGCAATTGTCGGATGCTACAACAATTTACACTTATTTGAAGTTTAAGTTGCTTGAAATATCTGAGACTTTGTCAGAAGATTAATGTTACATGTAAACAATGATGATGATTTCATTTTGAGGATAAATTTTATAATAACGTATTGTATTAAGTGAATGCATAAACAAGATTAAAAAATAAAAATTATGAGAAAAATTAAATAAAAAATCTTGTTTGGGTTGAATTTTTAGTTTTTGTCTCATCCCGGAAAATATTGATTCTTCTCGATTGCAACAACAAAAGAATTCGTGCATTTTTAATCTAAGATCGGTTCAGATGACCGGATAAGTTTTCTGCATCTGTGCTGTCGTTTTTTAAACAATTCGTTGTAGTCAATAATAACTACGGGATGAAAATTGTCAGTACACTCATTTTTTGTTGAAGCACTGTTCATGAAAAAAAATTTCTTTTAGAGTATTTTGCATTGAATGTAGTTTCATCGTGTATTACAGAGAGGTGTTATGTTCTTCCAAGTAAAATAAGAATAAAAAAAAATATATATATATTTTTATTTATAAAAACAAAAACAAAGAGAGCGTAACACTATTTTCAAATGAAAACAAGATGTCCAGAATAATTTAGCCATTAATGCAGAAAGCGCACCAACTCAAAGTGGGAGAACAGTGGCGGTGCAAGCTCTCTCGTAACTCACGCTCGGCTCAATGAATCCTGTAACACAGGAAACTGCTGTATACGTGACGAAAAAAAAAAAAAAAAGAAAAGAAAAAGAAAAGCATCGCGGCATCATTTAACGAGAGAGAGAGAGAGGAGCAGGTGAAGATCACAATACGCGGAGTGGAGGGTCCCCCCGCAATGCAAATGGCCATTGTTCCCTGCATCCCAGCGATATATTTCCTATTTGCCTTATTCTGCGCAAAGCACCCTCGTTTCCTGTTCATTTTTTAATTTTTTTGTTTTAACCTTTTTAAAAAGTTCTTAAAACTGGTTTCAATGATATCTTCCTATTGTATGTTGTCAATGCGAGAAAACGGGTTATCACTCGAGGTGTTATTTATTCACCGAGCTTTCGCGAGACTCTAGAGCTTCTAAGACTTGTCGATAGGCTCTTTAGACTACTTATGTAAAGCTTTGTATAATACTACTGCTTTTTACCATTTGAAAAATCCTATTAAATCGAAAGGTCTGTTGAATAAATCGTAAAAACATTTTAAAAACCAAGCATCGTGCCGTTTGATTGCTCCATCCTCATTATTAGCAGGTCGTCTGAGTCGCAAATACAGAAGTGGAACAAAATGTTGCGGCTGCTTTAGCGAGTTCGAGTTTTCAAAACAGCAAGCGTGGCTATTTCCTCTATTAAGTTTTATAATAACAGGAGAAATCGACCGGTAGGATACTTATTTGTGATGCAATTTAAGTTTTTGTCATTCCATTAAAACACATATAGCTAGGTATGTCCCCAACCGATGCTGACGTTCGAGTAAACATTTAACACGATTCCAGGCACTTGGCCATTATTCAATACTTCTTCGTGGTAACGAGCCTATCTACATGATTTGTCGATAAAAATCATTCTTTCACCTTTTTTTCGTACTTTTTTTTTTCTTCCTTTTTTTTTTCTTTGTCACAGGCAATTTAAACTGGGTTAATTAAGTATTTGATATAAACGAGTCGATTTTTTGTTTCACTGTTTGGGTTTTTTTTTTTTTTTTTTTTTTTTTTTTCTTCTCGATTATTACTAAAGACTTTGGTTAAGTAGCACGAAAATTTATTAAAGTACCTAATACTTTAGTGACAATAAAAAATTGTTTGAGAAAATGAAATTCAATTAGTGAATTGTTTGAATAGTTCAACTCACGCATGTATGTCAACAGAATGACTTAATTCCGCATTGATAAATTTTAAATTAACGAATCGTAATTTGAGTAAAGAAACTTATTACTATAAATGAATCTTGTTGTCAATGTTATCAATACCATTAAACGATTGTGAGAAAAATCCAGTTTGAATAAAACAAAAGCTGCTATAGCAAGACAATTAAAGTTTGAATGGCTCAATTGTGAAGTGAAGCTGACCAAATAGGTATCAGCAAGTGAGCAAGAAAGCAAAAGCTTAGCAATCGTCAGAAAGGATGCGTGTTGTCGAATTAGCTTGTCACCGAGGTGGCATTCCTCCATACGTTAACCCAAATACGTGGCGAAACGCAATGGCGGTGGCTCGTTAAGAAAGAATGCCAATGTCCATCAGCAGCAGCAACAGCAACAACTTCAAGAAGACGCGCGACCCAAAAAGTTGGATTTATTTTAGATGTCACTGCTACTTTTGCTCTTGAGAGATAAAAAAAGTAACGAAAACCCATTATTGCTGCACCGGGAGTTTGATGGGTCTTTGGGGATGAAAGATAATTTCTTTAGTCCACAGCACAGAATTTCAAAGAAGTTTTGTTAATGCAGGACACTAGTTTTAAAAAGTATAAATAGTTTGTAAGAATCAAACTATATAACTGCTTTGAAAAAGTTAATGTAAGTTAATGTAAAAAGTAAGCAAAATTAGTTGTAGACGTAGCAGAATCATCAGCAATAACAACAACAATGAAAGCTCTGTAAATTAGCACTTCAACCCCGCTATTTATAAACACGGTTGTTCAATCAAACACGAGTACGTACCGATTGAACATTACAATGCCGTAAGACCTTGGAAGCCCCGGGCTTTTCGTACAGTATTCTCGAGACACATAAACACGATTAATTTTTCTTCTCTCTTATACCACTTTTTCTTGTCGTTATTACCGCAGAGACAAAATCTTTTATGGATTATAATGCATGCGAACTTTCGTGTCGCGACCAAGTAACAAGCTTCGAATCGCAAATAATCAGCATTTTCTTACTTTGCTTGTTGTTAATTAGGGTAAAACATTAAGAGGAAATGAAACTCCATTAATTTTGGCGCAAGCATTCGAGTTAAATAAAACTATTCAAAATCTATAAAATTTTTCTCTGCGACGAAGCCTCCGATCTTATATTATATTTTGCTCTTTTTCACTCGAGTAGAAAAATTTCGGGGCATACATTAACATCCACGCGCGTCCGGAGTGCGAGCGTCTGTCGGATGCAGATAGGACTACAATGCCGCAGCCGCACCCTTGATGGGAAAGGCCATCCTCTTCGTACCAACGAAATATCGGCTGTTTAAGTGGACAATCCTTCGATCTTCTTCTTGATGGCACGCTCTTCTTGAGGGCTTTACAAAACGAATAATAACTTTTCAAGATAAACTTTTTTTTTTTTTTTTTTATAAATTTTTTAACCAAGCGCGTTTACCGTAATTACCAGTAGCTTGAACTTTTATTAATTGATGACGTTAAATAAGCTGCTAAGAGACATAAATTTTCTTGACGTTAATTATTTAATTTTAACGGGAAAAAAATTTAAAACAATAAATTAAACTTGGGACGAAAAACTGCTGTAAAATTTATTCATATTATTTGCATAGAGTGGAAGTTTATTCAAAATTCAAATTTATTTTTGGCTTTACATTAACGGTCCATAAAAATCATCAAAGTTTTAAGAAACATTATACTCATTATCAAAAATCAAGGTAAAAGTATTAATCTTACAGATTAATCAATCGATCCAATGAAATACAATTAATTTCCCCGCGTCAATACGCTTTTGGTCATCGGGTCATTCTACAGCCGCATAAAAAAACTTTATCTGCTTAGTCACAAATAATTTGAGAGTCAATGAATAAATCTAATCATACATAACAATACTAATTAATTGTCAAGATCATAGCAAGCATCTCGATTCATTGCGTATACTCTCGGGGCGTGACTAAGTTTTTTTTATTTTTTTCATTTTATTGTGCGCGCGTGTCGTAATGTAGGGAGCAAGTTATTCCGAGCAAGATCGACTGTCCCCTGATGGATCCAGTTCAATTAAACTTTTCACAATTATAGACCTACAGTTAAACTGTTTATTTGGTCTACTATAACTGGGATATCATACAAAAACCGCAGCCACCGATCATTAGAACTAATGAATAATAACTATTATGCGCAATTAAAATTCTTTAACTGTCGTAATTTCATTTATTAATTATTGAAAAACTTATCTAATTATGAGATTATTAAAAGTGAGCTTGAAATCTCGGATTGTACAGAATACAGATCATTGACAAAACTATCCATGAAAAAAGTAATTCAATTCAGTCCTTTTTACAGAGAAGAGGATCGTTCGGATCCACACAAACAGTAATAATCGAAGATCGATCGGCCTAAGGTATGCCTTCGCATCGTCTATAAGGCCGATTGGGTTTCTGACAATTTGCATTTTTTTCCCATGGCCGAGTATCGATCGAAAAAAAAGGTATGATTGCAAAAAAGAAGAACAGAAGAGTTGTGTATAACGAGGACCGGTACACGTGTTATATGTGTCTGAGCTGGATATCGATACTTCCCAACCACAAGTATAAGTGGCTCGATGAACACGTGTCCTAATGGCAGAGAGTTTTTTTTATTTCCAGAGTGCACCGGCTAAGTATTCAAAATGACGCTAAATTATTTTCGCAGCCGTTTCGCGTATCACTGCATTTTCTTTTTTTTTTTTAATAATCATTTTCATTTGCTTCTTTTTCTGCAAACAATTGTCAACGATGATCAGAATTTCGTTGACTTCTGGCGGAATATCAAAGGATTGGATGCACGAGACTCTCTACTATTTAAAAATAATTATAAAATATAATCAAAATTAGATTTAAAAAAAAAAAACAGATAACCGGTGATTTTTAAATTTAGTATCGCGTCCAGCTTTTTTTTATTCAGCTCAACCGGCATACCGGTAGTTTATCTACATAAAAATCAATATTTATACATTATTCAAGAGTAGCTTTCAAACTACATTTTTTTTTTTCTATTAAAATATTTTCTCTTGAGGAAAAAAAAATCTTTTAGTAATCAATTATTCCATTAAAGATCTTTTGAAGAAGGAAGCGAGGATGAAAAAAAAGAACGAGAAGAGGAAGCGAGAGAAAAAAAAACTGACCGACTTATCTCAAATCGGCTCAGCGCCGAAAATTCGCATCGGCAGAGCGGGAGAGCGACCCGTCGGCAAAAGAAACGCGCCGCTTGTGGAAAAGAAGAATAAAACTCGTGTGCGAAATTATAGACTGATATATTGCACTTGATAAGAGATATTGAGCTTCTAAAAGAAAAGGAGGATTACGGTAAGCACCGAATAGTTAGCCGATCGGTTGGCACTCACGCGTCGCGTTGAGAGAAAGAGAAGAAGAGAAGGAGAGATTCCGCTGGAGAGGACCGGCTGCGGAAAGATCTCGTGCGGCATCCGTGGCTCCAGGTCAACGCCCCAGTGGCCAGCCACCGATCTTCCTCCTCCTACTCCTCGGAGTCCTCCAGCGTCAACCTGCGCGTCGTATGTACACACCAATATATTATAGCTAGGACAATCTCTCTTTCTGCTTCGGAGCCACTCTTTTTTCATTTCCTATATCCCTCGAATATCCGTACGTATATTTATTCGTCGATTGTATCTTGCGGAAGCTAATTGGTTACCAAGTTTTTTTTAGGATAATTTTACGTTGTACTGCACGCAGAAATTTTAAACTTTTAACATCGATTATTCGATTTCACAGTTTTATTTTTCGTAATTCACTCGCTTATTTTTTAACTCCTTTAAATTTTCTCATTACATCACTAGGTTTTGGATCAGTCGAATCAGATTTTTCTTCAAGCTTATAAAATTATTACGATGCTTTCAGACTCCTCAAAAGTTTCACATTCAACATATTTAACTGATACTATCCTCATGTCATTTACAATTTTATGTAACATCAGGAAAAGAGGAATACCAAAATTTTTATGTTCGAAAAACTACAGGAATCTTTATGTAATTATGTATTAATATTAACGCATACGTGTTTTCCAATTCAAATTTCAAAAATAATCATGTGAAATTAAAAGAAGTAACAAAGTTTTAAGCACACACCGTTAATTTAATGTAGAGAAAACGTTTATGGCTTATTTTATAACGTATATATATAAGGTTATAAATGTGTAATATAATTTCAAAGAGACAACTCTCTACGTTTAATGTCCTGGGCTGTCGGACACATTCCTTGCATCTTTTGTAGGTATGAATATTTATTTTATTGATCACTCAATTCACATAAAATACTGCGGACTTTATTTTACTCAATTTATTTGATTTAACTCGTCATTTTTTCACCTACTCTTCTGAAAATCTCATATTCCAACGGTTTTAACGGCATGTGTGGTATTAACTTAGAGACCCAGAGAAAATATCGGATGCTCTAATCGAATAAGTTTATCCTTAAGGTCAAAATGACCAAGGGTTATCGCAATAATAAACATCATATGGCACCAAAAATTGAATAATTATTTCAATTTTCAAGGGTGGTTCCCTTTACCCTTTTCAGATTTGTTCACACAAGAAAAGGGCCTGAATGTAGTCTCGCAAATAGTTGCCCTATGCTGGAACAGTACCGATCAAGAACCCTCTTAAATTCTACGCTGTACGTGTTTCCTGAAGGGAGAAAAGGGAAAGAGAGAGAAAAATAAAAAGATAAAATCCTTGGATGATTGAGTCCTGAGGCTGATCTCCAGTTGTGTGCTTGCGCAAGTTTTTTATTTCGTAGCTCTGCGGACAACAACTCTACCGTTATAAACTCCGAGTACCAAACACAAATATTTGAAATTCTCTAAGTTGTGTTATTTTTTACACTTGCAATACAAGGTTCGTTTTTGAAAAAAAACTTGAAGCTTTTAATTTTAATTATAGGACTACGGTAGTCAATATGAAAAAATATCAAATAAATTTTCAAATTTACAAAATAAATAATAAGTTGAACACTGAATTTTTTTTTTATCGACAAGAGTATATTATATAAAAAATTAAATTTATAGCAGGAAATATATTATTTTTGATAAAACATAAGTGCGTCGAAGTGAAAAATTATGATTCCCACGTTTGGGCGAAGAATCGATTTCGAAATCGCGTCGATGCGGACGCACCTGCAACAACGTTCGCTCGTCTCATCTCGTTCGCTCGCTCGCTCGCGCAATATAAAAAAAAAAAAAAAGAGGATCAAGCGAGTCGCTCATTATGCGGTGCCGCACGATCGATCATCCCACATTTGAAAGTTGCCCCGACTCTACAATCGAGTCGTAAACTTGAACCTAATGGTACCCATAAAACACATATGTGGATATACGAACCAACTAAAAACAATCGTAGTTATTCACAAACTTCTCTTAAAAATTCAACTCAATCTTTGAGTGTTTAGCTGTTAAAATTTAGCCACTAATTGCCAAGCCTAGAAGTAACCATTAAAGAGAGTTAATATTGTTTGAAAACATCTTACGATCTCCAAGGTTCAAATAAAAATTTTAATAGTTCATTGAGATTAATTGATTGATTGTAAAAAAAAAACGAAAAAAAAGGCAACGGTGAAATTGTAAATATCAAGATTGTAGATCGGTGAGCAGTATGAAACAAGCTCTTTCATCTAAATTAAATTATAACTCGACAAGGCCAAGTAAATTAGAAAAATCAAAAACTAATATGTTTATCACGAAAAAATATGAGGCTTACAAGAGCGGGGCGTGGGTGTAAGGGAAAGAAAGAAATAGTATAGATTGTCTCTCTGTCATAACAGCTTCAAACAAAGTAAGCTCCTCGCGGGGCGCAATAATTACTCGGCAGGATTTTAATCACATCCTCGAGTCTCCTTATCGATAAGGATGAGATAAGATATTGCGAGTGTTGTGTTGTCGAGAGACGCAAAGAAGGAATTTTTCGAATTTATCGGGCGCGTTAATCTCGCGGTAGGACTGACCGGTGAGCTCTCTATGACCAGCGCCTCAGATGCGCGCTCGCATCGAGGAGATGAATTCGCATGTTGTTCGCGAGCCTCATAAATTACGGTGCGTGATTTGTTATTGTTGCGGCTGCCGCATGCACACTAGGAAGCTCAAAGCGTGGTCGCTTACTGTACCTTCTTACAATCCTTTGTTCAACCTTTTTTTTTACATTTTAACCTTTTTTTTTTCTTTAATTTAACTTTACTGTGAAAATACACTACGTTTATTAGAAATTCAATTAAAACCAGCAATAAATTTACTGCGACTGATAATAAAGCAAAACACGAATTTAAGAAAAGCGTTAATCTTTGAGAAATTTTTTTATTTCTATTTGATTGTTGTTCAGAGAAAATAGTTTTGTCATCTCAAGAAGCTAAAAATTTTTCTAAAATTATAAATAAATAAAAGCATTGTTTTTATAGAATATTTGAAAATACAAGCAAAGTTAGTCAGAACCCTCTATCAGATCACCGTAACATTCGAGCACCGATCGGTACAACCCAAGGAAAAAGTTAGCGACCTTGATTACCGACGCCAGCGCAATCGCGGTCGCTCAATCAGCTAAAGGTATTGTTACCTTCTGAAGGTAACTTCAATTGAATGATACTGTAGTTATCTTCTTTAACATGACCAGTACTTTTTTTTCAAATCTTTTTTTTTGCGACTGTAAAATCATGGTTTCGTTGTAGCTATAGTAAAATAAATATAGAAATTCTAAATTATTCATGGGTAATTTTGTGTTTTCCACGGTATTTTTCAAACGAATAAGTAGAAAAATAAGGTAAATCACTGGTACTACATTAAATGAATTTTTTTACTAACGCATGATTCATAAAAACATGTATCAAATATTATAATGTAGTATTAAGATTCGACAAATAATAAAAATTATTAGTACATTTTTGTTACGGTGAGAGCTCGCAATCACATTTGAATACATTTTTTGAAAGTGTAAATCTTCCGTGTTTAGTTGTTTAGATAAAATTGGTTTATCCAATAATTTTTAAAAACTATTATCTGATAAAACGATGAGGCTTTTACGGAAAATTAAGGAGTTAGTAATCGGATATAAAATGATCGAGGTAACTTAAGAAGGAAATTAATGCAAAAAGTATACAGCTATATAGCTATAGCGAGTACATGGAGCTCCAAGACGATTACCGACGAGGTTAGTGATCCATAATCATTGAATCATTAAGCAAAGAGCGAACGAGAGAAAAAGATCTGCTGTGAGTCTTGGATTTTGCATTGAGAGCGTTAAGTATCCTCAAAGCGCAAAATTATAGTATTTGACGCGCGATGCAAGAGACCGCATAACAGTGAAAAACAGCGAGAAAAAGAAGAAGAGGATAATAATAATAATAAGGATGAAGCTGGTCTTGGATGGCGGGCTGCATAAAAGCAGCGACCTTTGACCGTCTCGGTGCGGCAGAGCCCTGGTTGGGGAAGAAGGAGGAAAGGCGTGCAGCTCGAGGGCACACCTCCCCGCGGTACCGCCGCCGGGGCTGGCTCTGCGGGCCTGCGCTCCATTGGTCGCTCGGGGGCCCGTAGTTGCACATGCATTCGATATTGGGTGCACACTGCACGTAGGTACCTTTAAACGACCGACCCAAAAATGGAGAATCCTACCGCGCGTGCAAATATCTCCAGCCCGCGGCTTTTGTATCGGCTCCTCTTACTTATGCCTTTTTGACGATTACGTACCAAATTTGATACCGCATACTTTGCATTCGGTTGTGATTTGCGCCGCGCAATCTTCTTCCTCGGTATAGCTGCGGGCTTTTTTATAGCTGAAACCCATGATTTTTTTGCGATATTTTCACATAAATGCGTGAGAAAGCATACCATCCGAATCAATTTTTTTTTTAATTCCATGATTTTATTCCCAAGGCACATTTTTATTTTTTTATTTTATCAAAACAATTGTCTCTGCGGAGATTCCTATTACTAGGTTTCATTTTTTTATGGAGGTCATAAGTATTATCAAAGAGTTTATTTCAGAATTCGTGAAAGCTATAATTATAAGTTTTATAAAAAAATAAATATATTGTGAAAAAAAATTCTTTTAATTGATGATTTGTGATTTTTTATACCCAACAGCTTCATTATTTGTGATCCCATCATCCCATAAATTGAAAAATAATGTGAAATGCAGATGAGATAAATTTGCTCTGAATTCATCCGGAAGATTTAGAAATGTAAAATTAGCAGACTTTTACATTTATAAGTGTTTATTAAATTAAAAATGTTAATTTAATCATTCCATAAGGAACAATAGCGTGCGATGAAAAAAAAAAAAAAAAAAATTAAAACTCTCGAGTTTAAAAATCGGTTTGCGAGTTTGAATGACGATGGAGGAGGAAGAGTTTGCTTAGAGAGATTTTACGGGGAGACACGAGCTTTGGGAGGAAGAGACGTGGTCACGGTGGTGGCAGAGCAGAATAGTGCAGCATCAAAAGGGGCGTCGAAAAGGGCGTAGCCCTCTAATTATAATTATTGTACGATGCAGTCTGCATTAGAGGAGAGTCCCCTCAAATGCCGCAAGCAGCGCGCGCGCGAGCCTTGTCAAGTCTCGATGAATATCGCGTGTACTACCTACCTGCTGCCGCCCGACCGACGCTACCCGCCCCGCAGTCGCGGACTCGGACACAATTATTATTATTCGCATCTTTCTGCTTTTTTTCTTTATCTTTAAAAGCTCACAAGTCCCGCTTGATTGTGCCAGACGAGGCTATGTAAGTCAGGTGTGCAAATTCGTTTCTCTAAAATGTTTACATAAATTTTTAAAGTCTTCGATAGTTGATTAATGATTTCAGAGGAACGATAAACTTGATCACGCAATTTAGTTTATGGGTAAAATAAAAAATTTTAAGCTAGAAGAAGACAATAGAAAACGCATGCAGGGACAAGAAGAGTCCGCCTCCCCTCGGGAGTTAAATAATTTTTCACGAGGCTATCTCGACTCATCTCCCCCGCGAGGTCCAGAGAAGCAACGGCAGCGTTTAGCCATCCTGCATCCTGTAATAACATGGCCAGCAGTGGCATGGCGGCGTTCAACCAACGATTAATAAACTTGCCCGGGGCGGCATCATGTAGGCCATAAGACTGCGACGACGACGCCTATTGTCTTTGAGTGGGTGGAACTAAACCCTCCGCGCGTAATTGTCAGTCTCAAATATTATATGCGCGCGCTTCACTCTTTCAACTTGTAACGGTTTTAATTTTAAGGAGCTTAGTTCTCCTTTCTCTTCCTACTAGGACTACTTCTTTCAAAACTCTGAGATTATATTCAAAGCTTTTTTAAAACAAATCTTGACCATTTTTTAAACTGTTAGTCGGTATAATGAGCTCAAAGTAGATTTCAAACCTAATAGGATCGCGTTAAAAATTCAATAAGCTTAATGCAGTTGAAGCTTAAGGTACTTACTTTCTCGGAAGCTTTTTCCTGAAAGTTCCTGATCGACGAGACTCATGAATATTTCTCCGGTTCATTTAATTTCAAGTTACTTTTTTCTCCTCCTTCGATATTTATTCGAAAAAGAAATTCACTTTCGCTTACTTTTTTACCGCATAATGAAAGTGTACTAAGGCCGCGAGGACTCGGAGACCAGCAGCCCAAACAAGATAATCTCCATTATAAACCGAGAGAGACCGAGTAAGCAAACTGCGAGCAGAGTTATTTACTCGGCTTCAAAGTGAGAAAGATAGAGAGCAAAGAAGCAAAGAAGCAAAGAACAAGGAGGAAGAGAAGCCAAGATTAAAGGAGAACAAAGTTATATTAGCGGTAGAATGAAGTAACCTTTAAGATAAATTCAAACTCTTTTTTCATGGTAAGGAAAATTTGGGGTTGCGCTTCAAAACTCTTTCAATATACGTCAATGAAATCTAAGGCTGTTTTTTAATACTTATTTACATTGTATAATGACATATACATACATTTTCCGGGTTTTCCGGGCCACTAATGACATAAAATTTTCATTTTCACACGTATGAGTGTGCAGCAGTCACTAAATCATGAGAAAATAAAAGTTACTTTTAATCGTTTCACTCACCCAAGGAGCACTGCAGTCGGTGCTTCCAATGTTTTGAAAAGTCGGTACGCACCGAAACGTCATTTTAAATTATTCACCCCAAAAGCTTTGTTATAATGGGATTGCAACAAATGCAGGATTCCAGTCACAACTTACCTAGAACAAAACAAAACACATAGTTAGCGATCAAGTAAACAATTTAAAGCAGACATCTTTTTTATTTATTTAAAATGAAGGCTATTTATCATTTTTTTTAAAATGTATCCATTATTTTGAAAATTTATTCCAGATAAGAAATGAAATAAAAATCAATCTTGAAGAACGCCTACACATGAAAGCTCATACCAAGCCGAATTTAAATCTCATTTCTCGTCCGGCTAGAATCTTGAAAATCAGATCGAAAATGTAAATGCGAGCATACTCGGTTGAGTTTTCCTCCGCATATTCAATGCGATTCAATGTGCTTGCGGTGCTTTTCATCCATCGGCGCTCACACGGCTCAATCCACGCGATTGGGAGATATATACTATGCAGGGGTTGCCGCTTGGATTTATCGGCTGAAAGCTCGCATAACTTTAGTCCTTGTATAAGGGATTTGATCAAAATAAAATTTCAGACTATGACTAATAAATTGTAGAAAAAATTAAAAAATGCTTAAGTAAAATAAAATTAGCGATGCGCACGCGCTCGGACGGCTAAGTAGTGCAGGAATGTCCCGAGCGTGCAACGCGACCGCGAATAAAGCCGGCGGGGCCGCGGGAGGGGCGCATTATGAAATATGAATATTCGAAGCTAACGCTGCCGTTGCAGACTCGAATATATCCATTATTCATTTTGCGGGGGTTGGGCCCCATCACCGACGCTGCTACCAATTCGCGCACCGGCGAGTCCTCCTGCTGCTGCTGCTGTTGAGGTATTTTTTTCAACCGTTTTTTTCTTTTTTTTATTTCAACTATTGGCTTGTGATTTCAGATTTTTTTTTCTCTATTTCTCTTGTCATTACAATATTATTCAGACTTTGATGCTAGTTGGCTTTTTAATTTTAGAACAAGTCTCAAATTATAGTTAATTTTGAAAAATCTTCAACTTGTAGTTTGAATAATAAAAAGGCTGGAAGTTAAAAAAAATGATCTCAATAAAGAAGAATAAAAAGTGAAAAATGCGTGTGTGTGCGCTTCTTGGCTCCTCATAATTTCTGTCCATTCTCTCTTTCTCCGTTTCGCATCCTCTATAATAATCGTTCGTCGGAGCTGAAACTCATCGGTCCACTTATGTAATAAGTGACCGCCACCTCCTCCTGCTCCTTTTTCTTCTTCATCTTCTTCTTCTTCTTCGGCTGCAGCTTTATCCGGAGATTTTTAGAATTCTTTCGACGCTCGCAAGCTTCCTGATAAATTGCACGTCTACGCTGCATTGCTTGAAAACAAATAGTCTTTGTTCGATTAATGTTTTATGAAATCAAGGTCAATGAAATATTAAGCGACACCTTCGAAGGACACGGTATAGCCTCGAAACGGTCGAGTCAGGGGCTAAGTAAAAGCTCGTAAAATAACACTTGCCACATGTGTAACAACGTTGAAAATTGAAATAATGGTAGGTTTCGGCTGGGCTGAAATAGATGTACACGAGTCAAAAAAAAGCGGAACGATTGTGCGGCAGCATTGTTCGCTTTGACGCGTGACCAACTGCCGGTCGGACGAGGGTGTGTATCGACGTAATGAGCGACAAGTACCACACTGCGACCAGCCGCATTGTTCGTGGCACGGTTCTTATATCTGCCGCTCGGAATCTTGAGGTCTCCCGTCGCGTCGCGCGCTTCCACTATCGAGATCCCGGCTTTGCGCTGCATGAGCGCGTGCAAAGGGGTGAGACGTCTCACATTGCCCTCGTCATTAACACTACTATTTTTTATAATTTTACTTTGATCAAAAGCTTGAGCTTTTGACTTTTTTTTCATGCATCATCGGTCGATTTAATTTCAAGTTATTGTCGAATTATGAATTTGTTTTTTTAATTTTTCATTTCTCTTCCAGCTGTTACAGTAACGTCGTTTGAAAATGCGTAGCGACAGAACATCTTATACGGGATAGTTATACCACCCTCTTCCATCGATTATCTGAAATTGAGATAACTTTGTGACAGTTTATCTGTGTTTACGTTACTGTGTGAGGATTTTATAAGGGTAGGGATTTTTTTTTAATGAACGCAAAGATTTTTTGTATCACTATATTTCTGTAAGTTTCATTTCATTACGTTTTATTTGCAAACAAATTTGTTATTTTTTAAGCGAGTAAAAAAATGTTTTCTTAATTATGGTTTAGAATTCATGATACATATGTTTTATTCATATTCTTTCATGGGAATGTAATTATGAAGAAAAATTTTTATGCATTAGATTAATTGAGGAAAAAGTTCATCGGTAATAAAACTTCTTAATTGTGGGATTTTTTACTTCTGTTGCATCGAGGTAAAAATGAATTTAAATGTCTCAAAAAAAAGTCTATTAAGTGCATAAAAGTAGAAATATGTAAAATTGAATTTTGGAATGGCAGTTTTTGAATATGACGACAACCCCGAGCTTACCCATAAATATAAGATCAGAAAATTGAAAAAAAAAAAAAAAAACAAGCATGGTTGCGTGTGAACGGCCAATAAATAAAAAGCGTGAAGGTGCAGTGCGCTGTCACAGCTTGGGCGCATACGAAAAATCAAAATGAAACAATAAACGCATCGTCGGTCTTCGTACGGCTGCGGCGGCGTTATCCGTCGCAAAAATCTCGAGGATGGCCGCGTTGCCGCAGCGGCAATAAAACACCCTGTATAATAAGCGGTTGAGCCGGGACAGTACGGGCAAGCCCCTCCTCCCCGGATCTGGACCGATTCAGCGGCTCAAGCTGCAATTAAAAGCTTCCTATGACTATGCCATGTAATGCAGGAAGAGAGATGCGTGCATGCAGATATTTTGCGATGACGCGCACCTCGCGCACGCGGAGAGGAAGGTATGCATGCCGACTACCCTTTGGTCCTTTTTTTCAATTTGCTCCTCCTTTCCTCCTGTTCTTTTTCTCAGCCTGATTCATTGGCTTCGAAATTGGTGCTCTTTTCAATTTTCTTCCCAAAGAGCTGCTCCTTATTTTCACTTTAAATCCATTCATCAAACTCGATGCGAGGCAGGAATTTCATTTATTCGTAACTTTATAAGCATAAAAAACAACACAGATCAGATGTACAATCTGAATGAAGCTTCTGTACGCGGTGAATTCAAAGACAAATTCAATTGAATCGTTGTAATGAGCACTTTTTAAAATCCAATGCACGTAGAGACAATTCGTTAGTACGGGCTTAAAAAAGAAGGATTCGGTTGTGTACCGTATATAATGATACCTTCCGCTCTTGGAATTCCATAAGTCACTTGCAGCAAGTCGAATTAGTAGCGGTGCAGCCGAGAGCAGAAGACGATGAAGAAAGAGGCGCGTAAGACCAATTCGGGTAGGAGGTATCGAGTGGCGAAATTAGTCTGGGACGTGCTGAAGGCAAAAGGAGAAGAAGGGGCAAAGGGAGGAGAAGAAGAAGACTAACACGCGCAACATTCCGATCCATTACAATTACCGAATAATTCTACGGAACCTGAAATTAGGCTGATTAGGGGGCTACCGTTTGCGGGCGGCGGTGGGCCAACTACTGGAATTCAACCAATCATTATAGCACTGCAACACAGTCCGGACCAACGCCTCCTTTTCTTTTATTTTTCTTACTTTTTTCTTTCTTTTTTCTTCTTTCTTCTTATCCTGATAATAATAACGAGCTCGATGCTGCCAGAAGACCAGAAGCGTGTGACGATGCCAAAACTTAGCCGTGGGAGTCACATGAGATCACAGCTGCTGCTGCTGTTCCATTCTTTCGATATGTATCACGCTGATCACGCGATGCTTTTACTTATGCTTTACAATTTACACTCGTTGTGTTAATTCATACTGTCTAAATGCGCGTATGAATTAATTTTTTTTTATTTTAAATAACTTTTATAGATCATTCCATCGAAGGAGAGAATTTTTTCATGGGGGAACTCCGAGTTTAAACCTGTAATTACGTGCATTATGTTTATTGCCCTACTATTAGCAGTTCAGTTTTTATTAATTTGGCCCGAGCTAGCTTCTTTTTTTTTTCAAACTTCTCTAGAGTTGCATCTGTATCGATTACCGCTCCGTGAGATGAAATATCTTTCTATTTTAATATATATGACCAATTGTTATTTGTACATATATTTTTAAACACTTGGAGTCGACGTATTCACCGGGGTAAACCCAGGATCCTTGGGTGCCTGGATTAATTTTAACTTTTAATTAACGCATCTTTGAAATTTGACCTATAAAATATGGATTCACATCAAGTTATTACACAAAGTAAATTAAAAAATCTTCAAAAATATTTGAACCTAAATTTTGCGAAAGAGCTTGAATCATTGAAGGAGAGCGACCTTTGATATAAAAACCAGATCGCTGATTAACTGACCTTGCTGAGTAGCAACCAATCCACAAAGACACACTTACACACGTTTACAAACATGAGAATATAATGGAGAAACACGAAAAGAGTAAAAAAAAAAGCTACAAGATCTTTATTTTTTTTTTTTTTCCTTAACACGTGTTCAGTCACAACGCGAGCAATAAATAACCGCCAGGTTAGTCAATTTTATGGTCGGGCGCGAGAGTTTGGAGTATAGCCAATCCCTGGGGTCGTGCTAACTAGACTCTCGGACGACTCTCCCTTTCTTCGTGCCACTCGTTTGCTGCTGCAGTTTCTTGGTTTGGGCCCTGCTTGCAGAAACGGATTATACTCTTCGATTCTCTTTTGAATGAATATAGCGCCTTTTTTAAAGACCTGACGAGGTCGATGACTGACCGCTATTCTGACTGCGAGCTGATGAGCTTTCAAAGTAATAAACCTTCGTTTCAATATTGAATTCTCGTTTTTGCAGCTACTCGAGTCAACGCTCTACAATATTTTTTTATTATTTTATCGAAATTTTGAAAAAGACTTTACTTCAAATTTAATTTACTTTCAAACTTAACCATCGATCAACTTCCTTCTTGAAAATAAGTATCTCTCAACTGTTGAAAGATAAAACTATAAAAGATTCATGAATTTTCAAACAGCTAATGAAGTCTTCGTGGTTACGACTTTCTAACAGCTTTTACTGTTTTATAAGAAATCACTAATTAGTGATTTATGTTGACATCTTTTATCAATATGAAAAACAATATAACAAAATTTAACTGCATTTATCTAATAAATGTTTTATTACAAGCATGCTTGTAGTAAAAAATTTTAATGATATTTTCTAATTTTTTTCGTTAAATTGTATCGTATAAATATTTATCATGGATTTAACGTTATTCTTTTTGATTTTTTGTGATCAAGAAAGTTTTTTAAAAATGATTTATTGGTCATTTCTTTCCATTACTTTTTTGGCTAAAAAATCCATCGAGTGCATTCCAAAGCATTCATTTTTAATAGACACCATAAAATGAAACCATAAATCGCGATTCGGTAAAAGAAGCTTCGGCATGAGCGATTTTAAACGAGTTTCGGTGAGCAGCGCCGCAAGTTAACATCTTTGTTTCATGGCTACCTTTTTTAATCAACTCTCATAAAACTCCGTGTTTCTGAAAAAATTATATAAATCTTTTGAAAGCCACGCAAACTTGCGTTCACTTCTTTTATCTTTCTTCCATTATTCTAGTGCAAATTTCTCAAAGATCTATTGTAAGAGGTTACAGAAAAGAGTAACTACGATGATGAGTATGATAATGCTCAATCCCTTCTTAATTGAAATTTCATTCACTTCTTCAAATTCATACACTTTTTTTATGCCCTATAATTTATAAGAATAATTATGAACTGTTGCTGCAGCATTATCATGATTATTGATTTTTTCCAGCTTTTGGATATCATAAATGATTTGAAATCGATAGGAAACATGATTTGTATACTCAAAAAAATGACAAGATACAAATCATTGTCTTAAAATAATTGTAATTGATTGCGCGCAGTGCAACCAAAAATTAAAGAATAATTAGTGGAGAAAGCTTACTTGCTGAGTTATGTAACCGCAATTTATGTTTGTTTTGTGCTTTGGTCATAGCTTTCATAAAATAGTAGTCTACCCAAGACGTATTTACTATTATTTGTCCTGATTTTCCTATTATATTCTTTGTATACTTAATTTTCTCAGTTAACACTGATGGTATTGTGATTTTCAATTACAAGATAAAGTAAAATGGTGAATGGTTTTTGAAAAAAAAAAGGTAAAAATAGGTATTATGAGTGTATGGAGAACTAATGCTGAGAGTAAAAGTAAAACTTATGAGCCAAGTTAGTTTACTCGAGGCGATTTTGAAGGCAGTGGCGCGGCTATTAACGACCTAATGAGTCTTTCTTTGACGGCAGTATAACTGTGACTTTAGTGTGCAGCGTGAATACCTGATTTTGAGAGCTCGTTCTGCGTGTTCACTGTCAAGAGCGGCTATGAAAATCTTATACTTGTTCATTTCACCAATTGATTTGTTACGCTCGTTTTTTTTTTACGAACCTGTACGAAACTATTCTATTAATCTATTTTATTTTATCGTTTATCATGGTTTTTTATTCTTCATAATCACGTCTTTTTAAAGTAACGATCATGGTCACGTCAGTCGAAACCAGAAATGAGAGTAGAAAGGTCGCGAAACGCCCATCGGTAGCAGAATCAGAAGCTTATACTTTACTTTTAGTTTTATTTGCCAGCAAGGAGAAGAAAGAAAAAAAAGGTTAAAAACAGGCTCGCGTCGCGCATCAGCCTTCCTTTACGGAAAGAGAAAGAAAAAAATGAAAAATCTCGACTGGAGGAGCGTGCAAGAGAGTGCACGCATACAGGGCGGAGATAAAAAGCGCGATCCGGTAGAAATTGAAGGCCGCGCGCGTACGCTCGGCACGTGGCAGAACGGCTACAGTCAATGCAAACAGCGCCCAATGGAGTAAAATCGAAAGAAGCGGCGTTCAATGATTCCATTGTGCAGCGCCAGCGCCGCGATTTTACGAGTCGATTTTATGAAGGAGGAGAAGAGGCCTCCAACAAAACCCGTCATTAGCTATAAAAACTCTGCACGCGCCGCGTGTGCCGCGCCGGCGTTCATCAGTGTTGCAGCACCTTTTGCGAGAAAATTCATCTTGCAAGCCCGTTTTGCATGATTTACCGCCCGTTTCGCTATTCACTTGCGTTTTTTTCACTCTCGTGTCTCGGTATTTACGCGATCACTGCATCCTCGTCTTTCTCCTATTTTACACTTTTATCTTGGCTAATTTTAATTGATTTACCAGCTAGTGCAAAGAATTTAAAGTTAATTTCAATGAAACTTGATTGAGAGAAAAAACTAATAGTGAGTGACGGACGTTTATTGAAATAGTCAGCTAAAGTGAGAGTAGCATAATCTATCACTGTCAATTATTCACATGATTTGTTTGATAATTAATAAAATGCTATGATGAGATTAGCAGCACTCGGATACTCTATAAACCCAAAAGAAATCTATTTCTGTGTATATTCACTGAATTTAATTTCATTTTCATTGGTAGTACGGCAATCGACGGATTTATACAATTGTAGCCGCCGGCAATTATAACTGTTTAGTGCTCGGCAACTTTACACTCTTCATTTTGCCTGAATTTTAGCGACATATTACATTTGACCATTTACGTCAATTCGTCCTTCTTTTAGTTACTAACGATAGTTTATATCTAGTTTGGGGTGTGTACAGTTTTTTGAATATTTTTACTTTATTCCGTTGAACTTTTTTTTTTTTTTTTTTCTTTATCAAAATTTAATGTTAAAAAAAATTATTAACTATAATTTTTTCGTTTCATGACAATTGAAGACCTTGGTGCGAAATATTCTCAAGAATAATGCCAGCCGCTTTTTGGAAAATACTGTTTTTTTTTACTTATTATATAGAAATATCGTTTTGAAACTTTACAGAAACATTCTTAGAACCTTGAAAAACTTTCTTGCTTGATGTTTTTTCAACTCTAAACTTTTATACTTTAAATTAATTAAATTAATCCAAAGTTTTAGGTTAGAAACTGCCAAATTTTTGTTTTTCAAATTTAATTATAGGGCTGTTTAAAACTATCTGGACCGTTATTAAGCAGCAAAAAGGATTCTTTTTATGAAATTTCCTCGGAAATTTCATAGAAAAATATTGAGTTACGTCTGAGTTCTCGCAGGTTAAAGCAAAAACTTAAATTTTAGTTATTGTAAGAATTTTTAGCTGTTCAACCAGTAAAGTGTATAACTATCTGCTAAAAATAGTATATTACTTAACTAGGCAGTATGAATGGGAAACGTCTCAGATCGCATGAAATTGTCATCCGAGGCGTAGCCGAGTGTGACAAACATGTGATCTGAGACCTTCCCATTCAGGTGCCTAGTTGAGTATGCTATTTTTCCGCACGACGGCGCCGGGAAGCGCTACTGACTGTAGCGGCAGCGGCAGGGAAGTAGCGCTTCCCGGCCGGAGTGCGGAAAAATTATTTTCATATGAAATGAAATTAAGCTTATTGATTAAAGAGATGAGTAAAGTAAAGAAGTTGTGATGATCAGAAAATGAGAAAATATTTTATAGAGCATGAGATGATATTTTGAAAAGAGTTTACCATTTGGTGCATCCTTGCAGTGTTGTAATAGTCCAAGTTGGGCATCTTGATGAGTCCAAATAAATTCAAAAATAAATATAAGAGTAGAGTTCTTGAACACGTATAATTGAAACACTAGCTTACAGACAGATCACCGAATTCAAGTTTGAATCGGAATCTACAATTTTATCGATGGTCTGCATATTTTTTTTCCTTTTTCATAATACAAAAAACTCGCGGGTTGCAAAAACTTGTTTAAAAAATGTTTTTGATGTAAAATTTCACTGCATGATAAGTTGAAAAGTCTAAAAAAACAACGAAAACGCACTCGTATCACTGACGACGTAAATCCAGGGTGGGGTTTTCGGTGAAAGCTTGTCCGTCGGGACTGCTTATATCGATCAATCGCAACACACGCGGTGGATTTTTAATCCTTTGGTCGCCTCGGGGCTGGAGGTAAGAGATGTAAACACAGAATTAACGTTAAAAAAGGCCCCAACGCTTACCACCTAGATGGCTTAGTCGGCGGTACTTTGGTAGAAAAAGAAGCGGTAGCTGGTAGCGATACAACAACAATAACAACAACAACAAAAGAACGGAAGGCACAAAAGATCGGGGCTCGATCAAGTGCGTTGGCAGGAGCCAGCGAAAAAGAAACCGTCTTGAAGGAGGACTCGAGGGTTACTGCGCCCGAGGGGCCTTAGCCGCTACCAGCAAAGCCGGTGCAGCGGCGAAGGGCCGTAGGGGAGGGGAGAGCCGCGTAGTTGTAGGTGGAAGCCGGCCCCCGAAGGCCCGCTGCTGGCCTGGGATTGGCTGCCGTGGGGCCCGACGCGGCCAATGGACACTCGCGGCCCAGCGGCTCTGCCCCGATTGGTTCCCCCACCGCCGACGCTCCTGGATTAGCCGGGTGGATTAAGCCCCGCGGATCATCATCATCATCATCATCATCATCGTTTCATTTATGCTATCTCCAAAGCCGTGCATTGCCTCTTCTTCTTTTTATTTTTTATTCGTCGTTTATAAGATGCAGGCCATCCGTCCATCCGAGTTTTTTTTATCCTTGTCCCCTTCTTTCGGAGGCTTTATCGCGCGGGGATAAGCCGAGAGCGTAGGCGAGGCCGGCAATTTCTTAACTCGGGGCGATACAGGGAGAAGAGATGAGATTTATACTTGCTGCAAAATTAAAGATCTCCGCGTCGGTGCATGCGTTGCTTTTTTTTTCGTATACACATACTCGCTGCAGCTCAACAACGAGATGAAAAAAAAAATAATTATAATAACCGCGTGCAGAGTGGTTTTTTTTGCATAGCCACCGACATCCACCCGCCGCAGCTGCATACTTTGTATCCATTATAGCTGGCCAATACTTTTTTTTTATTCATCTTATACATTATTTTTTAGGAGCCGGATTATTCTTCTTACTTTGGTTCTGCATGTACTCTTTTGTTGTTAGGCTCTACTCTTTTTTTTTTTTGGTCATGCTTTATTGAGAAATTTATTTACGATAGTTTGTTGCGAAATGTGGCTGCATTGAAATGGGCGTTCACGATTTTTGCTGAAACCTCGTACGGTCGAAGTTTATCCCTCGGGGGGCTGCATTTTCGGCTTGCATGACGACGCTCCGGAATTCTGCCGGAATTTTAATGGGGACCACGCTTTCGTACATTCTTTACTGAATGCTCTTCAAAAATCAACTTCTTTCATTCTCTCTTTCGTTTTTTTATTCCTTTGAAAATTTACATGCGCGACGCGATAATCTTTAGATCATAAGTCTCTCGTTATTAAGTAGATTTTAATCTTCACATCGTTTGATCTCTCTGTTATAATTAGTCGAAAATTTTTATTAAAATTTAAGGATTTTAATATAAAAATCTTTTTTTCAATCAATAACATTAGTCACTAAAACTTTGAAAAAAAATTTAGGAAATAAGTAGGATTTTTTATTTTTTTTAGCTACTTTCTTGCTGTATGCGCAAGAAATAACTAACTAATTTATTCCCAAGGAGCACACCGATTAGCTGCCAGAATATTGAATGAATTTAACAAGTATATATAGTCCAGAATTGAATTTTTTTTTGTTTTATTCCTGAGCTCGTCAATTTTAAATTACGAGTTAAATCGAACTAAAACTATGAACAAATTAAAAGTTTATAAGAGATAAATAAAATGAATGTTTATATAAATCAAAGAGGTAAAACCATGAAATTTACATCTTAGATTATTCAAAAGTGAGAAGTTACACAAAAAAAAAAGAAGAGACTTCCGAGGTCTGTAGAGTGTTATAGGTTAACAGAGTCAGCTTCAGGCGGAAGGACGCTGGATCCGGGTTTAGTATCCTTTAGTGTAGGAAATGACCAAAATGGAGTCCCTCCTACGAGCGCTCCCCCATGAACGCCCCATCAACCCTTGGCTCTATAAAGCACAGTAGCGAGGAAGATGAGGCAATAAGGAAAGGAGAAGAAGATTTAGGGGTGGGATCTTTACTGACTCTCTGGAGGGTTCGGTTAACATCCTATGACTCGTAACGCTTTGTGTCTAACTGGCTTCCGCCGTTCAACGAGCAGACCACTCCTATTTTTTCGGATCCTCGAGAATTCGTCCGTTAAATCGCATCACACACTGGCCTACCACCAGCTACGACCAACGTCCGTCTTTTCAGTCCAACACCCCAGCTTGAATTTGATTTTCTCGAAAAAGCTATCGACAGTTGATTTTTTTTTAAACTTTCATCTCATTTTACAATTACAATAATAGCATCGAGAAATTTGATGGCAAGTAGAGCTTCTCACGGCAAGTACGTAATTATGACCATAAAAAAACCTTCTGAGGGTTATCTTTTGAACCGAAGAAAGAAATATCTAAGTTACGTGTCCATACCTAATTTCGGCTGGATATCTAATTTTTCTAATTATTCTTTTGATTCTAAGCTTCAGAACTAGATACACAACTTTTTGACTGTTGAAAAAAGTAAGTTTCAATAAATTCAATGATACTTAGACTCAACTAGATTGAAATCAAACGCAGTTTGGCTAGTTATAAAGCTTTTATTTCAAGCTTTAAAATGAATCTCGTTAAAAAACATCTTAGGTTGACAAAATTAGATTCAATTACCTTAATCAATTATGTGCTCCAGGAAACCAAAACGCAGACCTGGAGCTCCAGGCTCAAAAATTTATCGACATGGATGATAACAAACTTCTTTTCCTGACCAAGGTGAAAACTTGCTTAAAGAACAAGACCTCATTCGCGTAATTACAAAACGGCAAAGATTTCCAAAGCACTTAGTGCAGTGCCAGTATCTTCTGCTGGTGCTTTTTCTTCTTCTTTATCCCTTTACGTGCGCGTGCGCGACGCTCCAGGCGTCACCCGCGCGTGAGAGAAAAAGAAAGGGTAAAAAAGGTTTAAGAAGTAAAAAAGACATAGTAAGGAGAATAATTTGTCGAGAATTATGTGAACGAACAGAAAAGAATGGAAGAATAGTAATGCATGAAAAAAAAGCAAAAAAATGAAGGTATTTTATGAAGAAGAAAAAACAGTTGCAGGTGTTGCAAATTTTGCAATGATACCAAAAATTGAGATGATTGAATAATAGACGCGCATTTACCCACAAACAGAACCAGGTTAAATCTCGTGAAATTTGCCTTTGTTATACTCTTTCTCTCTTCTTCTCTTTAAATTCTCTGACTGTTTCAAATAATTCACTGCACCCAATAATCATTATTTACTTTCTAGAAAAATCTTAAAATTCATAATTGTACGTACTGATTGGCAATTTTAAAAATACTGGATTTGTTTGAAAAAAATTTTTGAAAGATTTCTTTAACACCATAAATATAACGATTGTCCCAGCGAAAAAAAAAACCTTAGCCCAAAATCTGACACGAATAAAGTTAGAATAAGGCGACTTTAGGTCACTGTCTCTGAATCACTTTATTCGTGATTTTTAATTTTTTAAATTGGAAGAAAATGAATCTTTGGTATCAGTCAGTTGATACTCGGGGGTGAAAAATTTTTTTCGTTACACCCACCGCGAATAAAATGACTCTAAGTTTTCAGCTTATAAAAATCGCAAGACTCCTTTGTCTTCGGTTGGCCTAATGATGTATAAAATTTCCATGGCGACATAGCAAAAATTTTGTCTTTAAATAGGAATCTTACTAAGAAAAATAAGATAATTATTAGCAAATGATGTGAACTTATAAAATTCCTCCCAAACGTGAAGTGTAAAATCAAAGTGAAAAAAATTATTTTTTGGGGAAATAAAGAATGAAAAGATTGTAAAATTTAAGCATATTAAGCAATTAGCTCGAGTAAAACAAACATGAGCCACCGTTGAAATGGTGTCTTGAAAATATTCCAGCAAACAACGCGCAAACTCGACAGCTGCCAACGACAAAGAAAACCATAAATAAATCATCAGAAGAGGCGCTCGCGTGCACCGCGCCGTGAGCAATGGTACAAAAGCTCCGGGAATACAAAGAGCGACGCTTCGAACATAATCGCACGTATCGTTTTAAAGACAGCATTTAAACATACATACATTATCAGTAATTGGCGGGAAAAGCTTTTACCTTTTTCTTCCCAAGTAGTCGTCATTATTGTATTTTATGCAAGCGTTTAGCCAAGCGCTAAAACACCTTTAACCCATCACGAGGTACTTTACCGCGTAATAATGGCGCGTTTGCGCTATTTTAACACTTTTATTTTTTATATTAACAATTTTCTAGGATTTACCGATCCAACCTAAATGGCATCTGAGAAACGTGGTAAATTATATTTTCTAATAATTATTACACGTTCTCATGCGAAAACACGATTTGTGAGCACTTTTGTGGAATCGATGAAATCCACTGGACCCTATTACTTTTCACAAATATTGCGCAATCGACGCAAGTTTTAAATTAATATAATCCTAGAAAAGTTTCGTTGGTTTTTTCAATCAAAGTCTATCAAACTGACGAAAGCCAATGAAGCGAAAATAGTTTGTACGAATGATTATTCGTGACCGCGGAGTCCATAATGTCATAATTATAAAGTTGGGAAGAGAGATAATAAAACGTAAAGCGATTTAAAAAATTGAAACGAAAACTGTTAGTATCCACCCTCAATTTGAAAAAGAGAGAAGCAGATATAGTCGTATATAATTGCGAGCGTCGATTGCGTGGCCAATTTTGAGAGAACGCTGCGAACGTCCGCGTCGGTCGGCCCGCAGCTATGCATCGATTAAAATTATACTCCCGCTGCAGCGTATCTCACGTGAAGCTGGGAGGCAAAAAAAAAATCCCCAGAAAACTCCCACGAAAAAAAAAGTAAACAGCCGACCCGCGTGAACTTTCGGTTTCTCGCGGCAACCACCGTTGCGTTCTCACAACGCGTCTGGGGAAAGGACGAAGGTCGCGCTGCGGGTGGATGACGAAAGCACCAGACGACCCGATAAATACTTTCGAGGACTCTTTCCGTTTCACCTTGATTCTTTTTGTAATTAAAAATTTTAATTTACAATTTTTTAATAATTTAAAAGTATTCGCAAACAGAGCTTTGTAAAGAAAATCCTCACTCTCGCCAAGGACTTGCGAAAAGCGCTCTTTATTTTTAAATCCCAACAATCGAGCTCCATGGAAATTGGCCTACGTGCATGTAGCTAGGGGACTGCCGGGGCCCAAACGAATCGTGATGGCCCAGGGCGGGCACGCGAACTCGCGCAAGGAAATTTGCGATTGACCCTGCCACGAAAATTGGACGAACCTCCTCCACTCGGGGGCATCCGTGGTC
The DNA here is from genome assembly GCA_038277355.1 of Encarsia formosa. NCBI lineage: Eukaryota > Metazoa > Arthropoda > Insecta > Hymenoptera > Aphelinidae > Encarsia > Encarsia formosa. The sequence continues at coordinate 18,933,224 of CM076185.1, read as the reverse complement.
CCACTACCCATTTTTTTTTTCATTCTCTCTCTCTTTCTCTCATTCTTTAACGAGCTCATGGATCCTCAACACTGAACCTGTCGACTTTTCCCCCTCCCTTGTTCGATGCTGCAGCTGACCCTCAATTCTCATTTTTTACCTCTTTCTCTTTTTTCTTTATTTCAACTGGGCTGCAATTTCTCTCTGGTGAATTGTTCCTCCTTCGAATTTATTAATTTTTTTCTTTTGCAACGCTCTCTGTCCGTCCCACTTGTTCTTGTATTTTTTCTTCCAAAATCTACCTGCCATATCTTGAAATTTTCGATTTTTCAACAAAATTCAGTCATTCAAAATTTTTTCCTCTTATTACAACAAATTTATGTTTAGCTTGCGGTTCAGTTTGAAAAAACTAGTTTCGAAACTTTCTTTACCCCTTTACTCACAAAGATCTTAAAAAAAAAAAAAATTAAACCGCAGAGACAATTAAAAGCTATAGTTTATAAGAGCTATAATTAATGAAATTTATAAAAAATAAGAAATCCTTTTATGTCTTTGGCAAGGTATTTCTTGTCAATATAAAAACGCATTTCCGGCTGAAGGAGCGCACTCGAAAATGATCAGTTAATAAAAATGAGAAAAAGTAAGAACGACGGTCATCTATAAAGCAGGCCGTAAACGCGCTTCCTGTTGGTAAGCAAACGACAAGAGATTTAGTTTGGTTTTGTACTCTGTCGCGAGAAAAAAGACCTCCGGCTCAAATTGCCCGCCAGAAACAAGTCACTTATTACTTAACCTTTTCCTGGTGCGCAAAAAAAAGAAAAAAAAAGAGGCAAACCCCAAGAAGTACCTATAAAAGAGGAGTGGACCATCGCATTAAAAGTCATCTGTTTCGCGTTACTCCCGCATTTCGTCGAAGCCATCAATTCTCACTCGCTCGCTTTTACTGTCTTCATTGTTTTTTGCCGTGCTTGCGTACTTATCGATTGTTTGCTTGGTTTGAACCAAAGTAAAATAATTCTTGCGATTCTTCATCAGCTTTTTTTTTACCCTCAACGTTATGTGTATCGAGTAAAAACCTGGGGGTTTTTCTTTTTGCCCATAGTCGGTTATTTTCTTCGAATTATCTGGCTTGTCGGTTTCCCTTAAAGTGAGAGAGAGAGCCGTGCCGTGCGTAATAATTTATCACGGAGTCATTCGTTTTCCGACGCCGAGGAATTTATAAGGCGATTATAGTTAATAGAGGCGCTTGTTAGCCACGCGGTACTTATTATTATACGGTTTAATTTCATTTTGAAAGGGAAACGTCGATGAATATTCAATCTTTTTTTTTTCACCAAATTGTCTAAGTGATTGCAGGCTTTTTAAATTGCTTACATCAATTCATTTCATTATATCCACCATAAATTCAAAAAATATATATAGGTATGATTTTTTGAGTAAAAAATTATGTAATTTTGAAGTTTTGCGCACACGTAGGACTAAAACTTTAGTCAGAAGTACGCGGTGTAATCGGAGTCAATTAGAAGTATGCTCGTACACAGGTTTAGGTATTACAACAACAATATTTGCCTAAGTTGATTGAAGTTTGCTAAGATTTGCTTATGTTAATACCCGACGGTGGCTTAACTTTGTTGGATTGCGTACCGATAAATAAAGTTGCGTAAACCGTAAACGAAATTGAGTTTTACGATGAACTGCAGGTGTCCGGTCAAACGTGATGAAAAGTTGTTTACATAGATAAAAACAAAAGAATAGTGAAATTTTGCGGTTGAGAGATATGAAAATCCGAGCGTTCGGATGGATGTCACAAAGAGAGCGGAGACAGAAGTAAGAACGCAAGCGCAGATTGCTGTGCGGAGACCTCGAGTAAGAAAAGAGGAGCCACGGCGAGAGGAAGCAGCAGCAGCAGGCAGTATCTTATTGATCTGGGGGGTTGCCCGGGGCGTGTCATCCTAGGCCTGTTTAGAGCCGCAGGGAGGACCAGAAGACGTACCAACGCATGCGCGGCTCTCCCCCTCTGGCCGCCCGCGCCCCGCACGCACACACCCGGAGGGGTGACTTCCAATCACCGGGAGCCGTGGCGGCTGCCGGCGCGCCGCCCGGGGGACAACGCACCAGCTGCACGTGTGTGCTATCCGTGGTGCCTCTTCCCGAAGCTACCGTGATAACCCGCAAACTCTGCGACTCGCGAAATCCACTTCCCTATTTGCTCTCTTCTCTAAATCATTTTTCGAAAAACGTCCGTCCAAGTAGTAAGAGTCTCTTTGGTCAGACTTGCGGAAGCCCAACGCTGCGGCGCGACATTTTTTAATTTAATTTCCTCGATTCAATGTCTTCGTTATCAAAGATGAGTTTTTTTTTTCTTAGAATGCCATGAATAATTGTAGAAGTTGCTTCAGTTTTACATAATACGATGAAGAAAGTCCTGTAGTAGCGTGAAAATAACGAGTTTTAGCGTTTAAATTTCTCAAACCGTTCTTGCTCTGGTCGTAATCTATTAGGAGATTCAATCTAGTTTTACCATATAAAATTACATCAGACTGTAAACGTGCCACACAAACTCGCGATACGTGGTAAAAGCAAGTCTGGCCTGTCTACTCACTAATTCCCTGGCTATTCGATAGATTATGAAAAACTATTCCCTAAGTTAGTAAATTTAAAAAATGGGTTATCCACATGAAAATTGGTATTTGATATTAATATGTTACTCATATAAAAAGCTTAATGGCAACAATTTCAATAAACTGATGGATCAGGTGTTAATTGAAGAATATATATCAACCGTAAATCTGGATTAAAAAAATCTGGATGTTGTTACAAGTTAAACCAATGTGAAAAATTTTCAGAGTAAAGAAAGCTGGTGTGGGCAGGGAAGATGAACAAAAGGGAATAAGGCAAAAGGAAATTTTCGGAAATTTGTTGCGGAGATTCGCTTTACAACTCTCATTAGATTCAACATGGTCTTATCAGGTAAAAGCTTGCTTCCCCTTCTTCATTACTTTTCACCATAGTTCTCCATGTTTTATCTCGAAGAACACATTTTTCGACTTTTCTTTGTTGAGAATTTGAGTAGGGGCTTCTTTATCAGCTTATTAACATCATCTTAGTTAATTTATTATTCTAAGTCATCGCTTTATTACTTTGCAAAACCAAGTAGAATTGTTGTAAATGGTACAAATGAGCGTACTAATTATTGAGTTAAAAATCTTGAGAATGAAAAAAAGAAGGAATAAAAAAGGATACGAAAAGAGGAAGAGGCAGGGATGAGTAAGTGCAGATATAATGATAAAATGAAAAAAAAGGAAGAAGAGAGGTAAAAGAGAGCATCTGCATCGACGTGGATATAAATAATCGGCGGTGGCAATCCTTGGCGGGTGGACCCTTGGTAGCTGGAGTGCTGCAGGAGTTTATAATAAGCGAGAAGCGAGTGAATCTCCGGGTTTGTTACTCGGACGGCGAGCTTCGGAAGAAGCAAGGGTCTCCTCCCTGCAACTTCTCCAAGCTGGCCCGCAAGTATATTATATGCAGATAAAGAGCAAGGGAGAGAGAATATTACCGCGGGCGTTTTGTGCGGCTTGCTTACCCTCTCTCTCTTTCTCTACACGGTTAAGATCGCTAGCTCGCGTTTTACACGCTTTACCCCCCCCCCCCCCCCGCCTCCTCCATTCCCCCGACAAATGCATTAATCGTGGTGCTGCACCAACGCGTATCAAACGTCCCATCGGAATCTCTACTTTTCCCCCTCCCCTTCTCCTTTGTCCTCTTTTTTTCACGCTCCTTCTTCTCGGTGGTCCTAAAGTCTGGTATTTTGCGATGGCTGCTTTCTCCAACAATAAATAATTTCATCATTTTTAACGATTGAGTAGTCAATCTTTGTAAACCAATGGAGATTTAAGATGAATTTATTAAACAGTATAAAGACAAATTAAAAAATATATATATTTGGAACAATATAGCAGCGAGCTGGGTGAAGAAAATATGGCAAAAGTGTTAGAAAAAAAAAGAAAAAAAAAAAAGGGAAAACAGTGGCAGCCAAAAAAATAGAAGGCGACCAACCGAACGAGGGAGCCGAGGGATGGAGCTGGAAAGGGAGGGTCGTCGTCGCGCGCCGGGGGCAACGTCACATCGATTCCTCCGGGAAGAGAGAGAGCTTACAAAATGGCCGCCGGCGCCGTTCTTACTCTCGTCTCTCGCACACATACTGCACGTCAACGTCTTCTGTATGCATTCCTAATTTACTCTCACAAGCGCTTTCAGTTTTACTTCAAATTTCTTCAAACTTCTCTTTTCTTTTATTTTCTCCGTCACCTATGATCATTTTTTTAAAATACTACTTCACAATTTTTATTTCATTTTTGATAATCGGAACTTTTTTAATGATGAATATGACAAAATATTCAAACAGTTGTAGAGCCACGAATTTCAAACTCAAAAGTCAATTTTTTCAAACTGAAATCAAACTCCGAGTTTATCGCATTTCTAATTTTAATAAGGATCTTATGTGAACAAAACGACAAAAAGGACATTACGCAATCTAGCAGCCGTCAGTTCATAATAATATTTGATGAAATAATCGTTTGTAAAATGAAGACATTAGGAAACTCATTAAAACGTGTTACAGCTGAAATTTTCATGTTCCCGCATAAACAGTTGGATTATTTATATTTAGAAGCACGTAAGACGGTAATTATGGCTCGGAAAAAATGATTGTTCACTGTTCAGCGTTGATCAACTTTCGATATTTTGATTTGAATTCAAAACGCAATTGGTAGCCAAAGCAGAGAATTATGCATTTGAAACGTGGGCCCAATAAAGAAATTTTAGTTACAGTACGTCTAGCGTAGATCGCTACATTAAGCGATGCCTCGAGCTAAATTTTGAATTTTTCGAAGCATGTACTTACAATTTACAAGCACGGTCCATACTTAATACAATGTTTTCTCTTGCGAAATCAGACTTAATTTTGTGATGGCGTGTGAGAGCTTGGCTCCTTTGAAAGAAATAACGAGAATATGCTACTCATTAATAATAACATGTTTAATATAAGTACATTAAGTATCTGTAAAAAGATAATTTACCTTCAAATTGCCGCAACTTATTTTGACATAAATTTCTACATTTTTTGTTAAAATTATATAAAAAAAAAAAAAAAGAAGAAGAAATTCGGTCAGTGTTTTACGAGATTAATAGTGTAGATAAAAGGTAGATGAGGATGTTTGCTTGGGGTTATATAAAATCGAGGCTCACGCGTGAAAGAGAGTAGATCGGCTCGGAGAAAGGAGAAAGAAAATGGTTCCAGGGCCTGTGGAGGAGTCACCCGATGGAACGCGGGGAATAAATTGAATTATTAACCGGGCCAGAAGGTACGCCGGTATCAGCCTCCGGGATGACGGCAAGGAGGAGATATCGACTCAACCGACGGAGAATAAGACTGCTATGGCCTCGGCTATGGCTGGTTATTAAGAGTCGAAATGCTAAATTAGTTACGGAGAAGCAACTCCCAAAGCTCTTAGCTCCTTGGCTCTACCCACCCGATGCGTATCATTGTTGCTCCAGGGGAGATCACCTGGATTCCTGTCTTTTTTCCACTTTCTTACTTTTTATTTGTTATTTTCATTTGCAAAGTACGTTTATCGTATGAATAACCTCGTTAAACTATTGCACCCCTTTAATTCCTGATTCTCTATGAATAAAAAAATCGATCGCTTCGCGCGTTTCTATACATAGTACAAAGAGTAACAAGCAATATTTGCCAAATACTGCAGAGCTGATTCCTCTTTTGAGAGCGCTGCTGCAGCCATCAGCGATGTATTCGAGGGAATCATCTCTTGTGCGTAATTGGACTCGAATATTGCGACTTACTTATGACCACAACAGTCTTTCTTCTTACGTTCATCAGGAGAGAGTTAGAGCCTTAAATTCATTGGTTTTACTTACTCCTTTTTTTTCTCGCTCTCGGTTCATTCTTAAACATGCCCTCTCAATTTGCCTCAGCTAATTAATGTTTGGAATATGCATATGAAGAAGAGGCGCGTTCGGTGTATACTTGTTAGTCCTGTGTTTTTGTGATTTAACGAGTTTGAATAATCGACGAATAATGGTGTACACATCTTAAAAGGACAGCTGGGTTAAATAATTTCTGGAAAAACCTTTTTTTTCAATGTGAAATCATCATGCCCAAAGGCGGCTACTAAATTTACTCACAGATTAATCCGAGCTTTGCTTCCTCTATTCGGTAAAAATCTGTCTTCAATATGAAAATGCGAGTGTTACAAATAGAAATCACTTAATTTTAAATCCATCAAGTTGAAATAACTTTAAAAAAGTGATAAAACCCTTTGAAGCTTGCATGACACATTTAATCAAGGCATAAAGGAAAATTTCAAATTGATTTTCTACTTTTTCAACGCTGCGATTTTTCGCCATGTCACGTACACCAGGTAAACCACCCCATCGTACTCTTGACGCGACTCGCTAGATTGGAACGAATACAGAGCGTCCGGATATAACAAAAAAAAAAAGAAAAAGAAGAAGAAAAGGAAAAAGAAAAGAATGAGGTACGCTTATACACCGCAGCAGCATCACATGGTGATTACTTTTGCGTTTTCAAAGCCCGTCAACTCCATATTCGTTGCCGTGTTTCTCTCTTTCTCTCTTTTCTTTGTCTCCCACTTTTCATCCAATCGTTCTTGCTGCTGCTGCTGCTGCTGCTGTTACTGCTGTGTAACTTATATATAAATATATACACATATACAGTAGACATTATTTTGCTGTCTGACCGTCTGCAACAATCAGGAAATGATGTTTTGGTTTATCTTGAGCTGTAGTTACTGAGTGTTAGTTCTACGCGTCCCATGAAGGAAAAATATTCTATACTTCAATATGAATGAAGTCATTTTTCGAAGATGAATGGTCAAAAGCTTCTTTTTAATGTCTCAGTTTCTTTATCTAATAAGGTAAAGATGCCAATTATGATTACAAAAATCGCTACTCTTCAGAATTTTGAATTTTATTGAAAAAACAAAGCATATTAGACTAAATCTTTTTTTACATACTTGAATTTTAGGTTCTTAGGAACTTAAATAAATTTTTTTTATATGATAATTGTATTTATTTATTGAATAATTAATGTTTAAAGTCAAGACCTTTTATGCCTCTGTTTAAAGTCAAGGCCCCAGTTTATTAGACAACTTCAGCTTTGGCCCCAGTTTATGGAACACTTTTACACGTGAAATCCCGTCTGTGACTTAAGTGCCCCAGTTGATGGAACGGAATCGTCAAAATTCGAGGGTTTCATCACTCTCAAACACGAACAAATTAAAAATCTAACATGAAAATTAGATAAACCGTTCCATCAACTGGGATATGTAAGTCACAGACGGAATTTTATGTGTAAAAGTGTTTCATAAACTGGCGCCAAAGCTGAAGTTGTCTAATAAACTGGGGTCAGAAGGTCTTATCTTTAAACATTAATTATTCAATAAATAAATACAATTTTCATATAAAAAAAATTTATTTAAGTTCCTAAGACCCTAAAATTTAAGTATGTCAAAAAAGATTTACTCTAACATGCTTTGTTTTTTCAATAAAATTCAAAATGCTGAAAAGTAGCGATTTTTGTGATCATAATTGGCATCTTTACCTTACTTCTATTGTGATTTCTCAATTATATCTTTATAGTTATAGTAGCATAGTGTACAGTAAAGCATTGAGAATTCGATTTTCGATAATTCGGAGGACCCTTGAATATCCTACGCTAACCTATATAAAATGCCTTGGCAATTCGAAACTCCGAAAACTTGATAATTCGAAACAGTTTTTCTCCACGTATAAGTTTTAATAACATAGTCTTTCAATAAAAAAAAAAAAAAAACCATTTTATAACAATAACAAAATTCATAAACAAATCCCAGACATTCCGTGTCTCACAACTTTAGTTTGACCGGAAACTATACTTGCTACATCGTAACTAATTAAATGTCCGATCGTACCTAATTATGCATTCATTGCTATAGCCATCAATCGGGTAGAAGTAAAATTGTATAATTAATCGAGCTGATAAATTATGCAAACCTGCTAATTTGGAGTCTGATCTACATTAAGTATTTTGATTGATTATATACACATGATTATTCTATACTCTCAAGTTTCATGATCAATTCTATCTTAAATAATACGAAATCAATTATTTAATACAAATGATAAAAAATTTCGAAAACTAAAATAAAAAACTTTATTATTATAAGTTTTATGATTCAATTGATGAGATAAAAAGAAAAGGCATCAATGTCAGAAAAAAGAACTTGGCGATGGTCTAATTGTTAGCTTCAATATAAATGGATAGAAAAAGAAGATACAATTTTTTCTTTGATCGATAGAACTGAAAATAGTGGGTAAATCAATTTGTTTGATGAATAATAAAGCGATACGGTATAAAAGCATGGCCAATCGGGTCATGAATCGGGAAAATAAAAAGCGATTGGGGAAGTACAGAGTTTATACAAGTTTGCATTAAATGCGATTCATCCTCGAGGTCCTGCATATGCGCATCGTTACTGGTTCTGTGCTTGTTTTGAGTACCCCATAGTTTCTTATTGCTGCTTGCAGTTTTAGTTTCCGAAGCATTTTGAAATTAAAAATCAAACTTGATACTTATGACAGATAGTATACTCGGATAATTTGAAGTTACTAAGGCGCGGAAAAATATAAAATGCAGTATGTCGATATCGCGGATCGTTTAATAAGCGGGAGTTAAAAACTCGTTTCTACGCTAAAAAATGTAACCCTTGGGCACATATAAAGCTTTAAAAATATTTGTTTGCACTCCGGACAAAATGAAATGGGTTTTTCGAGTGAAGATAAATAGATGATCGACCATACTTAACACTTTTTATCGTTTAATGTAATTGCCCATTTATAAGATATCCCATAGCGCAACAGACTGCTCTTTTGGAGGTTTAGTCTCTTTGTTAACCACATGTGGGAGTGGAGTGTGACGGCCACGCTGCAGCCAGCTACCCCCAGCAGTATCCCTGGACCCCTAAAATTCCCTCCTCAATTTCTACCCCCCGAGCCTCATCGTGATTTTGCGTCCGCTTCTACGCGCAATGTAAACCTGGCGTGGCCGGCTGCTCGCAAAATTTCACCGCAGGCACCATTGTTTCTGCCCACTTCCCCTTGGACGCTTTAAACACAATACTGAATTCGATTCTGTGACGCAAGAGCCTAATGCACGCAGAAATTGTAACTAAATAATTTCAAGGTCTTGAGATTTACCTCTAAAGATCTATTTTTTTTTTTTTTTTTTTTTTTTTTTTTTTTTTTTTTTTTTTTTTTTTTTTTTTTTTTTTTTTTTTTTATGAATACTAAAATTAGTAGTAATTATGAAATACTAAAAGCTGACATCATAGCGTGTCGGATAACGAAATTAATTTTTATCTTAATAAAAGATTACATATAAAATTTAAAGCTTCTAAACGAAGAGCTCTAGAGTTTCACAGAACATTTATAAGAGTACTACTTTTTAAATGAATCATAGAAACTGTAGAAAGAAATTGAAGAAACATACACTTAAATCAGAGATAATCTTACGTTTAATGTCATAGATTTTTGAGGAAAAAAGTAATAAAAAAAGCCTCGAACGAACAATGAAAAGGCATCATTGATGAAACAAAAGCTTTCGTCTTTTTTTTTTGTCTCTGGGTAAAACTAGCACCGAAAGGATTATACGCGTGACCCCAGCAGCAACAGCAGCTTCCTCCCTGGGGCGTAACTCGGTCGCGCCATCTGTTTTCGGGTAAACACTGCTGTGCCGCCGTGGCCGCAGCTACCTAGCCCCGAGACAAAATTCAATTTAGCCGGATGAAGCGTAAACAAGCGCTATGCCCGGCTATGGCTCGCGAAGCGCACTCGTCCGAAATCAGCAGCACGTGCCTGGGTGCCCACCGCTTAGCGCTTACACACATCCTGGGGTGGGAGAAATTTTTATACATTCGTCTGATGCAGTTTATTTCTTTATTTCCGCACCTCGCATCTCTGAATTATTCAGCACCAAACCTACGTCGTCTTGGGAATTCCCGCAGAGGTATTAGCTTCCAAAGTTTCAATCGAACCCGCAAATTTTCTTTTCGTCGGTCTCTCGGAATCTTTCTGCTCCCACCAAAACAACCTTCCGGGCAAATTTGATTCGGAAAAACATTTTTAAACTTCTCAGTTACATGCAATCTAAAATTCTGTTTCTAAAAATTTCATTCTTTACTAGCAGTTGCTAAAATAAGTTTACAATTAAGTTTATCCAAAAACATTAATTCAATCTAAATAAATGACCGTTTTGAGGATCATGTAAAAAATTTTCTCAAAATTAAGATGATTCAATGGAGCACGTTAATCAAAAAAATGAGATATGATCATGGCGAGAAAAAAAAAGAGAAGACGAAGGAACGAGTATTTTGACCAAAGTTCTGATGAATTTGTTTTGGACGTACTTATTTTCGTACTCCGCAAACTACTTAATAAAGCCGGCCCTGCGGACAATAGTCGCAGACAATGAGCGCGAAAAAAAAAAAAAAAAAAAGTAGAATGAGAGAAAGTATAAAGGGAGAGCGCGCACCCGCGCGAGAATAAGAACGCGGCTGGCATGATCGATGCACTTGGTGTCAGCGACATAATTGAATGAATGCACCGTACCGGACGCCTCTGTCGGCACTCCGATGCTTCGCGAATCTTTTCGGCTCTCTTTACCATCGGCATCGCCTCGGGCCTATCTCGCACCCGATTAATTACTCTTGCCACTCGCATTCAGACCCGATTGTTCTTACGCGCAGCTGGACCCTTTTTTCCCTCGCTACGCGTTAAATAACTTTGTTACATCGCACGTTTAAAACCAATACTTATAAAACAAAAAAAATTTTTTCCAGTAAACCAGAAAATATTTCCTGAACGTCCAACAAACACGATTAGTCTTGTTGAGAGGCTTTTAGACGTAATAAATTTTATCTTAACGTAATTGAATTTGATAAATGAAAATCAAATTACACAAACGAAACTGCTACAGTATAAACGTACTATAATAAAGAAACAGTAGATAAAAATAAAATAATAAATCAAAGAAAGTCTATGATTATTGAAGGGTAGGCGTAGCTTTTAGTAAAAGACGTGGCAAATGACAGCTTTTCAAGCAAGAAACAAATGTTCGAAGACGTTTAACACTCGGCTACACTTGGTAGAAAAAAAAAAAGAAAAAAAAAAGCAACTAGAAATCAAAAAATCATAAGCCATGGCACAGGTTAAAAAGGTATATTCTCCCCTGCGCGCCTTTGACTTTGATAATTAGCACGTACGTGTCTCCAAAAGAGAAGAAAGAAAAAGAAAATACACCTACAGCCCGGCTAGAACAAGAAGGCGCCAGTCAAATTACAAGGCTCACACTGTACGCACGGTCCTCCTCCGCAAGGGATAATTATACACTTTGCAAGGACCATCGCATCCCGCGCGTCAATGTTTTCGGGGCCCTTTTTTTCCTCCACCTACATTCTTTAAAATATCTTTTTTTCTTTCCTTTTTTTTATTCTTTTTTTAAAGAGGGGGATGGATACTCTAATGAAAAGGTTAGTTGACCCCCTGGAATAACGCCCTGGCGCCTTCTTTCATATAAGCCAGCTCCTAATATTATATTTTACTATTTTATGTATCCCAGTTCCAGCTAGCTGATGGACTTTTGGTCTATGATCGAGCCAATATAGCCCCCCCCCCTCCCCAAGCAAAAACTGACCAAGTAAATCGGTTCTCTGCTTTGATAAGCCAACTGATTTAATATTTGACTAATAAAAAGAAAAATGAATTGTAAGCTCTTGACCCTTACTGACCATTCAAAAGTGTCACAGAGTTCCCTTACTCAATGTAAATTTATCCTTAAAAGTTCATAAGAGCACAAGTCTAGTAGAAGGTAAAAAAAGAATCGTAAAAATAAAAATAAAGTTTCTGGTTTTATATATGAGGCGAAAGCAGGAGGAGGGGGGAGGGGGGGCTAGTCCGAAAATCACAGTTATACACTCGCGAGCAGCTCGGAGCGGCATCGCTCGGGGTCCTAAAAGAGGCGCCTACCTCGCCAAACCCGTTGATTAGCCCGTGCGCCGCGCCAGCTTTGCTTCCCACACGCAGGTCGTCTCCCTCGCGACCGAACCAAAGCCACAAACTCATGCCGAAATCAGGGAAACGAAACTAAACCAAACGAAACCAAACGAAACCAAAAGAAATAAAGAGACCTTTTAAAGCCACTTACAGACTCCCCCGACCAATTTCCCATCACTATTCTCTCTCTCTCTCTCTCTTCTTTCTCCTCGGTGCTGAGAAACTTTTTTTTTCCAACAAAGTAATGCACCTTCATTTTTTCATCGGGTGTAGCGGGGGAGTTTGCGGCAACTTTTTCTTGCACCAATTAACACGAAATCTGCTGCAGGAATTTTCGGAGGTCGTAACTTTTTTTTTTTTTTTTTTTAGCTGAATCCTCATTTATTCATGGGAGCCGAAAAACAGAGGGAATAAGAGAGCTCAACTTATTCCTGGAAACTCTTGGATTTCTAAATATTAATTTTTTCTCGAATTTGTATGTATTTACGGAAGACCACTGCACATAACAGAGGGGCTGATTTTAGCCCTTATTATAGCTTGCTTCGAATGCGAATGCTGCCGAGGCTATGTAAGAGCCTTCGAGTGAATGAGTTTTGTGAGTTTTTACGAGCGTCGAATTAGAATACAGCTTGACTGCTTGCTAGGATTTGATTATACCAGGAAGATGAAGTTTTTCTTATTCTTCCCAGTGAGTACACGAAGGTCAAGGTGAAGATCACCGTCAATTTGAATAAAAAAAAGAAGAGAAAGTTATTCTACAAAATAATATCTATACAAGTCTTAAAAATTTTACCAAAATTGCATTTGCTAACTAAAACAATAATGAATCGACCCTTTTTATGAATTTCCAAACTTGCAAAAACTAGATCAGCCATAACTAGGGTTGTAACTTTTATACAATCTGGTAATAACTTTTAAGCTTAAATTTTGATTTCTAATTTTTCATAACGCAGACGCTTCTCTTAACCGGAACAACTAGTTTGAAAAGGATAAATTTGAAACATTTTTTTTCATGATTCCTTAATTAAGATTTCCCAAAGATTTGCGGTCAATTTCTCTTATAATGTATTTGATAAAAAACTATCTTCTGAAAATCTTTTAAAATTATTTTAATATGAAAAATGGCTCAAATGTAATTATTGATTTCAAATCTTTAAATTTGCTAAAGAAAATAGAAAATTTTGAAAAATCTTCAAGAAAGTATCTGAAAAGGTCATCATTCTTAAAATTTAATTCTTTTAATATAGAATTGAGCTCTCAGACCGGGGCACGTTTACCATCCTTTTTTTATTGACTATAAAAAAAAATACGAAACATTTTTTATGATCAGGTAAAGCTTTATTTACCCAAAAATCGATAACAATGCATTAAGACTCTTTGAAATCAATCATTTTTTAAATAATAATGAAAAAGTAAAGTGGCCGTCCTTACCCGGGGATTAAGCCACCCGGGATACAAATGGTAATACCACCGGGGCAAATAAATAATAAATCTTTGTTTAAAAAACTGGGGTGGCCAATTCAGACGGAGGTCTCCCCTATCTATGAACAATTGTTGGAATAAAAAAAACATTATCAACTGGTATTAAAATAAGATCAAACAAACATTGGATATTTGTAGTTTTAAATTAAAAAAAAAAAAAAAAAAAAAAAAGAGAGAAAAAAGGTAAAAATGATACAGGGGGTTGAAAATGGGCAAGTTTTAAAAGAGTTGGTACCGCCCAATCCTCGGGGCAGAAGGAGATGATAGAGGAGCGAAAAAAGAGGGCGCGAAGTTATGCGTGGTATGCAAAGAGGCCCTCTTCGAACGAAAATAAGCGGTTAAGTGCATAGGTGCAGTCTGCATGGGTTACAACCTTCGACCCCTTTAAACTGCTAGTTCAGTTCGCTCTTTTTCGGCTCTTCTCCGCCTCCTCTGTAGAGCCTAGGGCGACCTTCGCCGGCGGACTGTCTGAAGAGCCGCGCCGCCCGCGCGTAAAGACAAAAAGGTAGGATAGATATAAACTTCGGCAATGCACACACGCTGTACCGATGCAGCGCCACGTCGTAAACATATTTTTATTAAATAATTAGATAGAAGAGGGACCAAACCGAGCGCCCGGGCGGCCGGCCAGACGGGCATTTAATGGCCGGGTTTGGTCCAGTCTCGCGTGCCCCTCATTCCGAGCATACCAACACGCCGCATGTGTACGTGATCTTCCCACACTTGACCGCTCTTACTTTTACCTATTAGATCCAAATCTGCATGCCCCGGCTGATTCTATCGACACTTCTCACACTTCCTATTTTTATTATTCGCTCGAATAACCCTTTTTTTTTAGTTGTATAGGGGAAGATAATTATTTTTGTTGATGCACCACACTGCCAAGGGGCTCATTCCGGGAATTAGCGCAAAACCTCTGATTTTTTTTTTTCTGAGTGAGCTCGTGAAACATATTAAAAGGCAATTAACGAAAAACGGAGCATTTAAGTGATGCTTTTGCCCTGAAATCTTTTTTTTTTCAACCAAGTCTTTATTTTCCTTTACTTATATTTTGTTTATAATTGTAGAAATTCACAAGTGGAATGTACATAGAGAAAAAAAGCAGCAACGGATCCGAATTTATTGCTCTAAATTGAGAGAGAACTCTGAAAGAAGACATTTAAAATGCAAGAGAGGGCATTATTTATTGTCGGTCAAACTTCCAGTGGAAGGAAATGACTCTTCAAAGTCGGTCGGAAACTAACCGCGTAATGTAGTGATATTAGACAGCCCCAAGACGAGTCTTTTAAATCTGGATAAAAATAGAGCAGGTCTACAAAAAATACTGGGTCACGATGTTAATACGCTCGTCAAAGAAACCGCCTTCTCTCAGCGACGACATGTATCAAAGGTATCTCACTTCTTATTTAAAACTTTTCGTCCAACCTTTTTGCATATAAATTGTACACTGATTTTTTTTAACTGTTTTACTTTGAGACAATTTCGCTTTTACTATTAAATACATGTATTTTTAATATTATTATTGACCTTTAAATATACATGTGCCAATTTGGGAAACATTTTTTTTTTTTTAGATTTAATTGAACGTTTTTCAACTTAACAAAATGAAGTACATGAGTGGGTACGAAGTTAAAATTTATATAGTAATTTCGCTTTTTTTCCGAGCAAATCAATAGATTATTAAACTTGGATTATTGCTAACAGTACGTTAAAATTATTTCTAAGAATTGATGTGATAGAAAAAAATGAGGAAAGTACGATTCGAGCTCACCAAAATTAATTCATTAACGCCAAATATTTAAAGGTAAAAAACCGAGAACTCAAATTATTCTTGATCATTAGCACAACAAGGTCTCGAAGACTCCGGCAGTGTTGTTGGGTAGAACATGTTAGGGATTACTTATTATATATCGAGATTCAATTTGCGTCAGGGAATATAAGGCGTTCGATTTACGAGCCTGCGTGCTTTTATGAGACGACAGCGCGAGCGTCAAGCTACAAATTGAAAAGCTGATGCCTTGTGCTGTCAGGGAGCAGAGTTTTTTACCTGCTTCACTTTCAAAGAGAATTGAGATTAATTTCAACTTTTGAATGCAACGACTTCGGTCTTCATTTTTTTAATTGTAATTTTTTTTTTTTTTTTTTTTTTTCATAAGAATGCTTCTAATTTTTTGCTGACGATTACCCAAAACATGCTAAAGATTTTTTTAATCGTACTAAAAATATTATACACTTGTGTAGGTTTGAAAATTAAATAGTCAGAGCATTTACATATTCACTTGCAATTTAAGTTTGTGATCAAGTGGCATGAAAAAGAAGAAAAAAAAGACGGACCAACCGACCAACCAGCCCGACATTGCAGCGTGAATTGTACATGCCCTCGAGACAAAAGACCTTCTTGCCCTTTTTGCACGCTCCAGTGCTGCGTTTTATTGTTTTTAAACTACAGTGCTAGTACCTATACTTGAGTAACCATTATACTTATCCTACTAATCTATCTAGACTGTATAGAGGTATTTGTTTGCAAAAAACATAAGCCGATGACACAATTTGAGCATTAATACATTTTCATAGTCCTAAATTTGTTAACGTTATGAAAAAAATGAAGCTGCGCGCAGAAATGATTAACCTGATTTTGGTATAGTAAAAAGTATGCAAGAATTTGCGGGGGGAGTCGTAATCAATGTCAGGGCGGCACAAAAATAAACGAAGTCATCTATATACGAAGGGCTGGAGACTAAAAAAGAATGAAAGCAAGAAAGAAAGCAGGTCGACACGGTATGCAGGCGCGTGGGCAGAGTAGCATCGTCGCGCGCGGTGCCGGTGGATAATAAGCCGCAGGCTGGAATACGAGAAGCTAAGCTGCTACGAGATGAAAACCTCGACGAAGAGATTTTTTATTTTTTATTTTTCGCGCTCCCGATGAGGATATTATTTACAATCGAGCGCAACCAATGATGCTTGCGCCTTTTGCCGCGCTGGATTTAAATTAAGCTTACATTACACTGTAAAAAAAAATCAGGGTAAATTTACCTCGCTCAGCGATGTAAATTTACTCTACGTTCGTAAATTTACACCATTGAGCTATGTAATTTTACGAATATTTGTAAATATACACCGCTCAGCGATGTAAAAAATGGGAACGTGATCCAGCGGAGTAATTTCACCAAGATTTGTAAATTTACCGCTCGAACGTAAAGTTACAAATTTTTGGTAAATCTACATCGCTCAGCTTCGTATTTTTACGTCAGGTTTCGGAAATATGTTTTGGTAGTTGAGAGTGAGGTTATGTTGGCGTTGATATCAGTCGACTCGCAGGCATCACCGGTTCGATACATATAGCAATGTAATATTTTATCATGTTTTTTTATTCAAACAATCTAAATTAAAGAGAACGATTTAGAAGATTACAGAGAGTTTTTATTTTCACCTAGTAGAACTCGTCGGCTTTAAGTATAGCGGGATTAATCGGATTTACCCTCGATAGTCTAAGACAACAAAAGTGAAAATTAAGTGTCCGGTTTAACAAAGTTTTCAATAAAATTTACGTTGATTAAACATATTTAGATTTCAAGATTCTAACATCATAAAATTTGAAGTTTTAATTTAATTACTTATCTAAAGAAATAGCCAAATTAGTACATAGATTCTAAGACTTTGTGAAATGTAAGGTTAGGATCAGTGTAAATTTACGAAAAAAAAAAAATCATTTGCTTAACGAACAAATAAATAAATAATTTTAATTAAGCTATTTTGTTGTTTTTCATCTTTGCCCTTTAGTATTTATTGATTAATTTTTATCAATAATTTTTTTTCTAAATAGCAGAAGGTAAAATTACCAGAGATTTGTAAAATTACAAAATATTTGTAAATATTTGTGTTACTATCGGCGCGTAAATTTACTGCGCAGGTCATTAAAATCTAAGGCCACTTTTGAAACAGTCAACCAACTACAAAAAAACTAAGCGTCAAATATTATTGGACATAAAAATTTTTCAAAAAACAAGAAAAAAATTATTATACTGATAACATTTTTGTCAAATTGTAACTGTTGTCACTGAAAGCTACGTGGGTGGTTCAATGAAAGGGTTTCCGTAGTTTTTTTTATTAAGTTGAAAGCTGTTTAATTTTTTGAAAAACATTTCGTATAATATTTGTTGAAAGTAAAACTAATATGAAGTTTAAAGTTAAGTGTAGCATTATGGATGAGTATAAAAAGCAGTAGACAAAAAAAAAAAAGTAAGCAAGTAATAATAATCGATGCGAATGAGAAACAACAGGCCATAAGTCATGACACAATGAAAGATGGTCAAAACAATGAGGATAAATAAGAGGAAAGAGCAGCTTGAGCATAAGGTAGGAGCATTTAATCCTCAATTAAAAAGCATCCTGGATGGCTGGAGCGTTTATCTTATTAATCATTCTCTTTCTCCATGCATATCCTTAAAGGCCTGCGTTGCTTTAGTATCTCGATCGGGGTTTTTTTTATTTTAAGGTCCGAACGAATGAATAATAAAGCGAAGCTGCCGGTGCACCTTGCGCGGGCGCGTAATTAATGTGGCTCTTAGCGCCCCGAGCCGTACCGGGGTACGCCGGATAAGTTAAGCGCGGTGGACTGCGCACTGGATTATCCTCGCAGGACCATTATTTTTTTCTTTCAATTTATCCTGCAACCGCACTAGCTGTAATTTCTTAGCAAGAATTCTTTCTCGTGGGACTGGTAATGGCCACTCCGTTTGCGTGGCTCAAATAGTTCTTCGACGTTTCGTGTATGTTATATTATCTCGTTTGTGTACACATCCACCAACTTTTTTTCTCGCTGCTGCGCTTTATATTTATTTATTCTTCTCATTTTTTTATTTTCAAACTAGACACTAAAAGACAGTGATAAATCAATGATAAATCCATTAAAATTTGAATTGAGTAGTACTAAATGAACAAGCTAGCCGTGATTACTTTTATTAAGCGATATTTTCGCGGTCGCCGGTCGTATTCTAAGATCTTCGTAAATCAAAGTAAATTTTTTTTTTCTTTTTTGACTTCCTCTTCTTCTTCTTTTATATCTTCTGGACCAAAAATGAGGCTCGTTTGAGTTACGAGCTGGTGCGTTTAGGGATGCATCAGAAATCGGAGCTATCCTAGTCTGGTGCACGCATTGATGGCTTACAAGCTCTACAGAACATCGATTAAATTCAAAGCTAAACAACTCGAGAGTTTGAAAAAGTTTCAAGGCCATCATCGTTCTCGTGTCAGATTAACCGGTACCCATCCTACTATAGGCGCGATAGATCACCGAACCACCCACGCGTCAAAATTTGAGTTACGGTCCACCTCGATAATTGTCTCTAATCTTCCACTTTGCCCTCAAAGCGTTTGCTTTTCTCTCTTTCTCTCTCTTGCTCTCTTCTTCGAGTATTTTACTCTGTTTTAACTTGGATGTATTAAATTGTAAATCATTCGGAGCGGTAAATCACTAGAGAACGCGCAGAAAGTTTTTGGCTGATTTTAGCGTGGGCAGCTTACTTTTTTTCCGGTGTTCCGGCTTTATTTTAGTTTCACGTGTTATATACCGAATTTCTTAATAACTGGGTTCGGCCTTTTTTGTTATACCCATTTTTTCGAATGGATATGTCATACATCAATCATTTTTTGTAATTGGTTTCAAACTACTTTTTTTCATTTTTTTTTTTTACTTTTGATTTTTTTCTTTTTTATAAGCAATAAATTTATAAAATAGAATCAACCTGTTTTTTACAGTCAATGGAACTTACATTACTTCAACGGTAAAACATAGTAGTTAATCAAGGATGTTTGAAGGTTTCAGAAAAAATTGCAAACATTCTGTAGATTCTAATCGGACCTTCTGATAATTTAGATGATACAGGACGTAAGCAGTATGATTTTAAGGATTATTATAATCACCGAGCATTTATATAAGTTTCGCATAGCGAGAAAAAAGTCAAAAACAGAAATCAGATCACAAATCGTGTAGAGAGTCGGCCCACAAAACTGCAGCCGATGCAGTAGCAAACGCATATTATCATGCCAACTAATGAATATGATTGTTTCAGGAATTCCACTTGATTATGGCTGTTCCAATGTTTCATACCATCAAGCTGCAGACTTGGTTGGACGATCGACATGGCATTTTAGACGATTCTCTGCGTGCCCTTGCTCAAATAATTATAGATTTGTGGGTTGCTTCTTTTTCGCCTCGACCGCCTTAACACTATACACTTTTTCCTACGCTGAAATAATATAGGTGCAACGATTTTGATTCTGGGAACTTTATTACACTTTATTATTCAGCAATACGATTCTTCATTTTCAATAGGGATGTTCGAGACTCGAGACTTTTCTCGGTCTCGGTCTCGGTCTCGGACCGATACCGAGACGAGACTGAGCAGCCGAGAGTCTCGGTCTCGGTTAGTAATATCGGTTTTAATAAGAACCTTTTTCAAAACAGCAACATTCAATCTTAGAAATATTATCAGAAACAATATCACTTTCGGTCTAATGTACTCGATTTATAATTGATGTGAATGGTCGTAAATGTTCAAAATTTGAATAACTGTTAAAGTTGAAATGTTGAATACTTTGTTATTAAGAATTTTGTTGCCATCGTTTTTTGAATAATTGAATACTTTATGTAAATAGAATAAATCAATTTGTAAATCAATAAATAGAAAAAATTTCTTTGCAGAATACTATAAAATAAAACGAGAGTTCTAACAAAAAAATATCGAACAGAACTTAGTTCCAGGTTGCAAAAGATATGTGATGAATTAAGTGTTGTTATTATTTACAGTTTAATTGTAATTAAAATTTTCATCCTTGCTATTTTTGAAACTAAAAATAAAAATTATCGTTTGTTTATTTTCAAGATTAAAAATTTGATGGCGCTTATTAAAAATTCATTTCTTTCGTGCCGATTGAGACTAGTATCGTAAAAACACTTAATTATTTATTTAAAAAATTTTATTTTAGCTTTCAAATTAATAAAATTATCACGACCGTTACTGAGACTTTGAAACCGATACCGAGACTATACCGAGACCGAGACCGAGAACGAGACCGGTAAAATTTTTCGAGACCGAGACCGAGACCGGATAAAAATCTCGTATCGTCTCGTCTCGAACAGCCCTAATTTTCAATAACTTTTTGAAGATTGTTTATAAATAATAACCCATGAAAATACTTAAAATATATGTATTTTTAATTATTCAAATGCAAATAATCAATAGAATACAGAAAAAAAAGAGTTTAGGTTATAATTTTCAAGCACTCGTAAAGCTATACGACGCGGCGTCAAAGGTACGATATGGAATTATTATGTTTTACGTTCTAGATTTCATAGTAAGAGTCAAAGAGAAATAAAAACAAAGGGTGACACCTACTTGGGTAGTAAAATGCAGCTTTAAAAGCGAAACGTCGCGTCTACGTGAATAACAGCAAAGAGAATCCTGGATCCGAGATAAAAATAAAAGCGTAAGCTTTCTGCCGACCTCGTATCTGTTTCTGCTACAGATTTAACCTTCTCTTACTGCTGTTACTTTGTATGACCTGTTAATTATATTTTCCATAAACTTCCACAACGCCATTCATTGTGTTTCATGTTTTCACTGTACAGTAGCGGACGCTTTTGTGATTTCTTCTTTTTTTTTTTTTTTTTTTTTTTTTTTTTTTTACCGCACGTGCGTGTCAACATCAATCTTACATCTTCTTATTCTGGTGGATCATTTTGCAACTTCCTTAGTATATTTTACTTTATAAATCTTTTGAGCTTAAATCCATTAAACTTATATGAGGGTATGTAATTACATTATTTTAACCAGCTCTGTGTCTCTACTTTTTGTATAAATAATGCTGATATAAAAGAGAAAAAGTTATGAAACTAAACAGCTCTATTAATATATTGTACCCTATGGATAGCCCCTTGAGATTCATTAATCCTGCCACCCGATTTACCGCGCTTTTACATTTCTCTTCAAGTTTTTTTTTTTTTTTTTTTGCCTTTTTTCATCATCATTCAGCTCTCTCGGTGCCCCCTCCCCTCTTTCAGACGATGACTGTGATGGTGGCGGCGTTGGTCGTGCGCGGGATTTATAGAGTATCGGCTATAAAAACGTGCAGGTTTTTCCTGCCAGCTAGAACAAACTCGGAAGGAGATGATATCTCAATTCGATCCCTTTCTCATATCGATCGTAAACATAACGTGGCAAGTGAGCTCTAAAAAAGCAACGTGTTTTAGTAGGCGGAAACGGTACTTTGTTAAGACCCTACCGCTTGGGTGTCTTATGGGACAGGAGTATTAGGAGTAGTTATTTGTTTGGCCATGCCTCGGAGACATTTTAGGAAAAAAAAGAAAGAGAGAGAGAGAGAGAGAGAGCGAGAGAAAAAAAACTACCCCACCGCACCGAACTGATTTATGAGTTCTACTCGCTCGGACTTGATGTAGGGAGCTCATAATATTTATGTTAGCGGTGTGCTGCAGCTGTCAAATACTCCAATACACTATTGCTGCTTGGCCTCTTAATAATCGAGTTCCTTTGTATAACTATCTTGATTAGCAGATCAATTAGCTCGAATTTTTTAAATCTCAGCTTCTTTTGGGAATCAAAACGGAAAACGTTTAACTGGACCGTAAGTTACGAAACTGTTGTGTTATACCAACGCAATGGATACAAAATTAAACTATTTGTGATAATAATTTCAAAATAATAATATATTTAAAACTTATTTATTTTTTAGCGATACATAATTTTCATTTAAACTATAACAGGGCTATCAATTTTTTAAACAAAACTCATACAGTCTGGTAATATTCTAAATGAAAAGAGTAAATGAGACATTACTCAAACAGCATGAAAAAATGTGATTTTATTCATCAACTCCCCTTCTCGTGGGCCGCTACGCTACTTTTTTAATTGGTAGCTTAACCTAATTAACTTACAAATCTGGTGATTTAAATATGAAGGAGAGGAAAATTACAATTTCCACAATATGTTTCATAGAATTGATTGCTAAAAACCCCAACCTTCTATCTTGTCGGGAAGAAAGGAAACATCGCCAATTGCATGAAAAAATATTGATTTTTTCATAAGTTATTTAAAATTTAATGGAAATAATGCAGTCTTTGAATTCGAAATTTTCAATTTTTTCGATCTATCTTATGTAGCCTATTTTAATTCTGGAGCAATTCGAAAGATAATAAAAAAAAAACCGCATGAATAAAGGTTTATTTGTTGTTAAACCACCCCGAACAAACTAAGCGATTTTTACATGTATATATATAAATTTAATTCGAAGAAGACGAGTAAAAAAAAGTCCTTTCTAGTGGCAGTAACAATAAAAATTGAGGATGTATACAAGACAAGTTAGGTTCTGATTAGAGCCAATTAAATGAATCATAAAACCCATCGAGTATCACTTTAAGTTGGTTCCCACACATGACGTAGACTTTAGGAAGCTGAGTTAAACAACAAATAAAGTTGGAGGAACCACCACCATCAGTAAGCGGTAAAAATCGAAAATGCAGTTTAGAGTAGAGAAAGGCTTAGAAACGAGTCAAAATTACAGTCCTCCTCCACCTTCGACGTTTTTTTTAGAGTGCAACGCAAGGTCAGACATTTACGAGCGCAATTATTATCCAATGAAGCAGCATCACATCATGAAGGAGAACAAGAAGAAGAAGAGGAAGAAGAAGAAAAAGAAGGAGAAGAAGGATGAATTTGGCGTACCGCACCAAATGACACCGGCTTGCCTTTTTACAGCCGCTAATTCGCGCTGCCGCAGCTCCTCATGTGATGGCGGGCGGAGTGCACGAGATACCTACACCAAGGATGAATTTGCTGCACCGAAAATTCGTCGAAAAAATAATAGTCTTTCTCTTTGTCTTCTTCTCTCTTTTTATTTTTCTCCTTTGACGAGACAGAGCGCGAGGTTAATCAACTGCAGCGGTAGCATCATCATGCGCGCAGACGAGGGTGGACTATTATTCCTGCACGCTCGTATGTGGCGAGCTTCACGGAATCGCAAAATCTCCTTTTTCCTCGACAAATTGCTTCTTGCGGTCGATGATCGTCATTTATCGCACGCAGTATCTTTACTTTCGAAATAGAGGAGAAAGTCTCCGAAACTGATAATCACCGATCGACATTGGCTAGATTTATTCCTTTATTTGACTAAAAAATTTAATATCAACGAATTAATTTTACGATATGCCAGCCATTTTAAGGACTTATTCGTTGTTATTATTATCATTATTATCGTAGTTATACTTTAATGATTAATAGTCTTGTAACTTTGAGTTTCAAATAAATCAAATTCATTACAATGTTTTTGAGTGTGGCTGAAAAACACTGTCGTTAACTCGCTCGTGATTTACGTCTCGTTTAATAAGAAATTATAATTGTATTTTATTACGTCGTTACTTTTCGTTTAGGAATAATGCCCTCGTGAACTGACGAGAGAATGCTTGTATTAATCAGCATACACCCTATGTACGATTAAGTAATCAAAGTTGGTATTAATAAACTAATCACTTAAATTTTTCAAACTGACAAGGAGGTAATCTGTCCTTTGATCTATACGAAACTTTGGGGATACTTTTCTGGTACCGAATAATGAGTGAAACAATCAATATTTTCTCTGAATCGGCCTTTCTACTAATTTGCCATGAAAATAATGTAGTTTTTATCATTTTTTTCATTTTTTAGCTCATTTTCAATAAATTTGTGTTCAAAACCTATTGCACTTACAGAGATGCGGGATCTCGAATTTTCTATGACGAATAATTCTATGAACTCAAAGGGAAAAATATTTTCCCATCTAGCCTCAAAATCTGACCTCCACCCTTTGTTTTTGGTATCTCTGAAAGAAAAACATTTTTCAAAACATGGTCGAGAAGGGTTCTTTGGCTGCCTCGTTACATCCCTCGCCTTCGGCTCGGGTCACAAACCTCTCGCAGGCCAAATAAACCCTTCCCAAATCACGTATGAAAAATACTATTTCAAATCTTTACTCGAAAAATGAAAAATGAATAATTTATGTTTCCGGAAGTAAATTTAAGCATTTTCCGAGTTTTGAAATATAAATGTCATAAGATTCTGAAATTAGCTTGAAATCATACGAGAATCGTGAATTTACGGTAATAAAAGTCGCGACTACAATTGTTAAGCGAAAAAATTTAAGGTAAAGTCGTTGAGAGGAGTTTTGCTTCGGTTAAACTAGTCTTTACAATCGCAGAGAAAAACGTTACAATTCATCATATTTGCGGTTAAAACGAAACATTTTCAACTTAATGTTAAGAAAATGTTACAAATAAGTCAAAAAGTGACTTAAATCAGCTAAAAACTCTGTATGTATAAGTAGTAGTTCAAGCATGACACAATTTTAGGTGGGTGGATGTAAAATTGGAAGCTCAATAGCGTACCTTATTGTGCTAGGGGTACAATAGCATACCTTATTGCACTGACCGGTTAGAATTGACCTTATTGAATTGAATTGTCGTTTTTACCTTTAATCATGATCAATCATTAAACACATCGAAAAGTATGATTTGGTCACTTGTTCTGCAAAACGTGAATTAGTTAGAAATAGGACTTGAAAATAAATTTGAAATTTTTATATGGTCCTAAGGTAAATGTCCAGGATTATTGGACAGATACCGTAAATGTCCACCAGAGTGGCACCCCCCTTATTTATCATAAGATCACACTTTAGAACCCGAAAAAATATTCTAAATTTAGTTTAACCACTAAACTTTACTGTAGTATAAAAAAAACTTCGTTTATAACCTTAAAACTAGCTCAAAAATCACTTCCAAGTGAGCCCTTCAAACAGCTCCAAAAGTTGTTTGGCACCCCCAGGAAAATCTCGAATTATCACGAAAAGGTGCTTTTTTGTTTTATCGATTACAAATCGTAAAATTCATTGAAAAACTCAAAAACTTTTTTTTCTATCACTTAACACCTTTAAAAAAATATTTATATCAATTTTTACCATGAATTTATCTTTTTTCATTATTTATTGAGGGGGTGCTGCTCAGGGGGACAATTAAGACTACTTGTCCCCGGGTTGGCACCCGGACAAGCTCAAGTTTTACGTTTGTCCCCTAGATGGCACCTTTTTTATTTACTGTTTTTTCGTGTTTACCTTGATAATTTCACCGGTGTTTACGCATAAAAATGTTTGAATATCATCTTTACACAGTTTAAAAAAAGTTTAGTAAGTTTAAATGTGCAGAATGTTTATATCTGAGCTTTAAAAGTTAACCTATTTTTTACGAAAAACCACTCGACGGCCGGGCCGGCGAAGATAACCTCGGTTGAGTTTTTCGTTCATGATCTTCTGCTGAGGAGCTGATGTTGAGTGTAGAATTTAGTGATATTGAACTTAAATCAAATGATTTTAATCATCCACAGCGGTAAACAAGTGATTTTGATCAATTTTCAATCAAAGTTAGTGAGTTTAATACAAAAAATATACGTAAAATGCGAAATTTAGGGGTGCTATTCTGGGGGACGGTTCGGGGGGACATTTCTGAAAATTCTTTTTTGGGGGGTGCCAACTTCATGGACATGACTTTGGTGTTAGTTTATAGTAAATTAAGCACTTTTTTAATGAATAATTGATGAAAAAAATGATTGAACACTATTCCTGACTTATTTTGTAAGCATCCTGTGAAAAAATTATAGATTTTCATGCAGTATTACTGTAATAATCGAGCGTAAACCAAAAATTCCACTCTTGAAAAGGGTCCAATAATCCCGGAAAATTTACCTTAAGGTAGTTTCCAAAAAAATTGAGTTTCTTAAAAAATCTCTAAAACTTTGCACAGAGGTAGATTTTTGAGTCCTGCACACGCTGGTATTTTTCTTATACCCCCAAGCCATACTTAATTTTGAGATATTGGGCTCAGAAGTTTCAATTTTTAACATGGGATTCCTATGATGAGCGTAAAAATTCGTAAAAATTTGAAGGTTATTCTCGGATAGCCAACTTAATTTTCTTAAAATATTTTTATAAAACAGGTTTTCTTGTGGGGCAAGATCTAAGAAATCGTATCGTACAAAGATAAACATAGCAAGCGACACTAATTTCTGAGATAATGAGTCGAAAAGAATGAAAAATGTATGATTTTAGCATAATTTGGAGCAGCGGCGGCGACGACGGTGCGTGGCGTCAGAGTGGGGGTAACGAGCGTCTATAACTATATTTTAGGTTAGCTATATATACGCTTCGGAACTACCTTAATTAAAAATTAAGG
Organism: Encarsia formosa; assembly: GCA_038277355.1. Lineage (NCBI taxonomy): Eukaryota > Metazoa > Arthropoda > Insecta > Hymenoptera > Aphelinidae > Encarsia > Encarsia formosa. Next base: position 18,906,364 of record CM076185.1, on the reverse strand, counting down.
ATCACAGAAAAATGACATTAAAAATGAAAATTTAAAAATATGTCAACTACCAGAGCGCACATAAAGATACAGACAGAAATCTATTGGCTGCGATGGTTTATGGCGAAAAGTACCATAATCATAAGATAAGAGAATAAAACTGTTGGGTCACGTTGTAGATCGGTAACGAGACTAGGAATCTACGGCTTAAAAAAATAGGGACAAGGCGGAACTAAGAGCAACGTCCCTGTGAGGATCCAGCCTCGAGACATCACGACTCGGGCTATCCGGCCGTCATTTACGAGAGCTAGAAGGACGAGAAGCATTGATAACCTTATCTGAATTAGCCCAGATAAAAAAAAATAACAACAATAAATAAAAAAAAAGGCTGAATAGTTTCAACGGTAATTTATTCTTAGCGTCCATACTTTCTTCCGCCATGTTTCGTTCACTGGCAACAGCCAATGCGGGCTACGGCGAAGGTCTTCTTGTCGATTACGAGCATGCAGAGGCTCTCTTTTTTTTATAAAAGGGAGAGAGAGGGAGATCAGAGAGTAGAGAAGAGAGGGAAAAGAAATTGCATGACCCAGCCTTTAACGCACTGGCTTTTATGCTTCAGCCGCTTTGCGCTCGACACGGGCCTCGCGCGACCCAGACGGATTTTATCAACCAGGGTTATACGGACTGGCTGATTTCGTATAATTTTGAGGTTTTATCTTTTTTTAAACTAAATTTTTAATAGATTTGCAGACTAAATTTAAATATTTTTCAAAATACGTAATTTTTTTATTTTTTTTTTTACATAATGAACAACAACAAATTATTAGACAGTTTGCAAGGTACCCGAATTTCTTGCAAATGCAATTTGATATTTTTCTAAATTTTTCTTTACTCTACTTTAATTATTATGATGTGAAATACAAATATTTTGCGCGCAGGTCAATCAATTTCACAGACACGCAGACTGCCAGTAAGTCAAATTTTGAACCCCATCATGCGGCTCACCGAGTTACGCTTTAACTTAACGTAAAGCCCGCAAATCCCCTCTTGCACTACCACAGTTTGACTTTGCACCCACGGCTATAAGAAGGCCCGCACATGCTCTATCACGATCCTTAAAAATTCACTAGTCAAGTACTCAAAATTAATTCGTACTTGAAATTATTTTACTAAGATGAGTACTGAGTTCTTTCTTCTTTACTTTCCGCATTTTAACCTCCAAATCGGACCTTCAATCACGTTGCAATCCTCTCGGTTGGGAAAATCAACCCTCTCCAACCTGCATCGAAAAGTACTATTCTCCTTCGATATAAGCTTATTCGTGTGCGCGCTTAAGCTTCAACCATCGCGAGTCTTCAAACCGGCGCTATCCTGTCCCTAAATTCGGGGTCTTGCACCATAGTATAGTACCTGTTGGCATACAATTCTTTTTCCAGCATCCGCTTCGGGAGTTTTAGCCACATCTCGGCTAATTTTTCTGGGCTTCTCAATCAAAGTCATCTGGAGGAGCCCAGATCGTCGTTTGCCACCGAACGTGGTGGTTCGTAAGTTCACCCTTTTGGACCTGGTGAGACTAACTAAACCTCATATACTATTTCTTTATAATTTCGAGTATAATTTTGATTGAGCAAATTAAATAAAAACACGGTTCGAGAACATCACTTTCGCATGTACAACGATGTTGAAGGTAAATCGATTGATAAGGTAAGCTACTCGATCGCATGCGAAATTCCCGCCTAGCAAGGAATTTTCCAAAAAAGTTATTAAACATTTCAAGTCAAAACATCAAGAAAAACGACAACCTGGTAAATAAGGTTGTTCTGTGAAGATTACTTTGCGTACTCGGACTGCTTGCTGGGGTGAAATATCAGTTGAGAACAAACAAACAAACAAAAAATATGACGTTTGAGAACAATCTTGCTACCAGTGGACCAACTGTTTGACATTTGAACAGTACCGGCTGGAAATAAGCTAATAGAACAAGTAGAAACTTTCAAAGTAGGTTAATACAGGGGTGAGAGAATTATTACTATTTTAAATTAATTTTTTTATGATATTTTGTTGGGATTTATTCAAATTAAATTAAATATTTTATCAAATATCCCAAATAATATCTTGTGTTTTCAAAGAATTCAATTTTTTAGTTTGATCGTACGTGTTATACTGCGATATGGTCGTATTGGTTACAATATAATGGCTCATATTCGCTATTTTCATGTCAAGGGAGGGGTTAACGCATTCGATCGTGTAAGTCATGGTGGCGAAAAAGTGAACTAAGTGAAGAACATTTTGCTTTGATTAAACAATATTTTTAAACTGTGTCTACATTATGAATTAAGAAAAACATCTTGTATTTTACAATTTTGGAATCAACTTCATTGAAATTTATCATAATAAACATTGTTATATCGGTAGCGCAACTTTGAAAGTTTACAAATGTTTTATATTATGAATTTTAAAATTTTAATAATAAGTTGTAATTTTTTTAGTTGAAACTAGTCTCAGCTTTATTCACAATAATCATTAATTAAAGTACTTTTTCATCTGTCTTTTTTATTTTTTTATTTTTAATAATGATATAACCGACTTCTATGGTTCTATCTATCACAGACTCTTCTGTTTACCTACGAAAAGTTCTTCACTTAGTTCATACGCAGATGTCGCTTTTTACTTGCAAACAGCGAATAAAGTACCTATTATAATTATAAAATTTTAATTAATTTTTTTGGTAAATAATACTTACATTAATCTCGGGTTTGAAAATACCAAAGAGAATAAGAGTCAAAATGTCACATTTTTCTGCGGAACTACAAGATGATTTTTTTTCTATTTCCTCGTTTATTACTATTTCAATGTTTGTTTTGATGAAAAATAAAATTTTCAACACACGGCGCAGAAAGTTCAAACTTTCTGATCTGTCCCAAACAGGGAGTTTGAACTTTCCTTGCCTCCTGTTGAAAAATATATTACATACGAGGGAGTGCAAAAATGAGCTAACCCTTAGCAAACCTTTGACACCCTCGCCTTCGGCTCGGGCATCAATTTCGGTTTGCTAAGGGCTAACTAATTTTTGACTCCCTCAGGTCTGTAAAATACTATTTTACATTTTTTTAGTGCGGAATTAGATAACGTGAAGCTTTGTTTTGAAGTACGCAATAGACTAGTAATGTAAGGGTTTATATTTTCAAGTTGAAAACAAAGTAACTAAGCTTTAAAAATAAAAAATAAAAAAATAAAAAAATAAAAAATTTCAGGTGAACTCATAAAAATGATATTTTGAATCCACAAAGTTGATGATTAACAAATCGTTACGAAACCAAAGAATTATAAAAAAAAGTCACAGCACCTAATAAAATTAATTAGTTGCTGCGAGGGATATAATTCCAGGAGGATGGCAAATAAAAGGGTCCCATGGTCGGAAGGAAAATAAAAAAAAGGGAGGTGAAATGAAATGCCGGAGCAGGAGCACGCGTCCCGGTGCGGTCGGGGCGGCCCAAGGCGACGCGTAGGGTATACGTACACTGGGCCGGTGCGCGTGCATGCAACAAAACTGCAAGCGAGCAAAGGGCCTGTAAGCGGGCCCTGACACGCGATTCCTGCCTCGAGGGTGCAATCACGCGCTGCTGCGACGGTGCGGCGGGGGCGGCCCGCCGTGGATCGGAGAAGAACGTTGCGGCCACCCCCTCGCTCGCTCTCTTCCCTTAGGGCTCTTTCTCTTTGAAGCTCTTTTTTATCCTCCTTCTTCATCTTCTCCTCCTCCTCCTCCTTCTTCTTCTACGTACATCTCGACCTTGCAGCAGCTTGCTGCTTTCTCTTCTTAGGTATGCATGTACCTCCCGAGCACTACGGGGCACTGTTATTACACTTGCAGCGTCAAATCCTTATTCTCCCCCCAAATTCTTATTCTTTCTTTTTACGTTTGAGCCGTATGGGATTGATCTGCTGGCTCGGCTTTTTCTTTTTTACCAGAATTGCGTAACCAGATTTTGAGTTCCTATCGATCTCCACGGCGCGGCGGTGACGTTGCGTCAATGCCCGGAAACTTTTTTACGATTGTCATCCAGGTTTCACCGCTGATGAGGGGGCGTAATAAGTAGTACTTTATTGCTCAAAGACATCCTTTGAAAAACGAGATACAGCAAAAAATTAAGTGACTTTTTCAAAATTACAGGATTGCTCAATACTGTATTGAAAAATTATCTTTGTTTCTGGAGTTCAAGAGCAACAAGAAAATTCCATTATCGCCCAAAGTTGCTTTTGACCAATTTGAGTGATAACCATTACATTTTGAAGGTGATTGCTGCTGTTGAAAAAAAAGCTTGACGAATATTTTATCGTACTGTTAGAATTTAATAATTTTTCAAATGGCATCCATCAACTGATCCTTCAGTTAAACTTATCAGACTGGAGTTAGACCTATGTATTTTGAGACAAAGACAGCTACTTGGTCACGTTATGTTTTTTAAATTTTAGTGTCAAGATGAAGATAAGAAATTTATTATATTTTGATCCTCGAATCTAAAATTTTCATCTGCAACAGAATTTTGATCAACAGCCAATGCATTTAGGATTCCAGTAGAATTTTAAGTAGATATTTATCAGAGACCCAAGTTGTATCGCGTGAATGACTGTAATCATTATCATACAGTAAAAAGTAAAAGTAAATATAATTGATGCGATATTCTGATTGCATAATTATTGGAGGAAAATTGTATCGTTATTATGTGTTGTTATCCAAGTGAGAGACGTGCGATTTCGAAGGATCCTCTGAATGCAAATAAATTAAGAGAAACTCAGCATGCGTGGTGGAGAGCCAGTCCAGTAGTCATAACCAGGGGCGTTACGAGCAGTAGTGTAAAACGATTTCAGGAATCCGGAGGGATCGGGGATTGTAAAAATGAAAAAAATGATTGAACCGCGGTGTATTTAGCCTTCAGGTAGCGGAAAAGAATTAATTCCGGAATCCCACGGATAGGAGGAGTCCGGTGCGGGCTCCCGCGAAATCACAGAGAAGAACGGTGCACTTTCTCAGTAGGCCCTTGGGGGCCAGAGTGGCAGCGGCATTCCTGCATCAACGGCATTCCACCCCCGATCATATGCATACGTTGTTACGCATCTCGAAAAATCGAAAAGCGCTCGCGGGTCGATCGGTCGCGTACGTGCAGAAATTAAGAAGCCGCGCACCACGCGGAGTCACGCCATCCGAGGCCTCTGGTCAAAAACCAGCAGCAAGTATTTGTTCCCAGCGCATCGTGCCGAGGCTCTTACGCTAATTTCGATGTGTCGTTTTCGTGCAGCTGCAATAATGAGCGCGGGCGGTCAGCCTCACATGCAAATTGGCCGGAGCGGGGCTGATGTAGATGAAGAAAAAAAAAAGAGCGAGAGTTCAATAGACCTTCGACCCGCGTGGATAATTTGTTTACGACCAGCGGCAGCAGCCACAGCCCAAGGCCAATTCTCCTGATGCTGCTGCTGCTACGTGATTTACATACGATTATAACCGGGCGAGCTGCGCACCCACGCCTACTCGCTCGGGAGTCGGCATGCAGCAGACACCCTGAAGAAGCCCACCTTCGGGCGACTTGACTCCGCGGTGCTGCGGGAACAATGAGCTGACCCCTCCTTTAACCAAACCAAAGAGGATCGTCCTGGAAATATCTTCGATTTAATACCCTAGACAGCTTTATTACCGATGCATTGAATGCTGTAGGGACTTCATTTACTCGAATGTGATACTCTTAGAGGTTTTTATTATTTTTATCTTATCTTCAGATAGCATTGGATGGATTATTTCATCCCTTCTAATTTAAAATTATTGTGACTAATATTTTCATTTTAAAAGTACGTTCTCGTTCATGATAAATAAAGGGAATATTTTATATTGAAAATCGATATCTCAACAGCGCTTTTTTTCCTTTTTTAAGTCTTATGCGAGACGCGTAGTGATGAAAAGAAGAGAATAAAAAAAGAAAGAAAAAAGAAAAAAGAGATATATGAAGTCTCGTAGCAACGTGACATCTAGCAGAGGGTGACAGAGTTGGGCGATAAAATTCGAATACGCTGAGGTGGATTCTACGGCAGCTAACGCTTCTCTCTTATCGATCTTTTTTTTGCGGCTCATTCAGCTCTCACTACCCTTCTATGACATAAAAGAAAAAGTCCACTTTCAATTCTTAAAAATGAACGGATCGACTTTAATCTTTTTTTATTTCTTTTTTTTTCAATAATTAATAAATAACTGTAATAAAACAATATTTAACACAATACTCAACTTTTTTACAATCATACCTTATCGTGTTCTTCAATTTTTTCAACAGTTATAATGATATCAGAAACGTACCTAAAACATAAATAAATTGAAAATAATTAGATAAGAGTAATGTATAATAGAAGAAATATATTTATGATCATTATTTGATCTCTTCATTACTAATTTTATCATGAATTTGTAAAAATTAACAATTTTTTCGAAATGCATATATTATTTAAATAAAATTTTTGTGCGACAAATTATGTTTAGCACAGAATTTGATTTTACAGTTTTTATTGACAAATTTTTACAACTATTTTTTAGTAACGAAAGAGATTTTACAATAAATTTTAAAAAATGATTATCTTAAAGTGAAAAAAAAACAAACAAACAAACAAAAAATTCGACAGTTTCACATGTTTCGTATACTTATTTTATTTTCTTTTATCCTTTATAAAGGATTTCATGTACAAAATCGTAAGAGAGTAGTTTTTACAATGCTATGCATTAATTGAATGATACAGAATTAAGTGCGATAGCTGTATTGAATTTATGAGTTCAACACTGCAAATTGATCTGCAGTGAATCAAAATTCGATGAGTATCAGGCAGTGTTTGCATATTTCATAATTAATCACTTGAACAAGCGCACGCGTCTAACTATTTGATTTAATCATTTATATTGCCTTAAATTCATGGACATTGGTAAGGAAAAATTAAAATATAAATTTTGAGTCCAGTATATCAACTATCAAACATTTTTATAATCATTGTCTATCATTATAGCCTAAACTATTTTCACTTTCCTTCGCAATCAACTTGATACTGAGTTGACCTTTAATTGCTTCAGTTTATTCCATTAAATTAAAAAGAAATTTCAAGAAGATTTGAGGCTTGAAATAAAAAGCTAGAAGGAAACCAAGCTAAATGCTGACCAAAGTCTTGGATATTTCTCACAATTAAAAAACAAGCAACGCATTTACTTATCCATAAGGCGCGCGCAGCGTACTTGCGTATAATCGTGTTATTATATTTATGATATCCTAGCCGATCCTACCGGCAGAAACTCGGGTGAGTTTCAAAGTAAAACCCTTTCCCGAGGTAAATCATAAGGTATCCCTAGATCAGAACGTGTCTATGAACTTAATAAACACTCTGGCGAGCTTGAATATCTGCCGGCGCTGCTGCTCTCGAACGGTCAAAGGCTGATGGGGCAATAAGAAGACCAATCGAGATTGGGTTTATGGCTCTCGCCACTGCCATCTTGTAATTAGAGGATCAAGGAGGCATAGGCTTTAATGAGCCGCGGGGCGCATGTACTCGCCAAGGGGGACGAGCCTGTTCAAAATGTTCCCGGCCAAGCGGTAGATGAAAATATACCTGATGGAGAAGGAAAAAACTATCAAACTGATCTACGATCGGGGGAGTACAAATTAACCAGCTGACGACCAAGTTATATACAGCCGGTCAGACCAATAATAGATACGTATACCGACCGCAAGACCCTCCAAGCGCTGTAATCAACCAAGATGCACTTTACTCATGAGATGCTTGTTTATTAATACTCTGGGGGCTCTTTTAAAATAGCTGTGACGTGGATTTAATAGAATTGTCTAGCCAACTTTATTTAATTTTCTCCAGGTTAATCTTTATGAGTTTGCACTTTGCGCAAAGTTAACTATCGCGAGGGTCTCCCGATCAAAGTTTATGCTGCTCAAGTTAACTCCGTTACAACCATTTTGATTAAAAAATTCTAAAATTCAATTTAGCAGCTGATTAAATTCCTAGTAAACATTTGAAAGCTCATAAATGCTGAAAGGGTCACAACGAGGATAAGCCGATCGAGTGGACAGCTTCGATGCAGTAAGAAAGCCAATGAAAAAAAGAAACGAAAAATATTCGAAGCGAAGACTTCGGTACAGGTAAGGGTTGAAGACAAAGACGCCATGCGGCCGAAGCTTAAAAGCAAGCACCGTGCCGTAAGAGATATTTGTCGAATAAAAAAAAGGCTAGCAAGAGCGTATAATAACACTTTCTCGCGTCCAGTAAAAATACGCTTCGTCTCGATTATAAAAGTTGTTGGAGAGAAAAATGCACCCCAGGGTCCGAGTTATAAAAGAGGATCGGTAGTGGGAGTCTGGTGCAGCTTCCATCCTCCTCCTCTTAAGGCTCGCGGCATCGCGATAGGAGGGGGAGGGAGATTCAATTGCAATAAAAGCAGTAAGCCGGTAATCTTAGAGAACAGCGCTCGTACGGCGGCTGCGGCGTAAGAAGAGAAGGAGGGGGGCAAGAGTCCGGGTAGGTCGAGCCACCGCTTCACGAGTTACGTATCGGGAATCCCGCGGCTGCTGCACGGGCGTGGCTTGATCCCTCGTATCCTACCTGCCTGCCCCTCTGCACGACGCTCAAACGAATTCTTATCATCGTAGCGTACGTTAAATAGCTTCTCTTTTTTTTCTTCCGTTACAATCAGCTCGAAAGCCGCGACCAACAGACTCTTAATGGGCTAACTTTGTGGCGCTCGTTAGCTTTTATTGATGATGGCCGCACGCCACGATTTTAATCCCGCAAATTTTTCACGTTTAACGTGCCCGATCGAGCGAGGCTATTGGAAATACCCTACCTCCGATTTAGTTATTTTGATTAATTGGACGCCTTCGCTGCGGCCGCTGCTAAAATCATTGTTCCGGATTTTCAAGCTCAATCTTATCCCAAAGGATAGATAACGAGGCAGACTGTAGAATCGTCTCCTCCATGTGGATAGACAATATTTTATATTTTTACGCTGTTTCTCGTCAAGAAATCGGGTATAAAGGGCACGACGTAATTGGTTCTTGAGATAAACACTTGTTGGTGTTGGAGGTTTAGCGGCGCGGGCGTAATATATGCCGAGAGGATAATTTCTCAAAATTCAAAGCGCGCGGGTGTATTTATACATTATAATGCACCGGCGTCCACCAAAAACCAAGCTCGTGAATCAGATAGGCTGCGATATATCAGGCGGACTAGGCCCGCGGGCTCCAGACTTTGGCCGAGGTTGCGCGGGTGTATAATTCTAAACCAGGATTTTGGGCCTCAATTACAGAGAAGAGGCCAGAGCCGCGGTACCATCGCACCGGACGGAGAATCGCTCGCGGGTAGGACGAAAGTGCATTTTTTTCTCCCACTCTGTTGTTGTTTTTTTTCTGTTATTACTTACATTTTTATCGCTGGACTGTTGCATGAGCTTCGCGCATCCAAGGTTCCCGTGACCTCGCACCCCCCGAGCTCGGAGTATTTAACTCATCTGACTCTGATCAGCTTGATGTTGCTGATGACGGGGGTTTTTTTTTTTTCTCCGAGACTTTAATCAAAGTTTGATTACATTGCGCTTGGATTTTCTGACACGGGATGATGGTACTCTAGTCCAAACATTGTTTCTCAAGGATGTTTAAATTCTCCTCAATAAAAGTTGACTAAGAGATTTTTTAGATCTCTTTTCCAACAAATTAATTACTAAGTAATAATCTCAGAAATGTTTCATAGTACAAGTCGAAATTCTAAATACATGTTTTCAACATTCTACAAAAGTAGCTTATCCCTTGGTATGAATGATAAAATTTGATTCATGAAATTACTGTCTTCAGCTGATTTTTTTTAACCCTTTTAAGTTATAGAAAGTAAAAGGACCTGGGCAGAAAACACTAGCAGATTTTAACCTGGTATGGGCAGGTTCTTCTGAAATTGGCTACTTTCTGGCAAAGATTTAATTCTCGATTTTATTCTAGAATTTTTCGCAATGTAGGTTTTTTTTTTAGACATAACTTTAACAATACGGGCCTTTAGTTTCTTGAATCATATAATCTCAACATACTTTTCTCAATGCAACGGATGAGTTGAAAAAAAATCGTTGCTACATTTTTACTACAAAAAATAAAGCCTCTTTTTCTTAAAATAAATTTATTTAGTGAATAAAATTGATAAAAAAAAAAAAAATAATAAAAAAAATTGCGTGATAGGTTCTTACGAAGTCACATATTAAAAAAAAAGTACAACTTCAAGTTCGATCGAAGCTATCTGAAAATCAATTGTAATAAGTATCATTTGCTGATACCAATTACAATAATACCGAATACAACTTTTGATGTAATTTGCTGATGCTGTCTGAAGAGGTGTATATAAAATTTATGAATGAAGTTATCACACAAATACTTAGATATTTTTATGATTAAAAAAAAATTCTTTTATTTACACAGATTTTTTCATTACTTCACTTTTTTGCATTTTTACATTCCCTGACTACTTCAGTTTTTATTGAAAAATTATAGTGCACGGAGATTATTACGGCCATGTGATAATCTCGTTGCACTCTAGATATCAATGATACATTTTTTTATTGACATTAATATTCTAAAATTTACCGCATGAATCCCGTTTTGTGATAATTAATTATCAAATATTAAATTAAAATAAAATGCGAAATATTTAGCATAATGAATACAATGAACGTATCAATTGTTACATCAGTTAAAACGAATAAATCTTTAATAGTAAAAAGATGAAAAAACTGAAAATTATTTGTCTCTTTTGAGAACAAAAATTTCCCTGCTGCTACTAAAAAAAAGGTTTTTTTCTTTTATGAGGTTGAAATTGTAAAACTCAGTAAAAAATAGTTATATAGTTTTTAGTTTCCCTTTGATTGCTTTAAAAAAAAAAAAAAAAAAAAAAAACTTTCTTTTTAAATATGACTATAACAATTAAATGATAATATTTCACTTATTAACACTTCTTTAGAAAATACAAAATGTTATAGAAGTCAGTTACTGCAATTTTACAGCTTCATTGAGATAAGATTGTTTAGTATTCAGCTTTTAAATAAAATTAAATGATTACAAAAACGCATGTCATGATTTTATCAATCTTCGTATAAAATATTGAATTATCTAATCTGAAATTATGTTCCCAGATATAAACTGTGTAAAGCTTAAAAGGCAATCTTTTTGCTACGCTCACACTTTGTTATACGTTATAAAAAAATAATGGAGAAAACCTTTGTGATTGTTTGTGCTATTTTGGCCTTCTCGCAAGGTAAACTCATCAATTAGTCTAAAAATTATTTAAACAAAATTTTATGAAATACAATTATTTTTAGGGCGTACTGTAACTCCGTTTAATTCGAGAATTGTGAACGGTACTGAAGCTGTATCTGGGGAAATTCCATTTCAAGTTAGTGTCTAATAATTTAAATTTTTCATAAAACCTTCGTTCTATTTTTATCAAGACTTTTATTAACTTTTTAATTTCAGGTTTCTCTCCAAGTGAGAAATTCTCATTTTTGTGGAGGATCTGTTTTAAATAAAGACTATGTTGTGACAGCAGCCCATTGTGTTTTTGGGTAATAAAATTACTTTCTGCACTCTTTTATTTTATTTATAAGAAATTTTTTTTATTTATTTAGCAAAGCAAACAATGGAATCACCATCGTGGCTGGGACAATTAACTACAAGAAGCCAGGTCAAGTTCGTCAATCTGCACATATTACAGTTCATGAAAATTATAAACCTCTCCAATCTCATCAAAACGATATTGCTTTAATAAAGGTACGAGAAAAAAAAACAACAACAACAACAAGTGTTGAAATTTTTTATTCAATATATTTGACAGTTGTAATTGTACAATTTTTAATTATAATTAAAACTAAAGGTATCAGCTCCATTTACGTTTTCAAATACCGTACAACCAGTTTATTTACCAGAACTACACGCGAAAATTGAAACTAACAGTAGTGCAGTTGTTTCTGGTTGGGGAAGACTTGGCGGGGTAAGTATTGTTTTTATAATATTATTTTCTTCTTATTTTTTTTATTTTTGATTACCGGAGTGAAATTTATAAAGTATGATAACTTTTTTTTATTTATTTATTTTCATCATCAACGGACATTAATGTCCTTTAATACATAGTTAATTATATACATTTCATCATAACAATAACAACTTTCTTATTCAAATTTCAAAAATTTAGGTTTAATATCTCTCTTAAATAAACTAATATAATTACAATTTCTTGTATCAACGGATAAACTATTCCAACCAACTATTCTAATTTTTTTAAAATAATTTTTCAAAAAAATGAATTAAACATCATTTGATTTATCAATGAATAATAATTATTAGTTCTTTTAAATAAAATAATATATTCTTTTCTATTGAGACTATCTCTGGTTTACCTGAAAAACTACAAAAAGCTCAAATTTGGGTTGCGGATCAAAAGTATTGTGCAGATGTGATGAAAAATGTCGGTGCCGAAATTCATCCAACACATATTTGTGCAAACGATCCAACTTCTAGAAGAGGGCAGTGCAACGTAAGTTTAATGAATAATAATCCATTTTTTTCAATCCATAATAACCCTTTTTTATCCCATGTAGTCTTTTCTAATTTTGAAGTTCTATCTTAATTATTTGACTACCAAAAAAACATAGTATAGCACTGGATCACCCATATTATAATATACTATTATTTTAGGGAGATTCTGGTGGACCACTTATTGTTAGCGGGAAGCTCACTGGTATAGTATCTTGGTCGATAAAGGATCCCGTTTGTGCCAGCACAACCTACCCTGGAGTTTATACACGTGTCCCCGAATTCGTAGATTGGATAGTTAAACATGCAGTTTAGAATCGACGCAATGAATAAAACAATTATTTAAAAACAATATCACTTGTATACAGTCTAATTTAATCGATATCTGCAGATTGATGAAGTCAAAGCTTTTAAAAATAATTTGAACATCATGGATTTGATAGGGCATTTAAAAAATGTATAAGATTAAAAAACATAGAATGCATGATTTTGGTCAGAGTAGAAAGCTGGAGTATGAGGACGATTAGCGTGTAAGGGTTCGGTTCAGTTTGGTAATGGAGAACGACGTGCACATGGCCGTTCGTCAAGCGACGTAACGAGGCGATAGGATTACAGATAGTGCCCGAGCCCCCTGTAATTACGGTTTGACGCATAAACCCAAGTGCAACCTAAATCCGCGGGCTACAACAAGTCACTCGCATATGACAGGGTCTGCTCTTGCTACCAATTATCATTTTATATATGATCGCACGTGATTCTCTGCTTCTTCTATCTCCTATGTGTCGAGAGTTATTAATTTTTTTTTTCTATTTTTTATTTTTTATTTTTTTACATAATCTTGGAAAATTAATGCATTTGGGCCACTATATAGAAACTCATAAAACCCATAGCAAAAACAAATTAAAATTTTCCAATCCAGATCAGATGCTACTATATTAATAAATAAATAAATGATTTAGATAGTTTAACTATTAATTAGAAAGATTAAGTTTTTTGTATATATTTGTTTAAAAGAAGCCTATGCCACAGATGAAACTGTAGTGGTATGAATTTTAATTACATTTTTATAAATATCAATCAAAGCACCTATCCCTACAGGCGTAGGTGATGTGCAATAATTTTCATTCTACCCCTCGGCCGTATGGCTTGGCTTAATAACATGAAAATTGCATTAAAAATAAGTCGCAAGGAAATGAGTTGCGCGCCTTGAAAAAGAAAAGAAATGAAAATAAAAAAAGGTTCGCTCAACAGGGAGAGTCACTTAATTCGAGCGTGGTTGCACCAGTTCGGACGAGCGGGCGCGTATTTCATTCTCTCTCGTAGGTCGCCGTTAGACGGCTAAGGGTGAGCAGGATAAGGGCTGAAACACCGCTGCACATAATTAGCCGACATCTATCAGCCTCAAGCCATCGGCGAGAGTACCTGTTTTGCCAATCCTCTTGTGGTTTTGCTCTTTACAGGCCTATAATCTCATTAAATGGTACGCCTTTTTTCAATTCAATATTATTCTTTTTTTTTTTTTTTAAATCCTCGGGTTCTAGATTATACGTATTTTATTTATATCATCCATTTTTTAAAATAAAAACATTTTTTATTCTTGAGTTTCAAGTTATGGACGAAGATTTTTACTTTGAGTTCGATTTCTAGTTTTTTCTAAAAACCGTGTTGGGTCGACAAGAAAAATCTGATTTATTCTATGCAATAGTATACATTTTTGCTGGCGCAATTTATATATATATATATATCTTGTTGCAACCATCCCGCAGTAACTTACTTTACTAGAAGGCAAACAATCTAGGTGATTCCTACAATAATATACTCGATCAAGAAAATCCTGGCTCAGATTTTTTTTAAATTCGATTTCATCAAGGTTTGTTTTTTGCACTGGCATATAATATACATTTAACAATGTATATTTATTGTACATCCAAATTTATGTCACTTAACTGAATCTATTTTGGAAATCTAAAAGAGCCTGAAAGTCAAATAATTCAAAAATTTTACTAGCCTTTAGAGAAGCCCAGCAACATTAACCTACTTAGATACATGCCATGAAACTTTACAAATGAGTAACAAGTAAATGATCATTGCAAAAAAATATTATTGTTATTTGATTTCAGTTGAGAATCAATGAAAATGTCAAAGGTTAAAAATAAAAAATAAATCTAGAGATTTAAGTACTATTTGGTTCAGCAGCTATTTACACCATTGTAAAAAAAAAAAAAAAATATATTTACACCATAGTATCCAAAGAAATTTTCTTCAGTAATTTATGGATTAAATGTTATCATAAATTTATGACGCTTTATAAAATGTCTTTTAATAAAATCAGTTAAAGAATGTAAACAGTTAACAACCTTTCCAAGATAATTTTTTTTAATTTCACAGCTTCATTAAATTAATGATTGTTGCCGTTGGAACGATTAACGTGATTACTCTCAATTACTTGTAGGACTCCCATAAATCTCTTAATCATCCAAAAATGCTTAGAATCCCAAATTGCGAGAGTGCTCTGGATTACTTAAGCTGTGCCAGGCATTCCATGTTTTATAAAATTTATAGCACCTGCAAAACGATAATGCGAATTTTTTCAAGTCTTTTTTTTTTTTAAATTATGGGCGCTGCACTTGTTCCGCGCGCGTGCGCAAGCGGCAAAATGCCGAGCAATAGATATACTTGGGCGATGTGTCCCTCGCGGCTGTTGTTAAGTCGTAATTACCACGCATCGCTCTTTCGAGAGGTGCAGCGAATATGCAACAAAAAGAGCGAAGAGAAATGATGAAGAAAAAAACTTGACCGAAGCCCATTAATTGCATAGAAGCGATACACTTTTGCTTATACCGAGATGCTGTTTCTGCAGTAACAACAACAGCATTAAGAGATGCAGTCTCGTTAATAATTACAATTATTAAGTAAAATGATTCGTTTGTCTATCCAAAATATCAAGTCAGCCATTGATTGTTGAAAAAATAAAATATTTAGCTAATTTTTATTATTTATACCTCTCATTAATGAGATCAAAATATTTTGGTGTAAATAATTAATTTAAAGAAAAACAGCGATGTAATGAACCAGAAATTGTTTATTTAAACATCAAACCAACGTTTCGATCCAAGATCTTAGGTCCTCATCAGGCTACACTTGGATACTTAATTACTTCTATACAAGATTTGAAACACAATTTGTTTTTGAAAAGAAACTTATACTTTATGAGTATTGTCGTTTTTCTGCGTTTTGGTTACATTAGTTTTTTTTAAAGTATTCAAAATATTTTACATAAGAATTAATAGGGTCCGTTACCCTAACTATTCAAATTTACTTTGACGAGTACTCGAAATCTTGGCTCAAACCATTCGTTTCACATCGAAATATACGATTTTTCTCTCATTACAACACTGTTTTTCATAAAATTAAAAAAAAATCAATTTAATCTAGTAAAAAAAATTTTTTTTTGTATAGTGTGAAATAATTTGAATTTTTTTTTCAATTAAATGTTTATATTATAGAATTTTTGATCAAAAATTGTGTCAAAAATACGTTTCATCATCAGAAGAAAGTCATATTATTTAATGCTTAATAATATTTTTATAGTAAGCAACTAAAAATAAAAAATAAAATGCATGGTGAATCTGAACATCTGCTCTTATGCCCCTCGGACACGTTGATAACTTAACCTAAAATTCGGACGCTACTAATTCTTCAATATTCTATAATGAGCAGTATCGAAGCTTTCATAAATTTCAACGCCGCAGGGATTTACGCGTCAAATCTAAAAAGTTATCTCAAGTTTGAGAAGCAGGCTAGTTTTGTTTTTATTTTTAACATCGTTCGCTATTAGCATATAAAAGATTTTATATTTATGGTTTACGGCAGGTGCAAGTTTTTTAAATATCACTCATCGACTTTTAATATTATATGCTAAAAAACGTTTTAATGGGTTTAGTATTGCTTTATAAATTTTTAGATGAATTACTTAATTATCAATCAGTAGGCTTATAGACGTTTATAATTATAAAGCGCGATTTATCAATTATAATTCCGACGTATGATATGCGGAAGTGTATCATTCAACAGTAAATAATTCAAACAACACCGGCGTATTCATTTTCAGTTTTAAATAAGCGTCACAAGTCTTTGAAATTTTGATAACTTTTTATCTTTTATTGATAACCACGAAGTTGAAGATTTGATTTAGAAGATTGGTAATTATGGAGTTAGTTGATGTTATAGTTTTCTTGGCTGATAATGCCTGTTCTACATTAGCGGATCATCCAAGGATCGGCTTAGGTTTAAAATTGTTATATCGTGTTTCAATATTAGAAAATTATACTAATTTTTGTAATGATCGGTACAGAATATATATTTTTGATGTAATTTTGAAAAACAATGCTGTATATCCACTCAGAAGCGAGATATAAGAATTTAAAAGTTAATCCGGCCCTCGGATGATCCGCTAGTGTAGAAGAAGCATAATACATTTGTGTTATTATTGACACCACTTTAGACTAGCTTGTTATTTTCTTTGTGGCTAATATGTAGTGCATATTTTATTTTCTGTTAATAAACTAGCTTTTTTCCAAAGGGAATGCTTTTTTTAAGGCGTTATTTTTTGATAATTCATGATAATTTTTTCCTTAATGCCATTTTGGCGTATTTTAATTGCGGAAGGCCTCTTTTGTTACTTTTTACTTCGTAAATCCGAGACAAGTGTCCTTTTTTATGACCACACAGCGGAATAGTGCACGTGCCCCACAGTGTAGCTCATTAATAAAATTCAGTCACGATTTAAAGAAATAGTTTGAAGCGAGGACCACTTAAACTCATTAAAAGTACAAAATCTGAGGAAATAAAGGCCAGTTGAAAACATAAGAAAACGAGAAAAAGCTGTTTTAAAATTTCGAAGTCTTAAAAAACGTTTCTTCTAATATTTTTTCAGGAACATTAGTAAGCACGCGCAGCTGTCCCAAATACATAATGTTCCACGCGCCGCCCATTGCAAGATTTAGCTTGCGGGTGTTCGCGAAACAAGAGCATCGTCAGTGCGTTGTCATGCGCCAGAGTAAAAAAAAAAGAAAAGATTTTGTATCGGTTTTCTAAGAAACCACTAACAAATTACCAACAGTTTACCACTACTGCTGGTAGTGCCCACCTTTTGGCCCGCAGCAACCCGCGTCACAGATCAAAAGATTTGCTGCTCTTGGTCAGTTTCAGGCCAAAAAAGTCTCTTGATTGAGTCTCTTTTATCAGAAAAAATAAATGTTTTAAGGGGGTTTTTTCTAAAGTGCGAAAATTGTCACTGTGGATGACCAAATCAATGTTTTTAAATTTTTAATTTTCAGACTCCTCCTCAGTTTATAATTTAATGTTTAACGACCAAAATGTTGGAAGCATGATTAAATAAACTCATCGGATCAGGTATCTTGCGAGTCGCGTGGCCTGCTCCTCGTCATCTCAATTTCGCGAATTTGTAGCAGGAGCAAAGATTTATTATTTGCACCGAACACGCAAGGTTTTTTCTTGCTCATAACGTGTACATAGCCTGCATAAGTGCACGCAAAACGAGAGCCTTTTATGTTGCTGGCTATCATCATCGCAGTATCGCTTTCTTTTAGCAGCCGAACGGCCAGTTAGCCAGTCAGTCAGCCAGCCCCACCTCTTCGGTCACGTGGCGGAGGCGCGTGGCGCAAAGTAAAAAACAGGGTGATATAATTAACCATCAGTTTTGGGTTTCGAGCCTCTCGACTGGCGTTTTACTCAACGAAGAAGAAAAAAATGACAAAGCGCAAAGTATTAAAACTTTCAAGCAAACAGCTGTTTAAAGATCATGGCAGTTGACAAAATTCTTTATTTTTCATTAAAGCTCGAATAATTATCGCTTCCCAATCGATATGATATCGATTACATTAGCAAAGTAATTAATTGGTCAAATCTTTGGATTATTATAGCTCCAGGGGATGCTCGTCGGCTGATTGAAATGTAACCCCGATTTAAAAACAATCAAATTTAGCCCTGGTTGGCAGTTAAACCATTTAATTACAGGCAATTCTCGAGCCTCCGAGGCTTACTCGAGCGTCGATTGCGAAATTATAGAGGGAATTTAAGGGCATCACTTGACACTTTTTATTAATCCTGTATATATTAGCTTCTATAATAAATACAATGTTTTAAACTCTTTTATTTTTTATTCGGATATCTTCGGTAAAATCGATAATATTTTGAAACTTTTCAGAATGATACTACTTTTAAACTTAAATAGTCCCTTCAACAAAATGATTAAAGAATAAAATAAAATATAAACTAAGTAAGAATTTTTTTAACACTAATAGAAAAATTTGAAAAGTTTGCAAAATAATACGAATGAATTTAATTAATCTTTTATGCAAAAAAAAAAAAATTAATATAAAATATATAAATTGAAGAAAAAGTCAGACAGTATAGCTGTGTTAAGTAAACAGCGTTCGATTTATATTTATGAGGACTATCTGGAATAAGGGAAGAGAGAGAGAGAGAGAGAGAGCGGAAGCTTGTTATTGAAAGACCAGGCGCGCTAGGGACTCGATTAATGGTCAGGAGCGGAGAAAAGAGGGAGCGATCGAACAATAATTTTAAGAAAAAGGGGTGGGGGATGGTAACAGCTATAGCACCGAGATCGAGTGGTCCTTCTCTCGTGTACGTAAACGCAAGGGCCTCTAGTGTTTAGTAAGCAAAGCACTGGAGGACACGTGCTGAATTGAAATCATGATACTGGAGCTTTTATTCTAAGCGTCTTGAGTGGGTATGCAGAATAAGTGCACTCACCGTAGAACTCCACGGCATGAGATTTTCAGGAGTGAAGCTGCTGCGTAGCGCGTGTCACTTAATCATCTACCTCGTTAAATCAATCAACTTTCTCCATAACTCAAGCCAAAATATTATTTCCTTGCTATGATCACTCATTGTCTTATCATGCTAAATAATTTTTGAACAAACTGAGCAAGGGCGTCTGCGCTACCTGATCGAAATCTTCTATAAAGTTTTTGGTAAAAATATATACTAATTTTTAGAACGATAATGTATGGCATTCGACAAGTTTCAAACAGTCGATGCGAATTTATTAGATGTATGGAAATAGCGGTATACAAGCAATTTGAAATAGTTAGGCATATTTATCAGATATTTAAAAAAAAGCGATTATTGATATTTTTACCCTAATTTTTAGTTTCCACAATTTGAAAATCCAATAGTTCATTAATCAAGTACTCATAGTTTACTTGAGTTTAAATTTAAACTTAAGTTGCTTCTTTTCAAGAAAAGCATTAGACATTTTTTAAATAAAATAAGTGTCACTATGGTCAAAGATAATCTAAGCATAATGAACAATCGTTAAAAGAGCCGGGCGCGAAATAAAGTCTGGTCAAAAAAGTGGTGCTGCCCTCGGGCAGACCGTTGCGTATTTGCTCCTGAAAATAACCAATGAGCATCCCAATAAAGGGGGGAGGCTCGGGCCGCGAAGCCTACCGGTTAATAACAGGGTGCAGTAGCTGCTCAAGACCCAGGGGTGTCTTAATAGATCTGTTACGCGCAAGGATCCCCCAAGAGAGAAACCGAAAGTGAAAAAACGCGCCGACCGATTACCGGCATTTGTAATTAGCGTTTACCTGTTGCACTATCCTAAGTGATTTGTCATTTGTAATTTAATCGATAATGCTTATTACAACAGCTATTTATGCATTAGATGATTGTTATTAAAATTAGCAAAAGCTTCTTTTGGATTTCTGGAAAAGGTGATCAAACCGCGGATGATTTAAATAAAAAGGTGCCTCAATAACGTAAATCATATTAATAAGATAGCAGAAACGAGCACTTGACTATTTGTCGGCGGTTCGGCGGTGCTGCGTCGCGTAATAAAATTGAAGCAGCCGTAAAAATTCCGAGCTCTAAATCACAGTTTAAAACTATGGTCATTTCACGAGGGAATTAAGAGGAGCTCTTTGGCTCGTCATCAAAATTATTTACTATCAAACTTTAAGAGCCATTATTTTGACACAAATAACATGAATTTATCGACGCACGTTTGACTCATTAAGCCTTGTAAGAAGAATATTTATGCATTAAAATTTCATCATTTAAAAATTTGAAATGAAAATATATAGTTGGGCGATCAATTCAAAATTTTACAGGTTCGAGACTGCGAGAAGAAAGAAAAAAAAAATAAAAAAGTGTGTTAAAAAAAAATCGATCAAACGCGCGAGTGCGCACGCGACACCCAAAGCAAGACAGCAGCGACCAGCGGGGGTTCAATAAAGAGGAAAAGATCCTCCTGAAGAAGGTGTGGAGAGGAGCGGCCCCGCGGGATACGACCCCCCCCCCGTGGCGGCGCTCGCGACTCCCGTTCTTTCGCGTACCGCGAATCGCGAATTAACCCTTCTCTTATTTTTACTTATTTTAATTTAGCTTCTTCTTTTATTTATTCTTCGCTGTAACCATCCGAACCTTCGACTTGGTATAGCTCCCAGGTTTCTTATTGATTAACAATCATCTCATAATCTATGATTATTAAGATCTTAGTTTTATTGTGAGATCAGTATATGAGTATTTCATAACTTTCTCTCAAGACTCGACGATGAAAAGATAATCTTGACCTCCGCGAAAAATATCTACCGTGAAATAAGCAGCGCTAACCAAAACAAATGTATTTCATTACGGTAGTGAAAATATTTTGATAGCATTATTCGGCCCTCTTAATTAACCCCGGCTAAATTGATTGCCCTTCTGTCGGGCTTCATTTGCTCTTGGTAATGCTTCGAGCTCGAGGCCTGCACACACGCAACCCAACGATTTACATCGCCGGCCAGGTCGCGAAATTTTAAATGGACAATTTGGCTGCTTAAAAGAATAATCAAGCAGTGAGAAACTCGATTAAAAGGTCAAATTATGCACGCGAGCGTTGATGATTTGATTAGAAAATAAAATTAAGCCCCGGTGAGCGGTAGATGATCAGACGCACTAAAAACTCATTAAACGAAATATTCTCGAGATGATTTATCGTGAATTGTGGACTCTCGAGAAAAATAATAAAGTACGATTAGTAACGATTTTTTCTGCTCGTGTTTTATGCGCAGAGCTTGATTCAATTCATTTTGGCAACTAACCCATTGAATTCGTTCGGCTGTTTTCATTATAACTAATACGAGCGTACATCGACAGCTAATTAATGATCATAAAATTTTTTAAAACATTTCCATTTAAAAATTTTTAGACTTTGTTTTTTTTTGGTAAAAAATAAAAAATAATATTAATGATTAATAAATAATATTGATTGTTCGTTGTATTATAAATAAATAAAATCTTGTTGTGATTGGTCTTAACGAACACTTTATTAAGAAATTAAATTTATTGCCAACGTTTCGTTGTCATTATCAGGACAACATTTTCAAGGCTAAAAATACAAAAAAAGATATCTAAATATATAAGTGAAGATTAGATAAAATTAAGAATGATAAGTTGTTTAAATTAAATATATACCATATTTAGTAATCAAAAGATTATAGTCATCACAGAATATGAGTGTGTAAAATATTGCACAGTTAGCACAAAGTTAACAGATATATAAGTAGAAATAATGTACACAATGGTAAAGGTATAAGTGAGACAAGAAGAACAAAGATCAAGGAACAAGGACACATCTAATCTGTCGAAAAAGCATAGTAAACTAAAGATGAATAATTTCTCAAGTGCATCAAGTCAATCAGATTTCAAAAATTGGGTGTCGGTTTTCTTATTAATATTGCCATGGAAATACTGTATATTCAACATCTCAAGGAATCGTCTCTTATGGATATTGTTCTCTTTACCTAATATTGTCACACCGTCAAAATCAAAAGAATGAGAATTACTAATGCAATGTGAGGCTATCACAGAGTGACTAGAATTATTTGAAACATAGCCCACATGTTCTGAAATTCTTTTACCTAACTTTCTTCCTGTCTCATCTATGTACAAAGCATTACAATAATTACAGTTTATTTTGTATATTACACCTGAGTTTTCTAATTTTGAGATCTTATCTTTGCCTAATGAACGGAAATAATCTAACTTGTTTATATTTCTAAAGACAGTCTTTAGGTTAAAATTATTAAAAATGTGTTGAATTTTTGGTATTAAATATTTATGAAATGGTAAGACTAGAAAATTTTCTTATATCAATCTTTTATATCAAAATTTAAAATTGAATCGGCTTAATCTTTTTAATCTCGTAAAAAAAAAGTAAAATAAAAACAGGAAAAAAAACTTTTTATTGTGGCGTTATGGCTCGAAACTACAAAAGGCCTTATTCAAATGACCGACTAATTGTATTTTTAGTAGACTTCTTGGGCACGAAGAGATCAGAAAAAAAAACGAGGGAGAAGAAACGAAAAAAGAAAAAGTAAAAAGAGCATCTAATTAACCGAGTCTCTTTCTTGGTTTATAGGCGTCAGCTTCTTGATGCGTGCTGGGCACAGGATCGCGCGCGAGCCCTTTACAGCACAACCGACACCATACCGCACCTCGTTAAATCGAAGGAAGTTCGTCTTTACCAAAAGAATTATTGGGATTTGACTTGAAAATATACAGGTATACAGGCCTACAAAAAGTCGGCTGCTATTAATAGTCCATCAGTTTGTACACAGTCAGACTGGAACTAAGTGATTTTTTACTTAATTAAAATTTTCAGATAAGTACTTACAGGTAACCCAAAGTATTTTTTTTTTTTATACTTTTTTATTTTTCACTTACACCTGCTTTTATGCCAGTTCCTAATTTTATTGTTTGCACATTTAAAAAAATTTATTTATCGATAAAGATTTTAATCTTTTGTCATGCTTTTTTTTATAGTTAACTGACTCGAAGAAATGGGTAAAATTTTGAAATAAAGTTTGATAAAAAAAAAATGTTTTTCAATAGCATGATTTACAATCAATTTTACTCGCAAGATCGATTAGCTAAAGCTAGATCGTTTTGGTAGAGCTAAGACTCGAGAAGAAGAAAACAGAGATATAATAGAAAGAAAAGTTTGTGAAACGGATTAGAATGAAAAAATCGGAAAGAGGCGTTGCGTTAGCTGGAAGAAAAAAGAACGCAGCAGTAGCGTGTAAGGACGGAAGAAAGGGTTGGGGGAGTTGAAAGAAAGGGGATCGGGAGCATAAACTCGCGTGGCTTATCCCGAGAGTGCGTCCGCCGAAAATATAATAAATCTCAACGCTGGCCGAGTTTATTAAAAGAGAGAGAAAGAGAGAGCGAGTTCCTTGCCCGCTCAAACTGCATCAGCAGCAGCAGCATCATCGAAGAAAAGAAAAAAAAAAAAAGCCGCTGAAGAGACAGCACCCAGAAGAAGATAGAAAGAGAGAATGGAAAAGACGAGCAAGAAAAACAAAACCTCGCGATTCCCTTCTTCTTTCCTTCTCGGTCCTTTAATGCACTTTGCAAGGCCTCTGTTATTGGATATGCGAAGAATGCGGGAGCACCCAGTGAAATTAAAAATAAAGAAACAACCCTCGAAGAAAAATTACTCGAAAAATTTATGCACCGTTGTGGGGGCTATGATTGCTCGCTATAAATTTTCTTCTTTTACCTTTTTCGATATTCAAATTAGTCTGCGATACTTTTAATTTCTAATCACATCAAAATTATTCTTACAAGCCAGTTTCGTGGATGCCTCTCTTGTAATAAAAAAAAACTTTTTTCGAGATACGTTTTCAAATTAGGAAAAAATTTTTTGAATCACTTTCTTAGAACTATTTTTTTTTCCAATAATATTTAATCACCAAGAAATTGATTTAAAAAAAAATAGAAATTATCATCAAAATGCGAGTGCAAAAGAAGTGAGATGAAGGAATTTGAGAGCTTGAAATAAATAAGCTGGTCTACAAAATTGTTATGATCTGATTCCTCGACAATTTACTTTCCATATAATTAAAAATGTACTTACAGTCACAATTAATTTTAAATTATTGATATTGGAAAATGAATTCAAATTAATTTTATGGCTTTAATTTGTGGACTGATCACACAATTTTAAGTGCTGAAAATTTTCTGAATTTTTCTGAATTTTTAACGGTGAGATTGAATTCCTTCGTAAAGAATTGAAACGTCAAACAAGACCATGGGAAGTTTTTTAAATATTTTTCTAAAGATAAGTATACGTATGCATGACAAGTATGCGTGATGATTTTTACAGATTGCAGATAAAAATAAATGAAAAAAGTAGCTTTGTAAGTCGGAGAGATTTAGTTGCACTATGTAATTTGAGGTTGACTCGCATGTAATGATGAACTCGGTGAAACGCCGAAACGCTTGCATGTTTTTGCTCTCATTAGCAGGTGCTTATTAAAATCACATTACCTCACGACCTCTGCTTATTTTATCTCGTTAGTATTGATCATCATCATCACTATATTTACCTCGGCAGAATAATTATTTTTATTTTCGGTCTTTTTTTTATTTACCAGTATCTATCCAGTACCTTGCTTAAAAAAAAAAAATTTAAGAATATAAAACGATTTAATAGTTTGGGGTGACCTATCACACTGCTTGATGTCCCAAAAGTGACCGTCGATCATTAATTGGTACAAAATTATATTATTTGAAAATTTTTTTTTTCATCAATTTTGAGGACGAAAGATAGTCGACTCATTATGTGGACACACCTTCAAAAGATATTGGAAAAAATCTCTACTTTGGAGTAAAAGAGCCCAACGAATAACAGTATTCAGCGCGGCGTCCCCATCGTATGATTACAGGTTACGGTCTCGGCGAAAAAAAAAGGAATCGGTCCAAAGTAAGTAAAAAGATTTCAAAAAAATGCAAAAAACTTAACACCCGAGAGCCCCGGCACCCAGTCGGTGGCAGGTTGACAAAGAGCGCGGAATCACGCGATCGAGAGTAAAAAGAAGCTCACATGAAGATGAATAAAGAAGTATGAAGATTGTCTAAAAGTCTTTGGCGAGTAACGTTTTAATACCCATTCTCGAATATCCCCATCAAAGCATCGTCGTCGCTCGCGCCCGTGATTATAGTGATGATCTCCATCCATCTGACTAACGGTGAATTAGCATCTTTTCTTAATAAAATCTATACAGGGTCCCCGTATATTATCATTATCGAATTATGGATCCACGCCGCAGAGCCGCAGAGATCGTAATCGCCGCACCGGCTGGCTATGATACACTTTGCTCTCCCTTTTTCTTAATATTATGATTAAGGTAAGAATGCAGCCAGGCGCGCGTCCAGTGATAGAACCCGCCCTAAACGAGAAGAATGAGCAGGAGGAGGAGGAGGAGGAGGGAGGAGAAACGATGAATTAATGCGATGCAGGACGCGAATAGTTTAATGTCAGAGACTGCATATCATTATGTTTATTACTATTATTTTATATTTTTATAACATTTATATAATCATTGATTTTACTTGTTAAAAGTAAAAAAAAAATGAAAATATAAATATAAAATCTGGTTTGAACGAAAAGTAATCACGCATCTATTGCAAGGGATGAACTTTTGATAAAGTTTACAGAGCAGTGGTTTGAATAAGGGAGAGTGATGTCTTTTTTCACAGATAGCTGTTTGGGGGAGGGGAGGGGACTTCAAGGGGGTCGTTCCTCGCCCTAGCAGGACCCTGCAGTCACAAAATCGAGTTGGACAAATTAACCATGAAATAGACTCCCCTTTCCCCGCCCATTTCTATTACCACCACGACGGGGTCTTTACTCGCCCAACGCGTTGCGTGCCGGGTACGCACTTAAGAGACTCGTTTGCTCACGATTTGCTTCTCAATTACCATCCAATTGACGATTTTTTTCTCGGAATCTTTTACATATTTCTGCTTCTTATTATTGCAAAGGTACTAAAATCATAATTTATTTTTTTTTTTTTTTACCAAATATCATACGGAATTTATTATGCTTTGATGTGTTTTAGTGCCAGGACTGATACCGAATTTTCTTTGCTTTTATATTATGGTACCGCAATTGATACCAAATTAAATTTAACATAATGATTGCGATGTATTGAATTTTTATTTTTATTATGATCACAAAAAGTCAAAATTCGAGTAAGTTAAATAATTAAATTATATACATTGAAAAATTTGTTTCAAAAAAAAGTGCTTACCCGCAAGAAACCGTAAGGAGGATCAAAATTAATTTTAATTCTCAATTTGATACCGAAATAGGAACTTAAATTAATTTTTGTTCTCATTTTGGACTTTATTATAGTGGGCAGAAAATGTCATTGGAACTGAATTAATTCTGATAAAAACAAACATTTTTTGGTATCAACTATAAAAAAATGTTGATTTTTGTATCTTTGTCACCCCTTTGCTTGTTTCAGTAATTAAATACTTCGCTAAAAAAAACTTTTGTCTGAATAAATATCAAGAAAATCATCCAGAGAAATTATTTTTCTTAAAAAAAAAAGGTTTGTCAAAATTCTTCACTTGGCGTTGCAATAAGAGCTATATCGGATCCAGTGATCTGTTTTAGTTAAGGCGTAACTAAAAAAAAAAAAAAAAAATAGGTTAGGTTAAGAAAAAAAAATTGATCGACATAGCCGTGAAATGATTGATGGGCGAGCGCGCAATTGAAGTAGAAGCGAGCCATTGACAAATACAGGCTGGGAGAGAGCGAGGGAGAGCCAAAGAACGGGTGGTTTTGGTGGGTTCGGCTCCCTCATTAGCGGTCGCTTTGAACTAAACCGCCCACGTCATGACAAACTAGATTAATTTCTCCCCGGACAAGCTGCAAAGAAAAGAGTAAAAGCCTCTCTCTCTCCTCTTCTGTTCCCTGTTCTTGGCCTTCGATCGTTTATTACGAAATTACATCTGTCAGGAGATGCGAAGACGAGAGACGCGAGATTCTTTGTTTTTATTTTCACCGCAATAAGACTGCGCTGCTATCGTCTACCCTACCTCTACCAATCGTCAGGCCCAATTTTTTGATTAGTTTATGGTCGAATTTAAAACGGAAATGAGCTGCGGCCGGCTTTTGGGATTGAAAATTAAATTGGGCTCATTTTGTCTACGTCTCTCCTTCCCAAAATGCATACTAAACTTTCCTTCTTCCTCTTTCTTCGTCTCTGCATAAAAAAGCAAGATACCAAAGGATGAGGGGAGCTGAATAAAATGACGTCTCTGAAAATAATGGCTTACTAATTAATATGCAAAAACACTGAAATCCGATACTGCCAAAACCTTTTTTTTCTTTATTTCCGTTTGCAACTGCTGAAGTTGATAACTAATTTTTTGTCTGCAGTATAGACTTACTAAGATGTAAAAATTGGAAGTTCAGTATCGGTGTAAAAAGGTCATAAAAAAAAAGTACGACAGAAGAGGTAGAGGGGCCTGGTGGAGGGGGCATCCGGTGCGCAGGTTTATTTAGTAGCCTCTTGGAGCAGCAGCTTATAGTTGTTATAGCATATCAGTTGGACAGGGCAGGAAATAGTTGATTTACTGAAAATAATCAGAAGCGCCTCGCACCCTACACGATATTCCAAAACGAGCAGCAGTCACCCGGCCTTGGCGCGCTGGTGCGAGGAGGAACGACAAAACAAAAGCGAAACCAGAGCGAGAGAGAATATGCAGAGAGGTTTATAACTCACGTCAGCCAGGTAATTAGCCCGGGCTTTTGCTCCGCAAGCTTTGTAATGGACCCTGCCTGCGCTCGGAGACCCTTAACTTATTTAAATGAACCGGTAACCCGCGCAGGCCTTCTTCTTCTTCTTCTTTACTCCTCCTTCTCTCGTATGTGTAGAAAAATCATTTTTAAGTGACTATTTGCACCCACTTTGGCTTTTTTTTTCTTTTTCAGCTCTCCTCGGCCGTGTAATTACAAGCGAGACCGAGTCCTGATTGAAAGCGCGCCACGCGTCACCTCGCCGCAACGCATCTTTGTTCGGGAATAGGATTTACAAGTTAAAAATTAACCAAAGTTGAACCTCTTTTTGTTTAAATTTTTCAACTTATCTTTTGTTTCTTACTTTACACATACGTGTATACACTGATAATTGGCTGATGAGATAATTCAAAGATAAATGTTCTTGGCTTTTTCATTATTGTTGATGTTACCCGTCAAAAATCGTTTCGAATTGAAAACTTAAAAACAAAGAAAAATTGGGTAACGCCAAAAGACGATTTATGAATTTAGTTGTTTTTTTTTTAGTTGGTCTTTTGAAGTTGATGATAAAGGGGGCTTAATCAATGAAAGGGACAAATTCGATTCCAGTGGAATTCAGAAACATGTTTTTAGTCTTTAAAGGGCAGGGAGATATTGATTTTATGTTGAACTGCAAAAGTGTGATTTGAATTTTGATTGCGCTCCGGGCGACCGGGAAAGATCGCGTAACAGGATAGTGCACGCTTTGCCAGGCGCACAAGGGCCCTTCAACTGACGCTTAGTCAACTAGAAAATTGAAGAAATACACGCGTTTTAAAGCCACTAAATCGAAGGATGCTCTCTATTCTTTTATTCAGGTTCTAGTCTCTTCGCATGCCCTTTTTTTTCCTTTACTCATTCTTTTTAGCTTTCGTTTGCTTGTCTTCAAATATTTTAAATTTACATTTTATTATTTATAATATTCAAACGTCTAGAAGGCATACCTAAAATTTTAAGAAAATGAAGAAGATGTAAAAAGAAATCGTGAAAATTCTGAAGATTTGCGCAAAGAGACAAAGTCCAGCCTAGTTGGAAAAAAAATATCAAAAAAGAGCTTTCATCGTTTGAAGAAAAAATCTCGCTCATCACAAAAAGCTCGGGCCTGCATAAAAAGACAAATTTTTCCGTTTGCAGTCGTACGCGCGCATAGGGAAAAGAAAACACAGCAGCCGAGCAACGTTTGTTATACGTACACATGCACGCGTTCATCTTGACACGGCTCTCAACGCTACTTCTTTACCTTTCCTTCCGCTTTTCTTTATTATCTTGCATATTAAAGCTAGACACTACGCAACTATGCACAAAGAAGCTTAACTTGGACATTCTCTTTCTGGATCTAAGAAGGAAAAACGTTGACAAATATTAGTCGAACACTGGACTGGTCATTATTTTATCTTCTCTTTCTTCAAAAACGTCTGTTTTTTTTTACTCACTCGTTTGTCGTCGCTACAATCAGAGAAAGGGGAAAATGAGAGACGGTAGACGACTTTTGCTTGGCTAATGTCACGGAGCGCAAAAAACTACCATGTTGAAAACGTCGTCGTTTGTCTAGACTTCATATTATTTTTCTAGACTATACCTAGTCATAATTTTATTTTTTTTTATTTTTTTTTTCATGAGTTAAGCCCATTGAAATTTTTTCTAATATAAATATAATTTGAAACTCAACTGTCAATGTAAAAATTCCTAGATTAAAATTACAAATATCAACGACGTAATTATTGAAATACATAGTTTGGTTTCGGCACTATTTTTGTGCTAAGAACTGATATATCCTCGTGAGACTGCAGGTAAAAAGTGTTTTTTACAAGTGCGAAATAATATGAAAAAAAAAAAAAATTTAATTTTTTTCTTCTTGGCTTAAGGTCAAAGTGTAATCAAACTCGAAGCTTACTTTTGTGCGTTAAAACAAAAGCTGAAAATTACAGAGAAATGAAGGTATGTTAACATTAGGTGAGAGGATGAAGCGGTTGAATTATTAAGAATATCGCTCATGTGTAGCACCCCACCATGAAGTGGTGCGGTCATTGTGGCCGACGCGATTGTCCTTAAACAGTGGGTGCCCTTTGATCACAAAGCTAACTGTAAATATTTTTTATAACTTATAATACAGGGAAATAAATAATATAAAAAATAAGCGATTTTGAATAAAATTGAAGCTGTATTAGGAGTGAGAGAAGCCTGAAGAACAAACGAATGACAGACGATGAATAAAAAAGTAATTTGTGCTCGCAGTTCTTTAAGCTTTTCATGTACAAGAGCGTCACACGATTACGCTAATACGAAGTTGGGGGCTCGGTCTATCATTTATGCTTTGGTCTCAACCCTTGTACACTTATTCCTCCCCATTTAGCTAAGCAAACGAAAGCCACTGCTGCTGTCACCCCTTGAGCAAAGAGCGTCCATGCATGCATATCTGATCTCGAGTTTAGAGCAGCCGAACTTTGAAGTGCGGTGAGTTTTTGATCTGTCAGCCAACTGTTCGACTCCTCCTCCTCCTCCTTCTTCTCTTCCTCATTTTCTTCTTCTTCTTTCGCAAACTCTGGCACGATAAATTGTCATATGAATCACGCATTAACTCGATAAAACTGCATGTAATGAGAAATCGACAGGTTCGCGACATGAAGCCGATGCGATATTGCTCAAGATATAGTTGAGTAAGGTAAGTGTGTATTCAATACGGACTCACGTGTTATTTTAATTTAGTCACTTCAGTGTCAAACTATAATATATGTGTAATAAATTCGACGGCCGATACGAAAAAGGGCACTTTGGAGAAATTAGCGGAGTAAAAAGTAACAACAAGGGGGTGCCGCGAGTAAAATAAGCTGAAATGGCTGTTTTTAGCGATTTTGGCCAAAATTATTATGCCGCGTTAACAATAACAACAAAATAACAGGACGAGTTCCTTAAATGATGCCTTTACTCGTTAGCGGCGTAAAAAAAAATCCGAAAACTACTTAAAAAATTCGTAATCCAGCAGCGGAGTAAAAGATAACACGCTATCTTCTAGCGACGTAAAGAATAACACGAAATTTATACTGGACACGTAAACTGTAACATGGAGCATGACCAACTGAGTGGTGCTTATTATTTATCGCTTCATCCGCGTAAAAACAATTCTGACAACTACGAGGTTAGCGACGATAAAAATAACACCAGCTGTGTAAAACTAATAAATATTGTACCAGCCGCGTAAAAAATAACACGAATGATTGTATCATTATTTCGATAAGTTGAGAGCTCTTGGGACAACTAAATCGCTAATTTCAAGGCTAGCGACGATAATAGTAACACCAAAGGTGTAAAACCTCCAAAAAACGGACCAGCCACGTAAAAAATAACACAAATAATTTTATCATTATTTCGGTAAGTTGAGAGCTCTTGGGACAACTAAATCAGATTTCTCAAGGCTAGCGACGATAAAAGTAACACCAGAGGTGTAAAACCACCAAAAATCGGACCAGCCGCGTAAAAAATAACACGAATGATGTTATCATTATTTTGATAAGTTTCGAGCTCTTGGGACAACTGAATCAGTAATTTAAAGGCTAGCAACGATAAAAATAACACCAGCTGTGTAAAACCACCAAAAATTGGACCAGCCGCGTAAAAAATAACACGAATGATGTTATCATTACTTTGATAAGTTGCGAGCTCTTGGGACAACTAAATCACTAATTTCAAGGCTAGCGACGATAAAAGTAATACCACCTGTGAAAAATCACCAAAAATCAGACCAGCCACGTTAAAAATAACACGAATGATTTGATCATTATTTCGATAAGTTGCAAGCTCTTGGGACAATTGAATCAGTAATTTCTAGGCTAGCGATGATAAAATTAACCCCAACTGTGTAAAATCTGCAGAAATTACTTTAATTGCAAGGTAGCAATTGGTTGATTCATAAGCGGTGAAGTCATAAGGTGAATGATGAAACTATTCGTGTTATTTTTTACGCGTCTGACGTGGTTAATGCTAGTTTTACATGGGTAGGTTTAATTTTATCGTTGCAATCCTTGCAATCACCAATTTAGTTGTCTCAAGAAATTTCGAGTTATTAAAACAATGATCAAACCATTCGTGTTATTTTTAACGCGGCTGGTCCTATTTATGGTGGTCTTACACAGTTGGGATTACTTTTATCGCCACTAGCCTTGATTATTAGCGATTTAGTTGTCCCAAGAGCTCTCAACTTATCGAAATAATGATACAATCATTCGTGTTATTTTTTACGCGGCTGGTACAATATTTATTAGTTTTACACAGCTGGTGTTATTTTTATCGTCGCTAACCTCGTAGTTGTCAGAATTGTTTTTACGCGGATGAAGCGATAAATAATAAGCACCACACAGTTGGTCATGCTCCGTGTTACAGTTTACGTGGCCAGTATAAATTTCGTGTTATTCTTTACGTCGCTAGAAGATAGCATGTTATCTTTTACTCCGCTGCTGGATTACGAATTTTTTCGGATTTTTTTTTACGCCGCTAACGAGTAAACTCATCATTTAAGGAGCTCGTCCTGTTATTTTGTTGTTATTGTTAACGCGGCATGATAATTTTGTCCAAAATCGCTAAAAACAGCCATTTCAGCTTATTTTACTCGCGGCACACCCTTGTTGTTACTTTTTACTCCGCTAATTTCTCCAAAGTGCCCTTTTTCGTATCGGCCGTCGAAATGATCTTAGACTTAAAAATATGAAGTTTGTAGCCATTCTGGACATTAAAAGATTAACACTTCCAAACTTATGTTTAATATTGATGCGTTCAATGAAAAAGAGTATTCCTTACTCTGGCAAAACCAATTTTTATTTTTTTCCTTATGACATATATGTCACTGAAAAACTAATTTTTAGCCTAACTTACCCTTACTGTACCAATTGTGGACACTTCTTTTATTCTTCGACATGGTATCTATGAACGGGTCAAAAGTATGGAGGACTTAAATTTATGAAAAATGCTCGGCTCAAATTCCCTCTGTCGTCACATGTTATCGTATCCTTTTTAATTTTTCATCAGCTCTTTCTGCCAAATTTTCTATTTTCCTAAATTTGTAAAAATGTATTTATAATTGTCAATGAAAAGCATAAAAAGTGTGGGGGATCTATATTAGGTACACCATTTTGTCAATTCCTAAAAAACTAAGTTAAAAAAATCTTTTGTCATACTGAATCAATTGAAGTATAGGTTCAAGCTTTGGTGATACGCAGTAACTATTTTCACTTCCGGGGCCCACATTAGGTAATTACCTTGATTGAAAATTTCAGATTATTTATAGATTCATTGATCGTTTCAAAAAAAAAAAAAAAAAAAAAAAAAAAAAGAGATTTGATAAAGCACAAAATAACCTTGAGGAAATATAAATTATTGAATTATAATCTCTAGAGAGTAGTGAGACAGGAGTCACGTGGCTTAACGATGATGCTCTTGTGAAAATCCGCGGTGGCACTTGATTTTTCCAAGGTACTTAGTTTTACTGGTTGAAAAGGGGGAGTCGAATGCTTATTTCGAGGCTTAGCGTGGGAGAGACTCTTCCTGGGTCGCGTGGCCGTGTTGTCCTTGCGGCTGAGACACGCGACCGACACTCGATTTCAGCACTTTATTGAAAAACGTGCAAATAAACTGCTCCCTTGCTGCTATTGCTTTACACACTCAGACAAATCTACACATACACATACTCTTATTTATACACAGATCACGCACATGGGCTCTTGATTTTTCGGCTACTCTTTTTATCAATGGGGCTTCAACTCGCTCGAATATTTACTCTGATGAAGATGATTCGTACTTGGGGATTAATTCAAAGGACGTGTCACTTTTTTTCAACGGCCGCGCTCAATACACACTCCTGTTTATTTTTCAGCTCAAACTTCCTTTTCATCAAGTAGGAGCTCTTTTTTATTAACTTAATCGCTTCTTTTTATTTTATTTTTACTTTTCATAAACTATTCTTTAGTATTATTTTTTGAAACAGTTGTTAGAGAGTGTAGCGTTAAGTTAAAAGATGCGTCAACATTTGAAAATTGTTAGAAGGGATTATTATGAAACTATTCAATTTAAAAATAATTCAAGTGACCAAGTCTCATTTAATAAAAAATTTATTGTAATGGCAAAAATTGTTATATAGATATAAATTATTTTCTAAATAATTTTTAATGCTATACTCTAATAAAAATATGCCTCGTTTTAGAAGTACTTTATATTTTAAAAACAGGTTTGTCATGTACCTTTTGTACGTAGGGCCACAGATTATTGATTTTTGAGAATAAGCTGCGATCCTAGAAGATTTTTCTAGCACCGAATTTTTTCATAAATAATTCGCAAAAAGTAATACGCATAACGCAGTATGGCCGACCGTCCATCACTCGCGCTTCGCGCGATGATTTTTTCATGTATCACGAAAAGTTATAAGTTTAAATATTTTCCCAACTTTCAAATTTCTCATCATGTGATTTTATTTTAATACATATTAAAAAAATATAATTGCCATAAATGTTATAAGCTAAAACGCGTCTGAAAAACGTTTTCCTGTGTGTAATTTTCACCGTTCTAATCTGAGCTTACTGAAAATAGAACCATCATTCTTGTACACCATAAGGAACACTTGCCCGTTTAATTAGTGGATTAACTTTCAAGATATCCTTTGAAAAATTTTTTAGTTTCGAAGAACGTAAAGATGAATAGGATTGCACCGAGGGGTTATGTACTCCAGAGTCTCGAAAAAATTAGTCGAATGAAATACTTATAATCGTTTGAATACTTCACAAAGCACTTTTTTTCAAAACCTTTAGGTCTAAGATAATTTTCAAGGTCTATGTCCCCCCGAAATGATTGAAAAAGTTAAAAAAATCTCGAAAAAATAAAAAATTACTGATTTTGACCCTGAAGTGCACAGCTCCTTGAAGTGCACGAAAAAAACTTATTTGGCTCTCCCGAAAATATAATGCTCAATGATCCCTTCGAGGTAGGTCAGCCTAAAAAAAATTATTTTAATTAAGTGGTACTTTACAGCCCTTTATGCGAGTAAACATTCCGTTTTGCTATAAAAAATATTAAGTTTACAGCTTCAGGACATTGCTTTAAATTTTGAAGTGGTTATAATCAAAACTAATAAAAGTCTAGCAGCAAATTCAGGGAAACAAAGTTTTGGGTAATTGTGAAACAGCTCACATCATGCCAGTCGCCCCCCCCCCTTCCCCCCACATAAACAGCATAAAATCAGCTCGGGGAATTTGATTCGGATGAGAGTTATGTAACCTCGTTTCCCTCGACCGACAA
Source organism: Encarsia formosa (assembly GCA_038277355.1). Classification (NCBI taxonomy): domain Eukaryota; kingdom Metazoa; phylum Arthropoda; class Insecta; order Hymenoptera; family Aphelinidae; genus Encarsia; species Encarsia formosa. The sequence continues at coordinate 18,870,853 of CM076185.1, read as the reverse complement.
GGCCGAGGCGTTACGTTTCCGATGTTGGACTGGTGCGATTTCCGGCACGGCATGCTTCACATTGGGGGAGAATTCTCGAGTAAGGGCGGACTTAGGCCATACTGTGCTCAATCGACTGTGACGAGAAAATTTTTTTCCCTTTTTTAAAAAAGCGAGGAAATTTTTCTTTTCAATATCATTACGAATCTTTTTTCATACATTATTTGTTTATTGATCTTATTGAACATATTTTATCAGCCGTTATATGAGACAGTTATATTTTTAAAACTTGAAGAGAAAACAACTTTTTACCCTCTATGGGACTCGCACGACTGACCTTTTCTATGTAGAAAATCTTCTTTAGTCATCTGTGGGAAATACTATCAAAGGTGAACCCTACGCAGTTATTATGAGGAAATCTTATTTATGTGTCTTATTGTCTCTTAACTAAACTCAGGAGTTTGATTTAATGAATTTTTTAACTGTTTGAAAAAGCGATAGTCGTTATTTCATTAAAAAATTGCCGGATTTATATGGAAAATTTTTTTTATTAAAATTTCATTTGATACATAATCGATGAATTTATTTTTCATACATAATTCTAAATATTTATTATTCAAATCGAAAAATTACTAAATTTTCAAAATCTTTTGTTATAAAATTATTTGTAATTGATATTTGTTGTTTATACATAAAAATCATAATACAAGCTTTGATCTGATAACAGAAAAAAAAATTGAATAAATATGAAGTAGACCAAGGTTATGAGAAAATTCAGAATTTCAAGCTCACAATAAAGATCTCACCCAAAAAACGACTACTTTGATAAATGAGTATGACAGGTATATCTAAATATTCAAATATATCTAGCATAACTGCGAATACAGCTGGTAATCAAAATATTGATCAAAGCTTCCCAAAGCATAAATACGAACCCTTCCATCTAGAGATCTTGGAGGGGGCTCCTCATATCAGTGCAACAGCAAGGGAGATAACGCAGGAGATGGCACCTAAGCATAACAATTATGCACGCTGACTGCCATTATCGTTGGCTGTAATAGACACACGCAAGCTGCTGCTGCTGCTGCTGCTGCTGCTGCTCCTGCCACCACTACTTACGTACGTGCTGCAGTTATATGTAATATGGCTAACCGAAGCTTAGTAGATCAAGCGTTACTAATTTGTCGCCGTACCGCCGACCCTTCCGAGGTGTATTAGGCCTATAATTGACCTACGCATCAAAGACTGAAATCGTGCGACCCAAGATATATTACAGGTGGATATCACTCATCAAACTTATATTTACTAGTTTATAGTATTGGGTAAAATCAATTTACGAAGCAAGATTTAAAGTAAATATTTGAATGAATAAAGAAATAAGACACCTAGTTATAAATTTTCACTAAAAACTATATTAAAATAGCATTACAGCTGTTTCGACACTAACGTGTCTTCCTCAGATGCGAGGTAAATTATAACTGACGCTTACAATTTGCTGACGATACGAGAAATGTCGAAAACACAACGTATTTGAAAAACAGGTGAATGACCCATAGTCAATGTTGACAAATTTAAAATAAATTTAATAGGGGTGAGTGGTTTAAGTCTGTCTGATCATTCAGTAAAACATTGTGGTTTTTTAATTTGTTTATCTCCAAAGCTTCGAGTAAGTCTAACTTTCTACCTTTATTTGAGCAATGTAATATTTTGAAAAATTCTTCCTTATCGAAATGGTGATTGTTTTCATTCAAATGAACTGCAAAATTTGAAGTATCTTTATTATATCTATAATTGTAATCGTGTTCGTACAATCTATCTTCGAAAGCTCTTTCTGTTTGTCCTATGTACACTTTACTGCAAGAACCACATGATAGTTGATAAACTCCTGATTTTTGTTTATCATCTGTTTTGCTTTTATTATTTTTTATAAGATTTTCAAGAGACGAATTGGTTTTGAAAGAAATACTGAAATTACTGAATTTTGTGTGTTTACTTATTTTATCTGAAATTTTTCCAAAGTATGTTAGTGAGCCGTATTGATGTGATTTAGGTGTTAGTGGAAAAATTTTTGCCATAGCCATTCTGTGCTGTTTTTTCTGCAACAATTTATTTATAAGGTCAGGTGAATATCCATTGTTTACGGCTATCTGTTTAATTCTGTTAAGTTCTTCTAGGAAGTCAGAATTTGATAAAGGGATTGTTACAAGTCTATGAATATAGCTATTGAAAACTGCTAGCTTGTGTGAGTATGGGTGTGAGGAAGAATTAGATATAACCATGTCTGTCTGTGTAGTCTTATGGAAAATCTTGAAAGATAGTTTATTACTGTTATTTTTTGAAATATTGAGATCTAAAAAGTTTATGTTATTATTTTCCTCTAATTCGATTGTGAATGATATTTTCTTATGCACCTTGTTAATGAAATCATGAAAAATTTTTAATTGTCTACGTGTACCTAGGAAAACAGCAAAAATGTCATCGACATATCTTTTCCAGATAATAAACTGCTTAAAAAGTTCGTGATTCCTTACAGTAAGTTCCAAATTATTCATAATAATTTCTGCAACAAGTGAGCTCAGGGGATTGCCCATTGCCAAACCTTCATTTGAGCTATAAATTTTATTGTTAAACAGATGATAAACAAAAATCAGGAGTTTATCAACTATCATGTGGTTCTTGCAGTAAAGTGTACATAGGACAAACAGAAAGAGCTTTCGAAGATAGATTGTACGAACACGATTACAATTATAGATATAATAAAGATACTTCAAATTTTGCAGTTCATTTGAATGAAAACAATCACCATTTCGATAAGGAAGAATTTTTCAAAATATTACATTGCTCAAATAAAGGTAGAAAGTTAGACTTACTCGAAGCTTTGGAGATAAACAAATTAAAAAACCACAATGTTTTACTGAATGATCAGACAGACTTAAACCACTCACCCCTATTAAATTTATTTTAAATTTGTCAACATTGACTATGGGTCATTCACCTGTTTTTCAAATACGTTGTGTTTACTTTTCGACATTTCTCGTATCGTTAGCCAATTGTAAGCGTCAGTTATAATTTACCTCGCATCTGAGGAAGACACGTTAGTGTCGAAACAGCTGTAATGCTATTTTAATAAAGTTTTTAGTAAAAATTTATAACTGCGTGTTATTTCTTTATTCAATCAATATGAATTTTCATCAAGTAAAAGCCAAAGACTTAGATAAATATTTTAAATTATTTGAAAATAATATCCGAGGAATATTTGAAAAGCATGAAAGCTCATGTGACTTTAAGACAAAAGGCGAATTTCCGGTTGGCAGCAATCTACGATCGGTTAAAATGTTCGAATAAGCCGTGATTATACACTTTGGGAAGGAGAACTAGTAGTCTCTTATAAATATTCATCGGGCCCGAGGAGGTCGCGTGTCGAGGTATAATATCGCGCTCGATACCACAGCTCCTTGGAGACGACGGCGATAATCGAGTTAACCCCGCCGGCTGTCTTTTTCTGGGCTGCTACCTTTGATAGTTTCGGTTATACACTGCCTACAGCCGGGATATACCAAGAGAGAAGGTAGCTCGCTAACCGAATAACCACCGGCTTCAGGGCTCTCGAGTGTTTTATCCCGGAAGTTACGACAAATTTTCGTCTTTATTAACCCCTTATGTTTACTACGTTAACCTCCTACTTTATTTTAACACCTCACAAAACCTTCTTTTTTCTTTCTTTTTTTTTTCTTTTTTGCTTGTAACTAAGAAAATCAAGAAAAAAAAGCTCTCTTTATGCACATGCAACGGTCAAATTAAAAGCCTTGCCTTTTCATCTCAATAATTACATAAAATAAACGTGCCGCCGCATAGCCTGTCATAAAATAAGATTTTGATCTGTTGTCAGTATGAGGCAAAAAGGCAGTAAAATTTTTCAAATATTTCGAGCCTACCTGCCAAGCGTTCGAGTCCAGAGCAAGGTAGGACATCTCGTCAAGGCTGTCACCGCACTCAGGAATCACTGTACGCTGCAGCTTTTATACTGCCGCTGGTACCGAGAACTATCGCACTTATTGCACTGTTCTTATTTTAGTATCATGTCATCACCATTTCCTTCAATTTTTTTACTGTTCTCTTCTTTTTAATTCTCTGAAACAAAATAATAGTTTGATGTGTGAGCTAGTATTGTAGCAAGGAACGTTTTTATGTTTTGAGTATCACGCCCAAACATAAATATTAAACTTTTATGCTTTGATAATTAAGATTAAAGTTATTGAGTAAATAATTTTTATTTCAATCTTTTTGAAAATATCTGCTGTAATTTTATTATTATTATTATCATCATTATTATTATGGCATCATTGTAGAATTAAGAAAAATAAAATTATAAAGAAAGCGAAAGTAAAAAAAAACTTTTTCAATAATTCATAAATCAACGTTTGCCACTTCTTAATTAGCGACTGAAAAGTTTAAAGTTTGTATCTGATTTAAGGAACCCACTGAACTTTGAAATAATTGAAAATATTGTTTTCAAACTGAACTGTCATCATTATTATTATTATTACAGTGTGAGTAACTACCATATATTGATGACTTAAATTTTAAATTTTCCGTTGTCGCGAGTAAAAAGAGAGATAACACACCTTCCGGAAAATTGATCTTAATAATAGTGTAGGAGTTTTCTTATGCTAAATGACGAACTGACTCCTCAGTATTTTCGTTAAGTAAGTATTTTTAGAAGTGTTCTATGTAATTCATCAAAAAGTACTTTTAAAAATCAAATCGTAAATAATTTAACTTATAAAAGTCAGACTTAAGTTTTTTCCCAAAAAATTAAAAATACGCGGTGCTAGAACTTTTAAATACATCTGGCTTTGCGCACAAATTTGTAAAAACTTAGCTAAAAACCACTATTTATGTCCCGCAAGATGCGATCTCTCCACGTTAGTACAATTTTTAGTTGAATAAAGAAAAAAGACATTTAAATGTTGATATTAAAATTTCTGGAAGATCAAAAACTACTGCTTGATTTTTAAAGGAAATCATTCTTAAATGAAATGAAATGACTACAAGCTTTAATTGAAAAAATTCATTTACTAACTTTTTTTGCGTTTGTTCAACAATTTTTTAACATTAGGGTATATTAAACAAATGAAAGTATCTAGGTACCATCGCCGTGTACTGTATTCGGTGCACGGTGCACGATACACGCCACCAAAATATAAGAGTTACTTTAGACACTCTGTGAATTTAATTGGGTTATTTAGGATGGACAATTGGATTCAAAGTAGAAACTAGTAGATTTTTTAACTTAAGTGAGTTATTTGGGATAAATTATAGGATCTAAAGTAAAAAGCTACCGTGTACCATTTACCGTGTGCGGTACACGGCGATGGTACCTAGACACAACCTAAACAAATATTTTAGCCATTATTAATTTTAAATAAAATAAAATTAAATAAAATCATATTATTATTAATTTTAAATAAAATTAAAATTAATAATAATATGATAGGCCATTCATCATGTTCTAAATTAATTTAAAGGCTTAAACAAATTTAGTTTTTATAGTAAGCTAAAGTGTTTAATTCGACATTGTGAATAATCTCCAGAATTCGAACTTATTACTATAATTACTTTGAAAATGAAAAATATTTTATGAGAAGGTTTTTTCGTAACGGTAACTACTTCAACTTTTGAAAATTTTCAATCGTCTAATTAATATAAGTCAATATTGAATCAGTAACAGAATTTGAAAAAAAAAAAATAGATAAAAATAAATAGAAAATTTAGCACTTTTCTAGTAAGTAATTTTATAGCCAAACTACTTTAACAATTCAAAAAATTTTGTGTATGAGTTACATTAATTTTTTCTTAATAAACATTAATTTCACAAACATGAATCACAAAACAAAATTGGATTTTTTATTTGCACTGTCATAAACTGGCATTCAAATTTAAGAGAATTATTTAAAAAGACCAAAAAATCGCGGAGACTATGGTACAGTAACGGCAAGTTGATCCCCCGCGGGAGAGTTTCGTCAACAGCGAGCCGAGGTTGAACTTAGTTAATCTAAGTTAAATACAGCCACCCAAGGTGGCACAACCGTTTTTTAATTGCAAATGCTTTCCAGTAAATGAAAGAGAAACACATCATGATACCTGAAGCCCGAGTTTGCAGAAAAACTTTTTAATAAAGTTTATTCTTGTTCTTTAAGATTAATTTTACTTTCTTCTCTCGTAATCTTTTTCCTTTTTTTTTGTCGACACATAATTTTCAGTTGATTTTTATCTTCTGAGAATCTTTGAGATTTTTAAAATTATTAATAATTTTGATTTAATGAGATATAATCTTTTTTTTATATACTTTTTTAACCTACTTGTAATTTTAGTTGTGGAGCATGTTTGTCTAGTAAATTAAATAAAAAACGAAACCTTAGGAGAAAGATAAAAAAATCGTAAATTTTGGACAGATTTCATTGATGGATGTTTTCAATGATCAATGATCAATTATGCCCTGGTCATCTAGATTGCTAATGACTATTTTATTTGAGTCTCTCTTAAGGACGTTCAACTCGAAAAACTAATCATGATGAATAAATTATGAAAATTTAGAGATATTTTGATTGAATAATAAGAAGTCCTCTGTTGAAATCTGGAAGCAATTAGGAGTCTTATAACAAAGATATCAATAATTATTGTTTAGATCCATTAATACACTGTCATATAGGAAATCGAACTTTTTCGAGCTTCATAACAAAGTCTCTCAATTATGGATGATGACACAAAGCACAGTTTTTTTGAGGTGTTAAAAAAGCATTTGAGGATTATTTTAAGATGTTTTCGGAGACGATTAGGAGAATATTAATAATAGAAAAAAAATAGTACTTTTTGGGTTAGGTTAGACTCGAGCAAACAATCAGCGTGTTTCTATATCGGAAAAATAGTCATACGAGAAGACTTGCCATGAGTAGTCAAAGTTGAACGTCCTTAAGCATTTAAAAATAAAGTTTAAAAAAAAAAAAAAAATTGAAAAACTCCTGAATAGCATCAGTTTAATTTTTGAAAGAATGCTCGGGTGTATAAAACTAAAAATTAGTTTAACGTCCACATCAATTCTGAAAAATCGGACCCGATTTATCGGCATTTATTTTTTAATTCGTTAAGAAAGTTTCAAATTTTAGACCTGTACCGTCAAACTACCTGACTAACAGTACACCTTGGAATCAGAACAACTATAAGTCAACGATGACTAAGATATTCAAAGGTTCAACCAAAGTAAATTCTTAGTCCGACAAAGTTTAAAAATCTGGTAATCTAGTTCGCTGATAGCGACTTTTTCTGAGTCTCATCTCACTCACAAGGATATGTTATCATGTGGAACGTCGATCTTAGAGAATCTTTTCCTTATGTCTAATGAGGGCAGTTTTAGCTCATTTTTCGAAGAAAACTGTTTTTTTTTTTTTTTTTTTTTTTTTTTTTTTTTTTTTTTTTTAAATTACAAGCCTATTGAGCTTGGCGAGTTATAAAAATCCCTCTTTTTTTTATTTCCCATGAATTTTTAAATCTTCTGTAGATAAAATCAACCATGAAAAATTTAGATTTTTAAAACCGAAAAAATCCTAAAAAGTGCTTTTGTAAATCTCAAATTTTCAAAGTTAATTTTTTCGAAGTAAGGCCTTATAATATTTTTCCCTATAAGCTCACAAAAAAGCAAAAAAAAATGCGGGATTGCCGAGTTTTCAAAATGCAATAGGCTTTGAGCAGGAATTGAAAAAAATAGTCTTAAAAATCGTTCTTTTCAAAAAATAGAGTAAAACTGCCCTTTTGGCTATAAGGTGAACCATATTATACTGTCAATTGTCAAGAGATATCATTGATTTGCTTCATCATTTGGTACAAGAAAACGATCCCCAAACTTTCATCAAGATCAGCGTTCCACATGTCATAACATTTCCTTGTCAGAAAAAAATTGTTTGTGCTCAAAAAGAATTTTTTTCCATTGAATAGAGATCCATCTTGATTCGGGATCCGAAAAACAATTCTTTTATTATTAAGAATGAATTCCTTTTCTGCCAAGGTCTATTTGAAAAAAACTTGGTTCGCATCAAATAAGGTAGGTGTACCTAGTATGGCCCCCCTAAGCGAGAATCGACGTTGTGGCGAATCAAATCAATATTTTTTGACGTGTAAGGTCTCATTTTAAAGGTTAATTCAAGAGCTTTAAAATGAGACCTTAGAGCTTGAATTGACAGAGGATTTACCAAAACAAGTTTTTTTAAGACACCAAAAATTTGTGTACCTAATATGGCCCCCTTGAAGTTATTTATTAATTGCGATTTGTTCCTATTTTTTAAATCAATTAGGATATGAGATTTTAAAAACTTCAAAATTTTCATTATTTTAAAAATTATTTATTTAAAAATTGAGCCTTTTTTACAATTTTTTTGAAAGCTTTGCAACCAGTAGAAGAATTACAACTTTAAATTTTTATCAAAGTTTGTTTTTTGAGCTAGAATGTTTTTTTAGTTATAAAATGAAAAAAAGCTTTGAAACAATTAAATTTATTTTGCTTAAATGACATTAGGATAGGATTTTCTAAAAAGTAAATATGAAACTAAGGACTCTTAATATCGGTATTTCTACTAATTCGCGGGGGGCCATATTAGGTACAGTGCAGTTTCAAAAGTTATTTAAGAATAAAACCCGTTAGAAAACGAGTTGAACAAAAACTAAAATCGCATTTTAAAGCTGAAACCACAACGAATCGAAGCTACTTATGAAAATTTTGGTCAGGTGCGTCTAAATATTTTGGCAGACTATTTAATCACAACGTTAAATTATAACTAAGGTATACGAAACGAGTTTTAGCTATAAGGCGGGCGCAAAAATAATTTTTAAATGTTCTAAACAACTCAAAACTTCATAATTCAGTGTTTTTGACTTCTTCCTACCTTGTAGAGATGCCACATATCGAGCATATTCAAAATAACAGGGGGGGCCATATTAGGCACAGGGCCATATAAGGTACACCTACCTTATATATATTTTTTATAGAATAAGACTTATTAAAATAGAACAAAATTTTAATAATTTTTAACTTTGAGAAGTAAATTTAGAACACAAGATTTATTTACATTTTAGACAAATCGAAGAGAAATCTAGAAGCTGCGGAAATAATTTTCCTTTTGCCGGAAGAGATAATTCAAGCGTAGATCTAAAATCTCAAATTTGAAAATAAAAGGTAAATTTTCCACAAAGAAGATTTTATTTTTACGTTGATTGGATTTCTTCGAAAGATTTCATCTTATTTTTAGAAAAAAGCTCAAGATCATTAAAACAATAAGAAAATGAATTTTCGGAACTTTTAAATAAATTAAATGATGGAAATTGTAAAAGTATGAAGAGTGTGTAGTAAAAGGTTTATTTATGCAGAGTAAAACCTACCGAGTATGATGATAAATCAAGATAGTAGCAGCATGCTCCGCAATGAAAAGTTAATTTTCCAGTAAAACAGAGCACCACTACCACCACAAACACTCGAGATCACGTGTAAACTCACAAGAACGTAGCGATAATCACTAATATTCACGATAAAATCATCACTGAAATTAAGCGAAAAAAAAAACACAATTATGAATAACGAACTAGCTATTACGAGGATAAATGATGAAAAGTCAAAAGGCACGCGAAAAGACACTGCAAGCACGCTGCTTCTTGACGGGATGCAGGTAGCGAGTCGCTCGCCGTGAGTTCGCTGGCCGATGCAGCTGCAACAACTTTTGAGTGAGCGAGAGGTGCATCAGCATCAGCGACAGAGGTGGGGGAGGGGGATTTAGCTGCGCGCGTATGCAAGGTCGGGGGAGAACGAGCCCGCTAATGCCACAACATGCAAACGAACTGTCTCCTCCTCCTCTCACCTGCCGTGATAAACGATAATAATAATAATCACTTTATCCTCTGTTTGGTAAATGTCATTTATATGAAAAATTAAAATCTAGGTCTCAAGCGAACTAAGGTGCTCGAGAAGAGAGGGTTGATAAGCGGTGGGACCCGGATAGGCGCCGGAAGTGCATGCAGGAAGCAGTTGCTCAACCAACCGCACGTGGTGCGTCGCGACGTCGCACTGTGCTCGGGGCTAGAAAGGCGTCGCGCTGCCCTCCCCCCACTCTTGATACCTACCCCCGCGACGCGCCGCCGGCGCCGCCTCCAGCCTCCAGCGAGCGGCCGCCCTGATACGCCGGGTACGCAACCCCCAAAGCGACGCGCACGCGCGTTAACAGATCGATGCTCCCTTACCTGCCCCCCGACCCCTCTTTTCGAGATTTTTGATGCTGTCGCGCTTGCCGGTGTTGCTGTTTTACCTCTGTTTATCCACGAATTACCATGAAATTTATTTTTTCACAACTCGCGCCAGCCTTTTATTCTTCACTCAAACTTTTTTAATCATTCTCATTTAATTTTCAGGATCACACTTCGAGTTACCATTCAAAAAATTTATTGTAATAACACGCTTTAAAACCAGAATCTTACTATATCTGTTTTTAACTGATTAAATAAATCTATCAAGGACAGATAGTATGTCGGTGTTAAAGCCCACCTCCACCCTTCGTAAGTCCGTAAAATAATTTTTTTGTGGGGCAAGTGTATGTATCCAATATTGCCACTACGAGAGTTAAAGCTGTGAAGCCTAAAAATTATATTTTTTGACGTGTAAGATTTAAATTTGAAGGTTGGATCAGAGCTTCAAAATGGAACCCTTCACGACTTATATTAATTGATGAGTCTTAAATGCCAGGAGATTTATCAAAGCATACTTTTTCGAGACATCAAAAATTTGTATACCTTGAATGTCTACTCTTTCCGATTCGATTTTCATTCATTTTTTAATCCATTTCAAATATATTTTGATTAAAGATTCGTTTTTTCTGAAAAGAATAAGAAAAATGCGAGAAAAGATTCTTCCATTACATCATTCCAACTAATTTAAAATTAATTGTTTTAAATATTCTGAGAATATTTTTACGAATTAAATTTTGCTGAGTTATGCTAAAATCGCGCCCCTTAGAAATTTTTTTTTTACTACTATTTACTAATCACACAAGTCATTTTGATCATTTAGTGGTTCAAATAAAAGGGGGTAGTCACATTAGGTGCAATAAAGTTTTTTTAACGTAAAATATTTTTACTATAACGTAATTTTTGATAGGTTGGGCAAAAGTAGCTTATGGATTTATTTTATGATGCGATGCTTTAAATTTTATTGACAAAGCATTTAATGTATAAATTTTCACCGTGATAAATAAGTAGAAAGGTGTTAAATACAACTTTTTGCTATGGAGCGAGATTAATAATAACAGCTCTAAACTTTATAATGTCGTGCTATTGACATTTTCTTACCCTATACAGTGGCCCTAGAGCAAGCTTCAATCAAAATCCCAAGGGTGGTCCATATTAGATACATAACTAATGGTTATTAACCTTTATTAGGTACACTTACCTCAAGTATTGAAACAGTCTCTTCAAGTTAGTAGAAAAAATGAAATCACAGAGAAAAAAATGAAAAATAGTATATTATGGGGAATCAAAAATGAGTTAGCCCTTACTAAACACATTGATGTCCGAGTCGAAGACGAGGTCGAACGCTAGTAGATCGAACGTACGAAGTACATAGCCCGAAAGTACTTTCTGCGCGACTTGCGTGAAAATACAATTTACACATTACGAGTAAATTTTTGACGAGCTTTTATCAGGCCATTGAATTGAACTCCAGGCTTGATGCAGCAGCGCGGCGACGCGCTGCCTAAGGGATATAACAACAATGCTTATCGACTCCCTACATCACCATGTAACCTTAACTACTACTTACGATGTTCTTCTAGGTGCAGGATCTTGTATTTTAAAATTTTATTAGTAGCACCCACTGATTGATTTTTTTGTTATAAAGCTTACATTATATTTAGTTTATTTTATATTGAATTCAACTAAGTTTTTGCTGAATACCTCTAACAGTTTCAAGGGGCTGTGCACTTGAGAATCGTCAAAATAATCAGACTCATATCAATACAATCAATTAAATACCAACTTTATTTAGAGTGATAATATTCTAAAAAAAAATCCGATAAACAATGCATGCACTTAAAATACTTTGTATATAATTGGAAATTTATCACTAATGATCCTTTTGTTTTGAATATTGTTGAGATACCGTTTAGATTTTTGTTTTCCACCTTACCAGATTTCAAAACCTAAGATCTTTTTGAGTAATATGGAATTATTGAATATTAATTTGTCTATTAGAAAATTAATTGATTTGATTTTAAAGCCGTTGAAAAAGTTTCTAATTCAAGAGTTAATTTCTTATCTTCTTATTTTTTGATTCCTAAGCCTGATGGTACCTATAGATTTATCTTAAATTTAAAGTTGTTGAATTTATTTATTAAGGTTGAACATTTTAAGATTGAGGATTTGCGTATGGCATTAAATTTATTAGATGAAGGAGATTTCATGTGTAAAATTGATCTTAAAGATGCTTATTTTTTGGTCCCTATTCATGAAGAGGATAGAAAATATTTAGCTTTTGAATTTGATAATACAATTTTTCAATTTTGTTGTTTATCTTTTGGTTTATTTTCTGCACCTTTTATTTTTACTAAATTAATGAGACCGTTATTAGGTTTTCTCCGAAACAAGGGTATTAAATTAGTCGCGTATTTAGATGATTTTCTAATTTTGGTAGTACACGAGAGGAGTGTGAAAAAAATGTTAGATTTGATTCATCCCTATTGGAATTTTTAGGTTTTATTGTAAATTATAAAAATGTGTAGTTATTGATTCTGTAAAGATGTCTTTGGAGTTACCTCCAGAGAAACGTTTAAAGATAAGAGATACTTTAAATTTTTTGTTGAGTTTGGATAAAATTAAAATTCATTTCTTAGCTGAGGTCATTGGTTTGTTAGTGTCAGCTTGCCCAGCTGTGGCATATGGTTGGTTATATTACAAGGAGTTGGAAAGGATTAAGATGGACGCTCTAATGCTTTATCATTATGATTATAATAATTATACTTTTTTAAATTTTGAGGCGATACAGGAGGTCAAATGGTGGTTATCCAAAATCATGTTTGTAAAAAATAAAATAAGATTAGTTTTCTATGATCTAGAAATATTTTCTGATGCATCTCTTGTTGGTTGGGGTGCGACTTGTAATGCAGATAAATCTCAGGGTTTGTGAAATTTTGAAGATAGGACACATATACATTTTTTAGAATTGAAAGCAGCTTTTTTATCCTTAAAATCCTTTTGTTCAGACCTTTATAATAAACAGATTCTTTTAAGAGTAGACAATATAACAGCTTTAGCATATATCAATAAAATGGGGGGCATCAAACATCAAGATTTAAATTCAATAACTAAAGATATTTGGGAGTGGTGAGCTAAAAGGGATATTTGGCTTTTTGCTGAATATGTAGCTTCAAAAGATAATGATGAAGGTTCCAGATTAAACAATATTGATACCGAATGGAAACTAGCTCAAGATGCTTTTTATAAAATAACAAAAATTTTTGGTATTCCTTCTATTGATTTGTTTGCTTCTAGAATTAATTATAAATGTCTAAATTATTGTACATGGGAAAGGGACCCTTTTTGTATAAATTATTTCACTTTGTCTTGGAAAGTTTTTTTTTGGTACGCTTTCCCTCTTTTTTCTTTGATTGCAAAGATTTTTAAAAAGAGTTAAAATGAGGCTAGTACGGGTATTTTTAGTAGTGCCCGACTGGTCTTTTCAACCTTGGTATTCAGAATTCAATAAAATGATTATATCTCAAAAACTATTTTTTTCTCCTTCAAGTGATCTTTTATTATCTCCTTGCGGATTCTTGTTCATCCATTGGTCAACAATCTTAGCCTGGTAGCAGGAATTGTATCAGGCAAGCATTTAAAGGAAAAAATAAAGAGTTAAATTAGCAGACGTTAGATATCATAGTTTCCTCATTAGCAACAAATACCTTAAAGCAATATGACTCTGCTTTAAAATATTGGTGGAATTTTTGTATAGAGGAATCTTTGGATCCCTTTTGTGTGAAAGAGGAAGATATTCTCAACTGTCTTTCGAAGAAGTTTCTATCAAACTCTAGTTATAGTTCTTTAAATACTCTTAGATCCGCTATCTCTTTAATTAATTCTAAAATTTTGCCTGAAAGCACTATACTTAATAGATTTTTGAAAGGAGTATTTAAGCTGCGTCCTGTTAAATCTAAATACTCCTCAACATGGGAAATAAATAAGGTTTTTGATTTATTAATCTCATGGGCATCATTAATTAATTTAGATTTGAAAAGATTAACTTTTAAAACGGTTATGCTCTTAGCTTTAGGTTCTACATTTAGAGTCCAATCCTTATCTTTAATTAAATTGGAAAACATTAAAAGATTACCTAATGGCATTGAGATAAGGATTCAGGACTTAATTAAAACTTCCAGACCTGGTGCTAACCAGCCTTATGCCTTTTTTCCTTTCTTTTGTGAAAGGAAGAATTTCTGTATTTCTAGCACTTTAATGCATTATATTGATTTAACTCAAGATTTGAGGGGAGAAGCGAATAACCTTTTTATTTCTTACAAAAAACCACATGTTAAAGTTTCTTCTGATACTATTAGTTGCTGGTTAAAAGAAGTGATTTTACAGGCTGGCTTGGAAGGTTTCAGTGCTCATAGTACTCGCCATGCAAGTACCTTTAAAGCTAGTTTTAATGGTTTAGACATTAATCTTATCAAGGCTGCAGCCTCTTGGTCTGAGTCTTCTAGTGTTTTTGCTAAATTTTATAAGAGACCAATTGAACCAAAAACTTTGCTGAAGTTGTTTTTGATATCTCTAGTAAAAGTAAAATTAAATTTAAGGATTTAATTGTAAAATTAGTTAGTAAGGATATGGAGATGTGTTTTCTGATAAAGATTTGTAAGACTGTGTTAAAAATAAAGAAATTTAATTTTATTGATAAATTGTATAATTTTCTTTTAGAGGTCTCTAAAAATCTACAAGTTATATATCTTCGAACGAGCTCTGTGAAGTATAATTGATGGTTAAACGAACTTACTTGTAAGTGAAGTTCGACCATAATTATACGAGGTGCTTGTTCGAAGATATATATTTTCCCACCCTCTTTTTTACTTTTTAGTTAAAGATAAAATAGAATTCCCCCCCCCCTTTTTTTTCCTCTAAACTAAAATGAGGAAGGTATCCAGGGAGATAGGTAAGCAAGAGAGAGACAAAAGAGTTTTGAATTTTGTAGATGTTTTTTTTCTTTAAAATGTGGCTTCACCTGGCCACAAGTTGCGGTACGGTAAGCTCTGTAGACTGAACGATTACATAAGTACAGGAATCATAATTTCTCAAATCGGCAAGTGGAAAACGTCCTTTTTCATGCGTGTGAACAACCAGGGAACCGACCCTTTTCTCCTATAGTTTAGTAGTCTTCAAAACACGCGTGGAAAAAGGCCGTTTCCACGTCTGTAGCGAAACACGCGTGGAAAAAGGCCTTTTCCACGTCTGTTGTCGTTTCTCTGAATTCTGAAGCTGTTTACGAAAGAGCAGCAGAAAGAAGAACCGAAGTAATATATATAGGTATATTTTATGGGAAATGCATAGTGTATAGTGTCGTAAGCAACACACTTAGGCATTTTCTTTGTTAATTTTTACGACTTTAAAACCAATGATAGGTCAAGTGTCAAATTTCACCCTCACTATGCCCGACTTATCGCCGTCCGGCCGCCGGCGGGAGGACACATGGATACCGCTCCACTCTGTCGCCTCTCGTCAATGAATTATAGAAAAATGCATTGAAATTCAGCGAATTTGAGAAAGCACAGTCCTGTGCATGTAAGTGAACCGACGCGGTTCCCTTACTTGCACAGGAATATACTATTCTTTTTACTTACTTGACATCGTTCCTTCTTCAGAAAATTTTGGGATGAATCAATAGAGTTTTACAAATTTTTGAAGAAAATAAATAAAGACGTAAAAAATAGTCTTTTTAAACAAAAAATTATTCTATTTTGAACGATTACATGATTACAGGATTCATAATTTCTTTTTACTTATTTGACATCGTTCCTTCTTTAGAAAATTTTGGGATAAATCAATAGAGTTTTACGAATTTTTGAAGTAAATAAAGACGTAAAAAATAATCTTTTCAAACTAAAAATTATTCTATTTATTCTGAAAAACTGGCTTAATATTCAATATTATTATGATAATAAAAAAGTTTATGCAGATAACAGACAAATAAATTTTCAATTTTTCGTCAGATTATTGTTAAAAATATTTGATTATTAAAGAAAAAAAAAAAGAATTCTTATTTTAAATTTCTTTAATAAACATATTATTTGAAAACTATAGCCACTCTAAAAAAGAATTGAAGCTTCAAAAGAATAAATTTATCTTGGAAATTTTGGGAAATAAATAAAACTCTGAATTAGAATTTTCTCTATTTATTATAATTTATTTTTACATTTTAAAAACCGTGACAATTGTTTCGGACGCACTGCGCCATCATCGGACGGTAGTATTATCCAGACTAAATGCTAGATAGAATAAGCACCAGATTTTTCGGAATTTTATTCTGTGTGAAATTTCTACATCACTCCAGAGCAATATTATTTAGTATTTATTTGGACATGTTCGATTATAAGGGCGTGGATATATACAGCTAGAATTGGCACGCGCGTAGCGCAAACCCCGTAAATAAAAATTTGTGTTCTAATTGTTTAAGATCACACAATATTGAAGCCTGTACTTCAGAACGAAGGTGTTTTGGCAAGCACCTCACAAAACTTCATGAACATTCTAACCTCGCCCTTCCTTCAACTACATAAGCTCCAGCTACAAAAAACATTGGTCATCAAGTTTTTACAACTGTGGTCCATCGTCGTCCAGAGCCCACGAATCAAGTCGACTCGGCTCAACACAAAGGCTACACTGTCCAAAGCTGCAGTACTATTTAAAAAGCCGATGGCTGAGCAATCAAGGCACGAGTCTTCTTGGACACCTTTACTGAAGATTCTTTTATCTCGGAGTACATCACCCAAGCTCTGGCATTACCAAGAAGACCTGGAAACATGACGTGCAAAAGTTAACAACTGCGCGAACCCAATAACAGCAGATCTGATTGCGGATTACACACCTGACTTGTATTTAACTTTAATGCCTATGTTTTAGAAAAAGTTGCAGTCAAATTGCCCAGCAAGATAGTGTCAAAGAATGACTGGCTTTACCTATAAGTAATCTCAAGTTGGTGGATCCTAGTTTTAATATTTCTGGTAGTTTCTACAGTTTTTGATCCATAAGTTGGACCGAGATAGGCAAAGAATTCTATGACAGAAATCTTTAGACGATCCAGAACAAGTTTTGAGGTTATCTACTAGGTACCTATGAAGAAGGCTACACACTGTTTCAATTGAGTGCTTATATGCTGTAACTGGCCGATGGTGAGGAAAAATACCCTCTTGCAGCTCAAGCTTTACGTAAAAAACGCTATGCCAACGATTTTTATCTCTAGGGCGACAGTCTCGAGAAATCCATACAAATAAGAGACAAACTACTTTACACCCTTGGCTCGGCAGAAATGGAGGCATGTAAAAGGGCCGATAATTATTCCGATATCCACCCAGATCCATGCTTTAATCAAAATCCAACAAGATGAAGATTGTTTCAACCCTCGGTTTTTGCTGGATAGCTACAGAGGATTCGTTTTGCTTCAAAATTTCAGATGTTTCCCGTGAATAGCGCGTGACCAAGAGAACCATCCTTTCAGATGTTGCGAAGCTATTGAGCATGTTTCGATTTATAATAAACTGCCTTCAAGGGATCTATTGAACTTTTATAATTATAAGATGGTGATTTAGAGCCAACTTTTTCAATCCTTAGTCTTAGATCTTAAGTAATTCGTGCGGATTTTTCCCGTCATGTAAACTATCTAGTATCTGATTGTTCCCAAAAGCAAGTAATTGTTGTATTTGTTTTTTTTTTCTTTTTCGTTTCCTACAGATTCTCTCCTACAGGTTTTAGAGGCTGTAGAGGGTGTGGAAAAAAAAAAAAAAAAAACTAGCATACCCAGGATAGACCTAATTTGTAAAATAAAAGGATGGACGTCACTAACTAAACCATGTATCAGAGAGTTTATCAATTCCAAAAAATCCGTGAACCTGAAGAATTTATTGCCCTCGATATTAACAGCAATATAAAGCCTAGATCACTGCGAAGGCTTCACAGGCCAGAACTGATGAATCATCATTAAGACGAAATGAACGCGTAGCATTGATATTCTGCTAGAATACACTGGAGCCAGCATATCTTTTGCCCTTAGCATCGTCTGCATAAATGCAGAAGAAATCATGAAAGTCAGACAACATAAGTGCTTCAAAGGCCAATGCTTTGTCTTTCTGGCCATTGAGGTAATTCATGATATCAAGGTCAATGTAATCAGACATGAAAAATTCACGAAAAGGTATTGTAAAACAGCATATGAATCGCGCCGAGATGGTCATCGTACGAACTTGAGAAAGGTCCAACCTAACTGAATAGAGTAGTCCAAACTTGCGGATATGGTTGCTATTTATGGCATTAAGATCGAAACGTTCTTTAACCAGCTGAAATTTGGTTAGTGAGCTATTGTAAGTGACAGATGATAATCTCAATATGGTCCTTCTGGCAACCCTCCTGAGTCTCAATGGCACTGTAGTAGACAGATGGTGGAGAACATTAATTGGAGTCGTGGAGATACAGCAGAGAATCTTTCTAATGACGGAGTTTTGCAGAATATCTAGCTTGCATAAAAGTTTGGCCGGAGCGTTGTGATACAAAAAGAAACCCCAATCAAGTTTGGGCATTACCAAAAAGAGATAGATAGTCATAACAATTGTCGGGTGTACACCCCATTTGAAACCAACAACGGAATTAATCATGCCAATACCAGCCATGACTTCAGGAGACATGCTCCCAGTCGGCCTAGACCAATCTCTCCCATGATCAAAATAAACACCAAGGTATTTGAATGAACAAGAGTTAGGA
The DNA here is from genome assembly GCA_038277355.1 of Encarsia formosa. Classification (NCBI taxonomy): domain Eukaryota; kingdom Metazoa; phylum Arthropoda; class Insecta; order Hymenoptera; family Aphelinidae; genus Encarsia; species Encarsia formosa. The sequence continues at coordinate 18,851,827 of CM076185.1, read as the reverse complement.
AACGAGTGGAGTGCGATTCTATACTAAGGTTAAGGCTATTAGCGCTAACTAACGTAAGTAAGCCTAACGTTAAAGAACGTTAAGGTTAAGACGTAAAATACGTCGAAAATGTTGCCGTATAAAACAAAATAAGCGGGATATTAAAAATTTTTTAATTAATAAAAAATTAAAAAAATTATGTCGAAGTAAAAAAAGAATAAAATTGAAAAAAAAGTAAATAAAAATAGATGTATTTAACAAAAAATAAAGAAATATTTTTATACATAAACAAATTTAAATTAAATATGCTGCCATTCAAAACTAATCAACGGAAAAGGTAACTAATATAAAATTAAATGAAAAATTTATTATATACTCAACAACACAGTGATGCTGATGTTGTTGACAGTAGCATTTGTAGGTTATAAGCATTAAAAATTGATTTGCTTATGCACAGCAAATATTAAAGCTACTAAACAATGTTTGTTTTTTCAGAAAAGTGGCAAAGAAGTCACCTAGGATAACCATTGAGCAGAAAACTTGCCTGTTAGATTGTATGACAAAAAGTTTAGAGCTTGCTTTTGGAACTGGTCTGAGTGAGGAGATAGTTAAGGAACACTGGGAACATTTACACAATCATTTAAATAGCTTAGGAATCAAATGTGCTAAAACTGAAAAAGAGTAGAGAAAGGTATTTGTAGAATTGTTTTTTTTCTTTTTTTTTTAATGTTTAATATTTCCTTGCAGACTTGGAGGCGTTTAAGAGATGCTGCTTTAAGATCCTGGGAGAATAGAGATGGTGTAAGGGAGCTTTCTGATTTTGTTTTAAGCATTCATTGCCTGTATAAAGCTTACAAAATTCCAGCAAAGGAAGTCAACTCAGATGATTCTGATTTTTTGGATGACCCGGTGATTCCAGAGAAAACAAAAAAAATTGATGAAAAATCAGATGATTTTGAAGATTCGTTGTTGGATTCATTGGACTTATCAAATAGTACTCTTCATGATTTCTTACATCCATACACTCTACCAAAATCCACAATTCCTGATGTTTCAATGTCTAAGTTACACTCGGATGTTATCTATTTATTGGAATTCAATAGATGAATTAGAAGAGCTACATAAATTTACAGGTAAATTTTATTCTTCATTGTTTTCCCATACTTAATATTATTAACAAAAGTTTGTTTTGTTATTTCAACAGTAATATTTTATTGAATTGATTACTTTTTTATACACGGTTGACTGAACCAGAATTGCAACAATCTGATTTGGATATGATCATAGTACAAGATAAGAAGAAAAATTATGAAAGTAAAATAATGATATTAGAAACTCCTGTAAATATTTTATCGCCTTGGTTGCCCGAAGCATCTGGACTTGTCATTTATCAACAAGAAGTCATTATAAAAGCAAATGAAAATAAATTAAAAGAAGATGTGAGGCAAGCAGTTAACAGTTTGACTAAACTTATTGAAGAAGAAGCAAATATATTATTAGAACTGGGCATCGAGTCAGATTCTTACGCATCTTCAGACAGTTCTGATGACAACATTATATTCTTGAGAGATCAAATTAATTTTTGTGTTCGTGGATTAGTGGATGCTGTTCCGTCAGAAGTCGAACTGGAGCACCAGCTCGAAAGAATTAATTACTAGATAATTTTTTAAGTATGTACAAATTTTTGCAACATTATTATAATTTTTTACAAATATAAATAAAAATAAAAGAAAAATAAACAATTATAGTCTTTTAATTAAAAATTTATTTATACAATACAATTTTTCAATATAATTTTTATCTTTTTTACTAACACCAAAATATTTACAAGATTTTAGACAGATACGTTTGAATTTCATTGAATATGTCAACTGCTACATCAGAAGTGTCAATTATATTCGTGTGCTTACTTTTATCATCTCCTAAAAAAAATTTATTTTAACAAGTTATAAGTTAATCGTAAGCGTTGATGGTAATACTATTTTTTATTTAATAGCGCTTACTAGCGTAGATCTGCTGCACTTTGTCAAGTTCATTGAATATTGTTGCACTTATGTCTCCACATAAATTATTACAATCATTATTGTTGTTTTCTAAATAAAATAAAAAATAATAATAATGCCTTAAAACTTAAAAATTTAGATTTAGTAATATTATATTAAAAATAAAAAAATGATACCAAAATTATATGCACTGACCGACACTGTGATTGATAAGATTAATTCATCATCAAATTTCTCAATAGTCTCAGCAACATCATCTGTATTCAATGTAAATACAGGGTGGCGTAAATTAATCGAAACGCGCATATATCTCGAAATGGAAGCTTTGTGGAAAAAAGTTTTTTCGATAAAAGTTGTTTGGTTTGGAGGGGGAAACAAAATGGCGGCTTCGGGCTTGGGCCCGGGGTTCTCAGAAGGCTGCAGTGTCTTGGAGAAGTACTCGAAGAGGCAAAGATGGGAACTCTGGGAAGAATCCCAGAGCTACAGGTGGATCAAGGAACTACTGGGAAGTTACATTACCGGTTGGGCCAAACTGATCACCAGGCTAGACAAACGAAGGGCTAGAGAGGTCATGGGCATTATGACCGGACACTGCAACCTTCGGTGCTACACACACAAAACGCAGGGGCATAGTAATCTGTGTAGATGGTGTGAAGCAGAGGAAGAGACCCCGTGCCACTTCCTATGCAAATGCCCTAACCTGATAGGCCACCGCCTGAAATGGTTGGGAACCAGGATCCTGGATCCTGAGAGCTTTTACGGAGTGAGTGTGGACAACATACTCGCATATTGCAGGGTGTTAGGACTCACGAACACTCCACAGGTATAGCAAGGGGGACAGGGATACAATGAAAACTAAGTGTTCCTAAGCTTAGCACCCGTATGCTGTGATTTAATAATAATAATAATAATTTTTATGCATGATTTTTTAATCCCAAGTTTGAGGTTAAAAAATTGATTTTTTATTTTTAATAGTTAATTGCTCGACTTTAAAGCACTTCAAAAATATCTGGACTATTCTGTTAGCAGAATAGTCCAGCAGTATGCAGAATCCTGTACGTGTAATAGGCTTTGAACGAGAATTTTTAAAAAATTAGCTTGTTTAGACACTTACAGATTTTTTGTGGTTTTTTTAGCCAATTTTCGAAAAATTCCTGTTCAAAGCCTATTGCACGTACAGAATTCTGTATTCTCGCATTCTTCTTGTTTTATCATGTATTTTTGAGGAAAAACATTCTTAGACATCGTTTTGATAAAGTTGTCCAAGTACAATTAAAGTCTAAAAAAGCCGAAAAACCCTAAAAAACACGCTTTTAGAAATCCTCTTAGCACAGGGTCAAACTCATCAAAAGTGAACTTAAGAATATTTTTCCTTGAAAGAAAATAAAAAAACAAAGAGAATGCGAGGTTGCAGAATTTTGTTATTGCACAAGGCTTTGAACAGGAATTTTTGAAAAATTAGCGAAAAAACTAACAAAGTGCAAAAAATGCCATTTGAGCTGTATGGCGAATCGACATCAAGGGCCCATTGGACGAGATTGTTGATGGATTTCTTCATTTTTAGGCACGTTCGATCCTGAAGGGGTCGGGAAGGCCTTATAATTCGCCAGAACAAAAAATGCAACCCACCGGAAATCGAATATTCAGATCACAAAACAACTTTTGAACATGTTCCGAGGTCGATCTGAGCAATATTAAAAATGTCCGTTTTTTTCATGCTCAACTATTCTTTCAAGCTAAACAAAACAAAAATAAAATAATATTGTGCGCAGGATTTCTCGCGACATAATGAACCAAATTGAAGCGGGTCTGTATTGGTTGTATTGGTATTCTATAGTTCTAGCCCAAGACTAAAAAAAAACAAGATTGTCGAGCGCGAAGTGCGAGTGTCGGTCAGTCGTGCCTTATAAGCATTGCGCAGAGCATGGCAATGCATACCTTGCATCGCGCGGAGCGGTAGCGGAGCGTAGCCTTGCGCAGCAAGCCTGAGACTTTAAAAAATTTTGGGCAAAAACACCGTAGCAGTCAAGTCATCTGGCCGCTTGAGCGGTCATAAAAAAGTTTTTTCTTATACATTCATTTGATTTGTTTGGCCTTACACTGTACTGAAATCAGTTTCAGTGTTCTCTTTGATTTAGTATCAATTTTTTCTAAAAACAACTTTTTTACCCTTTTTTTAGTTTAAAATCGTCTTGTGGCTGTATTTCGATAAAAAAAAAATCATAGAATAAAAATGTTTTTTTTTTTTTCATTTGGCTTAATTTTTTCCGAGATTTCTTCGTTCTATACTTTTGGGTGATTAGTTTTTTGTTTACTTCGGTTTTATGTTAATTTTTTAGAAAAAATGAACTCCCGTTTTTTCGTTAGCAAAATTTTGTGTGTAAGCCGATCAATTTGGAAATAGGACCGCAACTTCTCTACGTTATAATGAAACTTTAATTGTTTACGTTATAATTGGTTAATTGGGTAGCGAGATTTTGGAACAAATTTTATTACACACACATACTTACACTTTTAATCGTGTGGGGAAAAATTTTTTATTATTCTGAGACTTGAACTTTAGTAAAAAGTTTAGTGAAAAGTTACACTTTTATTAAGAAAATATTAGGCTCTTCCAGGCCTTAAAGGCCAGGTCGGTTGTCTCTGCAAAGATAAATTTTTATGTATTTAACTAATTGAATGTGTAAGGTAAATCCAAAATAAAACCAGAGTTTACTTGTCTTTGTTAATCTTGTTATGGATGCGACGAAAAAACCGGAGCAAACACAGTTATTTTCATCAAAAAAAGAGATTGTAGTAAACTAGGTGAACTCTTTACAACTCTCTACATCCAATTCATACCCAGAATAACAGTGCAACGAGTAGAAAACATTACCTTTATAAATAAGACTAAAGAAAAATGAAGAAAAAACGGTGAAATAGGGTAAATCTTACCCACGGTATGCATCTAATGAAGCGTGTGTTACAGAAGCAACGGCAATAGAAAGAAGGATTCCTGTATACTTTCTACTTTTTTTTATCTTGCCCGTACAATAAGGACGCACTCACGTACGGTGTTTTGAGAGGTGAATTTGCCACGCGCTTAAGTCAACAGTCTCACCCCCGTACTCCGCAATAAAGAAAGGGTCTGTTTTCACAAACACCGCTTTTTCCCAAAACTTCCATCCGTTTGGTGCGTCTATTTTTTTCTTTTCTTTTCTCGAGGAGTTTGCGGAACGAAAGGATTTGTGGTACTCACAATAATGATAAAACCATACTTGCACAAAAAATATATAGATACATAGTTTAGATTTATTGACCCTTTGGAATAAGAAAGAGGATCTAAAAGGGTACGATATCAAGGATTTTTTTTATACACAAATAAATATGTCAAAGAATGATTTCAGGCATTTTGAATAAACAACAATTACTTTGCCAGAAAACAAAATTTAAAAAATCGGTACTCAAAAATTTCATTGAGTTGAAAAACTCTATTACTGGTTAAAAGATTCGAAGTTTTTAATAGTAAATTCAATAAAATCTTTTGATTAATCAATAATAATGTGCATTGTGCCCTCGTGATAATAGTATTATTATTCATAAGTGTAAATTTTCAGAGAAAACTCTCCTAGCTCGTTATTATTATGCATGCTCTAGTCAAACGAGAGAGAATGAAGATCGAGAAGATGGGAGGAGGGGGGAGGCAGGAAAGTTAGGTCATCTCGAGAAGAGATGATTAGATAATTAAGGTAAGGCAGCGATCCTCGATTGGCCAACGTAAAGTTTGCCGTACGAAGTTGCTCCTGCTACTCCTTCTCGTTCCTCGATTTTCGTCCGCACGGATAAACACACGCGTGAGGTGTGCAGATTGCACACGACTACCACTACGACGAAGACGAGGACTTTGGCTTAGGGGTAGGTAGGATCTTGTTCGTGGTTGCATGCAATTTAACTAGTAATTCTGAACTTACATGGCCCTTCGGCCCTCCGTCGTCGCGTGAAGGAGAGAAGCTAACTTCGGGATAAGCAACGACCGGAGCGCCGGAGTGATGCAACGTGGGTAGTTTCATCGCGTTACCTCGAGTTATTGCACGAGAGAATGCGCCCCTAGAGTACCTCTACCTCTATGAAACTGATTATCTTTTCAACTATACTTTTTTTCTGTTTTTATAATATCTTCATACCATCCCTTACTATTTTTGACTAATCTTTAGTCTGTTTTTTTTTTTTTTTATAACTCATCCAGTATCATATAATAAAAGGGAAAAAAGGTCATAAGAGATTTATTTCGCTTAAAAATTTTGTAACAATTGGAAATCATAGTATATAACTATCGATTTGATATTATCGGGTTTTTTTTAAAAATAAATTCTGAGAAACAAAATGAAATTTTGAATATCAAAAGTATTAAATTATAAATGTGTGTACGAGACGTTGGGTGCAAAAACAACATAACCTGAGTTAGATTGTTTTTGCGTAAATCGCTTTTTTGCACCCAGCGAAACCTGTTTAGTTAGGGTAAAATTTAATTGTTACAGGATTTGTGTTATTTTTCACATTTTGTACATTCGTAAACACTGCCAGCGCGGCGGGGCAGCTTCACTTTTGCTGAACTGAGCGTATCAATAAACTTCGCGCGCTCGGATTTTTGCTCGGATTTTTGTTGCTTGTGCAGATTTGGATTAATGCTCACTAGGAATTACAAATAAATCACACCAGATAAGGCCGTTAAAGCCTTCACTGCTACCTATCAATAGTTGACGGAAGTTGGACAGTATTTTCACCTTATCAGATGAAGCATTCGAGGACTGAAGCACCCGACAGACTCTATGAAAACCTACAGTTATTATAATGTACAACCCCAGTATAATTAATGTATAGGATGTGTATCAAACAACTTATTTATTTTTATTAATTGTACATATTTTGACCTTTTTCTAATGAACAGCCTGATGAGGACGACAAACGTCGTTGAAACGTTGTTGTTTAATCTGCTAATGTCGTGTTAATTTATAAGTACCTGACCTTGGCTTAGCCCCAGATTATCCAAAAAGAAATATTTTACTAATTATGGAGGGTGAAATTCAAAATTTATTTTTAATTAACACCCAAAGATCTGGGCTTCATAATTTAAAACCCGTAACCCTTTTGAACGATTAGGAAGTGTCCCAGAGACTTTATATTCAAAATTCCGAAAGGGTGGGAGATGGAGGCACTTTAGGTACAGTCACCTTACTTTCATTACTCATACTATAGGTATTTTTTCATGCGATATCAAACTTTTTCTCAATTAAGAAAACTCAAGATCCTATCATATAAAAAATATTGGAAATCAGTTTTTAAAATTAAAGCAATGATTGAAAAAGAAAAATTAAAAGTTATAATTAGAGATGGTAAGAAAGAAAACATAGAAAAAAAAAAAAAAAACGAGAGACAAAGGGAGGCATAGTTTAAATAGGAGAGGGTAAGCTGAACGCGAGAAAAAAATGAAAGAGAGAGAGAGAGAGACGAAAAAGAGGGGGTAAAAGGAGGGGACACGCAGAAAGAAAAAGAGAAAATAGCCCGGGGCGAGGTTTACAGCCCTCCTTGCGAATCCGGCCCTCGTCATGTGCGATTGCGCCCATGGTATCACGCACACTAACCATACACGTTTATGTGCGTGCGATTGTATACTGTATCTATATACGTTCATCCATCCCTACCACTTTCCACTCTTTTTTTTTCCGTTGTCACATTTTAAGGGCTGTGCGTGCAGCTGATAGCTTCGATCCGCCGATCTATTGAGCGTTCCATTAAATTATCCGGCGAATCCCGTCATTTAAGCTTACTACAATTCCACGTGAATGAGATACTTTGAGCCTACTAAATTGCATAATTGTGAGCAAGTTTACGAGTTTTATTACACCATTCAATATAAATAAATCAATCGACTTGATTTTAATTTATTGTTTTAACTCTAATAAAAGCGTCTTACAATCATAAATACACTAACTTATATTAAAACGTGCATGAGAAAGCAAATGATAAAAAAAACCTCCATTTTTTCTACTATCTGATGGATTTACAGTAATTTTCAACTGTTTTTCAATAAGGAAATTTTTTAAAAATTGAGGAAAAATAAAATATATCCTTGGGCGGAATTTGAATATATTCTAATTTCCAGTTGAATGCTCTACCGCTGAGCTAGCAATCGATACTAAATCAAACACGGTTTGTTGGGTGAAATAGAGAAATATATTCATAACTCTCCTTAACGATTAGCCGCGTTTTAATAACTGAGTATACTTGTAGAATCGTGAAAGGTAATGGGATGTTCTATGAGTTTCATTAAATGTTCTTTGTTTATTTGGTGCTACAAAATAATAATTATTCGTTAGAATTAAATTAAAGAAAAAGTAAGAAACAAATAAATAAAGAAAATTTAGTTTAATATTCATGTTAGACTTTAAAGTACACAATTTTTCAATGTTGTTTCAAAAACTCAAAAATTACTGATAATTCAGCCAAAATTAAAAAATAAATACTTAGAAAAAACTCATTTGAATCACAACTTTCAACGCACGAATTATCAACGAAATCAATTAAGTTGCATAAATCAGAAAGTCCTGAAGAAGCCAAAGGATTTATGTACGTAAAATAAATAAAAAAGAAAGGTTAAGAGATCGCGAACCGCAGGTGGTGGTGATTGGTCAACCACCCACTGGGCTGCACAGCACACCGCAACAGCATCTTAATCTCATCGCATGTAGCCCCAACACCACTTTTGCAAGGTTTAAATTTGATTAACACCATCATTGCCACTGACTCTAACAGCGCTGACCACGGCTCAGCGTGTTGAGAGCTTGATTTAGTATTCAGTTAGCCTTTTCAAACGTCTATTTTTGGATGTTTCTTTTTAGAGATCCTTGAACCCAACTAGTCGCATCCTTACTTTGTGAAATCATTTTTTTTTTTTGCTTTCGCTGTTTATATTAATTAATAAAATTATTCTAAAAAATTATGCAAATTTTAATTTTACTAAAATTTATCCATGCATGGAACCAAAATTTAAAATTTTTTTCTAATTTTGTATATATTAATTGTAAGAATTGAATAAGTAACTGATCGTTATCGTTTTTTTAAAAATATACTAAGATACTGATAAATTGTGCTTAGTTTCAGAGTACGTGATTTTTATGCTTTTATGTAACTCAGGAAAAAGTCGATCTAAAGCAAATTCGACCGAGGCATGTCAGGTTTTGTCTAAACTTATTAGTTATTCCAAGAAAAATCTCGTTTGTCCAGTCCAAACTATTTCATAAAAAGAGAATCATTGTTTAGGTCAAATAATCATAATAAATAATTTATGTTATGATGGGTTGTTTAGCATGTTTTATCTAATTTATAAGTAATTGATTTGAATATTAAGTCAAAATAACGGCCATGTAAATTTAAAGAAGAAGATTGTTTACAATTTTACAAGATTTTTTGTGCAAAAATACTTGATTAATTTTAAAAAATCTTTTTTAATTAAAAAAATTATTAATTATTCAATTAGATTGTTTATTCCGGAAAAAAAAATTTTAAACAGAAGAACTATTGTTTTGGTTAAACATATCAATAAACATTTAACAAATGTTCAAGCAGAACGCGATTTGCCAAGGCAAAACTAGTGGTGTTTAGGAATTTTGCGATCTGCCTGAGATAGAGTTTTGCTGCTGACATATGATATACATTTGCCTAAATTTTCATAATCGTTATTTTTGTTTTGGGCAGAAGTTCTTTAGGAAATATATTTAACTTCCGGTATTTATCGTCCGGTTAGTGACCATTTTTCTGCTTGACGGTTGAAGCGATCTTGCAAAGTCATCTTGAAAGCCATTCTCAAGAGATAATTTTATTAGAGGTTCTTCTTATAACTGTGAGGATGTTTAGTATAGGTATCAGGTATGATACACTGCTGTGTTTAGCCTCGGGGTCCGAAGCGAACGCGCATTACGGATGGGCAAGAGCAAGAATACCATGCGCAAAAGTGATGCCGCTCTCTTGATGTAATGTTGAAAGATGATGATGGGAATTGGGGAAAAGCATTCTGCTGCCACTGATACTTCGATTGAAAAAATTTTAGTTGCGCGCTTTGCATGATTATGTGAAGAACTTCATTTTATTTTTTTCTCTTGACACGTTTTGCTAAATAAAATTTTTATCTTGTTAATAATGAAAGTTGTTGAACATTTGTTGGAAAAATTTATATCTTTATCGTTTTTTATTAGCATAATAAAATTTATTTTTCCCTAAATTGAGAAAATAAATATGATTATAAAAAATATAAAAATAAAAATATAATCTTTTAAATACCATATTTTGGTTGACAATCAACCCTCTGATGAAAAATACACATAGGTTGTATTCAAGCCCTTGAAAAAAATCATCGTTAATATTAATATTCACTATTCAGTAATTGTTATCTCATATAATATGTCTACTTATACTGATGATATAAAATTTTGACTTCTCATGTCACCGGGCAGTAATCGTTGTACAGGTTCCGATCTTAGGGCTTAAAATGCGTCGTTAACAAGGTCAAAAGGTCAGTCGTTCAATAGGGTAAGAGAGGGTGTTAGTACGAATGAGAGATGTACCGCGAACTTTAAACGCTTATAAATTAAAAACTATTTCAAAATATTCAACTTTTTTTCTTTTTAATGAATAATTGAACTTATTAGATATAATAGCGTAATTTTCAGATAGTATCCTTTTAGTTTAACAATAAAATAATTGGTTTGAAAAAAAAAAAAAACAAGTGCGGCTAATAGTACGAACGAGAGGCCATTAGTACGAGGCCTTTTGTACGTAGGCGGGCGTTAGTACGAGGCTGTTAGTACGAACGGTTGATTAGTTCGATGTTAGGTTAAATTAGGATATACAAAGCAACTAATAACGTTACTTTTGAATATATTTTAATTTATTTGTTTATTAAATTTAAAAGTTCGTTGACGCAATAAGATTTGCTATACTTGCTTATTGAAGAACTGTTGAAATGGAGGTTATGGTTCTCCTCGTGGTTCTCGTACTAACAGCCGCAACAACGCGAAAAAGACCGAATGCGTGCGGTAGTACGAATTTTGAACATGAAATTGATTTTTTATTTTCAATTAAATAAATATTTTTAAAAAGTGATGTGACAAAATTATTTATTTAACAATAATACATTTAAAATATTTTTATCTAAATATCTAACTAAATAATTACTCTATCTAAATAACAAAATCATTTATGTTCGTACTAACATACGCATTCGTACAAACGCCCTCACTTACCCTACTCCCTTTCTTCTAATGCTAATTATCGTCTTCATAGGGTAAAGTCAGTGCAATATCTGGACCGATAATACTCTGGCTTATATAACATTAATCTCGACATTAATTACTAATCGTAATCTTCAACCTACGATAGGTTCCTTGTTCAATACAGGAACGTTAAATTTTTGACTCTTGAACCATCGGTTCTTAGATTATTAATAATTCATAATTTTTAAACTTTGGTTTTTGGAAACGCAACATAAAACATAAAAGTGTTTCTAAGAGTTTTAACGTGTGTCGTTTCAAATATTGAAAAAATAACTTTTGGGAAAGCTCTGCGAGGTCAAAGTGGCTTCTGTTACAGTAAACAAAGCTTTGAAGTGTAAGATTGGTCTAAAAATACTTCTTAACCCAGCGAGCAAATCAATTATTGATTGCTTTGATTAAAAAATATAAACGAGAATTTTGACATTAATTACATATTTATAGTTCTATTTTTATTTATTAAGCTCTACTCAGGGTCACGTTAGACCGGCTAAAGAAATACTTTCATAATTAAAAAAATTTTTTTTTGGTTTTAAATTATAAAACTCGATATTTGATAAATTTTTTCAGGACTATTTAAACTAATTTATGTAAAGATCTACATTATATTAAAGGAAATTTAGTATTAGTTGGTCTGAGATCATCTGTTATAACTTTTTTTAAGTGGCACATTTTTCAAATGTCTTTTTCTGTTATTTCTTTTATAATGTTTATTTTATCATTAAATATTATATAATGATCCATCAAGATCTGTTTATTCGTCGGTTTCTTCAGTTAATTTATTTCATCAAAAAATTTCTTGTCAGCAGAAACTTGATAAAATCAGGAATTACATGTTAACATGGGAGTTTTAAAAAGTGACAAGTTTACATTGTACATGTGATATTTCGAAGGATTGAATTTTTATAATTTCTTATCATAAAGTTTGACGACCAAAGTGAAAACGCAGAGAACAGTAGATTGATAGAGTTATTAAATTAAAAAGTTACTAAAATTCAAATCTTTTAAATGCAAGCAGTATTTTCCTGCTTAAAAAATAAATAAAATTTAGAATTTTTTAACTAAAAAATACTAAGCAATTGAACTTTTATTTTTATTTTAAATCGTGAATAAATCAAATTTCCATACAACTCGAGTTCAATAGCTATAGTCGTATACAGAGGTAGCGTATTTTCCAGTTAGTTATTTTTTTTCCAGCGATTTCGATATCGAAACACGTCACATATACCTTTGACGGCACAGGGCATCTGACCGAAGCAGCAGAAGCACGGTACGTTTGACGAGTTTTTTCCCTATCGCTTTTTCAGAAAAATTTGCACTGATTGGAAATTTGCTATCCCTCAGTTCGTTTCGTCGCTCTTTTCCAATACGTAAACTAGATTGAAAAAATAAAAATTTGCTCCGGATGTTGAGTGGCACTATACCTGGGCTTTTTAGTCCGGGTGGTCAGTGCTGTACATATACAGGAAAAAAAAAAAAAAAAAAAAACAAAAAAAAAAAACAAGAGTTGAATTGAATCTGACGTAACCTATGGTGGAACGATATTTTTATAGTAGACCGCAACTCTTACTTTTTTGAAAAATAAAAACGCTTTTCAACGAATAAAATTATTGTATTAGGCTTTCCAGTAATAGACAAAACTTATATAAAATCGACTGAGCTTTTAAATGAGATCAATAATTAACTGTATTAATTATGAAGAATTTTGTTTTATATTATACTTTTCGGTCACCAACCGATTATCGGTGCTTTATTCGTGCTGTTTTCTGACAAAATAACAGGTGTATATATACATATGCTCTGTTTTGCAGACCAAATATTTTCCGTTATTTGGTCTGTTTTCCGATGTTTGGTCTGTTTTTCAGTCGCCATCTATCGGATCATCAAAAAACTTACTCAAAAAAAATGAAAACGACCAAGCTGTGCCAGGCTTTGAGGTTAGAACGCGGCAACACAGTTTATAACTGAACTTGCTGTCATTTGTTCAAAAAACAACACTCATATAGCACTTGAAATTGATTGGAGCCCGAAAAAGCGTATATTCGAACATGTCCAAATAAATACTATAAATTGACTCTGAGTACACATATATGATCAATGGACCTAATTTTGCACTATCAAGCGAAAACTGTCACTGCAGCTAACCAAATTAATGTAAGTATATTAGCTCCACGAACAGAATACTGCTGATACGCCCGACGTGGCTCTCTAGGTGAAATCAGTTCTCCGCAACATCATCAACTTACCATACCCCGTATAAAGATGAAGACTTGCAGCTTTCAACAATATTGTCCGACTTACGAAGGTAACCATCGATGTTTCTATAAACCGTGGATCAATGGAAAGTTTTTAGACATGAGGACAAATGATTAATTATAAACACCAAGTTTAATTTTTAAAGGTCAATCTTTTCATCAGTTTTTATACTTAACTCTACTATAGTTTCAAATCAAAAATAATTTTGGAGATTGAAGGGTACCATCTGAGTTGATTTGGAATCACCCATGTATATATTTATTTATTTTATATATTTTTACAAATGATATTTTAATAACTATATTTTATCTTTAATTACATTAATTGTACTTAATATGTAATAAATGGGTGCATAGTTTGAAAGGATCTATGCTCAAGGGAATAAATCAATCAACGAATTTAAAACAACTAAAACCTCTCAATTTAAGGTAGTTCTTCAGAAAATCGCACTTACCCCAGTTTTTTTGTGATTGATTCTAAAATGTTCCTCTTGAAACAAAGAATAAGATGACGTAAAATTTAAATAGGCAAGCAGGGCTAAATTTTGAGAAAAATGAGTTCAAAGTTTTTAAAATTTACTCGTGCGGCATAGAAATCGGGCTCGCCGACGGTATTTTTTTTCACATTTTGATCAGCCATAACCTCAAAAGTGCCCCAGTTTTTTTCAAATTTCAGTATGTTACAGCTGGTTAAATTCTAAACAACTTTCTCGCTTACACATTTGACCAAGCGGGACTAATTTTCGAGATATTTTAATCCAAAGTCAAAAAATCTTCGTCCGTGTGCAAGTTTAGAGCACGCCGCTGCAGTGTGCGACGGACTAACTTTTGAGAGAGACTGTAACTGAAGAACTACCTTAAGCTGTGAAACCGAAACTTTATTTACATGATTCTGATCAATCACACTAGAGTATCAACGATTTTACGAAACGTAGTTTTTTAATTTATTTATTATTTGAATGATGAACAAGTTCATAACCATTTAAATTATTATTAAGAACTAGAAAAATTAAAAACTAAGGTAAAAAATTAATGAGTGAAAAGTAATGATGAGATTCGTGTACGTATTCATTTTTTTGGCTTTGTGCTAGCCAATTTTACCAATAAAACATGCCTTGAGGGTAAAATGAAAAAGAAACCCTAGTTTAGTATTCCCAGCTTTGGCAGCGGGGTTGAAGTCGTATACATTTTTTTACCCACATGCCATATGCGCAATCTCAGTTTTGGAATTACGATCGGCTGAGAAAGAACCATATGTGGGTGGTACGACACTACGAATTTTATCACATCGCGAAAAATTTTTTTTAAATTTTGCTTTTTTTTAATCATAAAATTTTGAATACATTAAGGGGGTACATATACCTAAAATTTTTCAAAAAATCAATTTTCAGGTTTTTGTGTTTTTTGATGTACTTTTACATCAGCTTTCAAATGCCGCAAGCCGCGTTTCTTAATTCGTTAAGGAAAAAAAGTTACAGTTAATTTAATAAAGACATTCAATTTATTAAATTAACGTTGAAATGGCTTTTTTTGAAATTCAAGAATTTCAAGTCAGTTCTAGTAGCAGAAATACTTTCTACGATACTATAGGTACAAATGCTTTTTCGATGTATTTTTTCCTTTTTTAATTTTCGCAATGTAAGTATAATTTTTTTTTTCATCCACGAACAGAACTGTAAGTATTTATATCGTTTTTGTCTAATAAAAGCGATGAAAAAACAGAAAATTTTTTTATCTGTGATTAGATTTTTTCCGTGACATAATATCTTAATAATGAAAATTAAGAATGACAGATTAACTTTCATTTCAAGTCTAATGCTAAAAACAATTTATTAAGTTAGAAACGATCGCATAAAAAAATTTATAACCTTTATGACATAATATATGACATATAAGTGATATATTACCTCTACGAGTCTACTTTAGTATATTACACCAATATCGATCTATCGATATCAAATTAGGTATTTCTACAGCGTTGCAAGTTCATGACGACTTTTTTGTTCTTTGAGTCATCTTTTTAGTGAAATTCTACTTTACTTGGTTTTGTTTTTGTTATTATTTCAATCTGAAGTAAATAAGTTAGTTTTATTCAAAAAAAAAAAATTTAAGAATAAATGACCAATTCTTACCAGGTAAACTAATGAAGTTTTTTAGTTGTTAAAAAAAAGGTGTTTATGTACAAATGTGAAGTGAAAAAATAATTCTGTGATTTAAAATTAAAGATAATTTTTAGATAATTGCATGTGAAGACTTTGCTGACTCAAAGTCTTAACTTGGTCTGGGTGTTTAATAGTGTGTGATCTGTGTTTTTGATAAAAAAGCTAATTGGGTCACTTTAGGAGCAGGAGAAAAAAAATAAAGTATCCGGCTATGTGCAAAAGAGTATTTACATCAAGCAAGAGTCCTGTGACAAGATATTTTCAAGATATAAATGTTTATGTGTTGGTGTGTTACATTATATGCATCAAAATCTGTTCAGAACTTTAAAAGCCATTTTCTCAAATATGTGATTTTTGAGAAAATGAGGGCATTGCTCGTAAAGCCAAAATTTTTCCAGACAGCGGATGGACCCAGGACTTTGCACACTTGTTGTACATGTGAACCCTCATGAGCGCAACCTCAGGCAACCAAATCTAAGCATTATTAAGCTGATGGCACACCATAAATTGACTAAAATGATAAAAACTATCAAAATTTTAACCACACTAAGCAATTTTAGAGTATGCAAGTAGCTTAATAGTGCTTGGATTTGGTTGCCTGAGGTTCCGCTCATGAGGGTTCACATGTACAACAACTATGCCAAGTCCTGGGTCCATCCGCTATAAGGAAAAATTTTGACTTTACGAGCAATGAACTTTCATAGCCTAAATAAGCTGAATTTTATAACACTTATAAAAACACTTATTTTAATTTTCTAAATGTAAAAAATTATGTAAAAATGTGTGTATATTATGGAAAAAAAAAATCTTTTTAAATAAATCATTTTTAAAAAACTTACAAAATTTTTTCTGAGTTTTTTTTTTAGGTATATGTACCCCCTTAAAAGCTTAAAAAAACATTAAAATAATATTTAACTTTGAAGTAGTAAAATTCTGGATCTCACAATGTAAAGAATAAAAGAAAGCCAAAATTGATCTTCTTGCCCAGTACGTCTTAGCAGTGGCAGTAAGAGTTAAGGTTAGCAAAGAAAACTGAAAAAACAATGAGTGCAATCACGCAGTATGCAAAACAATGGCGGCGGTGGCACGGCGTACGCATAACAATCAGAGCCGGCGTTGGACCCCCCGCGTAGAAGTAGGAAACGCGCGTAATTGGAGCCCACTCCCTCCCATGCGTGCCAAGTGGATGGCGAAGCATTGTTTGTACTCCTGGCAGTCGTCGTCATCGAGCCGCGGGTTCTCCCTCAAATTTGCGAGCCACCCCGAAAGCCACCAAACCGATGGACCCTTTTTTCTTCTTTCCCTTATTACGCACAGCCCTTGATTGTGCCTTTTTCCCATCCCTTCTTGCCTAAGCTCTGTGCCACACGCTGCGATGTTCGTGAGGATTTGTCTTTTCTCGAGAATCCAATTATCACATCCAAATTATATCGGCTTCTGGGGCATTCATTTTTCGCTTGTTTCCAATTTGAATAAAGATAAATCATTACAGTAGTCTTCGAAAATCGTATAAGTAATAATGATAATAACCATAATATTAAAAACAATTTTTTCTAGTTGCAGAAATTTAATGTTCCATCCAACAGTAAGAACTTAAATTTTATTAATTCTGGAAAAACGTGTGCAAATCAGACGATATTGTCCGATGCTACCCTAATGTTCTCTAACCTTTTTATTCTGTGGCACTCGCTTTCTAAGTACCCCCGAGGCTGGCGCAGTGCGAGGGTGAAAGTGTGGCCTGTGACGAGCGTCGAGCGATGCCTGTAATAAATCATAACAATGGAGTGTATTGAAATTGGCGGTGTGGTTTGCCACATGGTGCGGACTCTTGTTGCAACTAATAATACATACGTAATCACTATACAATATTCAGCTCTTTTCTATG
Organism: Encarsia formosa; assembly: GCA_038277355.1. Lineage (NCBI taxonomy): Eukaryota > Metazoa > Arthropoda > Insecta > Hymenoptera > Aphelinidae > Encarsia > Encarsia formosa. Next base: position 18,834,238 of record CM076185.1, on the reverse strand, counting down.
TAAAGACGCCTTGCTGCCTGCCGCGCCGCCACCGCTTAAGTCAATATCTGAATGCTAAATTGGTATCTGTAAACTTTATGCCAGCTTTACCAGGATGCTTTAAGGCATTTTAACACTATCTTTTTTGCTTCCAAGCGCATTGCTTAACTTATAATAATTTCTATAACTGCTCATGATAGTACTTTCAATAAAACTTGTTTTTAATTTATTACTTAACTCACAATCAGTTTTATTTTTGTGATGGAAAAATTTAATTTTTTGATAAACTTCCGAAACCATTTTAATTGATGACCGCAGAAGTTTGTAATTGAGACATTCGGGGATGGTAAAACGAGAAAAAAAGATCCAACGCAGAAGCATTTTACTTTGCATAATACAAAGAAAGAAGTATGAGGTCTTTTTCTTCTGCAGCAGGTTTTTGTAGGTCTATAACGAAGGCAAACTTTATCTCGTAAAGTAATTGTAACTTGGCCCTCGTAGCCCCCTGAATATAAAAACGGAAAAACAGTTTTCTTTGGTGTCTAAATTGGCGGGCTTACTTCAAAGCTGGTTATATTCAGACTTGTACTTCTATACAGTTCTTTTACTTTTTTTTTTTTTTTATTATCCTTCTTTTTCTTCTTCTTCGTCTGCTCGTTCTTTCTTTCATTTTCCATCACAAGCACGTGGAAGGAAGTAGCAGGAGCAGGAAAAGAATGAGTTTTTCTCCAAGACTAACTTACTTTAATTAGTGCTAAGATGAATGTATGAAGGTACTTTTTTATACCTTTTTTTTAAACTCTTCCTAACTTACTTACTTTTTCTTAAATATTTTTCTCCTCTTTTACATTCAACTTGGATAAAAGTAATTCAATTATGTATGCAATTAAGTTTCAGATTCGAGCTTGTTTAAAAATTTTTCTTTTTTCTTAACAAATAAAGTAGTAAGAATAATAAAAGTGATTATACTTCGTCGCATGATTCTTTCTTTAAAAAACTTTGCTTTTTAATTAAGTCTTTCATAATATCTATGTAGTTAACGTGAAATATCTTGTTACTTCTCTCTATCTTTGAGCTGAAAAGAATTTTAGAAAATTTTAAATCGAAAATCGTTAGTTTTTTTAAAAGAATAGATTTAAAAGTAAAGAAACAGGTGGGAGTCTACAGAGTAGTATGAATCGCACTTTATCTTTTAAGTCTTTTTAATTTCTCTCGAGAGAAACATGTAGAGAGCCGAAAAACAGGGTGGAGCACTCAGAGTGCAACTTTTCCATCGGCTTCTGCCGCTGCAACGTGCCTGGGGCGAAAAATCGTTGAGTCGTTGGCGACGACAAGCTCGACCCACACCGAAAGAGGTCCTGCGAGTTTTAGACTCAAGCTATCGCACGCGGGATTACTGATTTTACATTCTCTTTTCCATTCGAGCTATGTAACCAATGAAAGCTCAAGTTTTTTACTTTTATGAAATTTTCAGAGCGTAAAATGTGATTTCTTGCTACCGATGAGGGTAAGTGCGGCCCAGTGTTTTTTTATTACTCTCTGCAATCCGATTAAATTTGTCTGATAAGCCCCAATTATATTCGATATGGATTGATTTACCTTTAAAAACAGAATCCCTCAAGTTATTCAAAAAAGTTCAAAGCTCAAAAATTAAACCTGAAAAGACACTTTAAATTTTCAGTCGTAATACCCCTAGTGCTTCAAAATTGTCGATAATTTTCCGACTGTGTTTTGTTGCACAGCAACAAGGGGGGCAAGTTTGGCAATTTAAAAATCACAACAATCATCTTCAGAGTGATTTTTAGTCAAACTTGCCCCGCGAGTTGCTGTGCAAAAAAACTGTAGGAAAATTATCTAAAATTTTGAAACACGAGGGGTATTTGGCTGGAGTATCTTCCCCAGCTGAATTTCAACCCATAGAAATGCTGCATTTTACATTTTTGCGGTTATATTACTATTTGTTTACTATGAATATACCTATGAATACTCATATATAGGTAATAGGTATACACCGCACTGACTCGGGTCTAACCCAAAAGTTGAATTGAATGAGTCTAACAATTCAAGTTGCCATGCGACTAAATGGAAATAACCGAAAAATTATCGAAATAATTTTACCCACACCCCTCCACCAAATGTCAAATGCGGCGTTCCTATTGGTTGAAATTCAGCTCGGGAAAATAATCAAAAAAATTCGTGCAAGAAGTCTCTAGCACTAGAAGAGTTTTGCAATTTTGCCTTCTCTTTCATTTTTCATTAATTTTCGGAAAAAATATTCTTTGATTTGAATTGATGAATTTGATCATGTAAAATTAAGAATTCTCAAAGTAATTTTCATCGTTCATTAATTTTCAAAATGATCCCCAAAGTTTTGTGAAAATCAAAATTCTGACCATGAGTTCTTCAGATAAGTCCAACGATATGCAAAAAAGAAATCGGTGCCTACTGATAATGCAATTTTTTTTATTCATTAAAAAATTATTTTTTGTTCGTCTGCAACTTTGTTTACGAACAAATCCATAAGTACTATTTTAATGAAGAAAATAATGAAACCAAACAGTCTACATGTATGTATAGCTTAGTAGAGTCAAGTGGAAAACAGTTGCCCCGGTATATTTAGAGGCAGCAAGAGTGGTAAATTAGATTAATCGCAGAGCAGAAAGAATAAAACAAGGTAGGAAGTGTGGGAAGAGCTACGTGGATTACAAAGAGATGGAGGTGGATCGCGTTACTAGAAGCTGCTTCCAGTACTTATTACGCTGACGAAATTTGGCTTTGTCCACTGGAGCGAAGACTGTGCGGCGGCGGCGGCGGCGGCGGCAAAATGTCTGAAACACACCGGTAGCTTGCCGAACTTCGGCAATCATACGGACCGCTGCACCACAAAGCCCGCTGCCCAAGCAACTATAAGATGCTCTCTTGCTTTTGGTATTATAAGCTCGATGTTTATGCATCGAGATTTTAAACTTTAAATTATCCAGAGAAGTTTACCGAATTCGGTTGAAAAAAATATTAATTTGACCGACACCACCCCGATAGCACGTAAATCAATCAGTCAATCCTTGAGGTCTTAATCATCCAGAATGTATATGTAGTACACATGTAAAAAAAATCAATAATCTTGTACCCTGGGATGAAAGAAAATTACCGCAGGATCAAGAAAGCTGAATTATCATGAGAAGCGGGGCAGCCAAAATTTGTCGAGTCCCCGAGGATCAGAACCCCTACTCTTAAGCCGAGATCCCGTTAACTGGATCATCTCTGCTCGGTGATGGGTAGCGGTTCCCCATGCGCGCTAAAGAAGCGTTTGTGTTCTACGGCTACGCGACGTGAAAGAAATTTTCTCTCTAGGAAATTGCGTCTTAGCTTGATCGTTGAGACAGGAGCTTTATCTTGATTGAAGCTTATTTAATTAAATACTTCAACTTCTGATGACTTTCATCCACTTTGAAACAAAAATAAATATTTTTTAAATAAATAAATATGTATATCTATATGTGGGAGTAATAACTGCTGGGAAAAAGAATTTTTTTTTAAATTCAATTTTGGAGGCTGAAGCGCAATTTTCCGTCGATTTGTCGCGGTCCGTCACAATATTTACATATGCATATCGTTTGTGGCATTTGAATGAGGATGGCACGAGAGAAGAGAGAGAGAGAACACAAAATGTCCCACAGGACTCTTCATCTATCCAAATCGTATTAGCACACGGTTGGCGCTCCATCTCTCTAGCTCGCGCGTAAAGCCACTCCCCTGAAACACGTATATATGCACGCGCCCCCGCGATTTGATATGCGCGAGTTAACCGAGTTAACAATCTGAAATGACAGATGGTGGTAGAGGGGATCATTTTGGTATCTATGATGTATGCAAATATGCATTATCTAATTCTACATTGCTCCATCCTTCATAGGTTGCTCAGGTAATGCGCATATTACATGCGCATTGCATTACCTGCACTCTGTTACGTTCCCTGTTCACCGGGATTTTTCTTTTTTTTTTTTTCATTTTACCGATCATTTTACAGTTTTATCTTTCAATCAATTCAACTCAGTAGTGATCAAAATTGAAGCGTAACCTTAATAACTGCTTAAGTATATAAATGACTTCAAACAAATAAATAAAATTTAAAAAAAAGGAATTAATTTAACGAACACAATATCCCCATGAATATCATGTTATCGTTTTTACAGCCAAGTTGTCAGGAGGACCTGAAAATTCATGGAAAAATCCATCCCGGATCCTGTAGTGTGTAGAAAAAGGATCGCTTGTAATTTTACCCAAGCCCGTTATATTGGCGCAATTATTACAACCGGGCGGAGCGGAACGTCTTTGCGTAAAATGGCATTTTGGTGAAAAAGACGTAAGACGAAAAAAAGAAGTAAAAGAAGGACCGAGGTGGAGGAGGACGAAAAAAAGAAAAAAAAAAAAAAAAACAGAGCGAATGTAGCCTCGTAATAATCTCTTTCTCGAGCGGCCGAAGATCGATGGGAACGAGTGCGACGACCGCTCGAGTAGTGGGCGATGGTTACACGGTTTTATGCCTCGTAATTACACTTCTTTGCGAGTTTGCCAAAATTGTCGATGTTGCAGTTTCTTCCAGGACCATGACTTCTTCTTCTTCTTCTTCTTCTTCTTCTCCTTCCCCTGTGTTTTGTCTCTCTTTGCAAAGAAAGAAAGAGAAAGCTACTATTCTCCCACGAGGTGAGATTTTACTACTGCTGCCTTAACCAAGGGTTCATGATGCGTGTATGGGGCGGCGCAGACTTTTTTTCAGCACGCTTGTTAAGAAAACTTTCGGCTCATTCCGCGCAGCGGCTAAAGAAGAGCCGGAATGCGGAGAACGCAAGATATCGCGTGAAAAGTTTATTAGTAGCAACGTTGCGTTAATGTAAGCACACCAAAACCGATTTTAACTGGAAAGAGTGACTTTTTTTACTGAGCCTCTGTTTGAATCATATTATATAGTGCATGGAGTAGCACGCCAGCTGAATAATTCATTCCCAAAATTATTTTATAAATAACTTTTTCTATTTATTTTGAAAATACATCCATTTTTTTTACCATAAGTCTAACAAAAATTTATTCAAGTTATGTAAGAAAATTTGTATTTTTTATAATACTGCAATGAATTGTTTCTATAGGATCTAATTTTAAAGCATATAGCAAAATCTCGAATGATCACTTTCAATTTATAGGAAATCAGTAGTGAAAATTTTACTTATGTAAGTTTTTGATTAAAAGAAAAAAATATAAAGCTCGGCAAACTACTTATTATAATAGTATTGATAGCACGTGTAATCATTTCCTAAATAAATTTTTTTCAAATAATTTTTTGTAAATCAATGAATTAGGAATGATTTTTCAAGTCTGAATCCATAAATTAAAATCAGAACTTAATTTTTTCTTCGATTTTAAATTCAAGACAAACAAGAGAACGCCAATTAAATTAGAAAAAGTTTTAGCAGTAAACCTCAAATATTTAAAATCGCTCCTTTTCAAAGTAGTTAAGAGTCAAATTAAGACCAAGCATTTATTTATTTGATTTTTTACTATCCTTTATAATAAGTTCATTAACAGTTAAGTTATTTTTTAATAGTTTTACATAGTTCCATTTTTAATAGTTTAAATAGTTTTACTGCGTTCCAGGAGTCATCCACAGCTTTGATGGGAATAGAAAAATCTATAAATAATTTAAATTTAATTTGCTTAAATAGATGATATTCAATATTTTTTTCTATTATTTCCTCAGGACATTAACAACTTGGTTTTTTATTTTCATAAATTACAAAGTAAATTTAATTTATAGCATTATACTCAATTATTAAAAAAAATTTTATTATTTTTATACCTAAACTTACAGTTAATTACGTACAATAAATAAACTAAAAATGTAAAAAAACTTAGACATTTATAATAGCCTCTAGATACTTGAGAAATATGTATAAAACGATAAAATCATAACAAAACCCTCAAAATTATTAAAAAATTATTTCATTCCCTGTTCCCACTACTGGTTTGTTTAAATAATCAACACTTACGTTTCGTATCTAAGTCAACAAAAGTAATCAAATTATTGATAAATAAAGATTCCAATTTTTTTTAATTTACTTACTTTTTGATTAATCTAGAGAATTTTTGTTTTTATACTCTAACAATGTATTTATAACCATATAAAAAATGTGTGCGTGTGTATAAAGAAAACTAAATTAATTGTTTTAGAATTAAAAAAAAAAAAAAAAAGCCCAGCACTTAATTGGTGGTATCGTAGACTCGATAAAATGACCAATAGCCGATGATTTGATCTCCGACGCATCCACCCTAGCTGTATAAATGCTCAAAATAGAAGGTCGATGATGATCTACGATACGGGACGGACGGCGCGAGTGATGTGGAGATGGGGTCAGAGAAGAGACGAACCAGCGTGAAGTTTTCAGCAGCATTGTTCTCACAATTATCGTGATCTACGCTTTTGAGATCCAAGAAACACGAAAGTCTGCTGAACTGCTAATCTTCCTTCGGCGGGCGGGCGGCCGGCCGGCCAGCCGACAAACCCTTCACTTTGCTCTATATATACTCTTCTTTCTTCTTCTGGCCTATCCACTTTGGTCTCTCTTTTTTTTAATTCTTTTTCGACAGAACGCCTGCTTTTCTAATCCATAATACTCATGCCTCCCTCAATGCATGTGTGCGTGAACTCGGACGCATCTGAAGCCAAAGCCTTTTTTTTTACGCTGCGCATCTATACTACTGACTGCAAGGTGTGCAATCTACTAATTGTACACTCAGAGTTCGCATGAAAATTCCAAGAAACAAACTAACAAGATTTTGATGAAGACTTTCTTCATTATTTATCGATTAGCTGATGAATTCACTGCACGTTGTTAAACGTCAGTTTTTAATTTACATGGTTTTTTATATTTAGTTGTGTTAAAAATTTTTTTTATAAAACAACTACTATTTTTACAATTATTTTTTATTTTTTATTTTTTCTTTTTCTTTAAATATCACATTTATGAACCACTAAAAGATATCATTTATGTTGTTAGCAGAACAAAATAAATAAGTTTGTAAACAATAAATTGAAATCTCGCTTTCCTCATTAGAAAGACTCTTTGGAGGGCATGGATCACATAGTTTACTGATTGCTTCTTAGATCAATTTTATGAGATATTAGTACGCATGATCCATGCTTTTCTGATTTGTAAAATTTCAGCTCTACTAAAAATTTTAGTTCCGGAATAGTTCTGATTTTCCGGCTTTCCACTTGACTTTCCGGAATTCTGATTAAGCTTACACAAAACTTTAACTCTTTCTCTTTTATTTATCTATTTTTAATATTTATTTTTATATGCTTAGTTAAATTTTGTAAAAAAAAAAAAAAAAAAAAAAAAAAAAATAATTCAAGCTTCATTTTTAGAAATGCATAATTAAAAAAAATTTTTTTATTTATTTATAACACAGTACGACAACGTTAAAACCTAAAAAAATAACTACTAGATATTTTTTCTTTACTGTAATCGACTCTTCTGCATTGTCTGATAATTAATTTTTTTTTTTTTTTATTCTTATGAATATTGTATCCATATGCAAAAAAGAGGTAGCGCCATTTTGGTGAGATTTTCAATGTAAGATTTTATTCGTAAGCTAATTTGTGGAGAAATTTTTACAACATTCGAAAAAGGGCCTTTTGAGGTTGCAATCATTGTTTTTTCCTATGCGCGCTTGCAGCGCGCGCTGAGTGGTGCTAGTTTATAAAAATATAGATAACAACCTCAGGATCTGGAAGGTCTTATCTTGCGAATAACTATAACTCTGGAAATAATTTTTACATACTTAGTGCTCAACCTTTTAAGCTACTTATTTTAATACTAAACACAGATTAAGTAAAAATTTGTAAATACTAAATGTTACTTCACCCAATTGAGAAACACTGATTCTGCTTATCTCGAGGATAAAAAATATCCATACGGTGATTACCCACAACTCAGATTTTGGAAAACCTTAAAACCCAACGGTATTTTTGATCCCTCGATAATCAGGATGTATTCAAACTTTACATATATAGATGTATGAATTATTGCCAGCTCTGTTATGAGAAATTTCTTTCCCCTCGGTACGTGCACGTGCATGCGTGTGGGCGCGCCAAAAAAGAGAGCAGTGGCTTTCAAGTGGAGATGGGGAAGGGAAAGGGGACTTAAAATTCAAAAATTCTGGAACTACTATGTGTAATAATTATACCTTACCGACCCTCTAATACGACTTATTTTCCCACACCACTACCATAAACATATTATACATGCATTTTATGTATAATATCGTGCAGGCAAAGGTTAAGGAGTAGCCGATTTCAGCGAAAGGTTCAGTTTTTTTAAATCATGAGAAAATATATAAAATTTCAAATCTGCATATGCTGGGTCAAAGAGATGCCTCATTTGTATTTTACCACCACTTACGCTAATCATGCGCCTTGACAGTTCAAATACTATGGCCAAGCGAGCTCCTTTAATTTTCTACAGTTTAGTGTGTATAAATGCTATCTTCTTTTTTTTCTGACCATAAAATTTCATATACTTTCGTGCAGTAGAATAACCATAATCTTACTGGACTTGGTCGACTTGTTATCTAGTTGCTAGTTTGACCTCTGTTCAAGTAAATCGTTTTGCAAAAAACTACTGAATTTTAAAAATTTCAAAGCTGCAATTTCGATAATAATGCTAAAGGTACTTGTATTATCTTTTGCCAACTCACTAATAAAAAAAATTCTCTTAATTAATTGGTACAAAAACAAACAATAATTACGCCTGCAAAAAGCCAAATAGATAATGGTTTCCACGAAAGAACATTCAAAACCTGTGCACGAAAAAAAACTTCATAATTATTATCATTATTATTTTGAAGATTGAAGATTTCTAATACTATCATTAGTAATGAAAATGCTAAATTATCAAATACATCCTATTTAAAAAAGTTCAGACTACAGATCTTAGATATTAATATTGAAACTCTAAAAATAGATCCGCAGACTTATTTAAATTGTAGCGAATTTTAATAGTATTAAATTTTCAAAATAAGTTTTGTAGACGCCAGTACCTACGATTAAGTAAAATTTCTAAACATGTTGATGTATAAAAAAATATGAATAAAAATAGTAACTTTCTCGTATAAAAGTACCAATCCATTAAGAATTCTGAAGCTCCAGCGCAAAACATGATTTAGCATTCAAAAAGCTTTCGGTGAGCTAAAACACAAGGAAAGGGCTCATGGAAGAATGGAGTATCTGGCTCGACGCCCTTTCAGTTTGGGTACGAGATAGATACGTTAAAATTAGGGCTATAATCCTCGCTGTACGGTTAGATGCGTACCACTGATAGACTGCTCTCACCCCTCGTGTATTTACCAATGGTCTTTTAACCCTCGATTTGTCATCAACAGCTACGGCTATTTAACCATATTCTCATCTCTTTTTTCCCATTGCTTATAGTCAGTCCGTTGGGACTAAACGCAGCGAAGACTCCATGGACTTATAGTAGGTGGCCACATTGCCACCGCGCGTGCAACCGTGCTGTTGGAAACTAACCAAACCTGCTACCTTCGCTTTTTTTTTTTTTTTTTTATTAAAACTGCTTGAATTAAGTGAGCGAAAAGGACCTTGCTGTTTAAGTTTATTATATGATTTTGTAATACTTTTCTTCTCTAAGTAGTCCTTTTTTTTTCATTATAAATATATAATTTCTCAATTCATCAAAAATTACATTTTTTAATTTTTTTTAACAATTTTATTTTGTTCAAGATATTTATAGTTACCATAAAAGTCTTATCTACAATTATATCTCTAATTACGTAGCTACAGGTTAAAAGTAAAAAAAATATCTCTACATGGTATATGCGCAATGTAACCGGGGATGACATGTAAAAATTTTTAACGCAAAAATATCCAACCTCGTATATTAATTGTTTTGATTTCTTACATTTTAAACTGATAATAATCATAAGGTTGTTTCGGATGAAAAATAACGGATATTTTGGATGTAAAAGGGTTATTTGGATTAAATAGGATTATTATAGATCTAAAAAGAGTTACTTTAGATAGAAAAAGGGTAATTTTGGATGGGTTTTTGTTTGGATATTTTTACGAATGAACATTTTTTCGTGGAAATTTTTACGAAAGTTTTTTACTTGGCATAGGAAATAGTTAGTAATGCTTGAGAAAGACACAAAAAAAAAAATGATTTATTTTAATTTTTTTTTCTCCTTTGTTTTGCTGAGAGAGAAGCAGCATCAACAACGCATAGGGCTCGGCCTGGAAGAGATCAAAGGCGTCAGTAGCACCTGTCCCACTGCAAAGCCACTGGCTTGTCATCCAACTAGGATTACACCAGTTTGCACACCCATCCGCTATCAAGAGGCTGCTTATTATTACCTACTGTAAATGAAATGTGTGTAAAAAAATGTCATTGCTGCTACAACAAGAAAATATAAAAATAGACATCAGCTGGTCTAAATATCAACGCAAAACAATATGAATTTTAATTTTTATATGATGTCCTCATTTTTTGAAATGATTATTAAACTGTAGGATATGTCGTTCCGTCAAAATTACGTAGTAACTGCGTAAAGTCGTCTGACAATTACTAAAATTCAAAGAAAAGATAGTTTGTTTCAGCGTTCAGTCCAAGGTTCAGTCGTATACAAATATCAACACTTTATTCATTGAATGATAAAAAAAATTATTTTGTAAAAATTTCAAGTTATTGACAAAACAGAGATTTCCTCCTTATTTCCTCTATTCACCCCAACAAAATATGTTTTTGGTTAAGTTAAAAAGTTTTAAGCTGAAAAAGATAGAAAAGTCTTGACTCTAACTGTAAAATTGCAAATCATATAACTTTTAAAAAATGGCATTAAAGTGTTGAAGTAGCAAAAAAATAAAGATTAATGAAACAAGCGGGTCGAACAAATTATTTTGAGTCTGTTTGGATAAAAACATTGATGAAAATTTTAAAATTTTATTCAGATCCTCTTTGTATTTGTATTTTTTATATTTAATAATTGAAAAAAATTATAATTGACTATATTTTTTAAACACTCGGAACCCAACCATCCTTTTCCCATAAGACTTTGCTTTACGTGGATTCGGCATCTGCTGCACCCCTGTGGAACTAACAAAAAATGCCTGTATACACGGAACATTACTTCGAAATTAATTTTCACATGATAACATTTTTTTCTAAACTTTATAAATAATTATTTTATTGGAAAAAATAATTTACAAGTGCAAGTTAATTTGTTAGTGCTTTATTCCAGAATTCATTAAATGAATAATTTGGGTCTCAGCAACTCCCTAAGTTTTTTTTCTTTCCTCGCCCTCAATCCAGCCGTGTTTCCCTCTCATCTTTAGTCAGAGCCGCGCAGTCAGGGCGGCTACTGTGGCTTAATGATTTGCAAACATCATCCCACGTCTCGTTGGCGCTCATTATAAAGTTTCTCCCATTATGTTGAATGCGTGAACAAGGTAGACATCTTCAGGTAAATATAGGATGAGAGCAATCAGAGCAAGTGGCTGAAAAGAAGCATTGTAAAATATTGTTGCAAAAAAAGAGAGCCAAACAGACTTACGTTGAACACATAATTTATATAATTAATAAAAACACTAATCAATGAAAAACTATTAAAAATTCACTTTAAACATATCATGGTAAAAATAGCAAAAAATTACCGAAAATTAATCCTATTGTTTCAAATTTTGATCATTTTATGTTAATTTAATTAAAGTCTCGCATACCGAACTAAATTTTAAAACCTTGTAGATAAAATATCAAACCTCAAATTTCGAAGCGAAGAAGACCAAGAGAGCGTTGAAGCAGAAAGCGACAGGAAAGGGATGGGGGTGGAAAAGAAAATGGCAGAAATAAGCGTGTTTTAGAACGTTTTACAGATTTAAGGAACGCGAGCTAATACAGAATAAAGTAATATGTATACATAGATATTTAAAAAAGACCATATATAATTTATGGGTCACGCTCAAAAAATAGTCTACATTTTTATCCCATCGTTTCTTCATGTCATACTACTTTTTAACAGTAAAAACTATTTTTTATGAAAGAATATATGATAGGAACATTAAGTATTCTTGAAACATTAGTTTCTTTATTCTAAAAACATTAGTTTTACGATCATTTTTGAGCTTTGGAAGCAATTAATCTAATATTTTGATTATGCATGGTCCATTTAACGCTTTCAGGGGCGCGTTGAATCTAGACTAGATGGAATAATAAATTTGATGGGATAAGATAATCACTGCCCCATAAAACTCGATTTTGGAGTCTGTTTTTCAAAATTCCCTTTACCGTTGAGATCAAGCATAAAAAAATAGAATTTCAAAAAATAAAAAATACTACCAAATTCTACAAAAAATTTCAAGACTTTTTTATACTTGTAAGTTTTTTTGATTTGACGCACGGGTTTATAGTAAAAAATCATAAAAAGTCCAAATTTGACCCTTGAAGTGAATACTTGGACGAAAATCACTATTTTAGCGAAATAAAACGAAATAAAAAAAGGGTATTTACAACTTTGACCCAGTGAGACTTAGTTCAGGGTCAACAGAAGCTAAAACAACGATTTCAACATGAATTTGAACTACAGGGTACTTACGGCCGATTTATGAAAAAAAAACCACGAATTTTGCCATTGATTTTTTAATAAAAAAAAGGTCCGTGAAATTATCACACAATCTTCAGAAAAAAATGCAAACAAACCAATGCGGTGAAAGTGGTTTCATGAGTAAATATCATTACAAACACTCGTAAGAATAAAAAAATCAAAGAAAAATAGTGATTTTCTTCCAAGTATTCACTTCGAGCGGTCGTTGGGTCAGTGGTTATTGTGCTCGCTTCTGAAACAACGTCGTTCGAGGCGTCTTGGGTTCGATCCTCGGCGCAACCAACTTTGAATTTTTTCTTCGTTAGTTGCGTCGGTAACATCGATCCCTTCGTTCACCCCGACTGCTTTAAAGTCGGTTTTACCGGGGGCTTTCATTTCAGCGCTGGTCGGAGATTATCTCGACCAGGGACAATATTTGGGTCGTAATTTTCCAATGAGCTCAATCCGGTTCAGCGCTGGTCTAATCCAAGACCATCTCATTGGGGGCAATATTTGGGACAAATTTACATGGGACGAACCTCGCTTAATGAGATGGAGGAATTGAGTTTCCCAAGTTAAATTGGAATCAAACCAAACTCCTAAAAATTTTGTAATTTCGGAGGGGAAGATATGAGAGCCATTAAAGATTGTGGATTTTTCAGAAAAATCTTGATTTTTACGAGAGAAAATCATCAATTTAGTTTTGGAGGGTTCAATGTCGAGATTAAGTTTTTGAAGTTTCAAAGTTAATTTCAAAAGATTTAATTGCAAAATACGAAGACATTCATCAATATTGTTATGAATATCGTGTGTTCGAATTTAGAACGTTTGAATGTCGCGTGGTTGTCTTGTATGTATTCGAATATTTATGTTGTTATTCGTCTGCAATTTTAGAGGTTCGGTCGCGATGTTGTTGAATGATTGAGTTGTAAGAATGAAAGTTGTAAATAAAGTCTGAGTGAAGTTTTTAAAGTTAATAATCGTGTTTTTATTTTAATATAAATTACGCGGTTATAACATTTGGGGGTTCGACCGGGATTGAATCGGGTAGAGGAAAAATTTAAGAATCGAAGAGGTTGGTTTTCATGGAAGCCAATTTTGGATGAGACAAAATACCACACTGTTGAAATACTTGAGGAAATGGAAGATTATGGATCCGGGAAATTCTTGGAATCGATGCTGACGGTCAGAGGACAAGAAGTTAAGGAAAGAGAGCAGCAGTGCAGCCCGTTTCGAGATCTACATCGATGGACTTTGAGTCAAAATGCTGAGAGAACGCAGGAGCTTCAAAGCTGAACTTTACAGATAAGTCGTTTGAATGTTTTGTACACTAAATAGATACTCACACTAACATTAACACAAAGAATGGGAGAATTCTGGGACTGATACAGATGAATCTATACACAGGGTGATGATCATGAGTTTGAATTAGTAGTATGTCGAGATGTGATCTTTTGTATGATTGTTGTGTGACGAAACGCGACCTGTTGTTCGGTGCAGTTTGGTTGGCGACGGGAGGTGGCCCGTTGTGCAACAGAGATTAGGTTATACGGCAGGAGGTTACCCGTTGTACATGGGGTTGTGCAGCAGGAGGTGACCCGCCGTATGATGTAGTTGGTGTACAGTGATAGGCGACCCATGAACGGTGAATGAGTTGTACAATAGTTGGTACCTTGTTATGCAATAGTTGTATGATGAGATGCATCTCGTCGGAATCTAACTGTTATATGGGATACATTTCTTGTTTAGAGCTGTTTTAATCACTAAGATTCAGACAAATAGGTTAAACAACAACAGACAACACTAGAAAATAACCCTACAAGAATCAGACAACCAAGAGTATTTTGATTTGTGGATCTCACTGTTTTTGTTAGTTTACAGGTTTTTGAAACTGAGGTGCTGACTGTGTTCGACTACTCAGGGTTGGTTCGTCTTCGACCATTAGCGAGATGAAGTTGAGAATCGAGCTGAGATGTTGGAAGACTCTGAATAGTATTTTCTTTTTCGTTTTGGTCCACCGCGGTTGTCCACCTTATCAAGAAATACAAGAATGTGTCTAACAGAAGGGAGAAGCTTGACAAGACTTCTATGGATTGGTCGATTCACGAGAGACAGAAAGATTTCTGAAGCTGACTGCTCTTCTCAAGGTTTTTAGAACCATGGTTTTCCCTTGAGCTGTAGACATCATTTAATCTGTCAGAGCAGGGATAGAGTATGGATCCATGGTAAAGTAATTCCCATATCTATCCAAGAAAGAAAGAAACAAAGATCTTCAAAAGTTTTCCAGAGATATCTTGAAATTTAACGTGACATTATGTTAGAAAGAAATTGTGAATAGTGATGAGAATTTGTAAACAATAACAAGCTCAGTAAATGATAGTAAAGTATGGATTATGAAATATTGGAAATAATTATAAAATAGTATTTTTGAGTGAGTATATTTTAATTGTGAATAATTTTTGTATGATGTTTGAATTGAATGTATGTACGTAAAATTTTGTCGAGGACGACAATTAAAGAAGGGAGGGAATAATGTTATGAATATCGCGTGTTCGAATTTAGAACGTTTGAATGTCGCGTGGTTGTTATGTATATATTCAAATGTTTATGTTGTTGTTCGTCTGCAAGTTTAGAGGTTCGGTCGCGATGTTGTTGAATGATTGACTTGTTTGAGTTGTAAGAATGAAAGTTGTAAAAGTCTGAGTGAAGTTTTTAAAGTTAATAATCGTGTTTTTATTTTTATATAAAGTACGCGGTTATGACAATATCAAAAGAAGAGAAGTAAATCTCAATATCGTCTGCAAATTGAAGAATTTTACAACCATCGTAAAGAATTAGAAAAATTGAAGAATTTTACAACCATTCTGCAAGAAACAAGATGTAAATATTAAACAAAATTAAATAAATTAACAGAGATTATCAAAAAAGCGCCATTAACTGTGTTGATTGAAATACAAGTGTTTTCCAGAGAGCTGGGTAAATTTAAAGAAGATTGAATTCCAAAAAGGATATTGTTTCTCACACAAATCGCAGTACCACCATGAGGGGTATCAAGTCTATCATTTCTAACAATGTAACGTGCACGAAAGCCGTACAACTTCCCTGGGCATTGATAATATCAATTGTAGCTGTAAACTACAGCATTATTGTAAACCAGTAAGTAAGAGAGACGGAGAGAGTACCACGTGTGCCGCCGGCCGGTCGACGACACACGAGGTGGGCCTGAGTCGAGTGGCAGCTGAGCGGCCCCGTGGATCTTTCGAGTGACCCCGCGTTTGTCTTAATTTTATTAATCGGAAAACTAAGCTGCTACTGGCTCCTGCCGTAACGAGGAAAGCCTCACGTTTTGTAAATTCGTTAATTGTGAATGTGAATTGTGCTAGCACGCGCTTATTACTCTTGGAGCCGCAGTTGCAGTGTGTGAGTATCTCTCCCTCTCGTTTACTGGGCTATGCCCCTGCTGGCTCGTACGGTGCGCGTGGTTTATAAAGGAAGGAATAAAGTGTGTAAGTTACAAATGTAACTGTGTTGTAATTAAATTCCCAAAGATCTTCCAAGTCCGAACCTTTTATTTGGCAAAGCCTGTCTGGCTTTGGACGCAAGGCATAACTTTACAACAATAACAAAATCCTTCAAAAAGACAGAAATATCAGGCTTGAGCCAGGTTTCACTAAAAAGTATTATATCATAATTGACGGAGAGTAAACCAAATTGAAGTTCATGTTTTTTAAAAGAATCAATATTCCATTGCAAAAATCTCAGGTTCAAAGGGATATTCGCCCCTGACATCGTTCAGTACAGTTCTTTTGAGAAAATTAAAAACATAATTAGCAATTTGGATTTTATCAGAGTGACCTAATATGTGTTCGAGAAGTGGAAAAATGAATTCTTTAAAGAAATTATGTATATAGGAAAGTGTACTCGATGGATCAGATGAGGAAAATGAAAAATGGTTACCATTGTTAGAGACAGAATTACTTGAAGTGAAACCAGAGGTAAAAGAAATTGGTTGAGGGGGAGTGCGGCCGTTAGGAGAATGAAGGCTTAATATTTTTTTTAGAGAGGTTAACAGATTTTTCAGCAACTTATTTATTATCAAAATTATCATTATTAGGAGAAAAGGATTGGAAGGGAGGAGGAGAGGGAGAAGAGGGTGTGGAAGAATTAGAATGGGAGGTGGGGAAGGAAGTACTGCGACGGACTATATTTGAAAAAGAAGCCGAGGAATTAGGTACGAAATTTTGAAAAGGAGATTTTGGAGAGCAGAAGGTAAAATTAGATGGTTTGAAAGTAGACGGGTCATGTATTAAAGGGATATTGAAGAAATGATTATTTGAATTTTGATCAGATTTAGATTTATGGTTTTGAATAGAAGAGAGACTACGAGAAATATGAAGAGGAGGATCAACCTTGTATATTTCATCTGAAGTATCTGTTATAGAAATATTGCGGGTTACAGCCAGGATGCGAATTTTTCTCTGGAGGGACCATTCAGGACAGGATTAGTCTCTTGGAGAGTGATTGCCTTTGCAATTAGCACAGCAAAAATCACCGTTTTTCTTAGGGCAAGCATCAGGGTCCTCGTGAGCCGGGTCACCATACTTCAGTAGGGATGGGCAATTATTAAAAAAATCGAAGATTATTCAACATCGATTAAAAAATTTAATCGATTTCTGTTAAATCGATTAATTGTAAAATATTAATCGTAATCAAAAAAATCGATTATTATAAAATAATTTTTAAAAACTAATATAAGATTAAATTGTAAATGTAAGTACTGTAAATCTTTAATATTTTTGCTTATCTTGATTATAGAGCATGTGATCAATTAAAAAAAAAAAAACAATTTTTAAAGATTTTTTTATTAAAAATATATATTCATCAATTTTATTATTGCAAATTCTCTTTTGAATTACTCGTCCATGATCAATTAAAGAATCAAAATTTTTTTAAACTAAAAAAAGTTTAAAAATTTCTACAAAATACGTATTTTTTGAATTTTTAGAATCAAAGTTTATAAAAACCGATTACAATTAAAAAAAAATCAGCATCGATTAATCGGTCTCAAAAATAATCGATAGAAATAATCGATTAATCGATTAAAATTAATCGGTTCACCGATTAATCGGCAATAATCGCCCATCATCGCCCATCCCTACATACTTGATACATATCTGGTTGTTTTTGCAAATGTCATTGATATGACCGTATCTAAAACATTTAAAACAAATTTTTTGATGTTTGACACCACAAAGGAAGATTTCATTGGGAAGGGATTGACCAGAGAAGGTAAGAAGAATAGAATGGGACGGGACAAGATCGAATTTTGAATCTATGCTTACTCTGCGATTGAGTCTCTCAGCGTCTAACAAGGTGGGATAGTGGGCGGAAAATTCAGAAAGAATATCTTCATTAGAAAGAAATAATGGAACTTGTTTAATAATAATTTGTCTGCTTAAACGGTAGGAGGGAACTAAAAATTTAAGGTTGTGTTTTTTAAAATCCGGATTATTAACAATTGCATTAGCTGTCTCAATGTCTATAGCAAAAAATTAGATTCTATTAATACCAATTTATTTAACATTATTAATTTTACCGTTATAAACTTTGCAAAGCAATCTACCAATGGTAGTGGGGTGTAAATTATTAGGGGGAAGTTGAGGGTTAATAGGTTCAACAATTAGTTCGTATGGACCGGAATTATCTTCTTGGTAACCAATATCAGAAGGAGGGCTTATTCTTTCTTTTTTCATACCTTCAGCAATATTCGTACCAGAAGTAGAAGAAGAACCACGACTGGGGGTAGATGAACCAGATGAAGGAAGATTTGGAATTAAACCATGTTGAAGTTGCTATTGAATTTGTTGTTCTTGATAATGCTGTTGTTGGTGTAATTTTTTTTGTAGATGATCAGAAGAGGTAGCTGTAATAGAAATATATGTAGAGATACATATGTAAATAATGTCTGTGCAATCATGGTTGGAAGAAGAATTAGATGTCGGGGATAATATTTTTTTCTTATTTTTTGGTTCATAATCAGAGTTTTCAGAATCCGAAAAATAATTTCTATTTCTTTTACTAGTACTCAATAATTCCATTTGTTCAGGAGCAGGGGTAGTTTTTGAAGTTTCAGATTCAGGAATCAAAATAGAAGTATAAGATTTAGCATTGGGTAAAACTATATTATCAGTGTTAGTAGAAAAAGATTCTTGATAAAGATCATTTAAAAGGATTTTATCTTCTTGAGTGAAGGAATGATTCATAATTACAGGTTGAACATAATTTGAAATAATTTTATTAGAAGATAGAAAACAGTCTGAAGGAGCATGAAAAAAATAGGAGGCTGAAGAAGGGGCCTTTTGGTTCTTGAGTGAGGTTAACTTTATCAGACAACTTAAAGCTTAGAAGAGAAAACTTAACAAGAAAAATAAATAAGAAATAAAACAAGAAGAAAAAAAAAAAAAAAGAAGAAATGCAAAAGAGAACAGTAATAGAAAAATTAAATAATAAGGTAAAAAATGAAAAATTTCACCAATTTTTATACGACGAAAGAAAAAAACACCCGCTTCCAAGGAGGCCAAACAAGCGAATCCCAAACGTTCTATTCGAAAAGGGATACCTTAAAATGCTATATACTTTTCGCAAAAACAAAAACACGTGTATATCGCTCGAACCACGTGGTTACATTTTGATTAAATGTGTTTCGAGGTTCAATGTGTCGGCTCCGATTTACAATTGTGTAGTCACAAGTGCAAAGAGGACAATTCAAAGGAAATTATTATAGATAAGTAAATTATTAAAATTCTTATCATTTACCAATTAAATAAAAGAAACCGATACTTTAGTTTTATGGTTTTTTTATATAGTTTCCTGTATCCCGCACCAATGTCACACACGGCTGGACATCATCACTACCACCAAGTCCAGACTTCTCTTCTCCAGCAGCCTACGCTATACTTCGCGTATACTTCGCGTTTACCCTGGAGTACTAGGGTAAGTAGGGGCGCTTGTGCGAATTTGAGTTGTACCCATGATTTTGACAGCTAGTAAATAAAAAACCATATCAAAAATTTCCACTTTTTTTTTTAAGGAGGTTCCCTACCATCTACTTAAGTCAAATGTGTATTTGACTGCAGTAGTTGTCTGCTCATTGGCTCAGCTACTTTCTAACCTCTGTATGAGCCAATGAGAAGTCATATTTACAAGAATATAAAATCAATTGCTTATAATTATTGCTACAGGCTCCTAATGAATGTTTTGAAACAAGTATAATCAAAGTCTGATTTTTTCCGATTTTTGTGCGTAGTTACATTAAAAGCTGTGGGCTGGAAATTAAGTATTTGCTGTTTTAGTAAATTTCCCATTAGAACCCATGCAAATTTGTGAAATTTGAAATGTTTATAACTTTTTTCATAAGCTCCTCAGGGCTTTGAAATTTTAGCTGAGCTATTTTTATACTAAAAACTATGTGTTCATTTAATTTGGACAAAATCCGTGGGCTAGATCTATTTGGTAGGGAACCTCCTTAAATAAATATTTGAACTATTTAGAAGTAACCCTGAAATTTCCTGGTACAATAAAAACATTTTTTTTTTTTAAATAATTAAGTTAAAAAAAAAAAAAAGTCAGGGTGATTGTGCGAACGCAAGGCCGTTAGTGCGAGGCTGTTTGTGCGATGCAGGCTGTTTGTGCGAGGGCGATCGTGCTAGCTACAAAATTGAATGTAGAGGTTAGATTGACGTTTATTTATTAACAGTATTTTAAAAAACTAAATAAGTTTGCTAATAGTAATATACATTTTAAGTTAAAAGTTGTAAAAAAAAAATCGTAGAAGCTCCAAGCAGATTGCATTGAGCAATACTAAATTGTAGGTTAGGTAGTTCGCACAAGCGCCCAGAATGACAACACAGACGCCAAGTTCGGACGGTAGTGCGAATTTAGAACATGTTAATGATTTTTAGTTTAATTGTTTTAATTTTAAATCAAAAACTGAGATGACAAATTTACTTATTTAATAATTAGCTATTTAAAAAATTTTTTTTTAAATATACCACATTTTATTTGACTTTAAATTCATTCTTATCATTTCTATTCGCACACACGCCCCTACTTACCCTATCAAGCAACGCTCAACAATAAAAACGATACCAGTACGAAGTGTTACACGATGCCAATAATTATACCGACATCGGTGCAAACTCGAGGCCAGAACCACGGAGGCTGACTAGCACGAGGCACGAAGCCGCACGCTGCCGAATGCGTGTGTTAGTCAGCATGCGGTCGTAGCTCAGTATGTCTAGGTACAGAAAAATATATTTTCACTTAAAAGTTTGCCATCATCTAATTACGCTTTGGTAACAAATTAAAATAAAATGTACGTGTAAGTTCATAATAAAAGAATTAATCAAGCTAAGTAAAATTAATTGATTCCAAGCTAATGATGCACGAAACACAAACTTATATGCTAAATAAGAAATATAAATGACACAAAACGCAATAAAAAAATTTTTTTTAAGCAATTAAAAGCTCAACAATGAATCACAATTTTTTAATTTTTCAAATCAAGTATAATTTTATATTATTTGATCATTTTAAAACTTTTTCATTGTTATTTATGTTTCTTTTTCAACCGAAAATACAACATTAATCACTACCTGTACGCGCTATGACATCAAGATTGCCTTTTTTAACCTGTAAAATAGAATACCTTTGAAGAAATTTATTTCAACATTGAAAGATATTTCCGAAAAATGGAAACGGGCAAATAAGAAGTGAGTTCTATAAAATAACAACAATATTTACTATAAGTTTATTTTAATATTTAGGCAGTTTTTTAGTAATCTTATTTACAAGCACATCTCAAAATAATTGACTTTTTTTATGAATTGTTAAACATGTGTTGAGACTATATCATATAAATCTCTTCAAAGTAAAATTTTTATTCATTTTTATTTTAGTCTTGCACCAAGTCTACTTTATGGGATGCAGTCGAAAAAATCTGACCAAAATCGAAAATCTATTGATGCAGGGAGAAAACCCAGATGAAGAGTATGAAGTCGTAGGTGCAGAAATAAAGGTTTGAGCTTCTTGCAGTGTGTTGTGAAAAGCGGATTTATGTGGGTGTATTTAAAAGATGTTGCAGATTTATTTATAAAATATATTGCAAATTTATCGCTTCAGACCAGTTATATACATATGTCACCTCTAAAAATTGCCGTATCAAATGGAAATACTAACGTCGGATTAACTAAATATTTATTTGAGTCTGGAGCCAAATTGGAAATTTTTGATTCAGTTGAAAAAGAGTAGTACATTAATATGATTCTAAATTCACTTCTTTTTAATCAAGTAGACACTAAAACTTTTGTTAAAAAATAATTTAAATGTTAATTACGTCAACGAAAATCAAGAAACAGCAGTTCAAAAAATTATAAATTTATGTTACAAAAATGACAACCTTTTAGACTCTAAATTAACACTTATAAAAATTCTTTTAAATTCTGGAGTTGGTCTTACAACTATGACTTAAATGGTCATACGGAGTTACTGGTAGCAGATAAAATTGGTAGTAAGGAGCTAGTAGAACTGTTGCTGGACCAAGGCGCTGCCGTGGATTTGGAATCAAACAACACTTTCCCACTACTCGAAGCAGTAAAGACAATGAAGGAGAATATTGTGAGGACATTAATAAAAACTGCCGATGTAAACAAGCAAGATGATGATGGAACCACTGCCTTATTTTTTGCTTTCATAAAAAATTGTAAAAAGGTCATAACTGATTTAATTGAAAGAGGCGCAAGTTTAAAACACGAAGACTCGAATGGTAGAACGCCATTTCTTTGTTTAGTTACTTCCGATAGGATGAGAGGAAACGAGGAGTTAGTGAAGTTAGTGATAAGCGAAATCGCAAGACGTTTAATTAAGAACAAAGAAGAAATAAATCAAAAAGATTAGTTTTGAAGAAATAAAATTTATAGGGTGGCACCTATACGTGAGTAAGGGCATGAAAATCATATAATGAAATTTCAAGCAAATTCAAGAATGCGTTTTTCAAGATCCTAGGGAGCAGATTTTAGCAAATTTGCAAAAGATCCTTTGTATAACATATTCACTGTATATTATACTAGGCGGGGTTCCCCCCTGCTCGCTCCGCTCGCCAACCACCTATTTTTATTTTAAAATTCTATTTATTTAATTTTTAAATTCATCAACTGAAAGTGTAGGTTAAATTTATAAAAATATAAATAAAAATTAAGACATTATGAAGAAATAAAAAGAAGTTAAACAGTGTAAAGAAAAAAAAAAAAAAATTACTCAAATAGTAATAGTTTTTTAAATTTACATTTTTTTTAATTTCTTTAGGTTAGTGCATTTATGTCTAGATAAATTGTCCTTTCTTGTAAAATCTTTGTTACATTTCAAACAACAAACAGTATTTGAGTTGAGATGAAGGTTAAGAAGTCGAGAATAATTTGATGCTGACTTAATAATTATTCCACAAGTTTTGCAATCATACAGTTTATTTTTTAAATGGAATGTATAATAATGTGAATTATATTCTTTTTTTGTAGAAAACATTGTTTCACAATGACGATAGAAATTTTTTATATGTGATTTTTTATGATTTAAATAAGATATATCGTCAACAAAATATTTCTTACAAACATTTTATACAAGTATCGGGATATCTACAAAAATTTTTTTTTAATAAGTGAAAAAATTGTACAAAAAAATTAAAAACTGTAAACTTACGAATTCATTTTTATAATTTCTTTATTTACTGCAATAAAAATGAAATAAATGAATAATTTTTTTTTCCGATATAAACTTTTACTGGAATTTTTTTATTTTTTTTTTCAAGAATAACTGATATTTTTTATGTTTCATAGAATTATTTTTTTATATTTTTTTTTAATTATTATTTAATCTATTTAATTTATATGTAATATTTTTAGTTGCTTCATCATCAAAAAGTTTAATTAAATAATTTAAATACTGCTCTTCGTATTGTAAATAACCTAAAATTTTTTGATTTTTTTTTTATAAATACTGTAAAAAATAAGTATAAAAATTGTAAAGTTATAAAATTTACTGTTAATTTGTTGTTGCTGGTCAGAATCCATTATAATACTGAATTAAAAAAGTTAAATGATTTATTGAATGAGAAATTTTTTAATCATACCTACTATTAATTTAATGTAAAATGTTACCTGTTCGTCTGATTTGTGCTAAGTTAGTGATAAATTGTTTTATGGAACTGCTATTGAAATTTGAAGTGCTCGAAGTTCAAAAAAGAGGGGTAAAGAGCCAAAATTTAAAACAAATACCAATATAATGGTGTCAATAAAAATTTTAAATAAAAAAGTAATTTTTAGTAATTAGTAAATTTAAATAAACTTGGAACACTTAAAAAATTTATTTAATAATTTTCGAAAAATTATTCAGCAAAAGCAGAGTCAATTGGTTAGAATTGAATTGGTAAGAATTAAATTGGTTAAGAATTGTTTATAACAACCAAAAACAATTCAAACGGTTTGGAACAAATTTATTCTTTAAATTTTAAATTAAATTTTTTTGAATTAAATTTTTTTTTTTTTTTAAACGAAAAATGTAAAATAGACTTATCTATAATTTAAATTTTAAAACAAACTCACAAGATCAATTTTTAGTCAAAAAATTGTATTAAATAAGTGAGAGTTAGTAACTTGGTATACATATACATGTATACCAAGTAATGAAAAATAACGTTATGAGGACCTAACTTTGAGAACTCAATTTTTCCGTCATAGACTAGACTTTGAGGACTCATAAGTATCAATTGATAACCAAAAAACTTTTTCTTGACTGCTCCTCATTTTTTCATTAGTTTTTCTCACCTTACTCTAATTTGAGGCGATGGATGCAATAAGGGCCTAATTCCTATAGGATTTCCATCTTGTGAGACCCTTGTTGCATCAAGCGACTGATCTCCCTATATTATAATCTGGTATTTTTTTATGATCCTCAAAGTTGAGTCCTCAAAGTTGAAAATCAATAAAAACACGGTCAAAGACACGTAAAAAAGATACTTATGAGTCCTCAAAGTCATATAAAACATATAAAAAAACAACATATAAAAAATAAAACATTTTTTTCGTCTTAAAATGTCTCAAAAACAGCCATAGTTAAGATATGTCTTCAACAGATCTTTTTAAGATCTATTTTTTTTTATGCAGTTTGAAAAATTTCAAAGTCTAAATACAAAATAAATTTCTAAGTCCCACAGACTGAACAAATTTTAAGTGTCTGCCGTTCAAAAAATTTTTATGTTTCACAGGCTTAACTCACTTTAAAAGTGTCTACGGTTTGAAAAATTTCTAAGTCCGAAAGCAAAATAAATTTCTAAGTTCCAGAGACTGAAAAAATTCTAAGTGTCTGCGGTTCAAAAAATTTCTAAGTCTTATAGAATAGATAAATTTTTAAGTCCCACAGACCTTAAAATTCAACAACAATATTATAAGCCTATGAAAATTCCAAATTCCTAGAAAATTCTAGATGCTGGAAATTTTCGAAAAAAGTTCAAGGCTCATAATTTTATCAAGTCCCGAAGAATTTACAAGTGTCAAAATTTTTAATTTCCTGAAAGTGTAGAAAAAATCAAAATACTCAATTCAACTTGGAATATTTCATTCAACTGAAAAAACTTTTTTGTTTATAAAAAAGTACATAAGTTATAAAATTTTTACATGTGGAACTGAGTTTTTTTTTTTTTTTTTTTTAATTTAGTCAAGTGGATTTATAGAGTGGATGAATCACGTGGATATCCACGTGGATTTACATGTGAACTTTTTTAGTAGGGTTCTTTATAAAAAAACTCTTTGGCACAAACAAAATTACACTGGACTGCAAAAAAGGATAAACTCATGTATTTTGAAAACGGATGGAAGAGTATTTTTGATTGACAAATTATTAAAAATTCAACGCGAAATTTCAGACCAAGATAGCAACATAATTTTAGGTCTTGAAATTAATGTAATTGAAGGTAAACATTTATGTAAAGTCGGTAATTTGTCTACATTAAGTTTCATGTACATTGGTGAAAAAACTAGTAATGTTCGACTTATTGATGTCAAACTTATAGAAAAAAAATATGTATTCATGTTAATGGAAAATAAAAAAGTTTGTATTATACCAGTTGTAAATAGCATAGAAACAGAGTGGGTCAAACAGAGCGGGCCAAGCCTCGAGCGTGCCATGCCTCGACCGGGCCAAGCCTCGAGCGGGTATCGCATCATCGTGACCCACACGTCGGTCACCGTGCTGCACGCGACCCTACGCGTAGCTCTTTCGAACGCACCACACCGTGGTTTCCCTTTCTACCGCGAGCATGCTGCAGCCGCTACGGTTACTGTGCCCTCAAGCTATTCTGCCGCTCGCCTCGTTCTGCCGCGAGCATGCTGCAGCCGCTACGGTTACTGTACCCTCGAGCTATTCTGCCGCTCGCCTCGTTCCCCTACTAGTTTCTGCCGCTCGCATGCTGCAGCCGCTAACCAACGCCTATCTTACGGCAGCCTGATCAGAGTATTAGATGAGAGATTTTGAAAGTTATTTAATGAGTTAATCCCCGGTCCTTTTAAGGAGCAACAATATTTTCAACGTACAACAAATTTATTGAATTATTTCTAATGAAATAAATTAAGAAAAACAGTTCATTGTTAAAAAAATCATTTATTAAAAATTAGTTAAAACTATGGTACATTATTAGTAACTTAAGACTGTGGTACATTACAATTCAATTAAATTTTTTTCTTTTTCTTTAATTTTTTCAAATTTAATCTTTTTTTCATTTTTCTTTTCATAAGCTTTTTGTTCTTCTTGAAGTTTTTGAAAGCTTTTATATTGACCATCTTGTCGATTTTTTTCCTCGAAATAACTTTTAAAACCTGAGGATTTTTCATCTTTCATTCTTTCATAACCGGAGGAGCTCTGCTTTTGACCCATGTTGAATGTGAAGTGAATTAAATTGAGAAAACCAAATGTATTTATACCCACTCCATGGGTTTTTCCGATTCTTGCGCTTCTTTTTCTACAATAAATTTTTTTTAAAGTCTCACGTTGCGCAGCGCGCAACACGTTTTGAACTTTCCATTATGATTTTCACAAATTGTCACTAATTTAATTTCATTCAACGGAGGATACGAATACGCAGCCACATCCTTTACGTTATACCTGAAGCGCTCCAACCATTTTTTCTTCATCGAACCTGCAACGTAAATCTCAGTGGCGTCTTTGAACGAATCGCGAATAAGTTCTCCTATCGACGTGTAGGGAAGAGAACCAGTGTTCCAATCTAACCCGTGATAGTTACGCTGCAAGTCGGAATTAATATTTTTATAATTTTTTGTTAGATGATTCCACGAGTAGGGTGCATTGAAAAAAAGTACTATGGGGTCTGCATCTTCATCGAGTGGTACGAATGAAAACTCTTTGATGATGTACTCGTGTTCTCTCCGAATATTACGTCCTTCTTTTATGGTACTTCCAGGCTGCACGAAGCAAGTCATGTCTACCACGTAACGCATCTTGAAGATTAATGCGTGATGAAAAAAACTTGTGCCTTTCTTTTATACTAATTTTTTTACATCCCCGCTAACCGAATTGTATTGTACGATTCGATCGTGTAAAATTTAGGGATGGGCGATTATTTAAAAAATCGACGATTATTCAACATCGATTAAAAAATTTAATCGATTTTTGTTAAATCGATTAATTGTAAAATATTAATCGTAATCAAAAAAATCGATTATTATAAAATAATTTTTAAAAATTAATATAAGATTAAATTGTAAATGTAAGTACTGTAAATCTTTAATATTTTTGCTTATCTTGATTATAGAGCGTGTGATCAATTAAAAAAAAAAAACAATTTTTAAAGATTTTTTTATTTAAAATAATTATTCATCAATTTTATTATTGCAAATTCTCTTTTGAATTACTCGTCCATGATCAATTAAAGAATCAAAATTTTTTTAAACTAAAAAAAGTTTAAAAATTTCTACAAAATACGTATTTTTTGAATTTTTAGAATAAAAGTTTATAAAAACCGATTCCAATTAAAAAAAAAATCAGCATCGATTAATCGGTCTCAAAAATAATCGATAGAAATAATCGATTAATCGATTAAAATTAATCGGTTCACCGATTAATCGGCCGTAATCGCCCATCCCTAGTAAAATCAGACAGTAAGCAGTAGTCTGTGCAGGAAAATTTTCTCTCGAGTCAAGTTCTATTCGTACGTCGACCGGTGCACTTTTCAAAGATTCGTTTTGTTTGGAGCAATCGATTACAATGAGAGGAATTTTTTCGATGAAGTCTGTTTTAGTTAACGTTAGTTCAGCATCTTTTCCATAGTACGAGATTTGAAAGTTGGCGTACATATCGTAAAGTATCGCGTACTCATTCTGATTGATGTTGAGATTTAAATTATTGTAAGGTTAGTGTTGAGAGTTTAAAAAAAGTTTTACGTTACTTAAATTACAGTGATCGAAAAGACTATAGTTTTCACTATTCACTGATTTTTTGTTGGTCTGTAAACCTACGATGACAAAACGAGGTTTTTCTAATTGATTTGAAGTTTTTACAGTCCAAACGTGTTTGGTTGTTGTGGGTAGCAATGGATACTCGAAAAATTCTTTAGACCTGAAACTCATGGTAATTGTACGATCTTTTCCAAGAAATTTAAACAAACTTATTCTGTGTGAATCTGATATTAAAACGTAAGGCATTAGCCATTCTATCTTTGAGGTATTAATATCGACGACTTCAAATGCTTCGTTACCTGCTTTTGTTTGTATTATAGCATTCAAGTCATTTCTCGATCGAGTGATGATTAACTCGAGCTTCACGTTAACTACAATCTTACGATAATCTTCTGCAAAACCTAATATATAACTGAGAGGAATGAACACGTCAAAGTACCCATCCTCATTGAGTATCTTTTTTTTTATCATCCGAATGACCATACCATCCTGAATTTTCAGCAATCAAACTTTGATTAGGATTAAAAGATAACCAATTTTTCATCAACGTAGCTAAACCCACGTTTTTACACCGATCTATTTCAATTCCATTTAACTCTAATCGAACATCGTCGAATAAATGACAAATACCGTTATTAACAAAAAATGTATTTTTCAGTGCTTTTTTCGTAGCGATATCGGTGAGTTGACCGCAAATATGAAGAATGCTCCGCGATGGTAAAAGGCACAGATCTTGATGTTGTATAGCGATACGAATTTCATCACTGTTGCCATAATTTGCTGCTGTATACGGTTGGTGAGCGTGTATCTCGTAATGAGAGATACTTTCATCAAACACTACAGGATTTTGAATGCTTAGAATGTCTTCCATTTTTTTTAAAACAGCAAAAGAATATGCAAGTTACTTTCCACCAGGAACTACTTTTAAGCCTAGACTTTTGAGAAACTGGATATTCGCTCGTGTTAACACTTTGAGAGTTCGTTGGCGACTGATCGAAGAAGTGCATTTTGTGTTATTTTTATATGTTTTGGTTTGGAATCCTCCACCGTGAAAGACAATACCCATTATGAAGCTTTTATATGAAGTCGAATCGTTATATTTTCTTCGAGAAAGTTAACTAACTCACCGTCTTGATCGACCACGCGCAACTGAATGTAATCAATACAGGGTACTGTTATAGGTAAGTAAATTACTTGCGAAGGAATTTCGATTATTTTGAAACCAGGATCAGCCACTGGATAAAATTCGTGAATTGTGTGAACTTTTTTGTTATTAACGTACGCTCCGCTCGTGATGTTGCTCTCGACTCTTATTGAATTTATTGTAATTATATTTACGTGTATGTCGGAAATGTGATGATTATTTGCGGAAAGCAGACGATGACTGAATCCTTATATTCTAGCGATTGAATCTCGCGGTCGGAAATCAATTTCTGCAGTGCACTTGATTTCACAGTGTAACGTGGTTTCGTTAGGTTTTAAAGAGAGTCCAGTATTTATTTTTCTCTGTTTAAGAGTTTCTTGAATATGTTTTTCTATGTTATTAATTTCGTAACAACCGATTGGAAATTCGATCACTTGATTGCCGATATAAAATTTGTTGCACCCAACGTCGATGTTTGGAGTAGAATTGAAAGTTAAAAATTCAACTAATCCCAAAGAGTAATTTTTATGTGGTGATAATTCAATCGGAGGGTAATACTGAGCTTTTAAAACTGAAGAAAATGCTGACAAAGTAAGCGTAAAAGAGTCCATGATAGTTTGACAGCGGGTAAGCTAAAGCAGCTCTTTATATACCTTTTATCTGGCCGCTTAAAAATTTCAAACATAAATGTCCACAATTATACGTATTAAAATCTTGATATTTTTCAGGATTATATTTTATATTGTCTACATTTAAATAATTCATTAATTCAATCGGAGGGCTTAAATCACCAAAGCTATTGAAGTAAACGCCATCTTTTCCTCGCTTACGGTATGCACACCAATGTGTACCAGGTCCGCTATCGTTATCAAGGTTTATAATACCAGATTCGCGATAACGAGGACTTGATAAAGGTAATTTATTTTTCATAAACACTCCTCGAAAATGAGGAATTTTTAATTTATTAGCATACTTGATTAAATCAAAATTTGTCAGCGGGTGATCGGGTAATTTTATTTCCAGCTTTTTTTTTTAACCCCTTGCTGCTATATCGTTTTAAATGCAAACCAAGACCGGTCTTGTATCGTTTCAGGTATAAACCTTTTCCCAAGGCTATTGCTTCCATGGTTTCATTATGTCTTTTACTTTCATCCAAATTTTGACGAGCTGATTTAGCTTCGTTAATCGCTTTGTAAACCCCTGCAGCTCCTCCTGCGAGAGCCCCGGTTGCACTTAGTCCTGCGAATAAAGGCACAAGAGGTAAAAAACCTCCTATTTTTGACGACATCGGGAGTATTTGATTTGATTTGATACGTGGAAATTTTATTTTGTTTTTACCCCCCGATTTTTTT
The DNA here is from genome assembly GCA_038277355.1 of Encarsia formosa. Classification (NCBI taxonomy): domain Eukaryota; kingdom Metazoa; phylum Arthropoda; class Insecta; order Hymenoptera; family Aphelinidae; genus Encarsia; species Encarsia formosa. The sequence goes on along the minus strand of CM076185.1, from coordinate 18,803,600 downwards.
ACGGCAGTTCTAGCAGCTTTGAGTGCTGCAGTGATTACACTTTTCGGTGACTTACCTGAAATTCCTGTCTTAGAAGCTGTTTTTATTATACTATTAAACGACGTCATTTTTTTACATCTTTTTTTATACTCCTTTTTAGATTTCTTTCTGGATTTTTTCAAACCCATACCCAATTTTGACTTTGCTTTCATGATATTGGTAACCGCGTACGCGGACGCTTTTTCTCCCAATGACGCGTCGTTGGAAATGACTCTTCCCAAAGCTTTATCAGCTAAAACTCCGTCTGCTGCGTTTCTGGCAGCGATACTTTCTTTATTTTTCGAGTAAGCGACGTCGTGCTCTTTACACGCAGAATCGAGTTGGTTAATCGGTTGATCACCGCGAGCTAGTCTAGCAGCTAATTTTGTGCCGGGTCCGCAGTAATTATATCCAGGTAAGTGAAGCTCGAAGGGAAGTTTGTTAATAATTTTATTTATCAATCCGTATCCTCGCTTCTTTTTCTTTTTACCGTATATGATCATTCCTTTACGAAGGTCGATTTACGACTAAACTATAATCTATAAAAACAAAGTATTTATACCAATCACGTCATTCTCATTTACAATCTCGTACGATCAACATGGAATTTATTCAAAATAACGTTAAATTACCAGTGGGAAATTTTGACGTCCTCGCTGAACGGGAAAAAAAAGAAAATCGTCACGGTGATTTGCTTCCGAGCAGCATTAGAGCGGTCATTTCTGGTCCGTCGGGGTATGGAAAAACGAACAGCATGCTAACGCTGCTGGTACATCCCAATGGATTAAAATTTGAAAACGTATACGTATATTCAAAGTCATTGAACCAACCAAAGTATCAATTTTTAAAGAAACTTTTGGAACCTATCGAAGGTCTTCAATATTTTCCGTTCTCGGATAACGAACAAGTCATTGCACCATCCGAAGCTTTACCAAACTCGGTGTTCATTTTCGACGATATTTCTAGCTGTTCGCAAGCCAACGTAAAAGCTTTCTTTTGCATGGGACGACACAAAAACGTAGACTGCTTTTATCTTTGTCAGTCTTACGCCGCTGTTCCAAAACATCTCGTGAGAGATAACGTAAACTTTTTAATTTTATTTCGTCAAGATGAAATGAACTTGAAGCACATTTACGACGATCACGTCAACAGCGATATGAAATTTGAAAAATTTAAAGAAATAAGTTCAAAGTGTTGGAGCGATAAGCATAGTTTTTTAGTCATAGACAAAGAAAAAGATATTAATAAAGGACGTTACAGAAAAGGATTCGATTGTTTTATAATAAATATAACGTAACTTGAAATTCATCAGTCTGCAGCGAGACGTCATAGCGATAGCATGGCTGACTTTATTCGCGAGAAAAATATTCTCAAAGAGCTTGTAAAAGCTCGCGAAGCAGTTAAACGAAAGTATGACTTGACTAAATTTCAAAAGGATAACACCGATCGTGTTTTACAGGAAACGTTTAAAGCCATTACCGACCCGCTCTATGAATTGGTTGAAAACAAAAAACGTATAAAATTAGATGAAAGCTTTGATCGAAGCTCAGTATCGGATCAGAATTTTTCATCAACAGATTCATCGGTAATTGAAAAATCAATTATTGATGAAAATGAAGATCGCGAGTCGGTCAACTCATTTGATCACCCTGAAAATACGAATAGCGCTGGGGAATTCATACAACTCAACGCTGCCGAGCAAGATAAAATATATGGCTTGAAGAAAAGAACGAAAAATGGATATCAACTTGGAAATGCGATTGAGAAATTTGAAAAAGATAATATAATTGTTAATAACAAAACTTATCCCAGAACTCAAGGTCTGTTCGAACTCGTTGTTTATAAAAACCCGAAAAATTATGACATTTCTGATACTACTTACTATAAACAAATTCTCGAGCAAACTAGTGCGCATAAAAAAGGAAACGAACCAGGTGGTGAGTTAAAAAAACATGCATGAGGGTGGGTATATATACTGAACACGCAAGAATTTTTTCATCATTATCGCAATGCCCACCGACGTATTCGGAAGAAAACGTGAAAAAATAGCAAGCAGACAAGGTCCTCCTGGCAACGGATTTAAGCTTACTCGAGACGGAAATTACGACGTTGTAAATAAAAGAATTTGTAACTTGGCCGAGCCTGCTAACGCGGGTGACGCAGTTCATTTAAGCAAGCTTCAACGATCCATAAAAGAAGATCATCTTCAGTTAAAAAAAGAAATATCCGATTGGTTGGTTGCATTCAAAACGGAAATCAAGCAAATTTTAGAAAATGGAAAAAGTCGTGAATGAAATCCATCGCCCTGCACGCAGAAACTTTCCTCGTAGAAAAGTTAAAATGGTACGTCCTTTGGACACGCTTCAAGCCGATTTGATAGAGATGCAACCATATTCTAGAGAAAATAAAGGTGTGCGTTATTTACTTACAGTGATCGATTCATTTTCAAAAATGGCGTGGGCGCGCGCGGTTTAAACCAAAAGTGGTTTGGATGTGTCAAACGCCATGGAATCGGTGTTGAAAGAAATTAATTCTCCGGTGCGTAATCTTCACGTAGACATGGGAAAAGAATTTTACAATAAACATTTTCAAGATCTTATGAATAAGTATAAAATAAATATGTACTCCACCTACACGGGTCTGAAAGCATCGATCTGCGAAAGGTTCAATCGCACGCTTAAAAGTGAGATGTGGCGTCGTTTCAGTCTCAATGGTAATTACAAATATTTGGATATTCTACAGGATTTAATAGATTCTTATAATAATCGCAAGCATCGTACTATAGGTATGAAACCAAAAGAAGTTAACGCTAAAAATATACCTTTAATTTATTTACCTTTAATTTTGAAAAGATTGAATAAAATAAAAGTTAAAAAAAGACCAAAGTTTAAAATCAACGATAAAGTAAGAATCAGCAAAGTCAAAAAAATTTTTGAAAAAGGATTCGTTCCCAACTGGAGCAATGAAATATATACCGTAACTGATGTAAATAAAACGTATCCTCCTACCTACAAGTTAAAAGACGTCAGTGACCAACCTATCGTTGGCTGTTTTTACGAGGAAGAAATGATGAAAACCGATTGTCCTGATATTTATTTGATTGAAAAAGTTCTCAAAAGAAAAAATGATATGGTTTATGTAAACTGGCATGTCATTAATGAGAAAACTTGGATACATAAAAATGATTTGTTAAAATAAAAAGAATTGTAGCTTTTGGATCAATAAAAATTTTTATTTTTAAATATACATACGTTTTACATTTTCTTATCTGTAAATTTAATTTTACCATCACCTAGATAGATTAAAAAAAGATTAGAACTTTCTGCAACAGTTTTCATATCTTGCAGAACCTTCGGTTCTTGCTCGAAAAGGGTTTGAAATCTGGACGGAAGAAAAACTTGAAACTCTTTATCCAGCGATACGACCACTTTAGGTCCAAATCTTGTTTTTACTTCTCTAAAAGCGGTCACTTTGTACTGCGTTGAAACGTTCAAGTCCGTTAACTTTTTCTTGGGTAAAAAAGTCATTCCACCAATGAGATTTGCACGAGAGAAATCCATTTTTCTGGAACAAAAAATTCAAACTTTATTAAAAATCACTGCGCACTATTCGATATATGATTATTAAATATATAATTATCAATCTATTCGATAGATGATCATGAAATAGCTTACCTTTTAAGTTGATACTACGGGTATCTTATATACAACGTCTCTTCGAAGAAGGTTCGTATCTGTCGAGGTCTATGATGAGAATGGGTTCCGAGTCTGGGGTCTCCTGCTTAAATACGTTATTTTGAGCTTCCCCCACCCTTTCGAAAATTATTCGTACATCGTCTTCTTCTTCCACTTGATCAATCTGAACGTCATCCTGTTGAGAGATCATTTCTATCTCCGGATACATGTCAACATCGTTGTCTTCTTTTTGCAAAGTGCAACCATTTTCTTCCTCCAAAGCATTCTCCGGAATCATGTAATGTCCCCATGCAAGCGTGTGAGTTTTTTCACTCAAAATATACCGCTTGTCGTCCATTGGACAAATAGCCGTCTTTTCTTCTCTCTCGGATCGAACGATATGACGTCTCGACCTTATATTATTTTGAACGACTCTTTTTTGCGTTTCGTTGAAAAGACAGTACTCGTTATCCTCGAAAAGTATTTGCTTTTTCACGACGCCATGTTTTACACCTTTCGCCTTTTTTAAAGGCTCTTGACCTTGTATTTTCAAACTGTATAATTTCGCGCGAAGCCCAACGTAAGTTTTAATCAGTGCACCTGTTTATGGTGGGTGATTATGAAGGCTTGTGATGAGAATAAACTCGAGAGACTGTGTATTTAAAAACTTTACTCTTTATTAATACGTTTAAGCGTAGCTTTACAGATCGAGAGGGTTTTCAGTCGTGCTCTTCTTCGCCCGATCAAAATCTTCTCTCTCTTGTCTTTCGCTCCAAGCCCTCTCGCGTCAGAAAAAAGAATCACAAAACGAGCATCTGACGCTAGAGAGTTAGCCAGGATTTCGGCAAAACCCAGGCCCCTCATTTACCGAACATGCCGCCCGCCTTGTTCCAGGAACGAAAGAAAGCAGCTAGTTGACGACGTCGGGGGAAGACTTGCCCGAAGCTGTTGACTGATCAGCCCGGAGAGGGAGCCGAGCGAGCTTCGATATTGGACGGAGGTACTGTCCAGTGGCAGTCTTGACAGTAGCGGCTCTGACATAACCATCCTTACCAGGATGAACAGTGATCACTCTGCCCAAAGGCCAACGACCATCTGGCCGGAGGAGAGTGGGATCTACCACCACGACGAAATCGTTGACTTCAAGGTTCGTTCGGGGGCTTCTCCACTTTGGTCGCTGGTTGAGAGTGTTCAAATATTCCCGGCTCCAGCGATCCCAAAATCTGTCCCTCATTGCCTTGACCAGTGACCAGTGGGTAGCCGTATCCAAGCTGACTTCTGGGTTGGATGGTTGAGCGAAGGAAGTAGCAGTGGTGCCTATGAGAAAATGACTCGGCGTTAAAGCGTCCAGGTCGTCTAAGCCACCACAGGGGGGAACCAAAGGTCGGCTATTCAAGATAGCCTCGACGGACACTAGAAGGGTAGAAAATTCCTCGTAGGTCAGTCTCCGAGGTCCAACAACTCTCTTGAGATGTGACTTCATGGATTTGACTCCGGCCTCCCAAAGCCCTCCAAAATGCGGAGCTCCAGGAGGGATGAACTTCCAGGTTATGCCTTCCAAAGCTAGTTGCTCTTCGACGAGATTCCAGTCCAGGCCTGCCTCATGAAGAAGTCGTCGTAGTTCCGAGTCAGCACCTCTCAAGTTCGTCCCGTTGTCGCTCTGAATCTCCAACGGCCGGCCTCTGCGGCCGATAAAGCGAGTAAGTGCGCCAAGGAAGCTCGCAGTCGTCAAGTCTCCAGCCAGCTCCAGGTGAACCGCTTTCGTGGTCATACAAACAAACAAAGCGACGTATCCTTTGAAAGTAGCTAGGCCTCGGCCGACTGCCCTACAGAGAGCAAACGGCCCCGCGTAGTCTACCCCACACTCCCTGAACGGTCGAGACGGGGTTACCCGAACTGCGGGCAACGGCGCCATCACTTGAGATGCAGTACGAGCTGAGATGCACTCGCACACAATGCATTGACGCAAGAACTTCTTAACTCTGACCTTACAGCCAGTAATCCAAGCTCTTTGAAGGACTCTGGCGTATGTCGCTCTGAAACCGCCGTGCAGGCTACGCTCGTGAGCCCATCGGATAACCAGCAGAGCCAAATGAGACTTTCCGTCAAGGAGCACCGGATGCTTTTCGTCGTAAGGAAGCGTAGAGTAGTTTAGACGACCACCGACGCGTAATATGCCCTTCTCGTCGACGAATGGATCCAGCGAACGAAGCTGAGATTGGCGTGGAAGGACTCGGTGGTGGCTGAGCTGTTCAAGCTCAGAAGCGAAATCCTGTCTCTGAGATATTCCTACACAAATCAAAAAAGCGTGGCTGGCTTCCTGAGCTGAGATGGGAGCCAAGACCGGCTGGATGTCAGACTGATTGCTCTTCCTGAGGAATAACCTGCGAGCCCGAACTGTTCCACGAAGAAGTGCATTGAGCGTTGAAAACCGTGAGATGTGGTCAGTTGATGATGGACCTGTCAGCTGCGTGAGAAGGCAATAAACTTCAGGGGTCTCAGGGTTGTCAGTCGGACTAATCTGCTCTCCATCATTGCAGTCTTGGAGCGGCCACTCCCGATCGTTCTTGGAGAGCCAGGCTGGGCCGTTCCACCAAAGCTGATGGGAGATGAGGTCGGGAGCATTGGCGCCTCGTGATGCAATGTCTGCAGGGTTGTCCCCAGAAGGAACATAGCGCAGCGTCGCTCCGGCAGCAATTTCTTGAATATGAGCGACATAGTTATCGACCAGATGATTCCCAACAGGTTCGTCGCTCTGTAGCCAGTGAAGAACTATCCTTGAATCACTCCACAGATAACAGGATGTCATGGGAACCTCAAGGGTATCGGCGGTGGCTCTTAATCGCTGAACGGCGATAAGCGCGGCTCGCAGCTCCAGTCTGGGAATGGTCATCCTGCCAGAAGGCTTACTCGGAGGCATGAGACTCTTGATAGGGCTGAGCTTAGTTTTTGCCTCCACGAGTCTTATAACTGTGCCATTCTCACTAGTTTCGATTCTGGAATAAATAACACCCGCTATCGCTCTTCTACTGGCATCGGAAAATGCATGTAATTGAATTTTGTCCAGCGGCGTGTGACCAAGCCAGCGCGGAATAGAGAGGTCGCCGACCTTCTGGATCCCCCTTCTGAATACCTGCCATCTGTCGATCCACGGCTGCGGGAGTATCTCGTCCCAGTTGAATTTAGCTCTCCACAAGTCCTGAATGATTAACTTGGCCACCAGTATCACCGGAGCGAGCCAACCTAAAGGGTCGAAAATACTGGCCAATTCAGAGAGTAGCCCCCTCTTAGTGAAAAGAGTCTGTGTACTTGCAGGAGGCAAACGAAACCGCACTTGATCTTCCGTAGGGTCCCAAGATACTCCAAGCTCGACTGCAGGCCCTTCCGTTGAGAAATCAACCCAGTCTGGACGAAGTTTGTCTTCCGAGCTAATTCCCTCAAGAAGAGCGGGATCATTAGCTATCCATTTTCCCAAGTGGAAGCCTCCCGCCTTCAGTAGTTGAATAAGCTGATCTCGCAATCGTTTTGTAGATTCGAGATCGAAGCTTCCGCCCAAGCAGTCGTCCATGTAGATACACTTGTAGATCAACAACACAGCCAGAAGGTAAGCTGCCCCTTCATCCTTGCAGAGCTTCCTCAAAGTGCGTAGAGCCAGGTAAGGAGCGCAGGATTCACCATAAGTGACAGTCAAAAGCACGTAATGTCTGGCCGGCTCACTAGGCGATGCGCTCCAAAGTATTCGTTGCAGGTGGACGTCACTGGGTTTAACCTCGATTTGACGAAACATCATCTTGATATCCGCACAAAATACAAACCGATGTAGTCTCCATCGCGTTATCACGGAGGATATGTGGCTCTGCAGTTTTGGTCCGGCAAGTAGCGCATCGTTAAGGCTGTATCCCGACCCTGTCGGGCGAGATGCGTTGAAGACTACACGCAACTTCCGACCAGAGTCGCTTCGTTGCCAAATCCCATGATGGGGAATGTAGTGGACTGGCATGCTGGCATCAGCTAACTCTTCTTCGGTGAGGAGTCTCATGTGGCCTAGTTGCTCGTAATTTTCCATGAATAGGCAGTAGTGGTCTCTCAACTCCCGATCCTTCTCCATTCTGCGATGAGCCGAAGCAAGAGCTGCCCTGGCTTGAGGCAGACCGTCTTCCAGAAGGGCGACAATCTCCGGTTTGAGAGGCAAGGGAACCACATACCTCCCGTCCAATTTTCTGGAACAGCCAGCTTCGTAAATACGCTCACACTCAAGGTCTGCTGGAGAGACCCGATGAGCTTGAGGTACCTCCTCTAAACTCCAGAAGCGCTGGACGAGGCCCAGTAGTGCCTCGTGACTTGTCTCTGCTTCGGATTGCAAAAAGGAAGTGCAGGAGTTCCTTGTTGATTGCTTGGACGTCGATCCAGTCACTCTGCCGGTGATAACCCAGCCGAAAACAGATTGCTGGGCTATTAAAGATCCCCAATGATAAATGCCAGGTTGAATAACTTGCTCGTAAACATCGGCTCCCAAAACTACGTCGATTCGGTTTGGCGTGTCGAAAGCAGGATCAGCTAACCGAAATTTCCGCTTAATCTGAGTGAAGTCGGCGTCTGGTATTCCTGATGGAGTCACAATATCGATTGACCTCAATACAAAAACCTCCAATTTTCGAGGCTGATTCATCAGGGAGTCCGAAAGCCAGACTTGAGCTTGGTAGCTGGCAGAGTCCATGGCTGAGCCTGCAACGCCCGCGATACCTACGTTGACGCGTTTTAATTGGCAACCTAGCCTGCGAGCGAGGCTTAAGGTAATTAAAGTGGCCTCAGAGCAAGGATCTAGCAGCGCCCGTATTGTCTCTTTGACTGATGAGCCACCGCTCAAGGTCGCGATTGCAGTCGGTAAGATTGATAGCCCGGATGGTCCTTGTCCAATCGTAGAGCTACGGGTCGCTCTGGTAGCAGCTGTTTGGATCCGAGGTCGCTTGGGGTCTTGCTCCTTTCCCTCCGTTGTTACGGGTCGCTTGCCTCCTCCTTCATGAATCAGGGTGTGATGAGTCCCAGAACAGTCTCGACAGGTGGATTGTGATGGGCAGTTCCGCGCTGCATGATTGCTACTTAAACAGTTAAAACAAAGGCCTCGCTCTGAGACCAGTCGTCGTCGCTTGATTCTGTCAAGAAGGTTTTGCAGGTCACTTGCCGATTCTTCCGTCAGAGGTTGCAAGCTCAGTAGAGCCTCCAAGTGATCCTGCACCTGGAGCTTCGGTTGATCGTATCGACTTTTGAGCGCCTCCCATGCGGTGGAGTAATCCCGATCGGTCGGCTTGAACTCGTGAAGTGCATCGGCTGCTGCTCCCTCAGTGTTCGTCTTGAGGTAGAGTAGTTTTGTAGCATCTCCGAGTGCTGCATTGTTGTGGATGAGGTCAGTAAAAAGGTCTCGAAATGATTCCCAGTCTTGCTGCAGGCCACTGAATCTCGGTAGAGTGATTCTCGGGAGGCGAGCGAGAGCGACGTTGGTAGTCGATCCGTCTTCGGGTATGATCGAAGGGGTGCTTTCTGATTCCTTGAGACGTTCGATTTGCTGAAACCTGGAGCGATGATCTAGGAGGAGACCTCGTCCCAGCGTGTAATAATCCTCGGCATCGGAGTAGCCATCCCCGTGAAGGAATTCTCTCGCTAACTCTTCGTCTGCCGTCAGTAATTGTGCTTGTCTGCTGCGGAACGAGACCCAGTAGCCCTCGAGAAGTCCGAGTCGACTCTCGACCAGTCCAGCAGTCCATTCCTCTTCCGGTGTGTCCTTAATTTTAGCCAGAGTCTTCTGCATGGTCCGGAGCAAAGCCTCCTGTGCCCTCAGCAACTCTGCCATCCTGTAAATAAGTCCCAGTTTAGATACAGGCGAGATCACGGCGAGTATGCCATGAAACTGCCGCCAACTACCAAGTTATCTGTAGGCCTGACGTGCAGTCGAAAGGCCTGCTCGCTAATCATCAAACTTTTCAAGAAGAAAAAAGTCGATCAGTACCGGCGCAGAGCTAAATGCTATTCCATGCAAGTCAGCGCCGACGCAGGGCTCGATGCCGCTGCAGCCGAGCTAGATGTGATTTAATGCAAGCCAGCGCCGGTGCAGGGCCCGATGCCGCTGCTGCCGAGCTAGATGTTATTCAATGCGAGCCAGCGCCGGTGCAGGGCCCGATGCCGATGCAGCCGAGCTGAGCATTGCAGATCCAACGCGAGATAGCGCCGGTGCAGGACCCGATGTCGCTGCAGCCGAGCTAGATGTGATTCAATGCGAGCCAGCGCCGGTGCAGGGCCCGATGCCGATGCAGCCGAGCTGAGCATTGCAGATCCAACGCGAGATAGCGCCGGCGCAGGACCCGATGCCGCAGCAGCCGAGCTAGATGTGATTCAATGCGAGCCAGCGCCGGTGCAGGGCCCGATGCCGCTGCAGCCGAGCTGAGCATTGCCGACCATTCAGATTGCCCGCCCGCCATAGCGGCGTTGCCATGCCTCGCTACCAGTAGTGGTATGGCCGCGGCGCGCCTGCGCATGTGAATTTCGGCCTCTCGAGTCGGTCGACATATTAGTCGCCATATATTTCAAATGCATTCATGAATAAAGGGCTGACATGAAGCTCACCTCAGCACGCCCGGGTCCACCATGCAAGCCCGAAGTACACCCCCATGCCTCCAGTCCATAGTGGCCAGGTCACACTATCGTTCGCCCCACCCGCGCGCCTCTAACAAAGCCCCCGTTCTGTCAAACCAGCCGACCGCCATGATGCCCTCTGCGGTGAAGAGTCCATCCAGTGAGCTCTCCCGTGTAATGTGCGCTCGGACTGGCCCGCACCCCGGCGCCCCTGTATCCCCTTTTTTTTTTTTTCTTTCTCTCACCTCCAGGGTTCCGTTGCTCAGATCCTCGTGTTATAGCAAACTCCCAGTTGACGCTTGCAGCTGCAGTACTTGACCCTGTTTCTTGTGGCTGGAATCCGGCTCGTATGGACCAAAATGTTTATGGTGGGTGATTATGAAGGCTTGTGATGAGAATAAACTCGAGAGACTGTGTATTTAAAAACTTTACTCTTTATTAATACGTTTAAGCGTAGCTTTACAGATCGAGAGGGTTTTCAGTCGTGCTCTTCTTCGCCCGATCAAAATCTTCTCTCTCTTGTCTTTCGCTCCAAGCCCTCTCGCGTCAGAAAAAAGAATCACAAAACGAGCATCTGACGCTAGAGAGTTAGCCAGGATTTCGGCAAAACCCAGGCCCCTCATTTACCGAACAGCACCTAAGCATAAAAAAGTATATGAAGAGAAAAAGAATTTGATTTATAATTTTTTTCATACCTTTTAGTTCATCTTTGAATAATCCAAGCTCTTTTTTATTGACTCTTGGTAAACCAAACACGTTATCCTCCGGGTAGTCGTACGTATCAAATTTATCTAGATTTTGTTTCATAAATTCATAAAAGTTCACTCCCCGTATGTGATATATAAATGAATCGGTGTCTGAATACATCATTGTCACTAGTGAGCCTAATTTCTTTTTAATAATGAATAATGAAATTCGTACATTATAGTTTTAGAAATTTCAAGGATCGACAGACCGGCGTATATAGGTTTTTTTATCGTTACTTCGGTTGGAGCGAGTTGAATTGCTACTAGATTTTCGTCTATTATGGAAACGCTGTGGAAGTTTGGTCTAGAAATAAGGGCCATTGCACTGTATCTCCCGGTCCACTTGTGACAGAGTTTAACGCACTGTCTGTTTCTCGGATTTTCTAACGATTTACCTAGAACATTTTTTTCGTTCAAACAAAGTTTTTATTTCAATTAAAACAATTCTTACCGAAACAGCTGTTGACGAGCAGCTTGTGAAAATTTTTTTCAAACTCGTTTCTTGCGTTTTTTCTTTTTTCATTATTATACAGAACGTAATCTCTCATCCAGGGCTTTTGTTTGAATTTCAAAGCTCGATGTACTTCTTTTAAAACCAAACCATTTCGCAAGGCTTGCTTTAATACGGTGTAATGAAGGACGTAGCGGTCTTTGTCGTAAAAAGTAGTCATAAGTTTTTTCTGTTTTGATCCCCCAGGTGGCACACGTAATTCGGGTAAAAACGGTAAATCATTGTGCTCGTCGTGAAGCTTTTCCGGGTACGTCATTGAAACTTCTAAAAACATACCCTCGGGAGTATCATCGGGTAAATTGTAAAGCTGTGGATCACTTACGTCCTCCACCCACTCGAATCCGCCGTAGGGGAGCATGGACGTCATAACACATCCTGTTTGAGAAAATATAATTATATATTTGTCATAAAAAATGGTAATAAACGATATTAAATGAATACATAACATAAAGGTTGTTGCAGTCCAAGTACAGCAAAAAGCTCTCTTCTTTTTCAGGATCGTAGTCGTCTAAATACCTGTTATTCGCCTCTGCGTGTCGGTGAGAAGCTTGCGATAAACCTCCTCTTATTCCTTTTTCAACAAACATAAGCATGTCAATATCGGTCAAAAGCTCGAGCTCGAGGTCCGGATCATTTTCGTTTTTCTTATATTTCAACAATGCTTGCAAAGTCATCGAAGGAGTAGAAACAAAATATGCCGGGTCGAGCTGATAGCTTTCCATACTCATCGATCTGAAGCATTGAAAGATTTGAGTCAAAAGCATCACGTCCACTTTCAAGTACAAGTCCGAATACTCTCCTAGAGTTTTACATTCAAAAGTTTCCCACACTTTTTTCGCATGAGAGTAATCTTCCTCGCTGATGTGCGTTTCGTTGAGCTTGTTGTAAAAACTTTCTTTGTCGGGCAATCTCGTGGTTTCCAAAGAGGCGAAATTTTCCGTAAAGTCGTAACTGTACACTCCTTTTTTTAACAACAACTCGATTTGATCGGCGCTGTATCCATCTTTGAAAAATTCTTTTTTTATGATGTCGTGTTTAGACAACGTTTTTGCAAGACAATCGAGGCTTGCAGGTAGAAATCTGAAACTGTCTATGAAACAGAAACTGATGTTACTACCCTTGATATGTTTCTTAAAGCTAAGAAAATTCTCCTTCGACTTGGAAAGAAGTTCAATTTTTCCGTCCAAAACCGTTGAAGTCACAAGCTCTTTGATTAAAAAATGTAAGTCGTAGGACAATCGATGAAAAGTGACCGGTAGGCTCCTTTTCTCTCTAAACAACAAATTACAAAAGTTGTGAAAAGCACAGCCTCTGTATTGTCCAGTTAGATGCGAATGCTCCTTTACTCTAACCTCTCCAACCTTTAAATTATGAATTAATAAAAAAATATTCAATAAAAAAAAAAAATTTCCATAAAAAATTTACCTTAAACTTTTTTTTACAAATGCTGCACGTATCGGCAAGAAAATGAGCTCGCTGCTGCTCAGGTGTCAGCTCTAACGGTATTATGTTTTTATAAATTTCTTCTACCTGATTTTTTATATCAACTAATTTTAAAATAAACCACTGAGCTGGAGTCATGCACGTCTCATCCTTCTGTCTATAGGATTCATATCTGGAGAGCGAATCATCGTAGCTGCAGTGTAAATAAAAAGCAATGCTGTGAGCTTGGTGCTGCTGAAAAGCTTTTCCTTCGTTAACGGGTAGTAGTAGAGACTCAATATCGGCGTACAATATGAAGGGACACTCCAGTTGAGCGTTAAACATTGAAAATTTTAATTTATTGTTACTTTTGTCGGGTAAATTAACTTTACATTTATTTACAAGTTCGCATTGAACCTCGTGAGAATCGAGTTTCTCTTGAGCTTTAAACCAATTCATACATCTCGGACACACGTAAACTTTTTTCTTACCCTTTGAAACTTGTACCGAAAGCAGTCTTGATATGTCTTTAATAAGAACGTAGTGCCAGTCAGTATCAGTCTCCTCCTCCTCTTCTCCCCCTTCTTCCATTTCTTCATCATCGACGTACGATCTTTGTATCAATAAAAGATTAACGTGTTTTTCTTGTTTTTTTGAAGTAAGGTGACAGGGGTTTATTTTAAAAGTTTCTTTACTCTTTTTCAACATGTATACGTTGACGGATATCTCGTTTTGAACTTCGAAGCGGGGCACGTCACGAAGTTTTACCAGAAATTCAATTCCTTCAAAATTAAGCTCATTTTCATATTGTTTATACTTACTTGCTCGATATGCGTTACCTTTTCTTTCAATTGGATGTAAAGCAGCTAGAACTGACCAAAGAAAGCATTTCTGGTCGCTATTTTGTATATTGATGCAGGCTCTCCTTTTTTTTATTTTTTCAGGAAGATCGATGTAAGAGCTTGCGCGAAGTTGATTTAATTCTGCGATATTTATCGTTAATCGTAGAATAGAAGACAGCGAAAAGCCACTTCCCATCGATTCAAAGTCATCCATTTCATTTCTAATAGACGATACGATGTTATTTTCAAACCATTCATTCAGATTCGTACTTTGATAAATCGACGCGTATGCAGTACTAAAAAACTTAGTTTGAGGTTCCGATTCCCCGTCTGATTTTAATAAAACAAAGTCTGCAGCTAATTCAGCGTTGCATTTAATCGAAGGAAATTCGTTTAAGACTAATTTTATTTTCGATTCGAAAACTTTTTTTGCCTCTTCGAAAAAAGATTCAAGAGTTATGTGAGATAGGTTAGAAATTACCGCAGACCTTATTCTGTTTTCAAAAGCAGAGTTCAAAAAATCCCAGCTTACACCAGCTGTTGATTCTGCAGCTTGAAAATCGCCGATATTTCCCGCAGCTTGCAAATCGCCGATATTTTCTGCAGCTCGCAAATCGCCGATATTTTCTGCAGCTTGCAGATCGCCTCCAATTTTTAAATCACGGTCTTGAATTTCTCACATCCAGCCTGCACCGTCGATTCCATCTTGCTGCTCGTCGACGACCTCCTCGTCGAGAACGTGCTGCACTTCTTCCTCCTGCACGTCTGCGAAGTGCTGCTGTTCGACCACTCTTTTACTTACCTGATCTGCCTCGTCTTCTTCCTGACGATGAACGTCAACGATGTGTACCTGATGGTGTGCATCATGCGCGTCTGCAAGCTACTGCTGCTCGAGAACTTTTTTTCTCATCAAAAAAAGCAGCTTTTGTTTAATATATAAATATTGACAGAGACAAGTATTAATTTTTTGCTTTATAGGTCTTGAAAATTTATTATTTTCAAGCTCGTTCTCCAATTGAGTTATGGCTGAAATAACGATATTCATCCATCTTTGTAAGTCGTCAACATCCACTGTGTCGGCAAACTCTCGAAGACTGCTCATGCAAAGCTTCACTGTAGATTCATGATAGTTGATGTCCATGTTAAAAAAAAATTATAAAAAGAATGATGATCGAAGGATGAGAAAAATTTCAAAAGAATGATGTTCGAAGGATGATGCTGCTAGCTCGGCTAGGAGAAGAATGATTCTTCAGCTTGAGTCCTGTCTGTTTTATACACTTCCTACCCCTTCTTGGGTGGGAGGGGGGGGGGGGTGCATCGCTAGTAAAAAAAAAGTATATAATGAGGTCCAAAATTTGACGAAGAGCACATTCATCTTCAACTCATCTGACCGACAAGATTTCAAACACATGCCATGCAGGACGCCGTGGATTTTCAGGCCTTCGTCAGAAGCTCAAACATCCTGGTGCCAAAGGAGCTTGCAATTGTCCCCATCGGAGCTGAAGATGAAAATCCGGTGACGGTGCTCTTCAAGCCAGCGGTTCCTTACAATAAACTTTTACCGTCGGAGAAGAAAGTGAACGACTTTGCGCAGAATTATCTGCACAAGATTAATTACAACAGCGGATCAACGCCTGCATCCGAGCTGCTGAAAATTTTGCAAACAAATTTGGAAAAATCTTCCTGCATCTTCGTCAAGGGGTATCAAAAGAAAAGACTGCTCGATGAATTATTGCCAGACAAGTAAGTTAATTTGAATGATTTTTATAAATTTTCACTTTCGCATGTAATTTTTTATTCAAAAACTTCTCTTTTTTTTCTTCAGATTAATTCGAGACCTCGAGGAGCAAGAATTCAACGCACCGGCACTTAAAATTATGGTGGAGCAAGTCAACGTTCCATGCAGCAACCATACATCAAGCAAGAACATTTGTGCTTTGAGAAACGCTACAGCCATTAAAAAGTACGTGCTGTTATCCCGTCGTCAACGAGCGGATGGTTTCATCGAAGACCGAGATGAAGTTGACTGGGATGAAAAAAATTAAATAAGAAATAAAGAAATTCTTTACTCTATGTACACGTAGAATGTATTTTTTCAATAAAATTTTCTTAACTTGAAATTATAGTTAACTTTTTTTTTTCCTTTGAGTCATATATTTTTACTTTATAAAATTAAAAATTCTTAAAGTTTTTAAAATGATAAAATTAAAAGTTTAATAGTAAATTTCATACTCGTTAATTTTCAAATTATTTGTTATTGAAAATCTAATTATTTATTTAATCTTTGTTTTAAATTATAAATCGTTATAATATTCTCTTATTATTGTTTAAAATAGTTTTGAAAAGTAATTTAAAATCATAAAAAATATTTAAAAATTATCCGAGGTCGATAAAGTAGATTATCTACTATTTGCAGAATGATAAAAAAATTTAATGTAATATTCATTTATTTATTTATTTATAAAATATACGGGCCAAAAGGTCCTTACAAGAGATAAATAGTAATGAAATGGATATTATAACAACAATAGATAGTGCCTTAAAAAATATATAACAGAGATATCACTTTAAGTTAACTAAAAAATGACAATGTTTGGCATTATAATAAAACTAATAATAGTGTAAAGACAATTTCATCCTTAAAATAGTCAAAAAACGAATCATACTTCAGAAATAATAAGAACAAACTCAATCTACCCTTTATTGCAAAGTTTGAACTCACCAAAGGGCGAGGATTTAATGTTGGGGGGAATAGAGTTCCAAATTCTGACAAGTCTTTGGGAGGGAGAGTAAAATTGAAAGTCGTCTGCGGAGTGAGTTTCAATGAATTGTCGGGTATTTCTGAGGTTGTAAGGGTTAGTTTTGATGACAAAAAAATCATTGATTGCAGGAATATTGATAAGTTTGTAGACAATTTTATAAGAGAGGCATTTGTCATAGTAGTGCAAAAGAGAATTTATTGAGGGGAGATTGAAAGAAAACATGATGGCTTTAAAGAAGTGATCAAATCTGTGCATGGGGGTAGAGGTTTTAGAAGATAGGTAACGAAGAAAGTAATGTTGGATGGATTCAAGTCGAGATAAGGAAGAGAGTTTATAGGGCCTCCAGAGTTGATAGCAATAGAAAATATTAGGTAAGACTAAGGTTTTGTAAAGTGTGATAAGAGAGGAACAATCTCTAAAATTAGTTGTAGAACGTTTGATGAAACCAAGTAGTTTCATACATTTAGATGTGATCAACTGTAAGTGAGGTTCAAAGGACAAAGATGAGTCAAGTATTACACCAAGGTCTTTGATTTGATCAACTTTAAGTAAGTTAGAGTCGTCAATATAGTAGTCATGGGTGAAAATGTTTGAGGACTTGGATGATTTAGTGAAGGACATGGAGTGACATTTGATGATATTTAGTTTTAGACCATTAAGTTTGGACCATCTAACAATGGCATCTATATCAAGTTGTAGATTCGATGAGTCAGTGGGGGAGTTGATGATACAGTATAGTTTCAAATCATCAGCATAAAGTAAAAATAATGAAAATCTAATGACCTGACCAATATCATTAATATAAATACAGAAAAGAAGAGGCCCAAGGTGTGACCCTTGTGGTACTCTGGAGGGAGTAGGTGTGAAATTAGAAGTAAAAGTGTCAATACGAACAGCTTGGTGTCTGTCGAGTAAGTAGGATTTGAAGAATGCAAGTGCAGAACCATGAATACCAATGTTATTGAGTTTAGTGAGAAGAATCTGGTGATCAAATTTGTCAAAAGCCTTGGAAAAATCCATATAGATAGCATCAACTTGTTTATTGGATTTAAAAGAGTCATAGATAGTGTTAGAGAAGCAGAGTAAGTTAGTAAGAGTAGATTTGTGTTTTATGAAGCCATGTTAGTTGGATAAAATCAAGTGGCAAACAGAGTTATAGAGTTGGTGTTGCGGAACGAATGTTGAATGAATGTGAAATGAATGATTTAAACGTTTATAATGTCGGTTAGTCTCAATTTGTTATTATTTCATTATTGAATAAAATTAAACTTGTAAGCTTATTTCTACCCGTGTGATTTGTTGATACTGTTTTATTACTATTGAGTATTGTTTCTAAGACTCTGCAAAGCGTACAGGCTTTCGGGTTTGAGCTACATTGAGGCAATTAATTTTCAATACTTGGAAATTTAGTTTATTCCGTCGAGCGGCGTAAGTAATGTATAGGTTACTTATTGACCTGCGCGGAAAAACCTACGCGGTGATGAATCAAAAGGAGACATCACTAACGTTTATTTTCGGAAGCAATGCTCAATTAATTCAAAGTTGCGTTAATTCAATTGAGTGTTCGAAAGTGGAGAACGCGCTCTCTACTTTTTACCACTTGTTGAAGGCCCGTAGCAACGAATTTTTGTTTTGTAAATAGATTTTGTTTTGGCAGCCGAACCTATAAAAACTTTAAAAAAAAAAATAATTTTTTGACAGTTTCTACGTTTTTTTTCATTGTAAAAGAGACACGGGTACTTAAGCTATTTTAACCTTTGTAATTTTTAACGTAAAATAAAACATTTTTTCAATAATCTATTTCTTTTTTAATAATAATAAATTTCATTAAATATTTCTTTCTTTTTCCTCTTTCACGGTTTACCTGTGACAAAAACATTGGCGACCGTGACGGGACACCGAAGAAATCTTGTCATAGGAATACCGAAAGATGCGAAAAAGACGTATGACGGAAGATCCTTCTCCTGGTCGAGATCGTTCAAAACGTCCTGCCCCTGCAAATGATGTCGTTAGAGGAAGCGGAACCAATTCAGGTGCAGGTTGTCATCTACGCGAATGTCGATTGGCCAGGAGTTCACGCGCTCGAGCAACCGTTGGTCGAGATGAGGTCGAAACTCGTGCTCGGACGCGACGTCATCGGGAAAATTCTCCTTCTGCAAAGAACTCGCGAACCCAAGCACGAAGGTCACGTTTAGACGACTTCAGGGATCATCGAGATCATGCAGCGACACAGAGGGAACAACGATCAATTTCGCAAAGGTATCGATTTGAAGATCGCAGTCAACCGCCGCCGGACGATGGTTTCCCGGCAGCCACCCCGGGTCAACGACGACGCGATCCGCCGCCGGACGAGGGTTTCCCGGCGGCCCCTCCGGTTCGACGACGACGCGATCCGCCGCCGGACGAGGGTTTCCCGGCGGCCCCTCCGGTTCGACGACGACGCGATCCGCCGCCGGACGATGGTTTCCCGGCGGCCTCTCCGGTTCGACGACGACGCGATCCGCCGCCGGACGATGGTTTCCCGGCGGCCTCTCCAACTCAATGGCGAAATCTGCCAGCAGAATTGGTTCCTCCTCCTCTAGTAAGAAGTTTCTTTCCTGCGATCGAGCGACCTCCACTTGTCGTCAATCCACTAGCACTACGTCCGGCGGGTGAATTGGTTTCTCGTCGGAGAGGTTATGAATCAACGAACGGCGCTACTCCGAGATCTTCGGGTTTTCCTGTTGAATCGAGTCATCGAGAACCCACTTGTCGAGAGTACGGTTCATTTCAATTCAGATCACCGAGTCCAAGCTTGGACGAAGATTATATAAGCGAGTATGATTTATCACCTTCACATTATCCGTGTGAACCACGATTTAGAAGTACGGGAAATTTTGATGATAAACGTTTTGACTCAATGGACCGTCTGGCAAACGCGATTGAGAATAGTTTGTACGCAAATAATAACTTGACTTTTTCCAATAACGCGAGTCTTTTAAATCGGATGAATTCAAATAAATTGCCGACTTTTTCGGGAGAACCTCTCGATTGGTTAAGGTTCAGAAAAGCTTACGATGTGTCAACTGAAATAGGCCAGTATACAGATCACGAGAATGTTTTGCGCTTGAATGATGCGTTGAAAGATCGCGCGCGAGAGGCTGTCAGTGCACTTTTTGCTTCGGATAGTGGTTCACACGAAATTATGCGTACGCTTGAACTTCGTTTCGGTGACCCTACTGTAATTATGGATAAAATTGTGAGAAATGTTAAGCGAATGCCAAGCATAGATTCCGGCAGGATAGATTTGACGGAATTCTCTTCTACTTTGCGAACTGCCGTTGTGGCTATTGAAGCCATAGGCGATTATGATCAATTATGCAGTCCAGAATTTGCTAATGAAATTTTAAGTAAAATGCCGGCATCTATGCTGCAAAACTACGCTGATTATGCCGCGAGTGCAAGTAATAAGAAATCTAGGCTAGAAAAAATTTCTGAATTTTTATTGTTAAAGGCTGAGGTAGCTGCTAAAGCGGGTATAACTCGAGTAAATGATTTTCGGAGAAGTTCGACTTCGCGAAATGTAAGGTCTTCACATGGGAGTGATCGACCTCTCGTATTAGCCACAACAGAACGCGATGATTCTTTGTCGAGAGGGAGAATCGAATGTGTCCATTGCAGACATAAGGGACATTCAATTATTTCTTGCAGAAGTTTTTCTCGCGCAAAAATGCGCGATAAGTGGCGTATTGTACGAAAATTAAAACTTTGTTATAATTGTTTGGGTAGTGGCCATGATCGTGTTGGTTGTAAAGAGGATGTTTCGTGTGATAAATGTAATCATCGACATCACAAAATTTTGCATTTTGTGGAAGATCCAAAACAAGCTCAAACAGTTGACCGTAAAAACTACGCTTCTGCAGCTCCCTCAGCTCAAATTGGTTCTGATGCAGACAATGTTAAGGATAAATGACTAAATGGCGGTGTGTTTTTAAAAATAGTTCCTTTGTATGTGTTTGGGCCGGAAAAATCGGGAAAATTTTTTGCGTTGCTTGACGAAGGGTCAACTATTTCAATAATAAATCGAAAAGTCGTTGAAGTCTTAAATTTGCGAAAAATTGATGCGGATATTTTTTTGAGAGGTGCGGGAGCCGATGAACCGATAATGACTGCTAAGTTTAAAACGACTTTTAATGTTAAGGTCGTGGATAAGTTTTTTAATTTGAAAAATGTGCTCGTGGTCGATGATTTAGCGTTTCCTTCACATACTTTACCATCGTTTATTACTGATTATTGTGAGAAAGAATTTGGGATAAATGTTGAATCTTTTGAAGCCGTTCCGGATATCTTACTCGGGCAAGATTATCCGCAATTAATTGTAAATCGTCAAACCATTGAACTAAATGAATTTAACTTATTACTTTCACAATGTCATCTTGGTTGGTCTGTTCACGGTAAAACTTTTTCTAGTGAGAGAAATAAAGAGAATGTTTCTGATTACAGCTTGTTAAATTATTTGAATGATAAGTATGATGATTTAAATGATTTAGTAATGCGAACTTTTGACTTGGATGCTTTGGGTGTAAATACTAAACCTCGATTGAATGATTCCGAGAAACGCGCTATTGAAATTTTAGAAAAAACTAGTCGTCGACGTTCGAGTGTTGTTTGGGAAATCGGATTGCTATGGAAGGACGATCGGGACTCTTTACCTCCAAGCAGAGAAACTGCTTTAAGGCGGCTTTTTCTTTTAGAAAGAAAGTTAGATCGTGACCCCGAGTATGCTGCTTTGTATTATGCCGAAATGGCCAGATTAATGGAAAAAGGTTACGCTGAAAAAATCTACGATACTCCGCGTGGTCGAATATGGTATCTTCCTCATTTCGGCGTGAAAAATGTGAATAAACCGGGAAAAGTCAGGTTGGTTTTCGACGCAGCTGCAACATCTGGTTCGGCGAGTTTTAATAATTTATTATTGTCAGGGCCTGATCTTTTAAATTCTTTAATTGGGGTTTTGATGCGGTTCCGACAAGATTTAATTGCGGTGAAGGCGGATATGAAAGATATGTTTTTAAAAATAAAAATTTCACCTGAGGATCGTGATGCTCAAAGATTTTTGTGGCGGGGAAATGATAGGTCTATAGACCCGCAAGAATACGTGATGAGTTCGCTTCTCTTTGGTTCGACATCGTCCCCAACTTCTGCTTTATTTATTAAAAATAAAAACGCGAAAGAATTTGAATCAATTTACCCGGAAGCTGCTAAATCTATTTGTAAGAATTTTTATATGGACGATTATTTTGAAAGTTTTGAGTCGAAAATTGAAGCTGTTAGTCGGATCGAGGATATTATTAAAATAAATGCCGCGGCCAACTGGGAGATGCACGGTTGGGCATCAAATGAACCTGAAATTTTGACATCAATTAACGCGGGCGGTAGGAATGAAAAACCGACTGAATTGATTAAGTCGGAAAAGTCGAATGAGAGAGTGCTCGGTCTACAGTGGTCTACTGCTTCGGATGATCTTGTTTTTAAATTCAGTGAAATTAAGATTCCTATTAATTTTCGTTCAGGTTCAAAAATACCTACCAAACGCGAATTTTTGAGTGTAGTAATGTCGATTTTCGATCCGCTTGGACTTATTTCACCGTTTGTAATTCAAGGAAGAATTTTGATGCAGGCAGTTTGGGTAAGCAAGATAGGATGGGACGAAAAACTTCGGGAGGACGAGTTCAAACGATGGAAATCATGGCTTGCAGATTTGGAAAAAGTTGAGTTCTGTAGTATTCCTCGTTGTTATAAACTTCTCGGGGGTAAGATATTATCAACGGAGTTGCATGTTTTCTGCGATGCCAGCGAAAAAGCGTATGCTGCAGTGGCTTATTGGCGTTTTCTTTTGGCGGGGGGAGATGTACACACTTCTATTATCATTTCAAAAGCCCGCGTCGCTTCTTTGAAACCGTCAACTATACCTCGCTTAGAACTACAAGGTGCAACGCTCGGTGTAAGGTTAGCCGAAACTATATCTTTAGAACACGAGTTTAATGTGAACCGTCGAGTATTTTGGTCTGATTCACAAACAGTTTTGA
Organism: Encarsia formosa; assembly: GCA_038277355.1. NCBI lineage: Eukaryota > Metazoa > Arthropoda > Insecta > Hymenoptera > Aphelinidae > Encarsia > Encarsia formosa. Next base: position 18,780,930 of record CM076185.1, on the reverse strand, counting down.
GATGGATAAGAGCAGATCCAAAGTCTTATAAAATTTTTGTGGGGGTTCGATTGGGTGAAATAAGCGAAAAGTCAGCTGTGTCGGAATGGAGATGGGTGGACTCGAAAAATAATCCTGCAGATGACGCTACTAAATGGTTTCCTGAATGTTTGAATCAGAGCAGTCGCTGGTTTGTCGGACCTTCTTTTTTGCGCGAGTCTGAAGATTGCTGGCCGAGAGAGAAAACGGGAAAGATTTCTGAGTTGCATGATAGAGAACTTAGACCGAAAGAACGCGAGATTTTTACTATACGGGAGTTCAACATAGTTTCAAACTTTTTACCAAGTTTTTCCCGATTTTCTACCTGGTCCCGTCTGATAAAAGTAACTTCTCGAGTGTTGCAGGCTGCTGACATAATGCTGAAGATAGAAGAATCTCGTTCAAATTTAGAAAGGATTTTGTATTCAGAAGAGTTGTGGTTCAAAGAAATTCAGTCATTTTGTTTTGAAAGAGAGCTAAAATTACTTAAAAAATCCTTGCCGTTGCCAAAAGATAGTCGAATAATTTCGTTAAATCCTTTTATTGATGATCGGGGCTTATTACGTGTAAGGGGTAGAGTAAAATATTTGCCAGGGATCGTTGAAAAATTTCAGCCAATAATTTTAGACGCCGAACACCCAGTTGTCAAGCTATTAATTTTATATTATCATGAGAAATTTTACCATAAGAATCATGAAACTGTTATTAATGAATTAAGGCAAGAATATTGGATTATGGGTTTAAGAAGGTGTTTACGTTCAATTGTTAATAAGTGCAGCATGTGCCGGTTAATGCGTGGTAATCCTTATAAACCTATCATGGGTTACTTACCTCGGGAACGTTTAGGTTATAAATTAAGACCGTTTACTCACTGCGGGATTGATTATTTTGGACCTCTTTTCGTGAAAGTTGGTCGTAGGCGGGAAAAACGTTGGGGCGTGCTTTTTACTTGTTTAACAACACGAGCAATTTGGATAGAGACAGCTCATTCTCTCAGCACTGATTCTGCAATTATGGCAATTCAAAGATTTGGGGCAAAAAGGGGTATGCCATCCATTATTTATAGCGATAACGGAACAAATTTTGTTGGTGCTGATCAGGAGTTGAAAAATGCTTTGAACGAGATGAATCGTGGAAGTTTAATTCAGTTTGCGTTGAAAAATAAAATTTTATGGAAATTTATTCCTCCAAGTGCTCCTCATATGGGTGGGGCGTGGGAAAGAATGATCAGGTCTGTTAAAGAATGCTTGGGATACGTTTTGCATGGTCATGTGACAAATGACGAGGTGCTTCGGACACTCTTGGCTGAAATCGAGCATTCGGTTAACTCTAGACCTTTAACTCATGTTCCTCCGGATCCAAACGATGGGGAAGCACTAACTCCGAATCATTTCGTTTTGGGATCCTCGTCCGGTACTTTAATGTTAAGGTTTTATGGGCCACAGTCAGAGTGTTTGCGAAAACAGTGGCATTTAGCGCAGCACTATGCTGATGCCTTTTGGTACAGGTGGATCCGTGAATACCTGCCAACTTTGTTACCGCGGAGAAAATGGGCACGATCGGAAGACTTAGTAAAAATCGGAGATATAGTTTTGATAATCGATAATGAAGCACCGAGGAACACCTGGAAGAAAGGGCTTGTTGTAGATTACATACGGGACTCTGATGGGATATCGCGAAAAGTTACAGTTAAGACTTCAACTGGCATATTAAAGCGTCCTTGTCAAAAGCTAATTAAGTTTGCGTCTGTATAAAACGCATGAGTTTTATACGGAGGAGAGAATGTTGCGGAACGAATGTTGAATGAATGTGAAATGAATGATTTAAACGTTTATAATGTCGGTTAATCTCAATTTGTTATTATTTCATTATTGAATAAAATTAAACTTGTAAGCTTATTTCTACCCGTGTGATTTGTTGACACTGTTTTATTACTATTGAGTATTGTTTCTAAGACTCTGCAAAGCGTACAGGCTTTCGGGTTTGAGCTACATTGAGGCAATTAATTTTCAATACTTGGAAATTTAGTTTATTCCGTCGAGCGGCGTAAGTAATGTATAGGTTACTTATTGACCTGCGCGGAAAAACCTACGCGGTGATGAATCAAAAGGAGACATCACTAACGTTTATTTTCGGAAGCAATGCTCAATTAATTCAAAGTTGCGTTAATTCAATTGAGTGTTCGAAAGTGGAGAACGCGCTCTCTACTTTTTACCACTTGTTGAAGGCCCGTAGCAACGAATTTTTGTTTTGTAAATAGATTTTGTTTTGGCAGCCGAACCTATAAAAACTTTAGAAAAAAAAATAATTTTTTGACAGTTTCTACGTTTTTTTTCATTGTAAAAGATACACGGGTACTTAAGCTATTTTAACCTTTGTAATTTTTAACGTAAAATAAAACATTTTTTCAATAATCTATTTCTTTTTTAATAATAATAAATTTCATTAAATATTTCTTTCTTTTTCCTCTTTCACGGTTTACCTGTGACAAAAACAGTTGGTCTGTAACGATGGAGTCAAGAATCTTGGCAAAAGAGTTAATAATGGAGATAGGGCGGTAGTTTGTTACATCAGACTTGGGTCCAGACTTATGAATTGGTTGAATATAAGACAGTTTCCATTTGTCAGGAAAAATACCAAGAGTGACAGAAGAAGAATAGAGTTTAAGTAATGGAGTAGAGAGTTGAGGCCAACAATTTTTAATGAAGTGAGGTGGAATATTGTCAGGGCCAGAAGAAGTGGAGTTTTTGAGTTTAGCTACAGCATCATCAAGAATAGATGCAGATATTTGAATGTCATTAAAGATAGAGAAGGTGGGTTTTAAGTGATGAGTAGAGATTGAATCAGTAGAAGAGGAGTAAACAGAATTAAAATATTCAGAAAATAAAGGGAGAGATTGAGTTGTATTTGATGCACGCTTACCTTTAAAGTGAGTATTATTAGGGATGAAATTATCCTTTGTGAGTTTATTAATGTAAGACCAGAAATGTTTGGAGTTGCGTTCAATACTACGCTCAGTATTGGCGATGAAGTCACGGTGTCTTGATCTGGAGAGACGAATGCACTGGGCTCTAAGACGTTGAAAAATAGTGGGATCAAGTTCGGCATTAGAACATTTATAAATGTAATGTGCTTTCTTCTTACATTTAATTAAATTTATTAGATCTTGATTGTACCAGGCAGGGTATGTTGAAGGTTTGATTACTGTGACAGGAACGTGTTTGTCAATGATCCTTTCAAGATGAGAATAAAACTTGTCGAGGTCTACATTAACATCAGCGCCTCCTAAAATGGTATCCCAGTTCGTTTGAGACAGTATACTATTGATTGCAGAGTAGTCAGCTTTTAAGAAATTACGACGTGAAATCGTACACTGTTTTAAATTCACAGCTGCAGACAACTTAAATAGAGATGGTGAGAGTCTGTGGGAACCAAGTAGTCAGTACAGTCCAAGGATGTTAATAAAGTAGATGGAGCGAAAAGTAAATCCAGGGTATATCCTTTTTCTTGATGAGTCTTGCAGAGCTGAGAAAGGTTTAAGCTAGAGTAAGTTTCACATAGAGCAGTGGATCTACAGGCGTTGACTGTTAAGGCCATTGGATCAGCAACAAAATTAAGTGGATTTGAAGACCAGTTAATGTGTGGAAGATTGAAGTCACCAACCAATATAAATTTGTCATTAGGAAATTTAACGTATAGATCCTGAAGAATATTAGTGTGCAAAATATAGTCGTCAGTTGAAGAACCAGGGCGAAAATAAATAACACACAGAATAATATGAGCATGATTGATCTGGAGTCTGACAATAAGTTGTTCCAATTGATTGTTGAAATGCAATTCCTGAGCATTAATATATTTATTAATCGCTATAAGTACACCTTCACCATCTGACTTCTGCAGTGCATCCAAATCACGGTCTTTTCTGAAAATGTTGTTGTTAGAAAGTCCCAGCTCGGAGTTAAGAATATGCGGTTGAAGCCATGATTCAGTGAATGTGAGTACATCAGGTAGGTGAGTGAAAGTATATAAGTTATTTTGAAGGTAAGATAACTTACCAGCTAAGGAGTGAGCATTTTGATAGTAGATACATAACTCGTTGGAAGTGGTGTGAGTGAAAATGCTGGTGTAAGGTTGTTTGGTGGAATGATAAATTAGTTTTTTGGAGTGATCAAAGAACCATTCTTATCCACCAGACAAGGGATTTCATTATGAAATCTAAGAAACAACGGATCGTTGGGATGCTGGGTATTATACTGATTTTTATAGGTGAGAAGTTGATTCCTGGTGTCACGCTGCTGCTTAGTCAAGTCCGTAGTAGCCCGGATGCCAGAGGGAAAGGATTCCTTATGCTTGATTACCTTAAAAACATCATCTCTGTTATTCATAGTGACACATAAAATTCTTGGTTTTGATAGAGTAGATTTGCCACGACGTTTGACTGATAAGTTTGTAAGATTTAGGCCATTGATGCTTGCAAAGAGTTGCATGACTAAAGATTTATCATGATGAATGGAGTCATCGCTAAGTGTAGGAGGAGCTTGTTCCTTGATGCCAAAAAGAAGAACATTGTTAGATCTAGAGTCAATATTGCGGATCTCAGCACGGATGGAGCCAACCAAGGTAGAGTTACAAGTAGTAAGAGATGTGTTGTTGGATAGCTGGGACTCAATATTGGAGACTCTCAAACTGAGGTTGTTAATACTAGAGGAACAAGACTTAAGTTCCTCTTTGAAGATTGAGACTTCTTGAGTGAGATTATGGAACTGTTGATTAAATGTCAAAGCAAGTTTTTGAATGATGGTATCAGCTTGAGTATTAAAGAGCTCAGTGTGTCTCTGTTCACTTAAAGTGAGTCTTTGGTTGTTCACAGATGAGATTTTTGTGTCAACATAAGAGCTGACGGATACAGGATCTTTAGGATCAATTTTAGCCAGGGCAGCAGAGACAGAGGCATCAGGAGCATCACACAAATCCATCGAGGACATGTTTGATTTTGATTTTGATGATTTTATTAATTGTACATTATGTTGTACAAAATACACAAGGTGAAAAAGTTATACATAAAATTAAAATTACAAAATAAAATAAAATAAAATAAAATAAAATAAATAAAATAAAGGTATATAAAAGGTATGTAAATATAGATAGATAATATAAAATAACAATAACAGTAATAAACAATAATCATAATAATAATAATAGCATTAGTAACAGTTAGATGAATGTGCAACAGGTACACAATTTAACAACGGCGTACCAGACTCAGTCTTCTCCCTCAGCAGTAAAAATATGTGTTTTGACGAGATGTTTGAAACTGGACAGGGATGATGATTGGCGTATATGAGGGGGTAGTGTGTTCCATGAGTAAGTAGCCAGTATATGAAAAGATCGTTTCAGACAGTCCGTACGAGCAAAGGGGACAATCAACGAATCAAGTGCATGCGGGTTCGCCATTCTCAAGGGACGTGAGCTGAAATGGAAGGAAAGGCTGACTGAATAAAGCTCTGCGGTAGGGAGTCAATGCCCACCGCCTGGGATGTCAACTGGCACATAACGCGTGCTATCTCGTCCACCGTCACATCCACAAACGCAAAGCCACCATGATCTGTCTCTTTTTTCAAGTTATTCAGAAAAAGAGAGAGATCTGGTGCCATATTATCAAAAGAGACAGAGGCAAAGTGAGCATTGAGATCCTCCACCGAGAAGCTACCCAGATTGGAGTCTGCTTTGGAAGAGATACCAAGATGCCTTAGTTCCTTCCAGAGCTGTTGAGGATCAGTGATGTTCTTAAGCCTTTGCCAATAGAAGTCGAGTCTCGCAGACTCAATCCTCTCATGTGCAAAATCACGCGCTTGCCTGTATAAAAGTAGTTCAATATCGAGTCTCGAGCGTCGGTAACGTCTGTAGAGTCTGTCTCTTTCAGTCAATAGGTCACGGTGGTATGCAGTAAACCACGGATGACGATTCTTTCTTTGTTTGAGGGTTTTCAGAGGAGCAAAAATATCAAGAGCAGCGTTGAGGTTAGAGTACAAGCAACCCACCCTCTCACTAAGCGACTGCGTTTCATCCGTGAATACTGACCAATCACACCCTAGCAAAAATTGATTCAAAGCTCTAGCATCAACAGATTTGAAGTCCCTGAAAGTAAAGTCATTCGTCAAAACTTGGGGGGTTTGAATGTCAAGGGTGACTGTCATCAGGTCATGTCCCGCAATAAAAGGTGTCTCTGTCTTCCAGTAGCTAGTCACAGTGTCCAGTGCGTCAACGAGAACCAGGTCAAGCCAAGTATCCGAGTGGGAGGTGTGATGTGTAGACCCAAATGGGACCGAAAACAGAGAATTCTCATCAATAAAATCACGCACAAAAATCGCATCAGGTGAGTCCGAGAGCTGGTCTGCATTAAAATCACCAAGGATGACCTTAGTGCCATAATCATGCATATTATCACGCAGGTCGGACACAGAGTCAGACCCGAGGACAAATGGGGCATGCGGGGGCCTATACACCACACCTACAAATATGGGGTCAGTGCCTCCAAGAGAGACCTCAGCTAGAAGATACTCAGGATGACCAGGCCTACCGTTCCACTCAGTGGAAGACGAGCAGAGGTGTTTAACTGACAGAGATTGATGAACATATAACGCCACCCCGCCCCCCTGGTTATTACGGTCATGCCTTAGAAGAGTATAACCCTCCAAAGCAACAAGCGCATCCTCAATCGAAGGACCCAAATGGGATTCAGTAACAGCGATCACATGTATCATGGGCTGTGATAAAAGAAACAGCCTAACCTGCTCGATATGTCCCTTAAGGGAGTTAGCATTGAAATGGCAGACACGCAGCATCATGCCCTTGCCACGCACGGACCTCTGGTGTAAAGAGTGTGTAGGAGGCTGGGAGAATGATTGAGAATGAGATGAAGAAGAACTAAAGAGTAGCGGTTTGAAATAGGATGTAGTAGAGGAAGAAGTAGTTACATGTGAGGTGAGAGATGAAAGATGCATACTGTGAAGAAGACTGAAGTGATAATATGAAAATGTAATATTACCGCGAGAGAGAAGATGTGTCAGCATACCTGTTATTACAAAAAACGATTCAAATCTTCAATGCTGGAGATGAGTGTAGGGGTGTCTCCCTTCTTCCTGCGAACGTAGATTCGGCCACTGCGGATGAAGCTGATGAATCCAGAGTCAGATTGTCTCGCCTTCTCACGTACAGCACGATGCAAATCAAAAACTTCCTTAGGAAGGAATTCGTTCAGGTTCAGCAGTCCAGGCAAGATTGAGTTGGGATCAATCTCAGGGGGTAAATTCGATGACAATGCAGAGGTGTGCAGCTTACCCAACTTAATTTTGCTCTGGATAATTTCTAGCATGAGTGCTCTGGAGTGAAGTGTAACCAGAATCGATGGTGGGCGACTTTGCTGACGATTCGTAGGCGAGGTTGTGGTTGGAGGTTGAGTTGAGGACGTTGCAGCGTTTGAAGTGGAAGTTGACGTTGCTGACCTTGTGGTGGCCTTGCTGATGAGCATCCTTGCACCCACTATATCTCGGGCTTCAGTATCCGGACGCAGAGTCTTGAGTACTGAGAGAACAAGTGATTTCACGTTGGCACCAGGAGGAGTAGCAAGACCTCCAATTACCAGCTCCGAGGAATTTGTAGCACGTGTCGTCGCGTTCAATCGAGCAAGATCAGAGCTGAGAGCGGCATTCTTTTTCTCAATTTGTTGAATTTTATTTAACAGCTCAGTATCACAGTGGAGGGTGGCAGACAGTTCCGGATTTTCAAACTTCTCCTTCAGCTCAGCCAGTTCACCTTTTATATCTTCCAGCTGGTCCTCAACAGTGTCAACTCGAGCTACCAACTTCGGGATGACATCCAGATCAGCAAGTTTGTTGTCAATTCCATCGAAGCGCTCCTTGAAGGAAGTCTTCAGGTTTCCAAGCTCATTCAGGATACTTCTCAAAAGTGCCTCATTGGCTACTGGCTCAACATTCTCCGAAGTTGCGGCATTCGAGGTATTAGATGAAGCAGATGAGGCTGAGTTTGTGCGCAGACGAGTGTTCACTGCGTCGTTCAACCTAGTCTTGTCAGGCGCGGCCTGGGTGATGCAGAACGTGCAGGCTTTCGCTTGCTTACCATGCAGCATAACAGTTGTTAATTTAGCACACTGCGAATGGTAGAGCTTGCTGCAATTGTCGCAGCAGTGTAGTTTCGCATTTGTGCGCGCGGGCCCGTGACAAGAGCCACAGAGAGGAGTATCTTTCCCGTTCATGACTGTAGTTGTAAGTATCACTGGCTACTCTTAACCTCTCAAGCACGCAGTACTGCACAAAGAGCTAGCGAGATGACGGACAAGAAGTACTAGTCAACCTGTGGTCAGGCCACAGGTAAGTGAAAAGGCCAAGAAATGGTCAGACCACTGTGTGGTATAGACCACCTAAAGAGGCTAGCAGGTAGTAGAAGACTATGAATAGTCAGGCCGTAAAACCGCAGATAAGGGGTGACAGTTGCCAAAACAGTCAACCAGTGTAAGGTGATAGTATACCGTACAGGCTCCAAGGTATGCCGGGTTGCCAGGTATCAATTGCGCAGCCTAACTATGATTCAAAAATTCGCGCGGATTTGCTATGGCTATGCGCGCACTATTGTAGATAGAACTTAAGGCACTTTGCGCGGCTAAACACTGATGCCGCCAAAATTTTGCACTAACCTCACTTTGCACTGGTGTAATTTAATTAGTTTTTTCAAAGTTAAATTACTATGAGCAACACCACAGTAAACAAAAGTCAATCACTCCACTTAAACTAGCACGAGAACCGCTACACTAGAAAAAAAATCTCTCAGTGAACACGGGAACGAGACTCAAACATTGGGAAAAAACCGAGAGCGTGTGTACGTACGTCCAGCCGTACTCGGAGAGCGGTTGTTGAGAGAGCGGTCCGAAACTGTGATAGCACTGATGCAGGAAGAGCAGATGACTTCAAGGTCGCCGCTGGGCAAGTAGATGACGCCGGATTGGGCCTTCGTAGCACAGGAACAATGATAGTGGAGGGAACAAAATTTGCACTTCACTAATCGGTCTGGAGGTTTATGACAATCATGAGCAGCACAGTCCATGCGGCGAATTTGCAGGTTAGGAGAGATCAAGTATATAAATAAGTTGAGTCGAGGCAATCAAACACGAATAAAGAAGATGAAATAAAAAGAAAAGGTAAAGATTCCAAACTGAATTAATTTTGAGAAAAAACTAATAATTGCTAACAACTGATAAATAAACAATAGCTAAGAGTGATATCGAAAGGAATATCTAGCTAAAGCGCCACCTACCGAAGTTGAAATAATATGAAATAATAAACAACATCCTTTTACACTCAATGTGGATTAAAACAAGTCTCCAGTGATGCCTTATGCATTCCCTATACGACGGAGGCATCAGCTGCTGAGGAAAGAAGTGATGAGTGTGGAGCGCATGTCAATGCAACGATGTACGTTGACTTCTTGCTGCACTGCATGTAGCTGGCATTATTTTTTTTACTAAATATTTCAGTAAATTGATTTTTTCATCGAAAGTAATTAAATTTAAATAAAAATTTCATTTGTATAAAAATTTTTGAAAAGCAGTACTACACACTTGTATTAACAGTATAGGTGGCGCCATCACTACTACACCGCGATTGCAGACTCGCGAGCTCGTCAGTATCCCTTTGTTGTCGTTGCTGTCAGCTCGTCTCTTTTTGCAAGCCCCCCACGAGGAAAAATGGAAGCCCCGAGGAAAGAATTTTGGGAGGACTTTGAGATCACTTTTGATCGCAAAGTTTCAGTCATCAATCCATGGCATCCACGCAGCATAGATGATTTTCGTCCTAACCTCGAAAAACTCAACGCGATGATAAAAAAACCGAGAGTGGATCCACCTCTGCAATGTGTTGAAGAAGAGGATTGTTGCGAGTATAAACCGTCAATAAATCGCAAAGTTGCAGATCTCGTGTGTTCATGGGTTGATTTTCGAGTAACTCTGGAGTGGATTCGCGTGGTGGTTTTTTTGCAGTCATTTTATATATTTTACAGTTTTTTCACCCCGGCCCTTTTCAGGGCCAACAATATTTTTAAACGGATGAGCAATCTAATCGTAAACCTGTCCTTTTAAGGGCTAAATAAAAGATTACCCAACCTTACCCAAAATAAATATTTGTTTTATTTCATTTTTATTTCAGTGAACGAAGGTAAGTTTAAAAATTTATTCCTGATGAGATCCAGAAATTTTTCATGTACCAGCACGGTTCTGCTAGCATCGCGGAGCATTCTGATTGGTGCGCTGTAGCTCTCGCTCTGATTGGTGCGCTGTAGTCGTGGATGGTGACGTGAGGTTAGTTTCTCTCGTAGCCGATGCAGCAGCTTTTTTTTTTCAAGGACGGATGCAGCGTGCGACGACTCTTTTAATCCTCGATGATGACGCGAGGTTAGTTGTACCCATAGCTGATGCAGCAGCTTTTTTCAAGGACGGATGCAGCGCTATGACTCTTTTTTTTTCCTCCCGATGATGAGGTGAGGTTAGTTGTACCCGTAGACGATGCTGCAGCTTTTTTCAAGGACGGATGCAGCGTGCGACGACTCTTTTAATCCTCGATGATGACGCGAGGTTAGTTGTACCCATAGCCGATGCAGCAGCTTTTTTCAAGGACGGATGCAGCGCTATGACTCTTTTTTTTTTCCTCCCGATGATGAGGTGAGGTTAGTTGTACCCGTAGACGATGCTGCAGTTTTTCCAAGGTCTGGGGAGCAGTTTTTTGACATCACACATTTTTTTTTAAATTTAATATATTATTCATTCGTTTGAAATATTTTTAGCCTTGAAAAAGGCTTTTTTACGTTGACAGTTTGCTACGTTATAAAAATATGCAAATTACATTAAAAAAATTCATTCTTACAAATTAATTACAAACGGTCCTGATTTGACCTTGATCATTTTAATGAAATAGTTTATTTTACGTTTGAATTTTTTTTTTAGCCTTGAAAGAGGCTTTTTTTTTTTATTTTAATACATACATAAATGAAATTATTGTTTTTTAAAACAGTGGTGCATAAATGTGCAATGATTCAGGAAGTTGCCTTCCTGCTCGAGACTTTCGAATCTCTCAGGGTGGTCTCTGATATGCAATATTAAATCCCTGAAGAGGTCCGATGGTAAGTTTTCTGCAGCTTTTTGCAGCGTATGCAGATAGTGTGCGGTTCCAGGTATCTTCTGCTCATCAAGATCCTCCTCCTCGCTGCTCTCCTCTCGACTGCCATCATGAACCTCGGTCGAGGCGTTTGAAAGAGCATCCTTCTCCGTGGTTGAAGTCACCTCGAAGTTGAAATTGTCTGTTTCACCGTTGTAATCGGCGTCATCTCCGATGTTAACCTCGATGACGTTTTCAGGGTTCGGTGAAGGTGGTGGCGTTATCAGGAGCGGTGGTGTCTCAACTTTTTTGAAACCTGGAGGAAGAATAAGTTCCACCTTGAAGTCGTTGACTTCCTCGGGGACGTCTAGCAAGACCTTGATCTTAAGGGAGCTCATAGTGACGGAGAGTTAATCAAAAGAATGATTAAAATTAGTTGAAGAGCTTTCTTTTATTCTTTTAATCCTCGCGCAGTGGGAGGAGGGGGGGGCATGGTCTTCTCAACCTCACGCAGGGGGGGGGGGGAACACCTCAAGTTCAAGGAGTTATATAAGTCGCGCGATTAGGATTTTTTTATTTCAAATCAACCTTCGAGATGGAAGACGACGGACTCCTCGACTTTTTCCGGCAAAACGGATTCATCTTCGCTGACGAGGCCGAGTTCATGCTGGCGCTGGAGAACACGGAAGCGGATGGCGTAGAGCAACCACCGGTGACACCTCCTCCCGCGGTCGAGCAGCAGCACGACTTCCTGATGCCGCTGCAGGGCGTTGATTTTTCGATGCTACCGTATGAGATGTACTACCACCTGCAACCAGCGTCCAACTTCATCGTAGTTGGTGTGGAAGGACAATTTCGGCTCACACCTGAGGATGATGGAAAAGCTGCCACTACGGATGGAACTGTTGAACGCGCTCCGGATGAACCAACGCGAAGGTTATTTCCCACGTCGAAGTGCATGGTGGTGAATTGATTCTGAACCCACTCCCACCAGTGTTCTCGGAAGAAAAAGAGGAGCTTCTCGACGACGTCATGGAGGTCATCAACGCTGACCAGCAGGAGGACGAGGATGTGTTGGAGGCAACCTTCGACTTGTCCGAGTTCATAAAATATTTGAATCCTTCAAAAGTAAGTTGTAAAGTTGTATAAAATTTAAAAAATTATTTTTTCATCTTTTCATAAATTATTTATCTTTTTTTTTAGAATGAACGCGAGAAGACTCCCGAGAACGAAGCAGTGGAGGTGGGCGAGATGGAGGTTGCACCAGCTGCGGGGATCTCCGGGGATGCATCATCTGAATCGTCTCCGGTACGTATATTCATTATTATTTTTTTCTTAAAATCTATCATGAAATTCAACAATAATTTTTTTCAGCGTTCTCCTGTCAAGCTAGCAAGGACATCAACAACGCGGAGGAGGAGAAAAATTCGTTGTCCAAAAAAGCACTCAAACTATTCACCGGCGAGACACCGTCAAAGATTGGCTTCGGGCGATCGTCAAACAACGAGACCAGCTCGAGGTGTGCGACGTCAACGATCACCATTAATGGAGCATCCTCGAACAACGAGAAAATCGTCATCGGCGCACGCCTTCAGAAGAGCGACGTGAAGCTAGTTATCAAAGACGGCGTCTGGAAGAGCAACGTAAACCATGGAGTCATGGATATAAAAAATATAATGAAAGATACTAATTATTTTTGTTTAAGATTGTATTTTTTTCTCTAAGTTGAATAAAAAAAAAGATATTGAAATAAAAAAATTAAAAAAAAGCCTTTTTCAAGGCTAAAAATATTTCAAGTGTAAAATAAACTATTTCATGAAAATGATCTTTTTTATTCAAAATATACCGCTTGTCGTCCATTGGGCAAATAGCCGTCTTTTCTTCTCAATTATCAAAAAGCATTGAATTTACTAATTGCATTAATTTTCCATCTTAAATATGAAAAGTCATTATAACTATTTTATTTTTATTTTAAAGTTAATCATTCATCCGAAACAATTCAATAAAGAACTCAATAAATAAATTTATTGTACGTTGAAAATATTGTTGGTCCTTAAAAGGACCGGGGATTAACTCATTAAATAACTTTCAAAATCTCTCATCTAATACTCTGATCAGGCTGCCGTAAGATAGGCGCTGGTAAGCGGCTGCAGCATGCGAGCGGCAGAAACTAGTAGGGGAACGAGGCGAGCGGCAGAATAGCTCGAGGGTATACAGTAACCGTAGCGGCTGCAGCATGCTCGCGGCAGAACGAGGCGAGCGGCAGAATAGCTCGAGGGTACAGTAACCGTAGCAGCTGCAGCATGCTCGCGGTAAAAAGAGAAACCACGGTGTGATGCGTTCGAAAGAGCTACGCGTAGGGTCGCGTGCAGCACGGTGACCGACGTGTGAGTCACGATGATGCGATACCCGCTCGAGGCTTGGCCCGCTCAGCGGGTTGACCCGCTCGAGGCTTGGCCCGCTCGAGGCATGGCCCGCTCGAGGCTTGGCCCGCTCTGTTTTACCTACTAAACAGATTAATAATTTAAGTGACGTTCCAGCTAAAAACGATCACGTTTCGGAGAAGACAATGACCCCTATATGCAACTTGGCTCATTTATTGGGTTATTCAAAGTAAGTATTTTAGCTAAATACAAAGTATTTATCTTTAACCCTTCCGAAATTCCGATGTCACTGGAGTGTTAGAGGGTGGAAATTTTCAAAAATTCTTAGCTTGTGAACGGATTATCGGATTGTTTATTTTTTTTTTTTAATTCGCGTTTTGACTCAAAGTTTTTAGAAAAAACTATAAATTGTATATGAAAAAGAAAAATAAAGGCTGAAAACTTCCGTTTAGAAGTTTAAAATTCAAATTACTCACCCAACGGATGAATAGATATTTAAAAATCAAAGTTTAAATAAAAGAATAGAATAGTGGAAACCTTTTGTTTTTTAATTCAGATTGAAAATCGAAGTGATCTCAATTAGAACCGGAGAATTTTTTAAGGTTCGATTTTCAATCTGAATTTTTAAGAAAAAGATTTCTACTTTTATTTAAACTTTGATTTTTAAATATCGATTCATCCCTTGGGTGAGTAATTTGAATCCACAACTTTTAAACGAAAGTTTTCAGCCTTTATTTTTATATAATATAAAAGCTACAGTCAAAACATTTTGACAAGTATGATTGGATATACTGAAAAGTGCCAGAAAAAAATCTCGTCGAAAATTTTCTCGTCGAAATCACAATCGGCATTGCTAACGTAAATATATAACGAAAATCACGGGGTTCAAATACAAGCACAGCGTTAGAGCATGTAACTGCGCTTTTACTATGAACACCCGGTGCACAAGGGGAATCATACCTTGGAGATGATTTCTCCCGGAAGTTTAGAGTCCAGGGTGTACACCTGGGGCCGTGGTTGGTCACTTCGTCCCGGAGATGTTTTCTCCAGGAAGTTTATAGTCCTGGTAGATCAGGGTGTACACCTGGGGCAATGGGTGGTCACTGCACCCTGGAGATGATTTCTCCAGGAAGTTTTGAGTCCAGGTAGGCCAGTGTGTACACCTGGGGTAATGGGTGGTCACTGCGCCCTGGAGATGATTTCTCCAGGAAGTTTTGAGTCCAGGTAGGCCAGGGTGTACACCTGGGGCAATGGGTGGTCACTGCTTCCTGGAGATGATTTCTCCAGGAAGTTTAGAGCCCAGGTAGGCCAGGGTGTACACCTGGAGCAATTGGTGGTTACTACGCCCCGGAGATGATTTCTCCAGGAAGTTTATAGTCCAGGTAGATCAGGGTGTACACCTGGGGCAATGGTTGGTCACTTCGACCCGGAGATGATTTCTCCAGGAAGTTTATAGTCCAGGTAGATCAGGGTGTACACCTGGGGCAATGGTTGGTCACTTCGTCCCGGAGATGATTTCATATATGTTGATTTAAAAATTTTTGAAAAGATATGGGATTATCATCTTTTTGAAATTTTTTTTCGCTTCCAGTTGAAATACTGAGTTGATTATATAAACAACAATTATATGAAATTACTTATAAGTTTGTTATATATTAATACCATCCTAAATCTTCAAATACGTCAAATCATTTGATAATTAACTTAACAAAATTTTCTTCGTATTGAACGAACTTAATGGGAAACAAAAATTTTGTTTCAAGTAGTATCACTAATAATTATTATGTTTTTAATGAACAATTTTATTTTTAAGTCAATTACAAATATAGTCCAATAAACTGCAGTATAAATACTGAAATTCTCGAGCCAGACCAATGAATGGGTTCGCCAATCTTTCTATGTCGTGACTTTCTTGAACTATCTACAAAAAAAAATTAATTTGAAATAATATTAAAAAACGGAATTGATCCAAACAAAAGGTCTTTTATTTTAAACAATGTATGAACATCTAGATATGTTTAAATAAATTGAGTTGTTAATGTTTGTTATTATATTCATTTAAGAGTGCTCATTACCTCAACAGGTGTTTTATAACCTGTAAATGAATTTTAAAAGGATTTATAATTTTTTTAGAAATTTAATCAAAAATCTAATTAGTAAGAGACATGTGGATTGATACAGAAAATTTTTCAAGATTTTTTTCAGATTTTTTAGTCAAATTAGGAAGCCGTATTTTGTAAAGGAAAACTCAGCAGATGAAAGATTTGTTCTTAGCAAAATACAACTTTTTAAGATGACTAAAAAATATGAAAAATAAATCTTGAAAAATTCTCTGTATTAATCCGCTTGTCTCTTACTATTTTGATTTTTGATTAAATTTCCAAGAAAATTATGGATCCTTTTCAAGTCCATCACAGGTTATAAAACACCTGTTGAGGTAGTGAGCACTATTAATTTTAAAAACGAATAGATGAAATTGTATTTAATAAGTTATGTATCCGCATTACAATTTTATTATTATTTTTTTTTTTATGCAGGACCACTTGACTAAAAATAATAATATGATACGTGTATTAAGGAATTACTTTAATGTGATTTCTGCAAGTGAAAATAAAGTGATAAATCCATTTTTTAAATTTTCTGCCAAAACAGTCTTATTTTAAGTTGTCTAATGATTTAAAAATAAACATTGTAATTGTAATCAATTTAATCTAAAATAATTTTACCTGTCTAAACATCGACAATTTTTTTTTTTTTTTGGAGCTCTACGCAATCTTTTGGGTCGAGAAGATTCAGTCACAGCAACTCGTTTTGAATCTAGAAATAACAGAGCAGATAAATATTAAAGAAATAATTAAAACAGTATTGGAAATAAAAGCAAGGAAATACATAGTCAAACCTTTATCAAGTGCTTCTTCATTTGTTGAATCGTCTTCTTGTGATTCTAATTCTGCATCTGTTAAAATTTTATTTTAGTCTACTGTGGTTTATAATAAACAGTTTAAACTAGTAATTTGTCAATTTATAATTTTAAAGTTTTTTTTACAATAACTAAGCTCAGATCAGAAAATATAAAGTAGAGGTAGTAACATAAAACTAATGAATTAATTTTAAACATCCACTTGTTGAGAAATGTATACGTTACTTAAAAATTAATACATGAGTTACACTAATATAAATATCTAAAAAAGTTTTCAAGATCAATACTAACACAATTTCGAAAATAATTAACAGTATTTTTGCTACTATTAATCTCATTATTATATTTAAATACAGAAAAAACCCATAAGAATTTATCTTTAAAAATGTAAAATAAAAGTATGTCTCACCTCTTCCATCTCACCTCTCACATGTTCTAACTTGAAAAAACGCGAGTTTTACAAACCTATATTGGTAACCCCAAGAAAAAAATCGTGACGATTATCGAAAAATAAATGAAGGTAAATAATTAAATAAGTAAATAATTCTGAATGTTTAGGTTTTATATATTCCAGCGTACAAAAAAAGGAATCAAATCTTTATCTTAATAACACAGTTAATTTAAAAAATTTTAAATTAATTTTTTTCAGAAAACGGTTGTCAATTTAAAAAAAAAAAAAAAAAAAAAAAAATTTTTTGGCGCTAAAACTGTTAAAAAGCTTGAATTTAACTTTATCATTTGAGCTTGAATCTTTGATTTTAAATTGATTTATGGTATTTGTACCTTTATTACTATTATTTATTTATTTATTTCTTTAAATTACTTATTTACTCTTATTTTTTGTAACAAGCCTTTTTGTATTTCTCTTTAAAATTGAATTTAAAGTTTTGCTAAAAATTATTGAATTAGTATCAACAATAAAATCTTTAAAAACATCAATGAAGTATTTAAAAAATATTTCTTAAAAAAGCATTAATTTTAAAAATGAAGATAATAATAAATGCCAAATAGCTTTGATAAAAAAAAAAAAAATAAAAAAAAAATAAAATGAGACCCTGTAATAAATTTATAACAATCCAAAGAATTATTAAACAGCTTTAAAAAAATACATACTCTCGCTCGACTTTGTCCCATATTTGTCTAAGAGAACCAGTTTCTTCAGCTGCTACTCTTGATAATTCTTTTCGAAATAGCAATAATCTCTCAATATGTGGGATTCGTTCATGGTTGTGAGTCCCAGTCTCCTCTACCCTGCCGTCATCGAAAATCGAAAAATGTGCTTGGCACGCATACTGCTGTCCTTTAGATAGTTTACACTTGTAGTATCTGTAAAGTTATCATAGTTAATTTTAATAAAATTAAGATAGTATATTGTATATCCAGTCCGGTGGAATAGGAAATGTCTCAGATGAATAAAATTTTTGTCCGAGGCGAAAGAAATTTGCTTTTTGGCTGCCACATAAAAAAATTTTTGTTTGAATATATATATTTAACAAAAATATGTATTAAAAGCAAAACTAAATAAATTTATAATTCATTAAGAGTAAAAAAAAATTTTGTAATGAGGAATGTACAGATTAATTTTTTTAATTGAACTTACTTTTTATCCTTGTAATCTCCAGCAAACACGTACTCGCGTCCGTTGTAGATAACGCTATTTGCAAATTCTGATTCAAAATATATTCTGGACCCCATTTACACTGGTTTAATGTTAACGATAAAAACGTTAATAAAAAAATAAGCGCATTTGAATACCAAGGTTATATTCGAACGGTGTCGGTTTGAATTTGAATTTGAACATTTTCACATCATAACCTTTTACGTTAAAAACACTTTAACTATCTTGATGAGTTTTTAATAATGCCGCCTTTTCTATCTAAAACGGAAAGTAATAGACAAAAAGAATTTTATAAAGGCTATCTGTATAAGTGGGAGAGTACTGTTATAAACGTGAATGGAGAAGAAGTAAGGTAAGTACTTACTTATAAAGACAGCAACATAAAACCATGTAACTTAATTTTTTTAAACATAATTATTATTTTTTTTTTAATTTTCAATTGTAAGTGATATCATGAAGTTTAATTTTAAAGTTCTTATTTAAATACTCGTTCAAAACTTTTTTTGATCAAACCTATATTGGTTAGGCCAGTTCTTTTTAAATACTAGAAGTTTATTTGCGCCCTAACGTGTGCTCATTATAAGATTAAATTTTTTAAAAAATGAAAGAAAAATAAATCCATATTTTTATCTTTAAAAAATTAAAATAATTGAAGAAAGGCTTTAAATAATTTTAAATTTATGATTCGACTTCGCGCGCTTTATCTCGTTTATTTTATTTTATTTTTTTTCGCTTCTCGCTTTATTTCGTTTTTTTTTGAGTCTACAATTTTTTATTAGTCATTTATGTGATTATCATTATGATTTTTTATAAATCTAATACTTGATGATTATTCTCAGCTACTACAAGTGCGTTAAATATGACACTAAACTGAAATGCAAAGGTCGCTTGAGAATTGAATCAAAAGACAGAGAAGAATCCGGTGAGCAACACAAACACCCCAGAGTCTTCAACTTACTTGAAATAATGCGCTGCCAAGATCTGTTAAAAGAAGCAGCGGCTTCAAAAGATGATTCATTTGAAGAAATTTTTAATGCTGTCAAAGCTGAATTTAAGTAAATTTTTTAAACAATTTTTTTTTTTTTTAACAAAGGACCCCGCAATAATCAAATGGAAATTGGGTTTCCGTCAAATCTTCTGAATTTTTGATATGATGTAGCCCTTACCATCCTGAACAAAAGTTCCCATGGGCACAAGTCCCCAAATTGAAAATTTTGGCCGCTAGAGGCCTCCGCGTCTACGTAAATCGCGCATGTAACGTAATAAAAAACTAAAAAAAAAAAACTTAGTCTCACTAACATTATATAATTTTTTTTACCTTTCATGAGATGCTGCTTTTTAAAAACGAGTTATCATCAGGTTATCACCTTGAGGTGCGGTCTAACCTCAAAAAATTGCACAGAATTAAAAAAAAAACGTCCGTATTGAAGAATTAGGTGTTGGAAGTTGACTTGTTTTAATAATTTTCGATACTTTTTTAAATAATTCAATCAAATGAATCACGGGTTTTTGCTGAGTTTGTTTTGTACTATCCCTAACCTAAAAAAAATGACCAAAATATTTTTAAAAATAGTTTTTTTACGTCAGGTTTTTTGATATTTTTTTACATATTATATGCACTAGCTTTAATATAAACAGATTTTTATCCATAATTTTTCTATTACCTATAAATAGTTGCCTGTGTTCTCAGAAAAAATAAATCAATAAGCCATTTATATAAATAAATCGTATGTAATTAAATATATGTAGTAAGATAAAATAAAGTGAAATACAGTACAATATTAACATTAAAAAAAAACCAAAAAGAGTTTTAAATACTCTATTACATCATATTTTAACATTTAACAGTTCAAGATGAGAATTATTGACGCAGATGATTTTTTCACTTAAAGAAAACTGCCTTCGTCACAAAAATAGTTTTTTCTAATATGTACATCACTAGCAGAAACTCAGAAAAACTTTTGACATTTTATGACCTTGAAATGATTGACTATTGAATTAATTTCTGTGTGCCGAATCTTCAATACTATTTAAAAATCTCTTTGACGGGTATTTCACAATATTTACATGGCGAGCGTATCCTAAATACCATAAAACACTAGCTACATGAGCGCATGAGCCTAGTGTTCTAGCACCAGCTTTACACGTGCAGTAATAACTGAGAATAGAACCTTCTCCATCTAAGTTCACATCATTATTCGCTTCATCAGCTAGAGTGTCAACAAAAGCTATGAATATTTGATGACTTTTCGATCCTGAAAACCTTGAGTGTATACGAGCTCGTAGTAGTCCTGGTTCATTAATTAGAGTATCGAACTGTAATTCTTGTCCATTATCCCTTAGAACTTTATCTTGTACGTATGCAGGAGCAAGTCTAACCTGATATATTCCAACAGTTAAGTCTCTGAGATAGTCCAATGTCAAAACTGGAAAACCAGGAATATAGTTATGGTTTAGTTTAATCCAATTAGCGTTTCGAGCTTTGAGATTTTCGACTTCTACTCGTGCTTGCATAATATTCTCTGTAGTCGCTCGTTCCAAAAGCTCGTTTGCTAAATCTATGTCAGCATTCTGCATGTTAATTGTTTCTTTATATTTGTTTATTATCGCAGCTGCTATTTGTAAAAAGTCTTTGAGATTAACACAATGTACGACAGAAATGGCCCTATCAAAGAATTTAAAAATAGATTTTAGATGTCCATTCCTTGATTCAACGATCCATCTGCTTTTTGTAATTAATCGTGAGTCATTTGCTTCTTCAGTCGTAAATTGTGCTTGATTTTTTTCGAGAAACGGTGGCATCTTCATTTGAATTCCTAGTTCTTACAAAACTGGTGCAGAATCTCTATAACCACGATCTAAAATGAATATGTCACCATTTTGAAACCATTCCGTATAATGATTTTCATCACCTTGAAGTTCATTAATCAGCATTGCAGCGTCATTATTTCGATTATCGGAAAAGTATGGTCCATGTACATCTAATATGTAACCATTCGGAGCAACCATTAATCCAGGTTTCACAAGATCATAGTGTTTTTGAGAGCTATATGACATTCTTTGTGCTTGAAAATTAGAAGCCTTTTGAACTTCTAAGTAACTGCCGTCACAAAAAACTATTGCTTTTGGATTCTGTGGTTCAGGGTTATATAACTGATTTGCAAAGGCTGTAACATGTCTCTCAATGAAATTCTGACGAGTTATAGAGTTAATGCCAACATTTTCAGGTGCAAATCTTTGCATTAAACTTTTTCTAACTGTTGCAATACTCATACTCGTAGATTGTCTCGTCTTGTATCCGAACATAAAAGTCAAAAATTCGTCCGATAAATCTTGACGCATTTTACACAGAAAAGTTAACAAATGCCTTTTTGTTACATACAGTAATCCATTTGCCTGTTCAACTGGATCACAATAATTAAAAAGATCACGAAACTGCTCTTTGTTAATAGGGCTCAATGAACTAAATTCTTCATCAGTAAAATTATTCTCGTTTTCATACTTCGAATGACAAACAGTATTAGCTACATTGTGGAGTTCTTCTAAGATTCTCTTAAGTTCATTCCCTTATAGTAAGATTGGTCTATTTACAAAGCGTAGTAAATCTAAAAATTGATGGGAAAGATTACCAGAGTCATCCAAATTTAACGTTATTATTGATGTATATATTTTTTTTTAAGGTAAATCTGAGTGCGGCACTTGATATCAAGCCTAACTAAGTCATGGTTATTATTACAAACGAGACAAGAATGGGAACTACACTGGGAGAAAGTTGAGCGTCTGCTGTCCCAAAAGTAGGGGAACGCTGCTCCCGACCGCCATGGGTAATATTCTGCCCAGATACGAGAGAAACGCAACGAAAACAAGTTATCGAGTAAGAAGAACTTTTTCCCAGTGTAGTTTGTGTAAGAACATTTAGCCTTAAACAAGCAGGGTCTTGCTGCATAACCTCAATTTCATGAATTATAGATATATGACAATTAGTACAAATCCGAGTTGCTTCTGTGACTTGCAGAGGTTCTCTGTTAGCATTATCACGACGTAGAATAGCTATTTCCCTTATTTCTTGATCTTCTAGCCTATCAATATGCTGCATCTGTCGCGGTGGTGCGGCTGTGTAACAAACAAAACAAGGTAACCGTCCTCCGTGAGCCATAACTTTTTTTAATAAACTCTAAGACAGCCACGTATCATTCGAACTTATTATATCAGATAAACTTAAAAATAAGACTCTTTATTTTTATTTATATTATCAATAATTTATCACTTTTATACAACAAATACTTCATTCCGTAAGTCGTCTGCCATCAGCATACTATGATCACAATGAACATAGCAAGATTTATGATAAAAGCCTTAACATAGTGAATTTGTTTCATATTCTCATTTACAACTCAAATTGTTTGTTGCAGTGCACCCTTTTTAAAACCTTGGTGATTTCTTTTTGATTTTTGTATTTTAGCTTTATTTATATTATTTTTTCTGATAACACAGGCATTTATTTATAGGTTCCCAGCTGAAAAAATCCATATGGAAATCCGTAAGGAAACCCGTACGGGGACCCGTAAAGGACCCCATACGGGTTTCCGATACTGATATTTGGTCAGGGTTTCCGTACGGGTTTCCATACGGGTTTTTTTTTTTCATTTAATTTTATTTTCACACTATTTTTTTATTTATTTAATTTAATATTATTATTAGATATTGATATATTATTCTTTATAAGATTTAATTATTAATAATAAAATTATTGAAGAAAAAAATTTTGTTCGACTGAGATTCGAACCCACGACCCCAGGCATGGCAGGCAGACACTCTACCAACTGAGCCATTGAGCTAGCTTGCTCGAAGACTTTAATTAAACTACTTTAACAACTGTTTTATATTTGATTTTTAACTAGTCTCTCTCAGCGCGCAAACACGAGCAATTGTATTGCATTATCTAAATCTAAAACAAATTTTGTCGAAGCTTCATCTAAATTAAAGGGCTTAACCGACAATAAGTTGTATATTAAAGGAGTTTAATTGAGGTCTTGATGCATGCTAGCTCAATGGCTCAGGTGGTAGAGTGTCTGCCTGTGATGCCTGGGGTGGTGGGTTCGAATCTCAGTCGAACAAAATTTTTTTCTTCGATAATTTTATTCAAAATAATTTTATTATGAATAATTAAATCTTATAAAGAATAATATATCAATATCTAATAATAATATTAAATAAATAAAAAAATAGTGTAAAAATAAAATTAAAAGAAAAAAAAAAAAAAAAAAACCCGTATGGAAACCCGTACGGAAACCCTGACCAAATATCAGTATCGGAAACCCGTATGGGATCCTTTACAGGAACCCTTATGGGTCCCCGTACGGGTTTCCTTACGGATTTCCATATGGATTTTTTCAGCTGGGTTATAGAAAAATTATGGATAAAAATCTGTTTATATTGAAGCTAGTGCATATAATATGTGAAAAAATAACAAAAAAACCTGACGTAAAAAAACTATTTTAAAAAAATATTTTGGTCATTTTTTTTAGGTTAGGGATAGTACAAAACTAACTCAGCAAAAACCCGTGATTCATTTGATTGAATTATTTAAAAAAGTATCGAAAATCATTAAAACAAGTCAACTTCCAACACCTAATTCTTCAATACGGACTTTTTTTTTTAATTCTTTGCAATTTTTTGAGGTTAGACCGCACCCCAAGGTGATAACCTGATGATAACTCGTTTTTAAAAAGCAGCATCTCATGAAAGGTAAAAAAAATTATATAATGTTAGTGAGACTAAGTTTTTTTTTTTAGTTTTCTATTGCGTTACATGTGCGATTTACGTAGACGCGCAGGCCTCTAGCGGCCAAAATTTTCAATTTGGGGACTTGTGCCCATGGGAACTTTTGTTCAGGATGGTAAGGGCTACATCATATCAAAAATTCAGAAGATTTGACTGAAACCCAATTTCCATTTGATTATTGCGGGGTCCTTTATTTTTAAAATTCGTACGTAAGGTAAAATACCCAAAAGTGAAACAGAGCGAAAAATACCCCAGAAGTGAAACGGTTTTCTAAAACAATAATAATTTCATTAAAAACAATTCTAGACAGCACAAAAAAAATCATATGCAATCTTGAATAGTGTAGCTTCAAGACCTATTAATTTTTTTTAAGAGTCATTCGTTTATATGTTTGTCGAAAATCAAACAAAATTGAGTTTTTTTAACTCTATGACAGGGTTGATTTCATTCCGAAATCTCACCAAACTCACGTTTGAGAATAAGACTTTCAATCGTCTTTATTTATTGTTAATTAAACTGCTACTATTTCAAGACTATTTAAAGTGATAGATACAGTTCTTGAGTTGATATTACCACCAAAATTTTACTTCAAAAGTCATAAAATTTATTTTTATTCGTTATTTATGAGGGGTCCAATTGTGAAACAAAATGGACCAAAAGTGAAATATTTTAAATATTTTTGATCTCACTTCTGGGTCCGCAAATAGTCAAAAAATCTCTACTCGGTCCAGAAGTGAAACACTTTTTAATTAGTTATTTTTCAGTCAAAACTATCTTAAATTAAAAAAAAAAGTAAATATTATTGGAAACTCGAATAGTATATTTTTCACCTATAACGCGATCTTTTATTTTTCATACAGGGGGGACAAAATTAGTTTCAGGATTTTGCATTTAACCCATTAAATCCCAGGATTTTTTAAATTTTTCTTGTACTTTGAGCTCTGGAATTTTGATGAAAACGATAAAAAATATTTTCAAAAATACCATATACCACTATTTTCGGGTATGCTCTACACGATGGTGTAGTTTAAAAAAATCAAAAATGTCATTTTCAATTGTTAATTAACAAATTAAAAAAAAAAACTCAATTTTTTGCTGCACTTTTTTTTTATGAATTTTTTCAGTTAGATTTTTTTTTTTTTCAAAAATGTGATCAGAGGTGATCACGATACTTGAAATTTACGGTAGGATTTTTTTTTTTATAAAAATCTTTTTTAACAAAATGGCGGCCATAAAACGAAGTCGAAAATCTCGAATTTTTCGTTTTATTCACTTGATTCAAAAAATGGTTTTTTATTGTCAAAATTTTTTCAATTGTTTAAATAAATAATTTTTAAACAATTAAAATCAACAATGAATATATCCACATTAGTTCTTTTTTTGATACATTTCGTTTTTCAGTTGGAAGTTTCCGAATAACTCTGTTTGGGTCACCGCGGACCCTACTAAAATCGTGTAAAAATCACCTCTCATAACCTAACAATGAATATTTTATAAGTATTACAATTTTTATGCTTCTTTGTACAATTATTTTGACTTTTCTAACAAAAAATAGCAGTAAACGTTAAATACTTGTGCGATTTCAAGGAATAAACATGAAAAAAGTAAATAAAACGAAAAATTCGAGATTTTCGACTTCGTTTTATGGCCGCCATTTTGTTAAAAAAGATTTTTATGAAAAAAAAAATCCTACCGTAAATTTCAAGTATCGTGATCACCTCTGATCACATTTTTGAAAAAAAAAAAAAAATCCAACTGAAAAAATTCATAAAAAAAAAAAATGCAGCAAAAAATTGGGTTTTTTTTTTTAATTTGTTAATTAACAATTGAAAATTACATTTTTGACTTTTTTTAACCACGCCATCGTGTAGAGCATACCCGAAAATAGTGGTATATGGTCTTTTTGAAAATATTTTTTATCGTTTTCATCAAAATTCCAGAGCTCAAAGTACAAGAAAAATTTAAAAAATCCTGGGACTTAATGGGTTAAAAAAAAAAAAAATAATAAAATAAAATTATTATAATAAAAAGGGGACTTTAAAATAATAAAGTAACAAAATGACAAATTCCCATAATATTAAATTTAAAAAACTGAATAAACATATTGACAATTAAAAACTGTAATTTCAATTCAGATATGGTGATGATTTTCCACCAGAATTAAATTTAAAAAATGAGATGAGCAAGATGATCTATTCAAGAAATTCCACTATCTCAAAAGGAATAGCTAACATCAAATCTATGTTGGATTTAGAAAAGTTTTTCAACTCATGTGTTGGACAAAACTTTCTAAAACAGAACCATGGTTCTGGAAAAACCTCTGAGGAGATGCTCGAGGTCCAAACTGTAAAAGAGTCAGACGATAATATTCACTTATTATTGCATGATAAAAGCATGGTAGATTCTTTAGCTGGAAAATCTAAAATTACCCAGATCAGTGGAACCTGCCCACTTCACCCTGCAGGGCCGGATTTAAGTTTTTAGGGCCCCGGGGCACCATAGGTGTGGGGGCCCCTAGCAAGGTGGCTAAACTTGGGAATTCTTGTACCTCATAACAGAGCATATTTTAAGAAATTTTTAGAAGTTTCCAACTCATAAATTTTCACAAAATGACCCGAAAAGAGACTTTACATATGTCAAAATAGTTTGCAGGACTAAGCGCCCTGGGCACCTGAGTTCAACAAAAAAACTAATCAGTTATCCCCCAAGCTCTAAATCCCCAAATACCCTGGGCGCCCGAGTTCAACAAAAAACTGATCAGCTATCCCCCAAGCTCCAAACCCACAAATACCCTGGCCACCCGAGTTCAACAAAAAACTTATCGGCTATCCCTCCAATACCCTGGGCGCCCGAGTTCAACAAAAAAACTTATCGGCTATCCCCCAAATACCCTGGGCACCTGAGTTTAACAAAAAAACTGATCAGCTATCCCCCAAGCTCCAAACCCACAAATACCCTGGCCGCCCGAGTTCAACAAAAAAACTGATCAGTTATCCCCCAAGCTCTAAACCTCCAAAACCCTGGGTGCCCGAGGTCAACGAAAAAACTGATCAGCTATCCCTCAAATACCCTGGGCTACTGAGTTCAACAAAAAAACTAATCAGTTATCCCCCAAGCTCTGAATCCCCAAATACCCCCAGCGCCCGAGTTCAACGAAAAACTGATCGGCTATCCCCTAAGCTCTGAACCCCCAAATACCCTGAGCGCCCGAGTTCAACGAAAAACTGATCGGCTATCCCTTCAGCTCTAAACCTCCCAAAACTCTGGTTACCGAGTGGAATAATTTTACAAGGCGTACTTTATATTTGTATATCAAGTCAATAATAAATTGTTTTTAATTTTTCTTTTTTTGTTCCTCAAAAAGGTTGTGGTATACTTTTATTTACATCACTTGAAAATATTACAAAATAATAAAAAAAAATATATATAAAATTAACAAAATTAATAACGAATAAACAAAGGACAATTTTTACACTTTTCTCGAAATGTGTCTCATTTGCAAAAGCATTTAATTTATAGTTAAAAAAAAAATTTGTTGAAAATGTTGCAAACAAAGAATTAAACGAGAAGTAAAAACTTATATCGTTTTCCTAATCAACCACGCCATTTTGGAGTTAAAAATTTCAGATTTACAATTTTATGATATAATTGCACCAGTGCAATTTGGTATAGTTAGAAAATTATTTATTACATGCTTAGGTTAACTAAAATGCTCCCATATTTTTTGAATAATTCAACTCGGGCTCCCAAGGATTTTGAGGGGTTCAGAGCTTGGGGGAAAGCCGATAAGTTTTTTTTGTTGAACTCGGGCGCCTAGGGTATTTGAGGATTCAGAGCTTGGGGGATAGCCGATAAGTTTTTTTTGTTGAACTCAGATGCCCAGGGTATTTGGGGGTTCAGAGCTTGGGGGATAGCCGATAAGTTTTTTTGTAAAACTCGGGCACCCAGGGTTTTGGGGGTTCAGAGCTTGGGCGATAGCCGATAAGTTTTTTTTTGTTGAACTCGGACGCCCAGGGTATTTGGGGGTTCAGAGCTTGGGGGATATCCGATCAGTTTTTTTGTTGAACTCAGGCGCCCAGGGTATTTGGGGGCTTAGAGCTTCGGGGATAGCTGATCAGTTTTTTCGTTGACCTCGGGCCCCCAGGGTTTTGGGAGTTTAGAGCTTGAGGGTAACCAGTACTTTTTTTTTTTTTTTTTTTTTAAAGAAAAAAAAAAAAGTACGTGCCCCGGTGTGCCCTTAGGTAAATCCGGCCCTGTCACCCTGATATAAAAGATTGCCAAAAACTTATATCAGTCTTTTTTAGGACAAATCATAATGTGAGTTTTATATTTAACATTTAAGAATTTTTTATTTTAAAGTTAAAGTATAAACATTGAATTTTATTATCGCTAGAATTTTTATTAACAAGGGCAAAAACTATCATTTAAATTCCATGAAAAAAAATTTACTATCAACAAATAAATTATTTAAATAAATAAAATAAAAACACTAAAAAAAATTGAACTAAAAAATTAAAATATAGAAAATTAAAAAATTCGAAAGTTCGAAAGGAAAGTTAGAAAAAAAAAGATTCGACTTGCATGTACGAGTTGACTGTACGGAAAAAATTAAATTAATGCAGGATTGTACGATTTGGCGATAGGCTGTCGGTAGAGCACCGATACCGCCAGCTACCGAACCGCGAACTATCGCAGTTCGCGATGCTATGGCATCGCCAGCTGCTCGCCGGGCACGATCGCCAAATCGTACAATCCTGCACTGATTTAATTTTTTCCGTGTGGTTTTGAATAAAAAAAAGAAAATCGATAACTTAAATTTTGAATTAATAAAATTACAATAGATAAATGCTACTCAAATTTAAGATGAAAATAAAGAAGTAACCAATTTGTTCGATAAGAAAATAATCTTTTACAATCGATAGGAAAAAAAAAATTATTTTTGGTTAATGTAGTTTTGAAAGAATGTATTTACAACAAATTATCATAAATTCAATTTTTCAATAAAGATTAATTATTAAAAATAAATAAAAATCAATTCAAGCATGCAGCATGCAGCAAAATTTTTGATTATTTTTAAAATATAAATAGAGAACTTATAAATTTTACTTTTGTATAGGTTCTTTTTTTTCATGAATCTAAGTTTACTTTTATTGTTTTTACCATCAATTTAAATGTTGAATATAAACTAATAAAAATTTTTTAAAGGCTTATCCAAGCATTTGGATTCTTCTGATGCAAAGTTCAATCCAATCATACTCAGCAGTAGTAAGGTAAACGTCCCGATTTAAAGAATGAATTTTGAGGAGCTCGCGATGTTTAGAGGTGATAAAAAAAAAATAAAAACTCTGATCACAAAAAAAAAATCGTTTTAGTAACTCGTATATTTAAGGAACATATTCCGACATTAAAGTTCAAAAAAAATTATTTCAGTTTTATAATATTAAGCAAAACTTATGGAAAAGTGAAATGTACGTTTAGAAGGAACGCTCGAAGCGTAACTGTACCAGCGTTCATTATGAGTGTCCCGATTCAAGGAATGAATTGGTTTTTGAAATAAATGATCAAGGTAGACACTTTACGTTTGTTTGAAATAGATAAAAATGAGTTAAAAGATAACTTAAAAATTATTGCAGTAATTAATTTCTAATAAACCGAAAATCACTGTATTGTATAAAATTATTTAAGGTTATGTACATTGAATAGAATGGTACCTATAAGTTTGAAGTATAAATCATAACAAAAATGACAATTACTTAGAATTGAGTAGAACTTTGAATTAATATGAAATATAGTTTTTATTAACGACTTGTTACAACAAAGCCTAAATAAATTTTAGTCTTGAATAAATTTCAAATTTAATAACATTAAAATAACAGTATAATTTATAACAAACAACAAGATTATAATTCATGGGATAGTTTAAATATTTGAAAAAAAAAAAAAAAAAAAAAAAAAAAAAGGTGGTTCATCGTTGTAATCACAACTTGATCCGTGGAGAGGTAAAATAAAAAAGCAAATAATTGCAAATTTATAGTAATTTATTTATTTAGCGACGTTTCGTCCACCTGGTTTGTGGACCTCTTCAGGCTATAAATATATTATAAAGTCATACAACTAATATACATGAATATTTTAAAGAAATAAAACACAAATATTTATAAAGTTTTACCTAGGTAGTCAGTCATTACTCTCTTCGAGCAAATTGTCTAATGGGTTAAAATTTGAAAGATACAGATATTTATACATAGGACAAATTTAGGTGTGTCAAATTTCTATGTGTACAATAGATGAGCCTTAAAATATTCCTGTCAGCTAGATAATTTATTAAATAGAGATTTATAAGAACTACTAAGTTTTTTAGTATCTTCCCTCTTATTTATAGTATTTTTGGTACTCTTTATAAATAACATTTCGGAAATTAATCGTTTATTATAATTGTGTTCTGTGTCTAAAATTCTGACGTCATCAAAATCAAAATTATGATTATAATCAATCTTGTGTTTATATACAACAGATTCCGGATTAGTATTATTCTTATGTTCAGTAATTCTTTTTTTCAAGGCTCTCTTTGTTTGACCAACATAAGATACATTACAATCTTTACATGAAAATTTATACACTGATCCTGTCTTTTTATCTCTCTCTGTGATATCCTTACCTAACTTTATAATGTCTGTCAATTTGTTATTAATTGCTGGTATGATTCTAAAGTTATATTTTTTTAAAAAACGTTTGCAATTTTTGAAAAAAGGTTCATAATAAGGTAAAACTAAGCTGACTTTTTCCACCATTCCATCGTCATGTATACCAGAACTCACTGCATTTTTTATTGAATATATCCTCTTTCTTACATATTTTTCAAAAAATTCCCTCGGAAAATCATTTTGAATTAAAATTCTTTCAACTAAATCAATGTTTTTTCTTTGGAACTTACTCTCTGACAATTTCATTGCCCGGTCAACTAAATTAAAAATAATATTAATTTTCTGGCTTATTGAATGATTGGATTGAAAATTAATAGTAGTATTAGATGAAATAGGTTTTATATACCAATCAGTAAGAATAGTGTTGTTGTCAATGGATAATGTAACGTCCAAAAAATTGATTTTACCGTTCACTTCCAACTCATGTGTAAATTGCAAATTTTTGTCATAAGAGTTGAAAATACTTAAAATTTTTTTTACATATCTTTTGTTAACACACATGATAGTGTCGTCAACGTAACGATAGTAAAATACAGGGGTAATATTAAAATCATTCTTTAATTTTTTCAAACAAAAGGTTTCAAGGTCATCTAACACCATGTCAGCAAAAATGGGTGAAATTGGAGATCCCATAGGTGTACCTGAAACCTGGCGATAAATTTTGCCATCAAAAGTAAAGTAGACATTATTAAAAAGAAGTTTAGTCAAATTATAAATATCACAAAAGGGAATCTTGCTTTCGTTATGTATCTGTGTGAATCTTTTATCCAGGCTATTTAATACCTGTTCAAGAGTGACTTTAGTAAACAATGAAACTACGTCAAGTGAAATCAAAATATGATTCCTAGGTATGTGTAAATTACTAATTTTATTTTTCAAATCAAAACTATTGTAGATGTGTGATTTTGGAAGAGAAATACATGTTTTTAAATTCTTTAATAAAATGGTCGATAAAAAATGAGTTGGAGAATTAATAGATGAAATTATTGGTCTGAAAGACAAATTTTGTTTATGAATTTTAGGTAAACCATAGCATTTAGATAAAATCGTGTCAGTCTGTGTGAGTTGGTATTTGTGATATTTATAATCCAAATAAGAATTATTATTAAGATATTTTAATTTATCATAAATGCAAGACTGTAATTCTTCTAAAGGGTCTTTGTCAACGAGTTCATACGTATCAGGGTCATTCAGCATCTCAGTCATTTTCTCTATGTAAACAAATTTCTCTAAACAAACAGTAACATTACCTTTATCAGACTTGGTAAAAAACAAATTGTCATTATCTTTCAAAAATTGTCTAGCTAATTTCATATCCTTATTTAACCTTTTTTCAAAAAAAGAAATATGATCTTTCCTACCATCATAATGTTTAATTGCCTGCACTATTTTATTTCTAATGTTATCTTTAATTTCATAATTATAATTAGTCTTTTGTAAACTTATCTCTAAATTCTTAACTGTACACGTGATGTCATTCTTTGTAAAATTCTGACTTCTATAAGAAAAATTTCTACCTAATGAAATTATTTTCTCTATATTTTTAGGAATATCAACAGAACTTAAATTTTTAAATGTGCAAATAATGTCTTTTTCCCCTGAATTAGCATTAGTAGATGGATGAAATAGGTGTAACAGGCGATGAAATTTGTTTTCATATCTTCCGGCTAAACATTGTTTAGTTTTTCTCAATTTCAATTGAACTGATTTAAAAAATGCTTTCCTCTCGTCCAAAGGTAAATTTTCAGTATGGATCTTAATATAGATATTATTAATCTTACTTTTCAAAAATTTAATGTGACAAAAGGTATCCCCTATTTCGTAATTAAGTAATTTCTTTGAAATTTTATACTTAAAATTATTAAACTTTCTCTTACATGAATCACTTCGCCATGAAATACTTTCCAGTCGTTTTGTTGAATTGAAAATGTTGGTTGGTAAAATATCATGTGTTCTGCATTTGAGAAGAAAAGATAGTTGAAGAGTAAAACGTAGAAGATTGAATTTTAACTGTTTCCATTCTTTAAGAATATTAGTTGTATTACGTCCGTAGGTGGTAGTAATATGATGAAAATAAGAAGTTTGTTGTATGCCCGTCTCTGATCCAGGGCCGTTTGAAAACTGTAATTGTTGATCGAATTCTCGATTTCCCTCTCTGATTGTTCCAAAAAGGTGGTTCATCGTTGTAATCACAACTTGATCCGTGGAGAGGTAAAATAAAAAAGCAAAGGTCCACAAACCAGGTGGACGAAACGTCGCTAAATAAATAAATTACTATAAATTTGCAATTATTTGCTTTTTTATTTTACCTCTCCACGGATCAAGTTGTGATTACAACGATGAACCACCTTTTTGGAACAATCAGAGAGGGAAATCGAGAATTCGATCAACAATTACAGTTTTTAAATATTTGCATGAACTTATTAAAAAACAGAAGAAAAAGACAATTGCTTGTGTTAGTTTCTTTCTTTTTTGATTCTTTTTTTTACAACTTTACCAATTTGAGTATTTAACTCTTCTTTTTCAGCTTCTAAACTTTTTATTTTTTCAGCCTGTTGATCCTTCATAATTTTTTGTTGCGCTTCAAATTCTTCTCTTTGCCTCTTCATTTCATTTTTTAAATTTTCTTCAAATGCTTGTTTTTCCAATTTCATCTTTTTATTTAGTTTCTTTTGATCGGCTTGTAAAATTTTTTTTTCTTCCAAAATTTCAGTTTTTCTAACGTTTACTTTCTTTAGTTTAACTTTTTTTTCATGTTTTTCAACTTCAATTTCAATAAATTCATCTGAGGTAGCTGTACTTCCCTGCAATTTTCGTTTCCTACTGTTTGGTTTTAACTTCTTCAAAGCTTTTTGCTTGCTTTCGCTTAAAAACTCTTCAGGAAATTTGTGAAAAGTTTTTTTGAATACCGTTTTAGGAGATAAGATTTTTTCTAAAAAAAAAGTATTGAAATTATTCTATAAATTTTGTATAGGCGGCATTTCAAATGGAAAATTTTTAAAACTTACCGACTGGTTCGGGTTGATAGCCTTCGTCAGTGATTGAAGAATTTTGTAACGTAACTTCAGAATCAACAGGATTCTCTTGATCAGTAATTGATAAAATTTCTAGAGATATTTTTCCTTCACTACTTAAAGAATACTCTTGATTACTACTCAATAAACTTTCTAAGGTAAAATTTTCTTCAATGCTTAAATTATTAATATGAAACTCTTGATGGTTTGACAAAGTACACTCATCTTTCTTTGAAGATATTTCACTCGGGATGAGTGGATTATCTATAACAGAATCAATCGAAGAATCACAAGCAGAAATAAGATTTTCTGTAATAATAATTTTTCCATTAAAAATTTTTAAAAAAATTTTTTTAATAGAACGCACCAGCACTTTCTTCATCTACATATCCTGAATCATCCTGACATAAGTTGAGAGATTTTGCCGGAACTTTTAAAAAATCTATATTACTAGCTGTATTAGAAATTACATCACTAGGATCTAAATTATATTTACATAAGTCATCACTATTAAGTACATTACAATTCAACTCAAGAAAACAATCGTTACTATTTTTTACTTGAGACACTTGAGAAGATGAAGGAACATTTGTTTCAATTTGAAAATTAACTACTTTATAATTTACAATTTTGGGCTTTACTGTATTCACCTCTATATAAATTGAAAAGAAATAAAATCAAGATTAAAACTAGTCCGGTAATTATTAAAAAATTTGATGTTTCAAAAAAAAAAATACATATAAGAAACCACATCAAATGAAAAAAAAATTTAGAATAATTAGAAATAAAAATTAAATCTCACCAACAACTTCTATTCCAGGAATTCCCTTTGCTTTTAACCATAGTTTATAAAGACCTTCAACTTTTAAATCAGCTGTCCAAGGTAGTGATTTATTATGATCTTTAAACTGCTGCAAAAGTTCCGGTGGTATGTATGATTCAATAACTTCGAGATCAGAATTTTTGACGGCTTTGCTTTGAATTTCTTCACTTTCAACTTTTTTAGACTTTTTTCGCTTATTTAAAACATCGTACTGGACCGCCTCAGGATTAAAAGGATACAAACCGCTTGCTTTGAAACCACTGATGACGGTTGTTTTCATGTTGTTCCATGAATCTAAAGCCTCCCTCAACACAATGGGAAAATCGGATTTTTTTACCCCTTTTTTATTATTTTTAAGCTTCCACTTTCTATTGCTCTCTTTCCATACTTTACCTTTGAATGGACCAAAAAAAGCAATATCCAAAGGTTGGGTGATATGCGTTGAGTGAGGGTATAGAATAACAAGCTCTATCTGCTTCTCACGACAAAAACGGAGCAAAGGTATCGTTAAATGAGAAGTGTGTCCATCGCAATAAAGGAGAACTGGAAATTCTATTTTTTCTTCGATCAGCCAAGGATACAAAACGTTAGTGACGTACTCAAAAAAGGTTTCTTTTTCCATAAATCCTCGTTCTGTCAGTCCTACTCCCCAACCTTTTGGTATATTTTTCAATATTTCAGCTGGCACACCCTGTTTGTACTTGTACAGAATGCAAGGTGGAGCGCAAGTTCCTTCTGCATTGAAAGTAAACAGAACCGAATGATTTTCTTTATCTGTACCATCAGTACATTGGTACACAGTAGCAGACCCTTTTTCTGCCAAAACATTATTTGGTTTTGGATTTAACTGCAAACTTGTTTCATCGCAGTTTAACACTCTAGACGGAGGAAGATTCAGCAAAGCTTTTTTTTCTAAATATGTTCTTATTTCCTCAAACCATTCAACGAGATCTTCTTGGGTAACATTAGCTCTCAGCATTTCTAATGACTGAGCTGTTCGACAAGAAACTTTTGGATGGCGTTTTTTGAAAGCTTCTAACCAATGTCGCCCTGGTCTGTCCTCGGTAAAAGGGTTTGGCCTTTTTATACTTTTCATGTAATCTGCTACGCTATCTTTTAACTCGTTAGAGGTAGCTGGAATACCTATGGCTTGTCTGTGTAGAATCCAGTTAACAATATCGAGCTCTTCTTCAGCAGTTAAAATTGTAGCTGGTCCTTTTTTACTTATATAGGTTTGACCTTTATTCATTCGGAATAAAACCCCTACTGGGACTCCATACTGTCTGGAGACTTTTTGATAGGATTCAGTTTTTAGAGCTTGCAAAGCACTTTGAATCGTACTAGATGATGGATCATAGGTTCTCCTTGTTTTAGTTTGATTTGAAATTCTTTTAATTTTTTTTTTTTTTACCTGCTTTTTACACGAAAGATTTTTGCTATCAAGTAATTTTGTTTTTATTCTATTCATTTTGAATCAACTTTAAAACACTGTACAAAAATTGAATTCACTTTGAGTACCAAAAACAAAAGCTGCGGTTTCTTAGATTATACTAACTAACGGGACACAAATTTTTTTAAACAAAAAAAAAAATTACTATTCAATATACACTGACTTGGAAATTATCTAAAATGATTCAAAATAGTCTCTTTTTATTATAAAAATGTCTACAACTTTGAAAAATTACGTTTAAAGTTCATTCCTTATTCTCGGACTCGAGTACGTTGCTACGGAATGTTTGAAATGAAGCGTTCTTTAAATTGGGACTTCGCGAACGATTTTAAAGAATGATTTAAATTACTTATTTAAACTAAAAATATTATAAATAATCATTGTTTTAATAAAAGAAATAAAATCTGCAAGGCTTAAGTTTTTTGTCAATATGCGTATGTTTGTTACTTTTTAAATAAATGTAACTCTAATATCAATTTTAAAAAATAGTGCATCGTGCTTGTATGACTAGAAACTAGAGTTGTATTTTTTCAAACTAAGGAATGCTTCAATTTCTTTCCTTTTTTTTAAACTAAACCTTTTTATTTTAATAAAAAATCCATCACATTTAAAGTATTACATCTGTAGCTAACCTAATAAATATTTTTTAGTCACGTTATTTATCTGTAAATCAATTTTTCTCCTAAAATACGAGATATCGTTCCGTATACTCGGACATATTCTTTAAATCGGGACGTTTACCTTATCTAAAATTAAGGAAATTTGGCCAGAGTGGAGTCCTGACGAGATTCAGTGTGATTTTGATCCGGAAATGAAACTTGCAATTGAAAAAACTTTCTCTCGTGATTCTATAAAAGTTGCATGCCACTTCTATGACTTTGCTCTAGTTAGTTTATAACAACCATTATTAATTTAAAATATTTTATAATTGTTTTTATTTGTGATTTGGAATAGCTAAAATTTATTACATATTTATTACAGCCTGGGTGGTAGGATAATGAAAAAAATAATGATAATTTGTTGCAGAAATTCGTGAGAGCGGCTTATGACATAGGACTTGCAGAGAATGATGATGGCGAGCTGAATTTTACTCTGTGTAAACTCTTGGCATTGCCACTCTTTAGAGGAGAAGAGAATGATGGCAAAAAACTGTCTCTATGTGATCAATTCTCTGCTTTAAAAGAAAATGTAAAGACAGAACACGGAAATCAATTCAATAAACTTTTTGATAATTTCGAGTACTGGATAAAAAAGTTTGGCATAACATCGTTAAGCATGTTTGGGTCTACAGAGAGGATAAGTATCTCTTTTCAGAATTATTTCGACGATCTGTATGCTAGAATAGATGAGAACGTACCGTCGTTGGAAAAATTTATAAGTAATAAGTTGTTTTTAGTGCTAATTTTAAAATTTATTTACTATCAATTTCATTACTTTTAATTGCAAGAAAATTGAATGTCATAGAGAATAATGAAGGAATAAAAACATTGTTTCCAGTTTTGTTTTTAAGTAATAGTTCCTTAAGTCCTTCTAATAATCTTTTTATGAATTTAACCAAACTTTAGCCCTTAACCTCTTGAAATGAAAACTTTTTTTTCTCGATTCCAAGCTCAACAATTTAACCAAAAACATTAAAATTTAAATAAATAAATACCCTAGTTTACTGTTTTCAGTTATTTTATACACGATGTTATTGTTTAACAAAAAAATCAATTTTCGATTGTTAATCAACAATCAACAATTAAAAATAAAAAAAGCCGAAAAATTCGTGTTTTTTTTGTTTTGTTTTTTGTTTTGTTTTGTTTTTTTTTAAGCTTTAATATAAGTGGGGAAAAAAATTTCGTTGCCATTTTGGTGTTTAATTCTTTTTTTGAATCGGTTCTCTTAAAAAAAAAAAAAAAAAAAAAAAGGTAATTAGCGACGATTCAAAAAAAGAATTAATCTTTGAAGTTTAATAAAAAAAAACACTTTTTGTATCAAAAAAAAAAAAACCCTACTTTTATTAAAGTTAGAAAAAAAAAATAATTTTTCGGCTTTTTTTAATTGTTAATTCACAATTGAAAATCGATTTTTTAAATTTAAACTCTACCATCTTGTAGAGCATATCTGAAAATAGTCGAATAGGGTATTTATTTATTTAAACAGGAACAAGTGTGTAACGCCTTGTTAAAAACTAATAAAAATAACAAAAAATAATGCTTTTACATAATATTGTGTGAAGTATAGTATTGAATGTGATAGTAGAAAAGTATTTGTTAATGTTAATTTTTCATTTTATAATTTTAGAAATACTGCTGGATTATAAAAAAAAAAAATATCATCTTAAAATAGAAAACTCAAATCCTCTAAAAAATAAACCTCAAGTGACTCTCTTTAAGAAAGACTTGATAATTGTCGATTGGAGAAAGCTAGTCGAAGGCAGATTAGAGGCAGAGGATTTTTTGTGCAAAGCTGCCAATGCGTTAAAAAGAACTTCACTTAAGACCATCACCGTAAATGGTTGAATTAAATATG
Organism: Encarsia formosa; assembly: GCA_038277355.1. Taxonomy (NCBI): domain Eukaryota; kingdom Metazoa; phylum Arthropoda; class Insecta; order Hymenoptera; family Aphelinidae; genus Encarsia; species Encarsia formosa. Next base: position 18,742,539 of record CM076185.1, on the reverse strand, counting down.
CAATTAATTAATTATAAAAATTTCTAGTCATATTTTTAATTACCTATTTCCCTTAATTTTAGCCATCAAGATTCAAAAAAAGCGATCAAACGACCCAACACCGGAAGAAAAAGAGGAGGCGGTTGTCTGTGAAGCTGAAGGTACTTATAAAAAACAATATAAGTAGAACATTTATTTTGTAACTCATTACATACACATACAGTAGAACCCCATTTCAAATTGTACAACGCTCTCGGAATTTTTTACTTAAATCGCCTAAAAATTTATTCCAGGATTTTTTTTTAAATCACGTTTAATCGAAAAATGAATCTTCGATTCTTTTTAAATTTCAGTATTTTGTAATAGTTGAAAAAAGTTGAATTTTAAGTCGAATTGCAATATGAGAAAGATTGTTATTATTTCTAAATGAGTTTTTCAATTTACACTATCTCATGTTGGTATGAAAAAAAAAAAAAAAAAAAAAAGATTGTCGAGCGCGAGTGTTGATCGGTCGTGCCTTTTATGCAAAGCACGGAGCGATAGCAGAGCACGGCCATGCATACCTTGCATCGCGCGGAACGGTAGCGTAGCATAGCGTAGCGTAGCGTAGTGATGCAAAGGTGAAGGTGTTTTTGCACAAATTTTTTTTAAAGTATCAGGTCTTGCGCAACAAGCCTGGGATTTTAAAAAAATTTTGGGCGAAAACACTGTAGCCAGGCAAGTCATCTGGCCTCTCGATCGTAGCGAAAGAGTCAGAGGGTACGCTAGTTTTTTATATAAATTTAGAAACTCCATTTCTGAGTCCATGGGGATGTCTTCACTAAAAGAGATATCTATTTGAGTTTATAATGTTGAATTATTTTAACAAAACCAAAATATTTTTGTTATCTATTATTTTTTTTTTTTTTAATCTAAAAAAATTTTCAAAATCATTAATTAATCAAAATATTCAATAATATTTTTCGGCAGAGTTAGAAAGTTCTTATGTGACTGAGATAGAGGAGATTCCTATAATGCACCAAGCAGACGACGATTCCAATTCTTCTTTGCAGGCTAGAGAAAACGAAACGACTTCTGATAATGACAGTTTTGATCGTTCTCAAATAGAATCAGCATATGAGGGTACATATTAATGTCTTAAAGTACAATTTACAATCATATTTATAATTCAAATTATTAGTTTATTATCTATTCTATAAAAAGTATTTTCAATTCTAAAAAAATAAATAAATTTTTTATTGATTATTATCATAAGTTAGAATTTTTTTCAGATAAATTGTAAAATAATGATCATGAAGCATAAATACATATTCATAAATCAATTTTTTTTCTAATAATTTATTTCAAGAAAAATCACATATCGAGTCCCAGACATTTCACCATAAAGAGTGAAGTTGGTTTTAGACGTTTTAGACGCTTGTCGGATAAACAACATTGAAAAAAATTTGGAATGAAATTAAAATAATGAATGTTCTTGTATAAGCTATAAGGTACAACTATTTTACCCTGGAAACGACTCCCAGGCAGGGTTGGGTGGTGTGGCACTTTGGTGACTCACCATGGTAAGCCACCTGGTGTATTGGTGTATTAGGCGCATTATACCCAGCGTTCGAAATAAATAATTTTTTATAAACTATTAAATAAACCGACAAGCTCCAAAACCCCCATAACGCTCGGGAGAGTGATAAATAAATAATTTTTTATAAACAATTAAATAAACCGACAAGCTCTAAACCCCCATAACGCTGGGGAGAGCGATAAATAAATAATTTTTTATAAACATTTAAATAATTCGACAAGCTCGTAACCCCCATAACGCTGGGGAGAGCGATAAATAAATAATTTTTTATAAACAATTGAATCAACTGACAAGCTCTAAACCCCCATAACGCTGGGCACCCGAGTTCAAAGAAAAAACTAATCGGCTATGCCCCAAGCTTCAAGCCCCCAAAACCCGGAGCACCCAAGTTCAACAAAAAAGCTGATTGGCTACACCCCAAGCTCTAAGTCCCCACACCCTGAGCGCGCGAGTTCAACAAAAAAGCTGATTGGCTACCCCTCAAGCTCTAAGCCCCCAAATCCCTGGAAACGCGAGTTCAACAAAAAAGCTGATTGGCTACCCCCCAGCTCTAAGCTCCCAAGACCCTGGGTGCCTGATTTTAATAAAACAAACGGATCAGTTGGGGATTTAGAGCTTTGGGGACAGCCGATCAGTTCATTTGTTGAACTCGGGCGCCCAGGGTTTTGGGGGCTTAGAGCTGGGGGGTAGCCAATCAGCTTTTTTGTTGAACTCGCATTTCCAGGGATTTGGGGGCTTAGAGCTTGGGAGGTAGCCAATCACCTTTTTTGTTGAACTTGGATGCTCCGGGTTTTGGGGGTTTAAAGCTTGGAAAATAGCTGATTAGTTTTTTCGTTGAACTTGGGTGCCCAGCGTTATGGGGCTTTAGAGCTTGTCGGTTAATTCAATTATTCATAAAAAATTATTTAATTATCGCTCTCCCAAGTGTTATGGGGGCTTAGAGCTTGTTTGTTTATTCAATTGTTTATAAAAAATGATTTATTTATCGCTCCCCCAGCGTTATGGGGGTTACGAGCTTGTCGAATTATTTAATTGTTTATAAAAAATTATTTCTTTATCACTCTCCCCAGCGTTATAGGGGTTACCAGCTTGTCGAATTATTTAAATGTTTATAAAAAATAATTTTTTTATCGCTCTCCCAGCGTTATGGGGGCTTAGAGCTTGTCGGTATATTTAATTGTTTATAAAAAATTATTTATTTATCGCTATTCCCAGCGTTATGGGGTTTTAGAGCTTGTTGGTTTATTCAATTGTTTAAAAAAAATTATTTATTTATCGCTCTCCCCAACGTTATGGGGGTTTAGAGCTTGTTGGATTATTTAATTGTTTATAAAAAATTATTTCTTTATCGCTCTCCCCAGCGTTATGTGGGTTTAGAGCTTGACGGTATATTTAATTGTTTATAAAAAGTTATTTATTTAACGCTATTCCCAGCGTTATCGGGGTTTTGGAGCTTGTCGGTTTATTTAATAGTTCATAAAAAATTATTTATTTCGAACGCTGGGTATAATGCGCCTAATACACCAATACACCAGGTGGCTTACCATGGTGAGTCACCAAAGTGCCACACCACCCAACCCTGCCTGGTAGTCGTTTTCAGGGTAAAATAGTTGTACCTTATAGCTTATACAAGAAAATTCATTATTTTAATTTCATTCCAAATTTTTTTTAATGTTGTTTATCCGAAAAGCGTCTAAAACCAACTTCACTCTTTATGGCGAAATGTCTGGGACTCCACATATCTTTTAATCTAATCCAAAGTTCTGCTTATTGGTTTCAATTTGATATGAATCATTGACTGAACTATTAAAGAATATTGGTATTATAAATTGTCCATGGCAAAACAAGATATTTTTTTACTACCAAGGTCATATTTGGACATTTATTTTATTTTTTTTTTTTCTTTTCGAATCGAGAATAAAAATTGTAAACTGTGGTTACTTCGGCCACTTTTTCAAAATACTGCCAAGTGAAACCAGATTAAAAATCTTACATTCTGTAAAAAAAATTTAAAAGAAAAATTGAAAAAGTTTCTGGTGATATTTACTGACAGAAAATTTTTCAATCTGGTTTCATATGGCAGCACTTTGAAAAAGTTGTCAAAGTCACCCCAGTTTACGGTACCTTTCATATTTTTAATAAAAAAAATTTATTACATAAATTAATTTTAAAAAGAGACGCAATAGCTGTCTCCAATGATGTAAAACAAGAACATAATTACTTATTTCTTACAATCATTTGTGCACAATTTGAAACCAAACTAAAAAGAGTAACAGCCTGTGAGACGCAGGTTTTGGCGAGGGGCTATGCATTTCAGAGTCAAATTCAGTAATTTATTAATTTTTTTGTAATTTTTAAACTTTTTGGGATTTTTTTTATTCATTTAACATTACGGAGAACATAGGTCTTGAAAATTATCTTTTATTGAAGGTTTAAAAAAAAGCGATTTGTGAAGTATTTTAACGATAGTAAGTATTCAGTTGTATGTACCACCATCCGCGCAACAAGGAGGGTGTCCGCACGCACTAACTTGCTTATGGACACTCCCAATTCCTATAGGATGTTACGCGCCTGAATAGTACTACTTTTTGGTGACTCTGAAGTTTATAGCCCACCAGATTTTCAAGAAAATCAAAAAACGTTTTTTTATGACAGATGATTAATTAAATCATCAACATGAGTGTACTACTTAGATTATCAAAATTAATGTTATAAATAAATTTTAAAAAACCACCTAAATTAGAACATTACATTTTTGTTTTCAAATATTCTTTTATTTTTTTAGAACAAACATTTAATGATAAAAATGTTGTCTTAGAACCATGCTCAGTCGAGAACATCGATCAAATGTTTGAAGAAAACCATTTGCCTTCGACCACTTCATCAGATGATTATCCAAAAGAAACGCAAAAAACAAATGAAATACCAGCAGTGATTTCACTCGAAAAAGGTAAATATATTATTTATAAAGATAAATCATTCAGTTTTGTGGGTTTTAAAAAATATAGTTGAACGACGTTTATAATGAACAAAATTTTGCCGCAAACCGCGTATTTCTAGCCCTCTTAGTTTTTAAGATATAAATTAAAATTGAAAAATCACTATTTTTGACCGTGCATTCACAGTAGTGGCTACAAAAAATTCCGGTTGGCGCAAAAGACCGATTCGACTATCTTAAATAAATAAACTATCTTTAAATAAACCAAGTTTTATGTATTTAAAAATTCCGTATTTTTTTTTAATTTTCTGTAAATTATAAAACCTTTTAACGTTAACAGAATTATTTATGAATAAATAGTATATTACACACCGGGCAATGGAAAAGTATTGGCCAGCCCTAGCAAATCCAAATTGACGCCCGAGCTAAAGGTGAAGGTGTCAAGGGTTTGCTAAGAGTTGGCTAATTCTTTTTCTGCGTCGCGAGTAATGTTTTTATCATTACGACGGGATGAAAACTCCAAGTTCCGCTCCGACCTAGATAGGGAATTTGGCGTTATCGTCACAGAGGTATGGAAAAGTCCATTTTCGAATTCTTTTATTTCAATTAACTGAAATTGTTTTAATAAATAATGAAAATTAAAATAACGGATAATTTTTATTTTAGGAAGTAAAAAAAAAAAAAAAGGAAAGTAGTAGAGTCACAAAAAAGAGAATTTCTGTTTCGAAAGATTTGAATGCTACTTTAGTTAAAAAAAGAAAGACAGAAAAAGTCACAAAAAAGAAAATTTCTGTTTCGAAAGATTTGAATAATACTATAGTTAAAAAAAGAAAGACAGAAAATTCTGCCTGTAAAGATGTCAACAAAAACAGCGAAAGACAAACGAGAAAAAGCAATAGATGCTTGAAACCTAACGACAATTCTAATTTTATTTATTTTCCATTGTAAGTGTCAAAGTATTCATTTTAATAAATTTAATTTATATACATAACTATATTAAATTTATTTTCCAGATCAAAAAAAGTAGTCAAGAGGAATAAAGAATAAGTAAAACTATTTCTATCACAATCATCACTATCATTTCACTATTACAAAATTATTTTTTGAATTCATACTTATGTTAATGTAATTTATATTCATGATGATGTATAACTATATTAAGTATGTAGTGAGTAATAAAAATATAATCTATCTATATACATTATTATACTCAGCATCCGTATTTTTTTTCCGTCCATCTGTCCGTGATCTCTTTGTATAATGATGAGCGATGATCGAATGTCCTCAATTTATAATTGATGTGATTGGTCGAGAACATTTAAATGAGTAGCATTTCTATTTTATAGATTTTGATCCGTTTGATTTAAAAAATTCAACATAGCCCTTCCAATACATCCGATTTGTCAAAAATTATGTATACATAGGTTTTCAAGGATGCTAGTTACAAATATCAGTTTTAATTTTCAATTTGCTCTAAAGAAACTGCACTTAAATAAGGTGAAATTATAATTCGCGCCTAATACATTGGATTTGTACGAAAATTTGTTTTCGGGGGCTTTGAAGGGTCCAGATTACAAATGTGACCTTTACTTTTCAATTTAATGGCTCTTATAAGATCTATACTCAAATAACGTTTGAAATTTGAAATTGGAAATTTTGCCCGATACATCGGACCCGTAAGAATTAGTTTTATGTACGCGGATCTGTAAGGCCGCTCAATTTGAATATGAACGTAGATTTTTATTTTGTCCTGAATAAAGTCTACTTGAATAAAGGTAAAATTTTCATTTCTTCACAATATGTATTAGAATAATTGAAAATTTGTACACCCTGGCCTACCTGGACTATAAACTTCAATTTTTTTCATTCACTCAAAAAATAATACTAGAGAAATCATCTCCAGGGTGTAACAGCTGCCCATTCCTCTAGGTGTCTATCCTGATCGTAATAAAATCAAGACTTTCAAGAGAAATCATCTCCAGGGCGTAGTAACCACCCATTGCCCCAGGTGTACACCCTGGCCTACCTGGACTCAAAACTTCCTGGAGAAATCATCTCCAGGGCGCAGTGACCACCCATTGCCCCAGGTGTACACCCTGGACTCTAAACTTCCGGGAGAAATCATCTCCAAGGAATGATTCCCCTTAGTTACATGCTCTAACGCTGTGCTTGTATTTGAACCCCGTGATTTTCGTTATATATTTACGTTAGCAACGCCGATTGTGATTTCGACGAGAAAATTTTCGACGAGATTTTTTTCTGGCACTTTTCAGTGTACCTGTATGATTAAGTATTATTTGGTAGATCTTTTACTCTTTCACTGATCTGAAGCTGATGTACCATCAAAGAGACCCACGTGTCCACAATTAAAAAATTAAATCTTTTTTACAGAATTCCCCTTCCTTAAAAATTGGAAATTAAAAAAAAGAATTGTATGAAAATGACAAACTTTTCACTTTTTTTTCTAGTTTTTTAAACTACATTTTTTAGCTTTTTAAGTAAACTTGTGATATGGGTATCTAATTCAAGAATTTGTTGAAAGATTATTTCAAAACAAAAAACAATGATACGTACAATTTACGGAAGAAGATAAATAAGATTTAAAGTGAATAATGCTTATTTCCCGCGTAAAAATGGGAACCATGGAAAAAATGTTGGCAATATGTTGGAAACACATAGCGAAACAATATTGGGAAGATATTGAAAATATATGGGCAACACGTGGGAATAAATTATTGCAAATATGTTAAAAACATTGCGCTAAGAAACACTGGTCAACACTTCGCCAACACTTGGCTCACGGTTTTCCAATACTTTGCCAATATTCTGCCAATACACTGCCAACATATTAATATAATTTTGCTAATATTTTTATTTATTTTTTTTATTTTATTTTTTATTTTTTTATTAAAATTGTTTTAAAAATAATTTAATTTATAAATAAAATCTATTCATAGTCAATTTTTAAATATATTTTATTAAAAATCTAACTTATAAGAATATTTACAAAGAAAAATTAATGAATACACCGTTCACACACTTATTCAGACTCTACATTATTTACCGGCTCTACAGCAAAATATTTTTCCGAACTTTCAACGTAAATAAGATTACATACATATAATAATTTTATTACATTTATAAGTTCAATGTTCTCAGTTTCTTGATTTCATTCATAACCTCGATGAGGTTATTGAAAATCACGAAATTGTAACTACCGATCACTCTTGCGAATGCGATCCAGCTGTTAAAAAAGAAAAATATTTTATAGAAGTGCCGATGATAGACCAATTACAATCAATGTACGTGAGAAAAGGGTTTTATAACAGTTTGATGAAAAAAATTACCGAAAAAAATAATAGTGAACAAGGTACATATAATGATATACAAGATGGGTATATTTATAAAAATTTAAGTAAAAAAAATCAGATTTTATCTAACCATCATAACCTAGCATTCATGTGGTACACGGATGGGGTATTAATTTTTAAACATTCAAAATATGACACTTGGGGATTTTTTTTAATAATTTTACAATTGCCACTCGAAGAGCGCTAAAAAATTGAAAATATGTTACTAGTTGCTTTGTGGTTTGGCGAAAAAAAACCAGTTCCGGGCTTATTTTTAAACCCTTTAAAAAAGTCTTTAAAAAATGTTTTTCAAGGCATAAAGGTTTATGCCACTGACCTTCAGCAAGAAATAATTGTTCGTGGAATAACTATTTGCGGAACCTGTGACCTACCAGCCAAAGCATTATTTTTGAATATGAATCAATATAATGGCAATTTCGGCTGTCAAGTATGTAAAGAAAAAGGTAAAACTGTTGAAAAAAAGCACGTTTATCCTTTCAAAGAAAATTTGCGTTTAAGAACTGATGAAGAAACATTAGAACATGCGTCGCAAGCAGTCGAAACAAAACGAACCGTTTGTGGGGTAAAGGGACCAAGTGAAATGTCATTAATAGTCCACAAACCTGTAATTTCTACGGCTGCGGATGTTATGCACGGAGCTTTCAGTGGTAATGCTAAGAGACTAATGGAACTATTATTCGACAAAAAATTTTCAGATGAACCATTCTCGATGAGTAATCTTGTAGATGTTGTAGATCACAGATTGTGTACTATAAATCCTCCTCTTGGTACTCAACGTCGACCAAGGCCAATAAAAACACATTTTTCTTTATGGAAAACTTCCGAGTTCAAAAATTGGACTTTGTATTATTCTGTAGTAGTTTTAAATGGGTTAATGGATAAAGATTATTTTAATCATTATTTGTACTTTGTGCTTGGTATTTACATTTTGTGTCAAGAAAAAATTTCAGATGAAATGATAATCCAAGCTGATGATTTATTGCGCGAGTTTGTTTCAAGATTCGAACACTTTTATGGCGAAAAATATATGTCTTGTAATTTACACAATGTTGCGGAATTTATCAAAGTTAAATATTCGCACAGTTGATGTCGTCGCCGCGGCGTCTCTCGAAAATTAGCGCTGCTAATCGTTAGCGGTTCAAAACCGCTGACTCACCTGCGCAGAGTATTGATTTTTCGCTCTGTCTCTCTCTCTCACGTGCCTTCAAGCTACGCGCTGTTGCTGCTGTCGCTGACGCTGCTGGGCCTGCGGCGTCTCTCCAGTTCTCTTCTCGGCAACGCTCGTGAATAGACGTTTCTTTCGCCATTTTGTGTTATCTCTTGGGTTCTTTTCACTTGGCATTTTTCTCGACTCTTTCTCGTCATCAACGCAGTGGTCTCATCGGCACAGTCATCTCAACAAATAATTCACCTGGTGGTAGTCAACTCTGGAGACATCTCATCTTGAATTCGATCGGCTTGATTCGCTTCAATTCTTGGGTTAGCAGCTCAGCAAGGAGATCATCCCAGGCATCCTCAGGTATTTTGCGCAGCACCGGTAACAATAATTTACCGGTGCTTCTCCTCGTCATTTCGCAGCCAGAAAATCAATAAAATTTACTGTGCGTTCTCTCGCTCTATCTCTTCTTTCTTTGGGCTGTCTTACAAGCAGCCATTTTCTTTTCTATTCTGTTCAAGGCCATTCTCTGCTGCTGCTTTAATCTCTCTTGGGCATCTCTCTCTCTCTCTCTTTTCATGGCCATTCCTGTAGCCTTGTTTACCTCAACTATACTCAAACAAACTTATGTTTATGGTTTTAATTAATATAATCAAGTCCATAAAGAGCTTTGGCTAGGTGTTTCTCAAGTTAATTAATTAATTTTCTTTACATGAAAATTAAGAGTGTAAATTTTCCACTCAAACTATAATATTTTCACCTCTCAGTTTTTGCTTTAAAAATAATTTTTATTAAACTGTATACACTCACTTATTGTAATGTTGGAATTATTCACTTATTGTTGTAAATAGAGTGCTGTGTTAAAATAAATAAATTAACACTGTTCTTATTAAATATTGTCTGTCTCACCGTTTATTTGATAACCCTCCCCTACCAGCTTTTAATCCGGCAACAAAATAAAATTAATAAAGCAGTAAATCTGCAACATTTGGTCCTTCGAGCCGGATGCTGGTGGGTGGCTGGGCTAGTTATTGAATAATCTCATCATCATAACCATCATCCTCAGGTTTTCTCAACAAGTGGCACCTGGTTTTCATCAGTTGGCACCTCTCATCTCAGGACATGGACAATACTCAGGATAAGAAGTCAGAGGCTCCAAGCGATAAGACCAAACTTGAAGCAGCCAATACTGGACATCACTCGGATGAGACCTCTCAACAGTTGGATAACTCAACGCTAGGAGCTACTGGTGGCTCAGCTCCTGCTACCACTGTACCAAAGGTACTTTTACAGCCTGCTGGTATATCCGAGCAGGAAAATCTCTTGAATGTGGTGGATGGTGGGTCCAGGCCCAGGACTCGCTCAAGCTCTGGCTCTGTGCCTGCAGACTTTATCTGCAGGACCAGATCTCAAAAGGAGTGGTTGACCAGCTTGGAAAGTTACAGCACCATAATTAAAGAGAAAGGTGCTACTGCTGGTTTGATGGTGGTCAATCAGTGGCGTGAGTCTGTGGAGTCACTGATGTTTTCATTTAGATCTGACCATGGACAATTGGTGTCATCTTGTCCTGCCACTATGGTCAATGATGAATATTTCACCGCTGGCTACCTCAACAAAATGGAAATGCTTTACCTGGACATCCTCATGGAATTGGCAACGCTCAGGGAAAATCTCACACCTCCAGCTCCACCAGTCACCTCATCTCACCCAAGGTCAACGTCTCCTCAGAACATGAAGTTACCGGATATCAATTTGCCACCGTTTTCTGGATCCTACTCTCAGTGGCAGTCGTTCAAGGAAATGTTTGAGGAGATGGTGCTCAACAACACTAAAATTTTGGATTCCTTCAAGGCCATGTACTTGAAGAGGTCCTTGACTGGGGAAGCTGCGAGTTTGGTTCAAAACTACCCCCTCACCCTGGAAGGTCTCAATCTTGGCTGGCAAAAACTCAACGAGCGCTACGATAACAAACGTCGTTTAATTGAGGAGCTCTTCAATGAGTTGACTAAGGTCCCGTCGGTGCAGCCTAAGGACTCAAAGTCCCTCAATACTTTGGTGACGTCAACCTCAAACACTTTCAAGTTATTGGCGTCGTACGTAGATGCAGAACGGCTGGGGGACGTTCTCATTACGGCAAACACGTTGAAACTCCTGGATCGACCGTCAAGAGAGGCTTGGGAGACCTCGGTCACATCATCTTCAGAGTTTCCCTCCTTCAAAGAATTGGAAAAGTTTCTAATGGCCAGGGTGCGAGCCTTAGAAAACATAGAGAGCACCCATCGAACTGTGGCATCCCAACCTGGTAAATCTCAACAACCTGGGCACCCTTTCCAAAAGAGTGTAAAAGCTCACGTGGGTATCTCATCTGGGTCACAAGGGTCATCTGGGCAAAGGCCCAACACTCAGCAACAGCAGCACACCTGCTCTCATTGTGGACAGGGTCACTTCATTGTTTCCTGTTCTGGATTCAGGGAACTCTCACCAGCAGATCGCAGACGGGTAGTCACACAAAAGTCATTGTGTTATAATTGTTTGGGTAGGCATTCATTTAAAAATTGCCAATCGAAGACGAGATGCAAGACTTGCGATAAAATGCATCACACCATGATTCACGTGGACCCATCCGTCGCTTCAACTGCAGTTGGTACTCCCTCATTACCCTTGGCTCCATCTCAACAACAACAATAGGAGGCAGGCGCAATCACTCTTGGTTTTTCTCACGCCCTGGATACCTCTCTTTTGGCTACAGCGGTAGCTGTTCTCATCACTGGGTCAGCATCTCACATGGTTAGAATTCTCATCGACCCTGGTTCAGAATTATCATTCATCTCATCTGCATTGGTGGACTTGCTCAAAATCCCTCGAACTCATTCATCATTCTCAATACTTGGTATTGGCGCTTCAAAAGCTGGTCAAACTCACGGAAAGGCAGTGGTTATTCTCAAATCTGCATATCGAAATACTCAAGTGAAGCTTCACGTTCATATTCTAAATTGTCTCACTTCGACCTTACCTTCTCAACCATGCGATGAAGGGACTTGGCCTCACATCAATAATCTATGTCTGGCCGATCCTCAATTTGGACATCCTCGAAAAATCGATATTATTCTTGGATCTGATCATTACGGTTTGATCATAAAACCCAATATTATTAAAGGAGATCCACACGAACCTATTGCTCAACTCTCAATCTTTGGTTGGTTGGTACTTGGTCCTTGCTCCTTGGAATCTGGCTCAATAAAACAATCATTTTCAATAGTACCTCTCAATCTGGACGCTTTACAAGAAGCTATCTCAAAATTCTGGACATTGGAGGAAACCCCAAATTCTCAACTGGCAGCCTTGACGGCTGGTGAAAAGGAATGTGAAGAACACTTTTCAACCATACACTCACGAACTCAACAGGGAAGGTACGTTGTCCGGCTTCCTCTCATCCAAGATCCTTCCGTGCTGGGTCATTCTCTTGGTCGTGCTCAAGCTTGTGTTCGAGGAATCATGAGACGATTATCAAAGGACGAAGATTACAAAAAATTGTATTTTGAGTTCATGGAGGAATACCTCAAATTGGGACACATGGTTCAAGTGCCAGCCGATTCAATCAACGTTACCCCTTGTTACTACCTACCTCATCATGGTGTTCTCAAACTGGATAGCCTCACTACAAAACTGAGGGTAGTATTCAATGGTTCGGCTGCTACTTCATCTGGTTACTCTCTCAACGACATCATGCATACTGGGCAAAATTTGCTTCTCAACATATTGGACGTCATCCATTGGCTCAGGGTCTACAAATTTTTGTTCGTTACTGATGTCACAAAGATGTACAGGCAGATCTTGGTCCACCAAGATGATCAAGATTTACAAAGAATCATTTGGGTCGACAAACTTTTCAGGGAAATTTATTACAAATTGACAACAGTGACGTATGGTACTCGAGCAGCTCAATTCTTGGCTATCCGAGTGTTGTTACAACTCATAAAGGACGAAGGTGCCCGTTTTCCATTGGCAATCGACTCTCTCACATTTGGAAGGTATGCGGATGACATCTTTGGTGGCGCTGACTCTTTATCTCTTCTCAATGAAAAGGCTGCTCAATTAGAAGGATTGTGCATGGCGGGCGGGTTTCCACTAGCCAAATGGAATTCAAACAATCGGAAATTCTCAAAATTGGACCGCTCGACTCCACAATCAAATAGCTCAATCTCATTTAGTGATTGCACGGCCAAAATCCTCGGATTAACTTGGTCTCCTCAACGGGATATTATCATTGTGAAGCTCTGCTTACCAGAGGTGAGTAAAGTTATCTCGAAAAGAAACATCTTGTCGGAGGTGGCTCAAATCTTCGACCCAATTGGGATGGTCTCACCAGTCGTTATCAAGGCCAAAATTCTACTGCAGGAATTGTGGTTACAGAAATTGAATTGGGATGAAGCAGTGCCAGCTTCAACCCAGAAAAAGTGGTTAGAAATCAGAGAAGATTTCCGAAATTTGGAAAAAATCTCACTACCCCGTTGGCTTGGAACACTTTCAAACTCAGTGGTTGATATTCATGGTTTCTCGGATGCTTCTCAATTCGCTATGGCTGCAGTTATCTACACGAGAGTTCAATCAACTAAGGGTATAACGGTTTCTTGGTTATGCTCAAAAACAAAGGTGGCCCCTCTCAAACCAGTTTCAATTCCAAGATTGGAATTAGTAGCTGCTCACATTCTCAGCAAACTGGTGCATCATTTCTTATCAACCACGAAATTGGACATAAACTCTGTGATTCTTTGGACTGACTCCAAGACTGCTCTCGCATGGATTAGCTCTCACCCATCACGCTGGAAAGAGTTCGTGCGCAACAGGGTACACTCAATTCAAGAGTTGGTCCCTCAAGCGCACTGGAGGCATGTACCTGGTCACTGCAATCCAGCTGACTGTGCCTCTCGTGGTATTCTCACCTCTCAACTTGTTGGTCATCAGCTTTGGTGGAATGGACCACCGTGGCTTTCTCGACCAGAGGAATATTGGCCAGCCCCCGCTGCTCCCCTGGAGCTACACGCTCTTCCAGAACAAAGAAAGTCTACACCAGTAGTGGCTGTTGCCCTTGCCAAGGAACAGTGGAATCTCATACGCAGGTATTCATCTCTCACCAAATTATTAAGAATCACAGCTCTCTGTATGGTTGCAGTACATCGATTCAAGAGAAATTTCCAGCAGTCGTCAGTCATCTCGTCTGAGTTGCTTAACAAAGCAAAACAATTTTGGATTGGCTTCTCTCAACAACAAGATCTCTCTGATGAGATAAAAATGGTTTCGAGCTCAACGCTTCCAAAATCTCACCCTCTCAATAAATTGACACCATTTGTGGATGCTTACGGTATTTTGAGGCTTGGTGGTCGGTTAAATCAAACGAATTTGAGTTATTCGACCAAGCATCCAGCAATTCTCACTAGAAACGCACCTCTCACAGCACTCATCATTGGTCAAGCTCACCTGGATACGTTGCATGGAGGCACTCAACTTACCCTGTCGAAAGTTCGTCAGGAATATTGGATCATTGGTGGCCGAGCTACTGTCAAGTCTCACATAGTGCACTGTGTGGTTTGCGCAAGACAGAGGGGTTCTCTAGCTCGGCAACTCATGGGACAACTACCCTTGGCCAGGGTAACTCCCTCTCGTCCTTTTTCTCATTCTGGTGTAGATTACGCTGGCCCTCTCAACATCACTTCTTGGAAAGGACGAGGTTCAAAAGTTTACAAAGGTTGGCTGTGCGTGTTTGTTTGCTTTTCATCATCGGCTGTACACTTGGAGACAGTCAGTGATTACTCAACAGACGGTTTTCTCGCTGCCTATAGAAGGTTTACATCAAGGAGGGGCTTGCCTTCTCACATGTACTCGGATTGTGGTACCAATTTTCAGGGTGCAGACAAAGAGTTGAGGACTCTATTCAGACAAGCTCAATCTCAAGACTCGACCTTGGCTAGGGTTTTGGCTCAAGATGGGACGAAATGGAATTTCAATCCACCTGCTGCCCCTCACATGGGTGGAAAATGGGAATCAGTTGTGAAATTAATAAAATTTCACCTGAAAAGGACAATTGGCGATACCGTACTTACCTTTGAGGAACTCGCCACACTGCTCACTCAAATAGAAGGTATTCTCAACTCGCGTATATTGGAACCTCTCAGTGATGACCCTGAAGATCTTCAGTTTCTCACCCCTGGACACTTTCTCATTGGAACAGCTCTCAATGCGGTCCCAGAACCAAGCCTTCTGGATCTCAACTCGTCCAGGCTCTCTCGATGGCAACTTATACAGCAAAAAATTCAACAGTTTTGGAAGCAATGGTCTTCTCAATACCTTCATCACTTGCAAACGGTGTCCAAGTGGAAACATCCATTTTTTAACATCAATGTTGGTTCGATGGTCTTACTCACCAATGAGAATTCACCACCTAGTAAGTGGCCCATGGCACGGGTCATTCAACTTCACCCTGGTAATGATGGACTTACTCGAGTGGTGACTCTCAAGACAGCCTGTGCAACTCTCAAAAGACCGGTGACAAAACTGGTGGTTCTTCCAGTTTATTCGACTGATGGTGATCAACACATTGGTTGATGGCGGGCGGAATGTTGCGGAATTTATCAAAGTTAAATATTCGCGCCCATGTCCACAGTTGATGTCGTCGCCGCGGCGTCTCTCGAAAATTAGCGCTGCTAATCGTTAGCGGTTCAAAACCGCTGACTCACCTGCGCAGAGTATTGATTTTTCGCTCTGTCTCTCTCTCTCACGTGCCTTCAAGCTACGCGCTGTTGCTGCTGTCGCTGACGCTGCTGGGCCTGCGGCGTCTCTCCAGTTCTCTTCTCGGCAACGCTCGTGAATAGACGTTTCTTTCGCCATTTTGTGTTATCTCTTGGGTTCTTTTCACTTGGCATTTTTCTCGACTCTTTCTCGTCATCAACGCAGTGGTCTCATCGGCACAGTCATCTCAACAAATAATTCACCTGGTGGTAGTCAACTCTGGAGACATCTCATCTTGAATTCGATCGGCTTGATTCGCTTCAATTCTTGGGTTAGCAGCTCAGCAAGGAGATCATCCCAGGCATCCTCAGGTATTTTGCGCAGCACCGGTAACAATAATTTACCGGTGCTTCTCCTCGTCATTTCGCAGCCAGAAAATCAATAAAATTTACTGTGCGTTCTCTCGCTCTCTCTCTTCTTTCTTTGGGCTGTCTTACAAGCAGCCATTTTCTTTTCTATTCTGTTCAAGGCCATTCTCTGCTGCTGCTTTAATCTCTCTTGGGCATCTCTCTCTCTCTCTCTCTTTTCATGGCCATTCCTGTAGCCTTGTTTACCTCAACTATACTCAAACAAACTTATGTTTATGGTTTTAATTAATATAATCAAGTCCATAAAGAGCTTTGGCTAGGTGTTTCTCAAGTTAATTAATTAATTTTCTTTACATGAAAATTAAGAGTGTAAATTTTCCACTCAAACTATAATATTTTCACCTCTCAGTTTTTGCTTTAAAAATAATTTTTATTAAACTGTATACACTCACTTATTGTAATGTTGGAATTATTCACTTATTGTTGTAAATAGAGTGCTGTGTTAAAATAAATAAATTAACACTGTTCTTATTAAATATTGTCTGTCTCACCGTTTATTTGATAACCCTCCCCTACCAGCTTTTAATCCGGCAACAAAATAAAATTAATAAAGCAGTAAATCTGCAACACACAATCTTAGGCACTTGCCAGAAATGGTGCGTCGTTTTGGCCCACTATGAACAACTTCATGTTTTCCACTAGAGGATATTAATGGAAAATTAAAAGCTATGGTACACGGTAGTAAAGCGCCTCATTTGCAAATTTGTTCAAATCTAAACATTCACATAACTGTTTACTCCTTAAAACACATTTGGTTAAAAAAAGGCACTCTAGCTTATAGTTTTTGTGAAAAAACCTTATCTTCGAAAAAACAATTACGTCTCACGAGTATAGGTCAGTTTTTATTCATTGTTGGCTCTGTTAAGAAAATGACTGATCAAAAATCGATTGAACTCTCTTTAAAGTAGGATATAGTACCAAAAAATATTTTCTCATTTGAAAGACTAAAAAAATAAAATGATTTATACAACGAAATTTTATTCAAGTGATAAAAAAAATGCGTCTTATATTGTAAAATATTCAAACAATACTAAATCATTGATCGAAATAATTAATAAATTTATTCGTTTAACGGAATGTGAATGTAAAAACTTTTGCCAGTGTCCAGGAACTCATTGGGCAATAATTTAAAAATTTGATACTCATTGTCCGTTTCGTATTAATTCAAATAATATTTTATACTTCATACATGAATTAAAAGAAACTGAGAACATTGAACTTATAAATGTAACAAAATTATTATATGTATGTAATCTTATTTACGTTGAAAGTTCGGAAAAATATTTTGCTGTAGAGCCGGTAAATAATGTAGAGTCTGAATAAGTGTGTGAACGGTGTATTCATTAATTTTTCTTTGTAAATATTCTTATAAGTTAGATTTTTAATAAAATATATTTAAAAATTGACTATGAATAGATTTTATTTATAAATTAAATTATTTTTAAAACAATTTTAATAAAAAAATAAAAAATAAAATAAAAAAATAAATAAAAATATTAGCAAAATTATATTAATATGTTGGCAGTGTATTGGCAGAATATTGGCAAAGTATTGGAAAACCGTGAGCCAAGTGTTGGCGAAGTGTTGACCAGTGTTTCTTAGCGCAATGTTTTTAACATATTTGCAATAATTTATTCCCACGTGTTGCCCATATATTTTCAATATCTTCCCAATGTTGTTTCGCTATGTGTTTCCAACATATTGCCAACATTTTTTCCATGGTTCCCATTTTTACGCGGGAAATAAGCATTATTCACTTTAAATCTTAATTATCTTTTTCCGTAAATTGTACGTATCATTGTTTTTTGTTTTGAAATAATCTTTCAACAAATTCTTGAATTAGATACCCATATCACAAGTTTACTTAAAAAGCTAAAAAATGTAGTTTAAAAAACTAGAAAAAAAAGTGAAAAGTTTGTCATTTTCATACAATTCTTTTTTTTAATTTCCAATTTTTAAGGAAGGGGAATTCTGTAAAAAAGATTTAATTTTTTAATTGTGGACACGTGGGTCTCTTTGATGGTACATCAGCTTCAGATCAGTGAAAGAGTAAAAGATCTACCAAATAATACTTAATCATACTTGTCAAAATGTTTTGACTGTAGCTTTTATATTCTATAAAAATAAAGGCTGAAAACTTTCGTTTAAAAGTTTTGGATTCAAATTACTCACCCAAGGGATGAATCGATATTTAAAAATCAAAGTTTAAATAAAAGTAGAAATCTTTTTCTTAAAAATTCAGATTGAAAATCGAACCTTAAAAAATTCTCCGGTTCTAATTGAGATCACTTCGATTTTCAATCTGAATTAAAAAACAAAAGATTTCCACTATTCTATTCTGTTATTTAAATTTTGATTTTTAAATATCGATTCATCCGTTGGGTGAGTAATTTGAATTTTAAACTTTTAAACGGAAGTTTTCAGCCTTTATTTTTCTTTTTCATATACAATTTATAGTTTTTTCTAAAAACTTTGAGTCAAAACGCGAATTAAAAAAAAAAATAAATAAACAATCCGATAATCCGTTCACAAGCTAAGAATTTTTGAAAATTTCCACCCTCTAACACTCCAGTGACATCGGAATTTCGGAAGGGTTAAAGATAAATTCTTCGTATTTAGCTAAAATACTTACTTTGAATAACCCAATAAATGAGCCAAGTTGCATATAGGGGTCATTGTCTTCTCCGAAACGTGATCGTTTTTAGCTGGAACGTCACTTAAATTATTAATCTGTTTCTATGCTATTTACAACTGGTATAATACAAACTTTTTTATTTTCCATTAACATGAATACACATTTTTTTCTATAAGTTTGACATCAATAAGTCGAACATTACTAGTTTTTTCACCAATGTACATGAAACTTAATGTAGACAAATTACCGACTTTACATAAATGTTTACCTTCAATTACGTTAATTTCAAGACCTAAAATTATGTTGCTATCTTGGTCTGAAATTTCGCGTTGAATTTTTAATAATTTGTCAATCAAAAATATTCTTCCATCCGTTTTCAAAATACATGAGTTTATCCTTTTTTGCAGTCTAGTGTAATTTTGTTTGTGCCAAAGAGTTTTTTTATAAAGAACCCTACTAAAAAAGTTCACATGTAAATCCACGTGGATATCCTCGTGATTCATCCACTCTATAAATCCGCTTGACTAAATTAAAAAAAAAAAAAAAAAAAAACTAAGTTCAACATGTAAAAATTTTATAACTTATGTACTTTTTTATAAACAAAAAAGTTTTTTCAGTTGAATGAAATATCCCAAGTTGAATTGAGTATTTTGATTTTTTCTACACTTTCAGGAAATTAAAAATTTTGACACTTGTAAATTTTTCGGGACTTGATAAAATTATGAGCCTTGAACTTTTTTCGAAAATTTCCAGCATTTAGAACTTTTTAGGAATTTGGAATTTTCATAGGCTTATAATATTGTTGTTGACTTAAAAATTTTAAGGTCTGTGGGACTTAAAAATTTATCTATTCTATAAGACTTAGAAATTTTTTAAACCGCAGACACTTAGAATTTTTTCAGTCTCTGTAACTTAGAAATTTATTTTGCTTTCGGACTTAGAAATTTTTCAAACCGTAGACACTTTTAAAGTGAGTTAAGTCTGTGAAACATAAAAATTTTTTGAAAGGCAGACACTTGAAATTTTTTCAGTCTGTGGGACTTAGAAATTTATTTTGTATTTAGACTTTGAAATTTTTCAAACTGCATAAAAAAAATTAAGATCTTAAAAAGATCTGTTGAAGACATATCTTAACTATGGCTGTTTTTGAGACATTTTAAGACGAAAAAAATAATTTATTTTTATATGTATCATTTCAAAAATGTCTGAAAAAGTTCTTTTAAAGATAAAAAGTACTTATTTTTTCGTTAATTTTCATATGATACTAAGATGATTTTTAGATCTTTGATCATTTTGAGATAAATTTGAGATATTTTTAATTACGTAACCTTTTCTCTTAAAGATATTAATAATAGTTTTTAGAAACGATAATCAGGCAAGTGATAATAATTGCAAGATTAATTTTGTGTATTTAAGATTTTTTTAAAGATTATTTTGTGATGAATATTAAATATTGTGATGTGATGAATAAATGATGATATTATTTATGCGCGTTTTTTAAAAGATATTTATTTATATATTTTTAAAGATAGCAAGATTCTTTAAAATAAATTTTGTACGATTTTAAAAAAATTTTCAACCAGCATTTTAAATATTTCAAGACCTTTTTTTGTAACTAATTAAATTTCATTATTTTTTCAAATTAAAGAGTTTACCGTGAATTGCTTTCGTAAAGCACTGAGGACTCGGGTACAATCTGTGCATGTTCGCGGCTAACCTGTATTTTTCTTTAATCGAGTTTCTGAGTAAGAAAAAAAAATTGCCACAAAGTATCATTCAAACATTAAACACCAAATTTAAATTACTGCTTAATATTTAAGACTTATCTGATCGGATGTTCTCCGGTAGAAGTTCAAACGGCTGACCAACTTTTATTCGCTCTCTTCTTTCGCTACTTTGTATCATTTGTCTGCCGATTCTGTATTTTTTCTAGTTGTTGAACACATTTTTATTTTTATTTTATATGATTTACATTAAAAAAATATATCTTGAACACTCAAAATATATATTGGTGATATTTTACCGTCTTTGTATGGTTAGAAAAAATACGAGAATAAACAAAATGAATTTGGCTGCTAAGACGATCGATCGAGTCTAACGTATTCATAACAACGACCTGTGCACACGTCGTTGTTGGTGATAATGTTGGTTAAACTTCAGCATACCGAGATGATGAAGTTTAACCAATATTGCTAAGTTTTCAAGATATATTTTTTTAATGTAAATTATATAAAATAAAAATAAAAATGTGTTCAACAACTAGTAAAAATACAGAATAGACAGACAAATGATACAAAGTAGCGAAAGAAGTCAAGAGAGCGAATAAAAGTTGGTTATCCGTTTGAACTTCTACCGGAGAATATACGATCAAATAAGTCTTCAATATGAAGCAGTAATTTAAATTTGGTGTTTAATGTTTGAATGATACTTTGTGGCAATTTTTTTTCCTTTTTCAGGAACTCGATTGAAGAAAAATAAAGGTGAGCCGCAATCATGCACAGACTGTACCCGAGTCCTCAGGGCTCTACGAAATTAATTCACGGTAAACTCTTTAATTTGAAAAAATAATGAAATTTAATTTGTTTTAAAAAAAGGTCATTTAAAATGCTGGTTGAAAATTTTTCTAAGATCGTATAAAATTTATTTTAAAGAATCTTGCTATCTTTAAAAATATATTAGTACTAGGGGGTACCCCCCTGCTCGCTTCGCTCGCCAACCCCCATAAAAATAGTTATAAAATATGGAGTTTTTTGATAGTTAATATTTAACATGTTTTTTGAGTTGAGTTTGTGTATTGGATAAAAGTTCAAACATGTTTAGGTAAAATTGTTGAATATGATTTAAATTGAAAAAAGAAAATTTTATTATGGTGAGTCTAAAAAAATAGTTATAAAAATTAAATAGTAAGTTAAAATACTTCAAGTACTTGAAACATGTAAAATATAATATTTTTTAACCATTTTGAAGTACTCCTTTAAAAAAGTCTTTTAAAATTACGACTCCTCTAGGAAAAGCGCCCTTCAAAGAGGTTAAATATGGAGTTTTTTGACAGTTAAGGTGCTCGTACAGGAGAAGCTCCTATAATTTAAAATCAACTCCTCCGGGAGGAGCCCCTTAAAACATGTTGAATATAAGGTTTATTGACGTTTTGAGGTGCTCCTCCGGGAGGAGCTCTGGAAATTACGGCTCCTCCAGGAGGAGCCCCTTAAAACATGTTAAATATAAAGTTTTTTGAAGGTTTTGAGGTGCTTCTCCGGGAGGAGCTCTTTAAACTACGGCTCCTCCGGGAGGAGCCCACTTCAAACATAATAAATATAAGGTTTTTTGACGTTTTAAGGGGCTCCTCCGGGAGGAGCTCTGAAAATAACGGCTCCTCCGGGAGGAGCCCCTTAAAATATGTGAATATAAGGTTTTTTGAAGGTTTTGAGGTGCTCCTCCGGGAGGAGCTCTTTTTTTTTGACTCCTCCCGGAGGAGCCCCTTAAAACATGTTAAATATAAGGGTTTTTGACGTTTTAAGGTGCTCCTCCGGGAGGAGCTACTAAAATTGGCTCCTCCGGGAGGAGCTTTTAAAATTAAGAGCTCCTCCCGGAGGAGCACCTCAAAACCTTCAAAAAACCTTATATTTAACATGTTTTAAGGGGCTCCTGCCGGAGGAGCCGTAATTTTCAGAGCTCCTCCCGGAGGAGCCAAAAAAAAAAGAGCTCCTCCTGGATATAACTATATAATATAGGAAGATATATCTTTAAAAAAACGCGCATAAATAATATCGAAAGTTCATCATAAAATGATCTTTAAAAAAATCTTAAATACACAAAGTTAATCTTGCAATTATTATCACTTGCCTTATTATCATTTCTAAAAACTATTATAAATATCTTTAAGAGAAAAGGTTACATAAAAAAATTTATCTCAAATTTATCTAAAATTTATCTCAAAATGATCAAAGATCTAAAAATCATCTTCGTATCATACATATAAAAATTAACGAAAAAAATTATTAATTTTTACCTTCAAAAGAACTTTTTCAGACATTTTTGAAATGATACATATCAAAAATAAAACATAATTTTTTTGTCTTAAAACATCTCAAAAATAGCCCATAGTTAAGATATGTCTTCAAAAGATCTTATTAAGATCTTAATTTTTTTTACACGGTTTGAAAATTTCAAAGTCTAAAAACAAAATAAATTTCTATGTTTCACAGGCTTAACTCACTTTAAAAGTGTCTGCGATTTAAAAAATTTCCAAGTCCGAAAACAAAATAAATTTCTAAACTGAAAAAATTCCAATTGTTCACGGTTCGAAAAATATCTAAGTTCCAGAGATTGAAAAAATTCGAAGTGTCTGCAGTTCAAAAAATTTCTCAGTCTGCACATTCAAAATCTGCTAAGTATCACAGACTGAACAATTTTTAAGTCCGGAAGAACCAAAAAAATTTCTTATAGACTAGATAAATTTTTAAGTCCCACAGACCGAAAAATTTCTAAGTCAACAACAATATTATAAGCCTATGAAAATTCAAGTTCCTAAAAAATCCTAAATGCTGGAAATTTCCAAAAAAAGTTCGAAACTCATAATTTTATCAAGTCCCGAAGAATTTATAAGTGTCAAAATTTTTAATTTCCTAAAAGTGTAGAAAAAAAATAAAATTACTTAATTCAACTTGGAATATTTCATTTAACTGAAAAAACTTTTTTGTTAGTAAAAAAATTAAATAAGTTATAAAATGTTTACATGCGGAACTTAGTTTTTTTTTTAATTTGGTCAAGTGGATTTATAGATTGGATGAATCACGTGGATACTCACGTGAATTTACATGTGAACTTTTTTAATAGGGAAATCGCGCACATTCTTCTACGTGAGAGATTTCAATTTAAAGATAAATGTCAATTGATTGTCTTTCTAAATTTGATGGCTCGTATTCTTTTAAAGAAAAATATTTTAGCTCATTATTAAATCGAATACAATTTTTAACTTCGCATGCATTCATCATTTTAATGAAGAGATTTTTTTCTTTTTCGCTACATTCATTTTTATTAAAAATTTCACTTTTATTCTTAATTTCTTTCAAACGGTAATAACTTTTTGCAATTTGGTCAAAAATGGACTGGGTACTATGAAAAAGATTTTTTATAATGCTATTATAGCCTTCAAATGGGAAGACCGACCAAGCCCAAAGCGAACCGAAATTTCCCACGAATTTCATTATGTGTTTAGTAGTGTGTATGTACATTAAATGACATAAATCTTTTACCATACAAAATTTCTACATTATCGTGAAACGTTTTTAACGCTTTTGACACCGATTCAAATTCTAACGCGCTTAAATTTGGTTTTAGAAGCGTGTAAGCATGGTCGTGTAAGCGCAGTAAACAGCTAAGAACCAGTGTTCTTGATACTCTTTTGGCAAAAGACCTTTTAGAATAACAAGAGAATAATATATTAAAAAAATTTTCCACTCTGATGCCTTCCACGATTCGTTCACACTTTGTGTACATCTCGTCACTTCGCACGGAGGTTTAATTAAATGTAAAGAATTCAATTTTAAATTGAATATAGTTTATTTAAAAAGTATTATCAAATACAATTCAAAATATATTCTTGGGTATGAATAAATTTTAATTTTATGTAATAATTCAATAAAAATGTAATTTCATTTTTTCGAATTTAAAATTAAAAATGACCTTTAATCTCGCAAACGTTAGCGTGTCAAGGTATGGAAGCTAATTACTATACAAATAAATTACTATAGTAAATTTGCCAGAATCAATTTACGAATAATCAAGAAATCTTGAAAAATGATAAATTTTATTGAAATTTTTAGTGAAAATCCACTCAAATCTACACTTCATTCCAGAAACATCGATATCAGCGGGTTGAGTAGCTCGTCCAGATCGACGTGCTAACTTGACAAGTTACATGCGTGAATCTAAACTCAACTATACTACAACGTAATACTCAACTGTGTCGAATTTTTTTTTTTTGGGAAAGGAATGATTATTAGAAAACAGATTTTTGCCTGCTTAAGACTTAAAGGATTTTTTTGTACAAAATTATCAATTTTTTTTCTTTTTTTTTTTTTTTCGCGAGTAATCTTTTGAACAATATTGTAATTGCGTTAATATCAGGAAAAATGTTATTATAAAAATTTTTGGCTTAAGCTGTTTGAGCCTGTGCGATCTGATTATGCTTGAAATGAAACTGGAACTAAAACTTGAAGAATATGTACCGTAGATAGACTTAAGTAAAAAAATCTTGAACACTACAATAATTCACTGCCTCTAGATACTGCAAGAGTAAAGAGTATATTAGACGCTAAGTGAAGATAAAAATGAGAAAAAAAAAAAAATTTTTAATTAATTTAACTTTATGAGTATTCTTCGAATTAGGAAATAGAAACTTCTGTTACAGTAAATTTATAATATTGAAAATATGTTTGATGTCTTATTAAATAAATTTGTACAGTTTTTAGTAATTTACAATCTTTTATAATCTTTTAAAGTGTTAAAATTTTCAAATAAAAAATAAGATTCTGTATAAAATCTTGCTAAATTAAGGTAAAATTAGAAATAGTATATTACTTAACTGTGATCTGAGGCCTTTCCATTCGGCTGCCTAGTTGAGAAATACTATTTTTTTCAATTACTGTATCAGTGATGTTTAGATCAGAGAGTGAAAAACTTTTATTTCAGCAAACGTATAGCATTAAATTTGTTTGATCTCATTTTATAATAGATTTGTACGGTTTTTATTAATTTTTTATAATCTTAATTCGCGTTCAAATTTTCAAAGAAAAAAAAAAATCGGCACATAAAATCTTGCACGGTACCTGCAGAAAATTTTGCAAAAAACTTGCAAAATTTAGTTTTTTTTGCAAAAAACCCTGGAAGAAACTCTCGTAAGGGTATAAAGATTTAGGTTTTAAATAAATAAATAAACTATGATTGTTTATATAATTCCAGATTTATAATAATATAGATAATAAAATAATTATAAGTTCACATTTAAACAGTCAAAACGAGTTGGTTTCATTCTTTCCAGTCGGTAAGGTAGGTATTACAATTTACATGCCCCAGTATGCTGTATGATTTAAAAATATTGCCAACTCCAATTACACATAAAAAGAGGTTGGTCAACTTTTCGCATGTAAATACAAGTATAAATACACTTGAGAAAATTATTCTCAAAAATGTTTTTAATTTATATTATCATTTATATTTTAATTGTTTGTAAATTAAGCTTTTTAAATTCTATTTTTTTATTTTTTGAAACACTTGTAATGACCAAAAAAATTTTTTTGCACTCCGGCCGGGAAGCGCAACAGTCAGTAGCACTTCCCGGACCCGTCGTACGAAAAAAATATTTCACGCGACACTGGAAAAGAATTAGTAAACCCCTAGCAAACCCTTAATACCCTCGCCTTCGGCTCGGGCGATAATTTGGGTTTGCTAGGGCTTGCTAATACTTTCCAGCGCCCGGCGTGAAATATACTATTAAACTTATTTTAAAAAATTCCTAATAAATTAAGAATATAAGTATTTACATAGTAAAACTAAATATTTCATAATACAAATTAGAAAGAAAAAAAAAAACGCTGTTTATAATTTTGACAAGCCAAAAACAAACGACAATTAAGAAACTTGGATATGATCTCATATTCTCTCAGACAAATTTTAATTCATTTTAATTTTAGAAAAAAAAATTAATACATTATTTATCAATAAAACAGAGAGGCGTCAGAAGGTAAATAATTGGAAAACACTAACTGAAGCAAATAGAAATATTTAAGTAAAAAAGATATTATTAATTAAACAAATCTACAGAAACCCTACTGAAAGTACAAAAAGATTTATTTGGTCATTTTCATTAGTAATAAGATATAATTTTTTTAACTTTTATGAGAATAAAAAACAAACTTTATTTAAAAGTAGAGGTTTTATCGCTGGCTAGTATCACGGGATCTGTATGTGATTCCTTTACTTTTTAAGTCTCTTATAATCCCATTTGGCAGGCGACCTGACACAGATATTGCATATACACCTTTTGTAAACCGATCTGAAAAATTTTTATAGGTTAAACCAACCAGATATATTAAAAAAATAAACTTCATTTGATTACATCTAATTTATTCACTTACTAATTCTTTGCCACTTAGACACCCAACTATCTTCTGGACTCATGACTGCAATCATACTGTAAAAAGGTATATTTAGTCATAATTATATATGTATAAATGTGCCAAAAAATCCAATATTAGAAAATCAACTTTTGATAATTATTATGCTGTGTACATAATGTTATTTAATTTTATAAAAAAAAATAAAAAATAAAAAACTAATAATTATTAAATTTGACCTAGAAGTTGAAAAATACAAGTTTCATTTAAATAATAAAATTCAGTTAAAGTAATTAATGGATAAAAAGTAAATAATAAAAAGTAAAAGCTCTATCAAATAATTGTAATAACTAGTAGTTGAACAAATTAGTCATGAACAAATTTAAATAAATGTAACTAAATTTAAATCATAAAAAGTATTTTATTTAAATTAATTATGTATTAAAATTCATTTGCATACTAAAATGTTTCATCAGAAATTAGACAGTCACTTAATTCTTTTCTCATAGCTAAAAAACAAATTAATGTAAAAGTTCAGGATTGTTACGTACCCATCAAAATTGGAACTTGTGCAGTCAAAAACATGATCTTTGTCATTTTTCATTCGTAAAAATTCATCGCAGTTGTCACAACCATCAAACTCAAACTGTTCAAAAGTCTGAAATAAAGAAATATAATTTAGTCACTGCTTTTGATTCATTCTTTGATTAGAACAACTTAGAAATCTTTTTTGAATCATCATTTTGGTTACAAATTCCTAAATTTTACATACAATCAATAATACTTACTTATTACTACTATTTATAATAAAAACAATTTACTACTTAATGTATTAACATAAGCAATAAAGAATGAAAATTTCTTTTTATAAATACCTTGATTAAAGAACAAACTAAACAGGCTCTTAAACCTCTTAAGTCTTTTGGTACAGTCTCCATATTAGAACTGATTGATAAAACTAGCAAATAAATAAGAAAACTTTTATTGAAATTAATAAAAATAATAAATTTGTTGATATGGTCGACTGCAAAACTGCTCACTGTAGGTTTCCACTTTCGAGTGTGTTCGAGTGTATTCCAGTGTGCTCTAAGGTTACCAACCTTATTTGTGATCCAAGTCGATCTCAAATCGACTTAGTCAATCTTAAAACTTTCTCGATTGTCGGTGTGGTCGAATTTAGGTCTTAGGATGACTTCAAGCGATCATATGGTGTTGGTGTATACAAAATATTCTGCAACCTACAATTGTTATAACTTTACAGACCCTACAGTCTACAGGGTAATAATACCAAATAAATAATAGTGCATATGTTACTTATACTAATAGTAACTTCTAAATACCTACTTATAGTAAAATATGTTCATGCTAGTTATACGATAGACGATTATTGACGTATCTTCATTTAAAAAAGTGTTTTTTAATTAAATTTGTATAAATTATACTCTTTTGATAACAGGAAAAAAAAGTTAATACGTGTTTTTTAAGATATTCAACTGCTGTAATTCTCTTTTAAATATATGAAAAAATTTTTTACATAGTTTTTTCAAAGTTAGTTTTTGTAACCACAATATGGAAGTAGACACAGCTAGTGATAATACATCGCTAGATGATAAGACTGAAGATTATTGTGAAAACCCTACAAGAGATGCCCTCACTGAAGGGATTATGAGCCTCTTAAAACCTACAGTAGATCAACTTGATGAAAGAATTCGAGCCACTAGGTTAGACTATTTTTTAAAACATATAATTGCATTAATCAATGTTTGTTTGCACATTGATTGATTATTGCTTTTGATTATAAATTATAATTGAAGACTCACTACTCAAGTTTAGTTCAAGAAATTTGATATTTCATTTTGATTTCTTTCAGGATTAGTCAAATAGAGCTACGACAACAAATTGATTCTTTGATGGAAGAGTTAATAAAAATTAATGATTCCATTCAATGTCCTCTTGAATTGGATATTTATGTGACAAAGTTAGTAAATGCAAAAAAAAAGGTTGTTGTAGTTAGTAACATACTTCAAAAAACGCAGGAGCGTTTAAATAAAATTCATCAAGCTGTGGAAAAAGAAACCAACAAACGAAAAGCTTTGCTTGATCGAAGTTCTATGTATCATAGTGCAACAATTAAACAAGAAACAGATGAAACTTATCCAGGAGCTTCTCAGTTTAATGATACATCTCAGTGAGCTTATATAAAATGGTAATACATATTTTTTGAACTAACAAGAGTTTTTTCTTGCAATATACTCAAAAAATTTTGTCTATTTAATAGTCTCTATAAAAGTTTATCTTTTAAAATTACCAAATGTTAAAAATTTGATACATTTGAAAACTTTTTTAAAGAAATTTTTTTTTAATTATTCAAAACCAATTTTATTAAAACTTGTGCTAAATATAAAGATAAAGAGCCAAGGATTTATTAAATATTTTGATTGAGATTTTTTTTTATTTGTGATTTTTAATTAATAAAATGTTGTATTTATTTTATCAGTCACTCGATGTGTTTGTAATATCAATTGTTAGAACCTTAATTTACCTTTGCAAAAAAAAAAGATTAAAAATTTTTTTTTTCTATACATATACCACTGAAACAACAGTAATTCTTTTTAAAAAGTTTTAAATAAATCAAAATGAATTTATTTATTTCAGTTTTGAAACTATTCAAAATTTTTTTATTAAATGAATTAAATTTATTCAAAATGTGATATTGTATTTTTAACTAATTTTAATATATAATTTTTTTAGATTTATCCTATACAAATTATAATTATTAAAATAATAAACAAACATTTAAAAGTGTCTGTCAATCTTCATTTTTATTAAATTTAAAAGTAACTATTGTTTTATATGTTTTGATAATATTGCATTTCTTTTACAATTTTTGGATATTATGTGATCTTTGTCTAATGTTTATATCTGATTTAATAGTCACAATTTATTTTTAAATCAAGCTTAGACTTAAACCATTTAATGGACAATTTTAAATATTACAGCATTCAAATTAAATAACATAAACTTTTACTTTTTGGAAGGTTTTATTATCAATTGATTTATGTTACAATTTTAATATCAATTTTTTATATATAATTAAAAATAATAATAAATTTTTAAATAATAAAATAAAAAATATAATTTTATTACCAGAATTCACGATGTTATTTATTTTATTTTTTTATTTATACATAATAATTTATAAATTTAAACTAAGCGCCACGAGTTTTTTATTTCGATTACTACGAGTTACGACTGTCGAATGTCGATACATCGATTAATAAAGATCTCTACCTTACCTGCATAACTGCATTTAAAGTTTAAACTTTAAAGCACAGTGGATCAATCTATGAATATACCTTTCTAAAGTTGCAGAATTTGAAGTATCTCTTTGGCTTTCGATTTTTTAAATATAAACTTGAATGCTTAATTCCTAGTTATTATGACTAAATTTTAGTAACAAGATTTTTCAATCAATTTATTAGGAGCTGAAATTACATAGCAAACATGGATACACCCCAAGTTAATTTAACTGCAGATGAATTGGATAATGTATATGAACCATCTGAAGACTCTTTTCTTTTAATTGATGCATTAGAAATGGATCTTGAAAAATTGAAAACCAACAGACCACTGATTTTTTTGGAAGTTGGATCTGGATCAGGTATAGTAATCTCTGCCTTAGCAATGGCAATGAAAAAATCTTGTTCTTCATATTTTCTTGCTGTTGACATAAATCCCAAAGCTTGTGAAGTTACTAAAAAAACTAGTATTGCCAACAAAGTAAATATAGAAGTAGTCCAAATGGATCTGCTGCAATGTATTTGCAATAAAAAATTTTTCGATGTAATTGTTTTCAACCCACCATATGTAGTTACTGAATCATTGGAAGTGCTTGATAATAAATTAATTAGTAAAGCATGGGCAGGAGGTTGCAAAGGTAGAGAAGTGATGGATAGAATTTTTCCACTAATACCAGATTTATTATCGAAAAATGGTTTATTTTATTTACTTTTGATTAAAGAAAATGAGCCTCAGAGTATTATCAATACATTTAAAGATTTTAATTTAAGTGGTTCAATTGTAACAGAAAGAAGAATAAGGGGAGAACATTTATATGTATTGAGATTTGAAAAATATGCTTGAGTAAGCAAATGAAATGAATATGACAATTTTTTAGTCATGGGACCAATGGATGCTTTCTTTTAAAAAATATATAAAAATGTTACATTGCTTTAGGCTGTTAAAAAAAATTTGAAAATCTACTTTTTGATTGTATTTTTTTTTTTTTTTTTCTAAAATTAAATGTAGTTGCAACTATTATTAACTATAATTTGGAAAAAAAGATTAATTTTATAAGTTGGTTGTTTAAATAAATAAATAAATATAAACTTTTATTTACGGAGTCTGATTAATTTTATGATTAAAAAACCTATTAAAAATTTCCAATGATATTAAAACCTGAAAAAAACTTTAAATTAAGCAAAATTATTGTTGTATGTAAAAATCCTTTAAGATACATGCTGTTAGTTTCAATATATTTATATTTTGTCAAAAGCTTTACTTTTTGTATAATTAGAAATAATTATTAAAAAGTTCATTTTTAACTCTGAATAAAAAAGTTTTAATATGTAAATAGGTGGACTATAAATTAAAATATTATTATTATTTTTATAAATAAAAATATTTTTTAATAAGTGAAATAATTTATTAATGTGAGATGAGAAAACTTGTGTGAAATAAATAGAAACAAATATCAAGGTTTAAGATGTGCTATTGGATAAAACTTATTTATATTTACCAGAAAAATCTGACTAAAATCACATCTCTATTAGAGAATCTTTGATAAAATAAAATTTTTTCAATTTCTAAAAATCATAGTGAAAACAAAATTTAATTTATTGTTTAAAAATTTTTTTTTAATTTGCTTGAACATTCAAATGATCCTTTGGCTTTAAAATTGCTACAATTATAACAGTACAATTCAATAAAACTATTAACATTTATATTTTAAATATAATATGTTTGTACCTAAAACATTAAAACTGTAAATTATTGAAAAGATGAAGGTTTGAAAAAAATTGTTCAATGCATTGATTTTACTTGTGAAATTTCAAGTCTATATTTTGAAACTAAAAATACATTTTATAAAATTGTATGATTTGATGACAGGAGTTGGGTTGCACAATTTTACCTTCAATTTATTTACATTAAATTACTATCACATTTTATAAACTACAGAATTTTCCAGTTTAGCAGTGAGTCAAAAAAATGATCTTGGCTTTGTGAAAACCTAAAACCAGAACCCTTATTTTTCAAAATCTTAGACTTAATACAAAATGAAGTAAAGAAAAGTACAACATAAATTTCAGTAAGATTGAAAATAGTTTTAGTATGAATGTATAAAACTTATGTAATGATTGCATAATTATAATAATTAAATTGTTTACTTGTTTAATTTAAAAAAACTTTTAATAGATCATTCTCTGAATTAAAAATATTATTTTTATCTAATGTACATCAACACAACTACAGGATTGTACCAAGTTCAAAAATATTTGTTAAATATTACTTACATCAAAGATTAGGTTGATATGTACAATTTAAAACTTAATTAGTTTTATTTTATATAATAATTAAATTTTTTTTTATGTATAAGATAATACTAAAATTTTTTTGTTTCTACTGAATTTTTTATTTATTTATCTTTGTTGTCAACTAATCTAAATAGTAGAAAATCAACCAATTGTTAAAAGAACAAATATACATTTTTATAATAAATTATTTGTTTGTAATAAATATTACATGTTTTCGACACTGTTTTGATAGTAAGACAATTTATCATTCAATGATGTGTCCAGCTATATATTTTTACTACCTGACAGTAGTCTATTTCTTTATTATTTTTTTTTTTTATTAATTAGTAGGAAGAGTATCCTTAAAATTAAAACAAAATACTGGGTTGTCTTGATGATATTTCAAAATAATTGTATTAATGTTAAAAAATATAATTTTAAATTTGTTGCATTATTTCTGAAAATTTTTTTTTTAATTCAACCAGTGAATATTTAATTTGGGAGTAATTCATCATTTTTTATCATTTATCAATGGAAGTAGTCACACAATTTTTTTACACTTAAAAAAATTTAAAAAGCTGCCAGTACTCAACAGTAAAATTAAATTTATTCATTTACCCACCACATTTTTCACCAAGTAAAATATTTAGAAAATTTTTTTAAATAAAAAAAATAACGGAAATTCTTTATTTTAATAGTTATTAATTTAAACATTCACTACTGACAGATTGAAAAAAAACTGAAGCAACCAACAAAATTAAAAGAACTTATTATTTATAGCAAATTATGTTGTGAAAGCTTCAGATTTTTTCCTTAAATCATGTGTTTGGTCGTTTTTTTTTTTAACTTTTGGTAAATGAAATCATCAATCAAATGTATGAGGTCAGATTGCTCACCTAGTATAACTCGCGGGTAACTCAGCCGAGCGTATAGCTATTACGTTCCGGGGCAACACTGCCCGACTTTGACTTCTTCACTCTTACATGTTTTTCCATTCTCCAAATATTTAACAAAAGTAATTGTTACAAAAAAAAAATAATTAAGTTATGATAATTTAATTCACAAAACCATAAATTAGTATATATGTAATAAGGCATACCTTTTAAATACCTTCATCAGTTTTTCTCTCAATCTTCTAAGACGTTTAAGAATATCTTAGGTATATATTTTTTATGTATAAATGCTATATATTTACGCCCGGTGTATATTTTACACAATTTATACAAGCTTTTTTTATTTTAAATTACAAATTCATTTTTAAACCAAGTCGTAGTTTTTTTTTTTTTTTTTAATTGACTGGCTCTTGTATAAACTCTATCTGACCAGAAAAATATTTTAAGTAATAGCAATAAGTTTGAAAATCGTTATTAAAAATGAAATTATTCAAATCGATTTGCTGTACAACTTTTGTTTAATTTTTAATTTTAGTAGAGCTCACAAAAATAGTTCTCTACGGCGTGTACAAATGAATTTTACCTTAAAGTGAGTACAAAGCTCAATATTTTACATTGCAGACTTTATAATTATAAATATTTCTGTCAAATTTTTTTTAAATTATGTTTTTTTATAATATGATTATAAACATGTGACAGAGTTCTTTTCTAGTCTGTTACACTCATACCTTGATTTATATGAAAAAAATTTTTATAGTATTTACAAAAAAATTTAACTTAGCTTCAGACTAAAATTTGTCTTTTAAACATGAAAAATGACAGCACCTTTGTTTCATTGATTTTTGTAATTATTTTACAAATATTAAGCCTTAACTTAATGAGGCTCAAGTGTTTACTGTCATATCAACCATGAGGGCTTAGGGGCCCCAATGCTTGTTACCTCAAAATTGAATAAATCAAACATAATGGATTTTAAAATTAACAAAATTTACAGTTGAAATCAATTAACTATTATTTTTAAATCAATTAAAGTAATTTTTAAATGTACGGTTGAGGTATAGGTTTAGTCGATTTTACAGACATTTTCTTTTCCAAAGTGTTATCCGTCGCAATGAAATTTGTTTTATAATATTTTGATCTACGAAAAACGATTTATCTTTTAGAATTTTATGAGAATTTTCAACAATTTTATCTCAGTAATTACGAAAAAACTAAATCGTCCCATTAGAGCACGTATTAAAAGAATAAATCAATTTGTTATAACTTTTTAAAATGGCCGAAGATGTATATATAAATATGTATATTTTTTTACACGAATCGAATCCACAATTAGTAAGGAGTTTATATTTCAAGTTTCAGTACGACACACAATTTCAAACCAAAGTCACATGAGCCTCCTTAAAATAGGTCAATTTAAAAAGTAACAGTAAATTTTTAGTATTTTCCCTTCAATTAAATTCAACTTTTCTTCGCCCCAATTTAGAAACATGCTAACTTAGATTTCACGCGTTATACGCGCTAACTCACAGCTGGTTGAGAAACATGCTAATTCAGAGTCTTTTAAAAAATGTGCTAATTTCAGATTCCGGTTAAAAGAGTGCTTTTTCTGGTTAGATTCATTTCTTTTTTTAAACTTTACGTCGACTTGAACATCGAAAAAGGAATTTACTCTTAGATAGCACTTTTCTAAAAGAAATCTGAGTTAGCATGAAATCTGAATTGGAGCGACGTTATGTCAAATGTGACAACTGTTTCTAAACATCGACACGTCACGCATACATTCATGAAAGACACACTTATAATATTCTAATTAAATTAACTAGTTCTATAATATACAAAGTCTTTTCACACTTTGCACCTTTATCACTCAATGTAAGTTCGTCGCAAAATTGAGGTTGTAAGTTTCAAGTTCCATAGGTTCCAACGCAATTTCCTGGAGTCCTTCCTTGAAATGCTTATGAACCTTTGTACCAGTGAGTGAAGTTTTTGTAACATTAGGCGAGCTGAGTTTGTAAAAATATAGATCTGAGGGCAGTTTTTCATACAACGGGCAGTGTTTGATTGATAAATCCGCCCCAATGCCGCAACTGTATCCTTGTCTGTGCAGAACCAAAAGTGCATTGTTTATAGGATAGTGTGGCATTTTTGGATCATGATTCGTTCTCAAATTAAGCAAATGTAAGTCGCAAGGTAAGCTTTGACTAAGTAATCTTGTCTCAGGAGCTAATTTAATTTCTGATTCTGATCCATCAACTACAAATATATTAACAGGGTAGTTTAAGGCATTACTCATGTGATTTGCAAATAATGAAGGCTTTGAATAACGATCTTTTTCCCCCATGATGTCTTCTAATAAGAGCCAGTGTTTAATCACAGTTTTACGGTTATCCAGCAAACCTTCTCCCATACCCCTGGAATCATCATACAATGTTCTTCGATCCAACATAACTTCCAACCAGCCAGGTTGATAACTGGCTGCACCTTGAGCATGATTAACTAAGAGTGTCAATCGATGAGAAGAATCTTCAATGTAAGCCATCGTTGTGATAGGGAAATAGTTACCTTCGATACCTATTCTCTCAATTTTGGTCCGTTTTATCATTTGATGACCATTTAAATCTGTGTAAAATTCTGGTGGATCACCATTAACTATGTCCGTTTGAATTCGCATAAACATTTCAGTTTCTCGATTTTTTGGAGGAGTTTCAAAATCTATGATATTTCTTATATGTATAGCCTCGGCAAGTATACCTTCTTTATGATAAATAGCTACGTGATGAGTTAAT
Source organism: Encarsia formosa (assembly GCA_038277355.1). Classification (NCBI taxonomy): domain Eukaryota; kingdom Metazoa; phylum Arthropoda; class Insecta; order Hymenoptera; family Aphelinidae; genus Encarsia; species Encarsia formosa. Next base: position 18,706,358 of record CM076185.1, on the reverse strand, counting down.
AATTTTCCATATTCTACTGTCAGCCGCGAGCTCAGTGCACCAGAAACAATGTAAATTTTTTGATGCGGAGTGTACGCCTCTAATACATCTTTATCTGAATCTCGAAGGTTAGGATCAGGCATGAAAAGATAAGCTCCACTGTGAAATTGTGCCGATGCATAAGCCGCAAACTGTATATTACATTGCATAATTTTACCATTAGGCTTTTTCGTAACTCGTTTGAGAAATCCGGTTTGTCCATCAAACAATAGTTTCATTCTTTGATTTTCTAATTGAACATCGCCCACTTGCATGGGTTTTATTGGAAAAACATTGTCTTTCCCACATCTACTACAATATATCGTAGAAATTGCTTCTGGAGGAGCTTTATCAACTTGTTGAAGGTAATAAGTTGCTATTGTTAATGGTTTGAGATCTGCCACAAATAAAAGGACATACACATCATATGTAATACTCGTAGCATTCATAACTGGCGCGATCTGGTAAGGAATAGGGTTCTTTTGAGAATCAAGAATTTTAATTTTGTAGGTTGAAACTTTGAGGCTGATCACTTCTTGTCGTGGTTGAGCAATTGAATTAAACAAAACTATTCTTTTGGTTTCATGATTGTTCATATTTATCGGAATTTTTTTAGCGAGTTTTTCGTAACTATCTCTATCAGATTCGGATAGAACATAAAGTTGACTTGATGAATTAGATTTAACTTCAGTAGCAGCTAGTGATTGAATAGCGAAACTTTGTAGGTTTGACATATCAGAAATAGACTCGAAAAGTTTCAAAGCATAGTCTTTCATGACAAAAGATTTTGAAGTGCCTGTAATAGCATCATGGTGTTGAAAAAGACCTAAATTACGACGTGCTCTTACTAGCTTTTCAAAATAAGTTTCGTAAAGTTTTATATCTTTAGCTGATTGTTTAGCCACATTTAAAGCAATAGTATATAAAATTTCAGCAGATCGAAGATTAGCTTCTAATTCGCGATCAAGTATCTTCATATATGGTCTAGTTGTAAAATATCCACTCCAGTAAGCTGGCCTTCCTTCACTGAAGATGTCAGAGTAAACAAAGAAATCACCTTTCAATGTTGGAAAGCGGGCCATCCGCTTTTGTATTTCATTAAAGTAATCTTTTGGTGTGCCAAACACCACTTCGGCATTGTATTCATCCTTACGACTGTTGATGAAGTCTATCAGAATTTTATAGTTCGTGTACTGTTGGTCCCATTCTATTGGGTGATCGTATCTGTAAGAAATTAAATTTAATTAAATTACAAAAAAAATGACCGTATTCATATTAACTTTTAAAAATACTCAGTAGAGTGTATATTGTGAGCAAAGAACTACATTTTGGCTGGATTAAAAATTATAGCAAAAAATTTAATAATTATTAATGTAATATGTACTAAGTTATGAATTATTTAATTATTACATCACATTAATGTTACATTTTTTTGTAACGTTACGAAAATGTAAAAATCTTTTTAAAACAATTTTCTAGAATTAACTTTTTTTATTTGTTTGTTTTGAGTGTACTTAGTCTAAATTTAAGAAATCTATATTTTAAACGTGTACGAGAAAAAAAAAATATTGCATTGCTGATTGCTTTATTTACATTTTTTGAGTTTTTTAAAGTTAGTATAAATGATATCTCTATACAACTCTTTTTGAAAAAAAAAATTTGAACTAAAAAATTTAAATCTTTTGAGCTACTGTTATAACTATAAGAAGTTTCGGTAAAGAAATTTTTGAATTAAAATTATTGTACTCCGATTTACAAATTTGAAAAAAATTTGTATGGAAATTAACTACACTCAAGTAATAAATTGAAACTCAAGACAATTTTAAAACTAAGCTATTATCTATATTATAAAAAAAAAAAAAAAAAAAAAAAAAAAATGAGATTTATACCTAAAATCATCTCCTAGAGGTATGAGTACAACGTTATGTGGAAAAAGTGAGCCAGTTTTGAAGTACTGCTCGAGCAACTGCTCGGCCATAGCCTTAACATTATTTGACGTAATATCAACAGCTTTAGCAGAATACTCCGTGTACTCATTGCGTATTTTACGGAAATCGTAGTTGAGGCAGACGTGCGGGTGCGGTCCACAGGAATGCTTGATGTTGTATATATCGAACGGCTGATTGTGAGTAAGCATGTCCGACGCACCGGTTTGATCCCAAGGTTGGACCCAAACAAAATCACCCCATTGTTTTTTGGCAAACCACTGTTTCCAAGCGTAATGGATGCGTTGAATTATAGTCCCCGAAGCTCCAGCAGCTTTCAAAAGGTACGGTACCGTACCACCATGTCCAAAAGGATCAACAGCCCAACCAGTTTCAGGCTCTACGTCTAGATTTGTTTTCAACCACTGATGACCTGTTGAATTTTCAAGATTAAAATTATAATTTTATATCCACCTTACTGACAAATAATAATTTTTTTTTAAACTTTTTAAATTTAGAAGTTAGAAACATGAAAACGGTATTATTTACGGGAGGGGTTTTACATAAACGAATAATTGATTATTATAAAAAAAAAGGTTAAAACACAGTTATTCAACACATGAATATTTTTTCATTTGACATTTTAAAATTAAATAAAAACTCTTTAACTTATTTTTTTAATGACTGAATGAAAAAAATAAAAATGATCATGTATGCGATAAAAAAGATATGGATGTATTGTGTCAATGACAATTTTAGAAAATTTTTCAGGAAATATATTTTAAATAAATCTGTAAAGAGGTTGTAGTCAATCCGCACGGTGCGGAAATTCTCACTCCGAAGTACTGCCGAGGCAGACGGGGGTGAGGCGCGCGGTCACGCTCGACAGGATTGTAATCGCGCGCTATTTATCAGCGGTTTGCCCCACCGTGGAAACGATTCGGAACTCCATTCGAATACAGGAGTTACCTTCCACCCGAGACCGGCCTCAAAATTCAATCTCGGGCGTACTCGATTTCCGAATCACCAGAAAAATGAAATCTTACCAAGATCTAGTTTTCAAAGTTCTCCTGTCTTATTAACTTTCTCTGGTTTAATTTTAGGCTATTCATATGAGCATGTTTCAATTATTAACGATTTTAATTTTAATTAAAATAAATTTTATGTACTTTTTGTTTGAAATTACCGAAAAATATTCAATCAATAACACTCAGTAACATTGAGTAAAAAAGGTTGTAAAAAAACTTTGGTTCCTCAATCGGCATACAATTCATTGAGGATCACTTTGCTAACGTGGGAACTTCATTTAAATCGAATAAGCCTTTCTGTCTTTCTCACTTATACCAATCTTCTAGTTAATTCTTTTCGTTCTTTATTATTTTGTTCATTGTTTCAATTTTTTTTCGTTCAACATATTTTTTTATTTTAACTAGTGCAATATATATATTTTTTTAATCTCGAAGTAAATCAAAGTCACTAATTTTGGAGCACACAAAAGATGAAGAATTATACTGAAAACTAACGCGAAAATTTATGATTAACATTATCCTAAGCGGTAATAGCAGTAGTAAACTTTAAAAGCTCCAAAATAATTAACGCCCTGTACGTCATACATCAACCAGCGGTAGAAACATATTTGGAAATACATCGTTATCCTGAAAAGTCAAAATACGGGAGTAGGCCGCCAAAGCTTCGAGAATATGTGAATTGAAGTTTATTAGCACGCCTCTATTCGAACGTAAACCATTAAATTACACTCAACACTTGGTTGATTATATCTCATTAGAGCCAACATGTGTGCATAACAAAGTTTAAGGAGTAACGACACGTAGCTAAATTTTCGCATCTCCGGGGGCTAATACAATTTTCAGCGGTTAATACCATCTGCTGGGAGCAATAAATTTAATGAATCTCGTACGAACACAAAATTTTCAATCTGTTTGACATTATTAGCTCTTAATGCCAGTAATAATTACCAAGGTCACAAGTATAAATTATTGGACTTCCCAATTCTTTTTAAAAAAATGAAGGGTAAGGGCAACTTTAAAAGTTTAAAATAGTATTGACTAATAAACACCAAGGACAGGATAAAACATAAGCTGAAGAATCGATTTGAACCCGTTTAGAAGTCGCGTTTGCGATAAGCCTCGGTGAGGCCCTTGTCATGTTACCAACGGAATTTTGATATAAGCCTAGGGCGTAGAGTGACGAGGTCTGGCAGCAGCAAATAGTCATTGTGTGCCTCGGAAATATATGACGAGCATCTCGGCGCGTCATTGACGACGGCTCGCGATGTTAAAGCCCTCGGAGCCGCGCTGGGTTGGTGTCTCCTAGGACATACTGAAACGAGAAGATCCCGTCCTCGCCTAAGCTATGTTGCCGAGGCTTAATATTTCGTTTAAATTTCCTCTCAGTGGTTGATTAGGTATTTCACGAGGTATTTCATGTTGAATTTTTGAGATGACAAGAGTAATGTTCATCATCCTCAGACATTATCATTTTTACGACATAATTTTTTTTTAATGAAAAAAATTTTTTAATTTAAATTAAAACTTGGTACTAACTTACCCATTTAAATAATTCATTTTTGTTTTTATTTTTATTATTATCGTCTTTAACGGGCAAAGTTTCTCTTTACGGCTTTCACCGGGTTTTTGGTCGGATTTAGAAAAGGGCTTAGCGCAAAAACTACTGAACATCCAGGGGCATTCCTGAGAATAGTAGAGTTAACTGAACACATTAGCAGTGGCTACTAAAGTTTACCAACGGTGCATAGTATGTTGTGCTTAGCTTGACATATTTTTCGATATTACTAATAATATTTAGTTTATTATAAATGGAAAATATGTTTCATTCATTTCCATAATCTTCAAGTATAAATTGTAATTAAGATTTGTAAATTTCAAAATGATTATTGTAAATTATTTTAAGTAAAAAATTTTGTAAAATATCCTCGCTTAGAACGGCTATTCGCATGGTTCTTTTCTTTGCAAAGACGATGTAATTTATTGAAAATAGTACCAAGGCAAAAAACAAGGGGTTACGCACTTGGTCCTGTTTAGACAGGACTATGGCAGGACTGTCCAAAGGACTATCACAGGACTATAAAATAAAAATACGATATCAAGCTCTCGTAGTCCTGTTCTGTTCAAATTAGGCTGGCCAGGACTATTCAGGACTACTCAGGACTTTTTGACAGGATTAAGTGCGTAGCCCCTTGGCAAAAAAGGTACTACTAAATCAAAGAAAGAAAAAAGTAAATAAACAAATAAAAAGGTTTCATGATTTCTTTAACTTTTAATTTATGTTTCTTTGGAATTAAAAAATATATTTTTAGCACTATAATACTTTGCCCATTTATGCCAAGACCCTAGTATTAATTTCAAGCGCATATATAACGTCTTGCATTTGTAATTTTATTTTGGTCTGACAATACATAGCACATTACTACTTAAAACTATGCTGTGGCCTTATCGATACTATAAAAAATTTCTACTTAAACATTATGATAAATTTGAAACCAAGCGAGAAACTAAGTGTATTTCTAAAAGAACTATAGAATAGCAAAACATCAATTAGATCATTCAATTAAAAACCAATGAGGTTCCTACATATTTCTTTAATTAAAATAGATCAAAGCGATAAAAAATGAAACATTTAAAGATGAAATAAGCCAAACAGAAGGAATTGTCAGGAGATTCAACTCTACTTTTATATGAAAAATGTAAAAAGTGAATGTAATAAAAGTAATCAAAAACCGAAAGTCACGTCGTTATTCGTAATTTAATTAAGGCTCGAAAAACTTGCAATTGTTTTCAACGCTGTCCAATTCTCTTTGGCCTTAAATTCTCAAGGGAAAGAGAGAGAAGATTCTCTTTTGCGGAGAGCAGCTCTCCTTTAGGAAATAAACAATATAAAGCGCGCAATCTCGGGTGGCTACAGTTCTGAAGTGGGTCGCACGCGAAAGCCCAGCAGCACCATTTCTAATCAAGCCGTCGTCGTCGGGAGAGCGCTGCGACGTGACCGGGGCCATGGTAGAAAGCAATTTTCGTCAACTTTTAGGATCCTCTTTTTTGGAAAGGAGAAGGCCAAGGCTCGCTAAGCTTGTTTTTAAAATTCAACCCTGCAAAATTATCACTGTGGAGTTTGCTTGAATTACAATTTTTTTAATTTTTCTTCCACTGGACTATCTTATGCCCGTGCGAGAGTAAGAGAAAATAAATAAAAAAACTAACTGTTGGATTTTTTCTTATAATCTATATGAATCTATACATATCTCGCTTAGTTATTCTGTGTGTTTGTTAGCTGATAACTCAAGAACAGGTACATATATTTTTTATACGGTATGTGTTTTTTACTCACTTTTTACTCAAAAATTAAAATAGGCTACATGATATTAGACGAAAAAATTCACGAGTTCGAAAACTGTAATTTTTTTATTAAATTTTCGTCACCTTTTGAACAAATAGATATTTTTTAATACACTTTGCGTTTTTTTCCGTATTTTTCTCAGTTATGAAATAGGCTGTATAAGATTGGGCAAAAAGTTTCACATGATAAAAAAAATTTAAACAATTCGAATTTGAAAACTTTACTTTTTTCATTACGTTTTAAATAACTTTTAAACTTACGAGTACCGAAGAATTTCTAAAAGAAAGTGTGATTGCAATGAGGCGATTAAAAAAAAGTTTCACGATTATTGGAAACAAAATTATGCGCATCCGCCGAATGGAAATGCTGAGCACAATGTTAATTAAAAAGTGTTGGAAATTTTAATAAATCAGCTTTGTTCTCGCAGAGTCACTGGCGGCAAAGAAAAATAATAGTAACGGCGACAAGCCGAAGAGTGGAAAGAGAAACAAGGTAAAAAAAAAAGATAAATAGAAGAAGAGTTAAGCTCGTATACGAAAACTCGACACCTAATTAATTCCGTTCCGAGAAATAAATAAGCGAATAGACGACTTCCCTCCTCCTCGCAGGCTGTTGCCGCCACAAGCTACCCCTTGCCCCTTTATTTTCTTATTTTCTTTTTCCACTCAGCACTGCTGCTGAGCTTTCCTTTTTCTTTTTTACTTTGAATCGTTTCTTTTTCTTCCCTCCAAACCCTATGTCTTTCCACTTTCCGCGTCTACATTTTTTCTTTTTTTTCTCATTGTCTCCTATTTCCTATTTTTTGCTACTCTCCTTTTTTTTTTTTTTTTTTTTAAACTCGTCGTTCCGGTTACTTTTTCTTTTAACGCACCCTTTGTTAGTATGCCCAACTTTTTGTTCCCTTTATTTCATTTTCTCGTTGCCTTCTTTTTTTTTCATAATTTTTTCGTCTACTATTCCACCCTGTCTTTTTAATTTGTGTCTTTCTATTTACGCCAATTGCAACTTTCTTTTTCGCTTTGTCCAAAAAAAGGCGTGCAAGTTTTAAAGTTAATCGTGGTTATATCTACACAGCCGATTCCAGCCGAAAAATGTTCAACATCAAGAACTTTTTACCCATTCGAGATGTTGTACTCACCAATAGGACTTTTATCAACGTTACCGAAAGATTTTAATTACTTGATATCTACAATCTTTTAGTTGTCCTTTGATTCTGACTGAGGGCTTCACTTCCTCCCTTTTTCCTTCATTGATCTCATTGTTCTTTTATTTTAAATAACAAAGACTGATACTTCTTTTTACTTTAAAACCATGATTATTTCGTAAGGTTTTCTCTAAATGTCTGCTTCACTGAGTTAATTACCACTCAACAGGTTACTTATTTGAAAGTATATATGTATTCTAAAGTAGATCCTGTACAGTGTTTACTAAAAGTTTTATTTAAAGTAATCACGAAATTAATCTCCAGCGAAAATCACTTGAAAACGTTTAAGGTAGTTACCTACAGTTTTAGTGTTTCTTAAAAAAGTTTTCTATCTCTCTGCGCAGAGTTAGTTTTTTGTGTCCTTTACACGTTGGTATTTTTCAAATACCCCGAAGCGGGGCTAAATTTTGAGATATTAAGCTCAGAAGTTTCAACTTTTTACACGTGATTGCTATGCTGAGCGCGTAAAATCGTACAAATTTGGAGGTTATTAGCGGATTGCGAATTTAATTTTCTTAAAATATTTTTAAAAAACAGGTTTTTCTGTAGGAAAACATTAAAGGAATCGTGAGGTGCAAAGAATAATATAGGAAGCGGTATTAACTTTTGAGATAAATAACCAAAAAGAATAAAAAATGCATGATTTCGGTAGGTTTTAGAGGAGCGGTGGCGGCGGCGGCGCGTGGCGTCGGAGTGGGGGCTAGGGAGCGACTATAACTATATTTTTGATAGCTATATGCGCACCTTAAAATGACAAACTTGCCTTATGAATTTTGATAAATAAAGGAGAGAATGATTGAAAAGAACCAGTTTTTTACCAAAAATTTCGATCATTATGCTTGAATTCAAGTTTTTATTTTGCAAAAACACAGAAATATGAATTCACTCGTGGAATTATTATTCAGAGTAAAATAATATGCAAGCTGATCTCAAAATCAAGTCAGTATGAAGCTCCCTCATGAAAAAAAGCCCAATCAGTGTGGAAAATGAAATTCGAAAAGCTACGCGATACGTCATATCGATTTGCATGATCTGATTGTCGGAGGCGCAATAAACGCGTGATAACTTTTGCTAATCCGTCAGGCGCATTCTTTTTTTCTGGCTCGCCTCGCCTCACTCGCGAATTTCCCGATAATTGGATTCGGGCACAAAAGTGGTCGAGCGAGCCGGCTGGCTACAGCTCGATAAAACCAGATACCGTCGAGGGAGTTACGTGCGAGCTTCAAGAAGAACGGAAAACTAAATCGAAAATAAACGATCGGCCGCAGCGCAAGAGGGAAAAAGAAACGCTTCAAATTTAATGACTTTACGCTGTACAATTAAATGTAAACCTACCAATTCTTTACTCTCACTGTTTCGAAGATCAATCAAATTCAATTCATTGTTTTGTTACCCATTCTCATTAAATAATCTTCTAATTAAATTCACTCAACTGTTTATTTTATTTTTCTTATGATATCATTTAAAACTTAAAAGTTCTCAAAAATAAAAGAATTCAATTGAAATTCATCGAAAATGTACGTTGAAAAAAGGTAATTAGCGAAACTAGATCTTTAAAAGTTGTTTTTAAGCAAATTTAAAATATTAAAAAATGAGAATATTTTAGTTTTGGAAAAATCAAAGTAATACAACATTATTTGAAAAAAAAAAAAATTAAACCGCAATGTTCCATGGCACATATAATAACTAATTGAGACACTACGTTTCGCTCATCTGAATTTTGCTCACACGCAAAAGATTCCTGCAGCCACTTTTTATTTTCTGAGTCCTGCAGGCGTAACCACACATGGAAATGGCGTATCGTCTGCACCCCCTTTCCAGCTTTCCTCTTTCGGAGCCGGTGCATTCGAATTCGGAAAATGGACCGAGAGGAAGCACGCGCTTACTCGGAACAACCGCATGCATATGCAATCTGACACGGTGATTTGTTTTTTTTTTTGTTTTTTTTTTTTTTTTCCTTTGCTACGCGAATCAGAGCTAAGCAATCAGGTAATATTCTAATACAATTGAAAAAATTAAACTTGAAAATGAAAAGCTTATTAAATGAAAATTTTTTTCATTTCGCACAGTTCTCATGTGATTATAATTTTAATACCAAGTTTTCAACGCATTATAGTATTTTCAAAAGCTTATATTCACCTTCAATAAGCTGATCAAGCATAGCGTAAATGTGAGAGGTTGCCTCATCTGTCATAACCCAACCACCTGTTGTCATTTCTAATCGACCTTCTTTTACTAATCTTTTTACAATCATCTTCTTGGTTGGATGAGCACTGAAAAAATTTAATATAATTTTATTTTCTTATTTTTTAATTAAGCAATCTAAAAAAGTTTTTTTTAAATGCTAGAGAACAAAATAAAAAATATCGATTACCCGCGCGAAAAAAAACCTGAACCAAAAATCTGCCAAACGAATACAGTGGGAGTACTTTTGACGAGTATAATAACTTGAACCACTTTATTAAATTTATGATTAACCAGCAGCAATAAAAGTGAAAATGGCCTTTGCATCCAATCCCCTGATCCACGAGGGGGAACAAATATTTGTCAACGCACCAGCCACGAAAAAAACGACCCTTGCAACTTTTATAAGCTGAAAACTTATAGTCATTTTATCCGCGGCTGGTGTGTCGAGATATATTTATTCGGTCATTTTCACCTCTATAGCCATAGGCTAAAATCATAAATAAAGTGGTTTAGAGAAATATATTAGTTGCCGAAAGTACCCCCGTTGTAACTTGTGGAGATTTTAGGGTAAGGTTTTTCTTCGCGGGTTCAATCGATTTACTTTTGATAATAAAATCTCGAATAAAATAGTTTTACTTACAATTATTCTACAAATATTTTATTCACAATAAAAAAAAAAAAAGTTGCTAAATCAATATATACTTCAAAGAGATGAATTTAGCTATTTCAATACTTCAAAAATTTTTAAATATTTTACCTTTCCCACCAAAGTGATAAAAAGGACACTTCGCTCCATATGAAAGTCATATTTTGCCACTGCTGTAGTTTTGAAACCATGTTGTTTAGAATGCTTCGAGTGGAACTATGAAAGTATTGTTCGAATGTCCGCAGCCATCCTGGATCTGTATGACTGTGTGGAACTAATATAACCTAAAAAAGATAAAAAAATTCATTCATGAATATTTTTCTTTTTTAAACGTAAAAATTACTATTTTGACAATCATTGTTTTTTCAACAAAGACATTTTTAAAAATATAATGCAGGTTTTCATTTATAAATTAATCATTTGAATTTATTCTCAATGCGAGTAATTCGATGCATATCCCCAAATTATTTGCATGAGCTTACGGCATAATAATACACGTAAATCTCTAATGAAACATTCCCAGATTAGTCAAAATGCTAAAGCCTCCAGAGAATCCCACACTGCAAAAACGTAAATATTCCGGTTCAGCTGCCCTTCCTTCGAACGAGTACAAATATCAAGTTTGTATTAATTCAATTCAATTGAAATGAATTTACTACAAGTACAGCAATAAGTAATTTTTATTCGATTTATTTAATTTTAAGTTAAATTAAATAAAACAAACAATACTTAGGCTTCAATCTTATTTTTTTTTAGCTTGGCAATGCAAAATTATAATGGCTACATTTATACGAGAAAAATGTAGTTTGGGCACGCGGTGATGAATCACATCATATTATTAGTAAGTGTAGGATTTTGTAGAATCAATATCCGGTTGCTCTTAATCATCCTCGAAGATGGGAAGTACGTCGATCTGAGCATCTCACTCCCTCGTGCACTTCTACATTAATTCGCTTTGAAGCCTCATAGCCCTCGCGTAAGCAGCAAACTATGATCATAAATCGATCACTAGCTCTGATATTCCCTGCTTGATCTTGATTACGGCGCCGATCATTTTAGTCTGAGCTTTACAAATTTTTGAAACTAATAACTAGTTTTTATGCAAAAATAATTATTTATTTATTGATTACTCTTTAAAATAACGTTTAATATTTTTGTTTATGTTTGTTTGTATTTAGTTTAACTGAAAAATTATATAAATATTATTTCAAAGTGTATCTTATTGTTTACGGAAAAAAGACCTATTCCGATGGAATTCATAACCATAACTTATTCCTCAGAAAAATTTCAAAGATTTTTTCATAAAATCAGAATTATAGAGAACAGCAAAAAATTGCAGCCCCTATCGACTTTTAGAGTAGGGAGACTTGACTTCCAAAAATCATTAACTTATATTCAGCCAACAGCAGCGAGCCAAGCTCTACTGGTTCACGTATAGTTTCTCTGCTTTTATTCTTTTTACCGGAAAAATCAAAAAAATCGAAGCGCGCAGAAGATAAGGGCTTTCAAAGAAGGATCAATCGACGTTTTGCCGAGAAAAATGTAGGCGTCGTCCTCTTACCCTGGGAGACATGCGAAGAAATCGTTGGCCCGGACGAAAAAAAAACACCTGAGACCAAGAATCCATGAAAAAAGTACCATTACGTGATTTTCCGGGGAAAAAAAAAAAAAAATTTACGCGATAAATGTAACGTTGCAATTTTTTCCAAGAAAACTGTCATGATGTATAATTTTTCCGAGAAAACTGTCATGTTAAACTTGCTGCGGGTTGGAAGACAACATTCCCCGAGGAAAGCGTAACCAGTGTGTTTTTATCCGGGAAAAAAATTACATTCACTCAAGACGGAAATAAATCCCGAGGAAAAAGTAATCTGCAAAACTTATTTGATTATTCCGGGTAAAGTGTAACGTTGAGATAATTAACGATTGAGGAATTCTTTTTTCATGTAAAAGGTAACAAGACCTATGTCAATTGGTTTGAAGCAGACTAAGGGAGCTTTTCCCGAGGAAATCGTAACGTTGAGAACTTTTTTCCGAGTAAAAAGTAACGTTGAGGAAATCATCGAATATAAAGATATCTTTTAAAGGAAAATTTACAATATCCATGCCAACTTACTCAAACCAGAGAAAGGAGATTTTTCCGAGGAAATCGTAACATTGAGAACTTTTTTCCGAGCGAAGTGTAACGTTGAGGAAATAATCGAATGTAAAAATATTTTTTAAAGGAAAATTTACAATATCGATCCTAACTTGTTTAAAGCAGGCCAGAAAGCTTTTCCCGTGGAAATCGTAACGTTGAGAACTTTTTTCCGAGTAAACTGTAACGTTGAGGAAATCATCGAATATAAAGATATTTTTTAAAGGAAAATTTACAATATCCATGCCAACTTACTTAAACCAGCGAAGGGAGATTTTCCCGAGGAAATCGTAACGTTAGGACATTTTTCCGAGTGAAATTTAACATAAGGTGATTAACGATAAAAATACGGTATTTTATGAAGGAAAAAATTTCAGTACTTTTATACAAGATAGAATTGATCTTGTTGCTGGTTTGGTAGAGTTGTCCAAGGTGGCTGTTACAATCTACCCGGGAAAAGATGCATACGTTATGTTTTCGATCGAAAAAGTTCCAGCAACTTTTTTTTCCATAGTTTTCTTGAATAATGTTACTGGTTTCTCGGATAAAGTATTTTAAGGGAGTGAGGTTACATTTTACCTGGAAAAATTTAACTCGTTACTTTTTATTTGGGAAAAAGCACCCTATTCTATTGTTAATAAGTTTACACAAAACTTTCAATTTTCTACCTGGAAAAATACTATCTCAATCGTTGGATGACTCAACGTTATGCTTTACCTGGAAAAAAGTCCTAAAGTTACGATTACCTCGGGAAAAGCTGCCTGGCCTGCTTTAAACAAGTTAGCATTGATATTGTAGATTCTCACATAGAAAAATATTATTTTAATCGTTAATCACCTAAACGTTACATTTCACCCGGAAAAAAGTCCCAACGTTACGATTTCCTCGGGAAAATCTCCCTTCTCTGATTTAACTAAATTGGCATGGACATTATAAATTTTCCTTTAAAAAATATTTTTGTAACCGATGATTTCCTCAACGTTACACTTTACTCGGAAAAAAGTTCTCAACGTTACTATTTCCTCGAGAAAATCTCCTTTCTCTCGTTTAAGTAGGTTGGCATGAATATTATAAATTTTTATTTAAAAATATTTTTACATTCGATGATTTCCTCAACGTTACATTTTACTCGGAAAAAAGTTCTCAACGTTACGATTTCCTCGGGAAAAGCTCCCTAGTCTGCTTAAAACAAGTTAGCATTGATATTGTAGATTCTCACTTAGAAAAATATTTTTTAAATCGTTAATCACCTAAACGTTACACTTTACCCGGAAAATATTCTCAACGTTACGATTTCCTCGGGAAAAGCTCCCTTAGTCTGCTTTAAATAAGTTGGCAATGGTCTTGTTACTTTTTACCTAGAAAAACAATACCTTTATCGTCAATTACCTCAACGTTACACTTTACCCGGAAAAATTGCACCCGTTACTTTACTAACGGAAATTTTCCCTTTTTATTGATCGTTATTGTTATCACGGAAAAAATATGCAACTCTTTTACTCTATTACTCTTTTCTCGGAAAAATGTGGCTCATATATTGGCCGATTATTTTGTTGTTACAGTTATCTCGGAAAATTGACAACTTGTTGCAGTTTTCATGTAATAAAAAAACTTGTTACGTTTTTCTTGAAAAACTGGTACTGTTACTGTTTCACCGGATTTTTCGGCAGGTGTTTTTTTCGTTCGGGCCACCGAAATGTACCTGCACGAAATCAGTTAGAAGCTTTTAGAAAAGATCAATCTTTTGTTAAACTACATTTTTTTTTTCATTTTAACCCATTGAAGAAGATAACTCATCATTATTCAAGTATATTAAAGTTGTTCACCCTAAGAGGACACCATTTTTTTTCTTCCTTGCATTTTTCAAGTCTTGTATTTTTTTTTTTTTTTTTGCATTTCTATTATTAGTGTTTAAAGAGGAAGTCCCAAACGTTTATTGTATTTTCCGAGAAAAACAATTTTTTTTTAATAAAAAAATTTATACTTTACTGTTGCATGTATTAGAAAATTAAAAAGTTGTGTAAAAAAAGATGCTGCTTTATACGAAAGTTGACTTTGTATATGTGAGGAAACCGAGAAAAGGCATCTCAACCTTATAAAATCCGAGCGAAGTTGGTCCGTAAGAAACAATAACTTTTAATACGCAAGAGGCGTCTTAAAAGCACTTTTCTTTTCTCTTCCTACTTCTTTCAATAAATCGCTTGTTTCTACCATTATCCCGCAGCGTAAAAACGGGGGATATTATTGCTCGAAAGCCGTATGCAGCCCCTCGTAAAAGTTTTTCTGTTCGTTGGTTTTTACAAAGAGAAGAAATGTAGAAAGAAAGCTTTTAATTCGGCTCCTCCTTTGTGCGTATTGGAGCTTTGCTTGTTTATTTCCGTTTATTTCCATGAACAGCGTGTACAGGCAGCTTTGTGGATGGAGCATGAAAAATCCGCTTAGAGACTACACTTTATGTGGTTTGAGATTTTTTTGCTAACTTGGATTTTTTTCAAGTTAATGTGTAGTTTATGTTATATAAATAAGCTATAAACTGAATGTAAAAAGCGGTCGTTGGGTCAGTGGTTAGCGTGCTCGCTTCTGAAACAACGTCGTTCGAGGGGTCTTGGGTTCGATTCTCCACGCAACTAACTTGGAATTATTTTCTTCGTTCGTTGCGTCGGTTATGTCGATCCCTACGTTCACCCCGACTGCTTTGGAGTCGGTTTTACCGGGGGCCATCATTTCAGCGCTGGTCGTAAGTTTATCTCGACCGGGGGCAATATTTGGGGCATACCTTCCCAATGAGCCTTACCCGCTTCGGCACTGGTCTAATACAAGACTATCTGATTGGGGGCGATATGTGGGATAAAAAGTCCCAATGAGCCTGCTTCAGCGCTGGTCTTACGATTAACTCGAATGAGGTACATACCCTGGGTTTCCCGTACCCCACATGGTCCATATGAGCCATGGGCTAATGCGAAGCAGTGTAGGGACAAAGTCGTCAATAAGCCCATACGGAGCATAAAAAGTCGCGACTATAAATAAGTATTAAAAAAAAAAAAAAAAAAAACTGAATGTAAATTTTAATTTTCGATTTTTTTTTTATGAATACTTCTGCCGTAGTATAAATAGGTATCTACCGGGCCAGGCCCACCAAAATTATTTAATATATTTTCCGAAAAATTTAAACAAAAGCGCGCGCAGCTTTTTAGGGTTGATGACACGCTCTAGCTTGGTTGATAACATACGGGTCATTAGATGATGACTAGTGGGACATTTTTACACCTTTTAAATTAATTTAAGCCAACTTAAGACAATTATTAATTAATATTTATGTAATAATTAGAAACTTGCTAGCGCATAAACTAATTTTCACTGCTAACTTTTTGGATTATTCCAAATTTTGAGAGATATTTTCAACAAATGGGAGTCCGTGACCGGTGGGATATGAAATAGAACTGATTTTTATTGTGCTTGCAAAGATCGAAAAAAAACTAACATCTCTTTAGAACTAGAAATTTATAAAAATACCATGACATAGTCTAGATCCTTAACTAGAATTTCGAACAATTGCTTTTTTTAAAATAACAATGAACTATAGACTACCGCAACCGGTAGTCATGAAACTGTGAAATATACGAAAAGAAGATTTTCGAAGTCTGATAAAACCCACTTGAAATCCGCTTTAAAATTTTTCTGAATTGTATTTTGTATTGCATTATCAAATGATTAATTTATGAAATTTATTTATGGAAATTATAATTAAAAAGTGTGATTCGACTAATATTGCGCTGATTATCTGTTAATGCTTTTTATATTTATAAGTGTTTTTTTTTTAACTCTAAATCTTTTTAAACTTTCCATCCATGCAAGTAATGACAAGAAAAAATGTCCAAGTTTGCCAAGAAGTTTGTTTTTAAAGATATGCCGTTTTTTCGACTTATTATCAGGAAATTAAATTTTAATTACTCGAAGATTTCTTTGTTCAATGTTGCGGAAAACGCAAAAAAAAAGTAAAGTTTTTTTTTTTTTTTTTTTTTTCAAAACTTGGAAAAAAAAAAGAAGAAGAAAACAATAAAACAGGAGACGTCAACGAATGATGAAGAAATTTCTATTCTGTTTCATTTATTTTGATGGCAGACGAAGCGACGCTTAAGCGCTGTTTAAAAGAGAATGTTTGGATTTGGTATGGGTCCAAAAGCATTTCATTAAAACTTGGATTAAAAATTCTACATATTTACCGAGCTTTTTCTTCTTACCCTTGAATTTAATTTTATGATTTATTTTCAAAACTATTTTTAGTCTGATTATTTTTAATTAAATACTTTGTTCTAAATTTGTAAAATTTGACTCTAAAAAAATATTTATCATTTTTAAATCAAACTAGATTTTAAGTGCCGTAATAAACGATGTAATAAACCTTGTATTTTAAAAAAATTATTAGAGGAATTACAGAGCTTCGGAAAAAATTCCTGATTAAAAAGTTGCAAGGAAAAGTGCTTTTTGAAGATTTCTGGTTGAAATAAATATTATATTTGACACATTCATTTTTAATTTTTTGGGCATTTGTATTTTTGGTGATTCAAGAATGCACAGCCCCTCGATAATGAATGCCAATAAATTATACTAATGACCACCAATCAATGATTAGATGAGATCTTAGTGAGAAAATAAAAAATGAAGATAGAATTTAAAGAGTTATTTTAAGAGCGCTGAAACTCGTACATCCAGATTAGAACCATTAACAAACGTTCGAGCAATCACCACAACAATGATTTCAGTTCAGTCGAGTATCTCTACTTCAATAGTAGTACAGCTCGCAGTGGAGTTTTGTGTTGTGCAGCATCCCTGTATAGGTATAGGTAGGTGTATTAGAGGAGATCTCATGCATACCAATAAGCCAGTTCCAACCCAACTTCCATCTCCGCCTCCTTCTCCTTATAGATGTCTACCTTGGAGGCTTTATTAATAGCTCGAAGAATGTTACTCCCCCTCCTCCCCCTCTAACCAGTAATTAACCCACTCCGGCCATTCATTCAAAGTCTGCAAGAGGACCCAGACCCAGTGCAGTCAAACGTAATTTCATTTTACGGCCCGGGTTTGAGTTTTAAGTGCTCTAATAAACTTTGTTTTTAAATCACCATGCAGATTTCCCTCTTTTTCAAAAAATGGACAACCATTTTTCAAGGTAACTATCAAATCGAATAACCCCGTCGAGTAATTATCATTGCTACCAAACTATTCAGAATTCATCAAATTATCGAATACACTTCTAACTACTCTGGAGTAAAGCTTCCTTACGCTTTAATTGCACGGCTCATTACTAGGGAGTTATAGCATATGATGACTATACCTACGCACAAGTCGCACTTTAGCAGGAAGGAAACTTTGCTAACGAATCTTCTTTCGAAGCGATACCTCAGATGTAAACACTCGTAACGTCTTAATTAGCGCACACGCCACTCCGCTAGAAAATCTAAATCCGATTCGTGGTTGCTTTTAAAAGATTATTAACCTGTACCATACCCATAAAGAATTAAGGTACGATTAAAATTCTCAACTGACTACCGTTAAGTATTTTAAGTAATAAAACAAGCATTATTAAGAATTTTTATGATTTATTCAATTGAAAATGAGGAATTATACTTATATGAGTCTAATATCTTTTTCTTTCTTTCTTTTTTTTTTTTTTTTTTTTTTTTAATATTCATGCCAGTACACAAGGATCCTTTTCTTTTATTTCAGAATATGGTGAGACAAGTGGAAAAAAAGAAAAAATAAAGAATCTCAAACTTTAGGAACCGGATTTGAGACAGATCTCACCGTCTCGAGGGAAAATCACGGTGTCGCGGTATATGAAAGATGAAATAAAGAATCTATTGCGACATTTGAACGTGCCGCAACAAATTTTAGTTTAAAAGTTATCTTGCAAATATAAAAAAGTTCGAGAAACTTTTACCATAGTTAATTGTTTTTTGCAAAAATTATTCTTATTTTTAAAGTATTTAAAACCTTTTTCTTGCAAATGAAGGAGGCAGTTTTCACTTTACTCTAATTTATTGACCCTAAAAAAGTTTTGAAAGGGCCGGGGGATTTGAATCATCCGTAATATAGTAGACTAATAAATTTTGAAAGATAATCCAGTCATTAGTTTAAATGTATTTAAATAACTGCAGTTTTCAGAAAAAAAAGCTAATTTTTTTATTCAACTATTATCATTAAGTTAGTTTACCATAAACACATAAACATTTGTAGAAAAACTTTAAGTTTATTGAGCCAGGACCATTATTTTGATTACAAAGTAAAGCTGTAGAACGTAATAATATTTCTTCATCAAAATGGAAGGAGATAGAAGGAAGCTTTGTAGCTTGTGTTAAATTCTTCTAATAGGAAGAGAACTCGGATAGCCATGCGTTAGATCAAGTCAATATCGAGATTTATGTCGACATCGTGAGAAAAAAATTGCCTTTCCCAAACTAAAAGACTGATTAAGGAAACGACTTTTATAAGCTATGGGATATTACCCATAATCGCAGTCTCAGATGACATTTATCGAAAAACTTTGAGCGAAAAAATCCGAGCTGTAAGAAACTTTTTATTCTTTCGTTCGATATTAAAAAATGTTTTAAATTTAAAGTGTACACTAAGTGTGAAGAGAAGAAAAAGAGCGGACACTTGACATATTAGTTAAATAAAAGCGACACTAAATGGTATAGAGCGAGTATATGTGAGTCCTTAGTTGGCTTGATAAACAAGCCAATATTCTTCAATCTTCTCTAACAAGGTGATACCAACTGTCGTAAAGGGGTGGTGGTCGAAAGCGTAATATTATACGATCCTGGTTGTTACGCTGCGTCGACGATGGGCAATTTGCAGGCGAGTCAAGGCGTCGGTAGTCGTTTTTAACGAATAATGTGCTCGGAGGAGAAAAGCCGACAAGCTCGTATTTCTCAAAGTCATTTTTTATTTGCTTTGTCAAGTGAAAAATAGACAATGAAATAAGATCAAGATACATGCTAAAGTCTGCCTGAAAATTCTTCTTTTTTTTGATTAATCAATTTTTTCTTCTTTCAAATAAATATACGCGCTGATTTTAAAATTTTAACTGTTTGAAACTATTTTAAAAGTTCGAATAAAAGCTGTTGATGTAGATTGTGTTTTAAAACACACACATTTTATATCATGAACCTTTGGTGCGAGTGTTTTAGATTTAGTAAGGCAACTCAATGTATAAAATGAATTGAATTTAATACACTTTTTGAATGGCAAAACTCAATAAAACCATCAAATAAACGTGTGAGAGTCAGTCAGCTAACTTAAAGATCTGCGCAATATAGTCCGATTATCCGGAAAAGCGAGCAATGTAATAAAAGCGGTATTAATCATAATGATTAGTTATGTGCCCCGTTGGACAATAAATGTCGCTTGGTTGATTTAGGTTTACGCTCTATTATTCCAGAGAAAAAAAGCATTGCATGATTGATCAACGTAGATTTAACTTTGAAAAATTTTTAAACTAGTATTCATTTTAAATGATAAAAGGATTTATCCAATTTGAATCGATAAGATGAACACGATGATAAAAAACATGATTTGCAGTCCTTTTAACCGCCTTAAATCTCAACGCTACCATGTTGGGGGCTACCTCGGTAATAATCAATTTTCTCACACGCCATGCCATTTTCCTCGCGAGAACCCTCCTCCGGTCATTGTTTTCTAGCAAATTGTTAAGTTTTTCTCGGTATACTCGTACACGCGCAGGGTGAGGAAGGGTGAATAATTAATGCGAACAGCAAGATAATAACGTGCGAGCCCGAATAACGCCCACACAGGTTCATCTGACTTGTGGCTAAATCAAGATGACTGCGCATTCAAAATTAAATGGCTCGCGAATAACTAGCAACCTGTTCCGCGGAATCCGTAATTGAACGAACGGGATTTGAATTTTTTATCAGAATACGGTTTGATTGGACCTTTATCAAGCGTTTATCATCTACTATGCATGCAGGGGAGTAAGGATTTTTTAAAGATTTTCTATTTAGGAGATTTTTCAATTAATGGAATGGAAGCTTGAAGCAACATTTTAAAACAAGTATTTGTACATAAATCTTGTTGCGATTTTTCATTATTTCAAAAGGTTTGTATTAATGTATTAATTAGCCAATCAATCGCTAAATCAGCATTTAATCCGATTGATCCGAAGCTCAGCAAAAGACGTCCAAAAGCGTGGACAGTACTGACGCATTGTAGTCGCCTGTCTGGCTAGTGCGAGTGTTTTCGAATGGCATTGTGATGGGATAGGAACCGACAATAGTCTGATGAGCTGGTATTGTCGCAACTCGTCGAACTCTATTTTGCGCCCGATCGCACGTGGAGTGTTAGCGCTTATAAACTCACATTTCGTCATGGCCTTCATCTCATACAAAGAAAGATTTAAAAATTTTGAGGCTTGTTTAATTAACTTTATTGTTTAAGTGGTTGTTGGTTTAAGTTATTTTTGAAAATTGTTTATTTTCATTTTACAATAGAACGTTGATATACTTAAATATTAAACATTAAAATCTAAAAATTTTTTAATCTTGAGAATAGTTTCTTGCAATGAAAACTCAAACAGGTAAGTAGTATAACAAAGATTTAAGGTTTTTTATAAATAGTACATTGAGATTTTACACAAAATTATTTATTTTAAAAAATTTGTCATGCGTACTTTGATATTTTGATGTAATATAACATGAAATAGAAAATGAGGAATCCGTTGAAAAAATTTTAAATCCTCTCACGTCTGCATTAAAAAAAAGTCACATTTTTTTCATATAAATTAAGTTACATTTATATTCGTAAGTCACAAAACCTGCACCGTGAAATTTTTTTTTTAAACACAACCGTTTATGTCAAGAATTTTAATTTTAGATTTTTTAATTTTCGTTCTCGGCCTACTATTTATTATTTATCATCCAAATTAACGTTGATCAAAACAGTTGTACAAGACTTATTTAATAAAATGGATTTTAATTTCGAATTAATTTTTTATTATAAATGAAATCAAAAAGGGAAATGAAAAATCGTTATATCCATCGGACAATAATCCTCAAAAAATGACGTTACAAACTAATTATGTTTCTTTATTGAATTTTTCTAAAACATTTTCACTTTTTTTTCAAATTTAATTTTTACTTTGTTATCTTTTTATAAAATATCATTTAATAATCGGAATGATTTACTTTTTTTTTTTCTTTTTAATTTGTAATTCATTTAGCAAACTGAAAACGTAAATGAGTTGATAAAAATCTACGTTCAAACTGTAAGGTTCCAAATTAAGAAACTAATATGAATCTAAATATCCATAAAAATATGTTGAGAGAAAAATTAAAACATAAAAAAATTAATATAAATAAGTTTAAATAAATTATTATATTCTCAATTGATAAAAATAAATTAATGAAATTCGTTGTAAAGTTTCATCAATGTTCAAAGGATAAAGCAAGCGTGTAACACCGTAGGTGTCTGACTATTCGTAGAATGCACTACTGAAAGTCATTTCATTATTCAAACAGGCGTCATAGAAAATCTTGTTGAAACTAGAAAAAAAGTGTTTCGAAGTCTCAGACTTGAAAGTGGGCAATCGGAAATATAGAATAGTCCTAATTTTCTGCTTTAATTCTTATCCAACAGGGACTTCTCGTATAAAACAATGTTTGTTTTCACAATTTATGACATTCGAAATAGGGAAGATGTTCGTTAAAAAAAAAAAAAAAAAAATTACCTGTATTCAACAAAGTAAACTAGAAATTTCAAAAAGTGTAAACTTTAAAAAATGATAAGTTCGAGAGATGCTCAGGGTCAACGGATTGTCGGCGCCAGCGATTCTCTCGCACGTATCGACGTGGATGAACCGAAGGGTGGCAATGTCCGGCATAACGAAAAGACCGTTCTTCGCAATGTACGCCCCGGTACTCGCAAGAAGAAGAAGAAGAAGTAGAAAAGGAGGAGGAAGAAAACGAAACGATGGAAGAAAAAGAGGCGGGGTGGAAGGAAAGAGAAAAAAAAAGGACAGTCTCGACTTTTCCTTCCTGGGCTGGGCGACGTCGCCGCCGGATGACCGGGGCTGGTCATCGCCCACTGTGTATGACGATCGATATCGGCTGACGATGTGACGCGACGCGACGTTCGAAACCACCGCGTTATGGGCTCGCGTAAAATCTTGTTTTTTCTTACCCCAAAGACTCTTCTTTCCCTTATTTTTCGGTAGTACCTAGCTGCGCATCAGTTTCAAAAACCTTTAGAAAAAAATTTCAAGAAAATTATACTTTTAAAGACTTTTTAAACTCGGAAATCTCAGCTTGCGAAAACAATTAATTTGAAGATCTGCTTGGTAACTTTTACAAAGATTTTTCTCAATTATCTAGGCAGCTCAACTTTTTTTTGCCTTTTTCATTGAATCATCCAATTACGAACAAATGAGCCGGCTTTTACAATATCATCTGAGCAGAAGTGAATGAAAGAGAATAGCGTCCATTATCTAGAGGCAGACGCGCGTCTGTCTTCTAAATTATAAAAGAATCGTACTAAGACTCGAATTCAATCACTGTGAGATTCTCAACCCAATGAAAGTTTGACCGATAGTAATTAACGAGACATCGGGACTTATGGAACTTCATTAAAACTCTCTCTCTATCTCTCAATTCTCTTCGGCACTCTTTGAACTGTGAAAGTATTTATAGCTCCGGGAGGACTTAAATATTATTACTTCTTCTCTTTCACACTCGCTCTTTGTCTTACATTATCGCGAGCACGAAACTTTACGGTCACGCAACGCGTAGCGATAACAGCGAGGTTGCCACCAAGTTCCCCCAACGATTGTTAATTTTCTATTTAAATAAAAGCCAGAAAAGGAAGCATAAAAGAGAAGGAGGTGAATAAGGGCCAGCGGGCTAATGTGATTTACGAGCGCGAAGTGAAATACGCCAGGGGCTGCGACAAATGTCGACTGTTTGCGTAATGAGAGAGTCTTCGGGGGGACTTTTTTTACAACACCTTTGGTTGTGAATATTTATCATAGTTGTTATTCACTATTAAAGTCATGATAAAAAAAAAATTTTTAAATAAAATAACTCTGCGGGTAGTTGAAAAGGCCTTCGGTAAAAGACTATCCGAGCACGATCAAGGCCATGTCATCGGAAAAACAGCGTTTACGAGCGAAAATTAAAAGTCGGCTCGCGATAAATCAGCGCGGCAGCGCGAGCATCGACACCGTTTAAAGTTCATCAGCGTTGGTAGTGGCCACCGCTCGGCGCTCAGGTCTCGTATCGTCACGCACGATCTCGGGGAATTAAATATACCGGAGACAAAAGCACGCTCGCCCGATATAAATCGTGACGAGGTCTAAAATTGCGGCCCGTGCGAACCACGAGCTTTGAACTTAGTTTTACTCGAACCGAGATTAACGCCTGATGCATGAACTCCTCCCGATGCGATTTTACGCGGCTTGCGGCATTGTTAAGTAGCCTACCGGAATTGCGCCCTTTTGGGATTCTCTACTAAAAGCTTTAAACATAAGTTACTACCATTACAGTGGTAAATTTATCAAAATTAACAAAAAAAGTTTATTCAAATTTAAAAAACTCTCGGCAAGAGGCAGTTGTAAGCTAATTTCATATTTTTTTGTGTAAAATTTAATTTAATTTAGCAGATTTTCGTCACGTTTTTCTTCAGTTGTGGCTTGAAAAAAAAAAAATAAATAAATAAAAAAAAATGAAAAAAAAGAGAAACGTTTTTCACTTTAAATGGTATTGCAAATGAGAAACCTTGTGGTTAAAATTCTTCAAAGTACGTGGCTTACCTAACTGCATGTCCCTCCCTTACGCACGTCTGACCAGATCCTACCATTTTCTACTTTGATATACTGGTCACGTAAATCGTGAACTTTACGGTCCTTTTTTCGTTCCTTCCATCTTTTAAAGTGAATATATTTCATTGTTGCATTTGAATAAGAAGAATTATGAATTTAAAAAACAATTCTTCCAAATAAAATATCAAGCCTAATTTTTTTTAATACTGCAACTATTTTTTAATCAAAAATTAAACTATTTATATATTATACTGATGTTTTTCTAAAAGATAGAAAAGACTTGTACAAAGAAATGTCCTATTAACTAACAACCACTTCTATAAAAATGATTTATCCGCACGATCAAATACCAAATTATGCATTGACACACACGGATTTAAATTGAAACAGATGACAGAAAGAGTAAAAAGTACAATTATTTCAACCTAATTTTCTAAATGAAAATGCGGTGGTAAATTGGTTCCGCGCGATTTTCCGGAAAATGAAATGGTAGAGCTTTTAAAGTTTTTTCTTTTCCTTCTTTCTTTTTTTTTTCTTTTTTACATTCATTAGCAGCAGCAATTGGCAAATCGTGCGGTTAAGCTGGATGAAATTGATGGTCTTTGTTAGAAGTTTTGTATTTTTTTTTTCAATAATAAATTTCCAATTATTCAACACTTGTCAATTTTTGTTTTCTTAAAATTCAGAATTTTCAAGTTATTCTACTTTTTCTTAAATTTGAATAGCCATAAAAATCGAAATTCTTAAAGTTCTGCAAGAGATGAGAATAAGTACAATAATAAATCGCATATGTAGTAAATTCATTTTTTTAAGCATCGTAAATTTTTTTTGAAAATTCTACTTTACTCTAAGCATAGTATGTTAAACAAACTCGAATTAGATGTTTTTAATATTAGAAAGATTTTGTTTGTCCCAATTTCCGAACTAAGACAAGGCCCAAGGGTAAAATGAGAGTAAATAAGCTCTTCTACGTAGCATCTCTTTTGCGTTGGGTTCTATTCGTCAAGCTATCTTGAGAACGGAATATTTGAGCGAAAGTTTGAGTTCAAAAAAATTTTACATTATTTACTGTACAGTTTTAAATAATAAGTTCATTTAATAAATTAACCTTGGATACCAATCGCTAAGAGATTCTATTCCAAGAAATTTGAAAATAAACTTATTGGCAGCTCCTGAGTAGTTTGTAAAAGTTAATTACATTATCATAAAAATTACCTTTAAAGGTGGCCTCCTGGGATCCTTTTTTAATTCAGCGTAGCGACGTTCAAAACTGTCGTCCCAGTACTCTCGGCTTCTCATCCAAGACGGCTGTAACATAAACGTAAAGTATCATTAACCTTTCTGCTTTATTTAAAAAAAACTTAACTTTGTAGACTAAAATATTTTTTATCTTTTAAAAAAATAATTCATAAAGATGAAAAGCTTTTTTCAGTAATTGATTTCACATTAATTTATTTTTGGTACATTTACAGAAAAAAAAACTCGAACAAACAAAGATAATTTCTGTTGTCAATTATGAAGCAGTAAGGTGCGGCACTGATGACTTCTTTTGTGTGCCTGACATTTCTCGAAGAAAAAAAAAAAGAATTGTAACAAGGGCCACACCCCCCGCGTAAATTACGACACGCATACATACTCCACGAGTGATTTTTTTCGCTCGGTTAGCCGTTGAAAAAAAAAAAAAAATAGGAAATTCTCGGGAAACAAATTTTGTGAAAAAAGTGAACAGTGGATTCGGTTAAAAAAGGTGCGTAGTCAAAGAACCGTGGAATGCGCATTTTCGAAAGACGAAAAATAGTCCCTTTTTTCGAGGTTAACAGGCCAATCGAGGCGAGTGTGCGCACACCCATTCAATGGTGCCTTTAACGACTCCCCTGACGGAATCGAGGTGGAAGCACTCCGCATAAAAATCAGGAAGTGAGCAGTGCATGCTCAGCTCTTCCTCTCACTCCTTTTTTTTTGTTTTCTAGTTTTCGGCTGCTTTTCTGTTTTTTTTTTTATCTTTCTGCTGCTGCGTTATGGGGAGCTTTTTTTTTGTATAACTCTCTGGTAATTTTTTTTTTTCAAAGAATGTTTTTGACGTTGGGGTTTTTGAGATTTGTATCCAACTTTTTATTCGTTTCCCTTTTTTACGTTACCTTCTAATTAAAAATATATATATTCGCCCTTTAAAATAATTGTCTCGTAGCTACCATTTTTGAATAAAAAACCCTTTTTAATGAGTACAAAAAATTTCTTCACAATATAGTTTTGTTCTAATTGTATTGAGTGCTGTTGAAAAAATGTTGAGAACTCTTGAAAAAAAGTATTTGAATGTATCGATGATTTTGAAAAAATTCAGGGTGGTAATTATAAGTGCGATAAGTGCAGTATTTTGAGAACATGAGCAGTATTAACAGTCCATAATTAAGACGACAAAGCTCCTCTGTCGCTCCTTTCTTCCCTTCTCGCTCGGTAACAAATGCGATCAACTTTCAAAAGCCACCCCATTGGTCGTGACTGCGGAAACTAGGTAGCTGTACGCAATCAGTGCGGCATTATATTTCGGAAAGCCGACCGTGCTAGCATTTTAACACCCCGACCCTTAAAAGAGCTTTTTAAACTTTCCGCTTGTTCAAACTATGTTATATATTTAAAAGCTTCGTCGAAAATTAGCGTGACACACTCACTTTCCTGAAAACCCTTCCTGTAGTACTTTGAGAAAAGAGGCTTTCTGTACGGGTAGTTTAATAAGCTTTTAAATACTGTAAACATTTAAATTTTTTCTTCTTTCAAATATTAGATGTTCTCAGTATATAAAGCTAAATGAGAGATGATTGGTCTTAAATATATTTGTTTCACAGCTGATTTGCAGAAAAAGAAAAAAATTAAAAACTTTGAGTTATGAAAAAATTATATCGAACCTTTCAAATTACCCTCCGCGCTTATCTCATCGATATAGTATTAACATTTAACACGTATATTTCCATTTTTTTTTTTTTAGTTAAAAATTAATGTGTCGTTTTACTGTTCGCGAAACTTTAAAAACTCGATGAATAAAAATAAATGATAAGCTTGATTTTTTTTCAAAAGATTACTCTTTGGCTAAGTTTGCCTCTGCCGTATCTGATATAAATGTCTCCTTTCAATTAAAATATCATGTTGATAAAATATCGAGAGTATATGAATGGTTCAAAAGTATTTAAGACTTAACTTAATTGAAAAATAAAGTCTGTAAAGATTATTCATATGATTCAAAATAGAGTTTAGCCTTAAAAATTGAAATCAAAGATTTAGTTGTAGCTTTTTTACACCCAATCTAAAAATTGAACTGAAAACTTAGATTTAGACAGTTACGTTATTGGCTCTCTTGTATGATCTCAGGGGTCATCAATCTTTTACCCTTGGTTTTTTTAACTGGCGACCTATCAACTAGAATCACCAGGCTTTTTAAAAAGAAATAAAACAAGCATTTGACTTCAAACTGCTCGAATCAATACAAAAAATGAACCAATATATCAATAAAAGTCGAGATAAAAGTCATAGCTAGGGAGGTGGCCATATCAGGTACCTTAATTTTTGGTACCTGAAAAAATTACGTTTTAGTTAATTCAATAGTCCTTTATTGGTATCAAACGGTTAAGGTCTCATCTGAAAGCTCTTTAATCAAGCTTTTAAATAAAACCTTCAAGTCAATAAAAAAAATTGAATTGGTAGATCCATTCTCTTAGCATGGCCATATTAGACACAACTACCGGACATATATTTTAGTGACCGTTTAAAAAATGACTTTTTATATCCAAAAATTTCTTAATTTAGATTTACTTTTGATCATTTTCATCAATAATTTCTGCTTGTCATAAAATCTTAATTTAAATTTAAAAAAAAAATTTTTTTTATATCGTATCAAAATTTAAAAAAGAATACCTTGATGAAAAAAAAGAAGAAAAATAAGTGGTAGTAAAATTTTTAAAATCTAATAAAAACCAGGAGAAGAATTTTTTTCTCCATAAAAAGAGATATTCTTTTTTTTTTTGTTTCCATTCTGTTAGCGATAAAAATCTGATATTCAGAGAAGCGCGCGCACCCGACTAATAGGGCTCGGGTCGGGTCGACTGGAAGGCTGGAAATATTACGGGCGCTTTGTCGTGCGGGGGTTGCAACGCTAATGTTGCGTAATTTCATCGGAGTACCCTCCCTCGTTTTCGCATTGGTTTTATAAACCCCCGTTCCAGCCTCCAGTGGAAACATCAGAGAGCGCGGTGCTCGCTAAACGAACCTATTCACGTCGAGCCACCCACCCCTGTCCTCTTCAATAAGCGTGGCTGCGTGCTATTCGAGTGTTTCGTTGTATACATTTAACGATAGGCTTTCGATCCATTTTAGTTTGCACTGATAGTTGAGTGTGTTTACTTTGTTAAATGCTTCCTCTGATAAATTTGATAACTTTTTTATCGACACAGAAAATGTTTTGTAACAGAATTTTATTTCGAATTTTATCTGCCAAATGTTGTAAATTAAAAAAAAAAAAAAATCTGAATACGAACCCACGTAAAAACAGTTTGGACTTTCGACACTTGGGATCAGAGGGCTGAGTCAGTATTCGGTCGGACAGGAGCAGGTGGCGTGAACGATCACACATTCACACCTACTGTCTTATTATACCGAAAAGGGCTTGAGTGTCGCTTGCACGGGGTCTATATATACGTATAAATGTGTAAGGCCGACCGGTGCATTTTATACAGCCCCGTTTGCCAGCCGGCCGCCAAAGGCATAAATCTTTCGACTCGCTCGCTGATATCTGGCTGCAGGCCTGGCCACGTGATTTCTCGCTCGTTCGTTCGCGCGAATTTCTCTTATTTATGCCGTAGCCCGCCTGGATGGCGAGAGCCCGGAAACTACTGTATCGCTAAATATGGAACGGCTTCTGGCGCTAAGGGTTCTTTGGATTTCAGGGAACTGCTTGATCCTTTATTTATGGCTTTATTCTCGAGTGTTCTGAACGATTTGCTCCCCATGAGATTTATTTAATCTTCTTTTTTTTCAAATCTATTTGCTAAATAACCAGAAATTATGGTTCGGTAATTTAAACTAATCATTTATGGTTTTACAAATGAAGAGTAATTTATTAAAATTTAAATGTCTAATATTAAATTTTATTCATGTGATTTATTGATTTCTTTTCAAAGAGCTGAAGTGATCCCTGCTACAAGTTTTAGCAGATCTTCTAGGGTGCTTGCCAGAATTCGGGCAGAAGTGTCTGGCAAATCATTTTAGTTTATTTGTATATCTATATATGTTTTCGGAGCAAATCGGAACATAACCTTTACTCTTGAGCTGCTAAGTGCTATAGTGGCAGCAAGTGGCTGTTATAGCACGTATCTCTTAAAAATTAATAATATTTTAATGTATAAAACCGAAAAGGGAATTTTTTTTTAAATTGTGATATTCAAAGCGAGCTTATAAGTATGTTTGACATTAAGTTCAAAAATTAAGTTTAGAGAAACTTGTAGAGAAAGTCAGTCTTTCAGTGTTGAATTATCAATCAATAAGATTTGCTGTTTGAAAATTGTGTTCATTTGTTAAAAAAAAGCTTCAGAGCTGATAATGATTTTTTGAATTAAATCATGAAATTAATGAAATCAATATTGACTAATTTTTTAATTAATAACCTCTCAATTTTTTACTGCAGAATGTATGTACACTTATTATTCGTGGAATAATGCAAAAATTTTAAAGATTTAAGTGATCAGTTAATAAAAATTCAAGTGTGTAGATCAAGCGATGAAACAAATCAGCTGTGAACTTAAAATTAAGTGCTGGATTAAAGTGTAGAGTTTTAAGGAATTTAGCCAATGAGTTAAAATTTATGATAAAATAGTGTAGATACCGGTGACAAGTTTTTTGAATAAAATTTTATTTTTATGTTTGGTACATCACCAGCTATGTGTTTGTTTTTTTTTTTTTTTTAAATACTGAGTGGTTGTAAAATGTTACATTGTTATATGTTAAAAAGGTTTTAAAAAAGTAAACAAATATTTATTTGATATTGTCTACATACTCTGATAGTAATATTGTCTACATACTCTGATAGTAATATTACTCTCATCATATGCCATATTCTGAAGGAAACAGAGTACTAATAAAAAAACTCCAATCAATCATATCAACATTACTATAATATAGCTCATCTCTATGTCTATGCTCACTTGGGTTAAATTCAATTTTGTCATCTTTAATTCAAAGAACTTTATTTCAAGAAAGAAAATTTTATTTACTTTTGACAGAAATATATATGCATGATAATGAAAAATCTTAACATTCATTTTTTAAAAAGCAGCTCATGAAACAAATTAGAGTAAGTGCATATTTTGAATCATGACTTGTGTAATAATTTAAATCATTCTTCCATGAAAAGAAAAAAATAAGTTATAAAAATTGGCAAAGTCTAACAATGAAATTTTAATTGACACCAATATTTATAAGTTAAAGTAGTCATTAAATTTTGTCCGACACATTATCAGATCACAGTAAATTTTTTTATTTTAATTGAAAAAACTACACACAAAAAAATTTTAATTGTGTATGGATGTTGAAGATTATAGATACATTTATAGAAGGCAAAATTAAAAATTTTCAAGACTTTAACCATATCCACTTCTTTATTTTCCTCACAATCAATTTTATTTGTTTTCATTAGTCAAAATTATGTAGTTATGTAAACACTAAAAAGTTTGTTATTGATTATATATTTATGTCTATAAAAATCACTTTTAAAACAAAATAAAAAAAAACTTTTCACAAATAAGATGAAACAAGCTGTTCATCTTTCTCAAAAAGTGATATATGTTCAAAGTAAAGTTAAAAAATTTTTTAGAGTCATTTTACATAACCTCAAAATTTTAATCTAAAATGATGTAATAATTTAAATTTCATGTTTAGTGAATTAACCAAAATGATTTTGATTTAAATTTTAATCTTTAAATTAAATGTTATATTATCTAATTTAACTAAATTTAAACATGAAAAATTAACGTGACCGTACGCCAGAATCCCTATACCAAAAGTATTGACCGTCTAGCGTTTTTCTGGCGAGCTACCCCACTAAATTTCTGCCCAAATTCGTTAAATCTGCCCGCCGTCTGGCGAATGGCTGGCGAGCATTTCTCACAGGGATAAAGTAAAAAAAAAAGCTTGCATAAAACATTCAGCTGTTGGACACTAAATATTTAATGATGCGTTCTTTTAAGCTGGGTTCGTGAGTTCGAACTAAAAAAAAAATAATTCGAGCAAATTCCATGCTTCGAATTTAGACTCAAATACTGTAGACAAAAACGCTGCAGTAAAAAAATTGCTATAGTTACTCGACCCTCCTACACTCAAAATCAATTATCCTCAGAATTTATTAATCTTGTTCGCGTCCCTTTACTTATAAAAATAACACACTTGAATGAAAGTTCACCCACAGGCAACAGCAGAGCGCTTGAGCACAAAAGAGCACGCGACACAAAGGATAACGATCTTGTACGCTCCCCAATTAATCACTATTTACTCGAATTGTTAAAAAGCAAAAAGCTATTTGCAGTTTCTAGAACCTATAATATTTCCAAGCTGCTAAAACATAATGAAAAGTGAAGTATTGTTTGAAAAAAAAAGAAAAGGCCCATAAATTAGTTTGACAGTTACAGTAAAGAAAATATTCAATAAAGAATGATGGAATAAAAAGAGATATGAATGGAAACAAAAACGAAGTTTGATGAGTTTTTCCCGTATTTTATGTTGGGTGATAAATGTCGAAAACATTGAAAAAACATTACGGGGTTGGCCAGAGTGGCTAGGGAAGGAGAGAAAGCGAGAAAAAGTGAGAAATTTATCTTTCACATAAAATTCATTGGACGGTCTTTTGATAGCAGTAAAAACACCTTTGGCGAGCACTTTTCATCCGATCTATTTGACGATACACACACAGAGAGAGAGAGAGAGACGACGTGAGGAGGAAATGGAGGTGGTGGCTGGGCTAACCGATATCTCGCTCGCGTACCAGCTCACCAACTTCGAACTTGGAGCAGCCTGCGGCTAACTGTTTCCGGGACACCGTTCGAGTTCGATGACGTATTCCAAGAGGAAGCTTCGTGTCGTCTTTGTGACACTCTCCTGGCTACCACTTCGGTTACCGGGCTTTTGGACGACTCCCAGCGAATCGACGTATCGAGTTTTTACTACGCGCCTGACCCATTCATGCTGGAATTTGAATCAAGACTCGAGTACGATCAAAGTCTTTCGAGCCAAGTATTATTTCGCTGACATCATGATTTTCTTTCATTAAATTTATCCATTCATAACGTTATTCAACTTTATTGATACTGTACTTATCAACACATCAAATATATTTAAAAAAAAAAAGACAATAGCTGTTTAAACATGAGTATTTTCAAACCAGCTTGTTATCAATCATACTGAGAAAGGTAGACACGAAATTAAAGTTTCCATCCTGATCCAGATAAATTAATTGAAAATTCTAGAAGTCGAACCGAACAGGGGTACCATCATTCAATAAATTAATCAGAAAAAAATTCATTAAACGCAAATCTTTCTGTCACATCGATCAGGAGCGTAGTACGCTGAAGCTCCTCATTTTTCACAATTACGCACAGGACGTTTAACCTCCACCCCCACCCTTGACGCACAAATCAAGATCCACGGTTGCGAAGACAACTTACTTTTTTACTCCCTCAGGGTATTCCGTGTAATAAAAAGCAAGGATGTTAAAGAAAGCGTCGTGTGGAAGAAGAGGAGAAACTATGATTTACGGCTTATGCTCGAAATATATGGAAATGCATTCCACGCCGAAATCCAGTTGAAGTAGTGCTGGAAGAAGAACTTGCTACTAGTTCAAGCTCTAATGGGTAGTTAAGTGTCGGAGTGTTCTTTTCTCTTGACGAATTTTCTCGGCCGAGTTTTTACCTATTCGGCCTTAACTCAAGGCCAAGCTTTTAAAATAAATCTTTTTCTTTACAGTTCAAAAAACTTGGCGAATTTTAGTAGTGGCTAAAAATTCATATACTTTTAATTCAAATTTTTTTTTGTAACTTTAAAGAGATTTAATAGAAAATTTAAACATTTTTAATAAAAAAAAGGTAAACAAATATAATTGACGTGTTTATAAAACTAGCTTCCAGGGTGACAACTTGAGTAAGTCTCTTAAATTTAAACTTTTGAATTTTCATAAGACTTGCATAAACTTTGCTCTCACAAGAATTTTAGATTACTTGCCGAGAATTTTTCGCTTTCAACGACGTTAAGCCGTATTTTGCAAACGTCATGTGGCTTTTATATACGCTCTCGTTCCTTACCGACTTAAGTTTTCCCATGAAAGCAAGCTTGTTTTTTCGATAAGTTTACGTTTAAAAATAGTTGTGCAAAAGATTCATCGACAGCACATCCAAGGAGCATAAAACATTTAAATTCAATTAAAAAAAAAGAGATTCACTGAAAACTCAAAAAAAAAAAAAAATCCCTTGGTACTAAAGCAACCCTTGCTAGACGCTAGACGCACCGTCAACCTCGAATACGCATTGCGCTGTAAATGGGGCGTGAAAAGTGCGATACTTTACGATAAAATAGCGTGAAAATTTTCCATTAACACTGTAAGGTTTCTTTGTCTTTTCCGGTGAAGCGGAGAAAATGGCTATTATTGGAAGACGCTGAAAAAAAAAAGGAAGCGATATTAAGGTGCGTAAGAGACCGTAAAACTACGAGACTCGTATCAGCCACATCCTGCGCTTGCAGGGAGGTCAGTGTCGCTGCAGCACTGCTGCACCGGGATCGGGAAGATAAAGAGATGGTCGCTCGGTTGTCCCCCCGGGAAAAGCTCCTGCCTTGAGCTTGTACGGAGATAAGCTCGATTGCGCACCACCGGTGTTTCCCTTCCCGTAAGTACGTCATATTTTCATAAAAAAAGATTATCCTTCCCGTTTAACGTCCTTCATTCTAATTTTAAAGGTTTTATTAAAATAAAATAAGGAAAAAGGAAAAAAGCATCAAAGATAAAATTTCAAAAATCCTCTAAAGCTTTAAACTTAATTTTAAATTTGAGAAAATTTACATCTGTGCTCACAAGCTCTAAGTTATATTACTTTAAAAATTTATTCGAAACAAAAAAATACTGTACAAGTTATTAGTAAATCCATTTTTAAATTGTATCTATTCTAAAAACTTATGTTTAAACATTCTTTAGTTTAAAAAGAACTATTTAATTTAGCATATTTCAAATGGTATTATTTGAAAACATGCACACGAGATTTACAACATAATAATTGAAAAAAATAAAATAAATTAAAAATTTTACCAAATACTGTAAAAAATTGAAAATCAACACAATAATAAACACAATCAAGGCTCTAAAGCTTGACATATTATGTATCTGACTTATGACATCAATGTAAATCAATTATCTGAATTCACTACTAATTGTATATTTGTGGCGAACGCGTTTGAAGCACAGAATAGTTTGATCCAAGCGACAGTACAAAGGATCACATTCGAAATAACTTTTTAGTGAATGTTATCGAAATTTTTTATTTTGATTTTCTAGTGATCATGACGAAAATTATATAAAAAAAGAGTAATCAATAGTTCAAAATTATGATAAAGTTTCGAGAAAAGATTGGTACACTCTTTATTGTATTTTCGTGCTAGTACTAGATAGAGTAACCGATTTGAAGCAAGGTGACAATGCACGTTTTCCTCGATAACGCGACGTTTCGCACGACGTACGAAGAGTGACAGGGATCGATCACGGTCGGGATTCATCATCTCGTCAATTACTATCACGCCTGCTAGGAATTTTGCCAAGAGTCATAAATTTCAAGTTATCAGTGGATTTATTATGAAAGTTGATCAGAAAATCGATTAGAACTTTGATAAGAGTTATGTACACCACTCCAACTCAATACAGAATGGATGCTTTTTTTAATGTAGATAGATAATTGTTTGACAAAGACTAAAATATGTCTAAAAGCTTTATTACCTAAGTTTAAGTCCAAAAAGTTAAGTCTAAACTTGTTTAAAAATAAAAATTTTTGATCTGGAAATAACTGTAGCAGAAAATAAAAGTACAGGGTGAAGAAAGGTATTATCGAGAATCGTTATTTTATCGATTTGGTTTAACGGGTTTAAACGCTCTTCTATCGTCTCCCCAGCTGCATATATATACGACTATTTCTCATTATCAAAAGATAGACTGTTCTCTTTCTTTATGGCTCAGAAGTAAAGAAAATCCTATCCAGAGGCTGCACCCGCATACGGTAAGTATATGCACGTCTATACGTTTATACAGTTAGACGTAGACGATCACAGAAAGATAAACGAGTCCTCAAACTTGGTATAAAACGGAAGAGAGAACGCAGGAACGAGGACCGTCATGCCGTAAAAGTGCGCCACGT
Organism: Encarsia formosa; assembly: GCA_038277355.1. NCBI lineage: Eukaryota > Metazoa > Arthropoda > Insecta > Hymenoptera > Aphelinidae > Encarsia > Encarsia formosa. The sequence continues at coordinate 18,670,617 of CM076185.1, read as the reverse complement.
TGCGAAACGTTCCTGCACTTTTATGCATCCCTAAAGAAGTCTTCTTTCTCTTCTTCCTCCACCGGTCTTTTATCGTTTTTGGTTTTACTGGCGTATTATTACGGATAAAGTGTTTTCTCTTATTACTATAGTTATTTCTTGGCAAGTTTTCCCGGAGAAACGAGAAGCCTCTTAGCCTCTGAGATTCTCAAGATTTTGCGGTTAAGATAATGATTTTCCGAGTTTACATTAAACTTTGTTGCCTTTAATTTTAATAAAGTTATCCTGTTATCGGGTCATATACGCAAAGTTATGTTTTCAGAATTTCCAATAACCATGCTAGCTAATGGGATAGTCCAACTTTTCTTCTTGCGTTGTTAAGAATTTTCTTTGCTGTTTTTCAAACTACTTCGAAATTTAATAGTAAACGAAAAGAAAGAAAAAAAAAAAAAAAAAAAAAACAAGAATTAAGGATTCGTAAGAAAGGGGTTGTTTTTGCACCAAACAACGCGGAGATGTAAAAACTTTTTGACCTCTTCAGCCGAAACAGCATCGGAGCTTTAACTTCTCAAAGTTTCTAAAGACACGTACGGAGCAGCTCTTCCCTCGAGAATCTGACCAACTCGTTGGGGCGTTAATAATTGGCACAGCGGAGGAAGGGGAACCACAAATAGCCAGATAGGTGCGACCGGAAAAGTATAAAAAGTAAAGTAAAAGCTTTAAGTAGGAGAGCGAAAGTTTACAAAGCCACGCTGTTGTTTTAGGGCGACAAAGCTCGGGTGGGTGGCGGTGCGCGCGAATGGCATTGGCATACTTGTATCCCGGCCAAATTACACTCGACAAGTTCAAGTTACGAGTCACCGCACACGAATACCTGCACAAGCACCAGCTTGTTGTTTCTTCTCCGTTACCTTTTTTCGCGACTCCTCCTCTATCTCCCACCACTTCTTCTACTTCTTCTTCTTCTCTTGTAAGGTCGAAACTTTGGTAGAGAGAGACGGAAGTTCAAAACTCCGGTCGGTAGGGGGATAACAAGACTTTTCGACATCCATCGTACAGGCCGAAAAATATTTTATTTTGCTTTCCGGGAAACGCATTGTTAAAGTTTACCGGGTAGAAAACAATGCCGTGCTCTCGCTGGGGTAATTGAATCTGGTGTTTCGGACTTTCAAAGATTTAATTATTGTTTTCAAACCTCGAGGGTATCGAAGCTTTTTGAAGATAAATTCGCGTGCTATTTCACGTTCCATTAATTATCCCCAGTAGAGTTCAATTAGTAAAGAAGAATTTAAAAATAGAAAAATAATTAAAATTCAATAATCAAATCTTTGAAGCTGATTAAAAAAGCTTTTTTCGTATGACTATAAATGTATGCCCGGTAATTATATTTCCGTAATTGTTGAAAACCTTTACAATGGTGCAATTCATGCCCTAAAATATCCAATTCTTGCACAAAATTATCGATGAGTCTTATTTGGAGAGTCAATCTTAAGGGTAGCTCTTCGATTTACTGGGCATATGTGAACCCTAAACTCCAGACCGGTTAGGCTTTTCTCTGTCTTGAATCTACGCAAGAGATGGTGTAAGATGCTGCTGCTGTTTGAGACAGGTGTCTGACATATAGCGCTGCTAACCACTCTCATCATTTATAAAACGAGGGCTGACGAATTGATGCTTTCAATTATTTAATTTCTTTTTCATTTGTCAATTTCAAGTACAAATCCAAATAAATTCAATGCTTCGGCTGATATGAGCATCATTAAAATTAATTCTAGAACCACACAAATTATTAGGTACCATCGCCGTGTACCGTATTCGGTGCACGGTACACGGTACCAAATAAGAGTTACTTTAGACACTCTGTGAATTTAAGTGAGTTATTTAGGATGGGTAATTAGATTTAAAGTAAAAACTAGTAGTTTTTTAAACTTAAGTGGGTTATTTGGAATAAATTATAGGATCTAAAGTAAAAAGCTACCGTGTACCGTGTACCGTGTACGGTACACGGCGATGGTACCTAGACACAACCTTTCTTTTATTTACTGCTCTTTTCTACTTCTTTTTCACATTGAAAAATGACAAAACCAAACCAATTTTTAATCACCTACGATTTTATCTTAACATAAACATCGTCAAAAAGTATTGACAACAATGAAGCATCAGTGAAATTATAAATAAAGAGTTAGTCCTTTACCATACATGAAGAGAGTGAAGATTGCTTAATGGAAAGAAAAAGAACGATAGTGCCTGGGACTACCCCCACTATACTTGCACTGTGTGAATCACTTAAATTTATGGCTTCTCGTTTTTTTCTACCAAACTGAATTATGTTTTCGATGGATCAACTAAGTGGTACTAGTACTAGTCATAAATACAGCTGATACAGGGCTTTTAAATCACAACTCTTTTGATAGATTACTACTGTAAAAATTGTTGTGCATTATTGCCATTAAAAACTTGTCCATTAAAAATAAGGTTGAGAAACATTAAAAACATATTTTAAAGTAGCCACTGAGGCTTATCTGCACGCATAAATCATCTACGATTACTCGTTAGGTAGCTTTACATAATTCTTGAACTCGGCATTGTGAACTTGTAATCGGCTTTTCGTTACCTTGATTTTTTACCTTGTCACGACATCCAATCAACGCCACGTTAAAGCTTAACCTATTTCCGTTCTTTCTCTCGATTTGGTGTCAGTGTTAACCGTTAGACACACAATCCCATTATCCTTTGCACAGAAGCATGAAAAAGACAGCAGAGCTTATTCTTCATACGTCGACTTAGGGTAGATGGCATTTAACTGAAACCTTAACTTTAAATTGTGCTGAGTCTAGAGGGGGAACGTGACTTTGACTTCAATTCCTCCTCACAATAATGTTAAACCTAAGTTTAAATCTTCTAACAACGTAATTAGCTGATTTATTTTTTGTAAAAATGAAATTGAACACCTGCAAAAACCTTATTTTTTAATTAATCGATCGCTTAATCGATTATCACAAAATTAATTTTAAATTCAATTCAATTATTTGATTGAATATTCTACGTTATGTTTGTTTGACAGGAAGAAAATAATTGAAAAAAGCTATTTAAAAACATTTTTTTTCGAAAAGGAATAGGGAAAAAGGTTCATCTCTTTAAGTTGTGCTAGAAACTTACTTTTCCAGACAATTTTAATTCACGAGAAAGCCTCTAATTGTTTTCTCTTCTTATCATAAAATATTTTTTATTTTTAACCTACTTTCGAAAGAAAAGTTGAAAATATCCCAGTAACTGGTTGAGAATTTGATACGTTTCAGAAAAATTATGAAAAGAAATTTTTTCAAAGCAACAAATATTTCAGTTAAGCTTTTACATCTCAAAAAAATTAAGAGGGAAGAAATGAAAAAAGAATAAAGGAAATTTCTGTTTCTGCTGGTTTCGAAGGGTTTTACTCTGGCACATATTAACCACATCACGTACAGCATTAAAGTACCACGAGTAGAATTAAACTCGTCAAAGATGAAAAATTACCTATTATATAAATTTGAGCTGTGATTTAAGAAGTAAGGTGAATCTTTTCTTCTTTACTTGTTTAATTTTAAACTAATTCTCAGGATGTTTAAACGTCAATAAAAGTTTGACAAGAAACAAATAATTACAATTAAAAAAAAAGTAATTCGAGGTACAAGAATTTATGATTTCTCCTTATTTATTATATTTATTATATTAATTATATTTAATTATGTCATGCAGAAAAGATTGAATTTCAAAATAGAATTAATTTTTCAACTTTGTAAGAGATATGCAAAAAGGAAAAAAAATGATTCACCGCCGATTTAGAGTTTCCGGTAAATAGTTGAAAAAAAGGCTCATTCTCTGGAAAAAAAAGTTTGACCGTACAAAGAATTTAAAAGGGCACTCTCAAAATCATCCGATCCTCGCAGGCTTCAACTTTTTCCATAAAGCTTGAAAACTCGTTCTCAAAAATAAAAGACCATCCTTGAGGAGAGAAAAAAAAGGAATATCTTATTGTAACTCAATCGTAAAATCGAAAGCCGTTGTCTCTCCGTCTCTCTCAAACGCAGTTTATTGTGCAGAGACAGGGGATGAAGAGAAGGAGGACGCGTCCATCGAAAATCGATCGGACTCAGCCGCGTGCTCCGGCCTTAATATTCGAGATTATCGGTAGTCTCCTACCCACGAGATAGGCGAGGCCCGGGGGAAGGGGCTGGACGCGGAATTTTACCCCGGATCTTTTGCTGATACACCCCCCGACGAGATTCAAAGCGAGGGTGACTGCGTGCGGTTGCTACGCCAAGCATTTGCTTTAAAAGGTGACTCGCTTGCTTGCGTTCGCGAGGAATGTTTTGATGAGTTTGAAATTAGGCTGGAGTGTTTGGTGGCCCTTCTCCCCCAGGCCACCAATTTTACTAATTTTTTTTTTCTTTTTGCACCCTGACCAGATATGTCTTTTTCTACTTGTCCGTGTTTAGTGTAGCTTACGAAGTAGAGTTTGGGAGCAATAGGGAAAGAGATACCCTTAGGTTCGGTACATACGGGAAAGCCATTAAACTCGCGAAGGGCGACGGAGCTCAAGCTTCCAACCCGCTTCTCAAAGGCTGTATTGACTCGGCATTCTCCTTTCCCCTTTCCTTCCTTCCTTCCTTCCTCCTTCCGTCCAAAGAATGGATTACGAGAGCCTCGCACGTGGCCCAACAGCGGATTGGCTTAATAGCCGTAATCCCGGACAGTCTTCCGCTCTTTTGTTTTCATCTTAACGCGCTTCTCAAGAATACCGGACTCTATTATTCCCTGTTTAATCATTCAGTTAGCTCATCACACACGGGATCTCATGAGTTAAGAGTTCTTCCAAAGTTAATTTATTATTTTCAGATCAAGTTAAGGAAGAAAAGTTCGAAATTATTATAATTTATTTTGTTTAGATTACTAAGGTTAGTGCACCTGACGTGAAGGGTTGTTGCGACCAGTCAAAATAATATTTTATCTTATGTGTTTGATCCCGGTCAATTCATTCTTCAATTCAATAACTAAAGCTTTAAAAAAATGAATAAATGATTTTTTTTAATTTATCTAATTTTTAAGGGTCCCATTTCAAAGCTACAATCTAAAGCAACTGCGAGAATTAATAACGACATGCGTTGCGTCGTCTGCAGCGGGAAATCATTGTTCCCGACCTCATGCCGTACGCGTTTCTCCTCTAATTCGGTTCTGCAAGCTGCATCGTGCTCAGTCCTGTAGGGAGAAGATTGCCTTTCGCAATGAGACGAGAAAGTGTGTGTATGAGTTGTTTGTGATTTTGTTTGAGAACGGAAATTTCCAGAGGGAGGTGATGAGACCCGAGCGGTAGAGATTAGCTTTAAGCCAAACGTTACAAAGTAGTGAGCTTTACAACTCTAAGTAATGTCATTCATTCAATTTATAACCAAACTACATTCTATTTTCTGTTTATGTTTTCTGAAAAAAAAAACTCTCAAACGAGGTTGAGTTTAATTTTTGTATTTCTAATCATCATTTAATACGCTCAAGTCTTATAGATTTCTTCGATAGACTGTGCTATGGGTACTCACGAAGTGATCATGGGTCATTTAGCTGAGTCAAAAATTCTTACCTGTAACAGAAAAAAAAAAAAAAAAAAATTAGTTTTCATCAAACGAAACAAATGACAAAACACAAATTTGACAAGTTATTGTTACAATTAAATAAAAACGAACGAACGGTTCTTTTTCATCAAAGTTGTTGACTAATAAAAAATGAACTTTGGCGTGACAGTCACACAACAATGTAACGAGACGACGAACGTCGAGTATTTCATTGTCGACTGTTATATATAGTGAAAAAAATATTTCACATACGATAAATTTTTATCAAACAAACACGCAATTCGTCTCTGTGTATGAACTATGTATCATAACGACAGCTGTACCGAAAAAAGTATGCACCATATTGTAAGGCCGTACACTGTGACATTAAAAATGAAAAGTGGGAATTTTCACAACCAAAATAAAAAATTATTGTCACTTTTCGAGAAAAACGTAAAAAAAAAAATTTAGTTTCAATTTTCTACAACAAGAATTGCAATTTTTCCGAGTCTCTTGAAAAGTATTGAAATAAAATGAAAGAAATTGATAAAAAAGTTATTATTTTCTTTTATTCTCTATCATGATACTAGGTCAATGGCCGTGTTCCATTTGAATAAAACTTCAACGTTGCTAAAAGTAATCTTGAATGAGTCGTCATCCATCACCCATTCACCAATCATCGATTGATGCAATAAACGAAAAGGGCGGGAAAGGTAGTACTCGAAGCCCCAGTAGATTTCTTCAATTTCGCAGCAGGGCTGGGTAGCGTACGCGGTCGATTGGGAATTAGGAAACACGTGAATAAATATTCCGACAATTTTCCGGCCGGACGATTCGCAGCTGGGAACGGAGACAGGTTACCAGTTTCCGTTTGTTTTGCCCGCTCAACATTGTATTCTTTACAGCGCAGACACAAGAGCATTATGCGACCAGAATTAACATATTGTTTGCTGATTGAACGGGAAAGCGACAAAGCAATAATAGATTTTCGTTCGTAATTGTCGAGTTAATTCTCTCTTTTTTTCTGTACTGCATTATATTCTCATTGAAAGCTTCTGTGCTTAGCATTTATTTAATTATAATATTTACAAGTAAATTAAATCTCATTTATCATGAATACATTTTCAATAAAATGAAAACCAACCCAAATAATACTAATAATTTTTCCATCTACATAAATAAATTGTTTTTCCTGAAAAATAAGCTTTTTCATCTGTAGTTAATTAAAAATTGTAAGAATTAGCTCATCCCAGATGACCTTAATTTAAGTTATTTAACTAAATTTTATATTATAATAATAAAGAGTGGAAAGAAGAGTACTCAAGAAAATCTCCATTACAACATCTTTTCATCCGACCGTTTCAGACATTTTTTCGAGGGAAAGAAAGAAAATATAAATAAAGGAGTAGGAAGGCAAAGAATGGGCACCCAAAAGCCAAGAGAGAAAAAATTTTCAGACAAAGTACATGCAAAATGCAAGTGGAGAGTAAAAACTCTCCATTAAGGGTAGGGACTCCTGAGACCAAGCTTAATAATCTAGCAAAGCAGGTTCTTCTCTCCTGTAAAGTACTATTTTAGCCATTTCTTTTCATTACACTACCCCACTTTCGCTCTCTTTGGAAAATTTTATTTATCTCGCGTTATAAAAGCGTGCTAAATAAACAGTTATGAGAGCCAGAGTTTTAACGAGTTTCTTTCTGGTTAAATTGTGAGAGAGGGTGATTGATCTCCTTCACATGTGGCTGACTAAACTTTGGAATTTCGGTTTAATGGATTACGTTCGGGGAATTAAAAAGTGATGGCTTAACTTCAGCTTAGAGTTTTTTTATAAATCAATATTTTACGAGATTGGCGTTAAAACCAATTTTTTTTTTTTTATACTTAATAGCCTTGGTCTATCAAAGTTTTTGCAAAAACTAGTTGTTTTTTTTTCAGTTGAAACTTTTTGGTTTGTTTGAGACATATAAAACCGAATTCATACCAAATTCTAAGAAAAAAATAATTTATCGTTTTCGAGTTATTGCAAATTACCTTGCGTGACGTACGTTTCACAGTGAACTTTAAGATAAAAATTTTTAATGAAAATATCGAAAAGAATTCTGAAAAATGCCTTTTTTATAACTTTTGATTGTACTCTATAAGTTGTGATAGTAAGAGTTACTCAAAAATTATGAAAAATGTCTCTCTTTTAACGTTTTTTCAATATTTTTTGTGAAAGATAAAGTTTTCTCAAATAAATTTTTTTTTCACTCATGAAACTAGGATTGACTATTGGCTAATTTTTTTAACTTTATAAATCAAGTATGTTTTTCATAAAACATTTTTTTTTGACAAAATCACGTCCAAAAAATTTATTTTACGGGAATTCCTCATTGCTCATATAACTTAGCTTAGGTGAACACCAGTGCACATGAAGATCTTCTAAAATTTTTTAAAGCTTTCATTTGCAATCATCGTTACAAAATTCGTGTATTTTTTTTTCGTTTTGACAACGCCTTAAAAAAGAAAACTAAATGAATTTATTTAAAAAATAAAACTATCGTTATAATTGTAGTAAAAAAGGCCACGTTTGTAAAAAGAAGATCAAAAGAGACTTACGGAGTATTACAGAAAAGATGATAAATTTTATCTCAACGAAAATTGCCCAGAGCTCCATTTAAAACGTTTTTCTTTGCGAAAAAAGAAGATGTAAGCCCAACTTAGGACAGAATAAAAAAAAAAAAAAAAAAAATATGATAGAAGAAAAGCTGAAGAATTACGAAACAAATGATTCGAAAAGATTTAAGAAAGCAAAGCAACTGAATTTCATACAATTGAAAAGCGGTTCTCTTTATAGCTTTCAACCACAATCTGATACAAATTTTTGACATCAGTTCAAAAACTTTTTAACGTTTAATTTTTACAATGAAACAAAAATTTCAAAAAGATAATAGCAGATGTATTTTTGTAAGTAAGACAATAAAATCTATTATTCTCCTAAACTTTTGAGCTCATCTACACGGACAGAAAAAAAACAGGAATTTACTGTGGTAAGCTAACACGAAAAAATCGTGTGTTAACCTTACGCAGAAAAAATCCTAAGCGCTACTGTAGCCGAACCAATCAGGCAATCAGGTGTGACCAGAGTGATTTTGATGGGCTCTCTTACAGTAACGCTTAGGATTTTTTCTGCGTAAGGTTAACACACGATTTTTTCGTGTTAGCTTATCACAGTGAATTCCTGTTTTTTTTCTGTCCATGTACTAATTTAAAAAAAAAAACTTCCCTTCGTTTATGTAATGAAAAAAAAAGTAAAAAACTTAATAAAAATAAGAGAAAAATCAGAAAAACTGAGCCTTTTACAATTAAATGACTTCTAAGACGCTTGTGTTTTTTCAGCTTGATGGTGGCAGAGTTAAATACTCCATAAAAAAAGTGCGCCCCATGGCACTAGACACACTGCGTTAAGTTGCGTGACTTGGTATCGTTTCTCAAACAGCCTACTCTAGTCCTCGAAGCAGTTCGCACCAGCGGAAGCCAAAAGTGCGCCGGCAGTCATACATTCTCGCTATTTAAGAATAATAGACGAACATAATCCCAAAACATCGCATTTCTGTTTTTATTAATAAAAAATTTTACATTCGTAATTTTTAACTTTAAGAAATGACATTATATAGATCTAATGTTATATTCATGATATTATGTTTGATAATTCATTGATATCGAGTTAACTCGGTTCATAATGTGGATAGTAAAATCATTTATTTTTCTCAATAACTTGATTCAGATAGTTTATTTTGGAAATTCAACGAAAATGAAGTTAAAAATCAAATAAAAATGTACAATAACCCTCGAGGTATGATTAACTTTTGAGATCATCAGCCTAAATCGGAATAGAAAAGAATGTCGAGAAAAACGACAGGAGTATTAAACGCAAAGGTTTTATAAATTTATACCATGGGTATACCAGTCGATACTCACCCTGCGGAGTCCGTACTATAAAAAAAAAAGTCAACATCAAGCGTTATAAACCGCAGTCTAAATAAGCTGGCACAAGTGCTAAAGGTGCAGTCACGCAAGTTATTCCTTTTTTTACCCTCTTCTAGTTCCGGCAGCTTTCATCAATCCTTTTTTGCTCAGTGAATGTATAAATTGCTCAACGCTAACGGGGATGCCTGATCTCTTGCAAGACCGCAAGGGTGAATACACAGGCTAAATCTTAGCAGAACATCGCGTGATTCATTTTTTTTTTTTTTTTTATTGTTTCATCCGGTCCTTAGCATAATGTTAATTTTTATAACCTGTGGGTGAAGGTTTTAAGTAATGCTTCTCTTTCCTTTACTGCTGCAAGAGATATAAAAACTGATGAGAATCAGCGGGAACTTATTCAAATAGGGGCTCGCAAAACGTGATCGCCCTCTAGCATTCATTTGTATTGACCACAAACTTTATGATTGAACATTGCGAAAAAAAATTTTTTGAACATTACACTACCAAAGGCCAATAAATAAAAGAAAAAATGAGAGAAGCGGTGTGATGGATGTAGTAAATTAACGCACCATCCAAGCTCATTACTTTTGGGCAATCAATCAACCAGCTCTAACTTTTCTAAAAACAAAATTACTTTACTTTCCATTGAAATAAACCCATGATCAATCTTGTAAAGAAACTCTGTCAATTGTTAATCCTCCAATTCATCCTCGGTTGACCTGCATCGGTCCTTTTTCCTCCCCCCCCTTTTTTTTTTTACCAATCTTTCTTTTAAACCGAGAAAAAAGAGGTTTGACAAACAAGTTATTTTTAATTAAAAATAGTTACCTTTTTTTTAAAAGTGATTACAAATGTTCAATTAAACCTTTTAAATCAAAATCAATTTTTTTTTCTTCTTTGTAATAATTTCTCTGAAAAGCAAGAGATGGCAATACTACATCAAAGTATTTGAAAAAAGGATATCTTGAAAAAGCATAAAAAAGCGATCCGTCAAAGTTTTCAGCGAGACGAAAAGATAGACGGGCGTAAGGATAAGAGGGAAAAAAAATCGTAGGAAGAGCGCGCAAACGACGTAAGCCAATTACAGCGTCTGCCCTCATCCTTAAATCCTTGGGCGAAAGCTCGGATGGAAGGCGCGTAAGCTCGTTAATCATCGAATCGTTGAGCAAAAGCAGAAGCTTTGGCTATTCTCTTCTAGACGTTCTTTGCTTTTTTGGACTCTGCGTTCCCGTCCGTTGGAATTTTTATTATTGCACTCGGTGTTATAGAAAGAGTATCTGAAATTTATTCAAGTTTTTGTCAAATGGAAGGAGCACAATAGTACAAATAGGAAATAAAAAATCCAGGATAAAATTAGAAAAAGAGAAGAGAGAGCTACAATGCAAGTACTCTTGCAAGCTCAACGAAAACTTTCTTCGGCTTACATTTTTTATTACGTACGTTTTATGTGGCAAAGGCGGCGCGCGGCATCAGCCCTTCAAAGCTGAGCAAGTCTCGCAGTCGCATATCCCTTCGAACGCCACCGCACACAAAAGGTTCGTCTCTGCTGCTGCTGCTGTGGCTACATTTTTTATCGAAGCGGCTAGAGAGAGAAAGAGGCTTTTATTCATTGACCAGACCTGTTGGATGCTTCAGGAAAAGTTTCATTAGACGTAAGAGTGTTTGATGGAAGTTTCTTTGAGAAATCGCCGTCTCGCTTACAAAGAGCGAGGAGCTCGCGCGGTTTTTATAAAATACCGAGATCAATGTTTTACAACGTATAGTGGTTAACTGAACTTCAAGAGCTTTTCCGCAGGATTTTTTTTTTTTTTTTTATTTCAATTAAAAATTAAGTTTATTTAATTTAAAATTGAAGACTGCAAAAAGAGAAAATGTTCCGAACAAAAAGTAATGATCTCTTTGATTTAGTTTCAGGAGAAGCTTTGAGTTTAAATAACTTTAAAAACAATTTTTTTCTTCTCAAGTTAAATCTTCTATAATTTTATCTCAGTAAATTAAACCTATCACAACTCGTCGTATAAAAATAAGGAGAATAATTCTTTAAATGATTCGATTTAAATTCTCTTAAACCGTTTTAACTCCTGGATCTTTTTTGAAAAAAAAGCTAAAACTTCATTCAATCAACTTTTTTTCTCTTGACATTTTTTTTTTTTAATCGCGGCCATAACTTCTGAAGTTTGAATTTTTTCAGAACAATAGCAGGGTTGAAATGAAAGAAGGAAAAAAAAAGTAAAGAGTTCAAGTAAAGAGAACGACTGAAAGTAGGCAATGAGAGCCGATATTGAAGCAAAGGAAGCTTTTTTGCATGTATGCAGAAGAAATAGAAGATCGACCAAGTAGAAAAAAATATTTCTTGTTGAGTCCGAAAAGAGAGTCTTGGAAAAATATTCAATAGAAGTGCAAGTTGTTTTAGAATTTTTTCTTTTTATTTGGAATTTTATGGAAAGATCATAAAAATTTTTGTTTATATATCTTCCGTAACATATGTAAAGCAATGTGTACGCGCTTCAGATGAATTTTGAATTTATTATAGAAAAAAAAAATAATAAATATAAATATTTCTGGGTGGAAAGATAAAATCAACTCGGTATCGAGAGTAACGAATTTTTCAATAAATCCAAACGTTCGATTCGATGTTTTTTTTTTTTTTTTTTTTTTTTCATGAGTTTAAAGCCCTATTAAATGCATGCTGAGTCTGCTTTTGATGATTTTATACAATTTTTTTGTACACTGGTGGTTTCTCGATTATCGAATATTGCGGGTAGAATATCACGAAATCGATGACACGGCTCTGCAGTTTGTTGGTTTGAATTTTATTTTTATCGAGATGAAAGTGATGTATGGAGGGATGCATTTGGTTTCGTGACGAAAACCCGCAAACAAAACTCGAGTTTATTTTTATAAATCAAATGACTTTTATAGATACAAATTTTTCCGAATGTCCCTGATGGAATAGAAACATGATGGATATACATCATTAATGACGTACAAAAAAATTAAAATTATGCTTGAAACTTTATGAAATAAATTACACAATTTTGTATTGAAAGTTAAGTAGTCAAGAATTGAACAGACCAAGGAACAGACTGAACATTCCCTCGAGGTCGCAATGTCAAAATAGAAAAAGGAATTTGATTCAATATTTCCTAGTGATAACATGTCATCGACAGCACTGTGTTGGAGACTTTTTTTTCATCCTTGATGGGTATAAATATTTTTGGTCAGTGAGATAAGTAAAACAGAGAATTGAGGATAAAAGAAGAAATATAAAAGTTTAATGAAAATTCTGGTTGGCTGTTGGCGTGATGTAGCGCGCAGTTGTTATTATGCGCTGCACAGAGGTGGCAAGTGCCGGCATCACACGCTCACTTAAAGCGCCTCTGTACAATACGAGGACTGTACCAGGGAGCCCGAGCCCTGCATCGTCTCTTTTGAACGAGTCCTTTCCCTCCTATCCTTTATCAAGCTCGCGCACGCACGCACGCACTCGACACCCGATGAATGATGGCTTAATCAAGGGAGCTATCAACATATTCATTCACCGGCTAATGTCATACGTACATACGTGTATACCTTTCAATGCCTCCAAAATTATAGAGCTTACTGCTCTCTCTCTCTCTTTTTTCTTTTCATTACTATTTATTTTGATTTTTTTTTTCTATTTATCGCTCAGCAAATTTGCGGTTTTTCCAGTTCGCCCGTTTAATTAGTAAGTCGTGTATTGTTCTACATGAAGGGTCACGTTTAATTTCATTAAATTGAAATCAAATTTTATTTAAAATCGTTCATCCAGTAACTCGTACTCGTTACTGTCACAATTGATGCGAATAACAAAAATTCGTACAAATTCATTGTTATTGAGAATCATATTAAAATATCGACTTTTGTGTTGTCAATTTTTGCATATTTGTGTGCCACATAACGGTCTGAATTTTTAAACTTTTCAATAAATTTTATGTCAAAAAAATAGAAAAAACTTTATACATATTTATCGTTCTTGAAGTTTGTAACCGTTAGAATTCACAGGGGATTTGATAAAAAAAAAAAAAAGAGTGAATAGATGAATATTGAAATATTTATTGAATAAAAAAGGTCATAAATCAACAGCTGGTCACTGAATCCGTTATCGTAAAAAAAAAGTTGGGTAAAGAAAATTTTTTCCCACTAATGGCCCCACGATTGCTGCATCCTTGAATGGACGAGGGTATACGCGCCTCCGATATTTCCGAGATAAACGATGCGAAACTTTCGTCATTTTCACCGTACATGCTTCGTGCGCAAAAAAGTATGAACGAAAAAGTAAAAATGATGGGAGCCGTGAAAAAAAGCATAAACGCATCGAGAATATCGCTGGTTCGTAGAGCACACTCGAGCTGAAAAAACTTGGGTTCGTCGCGCGGCCCAAAGTAGTCCTGAACGTATCCGAGCGCTAGTAAAAGCAGGCTTTTACTTCTCCTCTTGTTATTTTTTTCTTCTTATTTCTCGCTTTTGTATCGCTGCTGCTGCGCGACGACGCGGGGGTGCTGGTGTCATAAATGAAGACGTATATTTTCCTCAAGGGATATGAGCTGCACCTTAAGGAAAAGGAGAACTTTTATAAAATCAGTGAAACGTAAAGCGGGAGAAACGACTTGCCGAAGAGGAGCCGTTAAGTTTCGCTAAATTTTTTCTTTTTTTTAACTTATGAGGTCGGGTAAATACGCGTGCGCAAATTGCGCGGAATAATAAGGACAAATTTATGAGGATATTATGTATGCGAAAGGGCTAGCGTGAGTATAAAATCGATTTTGACTTGTCGACGAGGGTTGACGAAATTATTGTGCGAATAGCCTGGCGAGTAGACTTGACAAATGCGATAAACATGTCTTTCCAATGATATTATTCAAAATTATTCTCTTACGAATCCACGAGTTACTTGTGAGCAAGAATATTTTTTCACGAATAAACTTTTATTAGAACATTTAAAGCGAGGGGCGGCCGACTTGATTTAACTGATTTAAATCGCTTTAAATCGCTAAATCGCTTTAAATCACAGTATATTTAAAATATTTTAATATTCAAAATTAATTTATTTATACAACGGCCTGGAGATGATATATAAGAAAAAATTACCCCAGGGAGCTCAGGGTAAATACCTGGTTCACCCGTTACTCTTAATGGACATTACGCCCTGGAGATGATTTCACCAGGAAGTTTAACCCTACAAGAGTTATTATTGTAAAAAGACCGAAAAATCGTCATGAAAATGATTTCTTATGAAAGTTCAGCTTTCAAGGGGCTCAGGGCGAACCAAGGGGTAGGATACCTGGTGCACCAGGTCGGCTATTACGACCTGGAGATGATTTCTCCTGGAAGTTTTGACTCCGAAAGGGCCGGTTAGGATACCTGATGCACCAGGACGGTTATTCCGACGTGAAGATGATTTCTACTGGAAGTTTTGTCTCCAAAGGGGCCGGTTAGGATACCTGGTGCCCCAGGTCGGCTATCACGACCTGGAGATGATTTCTCCTGGAAGTTTTGACTCCGAAGAGGCCGGTTAGGATACCTGGTGTAACAGGTCGGCTATTACGACGTAAAGATGATTTCTACTGGAAGTTTTGTCTCCAAAGGGGCCGGTTAGGATACCTGGTGCCCCAGGTCGGCTATCACGACCTGGAGATGATTTCTCCTGGAAGTTTTGACCCCAAAGGAGCCGGTTAGGATACCTGGTGCACCAGGTCGGCTATCACGACCTGGAGATGATTTCTCCTGGAAGTTTTGACCCCAAAGGAGCCGGTTAGGATACCTGGTGCACCAGGTCGGCTATCACGACCTGGAGATGATTTCTCCTGGAAGTTTTGACCCCAAAGGAGCCGGTTAGGATACCTGGTGCACCAGGTCGGCTATCACGACCTGGAGATGATTTCTCCTGGAAGTTTTGACCCCAAAGGAGCCGGTTAGGATACCTGGTGCACCAGGTCGGCTATCACGACCTGGAGATGATTTCTCCTGGAAGTTTTGACCCCAAAGGAGCCGGTTAGGATACCTGGTGCACCAGGTCGGCTATCACGACCTGGAGATGATTTCTCCTGGAAGTTTTGACCCCAAAGGAGCCGGTTAGGATACCTGGTGCACCAGGTCGGCTATCACGACCTGGAGATGATTTCTCCTGGAAGTTTTGACCCCAAAGGAGCCGGTTAGGATACCTGGTGCACCAGGTCGGCTATCACGACCTGGAGATGATTTCTCCTGGAAGTTTTGACCCCAAAGGAGCCGGTTAGGATACCTGGTGCACCAGGTCGGCTATCACGACCTGGAGATGATTTCTCCTAGAAGTTTTGACCCCAAAGGAGCCGGTTAGGATACCTGGTGCACCAGGTCGGCTATCAGGACCTGGAGATGTTTTCTCCTGGAAGTTTTGACCCCAAAGGAGCCGGTTAAGATACCTGGTGCACCAGGTCGGCTATCACGACCTGGAGATGATTTCTCCTGGAAGTTTTGACCCCTATGGAGCCAGTTAGGATACCTGTACACCAGGTCAGCTATTACGACCTGGAGATGATTTCTCCTGGAAGTTTTGACTCCGGAGGAACCGGTTAGGTTACCTGGTGCAGCAAGTCAGTTGTTATGATCTGTAGGAATTTTTCTCTTTAAAGTTTTTACTCCGAAGGGGCTGGTTAGGATACCTGGTGTACCAGGTCGGTTATTTTGACCTGGAGATGATTTCGACAAGAAGTTATAGCTCCAGTGGTGTAAGATCGGACATTTGTTGCACCTTACTGCGTGGACGCGCTGAAGATGACTTATACAGGAAATAAGGATACCAACTGCACTAGGCGATTATTACGACCTCTTTAGACGCCGTTTAGACTTGATTTAGCAGAACAAAAGAGTCCATATTGAAAATAAAATTAATTTTTTTACACGGATATCAGCTGTTCAAAAAGTATCTGTTCAAGTGAAAGCAACACGTAGCGATTTAAATCATGTTTAAATCAAAAAAAAAACACGCTCAAATCGCATTTAAATCGCATCTCAATCGCACTTAAATCGTTCTCTAACCTTTTCAGAAGCTCTTTAAAATGACTTTAACAGTAAAAAAAATATTCGTTGAAAAAAAAAGGTTTAATATCTTGATTAAAGTCAAAATTACTATTGTTTTTTTTTTTTTTTACTTAAAAAAATTTCATCTGTTCAAAAAGTATTGTTTCAAAATAGAGCTACTCGTAGCGATTTAAATCAGGTTTAAATCACAGTTAAATCACTCTTAAATCACAGTTAAATCACGCTTGTATCGCATTTAAATCGCATCTGAATCGCATCTAAATCGCATCTGAATCGCACTCAAATCGTTCTGTAACCTTTTCAGAAGCTGTTTAGAATTAGTTTAACAGTAAGAAAAAGTATTGGTTGAAAAAAAGGTCGAAAATCTTGATTGGGTCAAAAATTCATAATTTTTTTTTTTTTTTTTAAATTAAAAAAAATTTTATCTGTTCAAAAAGTATTGTTTCAAAATAGAGCTACTCGTAGCGACTTAAATCAGGTTTAAATCACGGTTAAATCAGTCTTAAATCACAGTTAAATCACGCTTGAATCGCATTTCAATCGCATCTGAATCGCATCTAAATCGCATCTAAATCGCATTCAAATCGTTCTGTAACCTTTTCAGAAGCTGTTTGGAATTTCTTTAACAGTAAGAAAAAGTAGTGGATGAAAAAAAACGGTTGAATATCTCGACTAAAGTTGAAAATTAATTTTTCATTTAACAAACTTAAAAAAATTTCATCTGATCAAAAAGTATTGTTTCAAAATAGAGCTACTCGTAGCGATTTAAATCAGTTTTAAATCACAGTTAAATCACTCCTAAATCACAGTTAAATCACTCTTAAATCGCATCTAAATCGCATCTGAATCGCATCTGAATCGCACTCAAATCGCTCTGTAACCTTTTCAGAAGCTCTTTGAAATTACTTCAACAGTAGAAAAAATATTCGTTGAAAAAAGGTCGAATATCTCGATTAAAGTCAATAATTTATAATTTTTTTTTTTTTTTTTAAATGAAAAAAAAATTTCATCTGTTCAAAAAGTATTCGTTCAAGTTAGAGCTACACGTAGCGATTTAAATCAGGTTTAAATCACGGATAAATCAGTCTTAAATCACAGTTAAATCACGCTTGAATCGCATTTAAATCGCATCTGAATCGCATTTAAATCGCATCTAAATCGCACTCAAATCGTTCTGTAACCTTTTCAGAAGCTGTTTGGAATTTCTTTAACAGTAAGAAAAAGTAGTGGATGAAAAAAAACGGTTGAATATCTCGACTAAACTTGAAAATTAATTTTTCATTTAACAAACAAAACAAAATTTCATCGGATCAAAAAGTATTGTTTCAAAATAGAGCTACTCGTAGCGATTTAAATCAGTTTTAAATCACAGTTAAATCAGTCTTAAATCACAGTTAAATCACTCCTAAATCACAGTTAAATCACTCTTAAATCGCATCTAAATCGCATCTGAATCGCATCTGAATCGCACTCAAATCGCTCTGTAACCTTTTCAGAAGCTCTTTGAAATTACTTCAACAGTAGAAAAAATATTCGTTGAAAAAAGGTCGAATATCTCGATTAAAGTCAATAATTTATAATTTTTTTTTTTTTTTTTTAAATGAAAAAAAAATTTCATCTGTTCAAAAAGTATTCGTTCAAGTTAGAGCTACACGTAGCGATTTAAATCAGGTTTAAATCACGGATAAATCAGTCTTAAATCACAGTTAAATCATGCTTGAATCGCATTTAAATCGCATCTGAATCGCATTTAAATCGCATCTAAATCGCACTCAAATCGTTCTGTAACCTTTTCAGAAGCTGTTTGGAATTTCTTTAACAGTAAGAAAAAGTAGTGGATGAAAAAAAACGGTTGAATATCTCGACTAAAGTTGAAAATTAATTTTTCATTTAACAAACTTAAAAAAATTTCATCTGTTCAAAAAGGATTGTTTCAAAATAGAGCTACTCGTAGCGATTTAAATCAGGTTTAAATCACGGTTAAATCAGTCTTAAATCACAGTTAAATCACGCTTGAATCGCATTTAAATCGCATCTGAATCGCATCTAAATCGCATCTAAATCGCACTCAAATCGTTCTGTAACCTTTTCACAAGCTGTTTAGAATTACTTTAACAGTAAGAAAAAGTATTGGTTGAAAAAAAACAGTTGAATATCTCGACTAAAGTTGAAAATTAATTTTTCATTTAACAAACTTAAAAAAATTTCATCTGTTCAAAAACTATTGTTTCAAAATAGAGCTACTCGTAGCGATTTAAATCAGGTTTAAATCACGGTTAAATCAGTCTTAAATCACAGTTAAATCACGCTTTAATCGCATTTAAATCGCATCTGAATCGCATCTAAATCGCATCTAAATCGCACTCAAATCGTTCTGTAACCTTTTCAGAAGCTGTTTGGAATTACTTTAACAGTAAGAAAAAGTATTGGTTGAAAAAAAACAGTTGAATATCTCGACTAAATTTAAAAAATAATTTTTTATTTAACAAACTTAAAAAAATTTCATCTGTTCAAAAAGTATTGTTTCAAAATAGAGCTACACGTAGCGATTTAAATCAGGTTTAAATCACAGTTAAATCACTCTTAAATCGCATTTAAATCGCATCTGAATCGCATCTAAATCGCATCTGAATCGCACTCAAATCGTTCTATACCTTTTCAGAAGCTCTTTGAAATTACTTCAACAGCAAAAAAAATATTCGTTGAACGAAAAAAAGGTTTATTATCTTGATTAAAGTCAAAAATTAATATTTTTAATTTTTTTTTAAACTTAAAAAAATTTCATCTGTTCAAAAAGTATTCGTTCAAGTTGGAGCTACACGTAGCGATTTAAATCAGGTTTAAATCACAGTTAAATCACTCTTAAATCGCATTTAAATCGCATCTGAATCGCATCTGAATCGCATCTAAATCGCATCTGAATCGCACTCAAATCGTTCTGTAACCTTTTCAGAAGCTCTTTGAAATTACTTCAACAGCAAAAAAAATATTCGTTGAACGAAAAAAAGGTTTAATATCTTGATTAAAGTCAAAAATTAATATTTTTAATTTTTTTTTAAACTTAAAAAAATTTCATCTGTTCAAAAAGTATTCGTTCAAGTTGGAGCTACACGTAGCGATTTAAATCAGTCTTAAATCACAGTTAAATCACGCTTGAATCGCATTTAAATCGCATCTAAATCGCATCTGAATCGCACTCAAATCGTTCTGTAACCTTTTCAGTAGCTGTTTAGAATTACTTTAACAGTACAAAAAGTATTCGTTGAACAAAAAAAACCTTTATTATCTTGATTAAAGTCAAAAATTTATAATTTTTTTTTTTTTTTTAAATTAAAAAAAATTTTATCTGTTCAAAAAGTATTCGTTCAAGTTAGAGCTACACGTAGCGATTTAAATCAGTCTTAAATCACAGTTAAATCACGCTTGAATCGCATTTAAATCGCATCTGAATCGCATCTAAATCGCATCTAAATCGCACTCAAATCGTTATGTAACCTTTTCAGAAGCTGTTTAGAATTAGTTTAACAGTAAGAAAAAGTATTGGTTGAAAAAAAGGTCGAATATGTCGATTGAAATCAAAAATTTATAATTTTTTTTTTTTTTTAAATTAAAAAAAGTTTCATCCGTTCAAAAAGTATTCGTTCAAGTTAGAGCTACACGTAGCGATTTAAATCAGGTTTAAATCACGGTTAAATCAGTCTTAAATCACAGTAAAATCACGCTTGAATCGCATTTAAATCGCATCTGAATCGCATCTAAATCGCATCTAAATCGCACTTAAATCGTTCTGTAACCTTTTCACAAGCTGTTTAGAATTACTTTAACAGTAAGAAAAAGTATTGGTTGAAAAAAAACAGTTGAATATCTCGACTAAAGTTGTAAATTAATTTTGCATTTAACAAACTTAAAAAAATTTCATCTGTTCAAAAAGTATTGTTTCAAAATAGAGCTACTCGTAGCGATTTAAATCAGTCTTAAATCACAGTTAAATCACGCTTGAATCGCATTTAAATCGCATCTAAATCGCATCTGAATCGCACTCAAATCGTTCTGTAACCTTTTCAGTAGCTGTTTAGAATTACTTTAACAGTACAAAAAGTATTCGTTGAACAAAAAAAACCTT